>JBBGZY010000458.1:5852500-7335000 GCA_037952925.1 Lithobates clamitans
TGTAAGAAAGTCCCCACCTGTGTCCTACACCTAGGGCATATGGGATCTTGATCTGGCAAAATACAGTGTAATTTCTGGGGAATGTAGTAAATTCTATGCAGGAATTTTGCCTAAATAAGTTTTATCCCTAGAGGAGATGACTAACTTAGGACCATGCTCCAGACAGTCATCCCAATCCTCTCTCTGTCCAGTGATGGCATGTCTCTATGCCACACCTCCAACAGCTCATTTATCTTAGGGGAGTCAGTGCCCAGAAGTGCAGCATATAAGGTCGATAGAGGCTTGTCTAAATTCCCTGGGGATACAGGTTCCTCAATAGGATCAGCCTGGAGGAGTGGTGGCTGAGGAAATTGTGCACTAGAGGCATGTTGCAACTGTAGGTACTGAAACCGCATCCACTGGGGTAACTGGAATTTATGAAATAGCTCATTAAATCGGTAGTAAAACACCCTGAGACATAACATTTCCCAGGGTGACGGCACCACTTTTAACCCAGACCTGAGGATCTGGCAGGGTGCAAAACTGTGGCAAACTGGGAGACCACTGGTTGGGACGCACAAACCTCCACATAGCAGCCACCCACACCCTCCAAGTAGCCCACTTTGGACCAGGAACCCCAGTGTATGCCCTCGGGCCTCTATAGACTAAATTCTGTAGATCAGCCAGGGAGTCTAAGCTAACTGCCTCCAAACATGTGGCCGCATTTGATCTAGAACCCATAAACCACCACTGGACTGTTACCAGCATTGCAGCCCAGTAGTAGACCCTGAAGTTGGGCAGAGCCAATCCTCCCAGGTGGGCTGGAAGCCACAGGGTAGATCGCGCCAGCCGAGGGACCCTGCCATGCCAGAAAAAGGATCCCACACATTGTTCTATTTTTTTTAAATAAAGAGACAGGGATCCATATCAGACAGTTTGGGAAGAAGTAATTACATTTTAGGTAACAACACCATTTTAGGGAGGTTAATCCGTCCTAGTAGATTAAGGGGGAGGTTAGCCCAGGAGGTACATTTGGCTCTCAAGGTCGTCAGAGGAAGAAGATTCTTCTCCAAATAGTTAGCAGGATGTTTAGTCACTTTAACCCCCAAATAGCGGAATTCAGCCACCCATCGTAGAGGGGAGGAGGCAGCCGTCTTAGAAGAATCTACATCTATAAGGAATAGATCTGACTTAGACCAGTTTATTTTAATACCTGAGAAAGTACCAAAATGATCAAAAATTTGCAGGGCTGCCAAGAACAAGGGGCCAGCGTCCTTGAGATACAGCAGTGCGTTATCCGCATACAAGGACAGCCGATCTTCCAACTTTCCCAGCCGAAGGCCCATGACATCCGGAGAAGACATGATCAAAATGGCCAGGGGCTCCAGCATATTTTTATCTTTAATCACTTCTACCGAGGACATTTCTTCATGCATAATAACTTGCACATTTTAGGCCTGAAGATTAGTTTAAACCCCCAAACATTATATATTTCTGAAAGCAGAATCCCTGGAGAATAAAACAATGGTAATTTTTGTCACGCGATATTAGCGCAATGGTTTAAACCCATATTTTCAGTAAAAAATACACTAAAGTTAGTTTATTGTCTGCAAACACAATATATTACCCAATTTTCTGTAAAAATATAAAAGATGAGGTTGCATTGCATAAAAAGATACCAAACATGTCAAGCCTTAAAATTAAGCATTCCATGAAACAGCGACAAACTTTGTTACTCAAAATTGTACCCAAAATTATCCATTAACAATGTTTTAAAGCCTTTACAGGTCAGCAGTTTAGAGTTAACTTTGAATTATGACCCTAGAATTGTTGTGGTCACTCCGACATGCACCTAATATGTGTAGAGCAATCACCATTTTTATACAAAGAAAAAACTGTGCTAGAGGCCCAAACTTAAAATAATAAAAAGCATCTAGCACAATACATGGTATACTTGAAATGGAAAAACAGCAGTGCAGCGCTTGTCAAAATCAAACAAATACTCCTAACAAGTGATTGCAGTGAGCACGATATAAAAAAAATCACTATGAAATGTACCGTCAATTAAACACATGTAAGTAAATAAGACGTATGAACCCAAATATCCCAAAGGAAGGTCCGGATATTTTTTGAACACTCTTTCAATAAGTGGCAGAAAAAAAGAAGAATAGAATGTGTCTCTCAATAGCCTTAAAGCCTTTCAGCGATAGGACCCCCACACAGACCATCATGGTGTATAAAGGTGGGGGTTTATCAGACACAAATGACCTTCATTTAGGAGAAGTCAAGTGGTGCTTGTTTTGATATTTCTACCAATGTAGAAATATGGGCAGTACAGCACTGTCATCCATGGTTCTAAAAGACTAACCAAAGGATGTCTGAAGTGTTTCACACTGGGACCAGATAGAAAGTCATCTGTGACTGACCAGGAACATGCCTTAATCTCAACTATCTTCAGTTACGCTTTACTGCATATTGATCTGTGGTATACTCTGAGGTGCAATCGTTTGACAAGACCCCTGAAAGAGGTTGGAGGTTCTGTGAAATATCAAAACAAGTGCTACTTGACCTTTCCTGAGTGATGATCATTTGTGTCTGGTAAGCTCCTACCTTTATACATTGTGGTGGTCCTATCACTGAAAACCATAAGACCATCCAGGCAGATTTGCCCATCACTACTGACAATCACGTTAAATATACTGGGAACTGTTTTTTGGATACTTGTACCTGTTATAATGTCTCTTTTGCAAACTAGTGAATCTTTATCAAATCCTATTTGTTGTGATGAACTCTGACAAAGCCCACTGAAGTCTAGAAGGAAGGGGGACAGATTCTGCTAATAAATCCTGGCCATTTTTAGGGCTAAGAAGCAAGCCGTTGCCAAAAGTTTTGAGAATGACACAAATATTAATTTTCACAAAGTCTGCTGCCTCAATATTTATAATGGAAATTTGCATATACTCCAGAATGTTATGAAGATTGATCAGATGAATTTCAATTAATTGCAAAGTCCCGGTTTGCCATGAAAATTAACTTAACCCCAAAAAAACATTTCCACTGCATTTTGTGAAGAAGGCTTCAAGGCGCCCAAGAAAATCCAGCAAGCACCAGGACAGTCTCCTACAGTTGATTCAGCTGCGGGATCAGAGCACCACCAGTGCCGAGCTTGCTCAGGGATGGCAGCAGGCAGGTATGAGTGCATCTGCATGCACAGTGAGGAGAACACTTTTAGAGGGTGGCCTCGTGTTAAGAAGGGCAGCAAAGAATTCACTTCTCTCCAGGAAAATCATGAGGGACAGACTGATATTCTGCATAAAAGGTACATGGATTGGACTTCTGAGGACTGGAGTAAAGTTTTTTTACTCTGATGAATCCCTTTCAGATTGTTTGGGGCATCCAGGAAAAAAACCTTGTCCGGAGAAGAAAAGGTGAGTGCTACCATCAGCTTGCTATGAGGGCACCCGAGCTGAGCTGCAGCTCTGTGTGTTCATTCAGACATGGAGCTCCTGTTTGCCCCCCCCTGCTCCCCTGATTGGCTAACTGACTTTGATTGACAGCCGCAGGAGCCAATGGCGTTGCTGCTGTGTCTCATCCAATCAGTCCTGTGTCATGCCAACAGTAAATCATCCTGAGACCATTCATGTGTGGGGTTGCTTCTCAGCCAAGAGAGTGGGCTCACTTACAATTTTGTCACCTCCCAACCATCCAAGAACAGTTTGGTGACGAACAATGCCTTTTCCAGCATGATGGTCATAAGGCAAAAGTGATAACTAAGTGGCTTGGGGAACAAAACATCAAAATTTGGGCTCCATGGCCAGGAAACTCCCCAGGCCTCAATCCCATTGAGAACTTGTGGTCAATCCTCAAGAGGCGTGTGAACAAAAAAACCCCACAAATTCTAACAAACTCCAAGCATTGATTATGCAAGAGTGGGCTGCCATCAGTCAGGATGTGGCCCAGAAGTTAATTGACAGAAGTTTATCGAGGTCTTGAAAAAGAAAGGGTCAATACTGCAAATATTGACTCTGCATAAACTGTGATTGTTAACAGCCCTTGGCACTTATGAAGTGCTTGTAATTATACTTCAGTATACTATAGTAACATCTGACAAATATCTACAAACACTGAAGCAGCAGACTTTGTGAAAATGAATATTTAATATTTGTGTCATTTGCAAAACGTTTGGCCACGGTTGTACTATCAAAAAGTCACAGGGAGCTTAACACTACAATAGGAAACATGTGCCAACACAAAATTTTATTTAAAAAATACCGTACATATGGGGAGAGGGCCTTTTTTGTGGCTTTAGGGTTAACATTGAAAATACAAAACTTCTTTAAATAACTTGCTTGGGAATGCCTTAAAAGGGATTGTAAAGTCTTGTGTTTTTTTTTTTGTTTTTTGTTTTTTAAATAACAAAGATGTTATACATGCCTGCTCTATGCAGTTGGTTTTGCACAGAGCAGCCTGGATCCTCCTTTTCTTGGGTCCCTCTTCGCTGCTCCTGTCCCCTCCCCCCTGTTGAGTGCCCCCACAGCAAGCAGCTTGCTATAAAAAGGCACCCGAGTCGAGCTGCAACTCCGTGTGTCCATTCAGACATGGAGCTGCCATTCGCACGCCCCCCCCTCCCCCCCCCCTCCTCTGCAGTCGCCCACTTTGATCCAGTCTGTTTTCCACCAGCTTTGTCTCAAGGCAAAAGACAACACTGCTATCACAATAAGCCTAAGTAATAATCCTGAAAAAAATTTTTATGGTGCTTCCTTTGAAAAGTTGTCCATGGAGGTTGTTGTGGTTTTTCATTTTGTGAGATTTAATAGATAAGACGTGTATATACAGTTTATAGTATGCACAGATAAACTTAGAACAATAAATCACTGAGCTTTTCTTCTTGAAGCAAACGCCAGCCATTTTGAAGAAGCAAAACTCTGAAAATACATCACACCTGAATGCATTGTGAAATTATATTTTTTGTAAATTAACAATAGTGCAGTTGTCGTATAAATAGCTCATACCGATTAACACCACAAGGATTTTATTTCTCACAGTACTTTTATGGAGGTCCATGAAGGATACGGTATTCTCCATCATTCAATATATTTGTCATTACTTTTTAACTTTAAGCACATGTTGTACATCACCATATTGGTTAAATTAGAAGAATAATCATTCAGTCTATGGTTCATTTGAAAATGAATACATGAATGTTATTTTTAGATTTATATATCAACATATCCTACTGAACACAGTTAAACATTTGCTGATGGTCTTGTAACCGAAATACTGTTATGGGGGCTTAGTGGGCTAACTCAGAAAGTGTTCATGTGGGGTGTATCACTGCATCATTCACAACTAGAAGCTTGATCAAAATATGTTTTGATATTCATTATCAATGACAATGCACATAATTTTGGTCAATTTACTAATAAGGTAACATAGTAGATAAGATTGAATAAAGACAACAGTCCATCAAGTTCAACCTGTGTCGGTGTGTGTGTAGAAAAATCATTTACCATATCCCCCTTGAATTGTTTACATTAAGATGCACGTCCAAGAGTTTTTTAAAACTATGCATACTTCCTGCCAAAACCACCAATTGTGGAAGAGAATTCCACATCCTTACCGCCCTGACAGTGAAAAACCCCCTATGTAGCTTAAAGGATCACTAAAGATAATTTTTTTTTTTAAATAATAAACATGTTATACTTACTTCCACTGTGCAGCTCGTTTTGCACAAAGTGGCCCCCGAACCTGGTCTTCTGGGGTCCCTCGGTGGCTGTCTCGGCTCCCCCCCGCAAGGACTCAACATCTTCATGCGAGCTCCTTGCATGGTGTTGAGTGCTTGCGGGCACGCTCCCGTGACACAGCCGGTGGCCATAGCCGCTCACTGTATTACTCGGCCCCACCCCCCGGTGCGCCGCGTCATTGGATGTGATTGACAGCAGAGCGAGCCAATGGCTGCACTGCTTTCAATCCATCCACTGTAACCAATCAACGGCCAGGCTAAGCAGCGAAGAAGATGTCGGGGGCGAGCGCGGGACTTTCGAGGGGTCAGGTAAGTAAAACGGGGGGGCTGGGTGGGCCGGTATTGTCGGATGTTTTTTCACCTTAATGCATAGAATGCATTAAGGTGAAAAACTTTTACCTTTACAACCCCTTTAATGTTAAACCGCTTCTCTTCCAGTCTTATCGAGTGGCCCGTGTCCTCTTACACTCCCTGGGATCACTGTTGAGATATTTGTACATCACAATCATATCCCCTCCCAAGCGCTTCTTCTCCAGGGAGAATAAATTTTAGCGCTTGTAGTCTTTCCTCCACTATATTAACCAGTCAGAGAGTTAGGAGTGAAACACCAAGAAAAGTATACATATTGCAGGAGGTGGTGTGGACATTTTTCCCACTGTCCAACTTGTTCTTTCCACATTAGACATTAATCGAGCCAGGTAGAAGAGCTGTCCCAAACCCCACAGCTACTCCATTTGTGTGCACATAACTATTCATTTTCATGCTTTATTAAAGACTTCCATAATATGTACACATTCTGTTCCTTTGTGCTTTCACTCACAAATACTTTCATTAAAATATTTTTCCTCAACAGCCACACATGACAGAAATCCACATTCTGTGCACCAAAAGCCTTTGGAAACCCCAATAAAACCTTTTACGAGGTGTGTAAAAAGTTTGGTGCATGGTCCGATATCTCAACGGCAACATGGGCCAGGTGTGTGTGCATGCACATAGCTATCCAGAGACATGTTGAGAAGCGCCACCTAGCGTGGAGTACACGTGACCATCAGGGTAAAACCACTGCGGGCAGCCAAACGTAGTCAATATGAGAGGTAGGGTCACAGAGCAATGGAGCAACGAGTAAACATCAAGTTCTGCTACAAATTGGGGAAAACAGCAATGGAGATGCATGAAATGTTGGTGCAAGTGTACGGGATGGAAGCCGTGAGCAAAAATTTGTTTACAATGCTTTTGAGATGGGAAGATAACGATTGAGGACCAGCCACGTTCTGGTCAGCCATTAACAAGCAAAACCCCAGACATGATCAAACGAGTGCGACAAATGCTGGCATAAGATCGGTGACTGACTACGATTGATGGCGGAGGAATTGGGCATCAGCAAGGACCTGGTGCGCACCACCTTCTGCAAAGATTTGGGTAAGCGCAAGGAAGAACTGTTGCTGGTTTGTGCTGCACAAGCTGACAGACGAACAGAAAGCAAAACGGACGAAAACCTTTGGAGACTTTATTACCATGCGTGACCAAGATCCATCCTTTCTGTGATCCATCATTACGGGGGATGAGACCTAGTGCTACCAGTTTGATCCAGATCCAAGTGGCAATCTATGGAATGGCGTTTACGGTCTTCCCCGTGACCTGAAAATTTCCCGCCTGAAGAGCATCATGATAGGCTCATGTTTTGCGGATGTGGCGGCAATCCAAGAATGTGTGACGTGGTTCTGAGATCGATTCCTAAAGATGCCTTTGCTGACAGTTTCCATAAGCTTTATTAAACGTTGCCAAAAGTATTTTGAAGGCCAATAAAGGTAATTTGTTTGTATCTTCTATTTTTCTGATACCATTCACCAAACTTTTTTAGGCACATCTAAAAGTAGCAGTGACAACACTGGTCAGAAAGCAGAACTTTGAGGAGGAATCCAGCAGGCCAACTAACTAACTACAGTCTGCCTGCAAAAGACTAAAGGGGGCGAATACAAGACTAGTAACCCTGCACAGGAAGAGAAAGCAGCATTGACTTTATTACAGTTCCTGCACAAAGACAAATCTTCACACTTAATTGCACAGATGTGGAAGAAATACACTAAATAGAAAGATTCAAGTGTAGCAGCCCCTAGCTGTGTTTGAGATGGAGTGTTAGGCTGTCGGGACCTTTGAGAGTAGCTCTCCAGTCTGGGGGCAGGTGAACAAATCTCCAGGGAGGAAGACAGCCACGTGGGCTGGTGAGTATTGCAGTCAGAAGACTGGGAGGCATGCCTGAAGGGGCTGGGTGCAAACAGTCTGTGATGAATGAAGAGTTAGTCTGGGAGGACTGTGGAGAAGTAGCCAGGAGGGCTAGTGAAAGGGGCAGCTGCAGCGGGCTGGCAGTGCCTGAAGAGGTGGTACTGGGAGCAGTAGCCACAGGAAGAGGACAGCTAGCACCCAAGACCTCTCTATTTTTGCTACACCAAAAGGGGCCCGAGGTCCCTGCCTGCAAAGGGTAAAACCAAAAGTCAAAACCAAAGTGCTAGCTGGTCCTGGGAATTGTAGTTCTTCAAGCAAGTGTGTGCTAGAGTTAGAAGAAAGCAGTGTGTATATACCAGATATATAGGTTGCATCCCTAAAGAGTTATGCTGATCAAGTGGGCATCCTATATTAACCCTTCCCCATCCAAGTTCGAATCCCTCTAATAAATAAAATAAAACAAAGCTGCAAGGACTGCTTCTTGACTCCAGAGTGTATGGAAAATTAACGTGCCCACCCTGTACAGGGTGGGAAATAACCAACCAATGGCTCTTATGGGGGTAGCACTACACAAGTAACAATACATATGCCTCATATTAAGAAAATATTTGCTTATACCCAAGTTCAGGAAATCAGTAGTAAAAGAAAAAAGGGCTCCCATTGCTGAAAATCCTAGTTGTCCGAATGCCCCTTTCTTCAATACTTATAATATAGAACGTCAGGGTGATCTCAGAACTCCTTTTCTGAATACTTGTTTTTAAGGTTAGGGGTTTGTAAATACTAAAGCAGTTGGGAGAACATGACAGTCAGGCAACTAGTATTTTCAAAAGGAGAGGTGAGCAATGGCAACATAAATACTCTTTTACGACAGGTCATTGGTAATTTTATCAGGTTACATCACCCTTTCACTTCTCTAAGGTGTGCCTAATTCTGTACATTTTTTTTTGTTATCAGTTTCACAGTTTTAATGCCCAGATTGGGGATTGGTGTAGGCTTGACGAGCCTGCTCAAGTAAAAATGAAGTATACAAACACAGCACCTTGTAAAAGCTGTCCAGAAAAATTATGATAAAATTGATATGATCGTGGTATGTGGCTCAGAACATAAAGTGTACTCAATCTGAAAAGGCTGGGAGTATTAAGAAAACTAATTCAGTTAATGAAAAAAAAAAAAGTTTATAATCTTAGGGCTATCTGAAATAATAATGAAAGGAAAGGCAGTAATGAAATCTGGAGAATGCATTTTGTACAGTTTGTACAGGAAGAAAAATTTGGGACTGGTTTTATACTAAACCATCAATTATTGAATTTAGTCCTATCTGTGAAAGTATATGTACAGTATGAACATTTTTTTTTCAATTTCTGTATTATCAGTGAGAAAGCAACCACGGGAAGATGGGAAGGAGGATGTCAAAGATGGATTTTATGAGAATCTGAAAACAAAATATAACAAAGCTTTCAACAATGATGTGACTATAAAAAATGGGTGAACTAAAAAGCAATGACTAAGAAGTCATATACTGACCATAAACTGTATTCTTAGTATACAAAGCTTGCCTAAAGAAAATAAAAATAGGCACAATGAGAATGGGAAGAAGAAAAAAGTAGTGTACTGTATATTTTTTATTCCAATATTTTTTATTACAAATTTAAAGCAGCATGCTGAAGGTTTATTCTTAAACAGTTGTTAGAAAGCTATCAAAACAAGGATGCATTTTCCAATATGTTCAGAGGTCCTGACCGCTAAACTACATCAAAAAAGTTTTGGGCCCAACAATTTGGATCTACTCATTAGCATGACCAACCGTCTAAGGCTATGAGCCAATATATCTCAGCAACTAGGCACCGAGAAACATCAACAGGTAATAATAAGTATCAGTACAGTAAGCTGGTGATCACCCATAGCTCCAGAACATGCTGAGATATAAAAGCATTGTCAATTGGATCAGTCCTGGTACCTTAAAATCATGTGGTCTTGATCTCAAAAAAATAGAAACAATTGGGGAGACTTTTCGTCCCCTTAGCAACATGCTACCAAAAAGTATTTTTATGGTATAACAGAACCAATAACAGGAAAAGTGAAAAATGAAAAAGACAGACAGAAGAAAGGATCAGAGTAGAGTAGAGTAGGCCCCCTCAGTCCAGGCCCCCCCTCAAAAAATGACCCAGATTCAGGGAGCCTGAAGATAAGCAATCCAGAAGTTCCACACTTTTTCAAACCTAGCTTGCTTATCTCTTTGAATACTGGTTAGTTTTTCATTAATCATAATCCAGGATATTTTATTTTTCACCAACGTAATGTTAATCGAAGGTTATTTCCATGCACGCGCTATGGTTATTTTAGCTGCTAAAAGAATGAAAAATATGAGAGTTCATAGATGCCTGGGGATCCCCTCCGGCAGGTTAGTAAACAGCACAGTTTTGGCGCCTCTGGGTACATTCTGTCCCGTCACTGAATAGATCAGGTTGAACATCCTGATCCAGAAGTATCAGACCTTTGGACAGGACCACCAGACATGATACATATCACCTTCCTGTCCACATCCCCGAAAACATAGGGGAGAGTTACCAGGGTATTTTGCCAACCTTGTCGGGACAAGGTACCAGCGCGATAGCACTTTGTAATTTGCCTCCACCAAGGAAGTGTTAGGTATGCCCTTGTACACCATATGGTTGGCCATTTTGTCCATACCTCCTCTTCAACTGTCTCCCCTAGGTGCGATTCCCATGCCATTTGGTAGAAAAGTTTGTTGCCCTGATTGCTGAACAGTGCATATAACTCCATAATTCCTCCCCGTGATTCGGACCCACAAATGCACCTGTTCTCCAATAGGGTCCTAGTAGTTATATCAACCATATCCTTTATTAGGGTTTGCATGAAGTGGATAATTTGACATAGACGATAAGTCTCCGCAGGGGGCATTTGTAATGTTTCCTTAAAATAGCTGGGTTGTCTTATCCTCTTATGGTCTATAAAGTGTGCCATTTTGTAAAGACACTTGTTGACCCACTATGTGAATTGATTAATTGGTTAATCTGTTGGCCTGGGAGGAAATGAGGATTATTGAAATGGGGGCCACCGGCGAGTGGGGGGATTTTAAAGGGTACAACTAACATGCCGTGTCCGGTATACTGTATATTTTAAAAACAAAAATGTACATAAAGCTATGTGATATCTCAGACAATAGAATGTAAACCAAATTATGTGATGGGGAGTAGGAAGTTTATGGGTGTGGGTGGTGGCACTGATCACTTTTCATTTCGGAAGAGATATAAATATGTAGCATTATGCCCGAAGGAGCTGCTGGTTAGGGATGAGCCGAACACCCCCCTTTCGGTTCGCACCAGAACCTGCGAACGGACCGAAAATTTGTACGAACGTTAGAACCCCATTGACGTCTATGAGACTTGAACGTTCGAAATCAAAAGTGCTCATTTTAAAGGCTAATTTGCATGGTATTGTCCTAAAAAGGGTTTGGGGACCCGGGTCCTACCCCAGGGGATATGTATCAATGCAAAAAAAACTTTTAAAAACTGCCGTTTTTTCGGGAGCAGTGATTTTAATGATGCTTAAAGTAAAAAAAAAAAAAGTGAAATATTCCTTTAAATATCGTACCTGGGGTGTGTCTATAGTATGCCTGTAAAGTGGCGCGTGTTTCCCGTGTTTAGAACAGTCCCTGCACCAAATGTCATTTTTAAAGGAAAAATCTCATTTAAAACTGCTTGCGGGTTTAATGTAATGTCGGGTCCTGGCAATATGGATGAAAATCAGTGAGACAAACGGCATGGGTACCCCCCAGTCCATTACCAGGCCGTTTGGGCCTTGTATGGATATTAAGGGGAACCCCACACCCAAATTAAAAAAAGGAAAGGTGTGGGGCCACCAGGCCCTATATACTCTGAACAGCAGAATACAGGCGGTGCAAACAAGACAGGGAATGTAGGTTTGTTGTTAAGTAGAATCTGTTTGTAATTTTGAACGGGTACATTTTTAACGTGTTTAGCTCCAGCCAAAAAATCTTTAAGCTTTTTGGAAAACATAGGGAAAGGTTATCACCCCTGTGACATTTGTTTTGCAGTCTTTCCTCCTCTTCAGAAGATTTCACCTCACTTTTTGTCCCAATGACAAATGTTTTTTTGAAAATTTGGGTTTTTTTGTGGAACAAGGATTGGAAAGCATCAGTGGAAAGGAGAAATGTTTTTCCCATATTAACTCTTACAGGAGAGAATTTCCCTTTCTAGGGGTAGATTTCATGTCACTTCCTGTTGTCTCCTTCCGTTTGCAAGTAGGAGTCGTTTGTAAGTTAGATGTTTGAAAGTAGGGGCCTGCCCTATATACTCAACAGAAATTTGGGCCTTAGGTGTTGTTGTGGCCACAACACTGTAAGCCCTCACAGGGCCCTGCTGTGAAATATTAGATCAAGAATTGTAATTACATGCCCCTGTTGAACAGGGGCAGAAAAACTGGGCCTTTGGTGGTGGTGGTGCTGGTGCCACAACACTGTAAGTCCTCACTCGCTCTTGGTGGGTGCAGAAATGGGCCCTGCTGTGAAATATTAGATCAAGAATTGTAATTACATGCCTCTGTTGAACAGGGGCTGAAAAATTAGGCCTTAGGCACTGGTGCTGGTGCCACAACACTGCAAAACCTCACAGACACTCTAGTTGTAACGCAGGAACAAGCCCTGCTGCAAAGTATTGCATCAAAAATTGTAATTACACGCCCCTGTTAAACAAGGGATGAAAAATTGGGCCTTAGGCACTGGTGCTGGTGCCTCAACACTGCAACCCCTCACAGATACTCTAGTTGGAAAGTTGAAATGAGCCCTGCTGCAAAGTATTGCATCAAAAATTGTAATTACACGCCCCTGTTAAACAAGGGCTGAAAAATTGTGCCTTAAGCACTGGTAGTGGCGCCCAGAACCAAAAATGTTCTTACAAGCTATCAGCGTGATCATTGAGGAGGAAGAGGATAATTACTCAGGGATAGTCACTCAGCATCAGCATAGGCAGTCTTTGAAGGGATCTGAGATTTCAAAAAAAATTATTCGGTTACATCAGCATCAGGTGCTTGGTAGCTGGTGGTGATCCAAGACTGATTCATTTTTATGAAGGTCAGTCGATCGACCGAGTTGGTGGACAGACGCACCCTGTGATCGGTTACCACGCCTCCAGCAGCACTGAATGTGCGTTCCGAAAGAACGCTGGATGCAGGACAGGCCAGTAGCTCAATTGCATACTGTGCAAGCTCTGGCCAGTGATCCATCCTCAAGACCCAGTAACCCAGAGGATTTTCGGTGGGAAAGGTGTCCAAGTCTGATCTTGCCCCTAGGTATTCCTGCACCATGTAAAACAGACGCTGGCGATGGTTGCTGGAACCGATCATACCTTGGGGCTGCGGACCAAAAAATTGTCTGAACGCATCGTTCAGACGGCCACCTTCTCCACCGCTCCTTCTTTGACTGAACGAAGCCTCAGCAACACGTTGTCCAGAAACAGGAGTTTGTAACCTTCCAGTCTCTGGGAACGCGTTGCACAGACCTTTCTGCAAGGCCTCCCGAAGATGTTTCATCCTCTGCTCCCTCTGCGATGGCAAGATAAGGTCCGCAACCTTACCCTTGTAACGTGGATCAAGGAGGGTTGCCAGCCAGTATTGGTCCTTCTTGATACCACGAATACGAGGATCCTTACGCAGGCTTTGCAGGATCAGGGAGGCCATGCAGCGTAGGTTTGCTGAGGCATTTGGTCCGGAGTCCTCTGGGTCACTAAGGACGACATGGTCCGCAGCCACCTCCTCCCAGCCACGTACAAGTCCATGGGTTTCTTGGGACTGATCCCTTAAAGACTGCTGCTGATGCTGAGTGCCAGGCTCCACCTCCATACTGACACAATCTTCCTCCTCCTCCTCCTCGTCCTCTTCCTGTGTGATCGGCGGGCACGCAGGAACACTGTCTGGATAAAGGGGGCCTTGAGAGCTAAGGAAGTCCTCCTCTTCCTGCCTCTGTTCTGCCTCAAGTGCCCTGTCCATTATTCCACGCAGCGTGTGCTCCAACAGGTGGACAAGGGGGACAGTGTCACTGATGCATGCACTGTCAGTGCTCACCATCCTCGTGGCCTCCTCAAATGGTGACAGGACAGTGCATGCATCCCTGATCATGGCCCACTGGCGTGGGGAAAAAAAACCAAGCTCCCCTGACCCTGTCCTGGTGCCATAGTCGCACAGGTACTCATTGATGGCCCTCTGCTGCGTGTACAGCCGCTGCAGCATGGCCAACGTTGAGTTCCACCTGGTGGGCATGTCACAGATTAGGCGGTTCTTGGGCAGGTTAAACTCCTTTTGGAGGTCCGTCAGCCGAGCACTGGCATTATATGACCGGCGGAAATGCACACAGACTTTCCTGGGCTGCCTCAGGACATCCTGTAAGCCCGGGTACCTGCCCAAGAACCGCTGCACCACCAAGTTAAGGACGTGAGCCAAACAGGGCACATGGGTCATTTGTCCCTGTCGGAGGGCAGAGAGGAGGTTGGTGCCATTGTCGCAAACCACCATTCCTGCCTTAATTTGGCGTGGCGTCAACCACCTCTGAACCTGCCCCTGCAGAGCTGACAGAACCTCTGCCCCAGTGTGGCTCCTGTCCCCCAAGCACACCAGCTCAAGCACCGCATGCCATCTTTTGGCCTGCGTACTTGCGTAGCCCCTTGAACGCCTACGGAGCACCGCTGGTTCCGAGGAAGAGGCCATGGAGGAAGAAGAAGAGGAGGGGGTGGAGGAGAGAGGTGTGTCACAATCAGCATTTTGGAGGCGTGGTGGCGGAACAACCTCCAACACTACTGCACCTTGTCCTGCATCCTTCCCAGCTGCCAGCAGAGTTACCCAATGCGCCGTGAAACTTAGGTAACGTCCCTGTCCATGCCTGCTGGACCATGAGTCAGCGGTAATATGCACCTTACCGCTGACCGCCCTGTCCAGCGAGGCATGGACATTGCCTTCCACATGCCGGTAGAGAGCCGGAATCGCCTTCCGTGAGAAAAAGTGGCGTTTGGGTACCTGCCACTGAGGAACCGCACATTCCACAAACTCACGGAAGGGGGCAGAGTCTACCAACTGAAAAGGCAGCAGTTGAAGTGCTAGCAATTTTGCCAAGCTAGCATTCAACCGCTGGGCATGTGGATGGTTGGGAGCAAACTTCTTTCGGCGGTGCAGCAGCTGGGGCAGGGAAATTTGCCTGGTACAATCTGACGTCGGTATACCAAAAGCAGATTGCCCACAAGTACTTGGCTGTGACACACCTAATTCTACACATTCATTCCTCTCACTGCAGGTCTCAGAGAGGACTGAAGGTCTAGTGGGGTTGGAAATCTCAGCTGATGAGGAGCAAGGAGAGATCCTCTTTGTTCTTTGGTGTGGGTCTTTTAGATGCACTTGCCAACGAACTGCATGGCAGGTCAACATATGTCTGGTCAAGCATGTGGTACCCAAGCGGGAGATGTTTTGGCCACGCGAGATACGCTTGAGACATATGTTGCAAATAGCAGCGGTGCGATCTGATGCACTCGTCTCAAAAAAGGCCCACACCAAAGAACTTTTTGAATAACGCGCAGAGACTGCAGCGCCCTGCACATGTGGAGCTTTGGGGTGTGATGCAGTCAATGTGCTGCCCTTAGGCTGGCCCCTGGAGGGCATCCTGCCTCGTTGGTGATGTGCCGCCTCCTCCTCCTCCTCCTCTCTCCTATCAGGCACCCACGTTGAGTCAGTGACCTCATCATCCCCTCCCTCCTCATCACTGGAGCAAACCTGGCAGTATGCTGCAGCAGGGGGAGCATGACTGCCAGATTGCTGTCCTTCTTGGGCACCCCCTCTGTTTGTGCTCATGTTACTGCCTTCATCGAGCTCAGTATCATCATCAGAGCCTTCCAAACGCTGGGCATCCTCCTGGAGCATGTACCCAACACTGTGGTCAAACAGTTCGAGGGAATCCTCATGAGGACATGGTGGAGCTAGGGAAGGAGTCACTGATGACATTGAGCTGAGGGAAGAGGCCACTGCTTTGCCAGACAAAGCAGCCTGGGCATGGGTGAGAGAGGATGAGGAGGATGAGGACGGCTTGGTCATCCACTCGACCAAGTCTTCCGCATGTTGCGGCTCAACACGGCCAGCTGCCGAAAAAAAGGCCAAGCGTGTCCCATGGCCACGTGCTGATGAGGATGCACCGTCTCCACGACCAGCACTAGACACAGAGCCTGCTTGCCCTCTCTTATTGGCTTGTGACTGTCTGCCTCTCCTTCTTGGCCTTCCAGACATACTAATGGCCTGTAGCTGCACTAAGCTGGGATAGAACACCTGTAATTTTCTTCAGGTAGCTTTATATACTGTAACCAGACAAGCCTGCCTGTCAGTAGGAAGATAACAGGAAAGGATCTAGCTGAACACTGTGAGCAGGACGCACTGTACTAAATGTAAATAGTCTAGCTGCCTGACCGTGGTACTAATAGGATCAAATAGAACACCTGTAATTTTCTTCAGGTAGCTTTATATACTGTAACCAGACAAGCCTGCCTGTCAGTAGGAAGATAACAGGAACGGATCTAGCTGAACACTGTGAGCAGGACGCACTGCACTAAATGTAAATGGCAGGAACGGATCTAGCTGAACACTGTGAGCAGGACGCACTGCACTAAATGTAAATAGCAGGAACGGATCTAGCTGAACACTGTGAGCAGGACGCACTGCACTAAATGTAAATAGTCTAGAAGATAACAGGAACGGATCTAGCTGAACACTGTGAGCAGGACGCACTGCACTAAATGTAAATGGCAGGAACGGATCTAGCTGAACACTGTGAGCAGGACGCACTGCACTAAATGTAAATAGCAGGAACGGATCTAGCTGAACACTGTGAGCAGGACGCACTGCACTAAATGTAAATAGTCTAGAAGATAACAGGAACGGATCTAGCTGAACACTGTGAGCAGGACGCACTGCACTAAATGTAAATAGCAGGAACGGATCTAGCTGAACACTGTGAGCAGGACGCACTGCACTAAATGTAAATAGCAGGAACGGATCTAGCTGAACACTGTGAGCAGGACGCACTGCACTAAATGTAAATAGTCTAGAAGATAACAGGAACGGATCTAGCTGAACACTGTGAGCAGGACGCACTGCACTAAATGTAAATGGCAGGAACGGATCTAGCTGAACACTGTGAGCAGGACGCACTGCACTAAATGTAAATAGCAGGAACGGATCTAGCTGAACACTGTGAGCAGGACGCACTGCACTAAATGTAAATAGTCTAGAGGATAACAGGAACGGATCTAGCTGAACACTGTGAGCAGGACGCACTGCACTAAATGTAAATAGCAGGAACGGATCTAGCTGAACACTGTGAGCAGGATGCACTGCACTAAATGTAAATAGCAGGAACGGATCTAGCTGAACACTGTGAGCAGGACGCACTGCACTAAATGTAAATAACAGGAACGGATATAGCTGAACACTGTGAGCAGGACGCACTGCACTAAATGTAAATAGTCTAGAAGATAACGGGAACGGATCTAGCTGAACACTGTGAGCAGGACGCACTGCACTAAATGTAAATAGCAGGAACGGATCTAGCTGAACACTGAGCAGGACGCACTGCACTAAATGTAAATAGCAGGAACGGATCTAGCTGAACACTGTGAGCAGGACGCACTGCACCAAATGTAAAAAGCAGGAACGGATCTAGCTGAACACTGTGAGAAGGACGCACTGCACTAAATGTAAATAGCAGGAACGGATCTAGCTGAACACTTTGAGCAGGACGCACTGCACTAAATGTAAATAGCAGGAACGGATCTAGCTGAACACTGTGAGCAGGACGCACTGCACTAAATGTAAATAACAGGAACGGATCTAGCTGAACACTGTGAGCAGGACGCACTGCACTAAATGTAAATAGTCTAGATAGAAGATAACAGGAACGGATCTAGCTAAACTGAATACAGTGTATATATATATATGCAACACCTGGGATGCATATATATACACACAATACACTGTAAGTGCAGCTAACTGACTGACTGTTCTGCCTAATCTATCTAACTCAAATCAAATGACACTGTCTCTCTCTCTCTCTATCTCTCAGCACACCGGAACACACACTACACAGGGCCGCCGTGCAGGCGGCCTTATATAGTGTGGGGCGTGTACTAAATCCCCTGAGCCATAATTGGCCAAAGCCACCCTGGCTTTGGCCAATTACAGCTCTCTCTACTGACGGCGCTGTGATTGGCCAAGCATGCGGGTCATAGTGCATGCTTGGCCAATCATCAGTCAGCAATGCACTGCGATGCCGCAGTGAATTATGGGCCGTGACGCGCCACACGAATTTGGCGCGAACGGCCCATATCGTTCGCAATTCGGCGAACGGTCGAACAGCCGATGTTCGATTCGAACATGGGTTCGACTCGAACACGAAGCTCATCCCTAGTCTCAGGACTGAAGGTATAGTGGGGTTGGAGATCTCAGCTGATGAGGAGCAAGGAGAGGTCCTCTTTGTTCTTTGGTGTGGGTCTTTTAGATACGCTTGCCAACGAACTGCATGGCAGGTCAACATATGTCTGGTCAAGCATGTGGTACCCAAGCGGGAGATGTTTTGGCCACGTGAGATACGCTTGAGACATATGTTGCAAATAGCAGCGGTGCGATCTGATGCACTCGTCTCAAAAAAGGCCCACACCAAAGAACTTTTTGAATAACGCGCAGTGACTGCAGCGCCCTGCACATGTGGAGCTTTGGGGTGTGATGCAGTCATTGTGCTGCCCTTAGGCTGGCCCCTGGAGGGCATCCTGCCTCGTTGGTGATGTGCCGCCTCCTCCTCCTCCTCCTCTCTCCTATCAGGCACCCACGTTGAGTCAGTGACCTCATCATCCCCTCCCTCCTCATCATTGGAGCAAACCTGGCAGTATGCTGCAGCAGGGGGAGCATGACTGCCAGATTGCTGTCCTTCTTGGGCACCCCCATCATCAGAGCCTTCCAAACGCTGGGCATCCTCCTGGAGCATGTACCCAACACTGTGGTCAAACAGTTTGAGGGACTCCTCAGGAGGACATGGTGGGGCTAGGGAAGGAGTCACTGATGATATTGAGCCGAGGGAAGAGGCCGCTGCTTTGCCAGACAAAGTACCCTGGGCATGGGGGAGAGAGGATGAGGAGGATGAGGAGGATGAGGACGGCTTGGTCATCCACTCGACCAAGTCTTCCGCATGTTGCGGCTCAACACGGCCAGCTGCCGAAAAAAAAGCCCAAGCGTGTCCCACGGCCACGTGCTGATGAGGATGCACCGTCTCCACGACCAGCACTAGACACAGAGCCTGCTTGCCCTCTCTTATTGGCTTGTGACTGTCTGCCTCTCCTTCTTGGCCTTCCAGACATACTAATGGCCTGTAGCTGCACTAAGCTGGGATATATATATATATGTACTGATACTGCAGCTAGCAAAATCAACTGCCTGCCTGTAGTATGAGAACACCACCAACCTTCTACAGGTAGCTTTAGCTGAACACTGTAAGGTGGACGCACCCCACTAACTTTTAGGTTTAGCTGAACACTGTGAGCAGGACGCACTGCGCTAACTGTAAATAGTCTAGCTGCCTGACTGTGGTACTAATAGGATCAAAAGAACACCAGTAATTTTCTTCAGGTAGCTGTATATACTGTAACAAGACAAGCCTGCCTGTCAGTAAGAAGATAACAGGAACGGATCTAGCTGAACACTGTGAGCAGGACGCACACCACTAACTTGTAGGTTTAGCTGAACACTGT
This sequence comes from Lithobates clamitans, assembly GCA_037952925.1. Classification (NCBI taxonomy): domain Eukaryota; kingdom Metazoa; phylum Chordata; class Amphibia; order Anura; family Ranidae; genus Lithobates; species Lithobates clamitans. Next base: position 5,872,253 of record JBBGZY010000458.1, read on the forward strand.
GAGCAGGACGCACCCCACTAACTTGTAGGTTTAGCTGAACACTGTGAGCAGTACGCACTCCACTAACTTGTAGTTTAGCTGAACACTGTGAGCAGGACGCACCCCACTAACTTGTAGGTTTAGCTGAACACTGTGAGCAGGACGCACCCCACTAACTTGTAGGTTTAGCTGAACACTGTGAGCAGGACGCACTGCACTAACTGTAAATAGTCTAGCAGCCTGACTGTGGTACTAATAGGATCAAAAGAACACCAGTAACTTTCTTCAGGTAGCTGTATATACTGTAACAAGACAAGCCTGCCTGTCAGTAAGAAGATAACAGGAACGGATCTAGCTGAACACTGTGAGCAGGACGCACTGCACTAACTGTAAATAGTCTAGCTGCCTGACTGTGGTATTAATAGGATCAAAAGAACACCAGCAATTTTCTTCAGGTAGCTGTATATACTGTAACAAGACAAGCCTGCCTGTCAGTAAGAAGATAACAGGAACGGATCTAGCTGAACACTGTGAGCAGGACGCACTGCACTAACTGTAAATAGTCTAGCTGCCTGACTGTGGTATTAATAGGATCAAAAGAACACCAGTAATTTTCTTCAGGTAGCTGTAGATACTGTAACAAGACAAGCCTGCCTGTCAGTAGGAAGATAACAGGAACGGATCTAGCTAAACTGAATACAGTGTGTATATATATATATATATATATATATATATATATATATATATATGCAACACCTGGGATGCATATATATACACAATACACTGTAAGTGCAGCTAACTGACTGACTGTTCTGCCTAATCTATCTAACTCAAATCAAATGACACTGTCTCTCTCTCTCTCTCTATCTCTCAGCACACCGGAACACACACTACACAGGGCCGCCGTGCAGGCGGCCTTATATAGTGTGGGGCGTGTACTAAATCCCCTGAGCCATAATTGGCCAAAGCCACCCTGGCTTTGGCCAATTACAGCTCTCTCTACTGACGGCGCTGTGATTGGCCAAGCATGCGGGTCATAGTGCATGCTTGGCCAATCATCAGCCAGCAATGCACTGCGATGCCGCAGTGAATTATGGGCCGGGACGTGCCACACGAATTTGGCGCGAACGGCCCATATCGTTCGCAATTCGGCGAACGGGCGAACAGACGATGTTCGAGTCGAACATGGGTTCGACTCGAACACGAAGCTCATCCCTACTGCTGGTATTAAGTGATTCTTCCCTAAAAGTACAGAGGTTTCCCACTACCACAAGCACCAGTCCAATAACACTGGCTCCAATAATACAGTCTAGGGGATGTCTTTTTATAATTTATTGCTTGAAGAAACTTTAACAGGAGAGGGAAATAGGGCATGAGATACTACAAAAAATTGGTACTTAATGTTTAGAGGATGCTCTTCTACTTGAGTAACCTGAAAACCATGGGATGTCTGTCTGGCACCTGGTTACTTTGCACGGATGAACAACTGCTGGTACCAGGGGCGGATCCAGGGGGGGCAATGGGGCAATTGCCCCCTCCGAGAATGCAGGTGACAGTGCGGGCGGCTCCACGGCTGACAGTGCGGGCGGCTCTGCCGCGGCTGACAGTGCGGGCGGCTCTGCCGCGGCTGACAATGTGGGCGGCTCCCCAGGTGACAGTGTGGGCGGCTCCTCAGGTGACAGTGCGGGGGCGGCTTGGTCGGAGAGTGAGTCGGTGAGTGGGCGGGTGAGGGGGGGTAGCTGGGCGGCTCCATGTATGACTGAGTGGGCTGCTGGCCAATCAGGGAGCCGGCAGGCAGGGGAGCAGAGAGATGACATCTCTCACCACCCTGTGCCCGCCCTGCATCCCTGCAGTTCCGCCCTCACTGTGAAGGCAGCTGTGGGCACCAGAGAGATTACATCATCTCTCTTCTGCCTGACTCTGGGACATAGCAAGAGACCACCTTAGCAGGAAAGTGACACGGCAGGTGACAATCCACATCTGGTGACAGGCGACATGGCAAGTGACAATCCGCAATGTGTGGCAAGTGACAATCCGCAATGTGTGGCAGGTGACGTGGCTGGTGACAATCCGCAACGTGTGGCAGGTGACGTGGTAAGTGACAATCCGCAACGTGTGGCAGGAGACATGGCAAGTGACAATTCACAACGTGTGGCAGGTGACGTGGCAATTGACAATCTGGAACGTGCGGCAGGTGACGTGGCAAGTGACAATCCACAACGTGTGGCAGGTGACGTGGCAAGTGACAATCTGCAACGTGTGGCAGGAGACGTGGCAAGTGACAATCCGCATCTAGTGACAGGTCACGTGGCAAGTGACAATCCGCATTTGGTGGCAGGCAACGTGGAAAGTGACACACTCAGGGCTCCCACTGATTCTGCATTATGGTGAGTTGAACTATTTAATTTTATATTACAATGCAAGAATAGAAATAATGCGCTTCAATCATCCTGACACCATAATAACCAGGGTGCCGTGATGACTGAAGCGCCAACACCAGAGCTGCAGAAATACACAGCTCAGGTGGGAGAATCTGTCCACAACACAACTATTCGTTGTGCACTCCACAAATCTGGTCTTTATGGAAGAGTGGCAAGAAGAAAGACATGGTTGAAAGAAAGCCATAAGAAGTCCTGTTTGCAGTTTGCAAGAAGCCATGTGGGGGACACAGCAAACATGTGGAAGAAGGTGCTCTGATCAAATGAGACCAAAATTTAACTTTTTGGCCTTAAAGCAAAACGCTATGTGTGGCTGAAAACTAACACTTCACCCTGAACACACCATTCTAATCATGAAACATGGTGGTGGCAGCATCATGTTGTGGGGATGCTTTTCTTCAGCAGGGACAGGGAAGCTGGTCAGAGTTGATGGAAAGATGGATGGAGCCAAATACAGGGCAATCTTAAAAGAAAACCAGATAGAGTCTGCAAAAGACTTGAGACTGGGGCAGTGGTTCACCTTCCAGCAGGACAACGACCCTAAGAGCCCTTTCACACTGGGGCGGTTTGCAGGTGCTATTGCGCTAATAATAGCGCCTGCAAACCGACCCAAAAGTGCCGCTGCTTTTATTCCAGTGTGAAAGCCCCGAGGGCTTTCACACTGGAGCGATGCGCTGGCAGGACGGTAAAAAAAGTCCTGCCAGCAGCATCTTCGGAGCAGTGAAGGAGCGGAGTGTATACCGCTCCTTCACCGCTCCTGCCCATTGAAATCAATGGGACGGCGCGGCTGTACCGCCGGCAAAGCGCCTCTGCAGAGGCGCTTTGCTGTGGTATTTAACCCTTTCTCAGCCGCTAGCGGGGGGTAAAACCGCCCCACTAGCGGCCGAATACCGACGGTAAAACGCCGCTAATAATAGCGGCGTTTTACCGCCGATGCCACCCCCCGCCCCAGTGTGAAAGGGCTCTAAATATACAGCCAGAGCTACAATGGAATGGTTTATTAAGATCAAAGCATATTCATATGTTAGACTGGACCAATCTAAGTCCACACCTAAATCCATTCAAGAATCTGTGTCAATACTTGAAAATTGGATGGAGAGCGTCTGTGAACAGCAATCTGACAAAGCTTGAGCTATTTTGCAAAGAATGGGCAAAACTTTCACTCCCTAGATGTGGTAGAGACATATCCAAAAAGACTTGCAGCTGTAATTGCAGTGAAAGGAGGTTCTACAAAGTATTGACTCAGGGGGGCTGAATATAAATGCAGGCCACTTTTTTCACTTATTTATTTGTAAAAAATGTTGAAAACCAATTATTTTCCTTCCACTTCACAATTATGTGCCACTTTGTGTTAGTCTATCACATAAAATCCCAATAAAATACATTTACGTTTTTGGTTGTAACATGACAAAATGTGGAAAATTTCAAGGGGTATGAATACTTTTTCAAGGCACTGTAACTCTAATGATTTGTAATTTCATTCAAATCTTGTCATCTAGAAATTCAGATATAGTTAGAAATGTTAGCATTAGGGTGTGCCTGTTGATTATCATAAAATACTCAAGTCCCTTTAGCACCCTTTGATTCAGTGGCGGCTTGTCCATTAGGGCCCCCTAATCTATGCGCCCGGCTCCTAATCTACATGCAGGGGCCGGACGCATGGATTTCAATCGTTTTTTTTTAAGCACATGATTAGAGCCTAAGGCTCTAATTGGCTTCAAAAAAAGGTGGGCTCAGGGCACAGGGCACTGCGCCCTGAGCCCACCGAGTTGTGTGACTTTAGCGAATATTTGCTAATGTCTTCCTGCTTCCCCTCATGGCCAATCAGGAAACGGGTCCTAAGACCCAATTGGCCGGGAGTCTTGGGACTCCCGGCCAATCGGGTCCCAGGACCCACTTTCTGTTCGGCCGGGAGGAGAAGCAATGCCTGTTTAGCTGGGAGGAGAAGCAACGGCCCTGGCCCTTCCCTCGGCAAGCTGGAGCGAGGAGCAGCATCGGCCTCCTAAGTTAGGGCCCCTGATCGCCGCCGTTCGTCTACCTCAGGGGGGCACTGATCGCCGCCATCCATCCCCCATGGGGGGGCAGGTTTTTTTGCCCCCCGCCCCAAAAAATATTGAGCCACTGCTTTGATTGGTTGTGGTATTTCTGTAAAGACCCTCTTAATGAACCAGAAAGGAAGGCTGTATTTGCAGACGAGCAACTCTTGTTTGCCATCAGATATAAAGAAATGCTAATTTCTAACAGTCCAAACATGTGGAGGCATCTACTGTTTGTGTGTATAAATTGTTAACTGTGGCGTTAAACTGTGCCAGTCATGATCACTCTCAGTTTGCTTGCTCTTATACGGTTGTCTGGCAAGCTGGAAATTTCAGGGTGAGACTTAAGTCCGGTACACACTGGCCAAATATCAGCTGGCAACGGCCGGTTCAAAAGAAACTGGCCACTGTTCGGCCCGTGTACTGGAGTCAGTCCGACAGAAGCCAGCTGGTGACCGAAAAAGGTCTGTCGACTGGCTCCTGATCAGCGCTCTCAGCCACTGGAATGTTCTGGCAGGGCGCTTTCTCTCTGTCAGAACACAATAGAACAGTAGGGGAGATCGCTGTACTAACACTGAATGTTTAGTACAGCGGCTCCTCCTGAGCTGTCCGTTTTCTTTTTCGTTCAGCCCTGCCGGGTTGAATGAAGAAAGAACTATTGGTGTGTACTAGGCTTAAGGGTGCAGTATGTCAATCTATAGAGTAAGATGGTGATACATGCCAGACTTAAGAAAGGAGGCACAGGAGTATACTCACTAGGGCTTTCCTGTGACCCAGAATCGGACAATAGCAGGCTAAAGCCCACATTCAGCTGATATCACAAAGCCACTTCAGACTTTGGAGGGTTTGTAACTTTAATGTCGGGATCCACCCAGATGGCAGCAGGCAACTGGCTCAGCACGCTGCTGAGAGCCTAAGCCAGCTGCTCCCACCCCCCTTGCCTGCCCAGTGCTCCAGTGAGTGCTGGAGGGGTAGACCTCAGTCACCGCTCTCTGCTCAGAGCAGGCTTGGGAACTGAGTAACCAGTGGTCATGCTTAGAGCCAGCGGGGGACAGCTTGCAGCACCAGACCAGTGCTAGGGCCATATAGGCGAGTATGTATGCTTATTTCTTTGTATATTCCCACACTTCTCCTGTAAGACTAACTGAAAAGAGAAAGGATACAAAGTACATAAGAAATTTACAACTAAAGTTGCAGAGAGATGTAGCACCCTGGTGTTTAGGCAGGGTTGCTAACAAATTTAGTCTGCCAGGTTGTAAGTGTCCTGGCCAATTGTTAAAAGAACCACTGGTTTTTCCCTAAATCTGGGTTTGCCGCACTTCTCTCCTCTGTCACTGGGTGGCACTGTTGTCGGTAACATTGCATTGACAAGAGCCTAGCAAAGTCAGACTATTAGTGGATGGGTTGTCTCGGCCAATTGGCAGGGGTCTCTTTAGTCCCTCGGCCTACTGGGAGAGCCTATTTGGGCGGAGTCAGGTGATCAGGGTTCTGTGCCACCTGGATGGCTGTCAGGGTGGACGTGTGTTAAAATTCTCCGGGTTGCTAGGCCAGAAGCCTGAGATCTATCCCGGGAGCATAGCTCCCAACTGTCCCTGATTTTGAGGGACTGTGTCTGATTTGGAGCAATGTCCCTCTGTCCCTCTTTCCCCCTCATTTTGGTCTGATCCATATAGTTTTGTCTCTCAAAAAGTGTTTCCCAGTGTTAAACCTTTCATCTAAATTCAAAATTGCTGCATTTGTAAATGTTAAACGCCAATTAAAAGGAATAAGAGTGGCAAAAAAAGTCCTTGTGGATTTAATTACCTTTTTTTGGGTTAATTCTCCTTAAAGGGGGTGTGTCAGGGGGGCGTGTCCTATGCTTATATACGTTTGCAAGTAGGTGTCCCTCATTCCCATCTCAAAATGTTGGGAGGTATGCGGGAGTACCTGGCTGCTAGGCTAACTGAGGCCTAACCAGGAGTTGGGGAAGCAGCGCTGGGTTGAGACTTCAGGCCTGGAGTCTAACCAAGTTGCAGAGGTTCAGCCGGACAGGGAACCAAGTTTTTGCCGATCATCCCGGTTGCTAGCAGCAATCACGGATCAAGGCCAGAGGTAAAGGAAAAGCAGTTTCCACTAAGGGACCATCCTTCCAGTTATTAGAGACCAGTTTATGGAAGTCTGAAAGAAGTACCAGAGAAGCCTTTTTCACTAGCCAGGGACGTTGAAGAAGTGGGAAAGCTTCAGCACGTGCCAAGCTAAGGACCCAGCGGGTTAGCAGGGGGTGACGCTTGAGGAGTATACAGTGGGTTAGCTGTGGAATAGCACAGAGGATCCAGGGACGACTCTGATCTTGAAGTCTAGTGAGAGACTGGGAGCTCAGTGATTGAAGATCTACAGTGGGATACTGTGAGATGTAAGAAAAAACCTATACCAATGTACTGTGAATTACATGTAAGGATTACTATTGACTGTTACAAGTTCAGTTGCCATAGGAGACAGCAGTTCTACAAATACAGTGACCGTATCCAGCTGGAAGGCCCTTAACCTGTATAGCGGTCTTCCTATTTTGTCTCAGAGTCTGCTAATTACCATTGCATCTGCCTAAGGGTGTCCTAGCCCTAACCTTCTCTTCTCCGGTTCATGTTAAGAGACAATAAATCTCTTTTGTTCGCATCCAAAAAGTGACTGGCGCCCAATTATTGCATCTTGAATTACACCCACTATGCCTGGTAACCCACTCTACGAGGAAGGATGTCAGCTCTCCCTGATTCAGGTGGTCACCATTAGGCCTTTGGAGGTCAGGGCCGGCTCTACACAGACGTGAATTGCAGGAACACATAGGTATAGCTTTTATTACCTCTGGTTGACCGAAATGCCTGGCCTTTTAATTTTAAAGCTCCAATACTGCCTGAAGGTGCTAAGGCTTGCCTTCCTATTTCTGCCTCCTGCCTATTCCTGTTGGCCACAGGCAGTCCAGGCAATTTGCAACACTACCTGGAAGTGTCAGAGCCTTGCCTGTCACAATGGTCCAGGAGCTGGGAAAAGCTGTGAGGTAGTGCAGGTATGTTTTAAGCTGAAAGTAAATACTAAAGCTTCAGTTTTTTTTCAAAAATAACAAACATGTCAACATATACTTACCTGCTTTGTGCAGTGGTTTTGCACACAGCAGCTCAGATCCTCTTTTTCAGGTCCTTTGCTGGCGCTCCTGGGTCCTCCACCTCGAGCAGTGCCCCCAGAGAAAGCTTTTTGCCCTGGGGGCACCACTGCATGGTTACTCCCAAGCTTCTTCTCTATGCCTCCTCCCATGCTCTCTCCTCATTGGCTCACTGGCTGCGTCTCAGCCAATGAGGAGAGAGAGCCCCAATCCAGTCAAGGCTATCAAGAACATCGCTGGCTTGGAGGGGGCTCAGGTAAGGACTGGGAGGCGCTGCACACAGAAGGTTTTTTACCTTCATGCATAGAAGGTAACAAAAACCTTCAGTCTTTAGAACCACTTTAAGTTTACTTTGCTTATAGGTTACCTTCCCTGGTTCTTTCCAACCACATCAACATACTAATCCAGCCGTTCAACCTTTGCAACACAAAGGAACCCTTGGAATAAATTTCCAGTCTCAGGGAATCGCTGCTAAAAATGACTATATTTACAACTTGTGATACATTAGTGTGATGGTCAGTGGGAAGAATGATTCTTACACTTGTGGACATTGGAGAGAATTACCCCCCTACTGATAGCTAAAAAGATCAACACTGTTATTGGGAAATTATCTGACAGGCAGAAATTGCTTATTGCTCAAGGAAACCCTAGCAACCTCTGGAGGACTCATTGCTGAGACACCCTGTGTAACGTTTTTTCTTGAAATAAAACCTTTGTTTTCATTACTTCCTTATTTATTTTAAGTCATCACTGGGTCTCGGGGCTTCTTTATGCAATTCAGACAGATCATAGGTGGTGAAACTTCCTAAAACCATTACCTGAAAATGCATTTGCAGGCTGACTGCCCTAGGTAAACCCACATGCAATGCTGAGCCACCACAACTGAAGTAACTAAAATCCAATGTAGGGACAGTAAGGCTGGGGAGAAAAGAGCTAGATAATTCTGGGTGTCCACCAGCCAGAAAATGAGGCAAACTCTATCTAACTTGCTACAGCTTCTAAAGCACACTTTGAGAAGCTCAAAGTGTGTAATATAGTCAGAGTAAGCAATTTCAGCACAGAAGAGGTTTCTGTATAACTTTGCAAGCCTGAAGGGAAGGCTGGAGTTTAGCATTAAGCCCCTTTAAGTGTCTATAATTCAGACCCGCCAGAAAAATTTTGTTTTCTTCAATCGACAGAGTGTCTTTGAACATGCAAAAGTAAGAGTATGTGAACGAGACACCCCTATGGAAGAGTATACCATCAAAGACAAAGAAAATGAATAAGGGAAAACAATCTTTCTACTACCTGTACCTGGCTGCCATGATAAATGAAGACTAGGGTTTGTCCCGGGGAGTAAAACAAACAAGCAGCTGCTGGAAAGGGATGTTATTATTCATTGAAGACAGTTATTAAAGGATCCTAACATACAGATTTATAGAACTATTCTCAGAACTATTGTTATGTATACAGCTAACAAATGGGTACCAGAAAGTAGAGCAGCACAGACTTAACAAGTGGCAAGAAGGGTTTAAATGATGAGGAATAGCTGTACGGCTAACATAAATGACTGTGTTCATTCTGTAAGCTAACTTCCAGTGTTAACAGAAGTGGAGTCCGATTGGCTGATTATGAAAAATAAATAGAAAGGTTGATTTTCAGATATTGTGTCAAATTTGATTTTCATTGATGTTTTATTCATTGATCTTTTTTTTTTTTGTACAGGCCTGCCTCCCTCCCACGGGTCATTCTAGCCTAGGCAGAGCTGGCACATGTCATCGGGTGCCTGGCTGTCTGAAACCGGAAGATACTTTAGAAGACTAAACAGGACCAAGATGGTGACAAAGGCAGGACCCTGGCTTTCTGAAATGTCTTAAGACTGAAGAGGACCAAGATGTTGGTGTTGGACCCTGGCAGCGGCACCTGATCAACAGATCGCAGTTCCTCTTTACCCCCTTACTGCCACTGAAGTTGCTGGGGGTGTGTGCACACACCACAAGCCAACGGTTTGCTTTCTAATGATGATCCAGTGGCTTTACAGCCGTCCGATCGCTTACTGTGACCCCAGAATGTGCTACCTCCAGCGCAACTCCCTCACCGTGCTTTCTGGGCTCCATTGTGCCAAATCCAGGCCCAGGTCCCCCATAGCAGGTGATTTCCCTAAGCTAGAATGTAACAGGAAGAGACACGTAAAATGTCACTTATGGTCGGTTTCTGGTGACACTTTCCCTGACCTCTTCAATAGAAGGCTGGGGACACATCAAGGGTTTAAACGACCCCTGATTTATCAACAAAGAGAACCTGTCTTAAAAATATATCACATAGGGGACTTTTTATCCTTTATGTAATATACAGTGCATCCGGAAAGTATTCACAGCGCTTCATTTTTTCCACATTTTGTTATGTTACAGCCTTATTCTAAAATGGATTCAATTCATTATTTTCCTCAAAATTCTACAAACAATACCCCATAATGACAACATGAAATAAGTTTATTTGAAATCCTTGCAAATTTAATAAAAATAAAAAATGAAATAAATCACATGTACATAAGTATTCACTAGACATGCGCATTCGTTTTCATCCGAATGCATTTTCTTCTGAATTTCTGGGATTTTTGTGTTCACTTTAACAAACGATAACGAACGCGCAGAATCAGAAATCCGAAAGATCCGAAATTGAAAAAAATGCTTTATTTTTGTATCCATTATATTTTCATATCGTTGTGACAGCCGTTCGATATTGATAGAAGATTCAACATGACGGTGACAATAGCAATCTGTGTCTATCGAATCTGCGGTTGAATGTGCCTAACCTAACTCTATTAGTCCAAGATTATTCGACATAGACCATATTAGACCTTATAGGAGACATGTGATTAAAAAAAAAGAAAGTATAGGAACCAATAGGTTCCAAACCCACACAAATCAATAACCAAAAAACAAATAAACTGCAATTAAGTTGTAAAGTGTAAAAAACACCTAAAACATGAAAAGAAACAAAGAAACCGTGCTCTTATATCATACATTACATATCACAAATCACCATAGTGAATAAACAAATTAATCTTCTTTGAATTATAAAAAAAATACATAAAAAATTGTGAAGTCCATGTATAAATCCCACACGTGAATAATGTCCTCAGTGAGTATAGGAAATGTTCCCTCCACCCACATGCAGACACACAATGCACTCACCAGACTTTATTGACCCCTATTACAAAGAGTCAAATTATGCATATGGGAAAATCCAAGATGCCATAGATTAGGACACAAGAATGAATCCAAACCCCTGCTGTCATCAATTCAATATTTGTATAGATAGCTTATCCAAAGCTCCAGTTTTGCCATATAGAGAGGGAAAGTGACCAGGACATTTTATAGATAGGCAACTCCTATCCTCATATTGATTAGTGGTTCCAATTTAATAATAACTACTGCAGTAGGGAACAGACACAATAGATAAGCTCAGCATATTTCCAAATAACTGTTCTGCTTTATTATGACGCAATTGAAGGTTTTTATACACATGATTACGTAGGTATCACATTAATATTATTGTACGTTTATGGTAACAAGGGGCGTTACATAGGCATTCTAATTCTAATCAGGAATCAAAAGAATGTAAACATGTACTGAAAACATTATTGGTGCCGTGTGCACAGTGAGGGCAGTGTGCAATACATACAAGATAAAATACAATTATATACAAAACTTACAAATTTCCATGACAGAAAGGAAAGAAAGCTCTTAAGCTGCAGTAATTCAAATAATTTATTTAAAATAAGGTTGTATTGCACTTACATCAAAGAAGACAGAAATCAGCATATATTGTATAGGAATCCTCGGTTAGCGCTCCATCTGCGTTCCAGCTGACCGGAAAAACCGTATCTCAAACACCGCCCAAATCCGTTTCGTCTGCCTATGTCTGACATCTTCAGTGGTTATCCCCTGAGTGTTTTAAGTGCACATTTCTTTTCTATAACATGTGCAGTCTAGGCAGACTAAACATTATTGATATGCAAATCAGGATTTATTTTTTTTTCTCCAAATTCAGCACCTACGCCCCCAGCTCCATTTCTAACCAACTTCCTGTCTACTTTTATACACAAAGATCAGTAAGACGTGACTGTCGCAAGTGCCTCCGATGTGAGGCTTGTGACCTTTCAGTAACTTTACAAGTCACAAAAATACATTCCTGAAATATCACAATATACAAAAGTAGAATGCAATTTCAGAAAAGCGCTACCATTTCTCATTAAATAGCAGTCTTTGAACTCCAGACAAGAGACTGTATCTAGGCCGACATAACATCACTCTGCTGAGGGTAGGAGAAGGGATTTCCTCAGTATCTCCTCGGCCAGTGATCAGACTGCAACACACTTGTAGAAAAGTGACAGGAGGTAATGGGAGTTCACTTTTGAGGTCATGGATCAGGCCTTAACCACTTTCCGACTGCTGCACGCTGATATACTTTGGCACAATGGCAGCGGTGGGCAAATGGGCTCACCCTTTAAATGGCGGGGCTAGCGGGCTCGCGTACCCGCCGCGTACAGCGTGACTGTGCCCACGGGATCCACGGACTCAATGTCCGCCGGTCTCCCGGCGATCGTGTCACGAAGCTGCAAAACAGGGAAGCGCCTGTGTAAACAATGCATTTCCCCGTTCTGCCTTGTGACATGAGAGAGATCACTGTTTCCTGTCATCGGGAGCAGTGATCGCTGTCATGTGAGTGGAAGCCCATCCCCCCACATTTAGAATCACTCCCTAGGACACACGTAACCCCTTCATCGCCCCCTAGTGGTTAACCCCTTCCCTGCCAGTGTCATTTACACAGTAATCAGTGCTTTTTTATAGCACTGATCGCTGTATAAATGACAATGGTCCCAAAATAGTGTCAAAAGTGTCCGATGTGTCCGCCATAATGTTGCAGTCCTGATAAAAATCGCAGATCGCCGCCATTACTAATAAAAAAAAAAAATTAATAATAAAAATGCCATAAAACTATCCCCTATTTTGTAGACACTATAACTTTTGCGCCAACCAATCAATATTGGTTATTGATTCGGTAAGGTAATCGCTTATTGCGATTTTTTTTTTTACCAAAAATATGTAGAAAAATATATATCAGCCTAAACTGAGGAAAAAAAACTGTTCTTTTATATATTTGTGGGTGATATTTATTATAGCAAAAAGTAAAAAAATATTGTTTTTTTTTCAAAACTGTCGCTCTTTGTTTATAGTGCCAGAAATAAAAACCGCAGAGGTGATCAAATACCACCAAAAGAAAGCTCTATTTGTGGGAAAAAAAAGGATGTCAATTTTGTTTGGGTGAAACGTCGCACTATCGCACAATTGTCGGTTAAAGCGACGCAGTGTCGAATCGCAAAAAGTGCTCTGGTCAGGAAGGGGGTAAAATCTTCCGGAACTTCACCCCTATTATAAAAATGACAAGAAAGACATATTTACAAAGGTTTGGTAATGACTACAGATATTTATAAATAAATACAAAGAGAGAGGGAGGGGCACCACCTTCTAAGTGTAGTTTATTAAAAATGTGTTAAATCATACATATATATAGATATGCACTCATGAAGTAATCATGATGTAACTGATGTATTAAATAGTACAGATTCAGTGTTGTGACCCTGGAGTGGATTGTCTACTGTGGGAGAGCTGATGTGAAGAAGCAGAGTTTGTCAGGGAAGCAGCTCGGAGCATCAGAAACTACTGGTGTGCGTGGGGCATGGCAACGCGTTTTTAGGCAATTCCGAACCATTTTCAAGCCTAATGCTGCCTGCATGGGAAGCTATTTAGGAGTACAGAGCTGCCATGGAGATGCCAAGAGACCATAGGACCACATGGTGCAGCAGGAATGGATTGAACTAAAGCAGGGGTTTCAAACTCAATTTCATCGCAGGCTGCATCAGAATTATGGTCGACCACAAAGGGCTGGTTGTATCTGTAAGACTAGAAGTTCAGAGCACCCCAACCCCCTTACATCAGAAGTCAAGAGTCCCCCACCCTCCCTTACATCACAGTGCACCCCCGTTACCTTAAGCCACTGGGAAGAAGGTGGGGGCGGAGCTGGGAAGCAAAAAGTGCAGGGTCTGAAGGAGGGCTGGAGTCGACTGCCAGAGTCTGCTGAGTGCTGAAACCAGAGGAGGCGAAAGGTAAGAGGTAGTTCTGTAGCAGAGAGAGGGACAGGATCTGTTGGAGGAGTCCTGTCCTCCTCTCTGCTGCAGACTGCTGAGAATGGAGGGGGGGGAATTTGCAGAGATGAGCCTCCTTGTGGCTGCACAGGGAAGCTAGAATAAGATGTGAATACCTTCTGTTCTAAGAAGGTTTTACTGTGTTTTCATGTGAACTGCATGGCTGGGGAATGAATGCTCTGCTGGGCGGCTTAAAGGGTCCCTCACCCAGTGGGTGTCACACCTGTATAGTCTCATTGGTTCGGAAGCCCTACTTCATACAAGCCATGCTTTCCATACACAATGATGGCCAAAAAGCCAGCAACAACTGCATGCGGTTTGGCTTGGAAGAGATTGCCCCTATATAGAGGAGCCTCTCCGCGGCTGCATGGGGAATCACAGAATCTGGAGGAGGAATTCTGTCCTCTCTGCATCTGACTGCCGTGACAAGGTAGGGGCAGAGACAAGAGGGTTCCACAGCTGCAGGAGAGGTGCAAGGGCTACAATAAATGACCTGGCAAGCCAGATTTGGCCCTCCAGCCTTGTGTTTCATACATGTGAACGAAAGGATTGCTGGTATACAAGAGTAGATTAGGAATAATATCAGAGATAAAAATCACAATTATGAACCAGAAAAATAAAAGAATTAAAAATTTATTTTAAAATTCTGCCTACCTTACATACCCTATATTACCATAAGTATTGGGATGCCTGCCTTTACATGCACATGGACTTTAATGGCATCCCAGTCTTAGTTTGTAGGGTTCAGTATTGAGGTGACCCACCCTTTGCACCTATAACAGCTTCAACTCTTCTGGGAAGGGTGTACACAAGGTTTAGGCGTGTGTCTATGGAAATGTTTGACCATTCTTCCAGAAGCGCATTTGTGAAGTCAGGTACTGATATGGACGAGAAGGCCTGGCTCGCAGTCTCCTCTCTAATTTATCCCAAAGGTGTTCTGTGTATTCTGCCCCCCAGTCAATACTTTGTAGAACCACCTTTTGCTGCAATTACAGCTGTGAGTCTTTTTGGGGATGTCTCTACCAGCTTTGCACATCTAGAGATTGAAATTTTTCCCATTCTCGTTTGCAAAATAGCTCAAGCTCTGTCAGATTGGATGGAGGGCGTCTGTGAACAGCAATTTTCAAGTCTTACCACAGATTCTCAAATGGATTCAGGTCTGGACTTTGACTGAGCCATTCTAACACATGAATATGCTTTAATCTAAATCATTCCATTGTGGCTCTGGCTGTATGTTTAGGGTCATTGTCCTGCTGGAAGGTGAACCTCTGCCCCAGTCTCAAGTCTTTTGCAGACTCTAACAGGTTTTCTTTTAAGATTGCCCTGTATTTGGCTCCATCCATCTTCCCATCAACTATGACCAGCTCCACTGTCCTTGCTGAAGAAAAGCATCCCCACAACATGATGGGTGATGTGCAGTGTTAGTTAGTGTGTTAGATGTTCAAAGCTTGGGATATTTTTTTATAACATAACAATGCGTTAAACTTCTCCACAACTTTATCTCTGACCTGTCTGGTGTGTTCTTTGGCCTTCATGATGCTGTTTGTTTACTTAGGTTCTCTAACAAACCTCTGAGGGGTTCACAGAACAGCTGTATTTATACTGAGATTAAATTACACAGGTGGACTCTATTTTCTAATAGGGTGACTTCTAAAGGCAATTGGTTCCACTAGATTTTAGTTAGGGGTATCGGAGTAAAGTGGGCTGAATGCAAATGCACGCCACACTTTTCAGAGATTTGCAAAAAAAAGTTGAAAACCATTTATCATTTTCCTTCCACTTCGGGTTGGTCTATCACATAAAACCCCATAAAAATACATTTACGTTTTTGGTTGTAACATGACAAAATGTGGGGTGTGAATACTTTTTCAAGGCACTGTATATACAGTAGTTATTAATGAGGATACCTCCAGATGAATTTTGTAACAAAGTCTAGTTGCAGGGGCCCCTGAGGATGATGCAGCAACTGTCATTGTGTTGGAGACCTGAAGACAAGGTCAGCGGTCAGGGGAAGAATCATCCAGCATTTGTCCAACCAGCCTGGAACGCAATCCTTGCCAGCAAGAACTGTAACTGCCTATCTACTCTTTAATCCCTACCTAACAGTTTTTTTTCTAACATGCGACTGGACCTCTAAGCCTACGATACTGATGTGGCCAACGGAAGCAATAACCTAGCTCTAGCCTATGCTGGTTATCAAGCTTTGAGCTAAAATGAACTATAGAATCCCAGGCCAGAAGGGACAAGGTTAACTAGAATAACAGGAGCTAAATATAAACTATACACAATAAGCAATTTCATCGACTAATATACTAGAAGGTGACCAAGACACATATAGTAGCACAGACCTAGCTATCTGGCACTGTGCATATGAAATAATAACAAAGAGAGGACAGAAATATTCGGTCTTTTACAAAGATTTAGATATACTCTCAGTATCTGCAGGTAAACTATTAGATCATTTGAACACTTGCATTCCCTTCTGGCTTGAGGTTTATGAGTATGGACAGGACACATGTGGCCGAGACATTCTCTTTATCCCATCACATCCTCATTCAGGGTCTCACAGGGTCTCACAGCCCAGCCAGCAAGGGCAGGGAATGATGTACATAATTCTACATAAAACTGTTATAATAGCAGCTAACAGTAGAGGGCAGTAGATCCCTACACATACATATACCTAAAGTGTATGTCTATCCAAAATTATTTTTTAGTTTTGGATAGAGTAGAGAAGCACTACAATAACTATCAGGTTTTTACTACAACCTGGGGTCCTGTTAGAGAGATTTTTACTCACTTTTCATCCTGCTAAGGCTGGCCATACATTATACAATGTTCTTATTCAGTTTCCTTTAGATTTTCCTTCAACTATGTAGTGCAAGTGCCTGTCTGATTGCATACAAATTGAAAGTGTTTAGGTTTGACCTCATATTATATAGTTTTGGTAAATGTACAAGAAAATTGTATAAAGGTATGGCCAGCCTAACAATGCTTTCACCAGAATGGAAGACAGGGAGAATATTCACCAGGGACACAAGCGAAAAGAAAATCTGCTGAGTTATAGTCTTTCCCTAGTCTGGTCTGTTGGAGAGTTCCCTTCACTTCCTGTCCATGTAGATGATGCAGGGTGTGTGCTAATGAGATCAGCTGGACAACTCCTTCCTGTGGCATAACCTAAAGTCTGTCCAGGAAGTAAGGCAGAAGTAATCAAGCAGTGTTTTTAAACAGCTATGAAGAGAGTGAGGTAAGCGTGTATAGAATTAATGGAAAGCCGTTTTATTTTTTCAAAATAGTAATGCTATATTGGTACATAGGTGGTGTGGAATTTAGAAAAAAAAAAAAAGGTCAACTTAGCCTTTAAGTCCAGGCACAAGGAAACCTTGAGTTATGCTGGCCATACAACAGTACAATTTTATTCAAACATTTGTATGGACATACTGAAAAATCGTTTATCGGACCATTCTACCTTGCCATCAAGTCAACTAATTTTCGAAAGCCCTTAAAATTACATCAAGACCGGCAACTTGCGTAGAATCTTAGACTTTTTAAATAAGTTGAATTTGTGCCTAGAACATGTGCATTACAAGAAGTGTGATTTTCCTGAACAAAAACCACAATCTCAGAATTTTGTTCATTCAGAAAATATTTTCCATTCTGCTCCTTTAAATGTTCTCATCACTATGGTTAAAAACCATCAGCTATTTGACCCCACTATTCATTCGAAAATGTAACAAACTTTCAAAAAAGGAAATTTTTCGAACAAAATTCAGTGTATAATCTGCTTTACTTGGGCACACTGAAACATCATTCAATAAATTGCCCAGTATATATCAAGTGCCTAAAAAGTTAATTTGATTTCTACTTATATAAAGTTATTGAAGTCTACAATTAATGTATTAACATAAATAAACTGATATTGCTTGAGTAATGGTTTAGGCATGAAATGTGGACTTGTTGTTCCTGTAAAATGTAGCACGTTGCTATTTTATTGTGGTGAGCAGTTTTAATGAAGCAGTATAACTGCCATACATACCAAATGTTCTTTTTTGAGCCCTATGAGATTGCAGTGGGCAGCATTTCATTTAAAAATAAATTGTATGCGCCATTTTATTAAATTAAGAGCAGCAGAAACATATTGCATTTAATTAAAAATCCTCCAATGCACAATGCACAGTCAAGTGAATATAATTACGGAACACTTGACTGCAGTGCATAACTATATGCGTGGTTAGTGATCTATGAAGATTTTACTGCTGTCTCCATGCACTTTACATGAGTAACATATCTAAATAACTCCACTGCCACCATTTTTATTAGTATTTTCCTTGAATTTGTTACATTGACTGCTATGTATGCAGACATTGAACAAAATGCATAATCATGGGAAAACCTAAAAAACATAATAATGCAATTATTCTGAAAGACAGAATAATAGTTTGTTATATGGGAGAATACTTTTTCCTAAGTCAGTTGAAATATTCAGTTAGGTGGTAGCTTTTGAAACACCCAAGAATGGAACCAGTAACCATGGCATATAAGAATATAAAGATAGCATAGAACTGGAGAGTTGAGTTTTACTTTGTATTAATACCAGTTAGATCATTTTCAAAAATCTACCATTAACATTACAGCCAGCATAGAAGTAAGGAAGCTATTGCAGCAATGTGCACTATATATACCTATCCTATTAAAACCTGAGGACATCTCTCCTGGAGTCTTTGAAAGTATATACCACACATAACAGGCTAAAGCTCTCATTTATCAAAGTGTGTTTTATAGACATTGGCTTCACAGCAGATTAGATAAAAATTTGAACCCAACCGTGGCAATCTAGACAGTTATTGTGTAAGATACTTTGCTAAACATGGCTCAGAGCTGGGTTAAACAGGCATAATGTACAATAACATTCTCATTATTCGCAGTTCATTAGAGCTGGATGTATAACATTTTTCCCTTTCACATATGTTTTATTTGACCAAGATTCAGCACTACTCGAGACTTGCTGAAAACTTTCTAGTGGCTTGTTTAAAGTGAAAGCTTTTAGGAACCACCATTAGGATCTGTGCTTAACCTCCCCAAATGGGAGCTTTGACAAGCCGCTTGAAGCTTACTGAAAGCTTTGCACAAGCTTTGTAAAATGCTACTTTAAACAATTCTCTGAACATACAAAGTCTTTCAGCAGTTAAGCTGTAATTTCATCTAAAAAAAACAAAAAAAAAACAATTCTATACTTAAAGGATAAGTTCACCTTTTTTTTCTAAAATCCAGCTACCCTATGTATCAATATACCATTAATGATTTAGAAAACAAGGCCTTACCTCATCCATGGCTATATTTCACAGATCACTTCAGACACTCCCTGGTATACAGACAGACAAACCAGTAAGCCCCGGTTCACACAGGGGCGGCATGACTTGCAGGTCGCCTCAGCAAGGCGACCTGCAAACGACTTCCGCGGCGACTTGCAAAACGACTTCTGTATAGAAGTCTATGCAAGTCGCCCCAAGTCGCCCCCAAAGTAGTACAGGAACCTTTTTCTAAGTCGGAGCGACTTGGTCACTCCTATTAGAACGGTTCCATTGTACAGAACGGGAGGCGACTTGTCAGGCGGCTAGGTCACCTGAAAAGTCGCCCCTGTGTGAACCGGCTATAAGACACAGGAAGAAGTTTACTAGCGGACCTCATTAGCACATCTTCACCCATCAACTAAGTTTTCACAGCACCCCGGGCATTCTTCCATGCGTGCATTTGCCTGGCATCCCTTCAGACGGGCTCAGGGTGCATGCTAAACTCCCTGGTGCCACATGCAGCCCACAGGACACCCCTGATGTAGTGCAAGAGCCTGCCTGATTGGATTGATGTGTGTCCTCCTATTATATAGTTTTGGTAAATCTAAAAGGAGAATGAACAGAGATTGTACAATGAGATTGTATAGTCTATAGGCACATTTATACACCTATAATTACCTAGTTGTGCTTTCAGTGTTGTTAATTTTTAATGGCACACCAAACACAGAAGCAAACACATTTTGCAACATGAAAAAACAGGTGACAAATTCAGTAAGAAAAACATACAAAAATGTCCCATGAGCTACTTTGCCAGGTGTAGTGCAGCCCATTAAAATCAACGGACTGCCCTATGTGTGTCACTAAAAAAACGAGCCAAAAAATATGCACTCCCACTACTCTAGGTGTGAATGAGGCCTTAAAGTGAAATTGGTGTGTTTATACAAGAACAATGAGGCTTCATTCACATCTGTGTGCATCCAAATGCATGGCAAACGCCACAGAAAATGCACACATCGTGCTTGTGTTGTCATTACATGTTATAGGCTCCCCAAGTGCAGCAAACGCACTGAAAACTGCGGTAATGCACCATGCTCTGCTCCTAAAAAAGTTTTGGACCTTCTCTGGGGTGATTATTGTGCATAGGGCAGCCCATTCAAGTAAATGGGCTGCCCTATGCGGGATGAGTGAAAATACTCCAAAACACCCAAAACAAATGCATCTGGGAATGCGAGTTTCCACTACGTAGAGATGTGAATGAGGCCTGACAACTGAGTGTCTCCATCCACTCTACTATGTACTTGTGTAAAGATGGCCATTCACTATGCAATCTGATTGTACAATCTCTGTACAATTTTCTTTAGGATTTACCAGAACCATGGAATAGAGGATACATCTGAACAATCCATTCATTTTGTATCAAATCAGGCAGGCCCTAGTACTACATAGCTGATAGGAGATCTAAAGGTGACTGTACAATCAGATTGTATAGGAAGTAGAAGGAAGGTAGTATTATAATGAGGGAGGTGTGTTCCAGAGTGATGAACATGCCCTATCACACCGTCTTCTGTGATAGGGCAACAAGGAAGTGAAGGCTTCTGGAAGATGGCCTTACAGGAAATAAATGCTGATACAAACTACAGGGAGTGATGGATTTTGAAAATCCATTCAAAATTACAAAAAAAAAAAAGAGACAAGATTTTAAACCTCCTGTGAATGAGGTAAGTGATAGAAAAGCACATTGGGATGGCTGGGCCAGAAATGGCATTGGAAACACTTATATTATGAAAAGTGAAATTCTGCCCGAAAAGGTGAACTAAACTTCTAAAATATTTCAGTTTGCGAATTTACATTTGGAGAAAATGATCATGGAAAAAAATAAGGAATATAGTTGAAATTAAATATGCAAGTATTGTGGAAATGCTTTGAAACAACTTTAAACTCACAATCTGTAGATTAATGTTCCAATACATGGTGCCCCATGATGTGGGAATGCTAATCTACATTCCACCTTTGATAGCTGAGCACAGTCAGACTAAGTTGCCATTGAAATAATCTTGGTGATCGTATGGTCACTGTGTCAGCTTTTACATAGTGATCACATGCAGGTTGTAAGCTTCATTCACAAAATAAACCTTCAGCCTGCAGTTAACACTGTAGTGAGAAGACGAGCCTCTGTTTAATAATAAAACTGTTATTACGGTACTTAAAAATACATTTTATAAAAAAATAGTTTTTTTACATTTTTGTCCATTAAAGCATACTGGGATTGTTAAATTTGACATCTAGGCCTCAATAACCGCTGATCACCAAAGAGCTAAACATGCATCAGAAGATCATTTTTTCAGTTTCTGTATATCAGCTTTATGCCCGTATTCCATTGCATAAGAGGATTATGGACAAGTTATTTTATATCACTTATCTTCTGGAATGGTGACTTTAAAATGGTCAAAGGAAGTGATATATGACAGAGGCGGTAGTATAGTCTCTCAATTTGCAGGTTTAGTACACATCTTTCTAACATTAGTGTGAATAATCCACTGAACCACTGATGTGAGATTACCTTCAGGGGTTCTGTAAAGTATCAAATACTGTACTTCCAGGGAGAGCACATTTCAAGCAGAACAACAATGATCTAGAAGAAAATGTTCAAGTTTTATGTCTTACAAAATCCAAATTACACATATGAGTAATGTTTGAACACTTTATATGGGAATGTTATGCATGGCTGTAAATTTCTAATTATGTTATGCTATAATGTAAAATAAACACTTTAAATGGGCATATATTGTATGGTATTGTGTTGATTATCATGTTCTTTTACTCTATATAGGATATTGGAGGCTAGTTGGAGGGCTCTGTAAAAGTATTATGCAAACCCCACATGCATAGGTTTCTAAAAGATCCTTCCAAACCTATGACAGCAAACTGTTATCATTCTGTACCACCCAACATAATTCAATAAAAAAAAACATTGAACATAAAAGATCCTTCCATCCACGCTAAACAGCATGAATGAAGGGAACTTTTGTGCTGGCTATTATATTCAAACAGCTACAGGGCCCAGGCCTGTCAAAATATTCAAATAGCGACTGCATCCAATAGGCTACAATCACTGTTTAGCAGTCAATTTAATGGTTTAAATCATGGCCGAGTCAGATGGAAGCAGACGAAGTTCAAGCCATGTATGGTCAGTTTTTGTTGGACTTAAAGATACACTCTAGTCTGAATTGAAAATTGAAGAAGTTCACCTTTAAAGTAAATCCAATCCAATACATTTCCTTGGTTTTGTAAAACCATTTCAACTCATTGACATTATGTTTCCAAAAAAGAAACATGCAAGGCATTTTGGTAAGTAAACATTAGCTAACGCAACAAATATCTTCCATCTGTATCTGCCAATTGTTGGGCGAGAACAAATGGAGCCTCCTTACCTACCAGGATGGACATTCTTTTGGTTTTAGAAGTCGGGCTGGTTGCATGGAACGCCTTAACAAAATATTTGTTCATCAGGCTAGGTATATGCTGTGTTCAAAAGCGAGTCTCTTGTAAGAAGACCGGGTTGGGGTCCTGTTTTTTAAGCTCACGCTACAAGGCAACTCTCTTTTCAGGGATGTTCAGTCCCCTGCAATTAGAGGATATGACTGTGGGGTGTTTTCCCAAGACAAAGATTGTCATGATTGGGATGTGTTAACCAGTGTTAGAATGCACAAAAAGCCTTGGTTGCACTCACAGTAAATGTGAGTCAAAATAGTTTGCTGATAGAGGACGTCGGTTCTTTTCTTAGTTTTGTATACAGTGTGGAAAAATGTGAACCCTTACCACGTTCTGTACTAATATTAAAGTAGTAGCCAAACCATTTAATAGCCAAACCTACAGGTATTTTCAGGGATCAGCTTTTAACAAGTTTCTGGATTAAATTATCCAATCAGCTAAGTAACTGTCAGGCTTTATGCAACATCGGTCACCTCTCTGCCCCAGAAACCCACCTAGGAGACCTATTTGAGGGAAGTCTCTGCTCCACAGGAGGTGTCATAAAATCATCAACAAGAGCCAACTACATTTACAACTGTATATGATTAGGCCTAGCACTCTTAAGCAGGCCCCTTTAAATATATATTTAGATACTCTAATCTGATTTTCACCCTCTGGACCAGAGTTAGGCAACCCCGGCACACAAAGCCTCTTTTGCCAACACTCGACTTCCTCTCCATCAGCAGAGCAGCACAGGGAAGTGTCAGTGAGATACTAATGCATTCCCATTTCAGGGCTCCCGATGGTGCACCTGCACTGAGGGGGAGGTACTGTGCCCCCACACATTGTAAAAGATGAGAAACATTATTTGGTTCTCTAACTTTGCTGTACCTGTGATAGTCAGCTTTTGTGATAGGGAAGAGATGAGGTGTAGTTCTGCTGGAGGGGGGGGGGCAGTCCCTGTTTCCAGGAGGAGGAGGACTGTCACTGGCCATGGCTAAATCCAATCACAGTCCTGCTAGCCCCGCCCACCATCTGGAGGAAGATGACTTGCTTGGTTGCCACTTACAGTCTCAGAAAGAAGGGATTTCATTGTGATTGCGAAAACCACAATCAGGTGACAGTTTGTAGAATTACTGTAGACCTTCTGGGAACTTTGTTGAAATTATTCCTGAGCCTTTGCATCATTTACTGCCCTTTAAGCCAGAGCCAGTATTCAGCGCAATGACAATCACACCCAACTTTTCCTGTGGTACAGAGCGCCGCAGTTTTTCTCAGCTGTGGGGGCCCAACTTATGATCCTGCACACAGGCCCACTGCTTTCAGAAAATGCCCCTGACCTGAGCTCATCATTGCACATCCATTCCAGATGCTTGTATGTGACATCACATACAAGCACATGGGCTGGATGTGAGAGGTGGATCAGCAGGATGAGTGTGCCAGAACAGGTACATGTGTCTCATCTATGCTTCCTTTCACCACTCTGCATATCATGCATATCATAGATGAGAAGAAGGTTCAGAGGTGGGACAGATGAGCAGGAGGGTACAGCGGTGGGGCAGATGTGCAGGGAGGTACAGTGGTGGAAGAGATGAGAATGGGGTTCAGCAGTGGGACAAAAGAACAGGGGGGTACAGTGTTGGGCAAGATGAGCAGGGGGGTTCAGTGTTGGGCAAGATGAGCAGGGGGGTTCAGTGTTGGGCAAGATGAGCAGGGGGGTTCAGTGTTGGGCAAGATGAGCAGGGGGGTTCAGTGTTGGGCAAGATGAGCAGGGGAGTTTAGTGTTGGGCCAGATGGAATGGGGGTTCAGTAGTGGCACAGAAAAGCAGGGGGGTAAAGCAGTGGGGCAGATGTGAAAAGAGGTGTATTGGTGGGAGAGATGAGCAGGTGGTTACAGTGGTGGGGCAGGAGAGCAGGGGGAACAGAGGCGGGGCAGAAGAAAAGGGGGTTCAGAGGTGAGACAGATGTTTAGGGGGTACATTGGCGAGGCAGATGAGAAAGCAGGTTACAGTGGTGGGGCAAATGAGCAGATGGGTTCAGTGTTAAATAGATGAGAAGGTGATTCGGTAGTGAGACAGAAGAGCATGGGGATACAGCGGTGGAGCAGATATGCAGGGAGGTACAGTGGTGGGGCAGATGAGAAGAGGAGGTACATTGATGGGGCAGATGAGCTGAGGGTTTACAGTGGTGGGGCAGATGAGCAGAGGGGTTACAGTGGTGGGGCAGATAAGCAGAGGGATTACAGTGGTGGAACAGAAGAGCAAGGGGGTACAGTGGTGGAACAGAAGAGCAAGGGGGTACAGTGGTGGAACAGAAGAGCAAGGGGATACAGGTGGGGCAGATGTGCAGGAGGTACAGTGGTGGGAGGGGTGAGAAGGGTTCAGCGGTGGGACAGAAAAGCAGGGGGGTACAGTGATGGGGCAGATGAGCAGGGTGTTCAGTGTTGGGGCAGAGGAGAAAGGTGGTACATTGGTGGGAGAGATGAGCAGGGAGTTACAGCTGTGGGGCAGAGGACCAGGGGGGTGCAGAGGAGAAAGGAGGTACATCAGTGGAACACATGAGCAGGGGGTTATAGTGGTGGGGCAGAAGAGCAGGGGGTACAGTGGTGGGACAGATGTGCAGGAGGTACAGTGGTGGTGCAGATGAGAAAGGGGGAACATTTTTTAACCACTAGCCGACCAGCGCACGATGATGTACGTTGGCACAGTGGCACGGCTGGGCAAGTGGGCGTACACAGGTACGTCCCCTTTAAATCGCTGCATTATGCCACGTACTCCATGACCGTGCCCATGGGTCCCGCGGACTCTATGTCCTCTGGGTGCCCGCGATCGTGTCACGGAGCCGCAGGACGGGGAGATGCCTATGGAAACAAGGCATTTTCCCGTACTGCCTAGTGACATGACAGGAATCTACTGCTCCCTGTCAGCGGGAGCAGTGATCGCTGTCATGTCAGTGGTAGCCCACCCCCCCACAGTTAGAACACATCCCTAGGACACACTTAACCCCTTGATCGCCCCCTAGTGTTTAACCCCTTCCCTGCCAGTGTCATTTACACAGTAATCAGTGCATTTTTATAGCACTGATCGCTGTATAAATGACAATGGTCCCAAAATGGTGTCAAAAAGTGTCCGATGTGTCTGTTAGTCACGATAAATATCGCAGATCATCGACATTACTAATAAAAAAAATAATAAAAATACCATAAATCTATCCACTATTTTGTAGACGCTATAACGTTTGCCCAAATCAATCAATATATGCTTTTTGCGATTTTTTTACCAAAAATATGTAGAAGAATACAGCCAAAACTGAGAAAGAATTTTTTTTTTTTTTTGGGGGGGGGGGATATTTATTATAGCAAAAAGTAAAAAAACATTGCTTTTTTTTTTTTTTCAAAATTGTCGCTCTTTTTTTGTTTATAGCGCAAAAAAATAAAAAACCGCAGAGGTGATCAAATACCACCAAAAGAAAGCTCTATTTGTGGGGAAAAAAGGACGTCAATTTTGTTTGGGTGCAACATTGCACGACTGCGCAACTGTCAGTTAAAGCGACGCAGTGCCGAATCGCAAAAAGTGCTCTGGTCAGGAAGGGGGGGGGGGAATCCTTCCGGGGCTGAAGTGGTTAAGCCTGCAGACTGGCGTACAACAGGAAGAAAATAAAACTGATTTGGTGTGAGCATCAGGGAAGAAAAAATGAAGACAATAAGGAAAAACTGATCGATAACAGAAAAAAAAAAACTTAACACATGAATATGGGACAATGCCAGATCAAATAAAGACATATTATTCAATACAACATGTAGAAAAAAATTGTGTGTATCCTGGATCTTTGATAACCCATACTAATAGAAGTAACACTACTCCAAAGAAATCAGGAACTTCCTTTCCCATATCCAAAACAAGACGCAAGAGGAAACCCCTTCAAAGTAAGGGAATCCTTGGTTGCCATAAGGGTCATCAATACTATAGGCCCCATTGGAAGGTTTTCCACTCTTCTCCTGTTCTGGTGACAACTAGAGTAGCCACCTCATCCCTTTAAACTCGAACACATATGAATTACACAGGTTCTGTGGCTAATTTAATGCAGATAAGGCACTAATGAGTTTAATTATCACCTTAATCAGCCACAGAACCTGTGTAATTAATATGTGTTCGGGTTTAAAAGGGATGAGGTGGCAACCCTAGTGACAACTAAAACTTTGGGATTTTCTTTTACTTTCACCTTCGGTGATAACAGTCACCAGCATAAATAGAGAGGTTGAACCTCCCAAACAAGGACACAGCCGCCAATAACAACCTGATCGGTGTTCTAATTCCTTTCCACTATATCCAAAACTAAAAAAAAAGTTTTGCCTCAAGTTATACTTTAATTAAACATTGTGCATCATTTATTGTAAGGGCGCAAAGATTGAAAATCATTGTACAAGTGCGTTCTGTAAGTTTCATCGAGGCCTCTTCAGCTTTCACAAATTCTTTTGCATTGAGGCAGTTAAATAACCAGTCTTAATATGTTGTTAAACACGAATGAACTGAGACAGCAGGGCACCAATGGGGCCAATTATACACAGCTATTGACACTTAGCACTGTTGGCAGTACGAGGAGTGAGCAGTTAATCAGGCGTGTGTATGGATATGAGGCATCTTTCGAGTCACTGGGCTAGTACTAAAGGCTGTCCCAGTTGGCTTGTGCTTCTATTAAAAATAATGTTCAAGCAATTAGTAGTTTTTTTTTTTTTGACTTGTTTTCTTTTCTACAAGCTGATTTAGTGTCTGTGTAACACTCCCTTAACCTCACACATGTTCCCTTCTTTTCCCTTGATCACATTCAGTGCTAGTTAACGAGCACAATTTTCCAACACTCCAGGGGTTATTTAACAAGCTGAAATATGTTCTACCATTGTGGTCAAAGTTTGTTGCATTAGTACCATTTCGTAGAAGTGAGCCTGATTTTGCACTCTCCAGCTTTAGTGGTATACTGACGATGTGGACTTCGTGTAATGAGGACGTATCAGGGTGCTTCTTGCCAGCTATATGTCAGCTCCTAACCTATTAAAAGCCTGTGTATCACCGTGAGTCGGTAAGCACAATCTACAGCCACGGTGGTGGGGTTTTTTCACTTCACTCCCCCCCTGTTTTTGGTTGTTTTTATGTGCACACCTGGGTGATTGGTATGTTCGTATGTCCATGTCCAGTATTTAACATACTACACTATGGCCAGTCTTTTCTTGTGTTTGCTTCTATCCTGAATCCATTGAGGGGACTTTGATCTGACCACGGACGGTGCTGTTTGGTCCAATACCCCAGAGGCCCCGGCAAGGGTTTTTTTGCCATCCGCTTATTTCTTTGGAGTTCTGGTAAGAGCAATTATAGCTCATTTGGATCAACATTCACATTTATACTGAATACCTACCACGTGGGAAATTTGGACTTTATTCATTTGATTTGTGTATTTTGAAAATTTTTTTTGTTGGTGATAGATCACATCATTTATCCACCTCAACACATATAACCTTTGTTTAGCGCAGTTTATATATTTTTTTCTGTTTTATTTGGTGTTGTCGCACTGTTTACTGCTGCTTATCCTTTTGTGCTTCTAGCGCGGAACTTTTTGCTTTACATAGTACCATTTCCTTGCCACCGGACTGCTCTGTTTTTGTTTCATATTTATTTGTTCACCCTTATTTGGCACGCTTTCTTTTTTTATACAGTGTGTGCATACATAGTGTACCATATAGTTGGCTAGGTAGATGTCCAACCACTAGCTAACTTAAATGTTTCTGAATATACTTATAATCATGTTCTGGGTCAGCATCTGCATAAACAAATTTCACAAACCATGGTCCATTACATAGGACGTCATCCTCAATTCTTGGGCATTCATTCTAATCCTGGGTCTTTCTTATGAAGACCAAATTTGGATCACCATTTGGACTGTACGTCCTGAATAAAGCCCTCAAAAAATGTTACAGGTAGCAACATGAAAGCAAAAACTGCAAGCAGCCATGTTTAGCTTCTATTTCTTATTAGTTGTTGTTCCTTCCTTTTTCTCTTAATTAGTTGCAGTACAGTCCAGACCAGGGGTAGGCAAGCTTTTGAGCACAGTGTGCCGAAAAAATGTTTTTAAAGAAATTGAGCATGCTGTTTTTTTTAACAAAAAAATGTCAACTACACACTCTCAATCACAAAAAAAAAAGGATTTTTTATAAAGCAGCTAGACACTTTCGATTACAAAAAAGAAAAAGAAAAGTTATAGTTACAAAGCTGTGTTGCTCAAGTGGTATATTACACTCAAGGGGAAAGAGGCAGTGACTCCTCCCTACATCAGATGGCTCAGTCCCAGGTTGTTGAGATATTTCTGCTGTGCTCCCTCTCGCTCTCTACAGCCCTCTATGTAACCCTCCAGAAGCAAAGAAAGAGCTTTAATGAGGGATGGGACAGAAATTCTAAATCCTGATGGGAAAAAGAAAAAAAAGCCAAGACTTGCATGGTAACAAGCTTTGGGTCCCATTGGAATAAATTGTGCACTTTATTGGAAAAGCATTGGCCAGTGTTGATGCATTTTGGGGGATTAATCAAGCTAAGTAGTGAG
Organism: Lithobates clamitans; assembly: GCA_037952925.1. NCBI lineage: Eukaryota > Metazoa > Chordata > Amphibia > Anura > Ranidae > Lithobates > Lithobates clamitans. The sequence goes on from JBBGZY010000458.1 coordinate 5,901,376, forward strand.
ACATGCATCCAATTGGAACAACATGTTAGTGCATAATGGATACATCCCAGCAAGTGCAAACCACCAAAAGTTATGCAAGTGTAGCCATTGTAATGTGCACAAACACGTTGAAAAAAACAAGGATTTTCCTGGATAGTAAACAGAAATTTGATTCCATCCTTCATCAATTGCTCAACTGCATCTGTGGTTTATAAAATCACAAGTTGTGCAACAAAATGTACAAATACAATACAATACAAAAAAGAACTCAAAGTTAGAATAAGAGAACATACTCAAGACAATTTAGGCCAAAAAAGAAAAGCCCTTAAGCAGAACATTTTAGACTATATCACCAGTCATCATTGCAGGGTTTCAAGTTTTTGTGGGATTTACAATTAACATTATCTGCATGAAAAGCAGATGAAAAAAAGAATCTTTCTTTAAAAAAGCATGTTAGATATATATATATATATATATATATATATATATATATATATATATATATATATATATATATATATATATTCCTAAAAAAGTTTCATAGTCACAGTATACACTTTTATATTATAACATCAACATGGTAAAAGCAATACAACAATAGTTATTATTGATAAACCAATAAGAGCTTACTTGAAACATCTTTTCCCGTTATAAATGCTGCCCGACTACTAGTCATCTAGGCTAAGGCCGGCCATAGATGGAGCGATTTTCTTTCCTGCCACCACGGGTGTTTATGAAGGAACCCCCCCCAGGAGAACACAGTGATTAATGCAAGCAGCTATAACAGCCGCTAGCAATAATTGCATGTAAAATCCAACAGGCTGGTTCTACCCAAGTTGATCGATCAATCAACTTGGGCACCTTCAGCCCACCCATACATGATTCGAACCGTCTATGGCTGGCTTAAGGTCCTACTCACAAAATCCAAGGACAGCTGTCTCCACCCAGCTTACCTGCAAAAGTCTTCAGTGAAATGGGATCCTTCTCCAGCCTAGCTTCCCAAGTAAGTGTCCTCTAGCAAATGTCCTTTAATCCAGGTTTCCCCAGCGCCTCACTGAAGCACATGCTGATGCCAGCAGCAGGACCACTGTTAGAAATCATGGGGCCCTATACAGCGTTTTTTTTTTCCCACACGAAAGCAGAGTTACTCTTTAAAATTCAAAGATGCGGTGCCGGCTGCCTACGAGCCAAAATTAATTAATTAGTTATGACTCAGTTAAAGCCTTCTAAGCTCCTCTGAAGGAAATGTTTTTTTACTGGACATTCTAGGAGCCGGTCATGCATTGCCTGCACATTATAATATAGCATGAAGCTGTCCAGGCCCCCTTATCGGCAGCCCTGGCCAGTAGAAACACAGGCTGCCTCCCAAGCCAGTGGCCCCAGGAGAAAAGAGCTTTAAATAAACCACCCCAAACATTTATCTTTTCCCCAATCACTTTCTGGGCACCCCTCTCCCAGGATTGGCTGAAGTCAGATAAATATTCATAACCCTGAAGTTGATCCTCCTACTCTATTTCTGGAGGCAGCCAGCAGAAATTAAGCCCCAGATTTAGGGATAGAGCTGACCGGACCCAAAAAATAAATTGCTGCTTCACTGAGTACAGCAGTGCACAAAACAAAATTTATCTAGGCCAGACCAGTGTGCTACAATCTCTTTCCACAACTTCCTGGATTCCCTGCATGGGTTACAGCTTCTTCTCTGATTACTTCAAAGTTTTAAAATGACAAATCCTATGATACCTTGCTGCCTGCAGGCAGTGATTCCTGGACTGACTCTTTCACCTGAAACTCTTCCGCTCAGCACCAGGGCAGGCTCTGTGAAACAAGTGACACAGCAGAACCTACTCACAAGGCTTAGTGACTACATGTCACAGGATACAAGGAAGTAAATGTGAGGCTGCAGGACCCCTGACCCTCTGTCTGGACAGTGCTGATTGGCCCTATGTTGATCACATGCACCCTCCCAAGAAAAAAAAAAAAAAACTATCTAGCGATACACACCAAACTGAGCATGTGCAGCTTGCTCCCAAGGCTTTGTTCTATCAGGAGATGGTTTGGGGACTGTAGAAGAAAGGGAAGGATCAGAGAAGACAGGATCAAACAGCTTTTTTACACAATGCAAAGGATTAACCCCCTTAGGTTCCACAGTGAGTATAACAAGCATGTTTTGCTGCATATACAGACTGATGATTTTACTGTTGACGGTTTAGTAATAGACTGAATAACAATTACAATCGTTCCTAAAAAAGCAGCAATTGAGTGATCCCCATTTGTTATGTGCAAAAATGAAATAAATAACATTATTTTGGAAGTCCCTCAACTTTAGGCTCCATTCACACCTGAGCGTACTGGAATCGTGGGCAGAATCACCAAATTCTGCCCCAGCAGTTTCAGAATCGCAGCAAAACACAGGACATATTTGGGATGCCATTATTTAATGCCACCCCAAAAAGTAGTGTGATTTTGCTGTGATTGTCGACTGACAAATTATGACAAAAATGTGGCAAAAATTTCAACGAAAAACGCACCTGGCCCTGTGCCAAAATTAGGTACATGAGCTTCTTTGGTACGTTTTTGGAGCAGAGGAAGGCCCATTCAAACAAATGTTGCTGCTCCAAAAACGTGCCACAAAAAAGCTAAAAAAAAAAAGCGATGCAGTAGGTGTCGCTGCAGAATGCCAAGGTGTGAATGGAGCCTTAGACTAACATTTTTGAGAAGTCAAAACTTTTTCTGTGATGTGAAGAATAACAGCAATTTAAAAGTAAGCCGATATAAAGTCTCCCTGCCTTGTCCATAACAGGTAGAGCATCGTTCCAAATGCATTAATAGGAGGTACCTACAGATGTAGCGATTTTTAAAAGGTGGTAGTGCCCAATATCCAGTTGTTGCCTTATGAGTTTATGTGAAATCTCCATTAATAGCTCTAAAACATTGTAATTAAGAATATACTTCATTTATCTATGAAGGGCGTGCAAAATAGCTTCACAGAAGTGTCTGTTAGACAGACAATTCGGTGCCTAAGCTTTTGTATACAAACAATGGGACCCAAACCTCATTGTTCTACACATAGTCACTTCAAAGGATCCCGTGTTTGAATATGCAATGAGGGGTTGTGGCCAGTCCATCATGTATACTTAATTTCCCTTTTTTTTCTACTTACAAGGTTAGGTTTTCTGCTCAAAATAGTCTGGATCAAGGATTTGCATTAAAGGGGAATGACTTATGCAAAGTATAGGGATTGGAGATGTAGCCAGTCCTTAACCAGGAATAGGGAAGCCCATCAATTAGAGCCACGCCATGCCAACCAATAAGGCATCAGCATGTAATGATAAACACAGACTAGATGGGAGGGAAACACACACTCTATGGCAGAGCAGTCACGTGAATGGAGCCTCTATGGGAATGGTAAATATGGAAATCTCCCTTGTACTTGTATCTAAATATGTTGGTCCTAAGTCTTTTATGTCATACTGTTTGTAGATTAATGTTTTAAGGAATATAAACTGTATTCCTTCATGTAATCCACGATTTTTACCCTTTCCCTGTACAAACAGATAGATTGTGTGTATTAGTCTAGGCCTAATTTACTATATACCAATGCACTTTTGTTATTGTGTTAAAGATTTCACTCAGTCAAAGAACTCTCATTTAATTCAGATCATATCTGAGAGATATTAAATCTCAAATATAGTAAACGGATAACACAGTACATCCTGACGAACTCCATTATTGGACGTAACACATCAATGGCACGCTAGCTGCGCCCTGTCTCCTTTCCATATGAATGAATGAATGACTGTGTACATACAAGCATCAGAAATCGCCCACTTACAACAACAACTTGTATAGTGCCTGTGGGCCACAGATAAGTGGAGTTTCTGCAAGTACAAACTGATATCAGTAATTACAAGCTCCACTCCACATGCCTGGAACAATAGCTCTACAAGGATCAGTGGTACAAGGTTATACAGGAGAGGTAAATCTCTGGAAGACTGACTTTCAGTATTGCAATTATATGCCTGTGATGCAGCTTGTCACTGCTTGAGTAATCAAACTGGATTTTCTACTTGACAGCTATGTCATTTTTGCTAGATTGTTGCTTTGTTGACGCTTTACAATCATTCTGCTTAATCCCCTATGCAACTAACCCTATATGTAATTTCAAGATTAACAACTTGCCATGAACTGCAATCTGTTTTGTGGACATATATGGCAGTAAAAGGCTTTGAGCATCTTCCCCATTCCATCTACCTGCTTTAAAGTGATTCTAAAGGAATAAAAAAAAAACGAACATGTAAGCCCCATCCCCATGAGTATGCTCCGGTGGGCGGAGTGCTGTCCTGGATGGGAGGGTAGGAGGTAATGCGTTTCCAGATTCTTTGGTCTTTTGGCAGGTTCTTCTCTGGGTCTGTGTCATGGTTATGCAGTAATCATTCTCTGTCAGCTTACCTCATCTCATGTGTTCAGACTAAGAGACCAGTCACTCTCACCTGGCCGTTTTTTTATAACCTCTCCTCTAAGCATGGCTCCACCCCAGGCCCTATCAGGAACCCTACATTAACCTGTGCACTGCAAGCTAGCGGTGCTGATCAACCATTGTGTATTCACTGTGTTTGGCTTCCTGTTTCCTGCTTGCCGTGTGCTGTACGTTTGTCTCTGTTACCGACCTTGGCGTGTTCTCAACTATTCCTGTCTGCTCGTGATCCTGACCTTTTGGCATGTCCCCGACTATCCCTGTTTGCCTGTGACCCTGAACCTTTGGCGTGTACTCTGTTGTTCCTGTCTGCTAGTCGCCCTGACCTCTGCCTTATCCCTTTACTATCCTTGTGGTTCCAGCCTACTGCTTCCTCTATCTCCTGTAGTCTACCGTGAGCTGTGAAACCCTGGGGGTCGCGACCTGGAGCCAGACTGCAGCGCAGTCCATCCTCACCACTGGTGGCTCTGGTGAACACCTGCTGGCTCTTAGACTCTGTGCCCTGGGGAATCTATGCTCTAGCTCCCATTGGGATCTGTGTTAGTGATCCAGTAGACCTGCTTCCTGAACCTCCCAGGGTTTAATCCACAGTAGTCAGTCCTAGGGTCCACTACCTTAGCGGTGCACTTCTGACTACTACGGAGTGCATCTGTCACCTGGTCTCAGGTGACCTGACAGTCCAGTCCACTAATCCTGTGATATAAATTTGGGACAGTGATGAGTGAGTCCCTGGGATGGTCGGCTAGAATCGGTTTGGGTTACCTCTAACAGCATGTTCCCAACAAAGGCCTAATGAAGAGCTAAGACCAATGCCCGCAAGGGAGTGAGACAGCAAACGACACCACTTAGGAGCAGAAGGATGTTGCTCATTATCATCTGGATGTAAAGTCTTCAGAACTTAGGGGTTCTCCCCAGAGACACCAGCACTGTAGGAATGCCTCTAATAGACATTGTATTGCAAAAATACTATCTTTGCAGCTATGCCGGGGCAGCACACAGCCTGCAGTTAGAGTAGGGAATTAGGAAAGAATTGTCTGTGAATTTTGGACTCTGCAGTTACCTTTTGCACTTTTCTAAATACAGAGTTTGCAATGGTGTCCCTTCCTAGTCTGCAGTTACTGAATGGAGTGTAGTGCAAGTAACCAGCACACAATCTACCGAGTGGGTCTTAAACACATTGGGATATGAGGACATTGGTAAGGGGTGGAACAGTCTAAAAACACAAGTCGTTACACGCAGCCTGACAGTAGCGTGTACCTCTATAGGTGGAGAGGTCTCTAGCAGTGAGGGAGATGTTGTCGGCACTCCTTCCTCCAGCGGACTGTCTTCCGGAGCAACGAGAGCGGATTTGCGCCGCCAGGGTTCCCATCCTGTACAGAGGTACAGAAGTTCAAGAGTTAAGTCAAGTGCACGTGTGGAGCCTATGCAAAACGCATGGCGGGGCTACTTGAACTGGAAATGGTAGTGGAAGAGGCTGGACAGGGGGATATGGACAGGGCTCAGCATGTCCCTCCTAAAGTTACAGAGAAGGTGTACATTGACACGGGGACCCGAGAGTTAACTGGAGAACAGTTATAGTGCTCGAACAGGCTCTCTTCCAAACCACCACCACCCCCCGCTATCTCCTCATTGGCTTACTACAGCTGTGTGAGCCAATGGGAAGAGAGAGAGAGAGAGACCTGGGAGAGCCACTGCTCTCCTGCACATGGCTGGATTGAGATGGGGCTCAGGTAATTATGAGGGGGGCTGGGGGGACAGCTGAATCCAGAGGGTTTTTTACCTTAATGCATATAATATAACTTTGTGCCTGCAGTTAGGAGCCAGTGTTCAAGCCACACTGATTAATCAACTAGAGCAATTAGTTTAAAACAAATATATATCAGAGTCAGGATACACAGGGGATTGTGGGTGCTGGATTTATTGGACAACGTTGTCCTGTTTTTATGGAGAGGGAGGGATGTGTGTGCTTCTTTCACTCTATATAATTTTGTAATGATAAAGTTTAAAAAAATTTACTACCTTTTTGTATTTACTTTAATATAGATAAATCATTTTTAGTGAGAACATTTTTGGGAATAGAATTGCTTTAATTGAATCAGACCCTGCCCTTTTAAGCAATATTTAATTAAAAAAAAAAATTGAAAAAAAAGAAAAGACAAAGTCACTGCTTCTATGGACTGGCAAGCTGGAAAAAAAAGATACGTATATACGTGTATATATATATATATATATATATATATATATATATATATATATATATATATATATATATATATATATATATATTATACACACATACAGTATATTATTTTTTGAGTTTAGAAATGCTTTAATTTGTTAAGAAAATGATTTATTATTACTGATCATCCTACTGATCTGTTCTTTTGGAGCTCTATTATCTGTTGTACTTCATCCAAGATCCCTTGGTGTTTGGCAGGTGCCTCTGCCAATCTAAAAAAAATGCAGTTAAAGTGATTGTAAAGTCTATTTTTTTTTTCCTATAAAAATAACAAACATGTTATACTTACCTGCTCGATTGCAGTGGATTTTCAGAGCAGCCAGGATTCTCTTCTTCTGGGGTCCCTCTTCTGTGATTCTGGCCCCTCCCCCCTGTTCAGTGCCCCCACAGCAAGCAGCTTGCTATGGGGGCACTCGAGCCGAGTCACAGCTCTCTGTGTACATTCAGACACAGAGCCCCAACCCGGCACGCCCCCTCTCTCCCCTGATTGGCTAGCTGACTTTGACAGCAGTGGCAGCCAATGCCGCCGCTGCTGTGTCTCCGTTAATCAGGAGGGAGAATCTCGGACGGCTGAGACACTCATGGACATCACTGGACAGAGAGTGACCTCAGGTAATTGTTAGGGGGGCTGAGGGAGCTGCTGCACACAGAAGGTTTTTTATCTTAATGCATAGAATGCATTAAGATAAAATAAAACCTTCTGCCTTTACAACCCCTTTAAATGCATAGAAAAATCAAGTATTTTAAATGCTTATCTACAGTGTTTTTACTTTCCATTAATTTTTGTTCACTTGGAATATGCCTTTGAACCTACTAAAAGTGGAAACAGGCCAGTGCTGGTATTTTTTTCCCCCTATGTAGCTATTTTCCCCCCTATGTAACTGTACAATCATTAAATGTTATATTGTTTGTGAACAATTATTGGCTTTATTAAAGTGGTAGAAACTGGCAAAAAAAAGTGGGGCCCCTGCAGATTTATGCCTCAATGTGCTAGTATACAACTCATGCTAGCACATTATAAACAAAAGCATCTTCCAACTGAAGCACTCTAGTGGTGCACTGTCATTGCCACTGGAGCTTCCATCTTCACCCGGTCATCCTTCTGGGTTCGGGGGCTCCAGCCATATTTATGGATGAGCCCCTATGACATCACTCCTGTGCATGTGAGCAGGCATGGCACACTGCTCTGCATTCTACACCACACTGTGTGCTCTGAATGAAGAGCGTCACTGTGCATGTGTGGGTGATGTCATCGGCTATTGCCGATGTGAATATCTCCTAAACGGTGCACATTTAGGAGATATTCATTGTACCTACAGGTAAGCCTGATTGTAAGCTTACCTGTAGGTACTACTTCACATACAGAGATAATTACAGCTTTAAAAAAAGTTCCTAAAAGTTCAACTGCAGCCAAGATGCTTTTTTTACTAGTTTTTGATAGAGTGGAGAACGATTAGAACTTCAGTTTTTTGGGGTTTTTTTTGCTGTCTATGTCTATATTGGAAAGTTTTCCTCTACTTATATCCCAACCTGGACACTACTTGCATGGGGTTTAAATGTTCAACCTGTGCTCGTGTGGGTTTCCTGTAGGTACTCTGGTTGCTCCCACATTCCAAAAACATGCTGGCACATTTATTGGCCAATCTAAATTGGTGCTAGTGTGTGTATGCATGCATGTGAGATAGGGACCTCAGATTGAAAGCTCCTTGAGGGCAGTGACTGATATGTTTAATATCTGCATAAATTGCTGGTGCTACAGTGGATATAGAAAAGAATCACAACCTTTAACCGCTTGCCGACCAGCAGCCACACTTGTACTGCAGCAACATGGCTCAGCTGCACGAATCGCTGTCATGTTATGTCGGTAACATATTCGCCCACTAGGGGGCGCACATGCCCCCTGCTAGCCCACGGAGCCAATGCGAATGGCCGGCAGTCGTGATCACCGCTGGGCTCCCGCGATACCTCGGGGCACACCGAGAATTGGGATCTGTGTGTGTAAACACACAGTTTCCGGTTCTCTGAGGGGAGAACAGACAGATTGTCTGTTCATACGTGAAGTATGAACAGCGATCTGTCATCTCCCCTGCACAGTCCCCTCCCCCCTTCAGTTAGAACACACAATAGGGAACACAATAACCCCTTGATCGCCCTCTAGTGTTAACCCCTTCACTGCCAGTGACATTTTTACAGTAATCAATGCATTTTCATAGCACTGATCGCTGTATTAATGCCAATGGTCCCAAAATTGTCCGACGTGTCCGCCATAATTTCGCAGTCCCGATAAAAATCGCAGATCGCCGCCATAACTAGTAAAAAAAAAAATTAATAATAAAAATGCCATAAAACTATCCCCTATTTTGTAGATGCTATAACTTTTCCACAAACCAATATCAATCAATATACGCTTATTGCGATTTTTTTTACCAAAAATATGTAGAAGAATACATATTGGCCTAAACTGAGGGAAAAAAAAGTTTTTTTATATATTTTTGGGGGATATTTATTATAGCAAAAAGTAAAAAATATTGCGTTTTTTTTTTCAAAATGTTCGCTATTTTTTGTTTATAGCGCAAAAAATAAAAAACGCAGAGGTGATCAAATACAACCAAAAGAAAGCTCTATTTATGGGGAAAAAAGGACGTCAATTTTGTTTGGGTGCAACGTCGCAAAACGCACAATTGTCAGTTAAAGCGACACAGTGCCGAATCGCAAAAAGTGCTCTGGTCAGGAAGGGGGCTTCCGGGGCTGAAGCGGTTAAAATAATCACATTTTATTGGTTTGCAGCCTGAAATGAAGACACGCAGTTTTCGTTTTATCCAGCTGTGTTTACTCGGTGCAACACCAACATGTCAGAAAAAAAAAATCAAAAATAGAATCCATGAGCTGGAAAAAGGATCACCCCCCGTGTCAGTATTTTATTGAACCGCTTTTTGCTCTAATTACAGCCTTTAGTCTGTTGGGATATGTCTCTACTAACTTTGCACATCTACACTTTGCAATATTTGCTCACTCTTTGTTGCAGAACTTCTCAAGTTCAGTTAAATTTGATAGTGACCTTTTGTGGACTGCAGTCAGTGTTTTGTATAAAAACATATGTAAATACAGCATATTTAAAAAGATCCATTGGGTCTACATTTATCTAAAAAAACAACTTTATATAGAAAGCAAACACAAATATAAACATCAAATATGGAAGGAACATGCGCCCAAATATAGTATTGTCAATCCTTATTACAAATTACTATGTATTGAGTTCATAAATACGTGTCTCTTCCAGTAATGTCGACGCATTTCACGACCAAAAGACCATTTCCCAAGGACAAGCTGGTTATAATATAAATACACAAATACAAGTATAAACGGAAACAAAAAAGAAAAATCAAGTTAATGCATTTTCGCTGATATACTGTACATATCAACATGAACAACCAAATGTATTGTATATAGAGTTGGGCAAACAGTTTGTGCTGAGCAAAAATTCAGCCCGAACATAACCTGTTCACCCACGAGTGCCACACAATGCAATGTGCGCTGCATAGTTCAAAGCTGGTTGTTGAGGAGCAGGCCAGGAAGCCAGCCGCTGCGTCCTTAACAACGGAGTCATCAGCTGTCAATGGTCTTCCTTGCTGACAGCTGAATGAAAAAGAAAAAAACATTGCCGGCAATAGAAAATAAAAATGTGTGGGGTCCCTACCCCCACCAATCCATAAGTGGAACCCCCCAAAAAAAACACGGCATGGGGTCCCCTTCAAAATCTATACCAGACCCTTATCCGAGCATGTAACCCGGCAGGTCAGGAAAGGGTGGGGACGAGCGAGCACCTGAACCATACCAGACCACATGCCCTCATCATTGAGGGGGGGTTTGCCCTCCCACCCCAAAGCACCTTGTCCCCATGTTGATGGGGACAAGGGCCTCTTCCCGACAAACCTGGGCATTGGTTGTGGGGTCTGCGGCAGGGGCTTATCGGAATCTGGAAGCTCCCTTTAACAAGGGGGCTCCCAGATCCCAGCCCCCCCATGTGAATGAGCATGGGGTATATTGTACCCCTATTCATTTACCAAAACGTGTCAAAAAGAAATAACAAAAACAGAGGCAGTTTTTGACAATTCCTTTTTAAAAAAAATAAAAATGTCCACCGATGTGGATTCAATCATGACAACCGTCACACCGCCAGACCCCCCCAAAAAATGCTCCGCCCACGACGAAGACTAACCGCCGAATGCCTGCTCCGCTGTTAAGACCTCATCTGGAATATGCAGTTCAGTTTTGGGCACCAGTTCTTAAAAAGGATATGAAAAAATCCGGACAGCCGCACTCCAGGAAGATGTAATTCAAAAGTTGTTTATTGTAATAAATCATTGAGCATACAGCATACAGAGCACTGTAGCAGAAAGCTATGAGTAAGCGCTTGGGATAAGCACGAAACGCGTTAGCTGATTGCCTGTACTTTCTGCCACAGTGCTCTGTATGCTGTATGCTCAAGAATTTATTACAATAAACAACTTTTGAATTACATCTTCCTGGAGTGCGGCTGTCCGGATTTTTTCAATTACTTCAGCATGACTCAGCATTAGCCAGCACCTGGGGCTCTTTATCCTGGGAAACAACTGAGTTGATACCTGGAAGTGGATCTATGCCTGTGCGGTGAGAATTTTTCTGCTTTATCTTAAAAAGGATATCCGGGAACTGGAGAAAGTACAAAGAAGGGCAACCAAACTGATAAGAGGCATGGAGGAGCTCAGCTATGAGGAACGATTAGAGGAATTGAATTTATTCTCTCTTGGGAAGAGGAGATTAAGGTGGGTTATGATCAATATGTACAAATACATAAGTGATCCATATGGTAAACTTGGTGAGGAGTTATCCACTTTAAAGGTAATCACAGAGGACAAGAGGGCATCCTTTATGTCTTTATCTCCAAATACGGAAAGGTTTCTTCACAATAAGAGCTGTGAAAATGTGGAATAGACTCCCTCCAGAGGTGGTTCTGGCCAGCTCAGTAGACTGCGCTAAAAAAGGCCTGGAGTCTTTCCTAAATGTACATAACATAACTGGATACTATTATTTCTAAGTAAAGTTGATCCAGAGAAAAAATTAAAATCTGATTGCCTCTCAGGGGGTCAGGAAGGAATTTTTTTCCCTGCCATAGCAAATTGGATCATGTTTTGCTGGGGTTTTTCACCATCCTCTGGATCATCTGTGGGTATAGGATTGTACAATATATATGGGATTGTAGGTTTTTTTTATTGGTTGAACTGAATGGACTTGTGTCTTTTTTTAACCTGACTAACTATGTACCGAACCGGGGGGGGGGGGGGGTGAGGGTTGTTCAGTCCAACTCTAATTGTATATTCTTACATATCAAAAAGTGTTTTTATGCAAAATGCTGATATTGTCTATGGTCTCTCAATGTACCTGAAAAGTCTGATTTTTCAAAAATATTTTTTTTTGTATGTGTTGATCGGTGTATTAATAAAGACATTAATAATCTGAGTTTTTACACCTTCCCCTCTCCAAAAGTAGTCAAACTTTTGTCTGGCATTAGGTATTAAAGCGTCTGTCAGACACAAAATCATGAAATACGCCCAGACAGGAAAGAATTAAGTGATGTCCACCTATTAAAGTTCAAGCAACCTTGCTGTACTATAAAATACTTGAAATGCTCGGAAAAAAAGTATAAAATAGTACTGACATTCCTTTTAAAATCCTTTAACTTGGTTTAAGTTTCACAAGACATAAAATAGCAGTTCAACTTTGTCAGGACAGAGTTGGGTGGGAATAAAGGGAATTTTACGGTGTTCATTATTACAACACACAGTGTATTGCTTCCACGGATTGACCTCTGAACACTGCCATGCCTCAATATGGATCATTTCTCTAGCAGACAAGAACAGCTGTGGCCACAAATTAGATCTCTTGTGACTTCCAACTGCTGACCCCTCACATAGCTCTTCTAACCACATAGTGAAATAGTAAGATATCAATGAAGGAGAAAAGTCATTCTGAAGTTCTATACTACTCTACTTTTATACCAGTTATTATAAATATATTAATTAGTATTATATGCATTGAAAAAATAAAATTGGCATTATATAAAAGGGGGTTTCTCGAAAACCTAGAATTCCCATATTTGTGCATCACTATTCAGTGTAATAGCAAAAGCAGCTCCACTCCCAACCATAGCATATAAATACTATGGTGATCAGAAGCTGCAGTGCCATCTGAGCATGCTATAGCTCTCTATAGAAATCAGCCTTTTAGGCTCAGTTCACATCTTGGCATTTCGAATGGCTCTGCCCACGATTCGAAATGGCGACAAATTGAGGGATGCCCATGCGTTCCCTGTCGCTTCCGATGGCACCCCAATCATTTTTGCTGCAAATCGTCGGGTGACAATCGTGGTAAAATCGCGCAAACAGAATAGCGAGGTGCCTGTCTCAACTTCTTTTGGGTGAAAGGCGTCCCGTGATTCTGTTTTGCGCCATTTCACCCGTCGAATCGTGTCAAAATCGCACCTCGAATAGGGTGCCATTGGAAATGGCAGGGAACGCATGGGTGTCAAGAAATTTGCCCTTATTTCGAATCGCGGGCAGAATCGCGGCGATTCCACCCACAATACGGAATGCCAAGATGTGAATGGAGCCTAAATGGCATCCAAATTGCAGCGCGATTTTGCCACGATTGTTGCCCGACAGAGAAGTTGAACTTCTTTTGGGTGATCGATGTCCCGCTATTCTGTTTGCAAGATTTCTCCTCGAAATTAGTCAGCCGTTAATCGCAGCAAAATTGCACTGTGATTTGGGTGCCAAAGTAATGGGGATCGAAAGGGTGTCCCGCAATTTGCGGCAATTACAAATTGCAGGCAGAATTGCGACGATTCCGGCCGCAAAACGGAACGCCATGGTGCAAATGGATAATTATATAAGTAAATGTGGCGCTAACTAAAAACAGTGATCTACAGTAGCTCACAAAAGTGAGTACACTCTTCACATTTTTGTAAATATTTTATTATATCTTTTCATGTGATGACACTGAAGAAATGACACTTTTCTACAATGTAAAGTAGTGAGTGTACAGCTTGTATAACAGTGTAAATTTGCTGTCCCCTCAAAATAACTCAACACACAGCCATTAATGTCTAAATGGCTGGCAACAAAAGTGAGTACACCCCTAAGTGAAAATGTCTAAATTGGGCCCAATTAGCCATTTTCCCTCCCCGGTGACAAAGTCTCGTGTGTGAATGGGGAGAGGGTGTGTTAAATTTGGCATTGCCACTCTTACCTTCTCATACTGGTCACTGGAAGTTCAACATGGCACCTCATGGCAAAGAACTCTCTGAGGATCTGAAAAAAAAAAGAAAGAATTGTTGCTCTACAAAAAGATGGCCCAGGCTATAAGAAGATTGCTAAGACCCTGAAACTGAGCTGCAGCACAGTGGCCAAGACCATACAGCGGTTTACCAGGACAGGTTTGCTGAAGACAAGCAGACTAAGGACATGGATTACTGGAACCACGTCCTGTGGTCTGATGAGACCAAGATAAACTTATTTGGTTCAAATGGGGTCAAGCGTGTGTGGCGGCAACCAAGTGAGGAGCACAAAGATAAGTGTGTCTTGCCTACAGTCAGGTATGGTGGTGGGAGAGTCATGGTCGGGGGCTGCACGAGTGCTGCTGGCACTGGGGAGCTACAGTTCATTGAGGAAACCATGAATACCAACATGTACTGTGACATACAGAAGCAGAGCATGATCCCCTCCCTTTGGAGATTAAGCCGCAGGGCAGTATTCCGACATGATAATGACCCCAAACACACCTCGAAGACAACCACTGCCTTGCTAAAGAAGCTGAGGGTAAAGGTGATGGACTGGCCAAGCATGTCTCCACACCTAAACCCTATTGAGCATCTGTGGGGCATGCTCAAATAGAAGGTGGAGAATTGCATGTCGTCATGATGACGTCATGGAGGAGTGGAAGAGGACTCCAGTGGCAACCTGTGAAGCTCTGGTGCACCCCTTGCCCAAGAGGGTTAAGGCAGTGCTGGAAAATAAATGTGGCCACACAAAATATTGACACTTTGGGACCAATTTGGACATTTTCACTTAGGGGTTTACTCACTTTTGTTGTGAATGGTTTAGACAAATAATGACTGCGTGTTGAGTTATTTTGAGGGGAAAGCAAATTTACACAGTTATACAAGCTGTACACTCACTACTTTACATTGTAGCAAAGTGTCATTTCTTCAGTGTTGTCACATGAAAAGTAATAATAAAATATTTACGAAAATGTGAGGGTTGTACTCACTTTTGTGAGATACTGTGTGTGTATATATATATATATATATATATATATATATATGTGCACTGTGTAAGGGCTTACCTTGGTTGGAGTCCATAGTGCAGAGATGTATGCTCACCCTTGCAAATACACACAGCCCACGGTAACAAGATAAAAGGCTACCTGGACTGTGAATCTGTGCGCGGGGGCTTGACAGGGAATATACCAAAGGATTGTCGAGGTGAAGCCATAGTCAGGTATTCCAGAAGTCAGAGTTAACGATGAACAGAGCCAGTGTCAGAAGCCGGGGTCAGTCTTGGAACACTGAAACTTGAAAATGAGAACAGGGGAAAACAGGTACCTTTGGCAATACAAGAGACAATTAACTGACCAATCCCTCAGAGTGAGGCAGTGTTCTATACCCAGCTGTATAGATAAACTGCCTCAGCTGTACCAGGAGTGACAGATGCCAATTGCAAAGCAAGATCCAGAGTATAGCCCTCAGTGCTGCATGCAGAACAAAGCATAGCTGGAAACCAGGCTGAGTGTGACCACGCCTGGCTGTCTGCATGGCACGGTAGGGACCGTGACACATACTGTAGATATAGGCTACACTGGATGCAGTATATATATTTTATATACACACACATCACATACTAAACATATATATATATATATATATTTATATTTATATATTACACTGCCAAACACTGAATAATCTGCCTGCCTAATCAAGCTATCTCTCTGTCCACACCAACAACACTACACAGGGCCACCCTGTAAGCAGCCTTATTTAGTGTGGGGCATGGTCCCCCCCATGATTGGCCAAAAGCACCCTGGCTTTGGCCAATTATGGCTCTCTTAGCAGAGGGCGCTGTGATTGGCCAAAGCATACAGGTCAGGTGCATGCTTTGGCCAATCATCATACAGCAATGCACTGCGATCTCGCAGTGAGCTATGGGGCATTCCATGGCACTCAAATTTGCCCCGAATGGCCCATAATGTTTGCACTTCGGTGAACGGGCGAACACCCGATGTTCGAGTCGAATTTCTGTTCGACCTGTTGTGGAATCTCATATTAGCCAATGTATTTCATATTGTATATATTGATTTGCATATATTTTATTGATAATTATTATTATTATTATTATTTATATTATTATATAGTAGTGGTTTTATCAATATTATTATTCAATAAGTAAAGCAACAATTGTTAATCTTTAATAATGTATACTGTGTTTTCCAGATTTAGAAAGTCTTCATTTTTAAGTGTTGAACTTTAAATGACCTCTGCTTTATGACAAGTACTTGTAAACAGGTGTTCTCGAAAATGTATTAAGATGGTTTACTGGGTGAAAGTTCATTAGAATAGATTCAAGTAATATAGAATTGTCTCAAGTCTGAAATGCATATAAATCAGACAAAGATATGAAAACAGGTGCTTTAGAAATAATTAAAGTTATGTACAGTACATTAAATTAAGTTTGACAGGGTCAAACAAAGGTCTGCTTGTGCCCTCATTAAAACTGTTAAAATACATGCATATAGTGAAACATATGAAACATCTGGTGGGGTTATTGAAAGTTAATTGTCTCAAAGTTGTAAATCTGCAAATCCTTGAAGCTAGTATCAAGATAAGGAGAGTCTGATAAAACAGCTGGGTGCCAGACTGTCTCTATACAGGTGTTTTTAATTGGACAAAACCAGTTATAAATCACTTTAATGAACATATAGGAATTTTGGGAATAAGTAAGTTTATCTGGTTGTAGAACAGGTGTCAGATTTATGGTTGGTTACTTTGATGTAGATCTTAGCGACCAATCATATGTAAGAGATAAGTTGAGATAAGACTTGTAAAAGTGTATATAAATGCAAGCTCTGCAATTGTTAGACAGACAAGTCAGATAGGAGCTCATAAGGCTGAACTCTATGTATGCTGCCCTATTGCACGGGTCATAGAGGTCAGAACCAATGGGCAAGTATCTGTCCACAACTTGTCTCCTCGTACGAGTCAGAGAAGACTTCTTAACTTGTTCCAGAATGTGGTCTCAGGTGAATTTCCCTCAAGAACTTGGTCGAGCTGGAACCCAGAACTCTGTGAGGGGACCAGACCACCGGCAGATCAGGCTGGTCCCTATCAGGTGAGAGGTTCCCAAGAATTGGCAGTAAAGACCCATTCTGGTTCAAGGTGAGAACACTTCACAATTGTTTCAATTTGGTTAGAGGATAAGAATATTTATATCTAATATGCTTGCATTGTAAGAAACTGTATTAATTAGATTTGTATTTTGTAATACTTTGAACATAAACCTGTATGTTATCAGCTGTTAATAAACCTGCATTGCTGAAGTTCTGCCTGGTTCGATACTTTACTATTCTACTTCAGACCCGAACATCAAGCTCATTCCTAGTGCTCACTATTTATCACCTGCATTCGGACACACTCCTATCCAGGTATATATCCTATGGTCCATGCCAATATGGAAATGTTTATAGGGAACTGTATCAAATGCTCACAGTGAGGCTGTTTCCCCTAGTGCTCAGCCTACACTCTGCTTTGTCACATCCTGAATGCAGAGTGAGTCAGAACTTACAGAAGAGCAGGGGATCTTGGGATACGTAGCGCAAGGAGCCCAAATCTACAATGGGGACTGATCATCATGGACTACAAGTTTCAGCCGGCTGAAGAAGAGAACAGAATGCTGGGAGAGGTGATAAATAGCCAAACTTGGGGAGAAATCGGTGTCTTGGGACCATGGGCTTCATCTGGAAGCAGTGACCCGGACGGTTGGTAGAGTGCGAGCCAGTGCTGCAGCCTAGGCACCAAGAAAGAGCCTCCGACAGACAAATATAGATGCATCCATCAACAGCAGGTTCCAAACAGTCTGGTGACGAGCAAGGTTTGGTGCTGCAGGGCATGAAGCTGAGCACTGTTCCTGAGCACAGCATCCGCATGAGTCTGCTTCAGGGCTTTCCCGACATTCCTTTGAGCCTTGTATTGGCCGGTTGGTGAGTGGGCGGGAGCCCATCCTCTTTACACCCCAAGAGACACTGTATGCAGAACCTTTACTTTGCCTTATTAAAATAGGATTTTATAACAGCTTACCTGTAAAATTCTTTTCTTGGAGTACATCACGAGACACAGAGCACCATAGTAATATATCCCAAAAGAGGGGAGGGAAGGATTTTACAGGTAAGCTGTTATAAAATCTTATTTTCTTTATCGTACATCACAGGACACAGAGCACCATAGTAACACAGACACAAATAATCAGGGCGTCATCAGACTTGAGGACCTATACTGCTGCCTGCAGCATACTGTGCCCAAAGGTGTCATCCTCATGCCTTTTTTTACATCCACCTGATAGAATCTAGTGAATGTATGGACCGAAGATCAAGTTGCGACCTTGCAAGTCTAAGTCATGGAGGCTTTGGTGATGCATCGCCCATGAAGCTCTTACTGCTCTGGTAGAGCGTGCTCTGACTCCAAAAGGTGGAATACTCCTTTTCAAACCATAAGCCTGACTAATAACCTGCCAAATCTACTCAAAAAAATAGTAGATTTCGACGCTGCTTGCCCCTTCCTGGGCCCTACCGACAGCACAAACAAAGCATCAGTCTTCCAGATCTGAGCAGTTGCTTTCAGATAGACTTTAACTGCTCTCACTAAATCGAGAGAGTGTAATAATCCTTCTTCTGCAGAACGGAGTTCTGGAAAAATGAAGTTAGGGAAACATCTTTGGTTCCTATGAAAACTAGATACTACTTTAGGTAAAACGAAAGGATGGGTGAGGAATGAGGGTAACTGTGGGGAAGGATGAGGGTAACTGTGGGTAATGAGCTGTTGGAAGTGGTAGGAGATTAGTTGGAGACGTGATAGGCTTTCCTGAAGAGATGAGTTTTCAGGGATCGCCTGAAGGTAGCAAGAGGAGGGGGATAGCCGGATAGATGGAAGTAGCGAGTTCCAGAGGATGGGAGAGGCTCTGGAGAAATCCTGGAGACGAGCATGGAAGGAGGAGATGAGAAAGCTTGAAAGCAGGAGGTCTTGAGAAGAGCGGAGAGGTCGATTGGGTGATATTTGGAGACAAGTTTGGTGATGTAGCTCGGGGCAGAGTTGTGAATGGCTTTGTATGTTGTGGTTAGTATTTTGAATTTAATTCACTGGGTGATTGGGAGCCAGTGTAGGGATTGGGATCAAGGGAATATGGCACAAGGGCTCAAAAAAGCTGACCTTGTAAAGCCAACACAACCACACTCAAATCCCATGGCCACAAGGGCCAACTAACTGGCGGATTTATACGTGTTACCCCTTGAATAAAGGCCCGGACCAAGAATGCGAAGCAAGCGGTCGAGATTTGACCCTTGATAGTACTAACTTAATTTATGCTCTTAATTGTAGGAAGGCAAGAACTCTACTTATGACATACTTCCCAGGATGCCATCTTTTAGTTTCACACCAGGAAACGTAGGCCTTCCAGACCCTATAGTAAATGGTCCTAGAGGTCGGCTACCTTGCATTAATCAGGGTAGTTACTACTAAACTGCATACCAGGATCTACTGGGCCACTAGAATTACCGGCTTCTGTTTCTCCCTGAGCCTGTGTAACAGTCGCAGTAGCAGCTGAACTGGAGGGACCGCATAGATCAGTAAGAACTGATCCCAAGGAGTTACATAGTTACATAGTAGGTGAGGTTGAAAAAAGACACAAGTCCATCAAGTCCAACCTATGAGTGTGATTATATGTCAGTATTACATTGTATATCCCCGTATGTTGCGGTTGTTCAGGTGCTTATCTAATAGTTTCTTGAAACTATCAATGCCCTCTGTTGAGAGCACCGCCTGTGGAAGGGAATTCCACATCCTTGCCACTCTTACAGTAAAGAACCCTCTACGTTGTTTAAGGTTAAACCCCTTTTTTTCTAATTTCTCAGCCTGGTTAGAGAAGAATGAAAGAAGATTACAGCGGGGAGAAGAAATTTGAGAAGTTTAAGACTCTTTCTCTCTAGGGCCTGGGACATTTAAAAGGAGAGGGAAGGAGGAGAAGAGGGGAGAGGAGAAGAGAGAGAAGAATTTTTGTGGTTTTTTTTTTCTCTTCTTCTTTTGTCCTCTCCGGGACTTATGATGGGATATATACAGTATATGTGTGAACAAGGGGGCGGGGAGGGGGGGGGAACATATATTTATATATAGTTATATTCACTTTGTTATTGTTGGGGATAGTTCCCCTCTTACTAGGTCTAAGTTGCATGGATTTTTCACCTTAGGAGGTTGTGATGGTCACAGAAGCCCAGGGGTTGGGCCCAAAATTGGGTAAAGGGCTATTGAATAAGTGGATGGGAGGGGAGGGCGGATTGGGCTGGTATGGGGGGTGGGGCGGCGGTGGGAGGGGGCGTTTGGATATATGGGTGCACAAGGAGGGAAGCGTGGTGGGATGTTTGGATCCGAGAAGTTTTGTGTTTGTTCAGATGGGAACAACAAATAGATTTGAAGGGGGTAGGATAATATATTTTTGTCACAAAAGTGGGTGGTCTAGTTTAGAAGGGGTCCAGAGAGGTATATGGGTACAGGAACTTAAGAGTGATGAGTGCTAAAAGTGACTGTAATAAATCCCCAGAGTTAATAAATCGAGTTAAAATATGCTCATGGAATGTAAGGGGGATAAAAGATAGCTCTAAAAGACAGGCAATTTTCTCTGCAGCTAATAAAGGGAGAGTTAAAATACTCTGTCTGCAGGAGACACACCTGGTAAAGGATACAATTAAGGTTCTGGATCATAATCTTTTCCAGACGCAGTATCATTCCACCTACTCTGCTTATTCAAGAGGGGTGAGTATATTGATAAGTTCGGGCTTGGTCTTCTCCTGCAGCCAGAGTAAGTGAATGGATGAAAATGGACAGTATATTTTTCTCTCTTGTTTAATCAAAAACAAAAGATTTGTACTAGCTAATGTTTACATCCCTTCCCCGTTTAGTACGGAAACACTGGATCACTTAATTAGATTCATGACGGATGTCCCGGGGATTCCAGGTTATAGTGGAGGGTGATTTCAATATGACCCCGAATAATGGTATAGATAGGTTCCCACTGAAAATTAGCAGCATAATACTGCGATGAGATTGGGCTGGTAGATATTTGGAGGAGGAGGCATCCTGAGGCGAGGCAATATTCATGCCACTCTAGGACACATGCCACCTTATCTAGAATCGATCTTGTACTGGGTAATGAGGAGGCATTGAATATAGTGGAGGAGATAGTCTGTGAGTAGAAAGGGATCTCGGACCACGCCCCAGTAGTGTCTGTTATAAAGTGGGGGAAGTATTGTAGCAGAGGTGACTGGAAATTAAATCCCTTTTGGCTTGAGTTTGTTGATGATACAGGGACCATGATGGATGGGTTGACGGAATTTATAAATTTAAATCTAGGAACGGCTCCATTAGGGATAGTATGGGACTCTCTGAAGGCTTTTCTCCGGGGTGTCCTAATTCAAAAAATCTCCTATACCAAAAAACAATCACAGGTGGAAGAGCTAGAGGCTAGAGAGAGAGTAAGAAGAGCGGAAGTGAAGTACGTGGAGACACCAACCCTAGCTAGCTATGAAAACTGGGTGGGGAGGCAAGATGAATATAGTAGAGTGCTCTTAGAGAAGATGGAAAAGAAAAAATTATTTCAGAGACAGAGTTTTTTTGGAGAAGGTGAGCGAGTCTGGAAAACTCTGTCTCTGATTATTAAGGCAAATGGTTCCTCTAGCACTGTACCGGCAATTGATGTGAGGAAAGGAATAATAAAAAAAGCCACCCCGGAAATACTAGAGGAATTTAGAAAGTATTTTAAAAATGTATATAGTACGACGCATACAAACGTAGAGGGGGAAATGTGGAATTTCTTTGAGAAACTGAAAATAATCCCATTAGCAAAAGAAGATCGGGAAATGTTAGATGCCCCATTGACACTCAAAGAGTGTAGTAGGAGACATGGCGAACCAGAAAGCACTGGGCCCCGATGACTTACCCATAGAAATTTTTAAAAAATATGGGGAGGTTTTACTTCCCCTACTCCTGGAGGTGTTTAATGGAGCTAGGGAGGATAGGAAATTACCCATTTCTATGACAGAAGCCATTATAAAAATCTTGTTGAAAGAGGAGAAAAATCCGTTAGATGTGACCTCATATAGGCCTATTTCGTTATGTTCGGACGTGAAGATTTTGGCTAAAGCACTGGCAACAAGGCTGAATAAAATAATTTCCAAAATAATACATACAGACCAAACCGGATTTATCCCAGATGGATCTACAAGTACGAACATAAGAAACATGCAAATACCTATAGAAAACAGTGGTAAGAGAGCTGTCCTCTCATTAGACGCAGCCAAAGCATTTGATTGTTTGGAATGGCATTATATGTGGAAGGTACTGGCCGAATTTCAATTTGGCTCTGGCTTTGTCCATTGGCTAAGTCTATTATATGACAACCCGAGGGCCAAGGTTAGAGTCAACAGTCAGTGCTCAGAGTGGTTTCAATTAAGGGGAACGAGACAGGGGTGCCGTTTGTCGCCCATGCTCTTTGCCCTGGCAATGGAGCCCCTAGCTATCGCATCGAGGATAGCTCAGGGGCTGCAGGGGTTTAAAAGAAAGAGAGGGGAGGAGAAAGTCGCTATGTATGCGGATGACATCTTGTTGTTTCTGGGGGACACACAGGACTCCTTGAAGATAGCAGTGGGGATAGTTGAGGAATTTGGCTATTTCTCTGGGCTAACAATTAATTGTGAAAAATCAGTAATTTTGCCACTAGACCCTCTCATAGAGCCACTCCCACACCGAATGTCCCAAATTAACCACTTCCCGCCCGCCCTATAGCGGATTGACGTCCGGGAAGTGGTTCTGTTATCCCCCGGGGGCGCGCATCGCGGCGATCGGTGGAGTGGTGTGTCAGTCTGACACACCGCTACACTGATCTTGGTAAAAAGCCTCCGGCGGAGGCTCTTTACCACGTGATCAGCCGTGTCCAATCACGGCTGATCACGCTGTCAATAGGAAGAGCCGTTGATCGGCTCTTCCTCACTCGCGTCTGACAGACGCAAGTAGAGGAGAGCCGATCGGTGGCTCTCCTGGCAGGGGGGGTCTGCGCTGATTGTTTATCAGCGCAGCCCCCCCGCAGATCACCCCACTGGACTACCAGGGATGCCACTAGGACCACCAGGGAAGGGGCAACGTGGATGGCCAGGTATGTACCCCATGGCCATCCACATGTGTCCAATCTGTGCCAATCAGTGCCCACAAATGGTGCCCATCAGTGCCGCCGTATCAGTGCCCATCAGTGCAGCTATATCAGTGCCCATTATTGAAGGAGAAAGCGTACTTATTTACAAAAAAATTTAACAGAAACAAAGAAAAACTTGTTTTTTTTCGAAATTTTCGATCTTTTTTTTTTTGTTGCGCAAAAAATAAAAACCGCAGAGGTGATCAAATACCACCAGAAGAAAGCTCTATTTGTGGGAACAAAGTAATAAAAAAATTGTTTGGGTACAGTGTAGCATGACCGCGCAATTTTCATTCAAATTGCAACAGTGCTGAAAGGTGAAAATTGGGCTGGGCGGGAAGGTGTCTAAGTGCCTGGTATTGAAGTGGTTAAAGTAGTAGATCAAATGAAATATCTGGGTATTACTATAACAAGAGATCCAGGGCAATAAATCACTGGAAATTTGGTCGCACGTATGAAAAAATTAAAACAGAAATGTCGGATATGGGGCCGTTTGCCTCTATCGGTCGCCGGGCACTGTAACTTAATCAAGATGGTCTGGCTTCCACAAATTTTATATATATTACATAATTCCCCAGTGTGGATCCCTAAGCATTGGTTTAATAAAATGGACTGTGTGTTCAGAGAGTTAATCTGGAAAAACGGGGTGGCTAGGATCCGCCTGCAGACGTTGCAACAGCCGGGAGCGAAGGGTGGTTTGGGTGTGCCGGACCCACAAAGTTACTTCCTAGCATCCCAAATGCAGAATGTGGGAGGTAGTAATAGACCAGGAGACAAGGGAGCAGGATGTAATATATTGCTGAACGATACCAGCCATGATACAGTAGCAGAGGCGATGGAGGCAGACTCCTTTGGCGCCAAGTGTCCTACCACTTAGATGATGGTTAAAGCCTGGGTACATGTCAAAAAACTCTGGGCTGTACAGGTTTCTCGGAGCTCTCTCCATTATGGGACAATAATAATCTTAGCAAACTTAAAAAAATGGGGATTATTGAAGAATGGGACAGTCAGGGTATCCATTGCTTGATACAGTTATATAAGGTTGGGAGGCTAAAATCATTTCGGGAGCTAGTGGAAGAATATGTGATCTCCAACAGATCATTTTATAGGTACCTGCAAATTAGGCACGCCTTAGAGGCACAATTTGGCGGGAAGGAACCAGTGTGGTGTGAAATGACCTCCCTGAGGAAGTTGCTCAATGCCAATTCTACGAAAGGATTAATTTCTGATATATATGGAACTTTGAATGTGTCAGTTCAGGAAGGTATGGTGGAAAATAAAAATAGGATTAAATGGGAGGGAGATGTTGGGCCACTGTCGGATAGCCAATGGGAGTATGTTCTGTCATCAGGGCCCAAGATCTCCCTCTCACCTTCACAGATAGTTGCTTACCTTTATTTGTCATATAGGACATATTATACACCAATGAAGTTGTTTAGGTTCGGAAAGAAGCCTGATGCAAAGTGCCAAAGGTGCGGAGGGGGGAGTGGAGATTTGATACATATGTTCTGGCGTTGCCCCAAGCTTCATAGATACTGGAAGGGTATTGTGGATAAGATAAACTCTGTTTGGGACATCGTTGAGCTTGGAGGCCAGGACGTGCTTATTGGGCTTGATGGAGGAAAAAGAGATTTCAAGGGATACACAGACTGCAACGATTAGAAATTCCAAAAAATATGGAAGTTATGGTTGAATCTGGATGAGGTTAGAATGGAAGGTGGGTAGGATGACAGTGGAATTGGGAGGGATGGTTGGTGGATGAGTGTGGGAGTGGGTGTGGTATGGGGATCTGGGGGAGCTGGGGATATAGTGGGTGGGAGATTGGGGAGGGAGGGGGGGGCGGGGGTAGGGGAATGGGGGTTTAAATGTAAAGAAAGAGGACATTTTTTTTCTAGATCATTATTTACAGATGTCTCGACTTGGTGTGTAAATGATTTAAATATAATGTATGGATAGATGATGACATCTTCCTTTTGTTTTTATAAAATTTTCCAAATAAAAAGATTTAAATTAAAAAAAATAAAAAAAAAAGTCTATGGAACTCGCATGTGAAAAATCAAAAGTGCTAATTTTAAAGGCTAATATGCAAGTTATGTTATAAAAAGTGTTTGGGGTCCCAGGTCCTGCCCCAGGGGACATGTATCAATGCAAAAAAAGTTTAAAAACAACCGTTTTTTCGGGAGCAGTGATTTTAATAATGCTTAAAGTAAAACAATAAAAGTGAAATATTCCTTTAAATATTGTGCCTGGGGGGGGGACTGTAGTATGCCTGTAAAGTGGCGCATTTTTCCTGTGTTTAGAACAGTCCCTGCACAAAATGACATTTCTAAAGCAATAAAAGTAATTTAAAACTGCTTGTGGCTGTAATGTAATGTCAGATCCCAGCAATATAGGTGGAAATCATTGAGAAAAACGGCATGGGTACTCAACCCAAGCCCATTACCAGGCCCTTTGGGTCTGGTATGGATATAAAGGGGAACCCTGCACCCAAATTTAAAAAAAAGGCGTGTGGCCCCCAGGCCCTATATACTCCGAACAGCAGTGTACAGGCTTTCCCGGGGTTACAAACAAGATAGGGACTGTAGGTTTGTTCTTAAGTTGAATCTGTTTGTAATTTGGAACAGGTAGATTTTTTAAGTGTAGCTCCAGCCAAAAAATCTATTTTTAAGCTTTTTGGATAACATAAGAAAGGGTTATCACCCCTGTAACATTTGTTTTGCTGTCTGTGCCCCTGTTCAGACGATTTCCCTTCATTTTCTGTCCCAATGACAATTGGATTTTGAAAATGTTGGGTTATAAGGGAAACTAGGATTGGTGATAAAGCATCAGTGGAGACACCTTTTTCCCATATTAACTCTTACAGGAGAACATTTTCCCTTCCTAGGGGTAGATTTCCTCTCACTTCCTCTTGTCTCCCTCCGTTTGTAAGTAGGAGTCATTTGTAAGTCGGATGTTTGAAAATAGGGGACCGCCTGTATATACTATACGGTGTGCCCTATACACTCTGTGGAAAATTGGGCCTTAGGTGTTGGCCCACTGTAAGCCCTCACAGTTACTCTTGGTGGGCGCTGGAACGGGCCCTGCTGTGAAATATTATATCAAGAATTGTAATTACATGCCCCTGTTAAACAGGGGCAGAAAAATTGGGCCTTAGGCAGTGGTGGTGGTGCCCTGAACCAAAAATATTCTTAGAAGCTATCATCATGAAGATTGAGGAGGAATAGGATAGTCACTCAGCATAATTGGATAGTCACTTAGCATATGCAGTCTTCAAGGGATCCCACAGCCATAGAAAAATCAAATCGGTTACATCAGCATCAGGTACTTGGTAGCTGGTGATCCAAGACTGATTCATTTTTATGAATGCGAGCCGATCAACCGAGTCTGTTGACAGGCGCACTCTGTGATCAGTTACAAAGCCTCTAGCAGCACTGAATGTGCGTTCAGAAAGAACGCTGGATGCAGGACAGGCCAGTAGCTCAATTGCATATTGAGCAAGCTCTGGCCAGGGGTCCATCCTCAAGACCCAGTAACCCAGTGGATGTTCTGGTGGAAAGGTCTCCAAGTCTGATCTTGCCCCTAGATATTCCTGCACCATGTAATTTAGACGCTAGCGATGGTTGCTGGAACCGATCTGACCTTGGCGCTGAGGACTGAAGAATTGTCTGAAGGCATCAGTCAGCAGGCCACTTTCTCCACAGCTCTTTCTGTGACTGAACGAAGCCTCTGCAACACGTTGTCCAGCACCAGGAAATTGTATCCACCCAGGCTCTGGAAACACATTGCACAAACCTTTCTGCAAGGCCTCCCGAAGATGTTTCATCCTCTGCTCCCTCTGCGAAGGCTGGATAATTCTGCAACCCTACCCCTGTAATGTGGATCAAGAAGGGTTGTGACCCGGACATTTTGATGATAGGCAAATCCTATCCTTATATTGATTAGTGGTTCCAAATTAATAGTAACTACTGCACTAGGGAACAGACACAAAAGATACGCTCAGCATCTTTCCAAATAACTGTTCTGCTTTATTATGATGCAATTGAAGGTTTTTATACACATGACTACGTAGGTATCACATTAATATTACATTTGTACGTTTATGGTAACAATGGGCGTTACATAGGCAGGCTATATTCTAATCAGGACTCGAAAGAATGTAAACATGTACTGAAAACATTATTAGTGCCGTGTGCACAGTGAGGGCAATGTGCAATACATACAAAATAGAATACAATTATATACAGAACTTACACATTTCCATTACAGTCTCCCCTCTTTTGATCAATATTTTGATCACTAACCACACCTGCTATCACCTTTAACCTGGAACCTTCACACGTTTAGGTGAAGGTAGTCCTGGCCAAAGAGGCAAAAACTCCATTGTGGAGAAAATAATAGCTGAGAAGCTTTTTCATTACAAAATGACTTTTCACTGTGAAAAACAAATGATTGATAAGACATATTTACAGAGTACTGGCTGTACACTTCTGTGACCAGAATGGCCTTCTAGCTGAATTGTTGGCATGCTGACACATGTAAACACAGACAATTCTACATAAAATGGAAAACGTACAAAAGACAAATGTGACTTCAACATGGCTGAACTACTTTTCAAATCACATTTTATATATATATATATATATATATATATATATATATATATATAGTAATTGAATCAAAAAATAAGAGGGAAACAAATCAAACACAGAGATTTCTTTAATTTAGTCATTTTTGCAGTGTCTGGTGTGGATCCAGGTGACTTTTCCTTCAAGTTTAGCAAAACTGTACATAAAATAGATGCTGTATTGAGTCTCCAAACATTTACATATATAAATGTCTCTTAACAATCCACAAGTCACCTGGCTTTAGTTTTAGATCCTTCCAAACTTTTAGGATCTGGAATTGGGGAGAAAACACATAAATGAGTTTGTAAAAAACCTTAAAAGATCAGCAACATTCTCTGTAAAATCCGAATGGAGAACTTCAGCTGCTGAGACAGAATATAAGCAAGTGAGTAACACACTCCCAAACCAAATCCCATAGGGAGAGAGTCCAACATTCCCTTAGGGGCTTGATAAAATATAAGAAAACATTCAGGCAAAAGTTTTTTTGGTTTCTTACTCTACTTTGTCCGCTACATTGTAGACCAGGGGTCTGACTTGGGCATCTGGATATATCTTTTTGTAATCTCTGGAAGGGATGTTCAGCTTTTGGTAACACCTTTGGTAACAGGTAAAACAAGAAGTGGTATGTTATAAAAACAACTGTGGAGAACCCTGTCTCAATCCCATTCTCATTTACTAAAGGTAGCCATAACTGCTTGTGACTGATGACATGGTCCATGTGTCAAGCTGGAGGGAAAAGAGTGGCTGGCGGACATAAATGATCACCTTTTCCAAAGTCCTATTTCATAAGAAATTGCCCCCTGTGGACCACTTGTTCTTCTCATTCTGGGGTCCTTAAAGTTGAATTATTAATCCCAGTTATACTGGGCCAGAACTAGGGTGGAATCTGTGAGTTGGACAGACCCATCAAGTGTCCGGGGCTGTAAAGGCAGCATCCTTAGTCACCTGGTCTGCTTCCATGTGTGAGTATTAATGTTAGTATGGCTACCTCAGCAAGAACCTGGAAGGCTGAAAACAGCCAATCAAATTAACTTGGCATGCTTGATTGGTTTACCTGCCAAAGTAAAAACAAACTTCTGGCCCTTCAAATGGAACTAAAAGCTCTCTATATCTCGACTATCTATATAAATATATACTCTTTTTATAGCTCACAGGCTTTGCTAAAACATGGAGCTCTGCTTCTTGAGCTGGTGAAAAAGGATCCAATGACTTTAAATACAAAGTATCCTTCTGGGTGATAAACTGCATCCTCAGTATAAAACCGGAAATAACTCTACAAAAAATTAAATATCTGGGTCTTCAGGGAGTGTGTCCTGCACTGGGCTCACAGCAGCTGATTCCTTCATCATCAATTTAACACTTGTGATTTTCTTTTGTCTCCAGCCTCCTCCAATAGAGGCAATAAGGTGGCTGGATTCAAATGTACATATTTTTCATTGTTAGGTTTGTACATAAACAAACTCATATTTTAAACCTTTTATTAGATAAATATTTAGTTAGCTTTATATTTGCTGCGCAGAATGTAGGACCATTAAAAATTAAATATTTGACCAAAATAATGTCTAACTTTGTCTAATAGCCCCTTTGCATAAAGCTACAGCTCTGATATATCGGTATGAACCCTTCATTACTGGGTCCAGCTTGCATAAATATATTACAATGGCTTTTTTCCATCATGCTATTTGTGTAAGAACTCCAGTTTCATGTTTCAAAAAGACAACTTTTTCCTGGCAATATTATAATAAATGATAACAATACCCTCTTTGGTCATACAGAGATGTCCATAAATCCAAAATATTCTTCTGCTTATACCACTGCACTTACAAGGAAAAGGGGCACATCCACAATCCACACATTCTGCTTTGGATTTCAAAAAAATAGGACCAACAATCTCATCTATCCTAACAGGGTGTGTGGACTTGATGTGATGGGTCTGTTATATTTAAATTGTATTTATTATTACTCTCACGTCATGGACCACACATCAAGTTATTATCCAAAACCTTAAAATTTCATTTTTGTAGAAAAACTTATTATGTATCCCATCCGTCTTGGCTTTGTTAAATATTATGGCA
This sequence comes from Lithobates clamitans, assembly GCA_037952925.1. Classification (NCBI taxonomy): domain Eukaryota; kingdom Metazoa; phylum Chordata; class Amphibia; order Anura; family Ranidae; genus Lithobates; species Lithobates clamitans. The sequence continues at coordinate 5,931,306 of JBBGZY010000458.1, forward strand.
GCTTTATTCCAAATAACAACCTCATCTTAATCTTTTTTTTCTCTCAATAAGGGCTTATTGTATAAATGTAAAATTACAAAATTGTTATCTTAATCTAAACTAATCCCATTCATTACAAATTTCCCCATTAACCTGGACTTCATTTCCAACCAAAGGTTATCTAAACCAGTTTCAATATATCTATATTATTAATAAAATTGTTAAACTCATATTAGAAATTAATACTCATTATTACTTAATTTTACTTAATTTCTCTTTTTTTTTGCTCTGTTTCCACTGTCAAAGGATATTCATTTTGTGTAATACACAGTTAAATGTAACCTTCATTTTACCATGTTTGGAAAACAAAAATAAATTGTGATCACATTGTTTATCATTAGATTCGTTAACCCGGCACATTTTGTTATAAATGTTTTGTCTAAAAAACTGAAATTGGCATGGTGTCCTTCCAGCTTATCACTGACCTCTCATCCCAGCCACATTCTTTCATGAGAGCACAAAGGAGGGGGTCACATCTGGCATACATGACACACACAAGGGATAGAACTAAAGGTCCCAGCATTCACACACATAGAAGAATATCTCTCTAAAATCGTTTACATTTTTCCCATTTGTACACAACACATGCATATCATTCGCTCACTTTCTTTGAACTCTTTTTTATATTATAATATTTAAATATAAAATATTAACTTGCTTAACTTCTGCTTTCCTTATTTTGTTCTGATATCCTCTGCATCCAATGTATTGTAATACCATACTTCACATACTGTACCTTCTATGATCAGACGCTCATAGATTATCAGATTCAGTGCTCATCCCATCTTCCCTCACTGACAACATATAAAGTATTCTGTTTTAATTTTCATTTCTCTGTTTCTGACTTCACTAGTTGTAGTGCCTGACCCCAAATTCATCCCAGAACTTAACATGAAAATGTCCCTTTCTGTCTAGTGTTAATTGCCACCCTTGATCCATCCTGGTCATATAGATAGCTGTTTCTCTAGCTGTTTACTCTGCATAATTCTTAGTCCCTGTGGACTTTGGTGGTAACCCAGTTACCCATTGTGGATCCCTGTCCACTTTAACCATTAATCTAGGGGCTCAGTATAGGCGGAACCGCACCTCCGGTTCGTATATAGCGCTTCTCTTGCGCTGGGCATTTTTGAGGGTCTCTTACCCTTTATTCCCTTACTTCATTTAATGCCCATAATGACTGGCCAGTCTTCTCTACATGTGCCTATACCCTCTTGCCTCTAAACTACTCTATCTAGCAGATGTGCACTACATATACCTGTGAACAGCACTATTTTTCCCTTTCCTATCTATAACACTCCGATGGACAGTAGACAGTGACAACATAACATATAACCACCAATCAATACAGTTCGATTAAGGGGAGTAAAATAGGTACCCTTTGTCCCGAAAATGCCTTACCGATCAAGGAAGTCTGATAACTCAAATGTAAGCAAAAGGCTTACCTCAGCCGGCTGATTATCAGAAATTCACGGATCGTCTCAAGCTCCTCGTTTCAGATTCTCAGGGTCACCTGTAAACCCCTCCTAGGCAAAGCTCGCCACGTGACCCAGACATTTTGATGATAGGCAAATCCTATCCTAATATTGATTAGTGGTTCCAATTTAATAGTAACTACTTCAGTAGGGAACAGACACAAAAGATACGCTCAGCATCTTTCCAAATAACTGTTCTGCTTTATTATGAGGCAATTGAAGGTTTTTATACACATGACTACGTAGGTATCACATTAATATTACATTTGTACGTTTATGGTAACAAGGGGCGTTACATAGGCAGGCTAAATTCTAATCAGGACTCGAAAGAATGTAAACATGTACTGAAAACAAAAACATTATTAGTGCCGTGTGCACAGTGAGGGCAGTGTGCAATACATACAAAATAGAATACAATTATATACAGAGCTTACACATTTCCATTACAGTTGCCAGCCAGTAATGATCCCTCTCCTTGATACCATGAATCCTAGGGTCCTTTCCCAGGCATTGCAGGATTAGGGAGGCCATGCAGCATGAGTTTGCAGAGGCATTCCATCCTGAGTACTCTGGGTTACTAAGGATCACATGATCCTCAACCACCTCCTCCCAGCCATGTACAACTCCATGGGTTTCTGGGGACTGAAAACAATCCCTTGAAGACTGCTGCTGATGCTGAGTGTTATCCTCCACCTCCATGCTGACACAATCTTCCTCCTCCTCTTCTTCCTGTGTGATCGGCGGGCCCGCAGGAATACTATCTGGGTAAAGGGAACCTTGAGAGGTAAGGAAGTCCTCCTCTTCTTCCCGCTGTTCTGCCTCAAGTGCCCTGTCCATTATTCCATGAAGTGTGTGCTCCAACAGGAAGACAAGAGGGACAGTATCACTGATGCATGCACTGTCACTGCTCACCATCCTCTTGGCCTCCTCAAATGGTGACAGGACAGTGCATGCATTCTTGATCAGTAGCCACTGGCGTGGTGAAAAAAAAGCCAAGCTCCCTTGACCCTGTCCTGGTGTCATACTCACACAAGTATTCATTGATGGCCCTCTGCTGCGTGTGCAGCTGCTGCAGCATTGCCAACATTGAGTTCCACCTGGTGGGCATATCACAAATGAGGCGGTTCTTGGGCAGGTTGCATTCTCTTTGAATGTCAGCCAGCTGAGCACTGGCATTATATGACCGGTGAAAATGACCACAGACTTTCCTGGCCTGGCTCAGGAGATCTTGTAAGCCCAGGTACCTGCTCAAGAACCGCTGCATAACCAAATTCAGGATGTGAGCCAAACAGGGAACATGTGTCCAAGTGTCCCTGTCGGAGGGCGGAGAGGAGGTTGGTGCCATTGTCACATACAACCATTCCTGGCTGAAGCTGGCGTGGCGTCAGCCACCTCTGAGCCTGCCCCTGCAGAGCTGCCAGAATCTCAGCCCCAGTGTGGCTCTTGTCCCCTAAGGAGACCAACTCAAGCACTGCACCGCATCTTTTTGCCTGAGTGCTTGCGTAGCCCCTTGAACACCTATGGAGCACCGCTGGTTCAGAGGACAAATCTGCAGAGGAAGAGGCCATAGAGGAAGAAGAAGAGGAGGGGGTGGTAGAGAGAGCTGTGGCAGAATCACCACTACTAGCATTTTGGAGGCATGGTGGCGGAACGAGCTCCAACAATACTGAACCCTGTCCTGCATCCTTCCCAGCTGCCAGCAGAGTTACCCAGTGCGCCGTGAAAGAAAGGTAACGTCCCTGTCCATGCCTGCTGGACCATGAGTCAGCAGTAATATGCACCTTACTGCTGACCGCCCTGTCCAACAAGGCCAAGACATTGCCTTCCACATGCTGGTAGAGAGCCAGAATGGCCTTCAATGAAAAGAAATAGCGTTTTGGAACCTGCCACTGAGGTACCGCATATTCCACAAATTCACGAAAGGGGGCAGAGTCTACCAGCTGAATAGGCAGCAGTTGCAGTGCTAGCAATTTGGCCAAGCTAGCATTCAGACGCTGAGCATGTGGATGGCTGGGACTGAATTTCTTTCGATGGTTTAGCAACTGGGGTAGGGAAATTTGCCTGCTAAAATCGTATGTTGGTGTACCGCTAGCAGATTGGTCGCAAGTATTTGAGAAACCTATTTCTATACCTTCATTCCTCTCAGTGCAGGTTTCTGAGAGGACTGGAGGTATAGTGGCTTTGGATATCCCTGCTGATGAGGAGCAAGGAGAGGTCTGCCTTGTTCTTTGATGTGGGTCTTTTAAGTGCTGTTGCCAATGGACTGCATGGGAGGTCGTCATATGTCTGGTCAAGCATATGGTGCCCAAGCGGCTGCTGTTTTAGCCACGCTTGATACGCTTCAGACATATGTTGCAAGCAGCAACGGTGCAGTCTGCTGCACACATGTCAAAAAAGTTCCACACCAAAGAACTTTTCAAAATATGTGGGGAGTCAGCAGCGCCCTGCACCTGCTTAGCGCTGCGGTGTGATGCAATAGGGTGGCTGCCCTTAAGCTGCCCCCCCGGAGGGCGTCCTGCCTCGTTGTAGATGTGCCTCCTTCTCCTCTCTTCTATCAGGCACCCAAGTAGAGTCAGTGACCTCATTATCCCCTCCCTCCTCCTCATTGGAGCAAACTTGGCAGTATGCTGCATCTGGGGGAACATGACTGCCAGTTTCTTGACCTTCTTGGCACCCCCCCCTCTCTAGGCTCACGTTACTCCCTTCCTCAACCTGGGTACCATTATCAGAGCCTTCAAATCGCTGTGCATTCTCCTGCAGCATGTACTCAACACTGTGGTCGAATAGTTCGGGAGACTCCTCCGTGCATGATGGTGGGGCTAGGGAAGGAGTGACTGTTGACATGGAGATGATGGAATAGGCCACTTTGGCAGCTGCCTTGGCAGGCAAACTACTCTGGGTGACAGAGGATGAGGAGGATGAGGACGGCTTTGTTATCCATTCCACCAACTCTTCTGCATGTTGTGGCTCAATAACACGGCCAGCTGCAGAAAAAAAGGACAAGCGTACCCCATGTGCTGAGGATGCACCGCGTCTATGACCAGCACTGTCGACTGCAGACACAGAGCCTGCTTGCGCTCTTTTAGTGGCCTGTGAGCGTCTGTCTCTCCTTGGTGGCCTTCCGGACATGCTGTAAATTTTGTTTAGCAAAACCACACTACACTGTATTGTGTACTGTGTACAAGACCAGAAAAGTAGTAGCAACTGTACTATGGGTGCTCGATACTGTGTACACCAACAGGAGTGTAATAACAACTATGGGTGCACTGTATGTATTGTGTACACCACCAGAAAAGTAGTAGAAACTGCATTAGGGGTGAACAGTATTGTGTATCACCACCAGAAGTCTAATAGCAACTATGGGTGCACTGTATGTATTATGTACACCACCAGAAAAGTAGTAGCAACTGCACTAGAGGTGCACAGTACTGTGTACACCAACAGAAGTGTAATAACTATGGGTGCACTGTATGTATTGTGTACACCACTAGAAAAGTAGTAGCAACTGCAGCACTAGGGGTGCACGGTATTGTGTACACCACCAGAAGTCTAATAGCAACTATGGGTGCACTGTATGTATTGTGTACTGTGTACACCACCAGAAAAGTAGTAGCAAATGCACTATGGGTGCACTGTACTGTGTACACCAACAGAAGTGTAATAACAACTATGGGTGTACTGTATTGTGTACACCACCAGAAAAGTTGTAGCAACTGCACTATGTTTATTTATATTACACACACACACACACACACCATGAACATAATTGTCTTTTGGTTTTTTAAAAAAATAAAAAAATGATTGAGCTTCGAGGATCATAGCTCAGTGACCTGGGGTCTCCTGCAAGTTCCGGAGATACGGGGCCCCTTGTGCAGCCTGTTAGAAGCTACATACAGAGCGGGCAGTTTAAATACAAGCTGGCACACTCTCTGTTTGCAGAAGACTGAGAGGATGAGCTCACAGTGTCTCTCACTTCTTGTCAGAAGCACTGAGCTTAATGGACAGCTTGGAGCCTTAGATCAATGGTAAAGCACCATTGGAACAAGTTGTCCAATAAAAATGCTGCAGTGGAGGCTCTCCTCTCACTGCAGTGTCATAGAAGGGGGCATGTGTCTAAAAGACAAATGCTACCTTCCAGCCCAGCCTTCTTAACTAGAAGGAAAAAGCATGGGTTTATGGGTATAAGATTTACCCACAATCCCAGGTTTTTCTCACACAGTTAAGAGGGAGAATGAGAATCTTCTGCTGCTGAAAAGGTACTGTTTTAATCAAGCTAAATCATATATTATTATGCTACATGTTAGAACATAATCATTTATTTATTTTGAAATTATGCGTTTGAAGTTACAACTTCAAACTTCAGTAATTTGTCTGTTAAAGTGGTTGTAAACCCTTACAGACCACTTTAACCTACAGGTAAGCCTAGATTAAGGCTTACCTGTAGGTGCTTGAAATATCTCTTAGATCTACACAGTCTAGGAGATATTTGCAAATCGCCGTACGGCGATTTCTTCTGCGCATGCGCCGGATTTAGAAAGGGCACGCCGTGCTGTTTCTAGCTCGGGTCATGCCGTGATTAGTGGCTCCCGCACACATGAGTGACGTCACACGACTCCGGCCAGTCACAGAGCCAGAGTTTGCGGCCCCGAGAGGGAGAGGGGTGAAGAATGGACGCTCGCTGCTAGCAAGGAAGACGATACAAAAAAAAAGCGAGGAAGACGGGGACATCATGGGCTTCTCCTGCAGGTAAGTGTCACATAATGGGCTACTATGCGATGTATAGTAGCCCATTATGCTTTACCTTTGCAGGGAAACAAAGAGGAAGTAAAACCCATCAGGGTTTACTTCCTCTTTAAGCCATCTGCTTGAATGCAGTTTTTTGAAAATATAGTAAAATTACCTTAAAAACAATATATAATAATAAACAAAATAAAACATCATACACATTGAATCAAAATAATGAAGCAGCTTCAAAATTCACTCACATTACATACATGGTATAATAGCCATCAATTCAAAATAGCAAATTAAAACAACGAAGAAGTAAAAAAGAGAGAAAAAAAATAAATAAAATGATATATATTTATTTTGGCTCAGATCTAAACCATACCATTTATCAAATTAACCATTCAACAATAAACTTTAGTCCCCCATAAGCATTAGATGCTGTATATCTTTTTCAACCACTTTGCCCAGACTTTATCAAACTTACTAGGTCAACCCCTATTCATGTAGGTATCTCTATACCAGGGGTAGGCAACCTTTTGAGCACAGTGTACCGAAAAATGTTTTCAAAAAAATTGAGAGTGCCATTTTTTTTAACAAAAAATGTAAACTTCACACCTACAATCATGAAAAGGATTTTTTAAGTAAATGCTGTAAACTACTTTATTAGTGAGAAATTAACATCCTGCACTCTCACGCCTCAGATCAGCCCCATTTCCTGAAACTCCACAACTCAGATCACTGCCCCCCCCTGCAAATCTGTTTCACCACTGTACCCCCTGCTCATCTGCTCCACCAGTGTAAACCCCTGCACATCTACCCTACCTCTGTACCCCCCTGCTCTTCTGTCCCACCAATGTACCTTCCTTTCTCCTCTGCCCCAACACTGAACCCCCCTTCTCATCTTTCCCACCGCTGTATCCCCTTCTCATCTGGCCCATCACTGTACCCCCTGCTTTTCTGTCCCAACACTAAACCCCCTTCTGATCCCTCCCACCACTGTACCTTCTGCACATCTGCCCCACCTCTGTACCCCCTTGCTCTTCTGTCCCACCACTGTAACCCCCCTGCTCATCTGCCCCATCAATGTACACCCTTTTCTCATCTGTCCCACCACTGTACCTCCCTGCACATCTGCTCCACCACCATATCCCCATGCTCTTCTGTCTCCCTACTGAATCACCTTCTCATCGGTCTTAACACTGAACCCATCTACTCATTTGCCCCACCACTGTAACCCGCTTTCTCATCCGCCTCACCAATGTACCTCCAAAACATCCGCCTCACCTCTAAACCCCCTGCTCTTCTGCCTCACCACTGTAACACCCTGCTCATCTTTCCCACCAAAACACCTCCTTTCACATCTGCCCCACTTGGTGAAAGGAAGCAAAGATTAGACACATCTACCTGTCCTGGCTGCTCAGTGCTGGCAAAAGAGGCTTTGTGTGCTGCTTGCGGCACCAGTGGCGGGGGTCACCTACTTCTGCTCTATACAATGGAAAAGTATTATTTACCAATTGTTTCCAGTATAAGAGCGTAGGAAAAGGTGGTTTCTTCCAATACAAAGCAATAACTTTTCTCGCATAAAATAATGTAACATTAGCAAATACTTGCTCTGACATGATAGGAAGAATAGCCTCCACCAGACCTGACAGACATACAGACATTGAAACCAGCAAGGGAGCAGAGGTAATAGAATCCAACAAATCTACAACTTTTTACCAAAAAATAGCTATATGTGGACAGGTCCAAAAGATATTTGTATATTACTTACTTATGGTAATTAACCACTTGCCGCCCAGGCCAATTCGGACACTTCTCTCCTACATGTAAAAATCATAATTTTTTTGCTGGAAAATTACTCAGAACCCTCAAACATTATATATAATTTTTTTAGCAGACACCCTAGGGAATAAAATGGTGGTCGTTGCATTGCTTTTTATATTACACGGCACTTGTGCAGCAATTTTTCATGAATATATATAAAAAAAAAAAACCCTAACGTTAGCCTGATTTTTTTTATATAGTGTAAAAGCTGATGTTACGATGAGTAAATAGATACCTAACATGTCACGCTTTAAAATTGTGCACACTTGTGGAATGGCGCCAAGCTTTGGTACTTAATCTCCATAGACGACACTTTAAAAATGTGTATAGGTTACATGTTTAGCGTTACAGAGGAGGTTTAGTGCTAGAATTATTGCTCTGGCGCTAACGTTCGCTGTGTGTTCTGTGTGTATCTGGCTCTGATACTAGCCAGTGCCTCTTCAGCCACGGACCTCACAGCAGGTCCCTGCATTTCACCTGTGTCTCTATAGGGGGTGCACTTACACATACATCCACCTCACTCACATAAATGTTTCTGTAAACTGTACCCATGACAACATTTGTATAACAAGTAAAGGGGGTACCAAGACTGGAGATCCCATAAATGGTCATAAGTTGACCTGGGCTTCTTTTGTGTATTGTTTGTTTTTGTGTGTGTATATATATATTTCAACCGGAGCATTTGTGTAAATTATGGGTTACTTTAAAATGTTTAGTGTTCATTTGTTTATTGCACAATACCTAATTACTTACACTGAGGCAGGAAGGTCACCGTGTATATACAAAGATGTTTTTTTTTTTTTCTTGGATCTCTTCTTTGATGAGTGTCTCACCATTGCCAACTTTTTTTTTAACTTTTTGAATTTCCTTTTGCTCGTAAATAAGCTAGCCTCTTAATTTGGTCTGAGGAGCCAAAGCAAGTACGCTCATCTGGACCACAGTACCCTTTGAGCGTTCTCTTGGGCGCTTAACCAGTACATCAGTGTTTCTCAACTCCAGTCCTCAAGGCGCCCCAACAGGTCATGTTTTCAGGATTTCCCTCAGATGAAATGGCTGTGGTAATTACTAAGGCAGTGAAACTGCTCAAATCACCTGTGCAAAACATGACCTGTTGGGGCGCCTTGAGGACTGGAGTTGAGAAACACTGCAGTACATTACAGTTAAGGACTCTTATACCCACCACCAATTCTTTAGGCTCCTAGTCTAGCCGCGCTATACGAGGGGTTTTAACCCTTTTTCGGCCGCCAGCGGGGGGTTAAAACGGCACTGCTAGCGGCCGAATACCACGGTAAAACAGCGCTAAAAATAGCGCTGTTTTACCACCGATGCCCCCTACCGCCCCAGTGTGAAAGGGGCCTTACATTTAGCCCAGTGAGTTGAAGCGCACAGTGATTTATCCGTACAGAGGTGGTTGAGCCAAATAAGGTTCTTATTTAACTCACTTTTTTCATAGTTATTCTTACCGATGTCTCCCGCCTCCCTGAATAATTAAGACCGTTTTGAGGTTATGAATACATATGTTGTTGTTAATTAGGAGTAAGATCTGGAGGGTCTAAATCTAGTGTTTTTCTATCTCTGTAAAAGCCAGCTCCTACTGGGGAGAGCACCTCTCAGATGCTACCAGACTTTAGTTCCAGTAGAGTGGCTCCCCTGTGTCCTTGAACCTGGGATTACGCCAGCTGTTTACCCGAGTTGCCAAACCTACGCTGGCCTTCACTGAGAGGGATGCAGTTTATGAGGATAAACACGTGAAGGTGTGTTCTGAACTGTTTTCCTGAAGTAGTGAACCTTAGCTAGATTTTCTGTTATAAAGTCTTATAGAGATTATATAATGCAACCACATGTAACCCTTGTTGATTACTGTGAAGAGTCCATGTGTGTGCAGTCTATATTTCTTAGTCTGTTTTGTATTATTCTGTAGTTTATGCAAGTTCTTTGCCATTCTGAATCTGTTTTGCATTAATGATTCTAACTTTGGATCTGTTTAGTAAATTGCAAGTTACAAGTCTGGTTATTTGGCCAGTCACCTAATCTTGTTACACATTATTAATTTCATGAGCAAACATGATTTACTGTATAAGGTAAAGGGGGTTGGGCTTTAGAGAGACCAAAAATGGTGAGGGGGTGTACATTGGAGCGAAAGAAAAGAGGAATGAGTGGGCTGAGACTGAAAAAGTATGTACATATGTACTAATGTGCTTTGTTCAGCCAATGTTTACCTAGTTCCCTGGTACCCAACGTGCGACCTGATGGCCCTTTATGTGCGATTGTTGGGTACCAGTCAGATTGCAGAGTGCCAGCTGGGTGCCCCAGCACCAAAAACTGAAATAGAGAGACTGTACTGTGGCCAGAGTTATCTCTGCCCACAATACAAGTAAGGTCCCAAGGGAGGAATGGGGGGTTAGCTTTCACTGCCACTGACCAGCAGTGTGTGTGTTAAAGTTAATACTACTGACACCAATTATTGCGGCCATTGGCATCCATATTGGGGGTTACTATTGCATCGACTGACACCAATGCCGAGGGTTGTTGTACTTCAGCTTATTCATTGTGTATTGTGGCACACTTTAAAAATGCAGCAGGACCAAACAGTTTGTCTATTAGCATTAAAATGGCTAGAATTTTAAAATAAGTCCTCCCCTTCCCCCAATACACTGCAATAGGATTTCACTACTGGTGATGTTCATACACCCTCCTGGTATCTGTTACACATGGAAATACTGTAGAGGTTTGACATTTTTCCTGTCACATGTACATATAGCCCATATGCTATACACAAACCACCTTATAGCTCATCCAGTATTGAAGTGGATGCTGGTCTACTACCCATGCAGCAGTAGCTTCTCTCTTGCTAATGGGGGGCATGAGTGTATCAGCCTTCTGCTCATAAAGGCACCTAGCTTCACTGTATTGTAGCCCCTGTATGTTTGGCAATGTGCATGGACAAGCACGCTCCAGTGCTAGACCTGGAGGCTCCAGCTAGGCAGCAATGGGCTATGAGTTTTTTGCAAGCCTGCTGCTGATGTGCAACAAGGCCAGAAGAGGAGTTAAGTAACTTACAAAGTGAGTTGGCTTTGAATTCAAAATTGATTTTACTTGTTTCATGGATTTATTCTTTATTACAGTGCATGGCAAATCTTCAACCCTTCAACCCTCTGAAGCGGAATTTTTCCTTTTAATTTATTTACGACAAACGAGTTGCAGTATATTACACCCAGAGCCAAGTAGCATTTGGCTTATGCTCAGATCTCAGAGAAGTACATATTTTTGCTTGCATTTCCTGTACACAAGTTATGGTAGAGGAGATGTAGTAAAGACAGGGACTTCTCTGAGATCCAAGCATAAGCCAAGCTGACAGCCATCTGACAAGACTGAGCCTGGCATCCGAATATGTTGAGCTCATCTTTAAATAAATGCAAGCACAAAACAATATAAATTGCTTCCCTTACTGACATCCTGATATTTTCTTCTTCAAGTTCATTCCAGCACTATTTGGACCAGCAGTAAGATGGTTAATAAGACACTTTGCAAGCACTAGTCAAACTGTAGAAATTGGAAATGGGGGTGGGGAAGAAGACAAGGGGAAAATTTAGCAGATGCACTAGTTATTTTACAAAAATAGAGTAGCACACGGATTGAAAATGACCAGGAAATAAATAAGTTGGCCCAGCACACATTTTGCTCTGCTTTTAGCTCCCTTGGCCATAAATCTTTTTTGAAGCAGAAATTATACCCTCCTATTACCCTGAAAAGAAGGATGAATCACTACACTGAGACAGGGTCAACATCAATTTATCTGCATAAGTCTTTGTCACTGCAGGTGTCAGGCTTTATCAGCCCAGATAAAGCATATTTGATTTTGCTATTAACTTCAACAGCTTTTTTTGTTACAATGCTAAGGCCGGGAGAGCTTGAGGTAACTGATCTATAGCCATGTCATTTTTGACAACATATCAGTAGACTAAATAACATTTTGGACAAAAGGAACATAATAATAAAGAGGAATGCTCTTCCAGACTTCAGAAAAAGGATACTGTTTAGACAGAGAAACTCAAAAGCAATAAAGTATTTGTAAAACTGTGGCCAAAAGTATGCACAGGCAGCATGGGATTTGTGGCAATGCAATTTAGACCCAGCTTTTCAGGAGGAGGCTGCTTTTTTAAAATTCTTTAAGCATTCCACATTTCTTATTAAAAGTTTAGAATGACTGATTGATGAGTTAGTAGCATTATTATGGGTCTTTGTCGCTTTTAATAATCAATATGTGACTCGAAAGGTGAAAAAAGTAAAATCAGGATTTTCAGCCTGGTCATCATTTATAGCAGCTACTAGTATTGCAGACCAAGTACTGCATCTTATGATATGCCACCCTACTCCCTCCTCAGGAACATAAATATATGGCAGTAATACAGATTTCAATCTTTGCCTCAGAGCGAGATGCCTGTGCTTTTAGCTTTTCTAATACCTCTGAAATAGAGCAGAACTGGGCAATTATTCAACACAAGCAAGACCAACCAAAATATGTTCAACAAGAGAGCTTTTAGAGATGTGGTCTCAGTTTGAAATATTAGCTCTACTGTATGCCAACTGTTGAGTTTTGTAAAGGTAAAAGGCAAATAAATAACATACGACAAAATAGATTCTAGGATGTTTTTTTATATTTACCCCATAATTTGTCCAGTACCAAAACATAAATGGGTTTAAGTAGTCTTCTACAGCTCACAATTACATTATCCAAGCCTCTCCAGAAGCTTCACTTACATGTCCTATTTTCCTATGTATAGTAATCACTTTTCATATAAGTAAAACAAAAAGTTTTGACATGCAGTATTAAGCATGTTTTCTAGGTCTCAGGAAGGAAATAAATCAATTGTAGGTGAAAGGTGACATGCTATGCTTCCACATCTTAATTTAGTTCACATTGGTATCATCATATACAGGTGCATCTCAAAAGATTTGAATATCGTCAAAAAGGTAATTTCAGTAAATTCAAAAAGTGAAAATCATTATATTCTGTAGATGCATTACACACAGAGTGATGTATTTCAAGCATTTCTTTCTTTGGGTTACAGCTAAGGAAAACCAAAAAATCAGTACCTCAAAAAATGTGAATATTACATAAAACAAAGAAAGAAAAAGGATTTTTAATACAGAAATGTTGCATACTGAAAAGTATGCCCATGTAGTTTAGTATCTCCATAAAACTGGTCAGCAAAGGGAAACATGAAGTGCCCTAGAATTTCCTGGTAGAGGGCTGTGCTGATTTTGGACTTGATAAAACACAGTGGACCAACACAAGCAGATGACATGACTCCCCAAATCATCACAAACTGTGGAAACTTCACACTGGACCTCATGCAACTTGGATTCTGTGCCTCTCCACTTCTCCTCCAAACTCCGGAGTCTTCATTTCCAAATGATATGCAACATGTACTTTCATCTGAAAAGTGGACTTTGGACCACTGGGCAACAGTCCAGTTTTTCTCCTTTGTCCAGGTAAGACACTTCTGACTTTGTCTTTGGTTTAGGAGTGGCTTGATACAAGGAATGCAACATTTGTAGCCCATGTCCTGGATACATCTGTGTGTGGTGGCTCTTGAAGGACTTACACCAGCCATAGTCCACTCATTGTGAATCTCCCCCAAATTCTTAAATGGCCTTTGCTTCAAAATCTTCTTAAGGCTGCGGTTTTCCCTATTGCTTGTGCACCTTTTTCTACCACAATTTTTCCCTCTACTCGACTTTTCGTTAATATGCTTGGATACAGGTGATCTGTTGGTGCATGGCCATGTGCATCCAGGGAGCACATTCCTCTGCATAAGAATATGGATCTATATTTCCATGAACCAATAGATAGAAAAGTAATTATATATATATATATATATATATATATATATATATATATATATATATATATATATATATATATATATATATACACACACACACACACACACATATACATACATACATACATACACACACACACACGAGAGTATAAGTCGAGATTTTCAGCCTTTTTTTAGGCTGAAAGTGCTCCCCTCGACTTATACTCGAGTCACCGCCGTCTGCCTACATGATCAGTGTATCATGCAGGCAGACGGCGGCCAGCGTGTGATAATACAGTTCGGAGGCTATTCCAGCTTTCAAAAGCCGCGCCTCCTCCTCGTCTGTGATAGGCTGAACACTCCATTTCCCAGCAGTCAGTGTACAGCCTATCACGGACATTCTCTCATCCTCGTCCGTGGTATGAGAATGAGAGAATGTCCGTGATAGGCTGACCGCTGACTGCTAGGAAATGGAGTGTTGTCATCTGTGATAGGCAGGAGGAGGTGCGGCTTTTGAACAGTGGAATGGCCGCAGAATGGTATTATCACATGCTGATTGGAGGACGGAGATCGCCACACGGAGGCTGCACAGGACACAGGTAGGCTGCACAGGGACACAGGACACTTGCACATGTACAGGACACAGGGACACATGCACATGTACATGTACAGGACACAGGGACACAGGACACATGCACATGCACAGGATACAGGTAGGCTGCACAGGACACAGTGAGGCATGCAGCTGCAGATGGGCATGGTTGACCCTCTTTTTCCACTTACAGTAGCTGCTGCATTTCTCACCCTCATCTTATACTCGGGTCAATAAGTTTTTCCCAGTTTTTTGTGGTAAATTAGGGGCCTCGACTTATATTCGGGTCCACTTCCACTCAAGTATATACGGTATACAAAATTTGCATGCATGCTTCTATAAGCACATTCATTGACTTTAAATTGTGACCCTTGGGTCCTACTCAATCACTTTGAGGACTCTTTTCCAAGGCAGCCAATAGAACGGTTTTACTTTACTTGAATGTGCATTGATGTGTTAGAGAGGCTATGTTCACAAAATCCACCTTGGCCCAACTCCAGGACCATACAGATATATGCTATAGCCATTGACTGCTTTGGTGAACATTTGCATTCCTCTGGACTACGGTAATTCATCTGTCCCTTATCACTATGGGAGTTCGCACAATATGAGTTAACCAGAGATCCATGTTTCTCCACCTGTTCCTTCACCTTGCATCTTGGAGTATTGCTACTTATCATTTTTCATAACGGCATTATCATTGAATGGCTATTGGATTGTCTTCCTTTTGCATTGCAATGCATTGAACTCTGTCTCCATAGTTCCATTTATCTCAATTACTAACTTTGATTATTTGATATTTTGTTTACTAAATCATCATGCAATGATGTTTGTAGGGGCTCATTGAGTATTTTGTATACAGTGAGAGGTGGATGCATGTTTTTATGTGTGTATGATGTGGGTTTTGGTAACATTTTAATGCATTACACAATTTGCAGTTATTTACCTCTTGTTATATTTTTAATAAAATGTGAATTTATTACAGTCCAGTGAGTAACGTTATAGACATTCTATTTAGTTATTTGGTAGTTGAGTTCAAATCAGGCCTTTTAACTCAGTTTTTCAAGTTGTATATTTACTGATATACTCTCATTGTTTGGAGCATTCACCCTTATTCTTAGTATTATAATCTCTGTAGGTGATTTATGAGGCAATCTTGGAGTGCCTATTCTAGTGTTCAAAGCCAAATGTAGGCACAGTTATCATTTTTAAAGTGTAACAAAACAATTACAGTAAATTACAGCTTAGTCTTGTTACATGCAAAATTCCTTATTGCTACCCCACAAACAATTGTTTTGTTTTTTTGTTTTTTTTTTTTGTTTTGTTTTTTTGTTCTAATGTTCAAAGCCAAATGTAGGCACAGTTATCATTTTTAAAGTGTAACAAAACAATTACAGCTATGGTGTTGTGTACTGTAGACTGCTGTCGGTGGAGGATATGGTTTAGGTATTATATTAGCTACATCTCAACAAACAAAATTGTTTGTGAGGTAGCAATAAGTAATTTTGCACGTAACAAGACTAAGCTGTAATTAACTGTAATTGTTTTGTTACACTTTAAAAATGCTAACTGAAAACTTTGTAGACTTTTTCTTTTCAGTCCCAACTCCCCTAGTAGGTTAAGCATACAATATACATCTAGTAAACGTAGACCCTATAAATGCCTGCCCCCTATTTATGTCAATGTAATTCCTAACTATCAGCCTTATGCCGCGTACACACGAGCGGACTTTACGGCAGACTTTGCCCGGCGGACAGGATTTCGTCGGACAATTCGATCGTGTGTGGGCTCCAGCGGACTTTGTTTTCTCAAAAGTTGGACAGACTTAGATTTGAAACATGTTTCAAATCTATCCGACGGACTCGAGTACGGTCGAAAAGTCCGCTCGTCTGTATGCTAGTTCGACGGACAGAAAGCCACGCTAGGGCAGCTATTGGCTACTGGCTATGAACTTCCTTATTTTAGTCCGGTCATACGTCATCACGTACGAATTCGACGGACTTTGGTTGATTGTGTGTAGGCAAGTCCGTTCATTCAGAAAGTCCATCGTAAAGTCCGTCGAAAAGTCCGCCGGGCAAAGTCTGCCATAAAGTCCGCTCGTGTGTACGCAGCATAACAGAAGAGTTTTACAATAAAGTTGCTAATGCTAGTAGAGTAACTAGAGAAGAACGAGATTACTGGCAAAGCAACAACAATACAGATCAAACATAGAGCAGCCTCAGGGAAGGTTCACGTAAAGTCATGCTTATGCACAAGTAAACAAGCCTTCAGGCATGAAGGAAAAATGATACAGCAAATGTCAAAGAAGGAAAAACGTAAAGCTCCCAATCTAGAAGGGCAACTTCATAGCAGGGACAGATTGCTCCGCCCCCTACTTCCGACAACTGCTTTAGGTGCTGGCAAAGGAACCACCAAACGAAAAATAAGGGAAACCAGAAACAGGACTTTCCGGTACCAAAATATAGAACTAGATGACCAATATATAAGTAGAAAAAGAATAACAATCCTTTATTGATGTATGAATGTTAAAAAGCTTAAACAAGCTATAACATCACAATGAAAATAGTTTTTTAAAAACCTATAGAAAAAGTACTCAGTATAAAACGTGCAAGTATAGACCAATGGATTATAGAAATATATAGTAATGCTTGAGATAATTACAACACTTTTCAAACGACAAGTCTTCCTCAGGAGTTTTTTTCAAAAAAGAGCTCCGCAATAAACACGTGTGTAAACAAATAAAAACAAAGAAAAGAAGCATATTGAAAAGTCATTCATAAAAGGCATGCAATTACAGAGATGTGCAACTCACATATAGTGTTAAGCATGCATGAGATATTCTTGAATATCTCTAGGAGACGCTCACACACACACACCAGTCCACATGAAGCACAAGGGTTAAAAAATGGTCCTTCAGGGGGTGAATTTAGTCTGTTAAGAATTAAACAACAAGAAAGAAAATGCCAAGAATGTAGTACAGTGTAACTAAACATCAGTGCGACATCGCTAGTGGAGCTCAACATCAATGCCCCTAATCACTTTCTCCAAAGGATGAATGTAATTGCCCTAAAACAGTTAAAGCAAGATGTCCTTATAGCTTGTTTAAGCTTTTTAATAGTCATATATCCATAAAGGATTATTTTTTTCTACTTTTATATTGGTCATCTAGTTCTATATTTTGGTACACGGCTCCTGCTGTGATTGGTCACAGTGGGAGCCAATAAGCGGGTCTGGCGGCTGCGATGGCCGCCGCGACCCGCCGATCGTTCACAGGAAATACGGAGCAGCGGTGTACCTATGTAAACAAGGCACACTGCTGATCTGTCAGTGAGGAAAAGAGCTTCTTTATCAGCTAACCTGAGACACAATCTCAAAAAAAGCCCTGAGAATACATATTGACCTAAACTGATGAAGAAATTAGATTTAAAAAAAAAAATGTATTGGATATGTTTTATAGCAGAAAGTATGGGGAAAAAAGGGCATTAAATTTTATTTTTGGTACAGCATCGCACGACTGTGCAATTGTCAGAAATGCAGCGCCTTATCGCACAAAAGGGCCTGGTCAGGAAGTGGGTAAAACCTTCCGGGGCTGAAGTGGTAATGACAAAGAATTTATCATAAGAGAATAAGAATTTTTTTTTTTTTACCTTATTGATAAATTGAACTGACTAGGGATGATCCGAACCCCCCCCCCCCCCGCGCGTTTGGTTCGCAGCAGAACATGCGTACAGGCAAAAGATTTGTGCGAACACCGTTAAAGTCTATGGGACGCGAACGTGAAAAATCAAAAGTGCTCATTTTAAAGGCTTATATGCAAGTTATTGCCATAAAAAGTGTTTGGGGACCCGGGTCCTGCCCCAGGGGACATGGATCAATGCAAAAAACGTTTTAAAAATGGCCATTTTTTGAGAGCAGTTATTTTAATAATAGTGAAACAATAAAAATTAAATATTCATTTAAATATCGTGCCGGGGGGGGTGTCCTTAGTATGCCTGTAAAGTAGCGCATCTTTCCCATTTTTATAACAGTGTCACAGCAAAATTACATTTCTAAAGGAAAAAATGTCATTTAAAACTGCTCACGGCTGTAATGTATTGTCGGATCCCAGCAATATACTATATGGCCTGCCCTATATACTCTGCAGAAAATTGGGCCTTAGGTGTTGGTGGTACCAGAACACTGTAAGCCCTCACAGTTACTCTTGTTGGGCGCAGGAATGGGCCCTGATGTGAAATATTATATCAAGTATTGTAAATACATTCCTCTGTTAA
Organism: Lithobates clamitans; assembly: GCA_037952925.1. NCBI lineage: Eukaryota > Metazoa > Chordata > Amphibia > Anura > Ranidae > Lithobates > Lithobates clamitans. The sequence continues at coordinate 5,950,060 of JBBGZY010000458.1, forward strand.
ACAAGGGCAGAACAATTGGGCCTTGGGTGGTGGTGGTGCCCTAAACCAAAAATATTGTTGGAAGCTAGAATCATCAAGATTGAGGAGGAATAGGAGATAGTCAGCATAAGCAATGTTCAAGGAATCGTCCATAGCAAATTCAATCAGCTACATCAGCATCAGGTCCTCGATAGCTGCTGATCCGAGACCGATTCATTTTTATGAATGTGAGCCTACCAACGGAGTCTGTGGACAGGCGCACTCTTTGATCTGTTACAAACCCTCCATCAGCACTGAATGTGCATTCAGAAAGGTTCCTTGCACCATACAGGGCTGCCTATGTCTTTTATTCTTTAGTCTCCTCATATGTGTTCTCCCTTACCTTGGTCTATTTCTCTTTTAAGTGCCTCCCATGTCTCCATTTTTGTTAGTGTTCTGTTCCCCTCTTGTTTGCCCATGTGGGGGATCTAGACCGCACTGCCTGGGACAACCCAGGCCTCCCTATGGGGAAAGAATGTCCGCCCAGTGCTGTTTTTCTTTGGCCAGGGCGCCCTTGATGACATCATTGGCTGTGCCAGCCATTGGGAGTTCCGACCGCCATCTTGCTTAAGGGCAAAATCTCCCTCTTCCCAGCAAAAGCTCTCTCGGCACCCCCTACTGCTTTTTAACAGGTAGAACACCAAAAAAAGAGAAATGCATATATCATTTATTTATTTATGGTTAAAAAAAAAAAAAAAACAACACTTTTTTTAGTTTTTTATGAAGGCATATTTATTTTTTTTCCTCTCGTGTCAAAAGCCATTCTCTCTCTAGTGCTATTTTCCTTTCTGGTTATCCTCATTTCAGCTGGCCATACTGTTTGTTCTTAAGCCATGAGTTAGTCACTGCTTATGCAAAAAGACCCTCAAATTCAAAAGGTATGTGTTGGTAAGTTTGCAGGAAAAAAGAGTGCCTCCTTATGCGGATTGCTTTGAGTTTTTTCAGCACCGCATGCTCATGCTCTCAAAGATCAAGAGCCAGGGAAAGGCAGACGGTCTTCAAAAAAGTGTAGCCCTAGATGCCGCCTTTTCCCCAGAGCAACACCAGCACCCCAGCAAGAGTCCTGCAGGGCCTGTGGCACAGCGTCTGTACCCAATAGGTTAGTGAGTAAAGACTGCCCAGAGGAGTTCGCAGTTAACAGGTAACACCAAATGTCTTTATTATTTATGGTGCGAGTTTCTATTTTGAACTCACTTCAATTATCCCAGCCAGGCAGCCCCCTCCTGGTTGCTACTAGAAGAGCAACCTGGCACCTTGGCATGTGTCTCTCAACCACTCAGTTCTGGTGAGTGGGCAGCCTGCAGATAATAATAATAATTCAGTTTTTTTTCCTTCATGAACAGTGTATCCAGGTGGCCATGCTGGCCATTACATGGGTAAAGAGACAAACTCATATTTACCTGTCTTCAAAATGGCAAGCCCTCCATTTATGGAAGAAATGTAAAATCAGAGGGATGGCAAAGTCCGGAGAGAGTTTCTTGTTTGACAGGGATAAAACTTGTAAAGACAATCAGAGACCGGATATAGCATCACTGAAATCCACTGCTCCTCCTCCAGACAATTTCTCTCCCACGGAGCTTCCAAATCCACTGCAAAAGCAGGTGGGCTGCTACAATACTTAGACACTTCAGACTCAGGGGATCCTCATCCAATTCCGGTTCACAGAAAAGATTGCATGTTTTCTACCCAACCCTGTTTGTAGTTTGCAGGGGATGGTGGCTAGCGTGCAGTTGCAGATCGGAAGAGGTTGAACCTTTTTGGCCCTCTTAGAGATTTAAGGTGGAGTCCATTCAAACAGTACAACCAGATGCTGGATGCTACAGCTGGATCATCAGGATGCCTATCCTCAAATCCCACATTTTTTTCTTTCCTTTTATTTCCAAAATAAGTAAGTTTGGCGATCAGTTAAATGCATCTCCACTTTAACAGCCTACCTTGTGGCTTATAAATATCTCTGAGAACGTTTGCAAGGGTCTCAGTGCCATGTCAGTGTCACTCAGAGAACAGGTTCGCAACTACCGGGAAGTTAATCTAGTTCTATCCAGAGGACTGGAACAATTGCTGTCGCACCAAGAGGTCCTCATATATACCATGCAGAGATATGGCTGGGTTATCAACTTCCGAAAAAAAAAAAAGGGGGGAAAGCAAATCAAACTTTCTCCAACCCAACTGTTAGTGTACCTGGGGGGTGCTCTGCAAGTTCCTCTGTTTTGCTTCCATCAGAGAAAGTGGTGACAGTCAGAAACAGAATTCTGAGGACAGAAACTTCTGCTTGTTTGATGGCTTCTCAGTGCCTCAGTCATCTGGGTACAACATCGTCTTGCATACTGATGATTTCTTGGGTGCATGGGCACCTGCGCAGGTTTCAACAAGGATTCTTCGCACAACAGGATCTAGCACAGTTAATAACAGTGTCACTCAGGTTCGCGTTGATGGTAAGACCTTGGAGAAATCACGGCCCGTTAGACTTGATAATTGTTACGAATCATGTCTGCAAGACAGCTTGGAAGGTGCACTGCGGGGGATTGTCGGTCAAGGTAAGCGAAGATTCCCAGCCAAAGAGAGAAGTCTCGATTGCGCATGAAGTTTAAACAGCCCTTTTAGCGCTTTGGCCTTGCTACACAGAATCAAGGGAAGACCAGTCTCCTTGCAGTTGAGCAACAGGGCAGCAGTTGCCTATATTCAGCTTCAGGAAGGAACTCGCAGCAATATGCTACTGAGAGAGGTGAAACCCATAACGTCTGGGAAGGAAGATAACCAACAAATTCTGGAAGCAGTTTACCTCCCAGCGGATTTTTGAACACACAGGCAGACAGACTATTGTGCAAGCTGCCCAGAGCACAACGAGTGGGTCTACACCCAAGGTCTTCTCTGAGCTGATCCACACATGAGGCCTAACACGGATAGACCTCTTCGCTGCCCACAGTAGTCACAAACTTTGGGTATGTCTGACTTTGTTTCCGCACACCAAGGCACAGGAGGCTGATGCTCTGGTCTCTCCTTGGGGCTGCAATCTAGCCTATATACATTTTTCCACAACATCTCTCGTAATGAGATTCCTCGAGTCTGTCAAGGGAGAACATGGTTGTCATAGCCAATCCTTCATATTGGCCAGGAAGCCCTCGGTTTTCCTTGGCCATTCATTTCAGGATACAGAAGACATTTCCCCTCCACAACATAGGCAGACTGGGGCTGCAAGCAGGGGTGCTAAAAGGAAAGGCTGGGCAACTCAGGTTGCTCCAGATTCGCTGCAGAGTGATCTTTACCTTGTTGTGTGCGAGAAGGCACTCTACTTACAACATCTATGCCTAAATCTGGAACAAGTTTGTGTTTTCTTAGTAGGGCGAGACATTGATCCTACTGCCCCTCTTGTGACAGCCATTCTATACTTCCTCTAGGCCAGGGATATGCAATTAGCAGACCTCCAGCTGTTGCAAAACTACAAGTCCCATCATGCCTCTGCCTCTGGGTGTGATGCTTGTGGCTGTCAGTGTCTTGCTATGCCTCATGTGACTTGTAGATCTGCAACAGCTGGAGGTCCGCTAATTGCATATCACTGCTCTAGGCCGTATTGAACATGAGCCTTAGCCTATCCTCATTGAGCTTGCAAGTGTCGGCTATATATCGGCAAAAACAAATTTAAATGGGCCAAGAATCCTTCAGTTCGTACAACTTTTGAAGGCAGTCATTAGGATTTGGTCACCAAGGAAAGGAGATCTATTGGTGTTGCTGGATCTCATGTCAGTTCAATCGTTTGTTCCAACAGAGCGGTGTTCAGTTTGGGCCATTACCTACAAAGGCAGTACATATTGCAAGAACTTTAAGCAGAAGGTTGTCTGAGATTCAAGCTCTTGGAGCTTCAAAGAAAAAAAAATTGTTTTGTTTCCAGAAGGAGTAGAGTGGGGTCTTGTAGATCATCTTGCATCAAAAGTAGCAACAGCGCTCTTTTTAACAGACATCTGGACATTGCCTAACTTTCCAGAACATCACACAGGAAAGTCACATGAACTAGTCATTTTCAGAACTAAAGTCCCTGTCCACAATTGCTCCTTTCAGGTCATCTAATAAACCTTTTGTCATTCCAGCAGGAAATCATCAAGGAAAAGAGGTTACTGCCTGGGCTCTAGCAGGGTTGGTTATGCATATGGGACAAGAGGTCTCGAGCCTCTGCCAGCGGTGGCAGTGCACTCTACCAGAGTGGTTGCAGCCTCACAGGCAGCACATTCGAGAGCATCTATGGTGTCCATCTGTAGAGAGGTATCATGGTCATCCCAGCATACCTACTCAAACTTTACAGAGTAGACCCTGGTGCCTTGTCATTAGGGGACTTTGTAGGAAGGACTAAACAGTCCTCTGTCCCATCCTAATTAGAAGATAGGTTGGGTTCTACTTGCCAAACCAATCAGCTAGTTATTTATCACTAGTATGCTGCCATGTTGGCGTCAGGAAAATGGAAAATGGAATCAAATACCGTAATTTTCCTTTCCTGACACCAAACCATGGCAGAATACGGACCCATCCTGTTTGTTTCAGTATGCAGCTTGTTACAAGGAATGGGGGGGGGCAGCTAACTAGTCCTTCTTTTATGTTATTCACTGGTCCTGAGGGAGTGGTCAAGAGGGTGAGCTCTAACACTAGTATGCTGCCATGGTTTGGCGTCAGGAAAGGAAAATGATGGTAAGTATTTGATACAATTTTCCGTTATATTACATCCCCAGATATCAAAATTTTATATTGGGCTATTCCTATACTATCAACATGCCAATGTGCAAGCCGAATATCAACTCTTAACATAACCGTTAGAATATTTTTTCAAACTTACGGAACTAAAATTTTGTTATCTATAATGCAATAGGTAACAACATTTTTGTTTTGTTTTTCTACAACCCCAATTTCAAAAAGTTGGAAGGCTGTGTAAAATTACATAAAAACAGAATGCAATGATTTGCAAATCTCACAAAACCTTATTTTAGTCACAAATCGAAATCATATCAAATGTTTTATAATCGAAATGTACCATTTTAAAGAAAAAAAAAAAAAAAAAAGGTAAATTTTGAAATTGATGGCAGCAACACGTCTCAAAATAGTTTGGAACAGGGCAACAAAAAGCTGGCGGAGTACAACCCCATTTCCAAAATAGTTGAGACAAGGCCATCTTTACCATGGTGTAGCACCCTGTTTCTTTTAACAGCACCAGTGGTGTCACTAGGGTTGGTGTCACCTGGTACAGTAAAGCATGGTGTTACACACCCCCCCAACTAGCCTGCTACGGTGCTCTGTCCTGCCGCTGTGGAGCGACAGCAGGACAGGCAGTAGGGTACTAAGCAGGCTAGCACCTCGCACCCCACCCCACCCCTCAAGCCTGCCACAGTGCTACTTGATAGTGTCACCCAGGGCATTTTTCTCAGAGAATAGGTGCAGGAACTCAACCATGCCCCACACCTTTCCCCAGAGTAGGGGGGTGAGGGTTGAGCATGCCGTGGCTACTGGGTGTGGGAGGCTTTTAAAGTGCCATTAAATATCAGGAAGGTGCTACATACAGAGTGCAGAGTTCAGGTGGGTGCAGAATTCAAATGGGTGCTGGATGCAGAGTTCCACCCCCAATTCGCCATCCCTAACAAGACTGTCTTCACCCTACCAGCACAGATGCCCATCCCCCAATTATCACACTAAATGATTTTAGTTTCCAAACACAGACCTCATATTCAGCGTGGCTCTATGCAGTACGGGAGATGCTCCTCCCAGGCTCCTCCTCATGGCCTGTCATAAGACACATCAGAGCCGAGGAGGAGCCTCGCAAAAGTGGCGTCTTATAGCCTGTCATATGACGCCACTGAACAATTTGTAAAATGCCTGGGAACTGAGATCAGTTTTGGGAGAGAAATGTTGTTCCATTCTTGCTGCTTTATAAAATGAATACAGTATACAGTGCATCTGGAAAGTATTTACAGCGCTTCACTTTAACGTTTATAGTCCCGACGTACGTGTTTTACGTCACCGTGTTCAGAATGATCGGATTTTCCGACAACTTTGTGTGACTGTGTGTATGCAAGACAAGTTTGAGCCAACATCCGTTGGAAAAAATCCTAGGATTTTGTTGTCGGAATGTCCGATCAATGTCCGACTGTGTGTACGGTGCATTAGAATTAACAAAATTCAATACTAATCACTTAGTAGCCAAACAATGATACTTGGTTCTGTATTCTCTAAAAGGGCCGGTACCGGGATGTAGCTAGATGGTGGTACCAAGGGATGTGCTCAAAGTTGGGTAGGGGCTCTGCTTAGGAGGAATATCTTGAAAGGTATCAAGAAAAATGTGGTACAGATAACGTGCCACTGGTGAAAACCTGACAGCGTGGCCAATTAGATAGGTGTCGCTTCATGGTGTTCGGGCTTGTAGTGTGGAATTAAAATAAGCCCCATCAATGGTGTCATTGGTAGTAATAGTAATCCCCAGCACTGTTGTAAGTGGCTGCATTGGAATTTGTTTGTTTTTTGGTTTACCCCAGACAGGGTGTTTGGAGGGGCATTCTGGAGGGGGTAGAGTGTATTGGGGGGAGGGCACCAGAAAAAAAAAAAAAAACACAACATGGAGGCTGCCACTGAGGTCTACTTTTGCTGCCAATAGCACCAATGATGGGGCTTATTTTACTCCCACACTGGTCTTAACATCCTGAAGCAACATCCACCTTTTTAACCATGCCTACAGGTTTCTGGAGGGGGGGGGGGTCACATGCTACGCACTTCACATTTTTCTTCTTGTTACCTTTATCAATACCTTTACACGCATGCCAGTTTTTTATTTTGCATTTTTACCCTTGAATGTCTGCTTCTTGTGACCAATTATCTGAGGGCTTGTTAAAAATGGGGGTGTGATTTTGTGTATGTGGCTACTTTGTGGGTGTGATAAGTAGAACGCCCCTGGATATTTTGAAAATCTGGCAGGTTTAACATGTGGTGAAGGATCACATTTTTCAGTGGAGCAAACTTTGCAGTTGTGGGTGATGAAGTAGAATAGTAAAGTATCGAACCAGGCAGAAATTCAGCAATGCAGGTTTATTAACAGCTGATAACATACAGGTTTATGTTCAAAAGTATTACAAGATACAGGTCTAATTTATACAGTTTCTTACAATTCAAGCATATTAGATATAAATATTCTTATCCTCTAACCAAATTGAAACAATTGTGAATTGTTCTCACCTTGAACCAGAATGAGTCTTTACTGCCAATTCTTGGGAACCTGTCACCTGATAGGGACCAGCCGGTCGACCAGTAGTCTGGTCCCCTCACAGAGTTTTGGGTTCCAGCTCAACCAAGTTTGTGAGGGAAATTCACCTGAGACCACATTCTGGAACAAGTCAAGAAGTCTTCTCTGACTCGTACGAGGAGACAAGTTGTGGACAGATACTTGCCCATTGGTTATGACCTCTATGACCAGGGAAATAGGGCAGCATACACAGAGTTCAGCCTTATGAGCTCCTATCTGACTTGTCTGTCTAACAATTGTAGAGCTTGCATTTATATACCCTTTTACAAGTCTTATCTTAACATCTCTCTTACATATGATTGGTCACTAAGATCTACGTCAATGTAACTAACCATAAATCTGACACCTGTTCTACAACCAGATAAACTTAATTATTCCCAAAATTCCTATATGTTCATTAAAGTGATTTATAACTGGTTTTGTCCAATTAAAAACACCTGTATAGAGACAGTCTGGCACCCAGCTGTGTTATCAAACTCTCCTTATCTTGATAAGATTTAACTAAGTTTAAGAATTACAGATTTATGACATTTGGGAAAATGAACTTTCAATAACCCCACCAGATGTGTTATATGTTTCACTATATGTATGTATTTTAACAGTTTTAATGAGGGCACAAGCAGACCTTTGTTTGACCCTGTCAAACTTAATTTAATGTACTGTACATAACTTTAATTATTTCTAAACCACCTGTTTTCTTATCTTTATCTGTCTCATTTATATGTATTTCAGACTTGAGACAATTCTATATAACTTGAATCTATTCTAATGAACTTTCACCCAGTAGACTATCTTAATACATTTTCGAGAACACCTGTGTACAAGTACTTGTCATAAAGCAGAGGTCATTTAAAGTTCAACACTTAAAAATGAAGACTTTCTAAATCTGGAAAACACAGTATACATTATTAAAGATTAATAATTGTTGCTTTACTTATTGAATAATAATATTGATAAAACCACTACTATATAATAATATGAATAATAATAATGATAATAATCAATAAAATATATGCAAATCAATATGAATAATATGAAATACATTGGCTAATATGAGATTCTACAACATTTATAATAATAATAATCAATAAAATATATGCAAATCAATATGAAATACATTGGCTAATATGAGATTCTACAACAGTGATCCATACAGTTCTTTTTATGATCATTAAATGTGTGAACTTTTGATAGACCTTTCATGTGTATTATATTGTTACATAGTTAGTCAGGTTGAAAAAAGACACAAGTCTATCCATTGTGATTTCGCTGCTATATCTTATATTGCTGTTATTAAATACTAGAACCAGCCATTACACTTATCTTGCTGGTGCCAATCTATTTTGCATGTGAGGAAATTGAATAACAGAAAACAGATGGTGGAAACCCTTGATGAACATGGATAACAGAAAATGAACGATTTCTTTAAGCTGGGCAAGGAAACTGAGCAGATCTTGGGAGAGGAAAGCCGCCTGTTTATGGCGTCTGCTGGTACTTTCCTGTTCCCACAGCTGGCCAAAATCTTTTATATATGAATGAAGTTATACTAAGCCAGGAGGCGTAGGGGAAGACAGCAATTTGCATAAACAAGCTATTTCAAGCCTACAAAAATGTTTTTTTTTGGTTTAGAGAATCAAAGTGCTATAAAGGTATAAGAGAAAATCTGAACTGCGATGATATCATCGCTGATCTCTGACAATGCTAACTGCCATGTTTTCATCTAATTACAGTCAGCAATGATAGCCTATGTAACCATCTAAGCACAAATTTACATAAATGACACAACAGCAATGAAAAAAACAATCAGCATTGTTCCAGATAATACTGTAATAGGAGGAATAAAGCTATAGGCGTGCATAGCCTTTTGCATTAGGGTGTGCACCCCAAAGTTTAAACACATATGTGTGTTTGTGCACATGTACAGTATTATATACTGACGGTGTCAGTAGGGCAGTGGATGGTGTCAGTATTTTTCATTTTTTACAATTTTTAAAAAATGTGTTTTTTTACAATTTTGTTAGGAGCCCCATTAGGAGGCTTTGGTGAAATATTAGGGGTATAAACAGGGGAATCTGCACCACACTGGGTGGTTAGGGTGTGCCCAGGCAGGAATGTTTTTTTTCTCAACAAAAAAGGAGTTACGCTTTAATCAATTTGTGTGCATCCTCTAAAATTATTGCATTTTATTGCAGGGGTATATTTTTTTACAATATAAAAGTAATATACTGTATATAGAACAATAAGTCTTTATAGATACGCCCATATAGTTCCAATTCTGAACATTTGTATTTGTCTCATACATGGAAAAAACAACAAAAAAAAGAGGAAAGTGCACCAAAAATAAGCCACGTCCATAAATCATTGAGGATACAAAATAAGGTAGTACTGAGTATTATCAGGGAGGCGGACTTTTTAGGCTTTGAAACAGTGGAGAAGATATAGCAGTATAAAAAAATATTAATTTATTGAAAAATACAATATATAAAAAACAATAACAATGTTAAATATAGCATCTATGATTATTGTGCAGTGAGCCCTTGTATGTCTACGCGTTTCACTGTCAGGCTTCCTCAGGACACGGCCAAGGTTCACAGGTGAGACAGAGTAGGGAATATGTCTCTCTATCTTAAATTGGAATGCAAAATCATGCAAGTCACGGTAGCATGAGAAAGTTCAATCAGCAGTAAGAAAGTATATTAGATATAGCTAAATATCTCAGCAGGGGCATGTAAACAATATTCCTAATTAAGGGAGCAGCCATTAGAGGGAGGAGGGTCAACACCGGATGCAACATTTAGATCCTGGATTTAGTATCGGCAATGCTGAAGGCTCAATACAATCCCATCACTGCATATTTAGGATTCAAATAATCCAGCGTGCCCCTGGGAGACAGCAATACACTGCACGTGCAGTGTATTGCTGTCTCCCAGGGGCACTGGGGCGCTGTCTCCCTCTAATGGCTGCTCCCTTAATTAGGAATATTGTCTACATGCCCCTGCTGAGATATTTAGCTATATCTAATATACTTTCTTACTGCTGATTGAACTTTCTCATACTACCGTGACTTGCATGATTTTGCATTCCAATTTAAGATAGAGAGACATATTCCCTACTCTGTCTCATCTGTCAATCTTGGCCGTGTCCTGAGGAAGCCTAACGGTGAAACGCGTAGACATACAAGGGCTCACTGCACAATAATCATAGGTGCTATATGTTACAATTGTCATTGTTTTTTAGATATTGTATTTTTCAATAAATTTATATTTTTTATACTGCTATATCTTCTCCACTGTTTCTAAGCCTAAAAAGTCCGCCTCCCTGGTAATACTCAGTACTACCTTATTTTGTATCCTCATGGAAAAAACAACCTTCCAACAATGGGACAGGTCCATTTCATATTCCATATGCCACATTCCAAATCAGCTAAATGATACAAGATGATAGTTTCATCAGTTCACCTTTACAACCTTTACAAAAGAAGCTTACCAATAGCTCAGTGATAGCCTGGGATAATTCCACTATTGCAGAGAAGAGGATCTATTCACTAGTGTTAATGAGGAACTATTTAATAATATTATGTATGCTAGTTATCTGACAGGCTATTTCAGTCACAAGAGACATGATCACTGTCTTATGTTCAGGGCCACTGATAAGGCAGTACAGCTCCTGGCTTCCCTCCTCTCCTCTCTAGCTGGCAGCTGCTGTTGGAACACAGGGAGATGTTTCAGGATAGAGAGTGGGGAAAAGGGGCCGGTAAATGTGTTATTTACCAGCCCCTACCTTTTCTGAATGAACACAGTAAGCCATCGATACAGATCACTCCTGTACCCATTCATTACTGAAGCATAGCGAACTAGATTTACTTTGCTTCAGTTTGTAAATGAACAGGAAGTCTCAGAGTGCTTCCTATTCATTCTCCTGTGCAGCTGAGGCTGCAGAGAAAAGGGATTGATGAATCTATGTCCTCAGGCCCTTTCTCAGGATCGGACATGAGACATCAGGGGTCTATTTAGATATTTCACCAAAGCCCCCCCCCCCCCCCCCCATAACAGGGCAATTAAAAAAAATACAAAATAAAAAAAAAAAAAAAAAAAAACACACCATAAAAAATAATAATAATAAAACAACAACAAAAAAAATAAGGACTTGCATGTCCTTTGCCTTCTATCATTTCTGCAATGGCTGCGAAGTATAGCATCATGGTTGTGATATGTGTACACCACTAGTCACTGCGTGGGGTGCTAAAAAGGGTATCGCTTGGTGGGCGGTAAACATACAACTCAACCATGGGGTCTTTACCACCCCCAGCCTCACATGTGAATGAGTCCTAAGGAACTTAGGTAAGTACTCTGGCCATGTGAATGAGTGGATTGTTCGTGAGGCCGGAGCCACCTGTTACTCTATGGCAGGGGTCTCAAACTGGTGGCCCTTCAGCTGTTGAGAAACTACAAGTCCTATGAGGCATTGCAAGGCTGACAGTTACAAGCATGACTTCAACAGGCAGAGGCATGATGGGACTTGTAGTTTCACAACAGCTGGAGGGCGGCCAGTTTGAGACCCCTGATCTATGGAGACGCAGCAGCTGTACGAACACAGCAACACATCCTAATTTGGCAGGTGTGCATTTGTGGGTGAGTGCCCTAAATGCATGCTGTCTGTGCTCGGTACTGTATACCCGCACCCACAGTGACACAGTCCCCCATATAGTTAATAAACACACCCAGGGAACACATTTAACCCCTTGATCGCCCCTAGGGTTAACCCCTTCCCTGCCAGTGTCATTAGTACAATTACAGTGCATATTTTTATCACTAATTACTGTAATGTCGCTGGTTCCCAAAAAAGTGTCAAAAATGTCAGTTAGGTGTCCGATGTCGCAGTCCCACAAAAAAAAAGAAAAAAAAAAAAAAAAGCGATGATCGCCGCCATTACTATTTAAAAAAAAAATAATAAAAATGCCATAAATCTATCCCCTATTTTGTAGACGCTATAACTTTTGAGCAAACCAATATACGCTTATTGCGATATTTTTTTTACCAAAAATATGTAGGAGAATACATATCGGCCTAAACTGATGAAGAAATTATTTTTTTTACAGTTTTTTTTTTGGGGGGGGGGGGATATTTATTATAGCAAAAAGTAAAAGAATATTGTTTTTTGTTTTTTTTTCAAAATTCTCACTCTTTTTTGTTTATAGCGCAAAAAATAAACCTCAGAGGTGATCAAATACCACCAAAAGAAAGCTCTATTTGTGGGAAAAAAAAAAAATAAGTTAAAAAAATCTGCATTATAGTGTATTCATCTTACAGACAAAAAGTACCCAACATTTTCTAGTGAGTGTGTGCACAGTCTAAACACTTACTAAATATTAAACCTCAGGCCTCCTTCCCTATTTTTTAATCTGAAAAAAAATGCACTCTCAAATAATATTTTATATAAATAATAAAATGGGGGGGGGGGGTGTAACAGCAGCCAAACAGGAACTGAAATTGATGCTATACATATTCTGCAATGATCACAAGAATAAACCTGTCCCTGATAGCACTCTGAAAAATATCTCTCTATAAAACTTTACGCGTCTGTGACTGGATGTAAAAAGAGAGATTTGTTTTTTCAGCTACTAGCACCAGAGTCGAGCTGTCTCTGCTAACACCTTTCAATTTAAAATTTAAAAGCAGTCCATATTCCAAAAAGTCCAAACAGCTTTAATGATTCATAACACAAGGCAGGGCCAAACATGCTCCCCCCTCTTCAGGGTTCATTAATGTTTGCAAATGTTTGAATGGACCCAGCATAGGAGATGCCATGAGAAATCACTTTCAAAGGAATCAGATGGAGCAGAATTATGCTAATTAAAGAGGTTGTAAACTCTCAAAAAACACAAAAAAAACAAACAAAAAAAAAAACACAACAACCTGCAAGACAAAGGCATATTGAGCTAGTATGCATAATAGCTCATTATGAAATACTTACCTTAGTTCAAAGCTCTTGCAGCAGTCCCTGTACAACGATGTGACCGGCAAGATCTCTCCCAGAAATATTTCTGGGTTTGCGGGCTCCAGCGCTGTGATTGGCAGGAGCCGTGACGTCACTCCCCCACATTCTGCATGGGAGCTGCCGGTCACGGCACAGCTACTGAAGAAACGGCATGAGCGAGCCGCTTCTTCAGTGTGCATGTGCCGATGACATTGGCACATGCGGATATAGTGAATATCTCCTAAATGGTGCAATTTTAGGAGATATTCACGGTATCTACAGGTAAGCCTTCATATAGGCTTACCTGTAGGTAAAAGTGGTGATATAGGGTTTACAACCACTTTAAACAGCTACAATATACAGTGCATGTAGAGGTTTGTTTAAAATCTTTGCAAATTTATTAAAAATAAAACGAAAACGAAATGAAAGAATCAAAATGTAAATTTCCACAGCTTTTGCCATGACACTCAAAATTGAGCTCAGGTGCATCCTGTTTCCACTGATCATCCTTGAGATGTTTCTACAACTTGATTGGAGTCCACCTGTGGTGAATTTCATTTGATTGGACATGATTTGGAAAGGCACACTTGTCTATATAAGGTCCCACAGCTAACAGTGCACATCAGAGCACTAACCAAGCCATGAAGTCCAAGGAATTGTCTGTAGACCTCCAAGACAGGATTGTATCGAGGCACAGATCTGGCAAAGGTTACAAAAAAATTTCTGCAGCATTGAAGGTCCCAATGCACACAGCGGCCTCCACCATTCATAAATGGAAGAAGTTTGAAACCACCAGGACTCTTCCTAGGAGCGGGACACCCAGCCAAACTGAGCAATTGGGGGAGAAGAGCTTTAGTTGGGAAGGTGACCAAGATTGCGATGGTCACTCTGACAGAGCTCCAGCGTTTCTCTGTGGAGAAAGGAGAGCCTTCCAGACGAACAACCATCTCTGCAGAACTCCACCAATTAGGCCTGTATGGTAGAGTGGCAAGACGGAAGACACTCCTCAGTAAAAGGCACATGACAGACTGCCTGGAGTTTGCCAAAAGGCACCTGAAGGACTCTCAGGCCATGAGAAACAAAATTCTCTGGTTTGATGAAACAAAGATTGAACTCTTTGGCCTGAATGGCAAGCGTCATGTCTGATGGAAACCAGGCATAGCTCATCACCTGGCCAATACCATCCCTACAGTGAAGCATGGTGGTGGCTGGATCATGCTGTGGGGATGTTTGTCAGCAGCAGGAACTGGGAGACTAGTCAGGATGGAGGGAAAGATGAATGCAGCAATGTACAAAGACATCCTTGATGAAAACCTGCTCCAGAGTGCTCTGGACCTCAGACTGGGGCAAAGGTTCATTTTCCAACAGGACAACAACCCTAAGCACACAGCCAATATAACAAAGGATTGGCTACGGGATAACTCTGTAAATGTCCTTGAGTGACCCAGTCAGAGCCCAGACTTGAACCCTATTGAACATCTCTGAAGAAATCTGAAAATGGCTGTGCACTGACGCTCCCCATACAACCTGATGACGCTCGAGAAGTCATGCAAAGAAGAATAGGAGAAACTGCCCAAAAATAGGTGTGCCAAGCTTGTAGCATCATACTCAAAAAGATGTGAGGCTGTAATTGGTGCCAAAAGGTGCTTCAACAAAGTATTGAGCAAAGGCTGTGAATACTTCTATACATAGGATTTTTTTTGTTTTTTATTTTTAATAAATATGCAAAGATTTCAAAACAAACTTCTTTCACATTATCATTATGGTGTATTGTTTGTAGAATTTTAAGGGGGAAAAAAATGTGGAAAAATTGAAGCACTGTGAATACTTTCCAGATGCACTGTATGTTTCTTTCAGCACCAGCTTCTATCTGTCCCTATAAAACACTTTCAAATATCTAATCTGCTATACAAATGTACAACACACTATGCCTGTGACTGAATGCAAAAACATGAATAATGTAAACTTTCCCTAACTACTCCATATTTGTTCTAGCACGCACTAAATAAAAGCTTTTGTGAGCCCTGGTGTCAATAGCACATTGAAAAATGTTCAGGTGGCCTGGAAGGGTCAATTATGGGAGATTTTCAGGTGCCAGAAAATGCATGATTAGCAAGAGTTGCTATGGAGTGAGTGATCCCATGCCTGATGAAGGGGTCATGTGTGGCCCCAAAATATTAAACTCATTTGTGATATCATTTAAAAAGAAAAACTTTAGTTCGCCATTTTCCTGAACTGTGAACAGCCAGACTTTGAATCGAACTCATGTTCATCCCAAACACGAAGCTCATCTCTATCCACAACATGTATAACCCTCTTCCTTCATCCCCACAGAGAGCAGCCAATACTCATGCCGGGTTTGCCAAAGGGGCTCCTGTTTATTAAAGGCTTCAAATTTCAACAATTTTATTACAATGTAGCTGCACTTATTAACAGCATGTTGATGCAAAAGTAGAAATGGAAACATCTAAAACTGAAACATACAAAAGACCTGCAGTCAACAACAGCGCAACATCTTTGTGTCGGGTGTTATCATAAACCAGAAGCCTATCTCAAATGTTCATGTTCCGATTCTATGAACTCTGCTTCAATTGCCTGTATGTATGATAAATATTGGAAGGAGCAGAGTCTCCATTGAATTTTAATAGTAGCTGAGCAGTGAAATATGTTACTTTGTTGCAGGCTTTCACTATTTGGCTTTACTACTTATTACAAAGAGGCATTGAAGCACATCGCCTAGCATCAGGACATAACCATTACAGATAAGCTTATTGCTTATGACACTGCTCGGAGCAAACTTGTTCCACCATTGCTTCCAGCAGGTACTTTCTGCATTACAGTTCAGATATTATTATGGGACATTTATATTTCCTTCTCTTCATTTTATGCCAACCATGTATCCTTAAATCATCATCTTCCAAATAGACTTTTTTTTTTTTTTTAAGACAATTTAACATGATTTAAACCCAGATCTATTTTTCTTACATTTTTTGTCCCTATACATATATCTGATGTATGTATTTTTTCTGTAGTAATGAAAGAGGCCAATTACCTCCAACATGCATCAGTAATCTCGGATGCTCAATAAAATATCTGTCACTTGAATGACAAATCTGCATTTCTTTAACATCACTGACATCTACACTCATCAGCTACTTTATTAGGTAGACCTGTTCAATTGCTTGGTAACACAAATTGCTAATCAGCCAATCACATGGCAGCAACTCAATGCATTTAGGCATCTAGACGCAGTGAATACGATTTGCTGAAGTTCAAGCTGAGCATCAGAATGGAGAAGAAAGGGGATTTAAGTGACGTTGAATGTGGCATGGTTGTTGATGCAAGACAGGCTGGTCTGAGTATTTCAAAAACTGCTGATCTACTGCACAACCATCTCTAGGGTTTGCAGAGAATGGTCCAAAAAATAAAAAGTATCCAGCGAGGGGCAGTTGTGTGGATGAAATTGCCTTGTTGATGTCAAAGGAGAATGGGCAGACTGGTTCGAGATGATAGAAAGGCAACAGTAACTCAAATAACCGCTCGTTACAACCAAGGTATGCAGAATCTCATCTCTGAACACATAATGCATCAAACCTTGAAGCAGATGAGCTACAACAGCAGAAGACAACAGCGGGTGCCAATCCTGTCAGCTAAGAACAGGAAACTGAGGCTACAATTCGCACAGGCTCACCAAAATTGGACAATAGAAGATTGGAAAAAAGTTGCCTGGTCTGATGAGTCTCGATTTCAGCTGCAACATTCAGATGGTAGGGTCAGAATTTGGTGTAAACAACATGAAAGCATGGATCCATCCTGCCTTGTATTGATTGTTTAGGCTGGTAGTGGTGGTGTAATGGAGTGGGGGATATTTTCTTGGGACACTTTGGGCCCCTTAGTACCATTACAGCCTACCGGAGTATTGCTGCTGACTAGGGATGAGCCGAACACCCCCCGGTTCGGTTCGCACCAGAACCCGCGAACGGACCGCAAGTTCGCACGAACGTTAGAACCCCATTGACGTCTATGGGACTCGAACGTTCGAAATCAAAAGTGCTCATTTTAAAGGCTAATTTGCATGGTATTGTCCTAAAAAGGGTTTGGGGACCCGGGTCCTACCCCAGGGGACATGTATCAATGCAAAAAAAACTTTTAAAAACGGCCGTTTTTTCGGGAGCAGTGATTTTAATGATGCTTAAAGTAAAAAAAAAAAAGTGAAATATTCCTTTAAATATCGTACCTGGGGGGTGTCTATAGTATGCCTGTAAAGTGACGCGTGTTTCCCATGTTTAGAACAGTCCCTGCACCAAATGTCATTTTTAAAGGAAAAAATCTCATTTAAAACTGCTTGCGGGTTTAATGTCATGTCGGGTCATGGCAATATGGATGAAAATCAGTGAGACAAACGGCATGGGTACCCCCCAGTCCATTACCAGGCCCTTTGGGTCTTGTATGGATATTAAGGGGAACCCCGCACCCAAATTAAAATAAGGAAAGGTCCCTATATACTCTGAACAGCAGTATTCAGGCGGTGCAAACAAGACAGGGACTGTAGGTTTGTTGTTAAGTAGAATCTGTTTGTAATTTTGAACATTTTTAATGTGTTTAGCTCCAGCCAAAAAATCTTTTCTAAGCTTTTTGGAAAACATAGGGAAGGGTTATCACCCCTGTGACATTTGTTTTGCGTCTTTCCTCCTCTTCAGAAGATTTCACCTCACTTTTTTGTCCCAATGAAAAATGTTTTTGGAAAATTTGGGTTTTTTTGTGGAACAAGGATTGGAAAGCATCAGTGGAAAGGAGAAATTGTTTTCCCATATTAACTTACAGGAGAGAATTTCCCTTCCTTAGGGGTAGATTTCATCTCACTTCCTGTTGTCTCCTTCCGTTTGCAAGTAGGAGTCGTTTGTAAGTTAGATGTTTGAAAGTAGGGTCCTGCCCTATATACTCAGCAGAAATTTGGGCCTTAGGTGTTGCTGTGGCCAAAACACTGTAAGCCCTCACAGGGCCCTGCTGTGAAATATTAGATCAAGAATTGTAATTACATGCCCCTGTTGAACAGGAGCTGAAAAATTAGGCCTTAGGCACTGGTGCTGGTGCCACAACACTGCAACCCCTCACAGACACTCTAGTTGGAACGCAGGAACGAGCCCTGCTGCAAAGTATTGCATCAAAAATTGTAATTACACGCCCCTGTTAGACAGGGGCAGAAAAATTGGGTCTTAGGCACTGGTGCTGGTGCCACAACACTGCAACCCCTCACAGACACTCTAGTTGGAATGCAGGAACGAGCCCTGCTGCAAAGTATTACATCAAAAATTGTAATTACACGCCCCTGTTAAACAGGGGCTGAAAAATTGTGCCTTAGGCACTGGTGGTGGCGCCCAGAACCAAAAATGTTCTTACAAGCTATCAGCGTGATGATTGAGGAGGAAGAGGATAATTACTCAGGGATAGTCACTCAGCATCAGCATAGGCAGTCTTTGAAGGGATCTGAGATTTCAAAAAAAATTATTCGGTTACATCTGCATCAGGTGCTTGGTAGCTGGTGGTGATCCAAGACTGATTCATTTTTATGAAGGTCAGCCGATCGACCGAGTCGGTGGACAGACGCACCCTGTGATCGGTTACCACGCCTCCAGCAGCACTGAATGTGCGTTCCGAAAGAACGCTGGATGCAGGACAGGCCAGTAGCTCAATTGCATACTGTGCAAGCTCTGGCCAGTGATCCATCCTCAAGACCCAGTAACCCAGAGGATTTTCGGTGGGAAAGGTGTCCAAGTCTGATCTTGCCCCTAGGTATTCCTGCACCATGTAAAACAGACGCTGGCGATGGTTGCTGGAACCGATCATACCTTGGGGCTGCGGACCAAAAAATTGTCTGAACGCATCGGTCAGACGGCCACCTTCTCCACCGCTCCTTCTTTGACTGACCGAAGCCTCAGCAACACGTTGTCCAGAAACAGGAGTTTGTAACCTCCCAGTCTCTGGGAACGCGTTGCACAGACCTTTCTGCAAGGCCTCCCGAAGATGTTTCATCCTCTGCTCCCTCTGCGATGGCAAGATAAGGTCCGCAACCTTACCCTTGTAACGTGGATCAAGGAGGGTTGCCAGCCAGTATTGGTCCTTCTCCTTGATACCACGAATACGAGGATCCTTACGCAGGCTTTGCAGGATCAGGGAGGCCATGCAGCGTAGGTTTGCTGAGGCATTCGGTCCGGAGTCCTCTGGGTCACTAAGGACAACAACGTCCGCAGCCACCTCCTCCCAGCCACGTACAAGTCCATGTGTTCCTTGGGACTGATCCCTTAAAGACTGCTGATGCTGAGTGCCAGGCTCCACCTCCATACTGACACAATCTTCCTCCTCCTCCTCCTCCTCCTCCTCGTCCTCTTCCTGTGTGATCGGCGGGCACGCAGGAACACTGTCTGGATAAAGGGGGCCTTGAGAGCTAAGGAAGTCCTCCTCTTCCTGCCTCTGTTCTGCCTCAAGTGCCCTGTCCATTATTCCACGCAGCGTGTGCTCCAACAGGTGGACAAGGGGGACAGTGTCACTGATGCATGCACTGTCAGTGCTCACCATCCTCGTGGCCTCCTCGAATGGTGACAGGACAGTGCATGCATCCCTGATCATGGCCCACTGGCGTGGGGAAAAAAAACCAAGGTCCCCTGACCCTGTCCTGGTGCCATAGTCGCACAGGTACTCATTGATGGCCCTCTGCTGCGTGTGCAGCCGCTGCAGCATGGCCAACGTCGAGTTCCACCTGGTGGGCATGTCACAGATTAGGCGGTTCTTGGGCAGGTTAAACTCCTTTTGGAGGTCCGTCAGCCGAGCACTGGCATTATATGACCGGCGGAAATGCACAGAGACTTTCCTGGCCTGCCTCAGGACATCCTGTAAGCCCGGGTACCTGCCCAAGAACCGCTGCACCACCAAGTTAAGGACGTGAGCCAAACAGGGCACATGGGTCAGTTGTCCCTGTCGGAGGGCAGAGAGGAGGTTGGTGCCATTGTCGCAAACCACCATTCCTGCCTTAAGTTGGCGTGGCGTCAACCACCTCTGAACCTGCCCCTGCAGAGCTGACAGAACCTCTGCCCCAGTGTGGCTCCTGTCCCCCAAGCACACCAGCTCAAGCACCGCATGGCATCTTTTGGCCTGCGTACTTGCGTAGCCCCTTGAACGCCTACGGAGCACCGCTGGTTCCGAGGAAGAGGCCATGGAGGAAGAAGAAGAGGAGGGGGTGGAGGAGAGAGGTGTGTCACAATCAGCATTTTGGAGGCGTGGTGGCGGAACAACCTCCAACACTACTGCACCTTGTCCTGCATCCTTCCCAGCTGCCAGCAGAGTCACCCAATGCGCCGTGAAACTTAAGTAACGTCCCTGTCCATGCCTGCTGGACCATGAGTCAGCGGTAATATGCACCTTACCGCTGACCGCCCTGTCCAGCGAGGCATGGACATTGCCTTCCACATGCCGGTAGAGAGCCGGAATCGCCTTCCGTGAGAAAAAGTGGCGTTTGGGTACCTGCCACTGAGGAACCGCACATTCCACAAACTCACGGAAGGGGGCAGAGTCTACCAACTGAAAAGGCAGCAGTTGAAGTGCTAGCAATTTTGCCAAGCTAGCATTCAACCGCTGGGCATGTGGATGGCTGGGAGCAAACTTCTTTCGGCGGTGCAGCAGCTGGGGCAGGGAAATTTGCCTGGTACAATCTGACGTCGGTGTACCAAAAGCAGATTGCCCACAAGTACTTGGCTGTGACACACCTAATTCTACACCTTCATTCCTCTCACTGCAGGTCGCAGAGAGGACTGAAGGTCTAGTGGGGTTGGAAATCTCAGCTGATGAGGAGCAAGGAGAGATCGTCTTTGTTCTTTGGTGTGGGTCTTTTAGATACGCTTGCCAACGAACTGCATGGCAGGTCAACATATGTCTGGTCAAGCATGTGGTACCCAAGCGGGAGATGTTTTGGCCACGCGAGATACGCTTGAGACATATGTTGCAAATAGCAGCGGTGCGATCTGATGCACTCGTCTCAAAAAAGGCCCACACCAAAGAACTTTTTGAATAACACGCAGAGACTGCAGCGCCCTGCACATGTGGAGCTTTGGGGTGTGATGCAGTCAATGTGCTGCCCTTAGGCTGGCCCCTGGAGGGCATCCTGCCTAGTTGGTGATGTGCCACCTCCTCCTCCTCCTCCTCCTCCTCCTCCTCTCTCCTATCAGGCACCCACGTTGAGTCAGTGACCTCATCATCCCCTCCCTCCTCATCACTGGAGCAAACCTGGCAGTATGCTGCAGCAGGGGGAGCATGACTGCCAGATTGCTGTCCTTCTTGGGCACCCCCTCTGTCCGTGCTCATGTTACTGCCTTCATTGAGCTCAGTATCATCATCAGAGCCTTCCAAACGCTGGGCATCCTCCTGGAGCATGTACCCAACACTGTGGTCAAACAGTTCGAGGGAATCCTCATGAGGACATGGTGGAGCTAGGGAAGGAGTCACTGATGACATTGAGCTGAGGGAAGAGGCCGCTGCTTTGCCAGACAAAGCACCCTGGGCATGGGTGAGAGAGGATGAGGAGGATGAGGACGGCTTGGTCATCCACTCGACCAAGTCTTCCGCATGTTGCGGCTCAACACGGCCAGCTGCCGAAAAAAAGGCCAAGCGTGTCCCATGGCCACGTGCTGATGAGGATGCACCGTCTCCACGACCAGCACTAGACACAGAGCCTGCTTGCCCTCTCTTATTGGCTTGTGACTGTCTGCCTCTCCTTCTTGGCCTTCCAGACATACTAATGGCCTGTAGCTGCACTAAGCTGGGATAGAACACCTGTAATTTTCTTCAGGTAGCTTTATATACTGTAACCAGACAAGCCTGCCTGTCAGTAGGAAGATAACAGGAACGGATCTAGCTGAACACTGTGAGCAGGACGTACTGCACTAAATGTATATAGCAGGAACGGATCTAGCTGAACACTGTGAGCAGGACGCACTGCACTGAATGTAAATACCAGGAACGGATCTAGCTGAACACTGTGAGCAGGACGCACTGCACTGAATGTAAATAGCAAGAACGGATCTAGCTGAACACTGTGAGCAGGACGCACTGCACTGAATGTAAATAGTCTAGCTGCCTGACCGTGGTACTAATAGGATCAAAAAGAACACCTGTAATTTTCTTCAGGTAGCTTTATATACTGTAACCAGACAAGCCTGCCTGTCAGTAGGAAGATAACAGGAACGGATCTAGCTGAACACTGTGAGCAGGACGTACTGCACTAAATGTATATAGCAGGAACGGATCTAGCTGAACACTGTGAGCAGGACGCACTGCACTGAATGTAAATACCAGGAACGGATCTAGCTGAACACTGTGAGCAGGACGCACTGCACTGAATGTAAATAGCAAGAACGGATCTAGCTGAACACTGTGAGCAGGACGCACTGCACTGAATGTAAATAGTCTAGCTGCCTGACCGTGGTACTAATAGGATCAAAAAGAACACCTGTAATTTTCTTAAGGTAGCTTTATATACTGTAACCAGACAAGCCTGCCTGTCAGTAGGAAGATAACAGGAACGGATCTAGCTGAACACTGTGAGCAGGACACACTGTACTAAATGTAAATAGTCTAGCTGCCTGACCGTGGTACTAATAGGATCAAAAAGAACACCTGTAATTTTCTTCAGGTAGCTTTATATACTGTAACCAGACAAGCCTGCCTGTCAGTAGGAAGATAACAGGAACGGATCTAGCTGAACACTGTGAGCAGGACGTACTGCACTAAATGTATATAGCAGGAACGGATCTAGCTGAACACTGTGAGCAGGACGCACTGCACTGAATGTAAACAGCAGGAACGGATGTAGCTGAACACTGTGAGCAGGACGCACTGCACTGAATGTAAATAGCAGGAACGGATCTAGCTGAACACTGTGAGCAGGACGCACTGCACTGAATGTAAATAGCAGGAACGGATGTAGCTGAACACTGTGAGCAGGACGCACTGCACTAAATGTAAATACCAGGAACGGATCTAGCTGAACACTGTGAGCAGGACGCACTGCACTGAATGTAAATAGCAGGAACGGATCTAGCTGAACACTGTGAGCAGGACGCACTGCACTAAATGTAAATACCAGGAACGGATCTAGCTGAACACTGTGAGCAGGACGCACTGCACTGAATGTAAATAGCAGGAACGGATCTAGCTGAACACTGTGAGCAGGACGCACTGCACTAAATGTAAATACCAGGAACGGATCTAGCTGAACACTGTGAGCAGGACGCACTGCACTGAATGTAAATACCAGGAACGGATCTAGCTGAACACTGTGAGCAGGACGCACTGCACTGAATGTAAATAGTCTAGCTGCCTGACCGTGGTACTAATAGGATCAAAAAGAACACCTGTAATTTTCTTAAGGTAGCTTTATATACTGTAACCAGACAAGCCTGCCTGTCAGTAGGAAGATAACAGGAACGGATCTAGCTGAACACTGTGAGCAGGACACACTGTACTAAATGTAAATAGTCTAGCTGCCTGACCGTGGTACTAATAGGATCAAAAAGAACACCTGTAATTTTCTTAAGGTAGCTTTATATACTGTAACCAGACAAGCCTGCCTGTCAGTAGGAAGATAACAGGAACGGATCTAGCTGAACACTGTGAGCAGGACACACTGTACTAAATGTAAATAGTCTAGCTGCCTGACCGTGGTACTAATAGGATCAAAAAGAACACCTGTAATTTTCTTAAGGTAGCTTTATATACTGTAACCAGACAAGCCTGCCTGTCAGTAGGAAGATAACAGGAACGGATCTAGCTGAACACTGTGAGCAGGACACACTGTACTAAATGTAAATAGTCTAGCTGTCTGACCGTGGTACTAATAGGATCAAAAAGAACACCTGTAATTTTCTTAAGGTAGCTTTATATACTGTAACCAGACAAGCCTGCCTGTCAGTAGGAAGATAACAGGAACGGATCTAGCTGAACACTGTGAGCAGGACACACTGTACTAAATGTAAATAGTCTAGCTGCCTGACCGTGGTACTAATAGGATCAAAAAGAACACCTGTAATT
The DNA here is from genome assembly GCA_037952925.1 of Lithobates clamitans. Lineage (NCBI taxonomy): Eukaryota > Metazoa > Chordata > Amphibia > Anura > Ranidae > Lithobates > Lithobates clamitans. Next base: position 5,974,403 of record JBBGZY010000458.1, read on the forward strand.
TTCTTCAGGTAGCTTTATATACTGTAACCAGACAAGCCTGCCTGTCAGTAGGAAGATAACAGGAACGGATCTAGCTGAACACTGTGAGCAGGACGTACTGCACTAAATGTATATAGCAGGAACGGATGTAGCTGAACACTGTGAGCAGGACGCACTGCACTGAATGTAAATAGCAGGAACGGATCTAGCTGAACACTGTGAGCAGGACGCACTGCACTGAATGTAAATAGCAGGAACGGATGTAGCTGAACACTGTGAGCAGGACGCACTGCACTAAATGTAAATACCAGGAACGGATCTAGCTGAACACTGTGAGCAGGACGCACTGCACTGAATGTAAATAGCAGGAACGGATCTAGCTGAACACTGTGAGCAGGACGCACTGCACTAAATGTAAATACCAGGAACGGATCTAGCTGAACACTGTGAGCAGGACGCACTGCACTGAATGTAAATAGCAGGAACGGATCTAGCTGAACACTGTGAGCAGGACGCACTGCACTGAATGTAAATAGCAGGAACGGATCTAGCTGAACACTGTGAGCAGGACGCACTGCACTGAATGTAAATAGCAGGAACGGATCTAGCTGAACACTGTGAGCAGGACGCACTGCACTGAATGTAAATAGCAGGAACGGATCTAGCTGAACACTGTGAGCAGGACGCACTGCACTGAATGTAAATAGCAGGAACGGATCTAGCTGAACACTGTGAGCAGGACACACTGCACTAAATGTAAATAGTCTAGATAGAAGATAACAGGAACGGATCTAGCTAAACTGAATACAGTGTATATATATATATGCAACACCTGGGATGCATATATATACACAATACACTGTAAGTGCAGCTAACTGACTGACTGTTCTGCCTAATCTATCTAACTCAAATCAAATGACACTGTCTCTCTCTCTCTCTATCTCTCAGCACACCGGAACACACACTACACAGGGCCGCCGTGCAGGCGGCCTTATATAGTGTGGGGTGTGTACTAAATCCCCTGAGCCATAATTGGCCAAAGCCACCCTGGCTTTGGCCAATTACAGCTCTCTCTACTGACGGCGCTGTGATTGGCCAAGCATGCGGGTCATAGTGCATGCTTGGCCAATCATCAGCCAGCAATGCACTGCGATGCCGCAGTGAATTATGGGCCGTGACGCGCCACACGAATTTGGCGCGAACGGCCCATATCGTTCGCAATTCGACGGACGGTCGAACAGCCGATGTTCGAGTCGAACATGGGTTCGACTCGAACACGAAGCTCATCCCTACTGCTGACCATGTCCATCCCTTTATGACTACAGTCTACCCATCTTCTGTTGGCTCCTTCCAGCAGGATAATGCATCATGTCACAAAGCTCAAATAATCTCACCACTGGTTTCTTGAACATGACAATGAGGTCACTGTACTTCAATGGCCTCCACAGTCACCAGATCTCAATCCAATAGAGCACCTTTGGGATGTGGTGGAACGGGAGAGGATGTGCAGCCGACAAATCTTCAGTAACTGCATGACACTATCATGTCAATAAGGACCAAAATCTCTAAAGAATGTTTCCAACACCTTGTTGAATCTATGCCACGAAGATTTAAGGCAGTTCTAAAGGCAAAGAGGGTCCAACCCGGTAATAGCAAAATGTACCTAACAAAATGGTTGGTGAGTGTAAGTAGGAAGAGATCCTCCTGAGATATTAATTTGGCTTTTTCAAATCTGTGTTTAGGAAAGTTACATGGACAGAAATGGTACTTACAAAAGTCAAAAAAACTCTGCGCTTACTCAATATAGATAGCAGCTCACACAAAACAGAAAGTTTGTAGAAACAGGTGCATAAAAGGTGCAGCGCTATTTAGAATGAAAAAATATGCGGTTGTAATGTTGCATACAGTATAGACATAGAGTGGCTGGTAAGATCACGAACAGATATGGTGTATCCCCCACATGGAAGCAGTGCAGGCTTACCAGATAGACATATGTTTGTATGAGTCCAACCTATCTGGTAAGCCTGCACTGCTTCCATGTGGGGGATACACCATATCTGTTCGTGATCTTACCAGCCACTCACATGGTGAACGGAATTACTATATTTACAACAAGGGACTTTTCTCCACAATTTGCCTTATACACAATAGATATGTGCTGGAGTATTTCACACTTGTTGTGTGACATATGCATTTATGTATTTTAAATGTCTATACTGTATGCAACATTACAACCGCATATTTTTTCATTCTAAATAGCGCTACACCTTTTATGCACATGGACAGAAATGGAAAAACTGACCCCCTTAGAGGCGCTAGTTTGTGTAGTTGTCTCTGTCTTGTAGTGGTTTTAAAAGTTTTTATTATAGCTTACCATTTCTTAATGTGGTGACTGCATTAGTTTGCTTTTTTGGGGGATTTTTTTCTTCATTTTCATTTGGTGATCCAGCCAGTATTAATGGCCATACGTGCTTCAATAAAGGATTGATTTATTTTCCAATCTCTTTCAAAAAGGAAGTTAAGCAATGCAATTGGCATGCCACACACGGAGAAAGTGGATTTCGATCAATAGTTGAGATTCGATTGGAAGTTATAGATTGCATCTTTGTTTGCACCATGTGCTCTCATAATCTCATCAATTAACACATGATCAAATTTATAGATAAAGTGTCTCAATGCTACCAATCAATACAAAATAGCCTATTGACTCATTGAATCCGATTTAAATCCAGTCTAAATCAGTCAGAAGGGAAGTTTAGCCATCCGATGGTTTGCAGATTTTATTGAATGACACATTGATTGGATAACAAATTCAAAGTATACATGGCCACCTAATTCTGTTATTTTTCCTTCAACAGCATTGGCAGTTAGAAGGTTAATACAAACCATTTAACAATGGTCAGTTTGTATTTAGGTAGAAACTTTATTCCAAAAGGCTCAAAAAAAAAACACAAAAAAAAAACTTTTGCTGTTACTTATTAAAAAGTAGCTTGAGTTTAGCTTCAATTGGTTACTCAAGACCATCTAAATCTACTAGTTCATCTAACACTATCCTCCCCCCAGAATGACAATGCTGCCGTCCAAAGGTGTCTCCATTACTCCTCCATCCAGAATGGAAACAAATGACAGCGAGCATGTTCCTGGCCAGATCACTAGGGGAAAATAAAGATAACAAGCCTAATAGGGCGTACACACGGTCGGACTTTGTTCGGACATTCCGACAACAAAATCCATGGATTTTTTCCGACGGATGTTGGCTCAAACTTGTCTTGCATACACACGGTCACACAAAGTTGTCGGAAAATCCGATCGTTCTGAACGCGGTGACGTAAAACACGTACGTTGGGACTATAAACGGGGCAGTGGCCAATAGCTTTCATCTCTATTTATTCTGAGCATGCGTGGCACTTTGTCCGTCGGATTTGTGTACACACGATCGGAATTTACGACAACGGATTTTGTTGTCGGAAAATTTTATCTCCTGCTCTCCAACTTTGTGTGTCGGAAAATCCGATGGAAAATGTCCGATGGAGCCCACACACGGTCGGAATTTCCGACAACCCGCTCCGATCGGACATTTTCCATCGGAAAATCCGACCGTGTGTACAGGGCATTAAACTAATACAGCCACCACATTTACGGACTGGTAAGCTATATTAAAGCCTACCTTCACTCAAAAAGTTAAGATTTTGTATGAACATAGAGGGGTCCCTAATAAGTGTTATAAAATATGGGACATGTGGTGTAGTCCCCCAATGACTTTAGATAGAAAAGAAACAAATTTAACTTAATTGCTAGAAGAAAAAGGAAATCAATGTAAAACAAATGTAAAATACATTGAAGGATTGTGATTTTGGGTTGTGGGCGAAATAAGGTAATAATGTGGGAAATGTACTAAGGTATTGAATGGTGTAGGTAAGAGGATTGGATATGGAATTACTGTTTTGGAAATAATGTACACATTATGATGTAAACTTACGCAATAAAAAGTTTGAAAAAACAAAGTGAAGTTTCACTTGTGGGCGGGATCTACTGCGCCCATGCACACGGAGGTATACTTCGCACAGAGCATGCTCATTAATGCCCGGGACCAGGCGGAGACTGTGGTGACGTGAAAAGTCAAACATTAGGGCAGTTCCCCGACTTGGATATGAGCTCTCCTATGTGTACTACTGAAGTGCAGCGTTCCTCTGATGGGTGGTATGTCCCATGTTGCTACACACTGGGGTTGATATACTAAAACTGGAGAGTGCAAAATCTGGAATCTGATTGGTTTCTATGAAGAGCTGCACAACATTTTGCACTCACCAGTTTTAGTAAATCAACCCCACTGCACTTGAATGTTTTGCATTAGGAGGGACAAACCGAGCCTGCACCCTCTCCACCAGTCCAGCATACCTCTGTTACCTCCCTCCTAGTGACAGAATGGGGTCCCGCTGAGCACATAGTACAGACCTCATGCGTGCTCATTAACACTTTCGACTCCTGTACCTCGTGACTAGGCCTTAGATCTCTGTAATGCTAGCTTGCTCCCAGTTACCATGGGAGACGGACTGCTAGGGAGGGAGCCAGAGCACCGACCCCTTCGCTTCCAGAGGACCTGTCAACTAATCAGCTACCGAGCCTAACACTTGGTTGCTTTTAGCATGTTCTTCACTTCGGTTACCCATGGCAACTACCTCCTCTTGTCTTGCAGAGTTAACCTCTTGTAGTTGTGTCACTCATACCCCATAGTGCTTCACAGACCCAGGTTCTTTAGATTACATCAGAACCCGATATGCACCACTTTTGAATAACTTCAGACCAGGCCCAAAGCGGTTGAAACAACTTTATTATTGACAGTATAACAGGCTAAATACCCTGTCCTAACTAAACCTAACTGTGGCTGCCCCAGCATTCCTGCACAGGTAGAGCCCTTATAGGCAAAGTCCGTAGTGGTAAAATCGCAGATGCTGTTGTCCCGGCGAGGCAACGTCTTTTTCTCCAGCAGCAGCTCTTTGGAACTCAAGGCTTGGCCAACCTGTCGAGTCTGGTCCCCTGTCCCTTTTATAAAGGCACAAGACCAGTGAGTCTGACCCAAAAAAGCCCCAATATAGATTGGGAATGGCGGCAAGAGACATTAACCCCCTCCCCTGGCTAAAGCAGTCATGCTAACTAGCTCGTAGTAGGCAAACCTGCCTATAAACTGGTTTAACGTTGGTTACATGCACAAGGAGGCTGTAAGACTATTCACAAAGCAAACTCACGCATGCGCAGTAAGGAGCCAAGTGTGGTTCCTCAGGAAGCCACAGCCAGCTCCCAAATCTAAAATGGTGGCTTGAGGGACCTGGAACAGTAACAAGAACTGGCTTCCAGGCACTGGTAAATACCTGACTATTAAAAACCAGCAGCTACAGTATTTGAAAGCTGAAGTTCCTTTTTAAATGCATATTTTTGGGTTTAATACCGATGTAATATTTTCTGAGAAATTGATCTTGAATGGGCATTCAGATTAGGGAGACAGAACTAAAGTTGAACTCCAAGCAGATATAAAAAGATACAATTTAGTTCTGTCTTCATTAAAGTAGTACTAAACATTTAGAGTCAACTTACCCGCTTGCCAACTGCATCACTTACTGTAGATGTACAGCGGCAGAGCAGCTCTTCTGAGTATGGTACATGATCTGGCACTTTCGGGTAGGGGGCGCGCACACGCGCTGCTGGAGACCTGGCTGTGCTGTGATTACACAGCACAAATCAATCATCGGTTGCTGGCCATTGGATGTCAGCCGGCACCCGCTGATTGGTGAGGAGAGAGACAGGACAGAGCTCTGGATATGTAATCAAGGCAGAGCTCTGTCAGTGGGGAATTGATGGATTTTGATTCCCTGCGAGGCAGGGAATAAAATCTATCACTTCCCTTAGAAAAAGTACCACACATAGTGTGTGCAAACACAGACTAGGCACACATGTAACCCTTTGATTGCCCTAGCTGTTTAACCTCTTCTCAGCCAGTGCCATTAGTACAGTGACATTGTGCATATTTTTAGCACTGATCACTGTATTAGTGTCACTTATTCCCACAACGTGTCAGTTAGTGTCACACTGTTCGCCGCAAGTCGCTGATCACCAGCATTATCAGTATAAAAAATAAATAAAATAGATACAAATTCCAGTATATATTCCATCATTTGTAGACTCTATAACTTTTGCGCAAACCAATCAATATACACTTATTAGGATTTTTTTTATGTAGCAGAATACATATTGGCACAAATTTATGAAGAAAATAGGATTTTTCTGTCATGCTTACCTGTAAAATCCTTTTTTTGGAGTACATCATGGGACACAGAGCAACCATGAAAGGATTTTACAGGTAAGTATGACGGAAAAATTCTATTTTCTTTATCGTACATCATGGGACACAGAGCAACCATAATAATAACTATATGGGATGCCCTAAAGCAATGCACTTGAGGGGAGGGAGACACAATCATAGAAACTGCCACGCGAGAAGCACTCTTTCTGCCACCCAAAACATACTGTGGCCAAGCAGTATCCTCTGTGGCTTTGATAGCCATCTGGTAAAATTCTGTGAATGTATGAACAAAAGACCATGTAATGGCCTTAAATCCTGAGCCACTGACACCTGATGGCGGATGGCTCAAGATGCACCTGGTAGCGAGCCCTTTTACCAAAAAAAGGGGTAGGGAATCTTGACCTTTCAAGCCATAGGCTTGAATAATTAACTGGCAAATCCAATGAAAATAGTTAACTTAGATGCCTCCTGCCCATCCTGGGCTCTACTGGAAGCGCAAACCAGGCAGCACAAACCAAATCAAGTAATTCTGACCACCAGAACTACCTCCAGAGTATGCAGTGATCCAACTCCTGCCAACTGAGGATCAGAAAAGGCAAGACATTGTCTTGATTCCAGTGAAAACCAGACACCATTCTAGGCAAAAAATAGATGAGGACACAACAACATCACCTTAATATGATGCAAGACCAAAAATAGCTCCTTGACACTTCACTTAGTGAAGTGATAGCAACCAAAGAAGCCACTTTCCAAAATAAAGGACTAACAGAATCTCTTGACTGGTTCAAAAAGTGGCCTCTGCAAGGACAGTCAATATCAAATTCAAGTCCCAAGGACACAAGAATGGCCTGACAGGTGAGATGGTCTATGGTACACGCTGTATGGACAAAGGAGTGAGAAACAACAGCCCCTGGAAAAAAAATGTATAGGGACGAACCCTGACCGTTAACGGTACTTAAGGCCAATCTCCTTTCCCCTACCGATTGGAGAAAGAGAGAGATAATCTCCCACTCAAATATTTCTTTGGGTGCCAGTTCCTGGCTTCACCCCAGGCAAAAAAATATTTTCAAGTCCTGTATTAAAGTTCCCTGAAGCTAGCTTCCAGGGGCTCAACAGTGCTGAGATACAGGACTCAAGACCATTAGGTCCCTTCCGGATCCTTCACAAAAGTTGTGGCAGAAGTCGAAACAGAGGAAAAGCTTCAATAAGGGAGAACTGGTCCCTAAAGCGTCACCAGTGCATCTACCACTATTGCCAGTGGGACCCTCGTCCCGGACACAACCTGTCCCAACTTGTTGTAGAACTTGGAATCTAGTAGATTCTCCTGCAGAGTTCCCCCTGCCACTATTCTATACCTGGAATATACACTGACGATAGAGACAGCACTTATGCTGTCCCAGACCGAATGTGGTTCACCTTCCTGAGCTGAATGACTCCTGGTGTCACCCTGGTGGTTGATATATATATATGCCCCTGCAGAGGCTTATCTGGATAGAACCTACAACTGGTTTGTACCATAATCCAGAGCAAGGCGTACTGGACCACTGCATCAGTGGTCATTATCTTCCAATACCTAAAAAGGAAGAATTGAACCTTTCTAGATTCCGAACCAACAATCGCCAATCTTTAGCTGTGCAACATACTCCGGGAACAGAGCCCTTTGGCAATCCAATGCCTGGATCTTTAAGTTCCAGACAGAGAAAATGATCCTCTACCAAGACCTGGAGTAGGACTGTACATATGGAATGTGCTTCAACCTAGATACAGCTTCCTACTGCAAAGTGTATCAAAGTCAAAATCTGGAAACCCCCTGCTTCGTCCAACACCAGAGCTAGGAGCTTTGTGAAACTCAGAAGCTGTGGCCATTCCCCTGCAATTACAGAAATCTTTGATAAGGCTGGAAACAACCCGGCACATGAAGCTATGTGTTTTCTGATGATTATGGGCCCTGCAAACTACCTCTTGCAGAGAGGTCATCACTGAACAGACTGAGCCTATCTGAAACAGAAAGATGCCCAGCGGATTGAGATCTTAAGATAGACCTCATGTCCCTATTCGGTTTTGAAGCTACCAGTTAATTGTTTTACAATAATGAGCCCAAAGCTTTTGCTCCAAGATCCAATGCAAGGCCAAGACTGACCCGACTAAGGAAAGAGCTAACCACCTCAGAGCCTGCTCTAAAATCTTATGGTATGAGATACTCTCAACAGAGCAACCTCAGATGCCTCCCTCACTTAGGAGGGAAACCTGGGTAGTCTCCCATTTAGGTACTAAACAGGCTTTACCTGAGATCATGCACCACAGTGGCCCAGATCATCTTGATGCCATTGGTCCAACAGGAGACGTGAACATTGCCAGACCGCTGAACCTGAGGGTAGTGTACCTGCCTCACCATTCTAAGTCATTCAGCTAGTCTAACAGATACATAATAAAGTGACTGTATTAGACAAACTAATACGCAGTTCCACAAGGATTCAGGCCTACACAATGTTGGTCTACCGCTATACAACCCCATAGGTATGTACGTATGCAGGTACCCAGGTATGCAAACATACAGGTATACAAGTATTCTTGCCATTCATGCATCTATGTATACAGCTCAAGGCAATAAACACATATGTATGTATCTCTAGACAAATAAAACACATATGTATATAGTTCAAACTAAGCATATATTACGTATGCAGTATAAATGAAAGCATGTCAGCATGCGTTTAGGCAACATGCATTTATGGAGGCATGCGTTTATGGAAGCATGTAGGTATGTGCTTAAGCAAATATGCGTTTAGGCAAAACACAAAGCGTGTGTGCAAACATGCACTTATGCAATACGCGCCCATGGAGACATACATTTACGGAATACGGCACCCATGCAAACACGTATATCTATGCAACATGCATACACACTTATGCCCACACATCTATACCAACATATGCTTATAAAAACCTGCGTTCACACAACATGCGTCCATGCAAACGCGCCATCGTGGCCAGCCTTGGGAGGCTGCATGCCGGACACCGCCCGCTTGTCGGGCGTGGGGGCCATGGGGCGGGGCCCTCTGCAAACATGTGCCTTTGCAGGCTTGTATTCTATGCAAGTAAGCAAGCATGTATACTATGCTGCACCTGGGCCCATACTAGTTATAGTCAGGGATAGCCAAATACATAGGCATCCAATGCAGCCTCTATGCTGCTTTAACAGCCTAAGGCATCTTCCACACCAGAATATAAACAAAAAAAGTCAGTGCTACTACCCATACATCACATAGAAAGCAGAGATCCCGGGTGCTCGATCCACAGTCGCTGGCTGAGTAGAGAAATAAGGAAAAGATGATCCGCACTCCGGTGATTGCTCTTAAAAAGTGTAATATTTATTGGCAAGCCACAGTGACCAAACGCAAATGAGAACAGTTGACACGTTTCAGCCTATAAGGCCTTAGTCATAACCACATTACAGACATGAAATTTTGAAATAAATAGTAGCTTTAAGGATCACTGGCTCCACCCATTAATTGTCTTAATTGACTACAGGCAATTATCCAAAAAAGGGGAATCAGCAATACTGCATATTGTGTGATTCATATGTATGCCACTATTTGTCACACACCTTATAGTGATAATAAGTACATGTGTGCACACACTCGTGCATGCACTCATGCACATATACATGATTAAAACACACCATGAGATACAAAAAACATTAAAATACAAAAAGTAAAAAATAAAAATAATAATCCAGGTATGTGAAAAAAAAGATACCAGAGGAGGAAAAGAGAGAAAGAGAGGAGGCTCTGGAGAGAGGCATGCTTAATGTAAGTGCAAATCCAGATCCCACCTCAGGTTTAACTCCCGAGGCAATCTAGTTTTTAATCTAAAAATCCACCATGCTTCTGTCCCCAGTAGCCTTCTCTCCCTATCACCTCCTCTGGGCGAGTGAGACAACCGTTCTATTCCTCTAAAGCGGAAAGAGGAGAGATCGCCCTGGTGACATTCCCTAAAGTGACGCATTTGAAATATTTCTAGCATTTGGGTTATTTGTGTCACAGTAGTGTTCCCCTATATGGGCTCTCAGAGGACGTGTGGTACAGCCTACTTATTGGAGGCTGCATGAAATACAGGTGATCAGGTAAATTACATAGTTTGTGCCACAGTTGATGTATTGTTGTATAGTAAACTCTTCATCTGTAGCTGTGGCAACAAATGTTTTACCCAGATCACACAAGTTACAGTACCCACAGGTTTTTATATTACAAGGGTAACTACCAGGATAGGAGAGCCAGGTGGGTTGGCATTGTTTGGATGAAAATAGACTAGGTGATAGTGCAGTCCCCAGTGTGGGCGCACCTCGGCTAGAAAAAAGGCAATCCACTTGCAGAATCCCATTTAAATCTTTATCTATATTACCTATTATATCTAAATCTATTATCTGTTTGGCAGGTAAAACAGCTGCCATATCTGTATTTATTCTGTGAAGATCGATGGGTTGTGAAGGCTCGTTTAACAATTTTTTAGGTGAAGGCAACTGTAATGGGTCATAGAAAAGACCACCAGAAATAAGATATGCCAATACAAAAACGGACTGCCCTAGAGAGTTTACATTTCCTCATACCTAAAGGGATGATTGGCCATCTTTCTGTACTTACAATGACTATCTGTATACTCATTATTTTATTTACACCTGTGAGTGAACTTTAGTTGAATCTGCTTTTTAATTAATAGACTAGTTAGGGTCCCATGCTTCCACACCCCTTTTGTGATTTTGTTAATAGATTAGGCTCCATTCAGAAAACAGATATAAAATCTAACTGACTGCCATGTAGTTTGCTAAAGCACTTTGTATAATAAGCATTTGTTAAAAATACTTGTTTTCGCCTTTCGTTTCATTCTTTGTTTTTTGTGACAACTTCCTATTTATCTACATGCACTCCAGTAATGGCGTTATGCCATTTCTCAGGGTGGGGTTTAGGAGATTGACAACAATGGCTCTACATAATGTGTGTCACTTGTAAGCTCATGTGACCTGTGACAACATAGAAGGACATAACAAGGACAGAGCATTGTCACGCTATAAAAGGAAGTACCTGAACGAGTGCATTCATGACAGGATCACCAGATATTAGTGTAGTGAAAGTTGCAGCCTTAAAAATCTAAACAACCACAGCAGCCATTTTAGTCACAAAAAAAAAACAAAAAAAAAAACAAAACAAAAAAAAACAAACAAACAAAAAAAAAAACACACAACCATACAATTAACATAAACTACAAACAATAAACATTTTTGACAATGGAAGCAAGAGTGAGGTCTTTGGGTGTCCTGAAAGGTAAAATTCATAACTATATTCACCCATGTAACTCAGTCACGCCCCAACCAGCAAAAAAAAAAAAAAATAGATGTTTTGAGGTCATACATTCTTACTTTTTTCCCAGGGGACCTAGTTCTTTGGAGAACCATCAATAACCAAGTGGAGGCAGTATACGCCAGATGGGCCCCAATTTTGTAACATTCAATTACTCACTAACCCCCCCAACAAACCCCAAACCTGCCTAGCAGCTGTGACAATTTTTTTAAGCCCCCCTCCAGGATAAAGATGTCCCCTCTTCCACCCTTCTCTAGATGATCACTATGTGGAGATAAATCTTTATCTAGCCACCCCTTAAGCTGGATACACGCTATACAATTTCCTTTAGATTTTTTCCTTTAGATTTACCAAAAGCATAGAATATGTGGTCAAACCTAAACACTTTCCATTTGTATGCAATCAGGCAGGTCCTATAGTTGAAGGAGACCGAACCACAAAATTTGTATAGTGTGTAATCAGCTAAACTTCCTGCTTGAAGTCCTTATTTGATGGTCACCAGCAGGGCCATCTCAGGCGAGAGAAGAGGGACAACATCATCACAGGAGGATGGTAGGGGTCAGGTGTCTTGGGGCGCAATTGCAGTGGTGGATTAGTGGTCCCCTGTACCAGATCCTGGATTGGGAACATAGACCCCATACACACTATTAGATTTTCTGCAGATTGTCGTCTTCAGATTTACCAAAACCATATAATATGAGATCAAACTTTAAGAGTTTCAATTTGCATGCAATCAGGCAGGCCCTTGTACTACATGTTTTTGGTAAATCTGAAGACAAAAAGCTGCAGAAAATCTAATAGTGTGTATAGGGCTTTAGGTGTGTATTGCTGGCTTCACCAAATAAGATTGTCAGCATAGGTTAGGAGGGTTGGGTTTGCTAGAAAGTTACTTCTATCCCAAAGTGGGACTTTAATACCTCCTACCAACCCCTGACTTACCATGAACTGAAAATCAAGAGTGGGTGATTGGGGAAACTTCCTCACCACCTGAATTTTCCAGAATGATTACCCAGCAGCCCACATTGGAACATTCCCTGCAACTCCACTCTTCTTCTAATCAACCACAAATCTGATGAGACCTCCACCCTTTCCAGACTGAATGCACATTATTAACCCTTTATCTGACCTGTTCCTCCCCTTAGCCATGAAGACCCCCTATCCATTTGCTCTTCTCCGGGTCTCTATTTATTCCTGTGTTTTTAGATGATGATGTGGTTGTTTGCATTTATATGAAAATGTTTTCATTCCTATTAAAACAAATGATTTTACTCCTCTATAGCAGGCTAAGAATTGGGGGAGGGTTGTAATGGTCATTGTTATGTTCCTGTGTGATGCAGCAATTACATGCTACTGTGGTCTAGTGCATTTATGATACACTGTAATGTTTCTTAAAATGCTTCCAATTTTTTATATATGTGTTTGTCAGCAGACACAGGAAAAACAACCCCTACAATGCATTACGACATTTCTTATGAAGCAGTACAGTATGTGTGGAGTCAGCCCTATTGCATTGAATAGAAAGCCACAGGACTACAGTGTCAACATATCGCAACTGCGTGTAAAGTGATTATGATGTACTTGGCAAACTGTGTATTCTTTATCTTAAAACACACAATATAAAACCATATGGGGAGCACAGCGATATTCACTGAATTACATGCATTGTATTTTAAATGGGAACTTTACTCCCCCATAACCTCCCAACCTGGTATGCTGGGTTCTCTTAAAAAACATGTTCACCTGCCCAGCAGATCCAGCACTGTCCTGCAGATATCTGCTGTTCCGATAAGACAATTGGTGTTCCACGCTGCCATATTGGTCCTCCTAAACCAGCTGCCTCTTCTGAGTTTAGGCAGCCTGGCAAGGGTTGCCACCTGTCCAGGATTCACCCGGACAGTTCAGGTTTGGAATCATGCGTCCAGGTTTCAGAGTGCCTGAAACCCGGACACATTATTCAGACCGGACTATGGCTTCCCAGCAGGGTTGCTGGCTACAAGTGTCTAAACCGAGAGTGTCTGTTATACTCTTTCACGCTACCCAAAGCTAACACTAACAATTCCCCAAACACACAGATGGGAAAGTAGAGAGGGCTTGATCCGTTCCTCCTCCTCCCACCCATACCCATTTGTGTCTGCCCCCACTCCTCAGAAAAGGAAAGTATGGGCCAGAAATTTGAAGTCCAGCAGCCTTAGATACATCTGGATGAGAGGTGGTGACTGCCAAGGGTTGAGTGAGCTCACCATCCATCCCTGTCCGTGACTGAAGTCTCCCCCTTCTCTCTCCTGCCTCTGAGTGAGTACACTAAGGTAAATCAGGGTTCTCAGAGCACCCTTTACATCAGAGGCCACAGTGTTCCCCCTTACATCAGAGTCCTCTTCGTACATCAGAGTTCTCAGTGCTCCCCCTTAAATCAGGGTTCCCAGAGCATCCCTTATGTTAGAGGCCCCAGAGCTCTCCCATACATTAGAGTCTGCAGAGTTCCCCCTTACAGTGTAAGGGAACTCTACCGATTCAGATGTAAAAGGGGAACTCTGCAGATTCAGATGTAAAAGGGGAGCTTTGTGGACTCTGATGTAAAGAGGGAACTCTGTGGACTCTGATGTAAAGAGGGACTCTTGATTAACTTCATATGATTAGAAATGTATTTAATTGCAAAATATGTGTATAATTTATCCGTTTGCCGACCAGCCGTCGCAGTTATACTGCGGTAGGCTGGATCGGCTGTGCATATTGCCGCACCCATACGTTGGTCCCCTTTCCCTTTAATAGCTATAGCAGGCGTGTGCACGTGTGCCCACGGCGTGTCGCCAGAGTCAAAGCGCGTGGCCGGTCCCCGCGATGGCCACCGGCCACCCATGATCACACCACATAGAGCCAGAACCGGGATCTGTCAATGTAAACAAACAGATCCCCGTTCTGACAGGGCAGTAGAGAGAGATCGTCTGTCCCTAGTGATCAGGAACAGCGATCTCTCTCCTCTTTCAGTTAGTACACTCCCCCCACAGTTAGAAACTCCTCCCAGGGAACACTTAACCCCTTGATCGCCCCTTAGTGTTAACCCCCTCCCTGCCAATATCATTTATACAGTGATCAGTGGCTATTTTTAGCTCTGATCACTGTTATGCCTCGTACACATGATCAGAATTTCCGTCGGAAAAAACTTGGATGGTTTTTCCAACGGAATTCTGCTCAAGCTTGCCTTGCATACACATGGTCACACAAAAGTTCTCTGAACTTTTGACCATCAAGAACGCGGTGACGTACAACACTACAACGAGCTTAGAAAATGAAGTTCAATGCTTCCGAGCATGCGTCGAATTGTTTCCGAGCATGCGTAGGGATTTTACGCGTCAGAATTGCTGCAGACGATCAGAATTTCCTATAGGAACTTTTTCCGTCGGAAAAATAGAGAACCTGCTCTCAATCTTTTGCTGGCGGAAATTCCGCCAGCAAAAGTCCGATGGAGCATACACACAGTCGGAATTTCCGACCAAAAGCTCACATCGGACTTTTGCTGGCGGAATTTATAATCGTGTGTACGGGGCATATTATCACTGGTCCCAAAAACCTGTCAAAATTGTCCAGTTTGTACGCCACAATGTCGCAGTCCCGCTAAAAATCACTGATCACCGACATACTAGTAAAAAAAAAATTAACAAAAATGCCATAAATATATCCCTTATCTTGTAGATGCTATACGTTTTGCGCAAACCAATCAATATACGCTTATTGCGATTTTTTTTACCAAAGATATGTAGGTGCTTTCCCAGACGGTAGGGTAGTAGGTAATGCTTTCCTGGTTCTTTGGTCTTTTGACAAGTATTTTCTCTGCCCATTAATTCTGTGTTATATAAAAGAGACAGGGGACTGTACCCGAGGGAAAGTTGTAGGTCGGAGAAGACCCATTGATTTTTAGGGCCTGTAATAGGCCAGAGAGAGAGATGCGGAACCCATAATGGAGAGAGACGAAGAACAGCACACCTGTGAGGAGCAGAAGGATGTCTGTCACTACTACCTGGATGTAAAGTCGTCAGAACCTGGGGTTTGCACTGAAGCCACCAGTTGCTGGAAGATGCCTCTGATGGACATTGCAATTACATGGACACTACCTATGTAGGTATGCTGAGGCAGCACACAGCCTGTACACAGATACTTGGGGAATAAAGACAACTCTGTAAGAGTTAACACAGCGTGGAGTACAAGCAAGTGCTTACCTAGAGTAATGAAAGTTCACCAAGGATATTAGGGGTGGAGAGCTGCTGTTTGACCAGAAAACACACAACAAAACATTTGTAAAACGCTCATGTCACACATTTTTAGGCATTCACATTGAAGTCTATAGGGTCCAATCTGCCTCCAATGTGCCAAAAAGAAATTTATGTATGTTTTTTTTGTGTGACAGGCATTTTGCTGCAGGTGGTAGAATGCTCAGATGTGATCAGGGGCCATTGAAATGAATAGGATTTGGCTTGTGTAGCGTTTTAGAGCTACAAGCTTCAAACAGAAAACTGCTCAGGTGTGAACGGAGCTGAAGAGTTACTAAAGTGCACACATGGAGTCAATGCTATATGTACGATGGGACCCCATACCATTACTGGGAGTGGGGTAGTGGTGATACACTGGATAGGGGGACGTGGACAATGCTTAGCATGTCCCCCCTAAATGCATATCACAGAGACATTGTACATTGACACCTGAGAGTTAACTGGAGAATAGTTGCGGTGTAAATGTACACAGTGTACGTTCATCTCTAAGAACAGAGGCCCGCCTTAAGGTCGCAAGTTCGACCACGGCAGTCTCAGCCATGTCCGGGGAAGTGATGAAAATGGCACAAGAGTAAAGCTGGATACACACTATACAACTTTTGATGTTCGATTTCCTTTAGATTTACCTTCAACTATGTAGTGCAAGGGCCTGCCTGATTGCATACAAATTATAAGTGTTTAAGTTTGACCACATATTATATGATTTTGGTAAATCTAAAGGAAAAAAATCTAAAGAAAATTGTATAGTGTGTATCCAGCCTAAAGGTACCCCATAAGTGAACCTGTCACAGGTGCGTAACATAGCCTAGAAGAACCCACCCCAGGGTAGGCCTCTCATGTGACCCTTGCTTGGCACTAAACGAGGAGAGAAACATGGAGGACATGAGGACCACCTGTCACCATGACCTGCCCTCGCCTAACCACTCCCCTCCCCCAATACAAGGGGGCAGGGAGCTGAAGTTACACACTGCAGAGCTCAGGGACGAGAGCTCTGAATGCTGATTGGAGGGAAGGGACACACCACTCTTCACACAGTACACCGGAACAGAGCAGAGGCTGTCAATCAGCGGTAAGTCCCTCCTCGTCACCATTTTTCTCTTGGTGTCAGGAAAACTTGTCAGACGTTACTCATGCAGATAGCAGAGTAGGGATGAGCTTCAAGTTCGAGTCAAACTAATGTTCGACTCGAACATCGGCTGTTCGCCAGTTCGCCGAACAGCGAACAATTTGGGGTGTTCGCGGCAAATTTGAAAGCCGCAGAACACCCTTTAAAAGTCTATGGTAGAAATCAAAAGTGCTAATTTTAAAGGCTCATATGCATGGTATTGTCATAAAAACTGTTTGGGGACCTGGATCCTGCCCCAGGGGACATGGATCAATGCAAAAAAAAGTTTTAAAAACGGCCGTTTTTTCCTGGAGCAGTGATTTTAATAATGCTTAAAGTGAAACAACAACCACCGGGCAAGGGTTGTGGTGATGAGGCCCTTGTCCCCATCAACATGGGGACAAGGTGTTTTGGGGGGCTACCCTAAAGCACCCTCCCAATGTTGAGGGCATGTGGCCTGGTATGGTTCAGGAGGGGGGGTGCTCTTTTCCTGCGGCCTGCCAGGTTGCGTGCTCGGATAAGGGTCTGGTATGGATTTTTGGGGGAACCTCACGCCATTTTTTTAAAATTTTGGTGCGGGGTTCCCCTTAAAATCCATACCAGACCTGAAGGGTCTGGTATAGCTTTTGAGGGGGACCCCACACCATTTTTTTTTAAATGTTGGCCGGGGTTCCCCTTAATATCCATACCAGACCTGAAGGGCCTGGTATGGAATTTAGGGCGACTCCCACGACATTTTTTTTTTTAATTTTGGTTCGGGGTTCCCCTGTGGGGAATTCCCATGCCATTTTTATCAATGAACTTTTATGTGTATTGTCGGACCGGCAATTCATTAATAGCCACGACTTTTTTTTCCTTTGAAATGTCATTTTGCTGTCAGACTGTTCTAAACACGGGAAACATGCGCCCCTTTACAGCCATACTATAGACACCCCCCAGGTACAAAATTTAAAGGAATTTTACACTTTTATTGTTTCACTTTAAGCATTATTAAAATCACTGCTCCCGAAAAAACGTCCGTTTTTTTTTGCATTGATCCATGTCCCCTGGGGCAGGACCCAGGTCCCCAAACACTTTTTATGACAATAACTTGCATATAAGCCTTTAAAATGAGCACTTTTGATTTTTCATGTTCATGTCCCATAGACTTTAACGGTGTTCGCGTGTTCGAACAAATTTTTTGCCTGTTCGCAAGTTCTGGTGCAAACCGAACAGGGGGTGTTTGGCTCAGGAGGGGGTGGGCCAAAAAAAAGGGGAGGGGGGAGGGGGGAACAGGGAGAAGGGGGGGAAAGGGGAGAGGAGGAAGACCGTGTGGTATCAAGTGTGGACAGAGAAGAAAAATAGACGTCTATTTTTCTTCTCTATCCACACTTGATACCATACGGTCTTCCTCCTCTCCCCTTTCCCTCCTTTCCCCCCTTTCTCCCTGTCCCCCCCCCTTTTTTTTGGCCCACCCCCTCCTTCCCTTTTGTGCTATTCCTTCCCTTCCATTCCCCACATTACCTTCACTCTGTTTTCCTGTTCTTTGTATGTTGTATCTATGGACCTATTCCCAACCTGTACCTGTCAATATTTTCAAAAACTATGGTAATATGATATTCCCCCTCATTGCCCTAGGGGTAAAACTTTTTGACTTGAAATTCCTATTTATATTTAGTACTTTTGTTACCCCTCGCAGGTGCAGTGCACGCCCCTCCTCCCCTCCAAAATTTGGGGGTTATTCAATGTGTGATCCCTCGTATGGTATGCGTGCGCGATGTCTGCTCTCCAGGGGGACCGACCCACCGCCTGGGAAATTGGAGATACATGAGAGGGCAACTCCCTCATACTTTGGCCGTCTACAATCATTAAGAGCATTTTTACTGGTAATGTTGTAACATATGGACTTGTTCATGCATATATAAATATATTGTTTCGTTCTGTTCTGTTTTGAAAGATTTTTTGATGCATGTTTACATCCCTACAGCTGTTAAACATCTATCCTCTGAAGATGACCCACTGGGGTCGAAACGCGTCAAGATTTCATGATTTAAAATTCATGCTGCTTTACCTTTGTTGCCCATGGTTGATTGTACTGTACACTGCTCCATGACCAATTTTATATTCTAGTTCATGTCCTGACCTTTACATGTCAGAATGCACGAAGTAAAATTTGTTTTATACCATAAAAGTTCTTGACCATTCATCTAATTTTGAATTGCATTACATCATATTATTGGCTGCAGTAAAGCCCTGTTAGGGGGTCTCCCGTTTTTTCATATGCATTTTTTTAGGGTGCGCAGCCTTTTTGCCTGTACTCCTCTGAGTGTCTCCCTTTTTTTGTTGTCCTCACGTTGACAGCATGAGAGGAGAGACAATAACTGGCTTCTGTTAAAGGGACATCTACACTGATAATCAGGGCATTATCAGCGTTCTAATTATCAGTGCAGTCCCAAAAGTGCTGCCTATCAGTGCTGCCAATCAGTGCCCACCAGTGCTGCCAATTAGTGCTGGCAATAAGTGCCCATTAGTGCTGCCTTTTCCCCCGCTGGAGCAAACTGGACCATACTTTATATAGGGTTTTTTTTCCTTCCTCTGGATCAACTGTGGGCATAGGATTGTGTATATGGAGATTTTCTATTTGTTTATTCTAATTATTTTTTTTTCTACTGGTTGAACTAGATTGACCTGTGTCTTTTTTAAACCTAAGTATGTAACTTTGCATTATATAAAAGCAAGAGCAGACCTTAGCATATCAACAAATTTGCTTGTGTTGTATTTTTTTTATCCACAAGATGGCATACTTACTACTCATCTACAGTTTGGAATATACTTCTAAAATGATGAGATGCAGAATAGTTTTGTATTTCTCCAGTGTATATCATCTGGCAAACTACATTTACATGGAATTGTATAAATCTGCTTAACTATAATCAGTACACAGCCCAATGGTTCATGCAGACAAATATTTGAATAATCCATAATCATCAACATTATTAAATAATATCTGTTGTGCTAGCGTAACTAAATCCATTGCACATAATCCTGTTGGATTGATTGTGGAGCAAAACATACCCAATTACAACTTTATATTAAAGCTATATCAAAAACTAACCAGGTAAATGCCGTTCCCCCTTAGCTCTGATCCTCACTGTATATATTCTGTAAAAAAAGAAATTGCTTCCTTTTTTTTTTTTTCCTCTATGCGCCGTTGTCCCCCTCCATGTACACAGAAGCGCCAAAATAAACTTTTTTTAAAGAAACTTTATTTGATTAAAAATATACTCACAAAGAACATAAGTGCAACACCCACCTAGTTAGGCAGCTAGGTAAATTAATGCCGCGTACACACGAGCGGACTTTCCGGCATACTTGGCCCGGCGGACCAGAGTCCGCCGGACAATCCGTCCATGTGTAGGCTTCGGCTGACTTTTTTTTCCCCAAAAGTCCACCGGACCTAGATTTAAAACATGTTTTAAATCTTTCCGTCGGACTCAGTTTCTGGCGGAAAGCCCGCTCGTCTGTATGCTGGTCCGACGGACCAGATACGACGCAAGGGCAGGACATTGCATCTCGCGCTCGCTGCAATAGGAAAAACAAATTTTCCTATTGCGGCGAGCGCGGGGCATCCCAGGCCCTTAGGTCTGGTATAGATTTTAAAGGGAACCCCCTACGCCGAAAAAACGGCGTGGGGTCCCCCCTAAAATCCATACCAGACCCCGATCCGAGCACACAGCCCGGACGGTCAGGAAAGGGGGTGGGAACGAGCGAGCGCCCCCCCCCTCCTGAACCGTACCAGGCCGCATGCCCTCAACATGGGGGGTGGGTGCTTTGGAAGAGGGGGCGCGCTGCAGGCCCCCCCACCCTAAAGCACCTTGTCCCCATGTTGATAAGGACAAGGGCCTCTTCCTGACAACCCTGGTCGTTGGTTGTCGGGGTCTGCGGGCGGGGGGCTTATAAGAGGGCCCCCAGATCCCGGCCCCCCCACCCCCATGTGAATGAGTATGGGGTACATGGTACCCCTACCCATTCACCTAGGGAAAAAGTGTCAATAATAAAACACACTACACAGGTTTTTAAAATAATTTATTAAACAGCTCCGGGGGGGTCTTCCTTCGGCTTCGGGGGTCTTCTTCTGGCTTCGGGACGTGACGGGAACATACCAGTGACGGATCGGCTTCTGCTTTCCCTGAAATGTTTTTATGCCTGCTGCATCTTGTACTGGACTATGTACGTGCATAATTTTAAGGAATTAACCACTTGCGGACCGCCCACCATTGTTATACGACGGTCCTTTGAAGAGGAATATCGTTGTTATGGCAGCAGCTAGCTGCCATAACCCCGGCATCCTTTTCTTCAGCGGGCAGTCCACTTCTAGATAAAAGTGGCGGATTCGCCGCAAGATCACTTTTGTCGGCGGCGGGAGAGAGCCCCCCCCCCTCGCTCCCGCCTCACTCCGGTGCCCTCTGCCACTTGCCAGAGCCGTCGGTGGCGGCAGAGGCGATCAGATCCTCTACCTATTCTGACATGGAGACGAGTGAGGGGAAGATGGCATCCCATCTCCATATCATTGCAGAGCGGAAGCGACGTCAAAATGTCACTTCCGCCCATAGCTCTTAAAGAGCCTTTTTTTTTTTTTTTTTATGTTTTCAAATGACAATTTTTTTTTTATTGCATTTTAGTGTAAATATGAGATCTGAGGTCTTTTTGACCCCATATCTTATATTTAAGAGGTCCTGTCATGCTTTTTTTCTATTCCAAGGGATGTTTAGATTCCTTGTAATAGGAATAAAAGTGACAACATTTTTTTTTAAAAAAAAGAACAGTGTAAAAATAAAAAATAAAAGGTAAAATAAATAAGAAAAAAAAAATTTTTTAAACGTTCCCCATCCCGCCGAACTTGCGTGCAGAAGTGAACGCATACGTGATTAGCGCCTGCATATGAAAACGGTGTTCAAACCATACATGTGATGTATCGCCGCAATCGGTAGAGCGAGAGCAATAATTCTATACCTAGATCTTCTCTATAACTTAAAGCATTTAAAGAATTTTTTAAATGTTGCCTATGGAGATTTTTAAGGGTAAAAGTTTGTCACCATTCCACGAGCGGGCGCAATTTTGAAGCGTGACATGTTGAGTATCAATTTACTCGGCGTAACATTATCTTTCACAATATAAAAAAATAGGGCTAACTTTACTGTTGTCTTATTTTTTAATTCAAAAAATTGTATTTTTTCCAAAAAAAGTGCGCTTGTAAGACCGCTGCGCAAATACGGTGTGACAGAAAATATTACATTGACCGCCATTTTATTCTCTATGGTGTTAGAAAAAAATATATAATGTTTGGGGGTTCTAAGCAATTTTCTAGCAAAAAAAAATGTTTTTAACTTGTAAACAACAAATCTCAGAAAGAGGCTTGGTCCTTAAGTGGTTAAAAAAAAAAAGCAATATTACACTATTCCTGCCTTCTGTGGATCTTTGTGGCGGTGCCAATTCTACAGAGTCCTGTGATGTGAATTGGATGTATTCACTAGAGGATATATGAGGCTGAAGAAAGTCACCTCTGTATACCATTGCATATTGGATTGGAATTGTTTATTATTTATATACGGATGATTGATTGTCATGAGATTCCTGAAGGGGCTAAATCTATGAGACAGGGAGTTTCCTATATCACATGCTTAATGGTCACTTGTTGGCTGAGGCTATCTGGCAAGCGCATTTGATTATCACTTTGGGTGAAGCACTATTGATCTGAGATTTTGGAGCACAAAACACTTTAGAAGCACGGCGTTGGAGCATATATAGAAGAATTGTTCACAGTGTAGTTTTTTGGACTTTTTTGATTTATTTGTGTGCACTTTATTAATTGAATCTACACTGTTTATGAATTTTCACTTAGTATTACTACTGTTAATTGCGCCCTTTATAAGTAATTGTTCAATGGACTGTTCCAGTCTTGCTGCATCTGATTTACCAAATATCTCCCGGTCCCCAGGTGTGAGTAAAAATTAACAGTGCTGTTGTTGAACCATCCCCTGAAAATTGTGTCCAAGCATTTTGGAGTATTCCACACCACCCCTGGTCCCCTCCCAAGTCCTTTTGAGCAATAAAATACAGGAAAAGACAACCCCCTAGACTAGTGATGGTTAACCTTGGCACCTCAGATGTTTTGGAACTACATTTCCCATGATGCTCATGCATCAGTGTAGTTCAGTAGTGTAGTTCATGTATCATGGGAAATGTATTTCCAAAATGTCTGGTGTGCCAAGGTTCGTCATCACTGCCCTAGACTGATCAAGGAGCTGGAGTGAATGGAATGTTGCTGTGTGCCAGGCTGCCTCTGCGCTGTAGTGGGAAGGAACCAGTTAATCTATAGTAGCCCCTCCGGGGGTAGCGCTACATAAGGAGCACATGTAAAAGTGAAAGCAAACTGCTCGGCTAAACACACATGCGAAATGATGTCACCATCAAGGTCTTGCCTGACTAGTTTCGTCACACCAAACATCTTCAGGGGATTCTGATACAAAATAAGGTTAATTATGGTTTTTTGTAAGGCTCGCAGGAAGTATAAAGTACATTGCATTTCTGAAAAGATGAACAGTTTTTTTCTGTGCTTTTTTTTTAAATTAAAATATGAAAACTAATGCAGCTACTCCAAGTTACATTCCATTCAGGTCTCCACACATCGGACGTCTATATTTTTTACTGCACCGCACATCATACCAGTATTGTGGTAAACAGGACATGTGATTTACAGGTACGGAAAAATGCAGGTTTTTGCATATGGTGTGAACGAGCCCTAAGGCTGCTGATTAGTCACTACATTTTGAATAATGAAAAAGTAACAACTAAAATATATTATCAAATATCTAAGCAAAGAATAACAGACGCAGTTTGGAAAGTACAATTTAGTGGTGAAAAAAAAAAAAACACACAATAACATATATCATATACAGTATTATGTGCAATGACTCAGTGTGATCTCAAGCACTCTAATATAATGTGCTAAGCAGCATTTAACCTCCATCCTCCACTCTGAGCTGAGACTCTTCCCATAAAATGATTAAAGCACTTTTAATTCTACACATAAATGGCCACTCCCTGCAAATGCCGTGCCATTATCGTTTCATGTGCAGTCTTTCTGCACAAATCACATATGTAAGGCTGAGAGATGGGTGATATGTTTTGTCACAGTATCCTTTGTTTTGATGGTAAAACCTGTGAACAAAGTAAGCTTAGATTTGCATGTTTTCATGTGATTTTTTAGCATTTTTTTTTTCACAATTTTTTTTAGGCACTTTCAGGCTTTTAGGCTTAAAGCCCAACTCTGTGGGGACCAATCTAGCAGCATGGAGGATCTAGTAAGTAAATCTTATTTCCTATGCCCTCTAGACCTAAATGAGCAGATAGCCCCTGAAGTTGGATTATCAACCCAAAAATGTACGATCATGCGCCAAAGAAACTCCTGTACATTTTCTGAGCCTTGAGCGGCAGCATTGTTTAGATGTGAAAAGGCACAAGAGAACAGCGTGGAAATCTGGTGTTGAGTGTTAAGGCACTTGTGGAAACATGACCAGGCCCCACAATATATACAGCTGATATACTCATTTTATTTAGGGATCAACAATTAACCAATTATTCAGTGGGGTATAAATATCTACAAGAAAATGGCGGCCCTCTTGGCTTTCCTGAAGACGCGACTTGCAAAACTGGTTGGAAGCCTTACGGCCGTTGTCATTTCCGGCTACATGACGTCACGTCTGGCCCGGACTTCCTGGTGGTGGAATGCACACCGATCCGGGGAGGGAGAAGCGGTGGTGCATTTAAACCTAAAAGCTGTATACATTTGTGCCAAGTCAGGGCACAAATACAGTCATGGCCAAAAATAGTCACCTCTTTTGTTTGTATTGGTATGACACAAAAAAAAAGTGGAGAAACGAAAAGCCAAATCTGACACATTCCATGCTCAACTCCAAAAATAGACTGGCCGGCGGCGCGGCAATGACAACCCCCCCCGGGTGGCCAGTGGTCAGGCACCTATCTGATCTAGGGGGCTGGCGGGCTGTGGTGTCCTCTCCTCCTCTCCGGGGGCGCGAGCAGCAGGTCGGGTGTCCTCTCCTCCCACAGCTTCCTTAGCCATGTGTCTCCTCTCTGTCTCTCTGTTCCTAAGTGCTAGGCATCCAACAGGATCGCCTGATGCTTTGGCCAATCGGGAAACAGGTCTCACAACCTGCCTCCTGATTGGTGGGGAGGAACTTTAGTGTGAAAATAGCGAAAATTCCCTGAGCCCACCCTTTTTTGAAGACTATTAGAGCCTCTAGCTCTAATCAGGTGCTTCAAAAAAAAATGGATGGGGGGTTGACGCCCGTGCGTCCTCTATGGACGGGCCTCCACAGCCTGTAGGTAAAACGAGTATCTCCTAAACATACACCGTTTAGGAGATATTCACCCTGCATGCAGCCAGTGACATCAATCTAAATGGTCCGGCATACCTTGCCGAAACTTCAGAGCTTCATGCTGAGACAGAGGACAGAGTGACGTAATCTCAGCTCCGGCCAATCAGATAGCCATAGAAAAGGGGCGGGCCGGGCCATGGCTCCGTGTCTGAATGGACACAGGGAGCTATGGCTTGGCTTGGGTGCCCCCATAGCAAGCTGCTTGCTGTGGTGACACTCAACAGGAGAGAGGGGCCAGGATCACTGAAGAGGGAACCGAGAAAAGGATCTGGGCTGCCCCAAAGCACCCCCCCCCCATGTTGAGAGCATATGGCCTGGTATAGTTCGTGGGGAGAGGGTGCATGTTCAGATAAGGGTCAGGTATAGATTGGGGGGGGACCCCCACGCCTTATTTTTAACATTTTTCTATTGCCAGCAATGTTTTGTTTTTTTCATTAAGCTGCAAGTGGGGAAGCCCGTTGACAGCCAATGACTCATCCGTTGTTAAGGATGCCGCGGTCGGCTTCCCGGTCCGCTACTTAACAACCAGCTATTCACTTTGCCCTAGTTGGGCAAAGCTTTGCCCAATCAGGGCTTAAAATGCACTGTGCAGTAAATTGTGGGGCGCTTGGCAGGTGAACATCTCGCCGAGCACCCCACAAATTCAGGTGTTCGCTGAACAGGCAAGGTTTATGACAAACTTCTGTTCGCCCAACTCTAATCCTGAAGCACTTATTGACCTTTATTCATTTAGAGGTCACTGGACCTACGGTGAGTGGGCACTTCTCACATTGATGACTATTGGTGTTTTGTTGGAAGAGCACTCTTCAGCTACATCACCTTTTCATGGGGTGGGAGCATCACGTTTGCTTTACGGACTTTTTCTTTTGTTGTCGATTTGTGCTGAGGTTGAAATAGTGCTGATTTCCCCTTTTTTGGTTTCACTTCTGGAAACGTGCTTCAAAGCATTCAGATAAGAATGGGGCTAGGAGTTTTGATTATTCTGAAAGAATCCATAAAGTTCACATTCTGGTAAAAAGAACAAAAGCTGGCCACACAAAGAGGTAATGATACAGTGTAAGTATATAAACCCTTCCACACTGATAAATATAATATATTGTGAGAAAATAATATTACAAAACTGTGAACCAGATAACTTAATCTTCTCCCAAAAACCAGCTGATATAAATATATTTAAAACCCTAAGTGATGTAACAAAAATAATAATTACAGCACTATAAATTTTTCTTTGTGAAAATTCATACACAATAAATTATTCAATAAATATCATGATCAAATAAAGTCCTCCAAACAATACAAAAAAATATTTTAACCACTTGCCGCCCAGCATATAGCAGAATGACGGTGGCAAAGTGGTTGTGATATCCTGACCGGACGTCATTTGACGTGATCAGGATAACACAGCCGTCGCGCAGCGCAGCGATCAGAGGTGCGGTGTGTCAGTCTGACACACCACAACTCCGATCGTGGTATGAAGCCTCTGACAGAGTCTTCTTACCACGTGATCAGCTGTGAACAATCACAGCTGATCATCGCGTGAACCAGGAAGTGTCGGTAAATGGCTTTCCACGGTTCACGCTGACAGGGAGGGGGGTCTGTGCTGATAATCAGCACACTGATTATCAGCACAGCCCCCATCAAAAGGTGTCCATCAGCTGCCAATCAGTGCCCAACACCTGCCACCCTGTCCCCATAATAAAACGCCTGTCAGTGCCCACAACAGTGACAATCAGTGCCCAAAAAAGTGCCAATCAGTGCCCCATCAGTAATGCCTGTCAATGCCCATCAGGGTCACTCGGTAATGCCTGTCAGTAGCTCCTCATCAGTACTGCCTATCCAGTGCCACCTATCAGTGTCCATCAGTTTTTGTTTTTTTTAAATTGTCAGTCTTTTTTCATTTATAGCGCAAAAATTTAAAACCGCAGAGGTGATCATATACCACCAAAAGAAAG
Source organism: Lithobates clamitans (assembly GCA_037952925.1). Taxonomy (NCBI): domain Eukaryota; kingdom Metazoa; phylum Chordata; class Amphibia; order Anura; family Ranidae; genus Lithobates; species Lithobates clamitans. The sequence goes on from JBBGZY010000458.1 coordinate 6,001,797, forward strand.
CTCTATTTGTGGGAAGAAAAATATAAAAATGTGTTTTGGGTACAGTATTGCATGACTGCACACTTGTCATTCAAAGTGTGACAGCACTGAAAGCTAGAAATTGTCCTAGGCAGGAAGGAGGGAAAGTGCCTGGTATGGAAGTGGTTAACCAAAATTAATTTCCAATTAAATAAGCTCAAATAAACCATGTTTTATAATACAGTGTGTCTACCTGTACAATTTGTGTTGTGAAGGTGAAGTCAGGATCAGGTAGGCTCTCACTACTACCCAGTTATTGGGAAATGTTGCTCTCATTAGATCTAAAATATGTTGTGTGGCTGGTTTAAAAGTTATGTATAGAGATTCTCTATACATTTTCTTTATTATGGTCAAGTGGAGCTGTAGTCCCATTTTAACAGTTGAAGTGTTTTTGAAAGAAGCCCTTTAGTTTTCAGCACTTAAAACCCATATACACTTTGTAGGGCATTAATGCATTTACCACACACAGTGCAGCAGGATACTGATGAGGTCACCTCTGTTCTCTCTCCTGTGTGCATGTTCACAATATTGGACTGTCAGCACTGTACAATGCAATAATACCTGACTGGCTCACTGTGCAAAATCTAGCTCCAAGCCCTGGTTTATGGGAAACAAAAAGATTTCTGATTTTTAGAGTAACAGAAACTCACATGCATTACTTTACATGTTTCCAGACTTCTGCTTTAACCAATTCACTACCGGGCACGTTCACCCCCGACTGCCCAGGCCAGCTTTCAGTGCTGTTGCAATTTGAATGAAAATTGGGTGGTCATGCAACACAATACTCATATGAAATATTTCTCATCTTTTTTAAACAGATAGAGCTTTCTTTTGGTGGTATTTAATCACCACTGGGTTTTTTATTTTTTGCTAAACAAATTAAAAAATGCCAACAATTTTGAAAAAAAAGTTTTTCTTAGTTTCTGTTAAAAAATTTAGCAAATAAATAACTTTTCTTCTTCACTGATGTGCGCTGAGGAGGCTGCACTGATAGGCAATGATTGGCACTGATATGGCCGAACTAATAATCAAGGCTCTGATAATCAGTGCCCTGATTATCAGTTTAAACCATGTGCCGACTGGCTTACCGGTTAACGGCTCTCCTTTCCTAACACAAACACAATGTGGGAGGAAAGGACCGACAAGTCTGTTTACATGTGATCAGCTGTAATCAGACACAGCTGATGACATAGTAAAGTGCTGCTGTGATTGGCCCTTTACCACGATCTGTGATATGCTGTGTCTGAAAGGACACAGCAGTCACAGAGCGCGGCGGACGCGTGCCCCAGGGGGTGCATGTCAGTGAATGAATGAATGATTTGTAAAGCGCTGCAAATGCGAACTGAATCGCCTCAAGGCGCTGGATGCATTCTCTGATGTCAGCTTTCTCAGAAGAGGAAGGTCTTTAGTTTTTTCCTGAAGGCCTGGTGGTTTTCTTCCATGCGGATGTTAGTTGGAAGAGCATTCCATAGTCGAGGTCCTTGGACTGCGAATCTTCATTCTCCCTTTGCTTTGTAGTGGTATTTGGGAACGGTAAGGAGGTTTTGGTTAGCCGATCGAAGACTGCGATTCGGTGTGTAGTGTTTTATTTTCTCGCGGAGATATGGTGGGGCGTTTCCTTGTACGCATTTTGGGTGAGGCAGAGGGTCTTGAATGTGATCCGATTCTTCACGGTTAGCCAGTGTAGGCTCTTTAGGGAGGGTGAGATGGATTCCCAGGGTTTTTTTCCTGTTAACAGTCTTGCCGCCGTGTTTTGGATGAGTTGTAAGCGCGCAAGCTGATATTGGGGTAGTCCTACGTAGAGCGAATTTGCGTAGTCGAGTCGGGAATTGATGATTGTTCCCACAACTGCCGCTTTGTCCTCTTCTGGGATGAAGGGGATGAGTCTGCGTAGTTGACGGAGGAGATGGTAAGACCCGCTCATCACTGATCCTATTTGTGCGTCCATTGTCATTCCTGAGTCAAAAATGACTCCGAGACTCTTGGCTTTGGTGTTTGGGGAGATGGTCTGTCCAAGGATGGTGGGAGGTGTCCACGGAGTCTTTATTTTGGAATTTTTGTTGGCATGTAGGAGAAGAAGCTCTGTTTTTGATCCGTTAAGTTTGAGGGAGCTGGTGGTCATCCAGTCATCTATTAAGGTGAGACATTTCTGTAATTGCTGATGAAGGTCTTTTTGTCCGTTGATGCGAAGGTAGAGTTGGGTGTCGTCAGTGTATGAATGGAAGCAGAGGTCGGTTTTCCTGATGATATTGAGAAGTGGGCGGATGTATATGTTGAATAGTACTGGTGACAAGGGTGATCCTTGAGGGACTCCGCAGGAGATTGCCCGGGTTTCCGAGGTGAATGTTCCTAGTTTCACTGTCTTGGAGCGATTCTCTAAGAAGGATGTGAACCATTTTAGGGCAGAATCTGTAGCTCCTGCTACTTCAGCGAGGCGGACAAGTAAAGTATTGTGGTCCACTGTATCGAATGCTGCGCTGAGGTCTAACAGTACCAGGAGACTCTGTTCTCCGTCGTCTGCTGCTTCAAGGGCCTCGTCCCATATTTTGAGAAGTGCCGTTTCTGTGCCATGGCCTGGGCGGAAGCCTGATTGCAGAGGGTCCAGGAGGAGGTGTGTGTCCAGGTGGTGTTGTAGCTGCTATACTACTGCTTTTTCCATGATCTTGGAGATGGCGTTGAGGCTAGTTATTGGTCTATGGCAGTTAGGGTCCTTAGGGTCGAGATTGGCTTTCTTTAGCAGAGGTTTGATGATGCCTTGCTTGAGGGGGGTTGGGACAGTCCCTTCTTTGAATGATTGATTTATCAGCTGTGTTAGGATAGGGGCCAAGATGTCGGAACATTCTTTAAGCAGTTTAGTGGGGATGATGTCGTTCGGTGATGTGCTGTCTCGAAGGCTTCTGATGATGTTTTTAGTTGTGTCTATGGTGATTGGGGACAAAAAGAATTTCGGAGGTTGAGTGATGTTTGTGTCGATATCCTCTTTTTGCTTTGGTTCAGTGAGGGTGATAGTTGTTTTCTGATGGATTGATTTCCGAATGTTGTCGATTTTGTCGATGAAGAAATCTGATAACTCATTGCAGAATTCTTGAGTATCGTTTCCTGGGGGCTCCAAGCAGGTCGGGTTCATAGACTGAGCCACTATTTTGAAAAGTTCCCGCGGACGGTTTAATGCGGATGAGATGGTGTCTGAGAAATGTTCTTTTTTGGCTTTGAAGATTGCCTTGTGGTATTTCCCCGTGAGTGCTTTGTAGTTAGCAAGGTTTTCCTTGGTAGGATTTCTTCTCCATGCTCTTTCCGCTCTTCTACGTTCTTGCTTGAGTAGGGTGAGAGTACCATTGAACCAACTTGAGTTTTTTTTGCGGATGAGTGTTCTGCGTTTTGGCGCCACGGAGTCTGCTGTTTGTAGTAGTACATTGTTTAGGGAGTTGAGCGTTTGTTCTGTTGAGAGGTTTGAGTTTAGCAAAAGAATTTTGCTCGACAATGTGGTTTTGAAGAGATCAGAGTGAAGTTTCTTCTGAGATCTATTCCAGTGTGTTGCTGTTACGTGTTTCTGTTTTTGGAGGATGGTGTTAGTGGTGATTTTAAATTTGATAGCATGATGGTCCGTCCATGGTAGCGGAGTGTTGTCAGATACGTTGATGTCCATATTCTGTTTGAAGATGAGATCTAGGGTGTGTCCTGAACCATGCGTGGGAGAGTTTATCAGTTGTTGAAGGCCAAGTTCTTCCATTTGGTTGACGCAGGCGGTTGCGATGGGGTCTTGGGCAGAGTTTGCCCACAGGTTAAAATCCCCAAGTACCAGCAGGTTTTTGGTTTTGAAGGTGTGTATCGAGAAAAATTCAGTGAGCGGCGTGAGGAGATTGGTCTTTGGTCCTGGTGGTCTGTAGCATAGTAGTATGTGAATGGTGTCTTGAGGTGTTGTTTGGAGGTGCAGTGAGAGTGTTTCCATGAAAGGCACTGAGTTCTGTACGTTAGGTTTGGTGAACCCAAGATGAGATTTGAAGATCACTGCTAGGCCTCCTCCTTTTTTCCCGATTCTATGCTCGGTTAGGATACTGTAGTTCTCGGGCACCAGTTCCGTTAGGATGGTGTTGCAGTCAGGTGTTAGCCAGCTTTCTGTAATGAAGAGGCAATCTATGTTGTTTTCGATGATGAAATCGCGGATTTCCAGCCTGTGCTTGACTGCAGATCTGGTGTTGATCAGGGCGCATGCTAGTTGTTGTGGTTGGATCGGTGTCTCCTTGCATTTCCTGGTTGATTGTGGGTTGGTTCTTAGTACTTGTTCTTTTTTTAGTCTTTTTTGAGTGGCAATCGGTAAAGTTGTGGCGGTGTTTCTTAGCCTGTGGATGGTGTCTGCTGTGTATTTAAAGTTGCACATGATGAGGAGGATGGTGTTGCTGGTAGGAAAGGTGTTCTGATGGTAGAATTGATGTGATGGTGATCCACTTGCGGGGGGATGGAGGGGTCTACTGGCTACCCGCTGCTTCTGAAGTTGTGTGGCGATGAGCTGGTGAGGGTGCAAGGTACTTAAGGAGGGTACGTATGCCTACCCCCCTGTCGTTGATCCAGAGGAAGGCGAAAAACCCCTAGCTGCGAGGGCCAATAATGCAGCAGAGGAAAAAATTCCTTCCTGACCCCCCGAGGGGCGATCGGGCTGGCCCCTGGATCAACAGTTGGAGTACCCCTGGTGGCTTACCTGTAGGATGGTCCGGTGGACGACGGGGGGATCAGACACTACTTACTGGTAGGTGGTGCGGTGGCTGCGACTAGGATGATTGAGTTGGAGTAGCCTCCTGGTGGGGTGATTCAGGAGTGGGGGGGTGCGGGCTCTGTAGGAAAAAAAATGGGAGGGGGGATGAGTGGCTGGCTGCAGGAACCAAGCCGCAGCCGTGGTCTGTCCCACAGAGTCTAGCAGCTAGTCTATAGTGATTAGACTGCGGCTGCGGTGGTGTCCCGGGGGGGGTGCCAGAAGGAGGGATCAGGGATGATGGGTCCAACCGGGGGGGGGAACCCGGCTAGGGGCTGGTGGCCTCAGAAGCTGCACCGGGGGTCTTCAAATTGCTGCACTGACTGCCTGGGTGTGCCAATATGGCCGCCGGCTAGGCCTGAGCCGCGGCTGGACGGCGGGGGTGTACCAAGATGGCCGCCGGCCAGGCCCGAGCCGCGGACTGTCCTGCGGTGTATCCGGAGGTCCAGCGGAGGTGTGCGGGAGAACCGGTGTGAAGGTAAGCAAGGATGAGGGGGGGAGCCCGCCGGTCGGGCAGACCGGTCGGGGGGGCGGTGAATTGCTGCCTGCTGGCAGCCGAGCTAGGCCGGAGCCGCGGAGTATCCTGTGCGGCCGGCCAGCTGGCTGAGGCGGCGTCAGGGGGGGTGAGGTGGGTGGGGGGTCCGGTGGTAAGTGTGAGGGGGGCTGAGCCGGACCGCGGAGTTGCCTGGCGGCCGGCCGGTTGACTGGACGGGGTCCGAATGGAGGACCGTAGAGAGCGGGGAGGGGGGTCCCGGAGCTGCTACAGAGGGGGCCGCTCGGACCCGCAAAGAGCCCCGAGCGGCCGGCTTGCTGCTAAGTGGCGAGGGGAAGGGGGCAGGTGAGCTACCGCAAGGGGGTCGGGATGAGTCAGGACCCAAGGATGGGAGCCGGGTGGCCGGAGCTGCTTACGAGCCGCTGCAGCAGGCTACAGCAGAGGTCTGCTCTCCACAATGTCAGCAATCACACTGACTGACTATTGTTATCGGACTTCCAATTCCAATTCCAATTCAGGAGTTCAGTCCTCTGAAGAAGTCACGTGACGTGGCGATACGCGTCAGGAGCACGGGACGCTGCCACACACTAGCTGGATGTGACAAGCTCGGCGCTCGTGGATGTTTTACCCCCCAGCTGTGTTTTAAATGTAAGTGCATGAATTTTGTGATTGTTTTAATAAAGCATATGATATACGGGATTATGCTATGTGCGGTTTCTGTTTTCTATATACTGCACAATATAACTCTGCATAACGGGTGGTGAGGAACTGGAAGTGGGGAGAGTGTTTTAGAAGATCCAGAGCCTGGGATTATACGAGCACGGCGCTCGTGGGTTGAGGTGTGCGCTCATTGCTTAAAAGACTTCCCCGTCTGCGGGGCCTCCTCTACATATGCTGTATACCTTACAGCTGTAAGGTAAGGGGCCTGGGAACACGGAGGTGCCCCCACCTGTCAGCACACTGTCTTCCTTCCCCCCTGGTCCACCATCAGTATCCTATCTACATCCAGGATTGTCACATTTGGTGGTGGGACTGTCGTCACTTTATTTATTTTTATTTTTTCTTTGGTATATATTATATATTTTTTTCACCAAGTGTTGGCGGGTCACCAACACCAACCACTGGGACTATTTTATGGACACTTATATATATTTTTTATTTTCTATTCACAGTCTTTTTCCTTTTTTTATTGTCAATTATTATCCACGTGTGTATTTATATCATTAGTTGATTATAATATTAGCACATTTATATATACATGGTTTTAGCAATTTCATTGGATAAGTTTTCATGATATCTGATAGACTCTGGATTGATGCTCTTTTTGAAGCAGATTCATATACCCCTGTACACTCTTTGTTGGCATACACCTTCATTTTATTTATTTTATTTGGTTTGATTACAGCACTTTTGTTATGCATCATTTAGCGATATTTGTTTGTGCTTACATTGTATATTTGCATCTGTGAGTCCGTTTTCACATAATTTATTCACATTTTTAGGTCATTTGATATCTTTTGATTCATTTTAGTCTAGCTCCCTTTCCCTTTCTTCTGAGAAACCAACACTTCTGGGAGTATTAATTTCCTCTGTCCCTCTTTCCCAGAGCATTCACTGGTTTCTTCCACCAACGTTCACATCACTTTTGTGTTCTGTATAGGCATAGGCATTGCTGGGAGGAACTGCTTAGCACAGAAGAGGGCCAAAAGATTGACACCTATGGAAGCTTCAAAAACAAAAATCCACCCTTGCAATGTAGGGAAGCCTTTTTATGTCTAGAGGAGAGTTGAAGAGGTTGCTTCACTTACTTGATTCCTCACTGCATCCGACTCTAACGCTCTCCTCCTCTGCCCAGAACTCCTGTCTGTGAGTACAGCTTCAGTGTCATCACTTATAGTACAGGGGCATTAACTCTGTATGGTACAATGAGGAGGCAAGAGTATAACCGGGGGTAGTCGCAGCTTAGGGAGCAGCTGGGGTGACCAGTGACAGCACTGGAGAGAGCATGCTGGAGAAAGGAGTAAGGCTGGGTTCACACCATCTTCGCATGCAACTCACAGCAGGGGTCTGGTGTATCCCCGTTCCAGTTCCAATTTCAGCCTGAAATTTTGGCTGAATTCTGACCTGAAAACGGGCCAAAAGACTCACAGGACCCCTGTGCAAATTTGCACCAGAGCTGCAGCGGAGATATGTGAACCGGCTCCATAGAGAACCAATTAAAATCTCCTGCTATTGCGAATTGGATGCAAATAATCTGCATCCAATTCGCAAGGGTGTGAACCCAGGCTAAGGGATTTACTCCTTAACTCTCTGCCCCTAGACTAAACAAGCGATTGACCCTTGCAGTGCAGCGGGGCTCATTGCAAGGATTTTTTTTTCTTTCTAGAGTTGGGCTTTAAGGTTTCTCAGAAGTCTTCGGCGAATTATTCCTCTTTAATGGAGAAGATTTCAGCTGCCCAGGCAGGAAAAAAAGGTGCACACCTGATAGTTCACAAGCAAACGCCCTACACCCTGTGATACCTCCACTGCGCTTCTGAATAAGTGAAAAAAGTATCTAAATCTAAATAAACTATAGCTGCCACTTAATATGTAACAAATACGTGACTGAATTTAAACCTCTAGAGATAAGTGGAGTAAATAGTAGCGCTCAAATAAATAAATACAAATAAAAAATGAAAAAATAAAAATGTGCTAATGAAAGCAATGATCAATCTAAATGAACAGTAAAGGTATATATATGTGTAAATATTGACAATAATACCCTCATTGAAAATCAGTCACAATGTGAAAGTGATCTGACAAAAAAGTTATTGGTGAACACTGAGCAAACACATCCTATCACATAATGTTCAAAGCGACACACCCTGTGGCAGATGTGAAAATAATAAATGAAGTCTTAACAAAGTTCATATCATGTGAATATATTCTAACAAAAAAAGTTATTGGTGAAGACTGTGAGCAGACACATCATAAAACATAATAATCAAAACAACACACCTGTGACAGATGTGAAAATAATGAATAAAGTGTTGACATGAAGTTCATAAATTATGAATATTCCGATGAATGGTCTGAAAAAGCAGTCTATAGCGGTCGCGGTGGACCCAGGATAGTGTGTCAGCTGTGCAGTCTCACCCACTCCTAGTCTCTTTCGTCACAACCGACTTATTCATGAGAATCGCATGAATAAGTAGGTTGTGACGAAACATGTCGGGGCGTGGCTATACGGCAAGCATCTAAAGCGTGACGCAGGACGTTGTGACGTGACACGCTGCATCGAATGGTGGAGGCTTGAGACTAGGAGTGGGAGAGACTGCACAGCTGACACATTATCCTGGGTCCGCCGTGACCACTATAGATCGCTTTACCAGTGCATGGAGTTTATGTTACGATTTCCTTTGGATTGTTTTTTTTTTGGCCTGCTTTGGTTTTTACACATGCGAGTGCAATGGTGTGCGATGGTTTGAATTTTTAATACATTTGTTGTACTTTATCACACTATATGGAACATTCTTTTATTTTCATGTGGAGCAATCACTTCTTGAGGAAAAGGATTTGTTGCATTTACGCTCGCTATTTGGAGATCACGTTTGGAATCTGGAGATCACATTTTAACCCCCAATAAGTGTGGATTGAGGCGAGTTATGCCAAACACGAGTGGGAGGCAATTGTAGCTGGTGAGTGCAAATCTTTAAGTGGGAGTGGAAGCACAAACACTGAGGTGTGATGGAAGATCACAAAGAACAACCAAGAGTTTTCATTTATAGATTTTTTTAGACCATTCATCGCAATATTCATAATTTATGAACTTCATGTCAACACTTTATTCATTATTTTCACATCTGTCACAGGGTGTGTTGTTTTGATTATTATGTGATATGATGTGTTTGCTCACCGTGTTCACCAATAACTTTTTTGTTAGAATATATTCACATGATATGAACTTTATGTTAAGACTTCATTTATTAGTTTCACATCTGCCACAGAGTGTGTTGCTTTGAACATTATGTGATAGGATGTGTTTGCTCACAGTGTTCACCAATAACTTTTTTGTCAGATCACATTCACATTGTGACTGATTTTCAATGAGGGTATTATTGTCAATATTCACACATATATACCTTTACTGTTCATTTAGATTGATCATTGCTTTCATTAGCACATTTTTATTTTTTTTTATTTATTTGAGCGCTACTATTTACTCTACTTATCTCTAGAGGTTTAAATTCAGTCACGTATTAGTAAAAAAAGGTGAATATTCTTTTCCGTTAAGCTAGGTTCACACTAGTCAAAGCTTTGAAAGGCAACAAAACACCAAAGTCCTTTCTACGTGATAATCTTTCAGTGCCATTCTTTCTTATTTTGTTTATTTAACGTGCTGTGTCTTTTAAAGTTGTCCTTTCACCTAATGAATCTGACCCTACTTCTCAGTACAGTTTAAATGTCGCTTTTTATATATACACTCCAGCCTTCACACATCATCTCCCCGATATTCTGTGTATTATGTGAAAAGAAAAAAACAATATGGTGCCTTATCTTTTAAGTGCTCAAAAGTCCCTAAAGTTGTGCCACCTTTATCAGATGTGTCCTCACCTGGTCACTATAAAGTTTTCAGCGTTGATATACTCCTCAAATCGATTATTCCTTCATCCAAATATTTCAAAACATGCACCTTGTGAGCGTACACAATGCTCCCAGCAATTTTTCCATTCTTCATAGCATCCCTGGAAGTCTTGAAGTTGGATGGCTCTAGGAGCCTGTGTAGTTGCTCCATAGACGTTATCCACACTAGCAAAATGGTGTCCTTTCTCATGTTCAAATCTTGATTCAAGATTTCATGAACAATTGACTTGGTAACTCCAGATCATTCTGATAGTGAGCCTGCCTGTCCAGGTTGAGAACAGACTTTACCGCATCCACATTCCATTCCGTTTTCTCACCCCCCCCCCCCCTTTTCCTGGCCTTGTATAAATTACACCATTTTTTAAAATTTTGGCATGAGGTTCCTCTCAAAATCTATATCAGACCAAAGGATCCTTAACAACCAGCTATTGTTAAAGATACCAGTGGCCACCTCCTAAAATTTGTGTATTTGACTTGCCAATTCGCATCAGAACCGTATCTAAATCTCAGCTGAACCATTGAACAGTTACTTTGAAAATTCGCACTGAAAATGGACCTAAAAAATAGCACCGCACATTTTTGAACAAGGTCTAATAGAATAAAAATAGGTACCGGTAATTGGTATTGGCGAGTACTTGAGAAACAGTATCGGTACTCAAACTCCGTTTTAAAAAATTGGTATTGGTGCCTCTCTAATGGAAAGTAAATTTTCAGTGTATAACCATGACAGCTACACTTTACACAGACATCGATTTCAGCACTGCATTAATAACCACTTGCCAACCATCCGCCGCAGTTGTACTGCGGCAGAATGGCACGGCTGGGCGAAACAACGTTATGCAATGTCGCTTCGCCCTGTGGGCACTAGGGGGTGCATGCCCTCCTGCTCGCCCACAAAACTGATGAGAGTGCCCGACGGACCCAATCACCGCCGAGCTCCCGTGATCGCTCGGAGCACACAGATAACAGGGTTCTGTGTGTGTAAATACACAGTTTCCGGTTCTCTGAGGGGAGAACAGACAGATCGTCTGTTCATACAAAGTATGAACAGCGATCTGTCATCTCCCCTGCAGAGTCCCATCCCCCCTTCAGTTAGAGAACACACTAGGACACACTTAACCCCTTCACTGCCAGTGACATTTTTACAGAAATCAATGCAATTGTATAGCACTGATCGCTGTAAAAATACCAATGGTCCCAAAAATGTGTCAAAATTGTCCGATGTATCCGCCATAATGGCGCAGTCCCGATAAAAATCGCAGATCACCGCCATTACTAGTAAAAAAGAAATTAATAATAAAAATGCCATAAAACTATCCCCTATTTTGTAGACGCTATAACTTTTGCGCAAACCAATCAATATACGCTTATTGCGATTTTTTTTTACCAAAAATACGTAGATGAATACATATCGGCCTAAACTGAGGAAAAAAATTGTTTTATATTATAGATTTTTGGAGGAAATTTATTATAGCAAAAAGTAAAAAATAATGCGTTTTTTTTCAAAATCGTCGCTCTTTAAAAAAATAAAAAATAAAACCACAGAGGTGATCAAATACCACCAAAAGAAAGCTCTATGTGGGGGGAAAAAAGGATGTCAATTTTGTTTGGGTGCAACGTCGCACGACCGCGCAATTGTCACTTAAAGCGAAGCAGTGCCGAATCGTAAAAAGGAAAGGGGTCAGGAAAGGGGTAACATTTTCCGGGGCTGAATCGGTTATAAACACTCTTTAAAAAAATTAAAATAAACTAGTTTATACAGCCACCTGAAATAGTATTCACACCCCTTGAAATTTTCCACATTTTGTCATGTTACAACCAAAAACGTAAATGTAATTTATTGAGATTGTATGTGGTAGACCAACACAAAGTGGCACATAATTGTTAAGTGGAAGGAAAATGATAAATGTTTTTAACCACTTCAGCCCCGGAAGGATTTACCCCCTTCCTGACCAGAGCACTTTTTACAATTCGGCACTGCGTCGCTTTAACTGCTAATTGCGCGGTCATGCAATGCTCTACCCAAACGAAATTTGCGTCCTTTTCTTCCCACAAATAGAGCTTTCTTTTTATGGTATTTGATCACCTCTGCTGTTTTTATTTTTTGCGCTATAAACGGAAAAAGACTGAAAATTTTGAAAAAAAATGATATTTTCTACTTTTTGTTATAAAAAAAATCCAATAAACTAAATTTTAGTCATACATTTAGGCCAAAATGTATTCGGCCACATGTCTTTGGTAAAAAAAATGTCAATAAGCGTATATTTATTGGTTTGCGCAAAAGTTATAGCGTCTACAAGCTAGGGTACATTTTCTGGAATTTACACAGCTTTTAGTTTCTGACTGCCTATGTCATTTCTTGAGGTGCTAAAATGGCAGGGCAGTACAAAACCCCCCCAAATGACCCCATTTTGGAAAGTAGACACCCCAAGGAAATTGCTGAGAGGCATGTTGAGCCCATTGAATATTTATTTTTTTTGTCCCAAGTGATTGAATAATGACAAAAAAAAGAAAAAAAAAAATTACAAAAAGTTGTCACTAAATGATATATTGCTATATTGCTCACACAGGCCATGGGCCTATGTGGAATTGCACCCCAAAATACATTCAGCTGCTTCTCCTGAGTACGGGGATACCACATGTGTGGCACTTTTTGGGAGCCTAGCCGCGTACGGGGCCCCGAAAACCAATCACCGCCTTCAGGATTTCTAAGGGTGTACATTTTTGATTTTACTCCTCACTACCTATCACAGTTTTGAAGGCCATAAAATGCCAAGATGGCACAAACCCCCCCCAAATGACCCCATTTTGGAAAGTAGACACCCCAAGCTATTTGCTGAGAGGCATGGTGAGTATTTTGCAGCTCTCATTTGTTTTTGAAAATGAAGAAAGACCAGAAAAATTTTTTTTGGGGTGTCTACTTTCCAAAATGGGGTAATTTGGGGGGGGGGGGGTTGTGCCACCTGGGCATTCCATGGCCTCCGAAACTGTGATAGGTAGTGAGGAGTGAAATCAAAAATTTACGGCCTTAGAAAGCCTGAAGGCGGTGATTGGTTTTCGGGGTCCTGTGCGCGGCTAGGCTCCCAAAAAAGTCCCACACATGTGGTATCCCCGTACTCAGGAGAAGCAACAGAATTTATTTTGGGGTGTAATTTCACATATTCCCATGGCATGTTTGAGCAATATAACATTTAGTGACAACTTTGTGCAAAAAAAAAAAAAAAAAAAAAAAAAAAAAATTTGTCTCTTTCCCGCAACTTGTGTCACAATATAAAATATTCCATTGACTCGACATGCCTCTCAGCAAATAGCTTGGGGTGTCTACTTTCCAAAATGGGGTCATTTGGGGGGGGTTTGAACTGTCTTGGCATTTTATGCACAACATTTAGAAGCTTATGTCACACATCACCCACTCTTCTAACCACTTGAAGACAAAGCCCTTTCTGACACTTTTTGATTACATGAAAAAATTATTTTTTTTTGCAAGAAAATTACTTTGAACCCCCAAACATTATATATTATTTTAAAGCAAATGCCCTACAGATTAAAATGGTGGGTGTTTCATTTTTTTTTTTTTCACACAGTATTTGCGCAGCGATTTTCAAACGCATTTTTTGGGGAAAAAACACACTTTTTTAAATTTTAATGCACTAAAACACACTATATTGCCCAAATGTTTGATGAAATAAAAAAGATTATCTTAGGCCGAGTACATGGATACCAAACATGACATGCTTTAAAATTGCGCACAAACGTGCAGTGGCAACAAAATTAATACATTTTTAATAGCCTTTAAAAGCCTTTACAGGTTACCACTTTAGATTTACAGAGGAGGTCTACTGCTAAAATTACTGCCCTCGATCTGACCTTCGCGGTGATACCTCACATGCATGGTGCAATTGTTGTTTACGTTTGACGCCAGACCGCCGCTTGCGTTCGCCTTAGCGCGAGAGCAGGGGGGACAGGGGTGCTTTTTATTTATTTATTTTTTTTTGCTTTTTTATCTTATTTTTAAACTGTTCCTTTCATTTTTTTTTTTAAATCATTTTTATTGTTATCTCAGGGAATGTAAATATCCCCTATGATAGCAATAGGTAGTGACAGGTACTCTTTTTTGAAAAAATTGGGGTCTATTAGACCCTAGATCTCTCCTCTGCCCTCAAAGCATCTGACCACACCAAGATCGGTGTGATAAAATGCTTCCCCAATTTCCCAATGGCGCTATTTACATCCGGCGAAATCTAAGTCATAAAATGCTTGTAGCTTCCGGTTTCTTAGGCCATAGAGATGTTTGGAGCCACTCTGGTCTCTGATCAGCTCTATGGTCAGCTGGCTGAATCACCGGCTGCATTCTCAGGTTCCCTGTTGAGACAGGAGAGCCAGAGAAAAACACGGAAGACGGTGGGGGGGGGGGCATTCCCTCCCACTGCTTGTAAAAGCAGTCTAGAGGCTAATTAGCCGCTAGGATTGCTTTTACATGAAAGCCGACCGCTGGCTGAAAAGAATGATACCAAGATGATACCTAAACCTGCAGGCATCATTCTGGTATAACCACTCAAAGTCGTGAATGGCGTACCTGAAGACAAAAAAATGGTTAACAATAAAGCACAGTAAACGGTAAAGTATAAAAAATTGCATACCTGAAAAGCAAACATGATAAAACATAATAACAATAAAACATTGCAGAATAGAATACAGTAAAAAAGAGCAGAACAATAGAGAGAGAATAGAGAGAGAGAGAACAATAAAACGACAACTATTTTTTTTTATTTTTGTTTGTGTTTTTTTTTTTTTTTTACACTTTTTTTTTGTAACTGTAACTTTTATAACTGTAACCGGTTCCAGGTTCGAGTCTCTCAAAATGCGATGGCATCTTGGGAGACCCTGTGAAAGTGCGCCTAGTCTGTGCAATGCTGTACCCTACGCTAATACTCAACTAGTGTATGGTAGCGTTCAAAACATTCACCAATGCAAAGACCAGGATTGTCAGGACAGGAGGGACAATAATAGCGGGCGTCACGTCTATATCCGCGCTTGCTGCAGACACAACATCTTTTTTGGGGGGGTTCGCTGGGTAGGGGTACTCGGGAGGATATATAAATGCCTCTCATGCAGCCGACTGCATTTGGTTGGGGATGTGAATGGGGGAAGTACAGGCGCTGCAGAAGCGGTGGGTTCCCAATTAGGATTGGCGAATGCAGCAGGAAGGGCACTATGGGCACGACGGGCCTGTGTTTGTCTTTTTGGTGGCAGCGGGACACTACTTGTGCTTGCCACCTCACCAGCTTGAACTGCACTTATGGGACTCGCCACGTCACCAAGTGTTACTGCAGTGCTGGTTTGACTACGACCGGGGTGTACTACGCCGCTGGTGCTTGCCAGTTCACCAAAACGCTACAAAAAAAAGTGTCAGTGATCGATCGATACTGCACTTGGGTGGGCTGGACTGGGCTGGGCCGGGCGGAGGGGCAAAACGCAGGTGCTAGCAGGTATCTGGGCTGATCCCGCTAACACTGCGTTTTTGGGAACCCTAAACTGCTGGGGACGCTAGTATAGATCTGATCGGATCAGATATTGATGCGTTCAGATACTATACCACTAAGGGAGGTGTACGGTGCGTGTACGGTGCGTGCGTGGGTGTTCGCGGTACTGGCGCTAATCTGACGCTGCCTAGGGCGACGCATATCACCGCCGGGCGATCAGGGGGCTAAACCTTTATTCGGTAATAAACGGCGGGTGCCCTGACACTATAAAAAATAAACGAACTAACCAGCGTCACCCGTAACGGTTATACGGTGATCAGTGGTGAAAGGGTTAACTAGGGGCCATCAAGGGGTTAAAACATTTATTAGATAGTATATGGGGGTCCCTGTCGCTATAAAACACTGACGGCGAACCTAAATATTTACGTCCCTAACTAGCGTCACCAGCGACACTAATACAGCGATCAGAAAAATGATCGCTTAGCGACACTGGCGACAGGGGGTGATCAAGGGGTTAAAACTTTATTAGGGGGGTAAGGGGGGTACCCTAGACCTACAGGGGGCTAAACCCTTATTCGGTAATAAACGGCGGGTGCCCTGACACTATAAAAATAAACGAACTAACCAGCGTCACCCGTAACGGTTATACGGTGATCAGTGGTGAAAGGGTTAACTAGGGGGCAATCAAGGGGTTAAAACATTTATTAGATAGTATATGGGGGTCCCTGTCGCTATAAAACACTGACCGCGAACCTAAATATTTACGTCCCTAACTAGCGTCACCAGCGACACTAATACAGCGATCAGAAAAATGATCACTTAGCGACACTGGTGAGGTGGGGTGATCAAGGGGTTAAAACTTTATTAGGGGGGGTAAGGGGGGTACCCTAGACCTACAGGGGGCTAATACTAACTGTCCCACCACTGCTAACTGTCACAAACTGACACTATGCAGTAATCAGGAAAAAAAAAAAAAAAAAAAAAAAAACCTGCTTGGTGTCAGTTTGTGACAGGGGGGGGGTGATTGGGGGGGGATCGGGGGGGGGGGATCGGGGGTGTAATGTATGCCTGGCATGTTCTACTGTGTGTGTGTGTGTGTGTTGGTGCACTTACATGTCATCTCTCCTCGGCGCTGGAACGGAAACTGCCAGACCGAGGAGAGATGACATCACATCCTCTGCCTCTGTGTACTACACAGAGGCAGGGGATGTTTCTCATTGGCTGGGAGCGATCGCGAGGGGGGGGCCACGATCGGATGGCCTCCCCCTCGTCTGTCATCGCTCCCAACCAAATGCCGACCGCAGCTGGCACCGGGGGGGGGTCCGATCGGACCCCCCACCCGCAGGAAGGCAATCACGTACTAGGTACGTGATTTTGCCTGCCCGTGCCGCTCTGCTCACGTATATAGGCGTGAGGCGGTCGGCAAGTGGTTAAACATTTTTTACAAATAAATATGTGAAAAGTGTGGCGTGCATATTTATTAAGGTTCCCTGAGTCAATACTTTGTAGAACCACCTTTCATTGCAATTACAGCTGCAAGTCTTTTTGGTGATGTCTCTACCAGCTTTACTCATATAGAGAGTAACATTTTTGCCCATTTTTCTTTGCAAAATAGCTCAAGCTCTGTCAGATTGAATAGAGAGTGTCTGTGAACAGCAATTTTCAAGTCTTGCCACAGATTCTCAATTGGATTTAGGTCTGGACTTTGACTGGGCCATTCTAACACACGGATATGCTTTTATCTAAACCATTCCATTGTAGCTCTGGCTGTATTTTTAAAGTTGTTGTCCTGCTGGAAGGTGAACCACTGCCCCAGTCTCAAGTCTTTTGCAGATTCTAACAGGTTTTCTTTTAAGATTGCCCTGTGTTTTGCTTGCGTCTATCTAGCAAGGTTACTCTGTGTTATGAGCAAGGAAGCTGAGATGTCTGCAGTGTGTAAAATGTGCTTTTACTATACAAAGATGCTGTACATACAAAACTATTACAATATTAGGAATACAATACAAGACTGACAGATATCTATAACAAGCAAAATGCCTAGCAACTGAACAGCCTATGGTCTCTAACAGTACAAATACACTTAAAAGTTACTTATCTTCTGTTACTGTATGTTCGTGATCTCCATTGGCAACAAATCTTCTGGAGAGCAGGCACCGTTCTTCTATCATGGGTGGCTTCTGATGTTACAGCATCATGGTGTGTGTGTGTGTGAATCCCCCTTTTATGTGCCAGGCTGTTTACCATAGTTACCAAACAACAGAAAACATACCTGTTTACTGTAGCTCTGTAGACAATGGACTGTTGAAAACTGTATCTACGTACCCATTGACTAATCAAGCCAACACCTGACAGTAATCTAACAGTCATTCTTTCAGTTTGAGAGCTTAAAAAAAAAACCTCAAACAAGTAAATCTCTTACTTGTGTACTGTAGCTATAGAGACAATAGCCTGTTCAAACTGTAATACAATAATGGTATCTAACCCCATTGTATGAAGCATTTGTTTGAGCAATCTACTCAAGCCAAAAAACTGACAATATCTCTGTGACCAACCACTATTGTAATGTTATGTCCCATGTATCTTATGTCTGATAAATAAAAAAAAAAATCATATTGTAACAAACGCAACACACCCTGTATTTGGCTCCATCCATCTTTCCATCAACTCTGACCAGCTTCCCTGTCCCTGCTGAAGAAAAGCATTCCCACAACATGATGCTGCCACCACCATGTTTCATGGTGGGGATGGTGTGTTCAGGGTGATGTGTAGTGTTAGTTTTCCCCCCACACATAGCGTTTTGCTTTTAGGCCAAAAAGTAAAATTTTTGGTCTTATCTGAGCAGGGAACCTTCTTCCACAAGTTTGCCATTTCCTCCACGTCTTCCCACAAACTGCAAACGAGACTTCATATGGCTTTCTTCTTGCCACTCTTCCATAATGGCCGGATTTGTGAAGTACATGACTAATAATTGTCCTGTGGACAGATTCTCCCACTTGAGTTGTGGATTTCTGCAGCTCGTCCAGTTACCATGGGCCTCTTGGCTGCTTCTCTGATGAATGTTTTCCTTGCCCAGCCTGTCAGTTTAGGTGGACGGCCATGTCTTGGTAGGTTTGCAGTTGTGCCATACTCTTTCCATTTTCCGATGATGGATCGAACAGTCCTAACCCTGCTTTAAACTTCTCCCCAACTTTATCCCTCACCTGTCTGGTTTGTTCCTTGGCCTTCATGATTGTGTTTGTTCACCAAGGTTCTTTACCAAACCTCTGAGGGCTTCACAGAACAGCTGTTTTTCTACTGAGATGAAATTACACACAGATGGACTATATTTACTAATTAGGTGACTTCGGAGGGCAATTGGTTCCACTAGATTTTAGTTTTTTTTAGGGGTAAAGGTAAAGGGGGCTGAATACAAATGCACGCCACACTTTTCACATATTTGTAAAACAATTTGAAAACCATTTATCATTTTCCTTCCACGTCACAATTATGTGCAACTTTGTGTTGGTCTATCACATAAATTCCCAATAAAATATATTACTTTTTGGAAGTAACATGACAAAATGTGGAAAATTTCATGGGGTATGAATACTTTTTCAAGGTACTGTATGTGCACCCCTTGACCTCGTCTTCTTGGGTCCCCTGCTCGTGCCTGAGCCCCACTATCTGCCGCAGCGAAGCCAGTGAGATCAGAAAGTGAAGAAGAGTTGCAGGCGTGTACAGTGCAAACAATATACCAAGGTGCTAAACCTTTTTGGCCAGTAGTGACTTAAGTAGTCCCAATAGTCCTGCTGCTGTAAAAATCCACTTAAGGGTAGAAGTCAAAAGCTAACACACAAAACACAGCGCAAGGACCTTGAGCATATATATGGTGTCCTAACACCCCAGATGATGGTGTTTTTGTCTTTCAAAGCTTTCAATATATAGCATAGACGTGCACAGTGTTGGATTGAATCAGGTCTAAAGTAAGTAAAAGGAAGTAGTGAGAAATGCATTCAGGTGAAAAAACGTTTAGGCTTTATCACCACTAGGGATGAGCCGAACACCCCCCGGTTCGGTTTGCACCAGAACCTGCGAACGGACCTAAAATTTGCACGAACCTTAGAACCCCATTGACGTCTATGGGACTCGAACGTTCGAAATCAAAAGTGCTCATTTTAAAGGCTAGTTTGCATGGTATTGTCCTAAAAAGGGTATGGGGACCCGGGTCCTGCCCCACCCAGGGGACATGTATCAATGCAAAAAAAGTTTTAATAAAAATGGCCGTTTTTTCGGGAGCAGTGATTTTGATGCTTAAAGTAAAAAAAAAAAAAAAAAAAAGTGAAATATTACTTTAAATATCGTACCTGGGGGGTGTTTATAGTATGCCTTTAAAGTGGCGCGTGTTTCCCGTGCTTAGAACAGAATGACACAAAATTACATTTTTAAAGGAATAAAAGTAATTTAAAACTGCTTGCGGCTTTAATGTAATGTCGGGTCCTGGCAATATGGATGAAAATCAGTGAGAGAAACGGCATGGGTACCCCCCAGTCCATTACCAGGCCCTTTGGGTCTTGTATGGATATTAAGGGGAACCCCGCACCCAAATTAAAAAAGGAAAGGTGTGGGCCCCCGGGCCCTATATACTCTGAACAGCAGTATACAGGCGGTGCAAACAAGACAGGGACTGTAGGTTTGTTGTCAAGTAGAATCTGTTTGTAATTTTGAACTGGTACATTTTTAACGTGTTTAGCTCCAGCCAAAAAATCTATTTTAAGCTTTTTGGAAAACATAGGGAAGGGTTATCACCCCTGTGACATTTGTTTTGCTGTCTGTGCTCCTCTTCAGAAGATTTCACCTCACTTTTTGTCTCAATGACAAATGTTTTTTGAAAATTTGGGGTTTTTAGTGAAACAAGGATTGGTGATAAAGCATCAGTCTAAAGGAGAAAAGTTGTTCCCATATTAACTCTTACAGAAGAGAATTTTCCTTCCTAGGGGTAGATTTCATCTCACTTCCTGTTGTCTCCTTCCGTTTATAAGTAGGAGTTGTTTGTAAGTTGGATGTTTGAAAGTAGGGGCCTGTCCTATATACTCAGCAGAAATTTGGGCCTTAGGTGTTGTGGCGACCACACTATAAGCCCTCACAGGGCCCTGCTGTGAAATATTAGGTCAAGAATTATAATTACATGCCCCTGTTGAACAGGGGCAGAAAAATTGGGCCTTTGGTGGTGGTGCTGCTGGTGCCACAACACTGTAAGTCCTCAAAGTTACTCTTGGTGGGCACAGAAACGGGCCCTGCTGTGAAATATTAGATCAAGAATTCTAATTACATGTCCCTGTTGAACAGGGGCTGAGAAATTGGGCCTTAGGCACTGGTGCCACAACACTGCAACCCCTCACAGATACTCTAGTTGGAGTGCAGGAACTAGCCCTGCTGCAAAGAATTGCATCAAAAATTGTAATTACACGCCCCTGTTAAACAGGGGCTGAAAAATTGGGCCTTAGACACTGGTGGCGGCGCCCAGAACCAAAAATGTTCTTACAAGCTATCAGCATGATCATTGAGGAGGAAGAGGATAATTTCTCAGCATAACAGGATAGTCACTCAGCATCAGCATAGGCAGTCTTTGACGGGATCTGACATTTCAAAAAAAATTATTCGGTTACATCAGCATCGGGTGCTTGGTAGCTGGTGGTCATCCAAGACTGATTCATTTTTATGAAGGTCAGTCGATCGACCGAGTCAGTGGACAGACGCACCACCCTGTGATCGGTTACAAAGCCTCCAGCAGCACTGAATGTGCGTTCCGAAAGAACGCTGGATGCAGGACAGGCCAGTAGCTCAATTGCATACTGTGCAAGCTCTGGCCAGTGATCCATCCTCAAGACCCAGTAACCCAGAGGATTTTCGGTGGGAAAGGTTTCCAAGTCAGATCTTGCTCCTAGGACCTCCTGCACCAAGTAAAACAGATGCTGGCGATCGTTGCTGGAACCGATCATACCTTGGGGCTGCGGACTAAAAAATTGTCCGAACGCATCGGTCAGAAGGCCACCTTCTTCACCGCTCCTTCTTTGACTGACCGAAGTCTTAGCAACATGTTGTCCAGAAACAGGAGTTTGTGACCTCCCAGTCTCTGGGAACGCGTTGCACAGACCTTTCTGCAAGGCCTCCTGAAGATGTTTCATCCTCTGCTCCCTCTGCGACGGCAAGATAAGGTCCGCAACCTTACCCTTGTAACGTGGAGGGTTGCCAGCCAGTATTGTTCCTTCTCCTTGATACCACGAATATGAGGATCCTTCCGCAGGTTTTGCAGGATCAGGGAGGCCATGCAGCGTAGGTTTGCTGAGGCATTTGGTCCGGAGTCCTCTGGGTCACTAAGGACGACATGATCCGCAGCCACCTCCTCCCAGCCACGTACAAGTCCATGTGTTTTTTTGGGACTGTAAATGATCCCTTAAAGACTGCTGCTGATGCTGAGTGCCAGGCTCCACCTCCTTACTGACACAATCCTCCTCCTCTTCCTGTGTGATCTGCGGGCACGCAGGAACACTGTCTGGATAAAGGGAGCCTTGAGAGCTAAGGAAGTCCTCCTCTTCCTGCCTCAAGTGCCCTGTCCATTTTCCACACAGCGTGTGCTCCAACAGGTGAACAGTGTCACTGATGCATACACTATTATTGCTCACCATCCCCGTCGCCTCCTCAAATGGTGACAGGACAGTGCATGCATCCCTGATCATGGCGTGAGGAAAAAAAAAAACAAGCTCCCCATACTCTGTCCTGGTGCCGAAAAAAAGGCCAAGCGTGTCCCACGGCCACATGCTAATGAGGATGCACCGTGTCCACGACCAGCACTGTTGCCTCTAGACACGGAGCCTGCTTGCCCCCTTTTATTGGCTTGTGACTGTCTGCCTCTCCTTGTTGGCCTTCCAGACATACTAATGGCCTGCAGTGAGATGTAGCTGCACTAAGCTGTATATATATATATATATATATATATACACATACTACAGCTAGCAAAATCAACTGCCTGCAGTATTATTACGGGTAGCTTTAGCTGAACACTGTGCAGAGGTCGCACTACACTAACTTGTAGCTTTAGCTGAACACTGTGCAGAGGTCGCACTACACTAACTTGTAGCTTTAGCTGAATACTGTGCAGAGGTCGCACTACACTAACTTGTAGCTTTAGCTGAACACTGTGCAGAGGTCGCACTACACTAACTTGTAGCTTTAGCTGAACACTGTGCAGAGGTCGCACTACACTAACTTGTAGCTTTAGCTGAACACTGTGCAGAGGTCGCACTACACTAACTTGTAGCTTTAGCTGAACACTGTGCAGAGGTCGCACTACACTAACTTGTAGCTTTAGCTGAACACTGTGCAAAGGTCGCACTACACTAACTTGTAGCTTTAGCTGAACACTGTGCAGAGGTTGCACTACACTAACTTGTAGCTTTAGCTGAACACTGTGCAGAGGTCGCACTACACTAACTTGTAGCTTTAGCTGAACACTGTGCAGAGGTCGCACTACACTAAAAAATAATGTAGCTGCCTGCGGTAGTGATAGGATCAGAAAAACACCACCAATCTTCTACAGGTAGCTTTAGCTGAACACTGTGCAGAGGTCGCAGTACACTAACTGTAAATACTGTAGCTAATAGTACTAACAGGATCAGAAGAACACCAGCAATTTTCTTCAAATACATGTAACACCACCTGCCTGTCAGTAGGAAGATAACAGGAACGGATCTAGCTAAACTGAATACAGTGTACATACATACATATATATATATATATATATACATACATACATACACACACACAACACCTGGGATATATATATATATACACACACAATACACTGTAAGTGCAGCTGACTGACTGTCCTGCCTAATCTAACTTAAATCAAATGACACTGTCTCTCTGTCTCTGTACGCCGGTGTTTTGTCGAATACTGTCCCCTATCTCAGTGTTTCTCAACTCCAGTCCTCAAGGCGCACCAACAGGTCATGTTTTCAGGATTTCCCTCAGATGAAATGGCTGTGGTAATTACTAAGGCAAAGAAACTGATCAAATCACCTGTGCAAAATAGTGGAAATCCTGAAAACATGACCTGTTGGTGCGCCTTGAGGACTGGAGTTGAGAAACACTGCCCTATCTGATAGTGTCCGCCCTGTACTGCGCAGGCGCAGTACGGAGGACAAACAAGACGCCGAAAGTCTCCGAAGTTCAACAGCTGATCAACAGCTGTACACGGCGCCTGCGCTTTTATTCTCACCCTGTGTCCAGGTTCATTCCCTACTATCCAAGTGGACATAGAGTTAGAATAAATAGATGCCGAGCGCAGCGAGGCCGTGCCCGAAGCGTGGCGAGCGAACCGAGCCCGCGAGGGGCCCTCTTACAAAGCCATCACTAATAAGTGCCCAAGCGCCGTGTACAGCTGATGGTCAGCTGATCAACTTCGGATACTTTCGGCATCTCCTTCCCCTCCGTACTGCGCAAGCGCTGCGCCTGTGCAGTACGGGCGGACACTATCCGATAGGAAGACACTTCTCGTCAGAACACCGGAACATACTACACAGGGCCGACGTGCAGGCGGCCTTATATAGTGTGGGGCGTGTACTAAACCCCCTGAGCCATAATTAGCCAATTACAGCTCTCTGTACAGACGGCGCTTTGATTGGCCAAGCATGCGGGTCATAGTGCATGCTTGGCCAATCATCAGCCGGCAATGCACTGCGATGCCGCAGTGAATTATGGGCCGTGATGCGCCACTCGAATTTGGCGCGAATGGCCCATATTGTTCGCAATTTGGCGAACGGTCGAACAGACATGGGTTCGACTCAAACACGAAGCTCATCCCTAATCACCACTTCCTCTTTACATTAACCAGTTGCAGCGGGTGACAGATCACACCACAGAGAGCATGGAGCATTCTAAGGAGGATGTCATACGCCACTGGCCATACTGTGGCACGATCTGTCACCCGCTGAGTCCGCCGGACACAGTGGATAACAGCTGAGTGTAGCAGCCCGCTGCCAGGACCATGTAATCGTACATGTAAGCCAATCACAGCAGATCACATGACAATTTATTGAAAATAACCCAAATGAGAGTATATTATTTACTGTGTTCTGTAGGAAAGTTCTAGAGTCCACAAACTATGGTATATATCTGAAAATTGATCAATCCTGATGTACTCTCTCATTTCTTGAGGCCCTAAAAGTCCAGAACAGTAGACATACCTCCCATATGACCCCTTTTTGGAAAGTAGACATTTCAAGGTATTTAGTAGGAGGCATGGGATTTTTTTTTTTTAACACACTGTAACAAGAGCAATAAAATGTTACCATAGTAACATTGTACTGCCTTGGGGAAGTAATAGGAGTTTTTTTTACACATTATGTTTGCCTATAGCAGTGAATTCCATTGCTATAAGCAAGTATTTTACTAATCAAATGGTACAGATGGCAGTGGTTGGCCCTGTCTAACATGTGATCAAATTGGCCAATCGTAGCTAGCAACACAATTGTTCAAAATGGATGGCATGAAAGGAACCCATCCATTGTGTACAACTGTCATGTGACCTGCTGTGATTTGTCACAACAGTCACATGGTACTGACAGCAAACCAGTACTATGATTAGTCATTGGCTGTGTCCTGTGGACACGGCCGGTGACAGATTGATTGGCGCTTCCTGACAGGACATCACATGACTTCCAGTAAGGATGGGAAAGCCACCGCCCGACTGTCATTTGTCTATAGGCCAGACGTGAAGTGGTTAAAAAGTACCCATGTTTGTTGAGGGGGGGGGGGGGGGGAGTTCCACCTTGGGTGATCTATGTATATTGCAGGGATTTTAACAAACTTTGTTTTAGATTCCTACCTTTTGTTATTCTGAAGAAAAAAGCTGTTTGCTTGTCTGTGTCCATGTTCAAAGTGAATAGGAGTGACTTTATAATTGTCAATCAGCTGCTGCACTTACAGGGTACTGAATAAAGGGTACTTGACAAAGGGGGCGTGGCTTCTGAAACACATTATACACACCCCTTGGTTCTTGCCTGGTTCGCTGAGGTCATCCATAGACGCTGCTGTTTTTCCATCTCAATATAGCAGGTCCGGTTTCCAGTGTTGCCAGTCGGCTGACTGCATCTTCATTCCTCACACATCCATGCAGCAATTCTCTTAAATGTAAATATGGATTTATGTTTAATAAATTATACAATGCTTTTATAGATTCCTGTGCTCTGGCTACTTTGTTGCCTTTTACATGCTACCGAGGATCCTTCCCAGATCTGATGTGTCTAGCTGAGGAACGCTTTAATCCCTCGTCCATCCTTCCCTGAGTCTCACCCTCTACCGACTGTTTCCAAGGCTGATGCCCATCCATTTTCAGCCAAGAATTCATCATGCCAACAGCTCTGGAGCCACACCATTATACTTAAAGCAGAGTTTCACTCAAAAGTGGAACTTCCAGGAGGAGTAGGCCTCCCAAGTCCTGCCCTATACTGCACTGCAGTACACATGACTAGAGTAATTGACTGGTGCAGGCACGCCTCCCATAAGCTTTGGGTCTCTCTGGAACAGGACTCTGTGCCATTTCCCATAGCGGGCCTTCCCTGGGCAGGTGCTCACCTCTCGTCTTCACTGACCCCACCCTTTAATAGTACTAACGTTATTAGAACTTAAAAGGCGTTTTAAACTTGCAGACATAACAAGCCTTCACCAATGATGCCTAAATGGGCCACTTTGATTTAGCCCTGGGCTACACAGACAGGATCTTTCAAATCCAAACAGATTTGTGCATTGTCAGGGCATCTATGTGCTTATGCCCCTCAGGCTGGGCCCAAATTTTGAATCTCTATGGATCCCTTACCAGTTCTGCAATGGGCAGATGGAAACTATTGCAACGGTCTTGCTTTCTACGTTCCCTTCCAGACCCTGCTGGCTTTAACAGGCGCCTCACCTCTATTTGAAGACCTCTGCCTCGGTGAAGGTAGCATTCGTAAATCACTCTCTTCCTCATAGTGTATCCTGCTAGACTTACCTTCCCAGCAGGATCCTGCATATCTATCCAAATGGGAAAGAGACCTGAATACCATCTTCACTGAGGATCAGAAGCATCGTATACTTTTCTTTTCCCACAAATCATCTTTGTGTAGCAAATACCAAGACTACATATAAAAAAATCCTGTCCCGTTGGTACTTGACTCCTGCGGTTCTAGCATCCATGGTTCCTGGACACAGCCCTTCTTGATGGTGATGCTGGGCTCAGGTTGGTACATTATTTCATATTTTTTGGGACTATCCAAACATTCAGCCTTTTTGGTGACAAGTTCTACAAATTGTTCACAAACTAACAGATGTCGCCCTTCCCTGCTGCAGTTCTTCTCAACTTGACCCCCATGTCCAGTAAGAGATACTGTAAGTCACTTCTACTTTACTGAATGTCGCCAGGGCATGCATGCCCAGTATGTGGGGGGGAAAAAAAAAAGTCTCCACCTACCATCTCTCAATGGTTTAACCAGGGTGAAGGACATCCAAAACATGGAGCACTTGACTGTTGCCCTTAGAAACAAGAGAGATACACAACACACGATGGCTTCCTTGGGATTTGTTTTACTATTCAGATGAATACTTATCACTATCTTAACCTGCTAACATCTCCTGTATTGGATACGATTTGAAGACTCGTCACCCCCCCCCCCCATTTGCCCTATCATTCCGCCTCTACCCCTATCGTAATTTCTTTTCTCCCCTTCCTCTTTTTCTTTACTCTCAGTTTACATCCTTCGCTTTTTCTCAGACACCTTAGGGTGATTCTCTCCCCTCTTTCAGAAATATCTTTAAAAAAAAAAAGTTTTATGATGTGCGTTGATATCGTGGGTATGTCAGCTTACAGGCCACGTTCACAAGTTCTGATTCCTTCGTTTTTTTTTTTTTTCTTATGTGTTTTATTGAAGAGTGTTCTTTTTATGGCCTATTTGTACCCATTCCGGATATCTTGTCATGTTGTGTTATTTTGACACATACCATTAAAAAAAAAAGTTAAAATTCCGGCTGAAACAGATAAGCGGAAGGCTCCACTGCCAGTTTCCCTTAACAGGAATGGCAGCGGCAGCACCCAACCACCGATCTGAAAATTGGCTGGGATGCTGACCCCATGGGAACCCTGGACAGTTAAGTGTTCTAAAATTAAACGTCAGCAGCTACAGTATTTGTAGCTGCTGACTTACTTTTTCATGAGGGAGCCGAAACACCTCTTTAAAGCGAAGTTCCGCTGAAAAAAAAAAAAAATTAAAAAAGTCAGAAGCTACAAATACTACAGCTGCTGACTTTTAAAATAAGGATACTAACCTGTCCAGGATGCCCATGATGTCCTCACCCAAAGCTTACCCGTCCCTCGGCTCTGGGTGCAGGCATCTACAGTAAGGGAATCAGGAAGTACGTTCTGAACGGTCCCTGCAGTCTTCTGGGACCTGTGTCTTTCGCTGGAAGAGGGAGAAAATACCTGTGTATTAGACAGGTATCTGCTCCCCCCTGAAAGGTGCCAAATATGACACCGGAGGGGGGGACCGAATAAGTGGAAGTTACATTTCTGGGTGTTAATCCGCTTTAAGTACTTTACATCGTACAAGCTGGAAATTACAATTCTGGGGGAGGTTCTGTACACCAGTAGATCTCAACGCTATCCTCAAGTACCCCCAAGAGGTAATGTTTGAAGGTTTTTCTTTATCTTGCACAGGTGCTTTAAATCAGAGTCAATGACTTGGTATTTTGGACAGCTATTTTATCTAAGAGAATTTCCCAAAACATGGCCTGTTGGGGTACTTGGAGGACAGGGTTGAGAACCACTGCTGTGCACCATTAGTGTGCGGATTGCCTCCAGGTTGCCATATTGAATTTGATAGAAAATTGCAGCGCTGCAGATTGAAAAGGAAATGTAATTCTTACATTCAATATGCTTTGTGTAGCAATTGTATATCCCATACATTTTTTTTATTCACAATTTTCCAGCGCAAGTAAAGTTACCCTTCAACCTACTAAGCATTGATATTGGGAAAGAAAAATAATGAAAAAATCCATTGCAACTGAACTTGAGGGGACATTTTCCAATGGAGGTAGATGTTGCAGTGAAAATTTAAAAGGCAATTGCCCGTTACTTTGGAGGGATTTCCACCCACTTCCTGTTTTATCTCCAAAACAAAGTGATGGGATATCACCCTAATAGGACAGAAAGTGCAAAAAAAAAAACACTTGACAAATGGTAAGAACCACAGAATGTAGAAAATAGTATTTTTTATTTATTGTAAAACCCTTTTCTTGGAGTTCATTAGGGGCACAGGATGAAGTATTTAGGTACATTTGGATTATGCTAATGCCTTTAAGAGACTGGATACTGTCAAACAAAGCTGTACATTACAGCCCAGTAAAACCACTCCCACACTGCTTCAGTTTAATAGCAAGCAATAGTAGGATTGGGTCATAAGAACAGATTTAAGACCTGTGTCCCCCATGGTGTTTCAAGAAAAGGGTTTTATGGTAAGTCAAAAACTGCACATTAAATGGACACAGGATGAAGTATTCAAGAAAATTGGGATGTCTAAAAGCAGTGCAACTGACGGAGTTAAGAGACTATTATGTAGAGTGCAGAAACGGACAACTAAAAGTTTTCACCTGCTAAATTAAATTATCCACCCTTGAAATGTGCACAGCAAACAGGGTAGGGAAGTGAAGTTTTGCCCAAGCCAGAATCTGACTGGCTTCTTTAAGGCAGCGAGAGTTTAGGTTCATCCCTTATGGTTAAATGTAAGTCACTGCCATGGCATTGTCCAGCTCAATCTTGCCTGTATGACCCAGTAGTCAGGAGGTTCAGCATTTTATAAATAAATCATTCTGCTCTCCAGAATATTTATCAGAAAAAACTCTCCAGTCACCAAGTCCCTAGCACCATGAGTGTCTCCTTAGCTTGACAGGCTGCCATCCATTGTGAGGACCTTTCAAACTGATGGGAGGAAGAATTATTGGCCTGCACTACCAGAATGTTGAGCTAAAACAATCTGGAGTGCAATTGGGCCTATAGAACCACTTTGGACGAGCCCCCCCCCCGTAAGCCCCTAATCCCCAATCAAAAAGTGGAGAGTTGATTGGCTCCTGGACTGTAAAGTTATAACTCGGCAGCGGACAGTCAAAGAATTTGTCGAGAAGAAATTTCTAAAACTGGGACCTCCTGCATAAGGACAATCAGAGAAATATCTGAAACGAACATGGAAGAGGCCTCCTTCAGAAGGAACTCCTCCGCAATAGGGTATTGCTGTGCAAACCATTGGGCAGGAGTAAACCACATATAATAACAGGTAACAGATTGCTGCTTGTGTTGATCTCCACAGTAGCAGCTATGTAGTGAGGAACCTTGACTGAACAAAATGGGTTTAGGGAGAAATTATTAGACTTTTTCAAGCACAGCTGAAGAAAAGATGTCCATTCTCCTAGGACTTTAGTAAAAAGCTGAGGCATGCTGGGGATAGGAAGGGTTATTCTGGGCTGGCCTACAGATTTTTGCAAATGTTTTTTCCTCCAGTAGGCACTAGTATAAACTGACAGTATGCAACTTCCTGTGTTGGATGCGAAAGAAGAAAAAAATTGAGTTTACATACAATTGAATGCATACTATGCCTTAAGCTCTGAAACTACAATTTGATAGAATGTCTAAAAAAGCTGTAAAGCAGCACATTATATTGCAGAGAATGATCAATGCAGGAACATATTCTTCACACTGGACTTGCCTTCATTATTACACACACACACACACACGTTGAGACAAGCACTGTATATATAGTGAAAAGTAAACGCCTGATATACTGAAAGTAGCAATTTTTATTAGAGTTAAAATTATTTACAAAAAACCCAAAGACATACTTCATGAAACTGGTACAAACTTGTTTATTTTCCTGCCGTTGGCTTTTGCTCCAAATATCACAGCTGAGAAATACTGTATAAAATAAAAATAAGATTGGATTCAGAAAAGTACTCTACCATTCTAGTCTCCAATGGCTTGTATTTACATAAATATATACAGAGGAGAGAAAAAAAAAAGTTACTTTGAACTTCAGGTTATTTTGCAAGTAGGTTTCATGTACCCTTAAAGCAGAGTATTTGATGGGGTTTTCAGCATGTACAACAATTAACAAAATGTCTCCCACCTCCGCATTAAAGGCAGACATAGATGGCTAGAATTTCCACCAAGAGAGGGAGAAAAAAAAACAAAACAATTAATTCCCCCATCTATGCTAGAAACACAGAAGAAAGAATCCCCATTGCATTCAGGCAGTTGAGCCTGCTGGCACTAGTGAACAATGACCATTTAAAAATGTACCACCTGCCTCAGTTGTTTATATAGAGTTTGTCAAGCCAGGTAGTGTTTTCAGGGCTATCCACAATGGGGGCCTTTAGATTGCAGCATGTTCAATTAGTATCCCAGAGCACATTCTAAAGAACGGAATCTTTGCTATCTCAAACCCAATAATTTTTGAATTATAAAGATTCAAGTGGGACTACATACTGATAAAGGTACATCAGTGGATGAAGAAAATCTTACTTTACTCTAAATCTAAAACTAGTTGGCAACTTTAAACCTCAAATCCCCTGTCCTGCACCAAAAAAATCTTTAAACTAGTATGCCCAGTGTTAAGACATTGCACCTCTGATATTTTCATATGAAAAAAAAAACCTGAAAAAAAAACAGATTTCATATTTAGGAATGGAGATGAAAAGAGGCATTTTAAATTAACACAAACTGTTGATAAAGTATAAATTTCAAGTTAAAACCTTTGTAGAGAGCCTGTGCGTTTACATCTAACTAATGAAAGATACAGATCCTACTGTGTTTTGTGCTAGATTGCAAATCATCTCCTCCTTTTGCTCTCCACCTCTAGTTTGCAGAGGGGCGCAGTAAATTTGGGTTCACTCTTGGCAAATGAGGCAATCAAAAACACCTACACGGGTTAGATGAAAACTGGCACAGGTGCCCTAACACAAAAAAGGTTACTTAATTTACTAATTTTTCAAAACCAGATATTAAAGAATTAGTAAAAAATATTTTGGCTAACATTCAATATTGAATGCTCAATTTTTTTTTATGAACAAAAAGAAAAATGGAATTATAAAACATTAACAGCGTATAGGGATACAGCAGTCAATGAGGAAGTCTGGCACCCAGTCATATGAGAATGGGAGTTAATTCTAATGCTTCCATCATGTAACACTACATCCAGCATTATTATGACTGAATTCTAGTGACAGTAAGGGGTGTTAAAAGTTAGGGAGCCACATCAGCCTACCACAAGTTCAGTGTTAATCAGATACTTACTAAAACGTTCACGGTTTAAGCTAATGGGAACTCACTTAGCACATTTACTTGTCTTTGTTGTCAAACAATAACACAAAGTTAAGTTTGAAAAGAGAATTACAGTCCTTTTCAAGTTTTTTTTTTCTTTAAAAAATGTAAAATGGAGAGAAGTGCATTATGTAAATACGTTTATCAATCTGTGCCATTTCATAAACCTTGGTTCTATGTATAGTTTGTAATTAAATAAGTACATGGGACAGCCATATTTGCTCATTCACTTATCTTACTGAACATAAATATTAAAGGATGTGATTGAATACAATAGACATCAAAGTCTATAATGGCACAAAACACCCACACAATAGTAGCTAGAACGCATACAATCTTTACTTTTAGCCTGGGATGTACACACCGATAGTTTTTTTTTGTACAACCCAGCGGGTCCGGCGTACAGCAATCTCCCCCGCAGAGCTGTTGTGTTCTGACAGGGGGCGGTCCCCCACCAGAACACTCTGATGCCATTGGCTGAGAGCACTGATCAGGAGGCGGTCGGCTGCTAGTTTTTCAGGATGCTTGTCCAACAGAAGCCTGCCAAATGGCCGCCTTCTGTCGGACTGGCTGACATACACATGGGCTGAATAACGGCCGTTTTTTAATTGATCCAGCCAATGTCTCCCGACATTCGGCCCATGTGTACTAGGCATTAGATTTTAAGTCATGTGAAAAGTACTTTTTGTTTTTGTAAATCTGTAATGCAGTTAGGTGATGCTGATGCGCACCATACTAATGCATGTGACTTGCTGTTATGTTAAGTGGCTCCTATCTAAATTGGCCCTAGTATGTGTACATATTAAAGCGAATTAGGGACCTTAGATTGTAAGTTCCTGATGGGCAGAGACTAATGTGAATGTACAAAACATATGTAAAGTGCTGCATAAACTGTCGGTGCTATAAAAGTACCTGTAATAATGTGAATTATAAATTATTACAGTTCCCCTTGAACTGACATTTCTATAATTTCTCTCTCATCTCACTGGTACTAATTACGATGACTGCATTTGTCAATTAGTAGAATGCACTTCACTTAAACAACCCAAGAAAATAACTTCCATGTTTTTTTTTTTAATATGACACCAGCCCAATAGGAACAGCTCCACTGGAACTTTTAATAACATAGTCAATGGGTGCCCACATGTTCAGTGAGATTATAATAGACCTATATAAACCATGTTAAACGTAATATAAAATCTATTTTAAAAGATTGCGGCTTGCACGGAAGATAAGGGTACCAATTTAACCAAAAATGATTGGTTGCTATTTTTTTAAATCCATCATTTAGGTTTGGACTGACCTTGATACAAATATTGACATGATACAATTTTCCATTCTTTGATAAAATTATAGCAACTACAATTTTGTATTTCTTTACAGGAAAAACACATTTTCAAACACTGAACTTAAATAGGTGCACATAAAATAAGTAATGCTTTAATAAAGCGTAAAGAAAAAAAAAAAGAAAAAAAAAAGCCTGATATACATACATCAGCAATCAAGGTCAACAGTAACCAGATGTGTGCTGCAACCATTGTTTTTATTCTACATAGAGGTCAATTGGAAAAAACTGCCTTAAATCCTCTCATTTTAGAACAGGTCTAGATAAGCCAGTTAAAGTATAAGTGCACTTTTAATACACACCTAAGCTTTTAAGCGTACCTTTTAATGGGCTTAAAAGCTCCTTGCCAAAAAACTCCCACTGACCAAGACGATCAGGAGGCATGGTTTCTCCATGATGCATCAAAGCAGGCTTGCACACTAAAACAAAAATAGAACTATACCCACCATCCTAAACCCCATATATGCAGGTATTTTACACATTCTGTTCCGTCATGCAGAGAAACATTCTTCAATCTTCATTCATTATAGGAAATGAAAATCTAAGTGCATATGTCAAAGGAGGACAATGAATGGAGGAGTCAAGCTTACCAATTGGTATGGCTGTGTAAAGGTTATTTTTCAAATCTGAAATCCAAATTTTACTTTGTGGCACGCTCCAGAGCATTACCCACTCAAGATACCAGGGATATATGTAATATTTGTGATATAGATATATATATCTCCACTAGCACTGTTTAAATTTCCTGTGTGAGGTGAAGTGAGCAAGCTAGTCTAAAGCATTTCTAGAGAAAGTTCACATGCAACAGGCATGTAGGCTCTCTGCATCTCCTCCCCCGAGTATTTTTTTTTTTCTTGATGGCTGCACAGGTACCTGTTACTTAAAGTGAACCTTCAGTAATTTTCATCTTTCCATCTATTACATCTTCTCCCCTTGTTGTTTTAACTTTGGATACTAAAACATTTTTTTTCTGCCAGTAAATACCTTATACAGCCCACCCCGTTTCTTGTCTGGTCATTAGCCTAGACTTAGGATATCAGTAACAGCCCTCTCTCTCACTCTCGTGAGAGTTTGCCAGAAAGGGAGGGGGGATGAGTCATAAGAGGGCCAATCAGAGCTGCAGGTGTGCCTCTGTGGGTCTGTATAAATCCAGGAAGTGAATAGGCAACAGCCTCAGCTGCCCACAGTTAAAAATGAATGCAGCCAAACTCAGCTGAAGCAGATTTCTGCAGCATATTTGGCAAGTACAGAATCACAGTATATATAAAATATGCAAAATGTTTGGAGGGAAGCTTCAGAATGGCAAAGATGTTTTTATTACAAACTATGTGAGCAGACTGCAGTTCCTCTTTAAGTACTAGGGCAGCGGTCCTCAACTCCTGATCTCAAGACACTAACAGGCCAGGTTTGCAAGATAACTTAAATACATCACAGGTGATATCATTTGCTGCTCAGTGATTGCAGTATTCTAGTCTGCATCTCCCCAAGGTAATACTTAAAATCTGGCCTAGTGGGTCCTGAGGACAGGAGTTGGGAACCACTATACTAGGTGATAGTGGTATTAAGATAAATTCATTGGTCGAATGGTTATTTTCTAGCATCATACTCCCATATTACAATCAGCCAGAGCTCTAAGGCTGGTTCTCATTTCCTATGAGTGACTTGATTGATGCCAGTCATCCCAAACTGTACATTTTCAACATAAAATAGAAACCCTAATCTATCAAATGCTGAATATGTAATATTGGCTGTAACACACCTGCAGCAAGTGATCTCATATGCTACCATTTGAAAAGTTTACAATAGGGATTTACTAAATCTGGATCATGCAAAACCTGGTGAAGCTGTGCACAGAAACCAACCAGCTTCTAGATTTTATTGTCAAAGCTTAAAGGATAAGTTTGCCTTTTTTAACATGTTACACTCGTTCAGGGTGCAATATGTTACAAATCAACCTGCCCCTGCACCTCCCCGGTGTGCGATCAACTTCCCTGACTCGGTCATACACTGCAAATAACATGGGCGTGTGGGGCTCCTCCCGCCTGAACACGTCACTCATTTACTAAGTTCTGTGAATAAAAAACAAGGTTTGGCAGCCTTTTGCGGCTGCTGGCTTGTAGTTCTCAATGAACTACCATGGCGCTGTTGAGCTCTGTGGTAGTTCATTGATGCTTCCTGCTAGTGTGTAACTGCTTGGCTATATAATGATGTATGGCCAAACAGCTTACACACAGTCTGCAAGAGCTCTGCATTGCACCCATAATCGGCTGATCATGGGTGCAATGCTTTCCAGGCTTACAACAAAAAAATAATAAATGCACATTTTTTTTACCTGAAATAAGATGTGCATGTATTTATTAAAGGTGAAGTTATCCTTTAATTGAACAAGCTGAAGTTAGAAGCGGTAGGCTACCATGCAAAACTGCACCAGATATTGCACTCTCAAATTTTAGTAACTCAACCCCTATATGATACAGGGCTGTACTGTAGTGCTTCCGTTCAGAAGAATAAAATGCAAAAAATAAGTAGTTTTGTTTATTGAAAGGTGCACTTATGCTTTAACTAAATTACACATTTTTGTCAGCTAAAATGTAAACTGGCTTTAAAACAATTCAACCAGGAACTCTGACAAACTCTGTACAGCTTTACACAACTTCTCTCAACCTGAAGCTGTGAATTTGAATGCACTACGCTATGGAATGACAAACAAAAAGCATCTGGGGGGGGGGGGGGGGGGTAACTGCTATTTTATGGCAATACAGTGTTATTTATCAAAGTCTAAAACCTGTCCTATGGTGGTGTACCTGTTACTCAAAGCAGAACCTCTGGATTAGCCAAATGTCATTTCTTTATGTACCCTTCCTTTCTGCATACTGGGGATGTCTGCTGAAGAATTACCAATATCGATAATCAATTATCCAAGGACATAACAGACATTACACCAGCAAAGTCATGCAATCGTAGGAACTATTAAATGTTCAGATTTTTTCACCTCTGCAATGCAAGCATAAACAGGTATTCTGAAATACCCTAATTTTGCAAGTTATTTGGAGGAGGGCGGAGTAACCTATTTGTTTAACGCGACAATACATAGAAAACAGAGGTGTTAAGACATTAAAAAGTACTTATCCCAACAGTAAAAAGTAAACCGATAACCTGCATGTCCCCTGAAAACAAGCAAACAATGCGCAAAGTGATTTCTATACTCGCATCTTTGGGATTGCTGCTAGTGGCTGTCACATCAGTCTAAGCATCATATAAAACCAGTAGCAAAGAAAGCATATTAAGGGAGACCTAAGTCACTAATGTATATTGTTAAGCACAGCTGAAAATAAGCTACCGTTTTGGCTGCCTATTAAACGCTCAACTGTATGTTAATCCAACAATGTGTGTGAGGATTAGGAGCACTGTGCCTCATTTATATACATGAAAAAGGTTGCTACCTTCAAATGAGGGATCATGACTAGTATGGGTTGAGTTGCTCATATCCTTAATTATGACAGGATTATCAACATCCCAATATAAAATGTACAAGGGTGTTTTGAAGTGCTTGCAGCTGTTCCGTCTAATTCTTGCAAATCTCAGGGCCACAGCCACTGCTTTTCCATAAGTTGGCACCACACTAAAAACTCAGCAGTGGTATGAGAGGATCAACGCCCAAAGGGTCACAGCTGCTGGAAACAAAGAGGGTGTTTCAAACTCAAAGCTGAAGGCAGTTATATAACTATAAGGGCTGCCCCTGGCAAAAATCTAATATTTATTATTTTTAATAAATGAGGCCCAGTACTTCTCATGGCGACATCACTTGTGTACCCAAACCAAATAAATAAAAGTTCCTTGCAAAATGTTCCAAAATCACTATGGTTTGCCCAGGAATTAAACTGCACAATAAATCTGTATATAAAAGAAAAAAAAAATGAAAAAGCTGTAAAGATAAAGCCACTCTTTGGAAAGTTAGTTTTACCTTTTCACATTTCTCAATGTGAAACTGACAACCTTCATATATTCCCATCCCACCCTCCGTTTGCTATCAAAATTGTACAGATTACAAGTGCAAAATTAGTAGATCTAAAAAGAAATTTCAAAACTGAATATATTTTATTAACATTTTCACATAAATATTGCTAAGAACCTCAACTATTTTTTATTTATTTTTTTTGTACAAAAAGCCAAAACTACCTACAGCATTTCTCCACCTTCCTTGAACATTTTCTATGCAGGCAGAGATGCAGATTGGGTGTTGATCACCTATATGGCTTTATTAACATCTTCTTGGTAGACAGTAATGTTTTGTTATGGTGGACATCAGATGCACCCTTGGAGAAAGTCTCTGGTGTACACAAAGACGAAAGCAAATGGGGCATAGGCCTTAACGCCAGAATGTACCTCACCCTCAAGCTACTCATCTGAAAATATTTGCCAGCTTCAAAGAAAACTCTCAATGGAAAGCTCTTGAAGAGTTTACATTAGTGCTGACAAACATGTCTGCCGTTCGCCATTTGAATGTTCTCACAAAGAGTGTCTGCTGTTCTTGTATGCCAACTAAAAGCTTTAAATCAGGTAATGTCAAGGTACTGCAAACCTCAACTTCAGCAAAGGTTACAAGAGACTAAATGTTAAAATACAAAGCCTGCTGAAGGCATGTTCCTCCATGCCACCCAAGACACTGCGAGTGACAAAAAAGCATTAGAGGAAGATGAACTCCTCCCCAAAAGTCAACTAAGGGCACATCCCTTTTCATTTACATTAGTCCAAGATGACACCTGAGATGGACTGTGAGAAATATAAAAATATATCCCTATTTACTAACTGGGCACATAATGTACAACTGAGCTATTGACAAAAGCACTTCCAATTGTATTCATGCTCTAGCACACTTAAAAACCAGGGTCTACCAGCCTGCCTTTTGGAATTTGGTGCTGCAGAGCTCTACAAATTTCACAACATAATTACTTTAAGGTCTCAATAAGTCTTAAATTAAAGGAAATAAGGGAGGGTGCATATACAGAAAATACATTTTATGAAAAACTTATGATTGGAGCAATCTAATAAAATGTATAAAATGGGAGTAGCCGAGGAAGAAAACTATCAACAGTATACTAAAAAATACATTTATCTCTTGTACTTTTGGAAGCATTGAAAGCCTATTAGAAAGCAGGAAGGTAAGGGGGTGGGAGAAAAGAAAAAAAACACATAAAAGCAGCTCGTTGTCCAGATTTTTTTTTTTTAGACTTCACCCAGGCTGCGCAGTCTTTGTACCTGGCTGGCATAGAATGCAGTATTCGATAGTAAACATGAACAGCAGCAATTTTCCATCAATTTTATATTTTTTTCCCTTTAACTGGCCATAACCAAATTCTACTTGAGGAAATACGCAGTGAAAACCCCATCGAATTCTATAAAAACGCAAAAAGAATCGAAATACTGCAATGATTACAACAGCCGGGTCACTTATCCATCTACAGAATCTCTGGTCCTTGGAATTAAAAGCTGCTGTATGCTCATCTAAAACCTGGTTGTTGTGGCAAACATATGCTCAATTAATCTGCAAAAATCACAGAGTCCTGTTTGCCATTTCCATGTAAGTAGCACATAATCTGCACACAGTGCGTCTTCAGGGAATTTTTTTTTTTTTTCTTGTTAACATGAGTTGTATATCCAGCATTTATAAAAGTCTGTTGATGGTGCATTCTAGCAGTGTTCTAAATACTCAATGACTCTTGAGATGGACTTCTGGCCTGTTGTTCCCACTGCACACTGTAAGACAACAAAAAAAAAAAAAATGAAAAAAGAAGGCACACATAAGATGATATCGGGTGCTTTTAACAACCACTCCAATTAGACAATGCAGTTAATAAGTGTATTGCATACATTTGACTTTCCTTCCGCTACTTAATGTGGAACTAAAACTGCCAATTTAACGATTTGCCAAAACCTTTACATTCAAGGCATGCCATGAATAACTATCCCATTTCCTGAGGTTGCCTACCCCTGGCTTATGCGCTCAACCGAACTGTCGGGGCATCAAATGGCTGGTGTCATAGCTGATAACATGTGCAACAAAATGGCAACTGCTGATCACAAAGAGGCTAAGATGGCCATTTGCTTTTCTGTAAATAGGAGGGTTTAGTTACGCTTATTCAGCATCAGGTAAAATAAGGAAAATTTAACTTGCCAGTAAAATTACATATCTTGGAGTACAATACAGGATATAGGCAAAGTATTCACAGACTCTCTGGTTATGAGCTCAGAGTTTAAGGTAATATGACACTGGAAAAGGTGTTGAAGGCACACCCACTAGACTCCCCCCTATAACTACCTCACTCTGTGCGGTCTCAGTTTTGTAGCAAGGGACGTAGAGTAACCAAGAAATGGAGAAAGTGGAGATCTATTCTTTCAAAATGCTTAAGGCCAAGTTCTGGTTTGATTGCAGGAAGCCCAAAATGTGAGGAACAGAGTCATTTCTAGAACTGAAGTGCTCATGTTCACATGAGGCAAAAAAGAAATTCCTGATACAATAGTAGATCTTCCTGCAGGTGGATTTTCAAGGCAAGCAAGGTATGAAAAACAGACGCAGAGACTTCTTTATCTTTTAAGACCTGGGCTTCAACAGCCATGCAGTTAAAGCCAGAGACTGAGAAGCTGGATGGAATAGAATGCCCTGAAAAAGCTTATCTGTTGGGAAGAGGCCAGGGGTTGTCTGCTGGAATTCTGAGTATGTTCTTGTACCAGGTTTTTCTGAGCTCGTTTGGTGTAAGAATCACAGTTTTTTTCTTGCTTTATCATTTGGAGCAGACAGGGCAGAATTTGCACCGGGGAAGGTGTACACTAGCTTGAACTGAGAACAGGGAATTATCAAGGCATACAAAGCTAATGCTAGAGGATCCTTGGACCTGGCTACAAAGGAAGTTTGTTTTTGAATCTGGAGGTCAGGCGGTCTACAACCAGGGCCATATTTGTGAAGGGCGGGGGGAGGAAAAAAATGTCTT
The DNA here is from genome assembly GCA_037952925.1 of Lithobates clamitans. Classification (NCBI taxonomy): domain Eukaryota; kingdom Metazoa; phylum Chordata; class Amphibia; order Anura; family Ranidae; genus Lithobates; species Lithobates clamitans. The sequence goes on from JBBGZY010000458.1 coordinate 6,041,870, forward strand.
CATAAATTTAGGCCAATGTATATTCTGCTACAAAAAAAAAAAAAAAAAAAAAAAAAACATTAAGCGTATATTGATTGGTTTATGCAAACCTAGCGCCAACAAACTATGGGATATATTTCTGGAATTTTTTATTTACTTTTTATACTAATAATGGCGGTGATCAACGACTTATAGTGCGGACTGCAGTATTACGGCGGACAATGGGACATATACTTTGTGGGAACCAGTGACACTAATACAGCGATCACTGCTAAAAATATGCACTGTCACTGTATTAATGACACTGGCTGAAAACATCTGGTAGAAACATCTAGGGCGATCAAAGGATTAACTGTGTGCCTAACCAGTGTTTTAGTGTACTGGCGCTTTTACTAAGGCAAGAGATAGATTTTGTTCCCTGCTTTGCAGGAACAAAATCTAATCCTTCCCCCTGTCAGAACTCAGATCTGCCTTATTTACATAGGCAGATCTGCGTTGTGTGTGTATTACTGACGATTGGCGGGTGCCGGTAGACATCCAGTGCCCGACACTCGCAGATCAGTTTCTGTTGTAATAACCACAGCAGAAGCAGCGTGTGCATGTACACCCTTGCAGGTGGAAGTGCAGAATCACACACACATACACAGGGGCGTAACTAGAAATAGCAGGGCCCCATAGCAAAATGTTGTATGGGGCCCCCCTGCAAACAGCCCCCCCCCCCCCCACAGCTGCCCTAGTGTCAATGCAGCGTGACCTGTGCCACATACAGCGTGACCTGTGCCCAATGCAGCGTGACCTGTGCCTCATACAGCGTGACCTGTGCCTCATACAGCGTGACCTGTGCCTCATACAGCGTGACCTGTGCCTCATACAGCGTGACCTGTGCCTCATACAGCGTGACCTGTGCCTCATACAGCGTGACCTGTGCCTCATACAGCGTGACCTGTGCCTCATACAGCGTGACCTGTGCCTCATACAGCGTGACCTGTGCCTCATACAGCGTGACCTGTGCCTCATACAGCGTGACCTGTGCCTCATACAGCGTGACCTGTGCCTCATACAGCGTGACCTGTGCCTCATACAGCTTGACCTGTGCCCCATACAGCGTGACCTGTGCCCCATACAGCGTGACCTGTGCCCCATACAGCGTGACCTGTGCCCCATACAGCGTGACCTGTGCCCCATACAGCGTGACCTGTGCCCCATACAGCGTGACCTGTGCCCCATACAGCGTGACCTGTGCCCCATACAGCCTGGTCTGCCTGTGCCCCATACAGCCCCACCTATGCAGAGGAAGAGGCAAGCCACCCGGATCAGCAGAGAGTGGGATTGCCCGCTGTAATAGCTTTCATTTGAATTTCCTGTCTTCCCGGGGCTCATCGTCACATAGCCCCACCTCTTGACCCGACACCTTTGATGACGTCACATGTCCCACATTGGATCAGCGTTCTGTCTATCAAAGGCACCGGGCCAAAAGGTGGAGCTATGTGACGTGAGCCCCGGGAACACTGGAAGTTCTAATGAAAGCTCTTACATCGGGCAATTCAGCTCTCTGCTGATACGGACAGCTCGCCTCTTCCTTTCCTCTCTCTTCCCCTGGCTGAGAGACTGTGCCGGTGGTGCTCTTATCCTCACTGGGCCCCACTCGGCTGCGGGCCCTATATCGCCGGCATGGGTCGCTATGGTGGTAGTTACGCCCCTGCACATACACACACACGTGATTCTGCACAGCTGAGCTGTCCCCTCTAGCAGCAAAATTGCTATGGGATGGACTGCAAGTGGTTAATAGAAGCTTACTAATGTAAGCACCCCTGTCAGTGGTAAACGTGTTGTCTCAGAACTCATAAAAGGATAAGTTCACCTTTTGGTAAATGCACATATTTTTCAAGCAAAATAAATAAAAAAATTTACATTTAGTATTTTTTCCCCTAACTGAAAAGCATTGTATCTGTGATCAGTGGATCAGGGGTGCAATGGCAGATTCCTGCAGACCAGCCCTGCAGCTTTGTGCGTGGACCTTCATACGGGTTTGACTGCTTACAAGATGCAGGGCTTGAAAACGAACTACGAGGCCACTCATCAGCAACCTTGCAGTCCCTTCAGAACTATTCGGGAGGGGGTGGTGTTGGGGGGGGGAGTAGAGTGAGAGGCTGCCGCTGCTGGAACATGTAAACATGTTCCATTCTAAATACGGGTAATTATCCTTTAACTGATACATCTGCAGGACAGCTTTTTCTGTTGATACACTTACTGCCCAGATCACCAGGTGAAAAAGTAAAATAAGCCTAAAAAAAGAAAACTAATGCAGCCAACACATCTAATTATTGGAAAGATGCAATATAATAAATGTTTGGAGCACCAAGGCAGAAGTGACTGGAATACACAGAATGCATTTAAAAAACAAATGTTTTTTCCTCACGTTTTTACACAGAGTGGGGAATGTTAGAACCTCTGTTGAATTTTTTATTGGTGCCCAACCATTCCTCACTCAATTTCAGCATACAATTGACAAAATGGCAAGTGAATGTAACCCAAAACATAAAAGTTGTAAACTCTCAAGGCAAAGGATAATTGAAGTTGTTAAATTATATTTAGCAGTAAATCTGCCAGAGAATTTTAGAGGACTCCACTGCTACTTAAAGCGGAAGTAAACCCATCCATAAAACCATTTCATTTCCGGCATGTGCCGGAAGTTTAACACTCCCCTCCCCCATTGGTTGTGCTCTCATCAAACCATCCAATGGCTGGTGTCTAAACTGATCACATGTGCAGCATCATGGCAGCTGTAAATTAAACAGAGGCAAAATGGCAGCTTCCTTGGCTGAAAATGATAGGGTGGTTTGCTTACACTTTAAGTAATGATGGAAGCAGTCAAAGCAAGAAAGGCAGCAATAAATGCACTAATAAGGCTTGTCACCTACAAATATACAGAGAAACTGTGCTAGCCTATTATTTCTTCAATCCATTCTAAGAATTCTTTGTTTAAATTTAACCACTTCCGGACTGCCCACATACCGCAGCAGGGTGGCCCGGCTGTGAGAACTGACGTGCCTGTACTTCAGTCCATGCATTAGATACAGCGGGCACTCGCCCAGAGAGGCAGAATGGGGATCTTCCTAGGTAAACAGGGTGGATCCCCGTTCTGACGGGGAGGAGAGAGAGATCAGCTGTTCCTAGTGATCAGGAACAGCGATCTCGCTCTACTCCTAGTCAGTCCATTGCCCTGACAGTTAGAAAGCACCTCTCTAGGGAACACATAACCCTTTGATCACTAGTGCCATTTATACAGTGATCAGTACATTTTTTAGCACTCATCACTGTATTGGTGTCATTGGTAATCAAAAAGTGTCACTTGGGGTCAGATTTGTCTGCCGCAATGTCTCAATATAAGCTTATTACGCTTATTTTTAACAAAAAAAAATGTAGCAGAATACATACTGGCCTAAACTGATGAATAAATTAGTTTATATTATTTTTTTGGATATGTATTATAGCAGAAAGTAAAAAACTTTTTTTCCAAAATTGTCAGTCTGTTTAAAGCGCAAAAAAATAAAAACTGCAGAGGTGATCAAATACCACCAAAAGAAAGCTCTATTTGTGGGAAAAAAAGGACATAAATTTTGTAAAATGTCGCACGCCCACGCAATGGTGAGTTAAAGCGACGCAGTGATGTATCGCAAAAAGCGGCCTAGTCGTTAAGTGGGTAAATCCTTCCGGGGCTAAAGTGGTTAAATTTGCTCTAGTCCATGATCAGTATTGTTTATGTGCTATAAATTCAATGCTTTAAATCTGCCTTGCATCTGGATACGTTCTTACATGACTGGCATAAAATTTTTTTTAAATAAAGTACACAGAGGTTTTTATTAATATATGACCATGACATTTAGAAAGGTAACTTACGGTGAGGTTCATGAAACTGAGAAATTTTTTAAGCATTTCGGTCATTATTGAAAAATCTCCTTCTGGTAGATTGTTCCGTACAGTAGTCACATTAATCTGACAAAGAAGAGAAAAAAAAGCATAATAAAAACACTGCGAGCAGACATGGTTGCCAAGTAAACTGGGTTACAGAATGTACATTACTGTAAAGAAAAGGAAAAAACTAAAAAAATTAGAGATAATCTCAAGAAAAAGCAGAAAGCAAAAGAAAAACTGCCATATAAGAAGTCAAATTCCGAAAATGTAAGGAATTAAAGAAAGCTCACTTTGTTCCATAGATCTATTACCCATCCTTATATAAAGTGCTGATCTTAAAGCAATATTAAACCCAAAACCAAAAATGCAATATATTACAGCCTACAGATCATTACATGTGGTGGCTGCATTCTATTTTTTAGGTTCCCCCCACCCCCTCTGTTTTCATCTGGTAATCAGGCCAGTAACACACCTCCTATATTCTGTATTGCGTACCCCCACTCTGGATGAAGGAGCACAGGGGCACAGCAGCACTGTTAATCTGAGTGGAGGTTAGTGTTAAATGGACTAGCAGATTCAGATATGCTAACTGAAGCTAAACTCCAGCTCGCACTGCTATTAAAGCAACGTTTTTTTTTTTCTTCTTCTTTTGGGATAAAGGTCTTACATGAATAAATAAAAGCTTATCATCGTAAGCACCCCTGTCAGTGGTAAATGGTTAGTCTCAACACTTAACAGATACAACAGAAAACCTAAAAAAAGAAAACGAATGCAGCAATCTCATCTAAGAATTGGTATGGTGCAATATAATACATATTTGCTTTTGGGTTTAATACCACCAAGTTATTAACATAAATTATTATTTCCTATTGAACACCAAACAAGCTAAGTTTCTCTCAATAAAAGGGAGTATAAATTGAGAAAGGCAGTTCAGCCAGAACTGATCATAAAACAGACCTGCCAATAACACCCAATGTGTATGTTCTCATTACACAGAGATGAAAAGCAGAGGTTCCCAACCACCATGCTGTGGCTGGCGGCTGTGCTGCTGGCTCCTTCCTTCCAGGCCTCCAGACAGCTGCAAAGCCCTTAACATGCTACGCTGCCTTTTAGTACCCATAGTCGCCCCCCCCACCCCCGAAATTCCTATAGCAGCCTGCAGTACCCCTTAACCTCATACAGTATCCCCAGGACATCTGAGTGCCCTCAGCAACCATAGTGCTTCCTTAACTAGATTTTACTGAGGAAGCCAAGCTGAGGAAAGGCATCAAACCACTTTGGACAAAAAAACAAAAAGGTAAGCTGGGTAGAGGAGGGGTTATAAAGATGCTGGCTTACTATTTTTCTGTTAGCCAGTGTCGAAACATCCTAATGACAGCAGTATAAGCCAAATATATCTGAATGGCTGTGTCCCTCTATGGGCAAGAAAGAAAATGTTTCAAGGTAGCAAAGATATGACAAAGCCAATAGCAATTCTACTAGATGATCCAAGGACCGCTGGATGCCCATCTTGGCCTAAGACCTACAAGCAGCTTCATGTATAAGGACAGTCTGAAGTAACTGATCTACAAATCAAACCTGTTGCGTGCTTCTTCAGCCCATCTGTTCCTCAGTCTGTGTAGGTGAGTACTACCCATACACTTCACAAGCACCTGTCAATCACGTCTTACAAAACAAAAAAGGGGAGCGAGTGCCAGCAAGACTAGTGAGAAAATTAGTACTAGGTTTAGGTCAAAGAAGGTGTCTTGAAAAGGCCTATAACTTCTTATTCGTAGCATCTAAAAAGACCATGACCTCATCCACCGGGACCGCTGGGGTTTTTATTTTAGTAGAACTGGTCAGATCAACAGCTGGAGAACCCTATTCCTTGTAGAATTCCTGCTCCATTGGGTAATGCTGAGCAAATTGATTCAGAGGCAAAAAAACACCTTCTCCAAAAGAGCCCAATATATCACTTACTGCAACTGAGGGTGCACGGGGAAAAAAAATGGTATTTTTGGAAGCCATTAGGGCACAAATCCAGTGACCTTTGAAGAGGAAGAATACAGAAGTGGCGATTTCAGGTTAGTGCACACTACAACCGCTAGGAAGCCCACTGTGGTCTTCTGTATCTAAGACAGCCCTGGAGACAGAGACTCCTCCTGTGAAGACTCATTTATAAAATGATTCCCAATTCCGGACAGCTTCTGCAGGATGTTATTTAGATACCTCATTCTCCTGCAAAATGGGGGAAGTGGAAGAAGAGCATCAAAGTTTGCGTCCGAGTAGTTCCAAGCCATTGAGAACCCTTGAGAGCTAACCACGCAAACCAAAAATGCAGAAGATAATTTCTCCAAAGACAAGGAACCAGAGAATTGAGGCCCCTAGAATGTGAAAATAACAGATATGGGCAGGGATTCAGAGCCAACCTTACCTTTTGGGGTGCCACTGCAGAGTGAATCATACAGGGAGTCCTCACTATCTGATGGAGCAATTTCAAGGCCTACCCCATTACTACCCCACCCCCACCATCTCTGTGCGAGTGAGGTCATTATTTGCTGTGGAGATCTTTAACAAGTTGTTAACACCTCATTGGCAGTCATCCCCCCTATACTGCAGCTGTGCGTTCTGCAGATGCCTCAAATCACTAGCGCCTCTGAAGCAAGAAGCACGTGTAGAGAATTGGTTAAATGGCACATAACATCATTGGGCAAGTGTGCAGTGCCAGACCGGCCACTGCAGTGTAGCCATTCGCAAAGAAACAAGAGCTTGGTAGCCCTGCAGGGGAATGCTGCCACCTTGCTCACTAGTACAAAGGCACTCGTCTATCCAAGTTGCAGTCTCAACAGTACCAATCTTTAACCATCATAGCTGGCATGCCCAGCAGGGCATTCAGGGATTTGACAATCCTTCCAGTTGATACCTGTACTGAACCTTTACAGAAACCTGTCAGCGAGATCCTCTGATATTGTGTGCTCTGGAGATAGCTGTCCTCATGATACAGAGTTGACTGGCTTACTTACATGCTGTCCACACACTTGAACGCAGGTCTGGGTACAGTCCCTCCTGAGCTGGTGGTCATATCGATTGATCCAGATGAACACCCCCCCAATGCCTTATCAGGTGCGTCAGGAGCAAGTCCAAAGCATGGGACTAAAGCACATGGAAAAATCCTCACAGTAAAATCTGTAGGCACATTTATCACTTAAGAGCACTAACTAAAAATCTGAGGCGAAGTTGAAGTGAGTCTAAGGCCCCTTTCACACTTATACGACTTGTCCCACGATTTGGTACTGCAAAAATCACATGACAAGTCATTCTCCATGATTTTCAATGACTACCATTCATATTGGCACGACTTTAAGTCGTGCCAACTTGAAAGTAGTCCCTGCACTACTTTAGTCCAACTTCTATGCGAGTTGTACTCCATAGACCTCAATGTTAAACCCTCAAGTAGCATTTATTCAGGCACGATTTACTAGACACGATTTCAGTACGACTTTGTAAGCACAAGCCTGGCTCGCTGATCGGGAAAGGAAAACTTTTTTTTCCTTTCGCGATGAGCAACAGGCAGTGCTGACAGCTGTCTGGTATGAATCCTGAGGGGAAACGCCGCACCAAGTTTTAAATGAAAGAACCGGCGTGGGTTCCCCCCCCAGGGGCATACCAGGCCCTTAGGTCTGGTATGGATCTAAGGGGAACCCCCTACGCCAAAAAATCGGCGTGGGGTCACCCCAAAATTCATACCACACCCTTATCCGAGCACGCAGCCCGGCCGGTCAGAAATGGGGGTGGGGACGAGCGAGCGCCACCCTTCTGGACCGTACCAGACCGCATGCCCTCAACATGGGGGGTACCCTGCGGGCCCCCCCACCCCAAAGCACCTTGTCCCCATGTTGATGAGGACAAGGGCCTCTTCCCGACAACCCTGGCTGTGGGTTGTCGGGGTCTACGGGCAGGGGCTTATCAGAATCCGGGAGCCCCCTTTAATAAGGGGGCCCCCAGATCCCGGCCCCCCACCCTATGTGAATGAGTATGGGGTACATCGTACCCCTACCCATTCACCTAGGGAAAAAAGTGTCCATAAAAAACACACTACACAGCTTTTTAAAGTAAATTATTAGGCAGCTCTGGGGTCTTCTTCCGAATTCGGGGGTTTCTCCGGCGTCTTCTGCCGGCTCCTCCGCTATCTTCTGCAGCTCAATTGCTAGCGGTGGCCCGGACTTCTGCCTTCTTCTTTTCTTCCAATGTTGACACAACACTCTCTCCAGCTGCAATGGTCTCTGAGCTCTCCGCAATGGACATATATAGGCGGTGACTCCGCCCCCTTATGAGGTCACTGTCCCGGGGCATGCTGGGACTGTGCCGATATAAGGGGGCGTGGCAGTCACCCGGTGACCACACCCCCTAAAACGTCACAGTCCCAGCATGCCCAGGGACTGTGACGGCATAAGGGGGCGGGGTCACCGCCTATATATGTCCGTTGCGGAGAGCTCACAGACCATTGCAGCTGGAGAGAGCGTCGTGTCAACATCTCTGGAAGAGAAGAGGGAAGAAGACGATCCAGAAGTCCGGGCCACCGCTGGCAAAAGAGCAGCAGAAGATATCGGTGGAGCCGGCAGAAGATGCGGACGCCGGGAGAAGACGCTGTAGAGACCCCCGAAGTCGGAAGAGGACCCCCAAAGTCGGAAGAAGACCCCGGAGCAGCCTAATAAATTACTTTAAAAACCTGTGTAGTGTGTTTTTTATTGACACTTTTTTCCCTAGGTGAATGGGTAGGGGTACGATGTACCCCATACTCATTCACATAGGGTGGGGGGCCGGGATCTGGGGGCCCCCTTATTAAAGGGGGCTCCTGGATTCCGATAAGCCCCCCGCCCGCAGACCCCGACAACCAACGGCCAGGGTTGTTGGGAAGAGGCCCTTGTCCTCATCAACATGGGGACAAGGTGCTTTGGGGTGGGGGGTGCCCCCCATGCCCCAAAGCACCCACCCCCACATGTTGAGGGCATGCGGTCTGGTACGGTCCAGGAGGGGGGGGGGGGGCGCTCGCTCGTCCCCTCCCCCATTCCTGACCGGCCGGGCTGCGTGCTCGGATAAGGGTCTGGTATGGATTTTGGGGGGACCCCCACGCCGATTTTTCGGCGTAGGGGGTTCCCCTTACAATCCATTCCAGAACTAAGGGCCTGGTATGCCCTGGGGGGTAACCCACGCCAGTTTTTTTATTTAAAACTTGGCGTGGAGTTCCCCCTTATGATTCATACCAACTACTGTATGTTTTCATTTGTTAATGCCAAAAATGTGGCAAAGTTGTACAAAGTAGTACTGCTCCCAAATTGCGGTAAAATCGCGGCAAATCGTGGCAAAATCGCGTCCGCAAAAATCGCGCAACTTTGAAGTCGAATAAGTGTGAAAGGGGCCTAAGGGTTAGGTTTTTTTTTTTTTTTTAACCACTTGCCGACCGCCTCACAAAGATATACGTCGGCAGAATGGCACGGGCAGGCAGAACCCCTTCCCTGTACGTGATCTGCCTCCCGCGGGCGATCGGACCCCCCCCCCCCCCCGGTGTCCGAGGCGGTCGGCATTTGTCCAGTGGCGAACGGAGGTGAGGGGGAGGCCATCCATTCGTGCCCCCCCCCCCCTCGCGATCGCCGCCTGCCAATGAAATCATTCCTATGCTGCTGTATGGTAAACATATGATGTCATCTCTCCTCGGCTCGGCAGTTTCCGTTCCGGCGCCGAGGAGAGAAGACTTTAATGTGAGCGAAAAAAAAACCACACACAGTAGAACATGCCAGGCACACAAAACACCCCCGATCACCCCCCCCCCCCCCCCCCCCCGTCACACTGACACCAAGCAGTTTTTTTTTTTTTTTATTTCTGATTACTGCATTGTGTCAGGTTGTGACAGTTAGTGTGTTAGGGCAGTGAGGGTTAGCCCCTTTAGGTCTAGGGTACCCCACTAACAAAGTTTTAACCCCTTGATCACCCCCTGTCGCCAGTGTCACTAAGCCATCATTTTTCTGATTGCTGTATTAGTGTCGCTGGTGACGCTAGTTAGGGAGGTAAACATTTACGTTCACCGTCAGCGTTTTATAGCGTCAGGGACCCCCATATACTACCGAATAAAGGTTTTAACCCCTTGATTGCCCCCTAGTTAACCCTTTCACCACTGACCACCGTATAACTGTTACGGGTGACGCTGGTTAGTTCGTTTATTTTTGATAGTGTCAGGGCACCCGCCGTTTATTACCAGATAAAAGTTTAGCCCCCTGATCGCCCGGCGGTGATATGCGTCGCCCCAGGCAGCGTCAGGTTAGCGCCAGTACCGCTAACACCCACGCACGCAGCATACGCCTACCTTATTGGTATAGTATCTGAACGGATCAATATCTGATCCGATCAGATCTATACTAGCGTCCCCAGCAGTTTAGGGTTCCCAAAAATGCAGTGTTAGCGGGACCAGCCCAGATACCTGCTAGCACCTGCGTTTTGCCCCTCCGCCCAGCCCACCCAAGTGCAGTATCGATCGATCACTGTCACTTACAAAACACTAAACGCATAACTGCAGCGTTCGCAGAGTCAGGCCTGATCCCTGCGATAGCTAACAGTTTTTTTGGTAGCGTTTTGGTGGTAAGCACCAGCCCCAGGCAGCGTCAGTACCGCTAACACCCACGCACGCACCGTACACCTCCCTTAGTGGTATAGTATCTGATCGGATCAATATCTGATCTGATCAGATCTATACTAGCGTCACCAGAAGTTTAGGGTTCCCAAAAAGGCAGTGTTAGCAGAATCAGCCCAGATACCTGCTAGCACCTGCGTTTTGCCCCTCCGCCTGGCCCAGCCCAGCCCACCCAGGCCTGATCCCTGCGATCGCTAACAGTTTTTTTGGTAGCGTTTTGGTGAACTGGCAAGCGCCAGCGGCCTAGTACACCCCAGTCGTAGTGAAACCAGCACTGCAGTAACACTTGGTGACGTGGCGAGTCCCATAAGTGCAGTTCAAGCTGGTGAGGTGGCAAGCACAAGTAGTGTCCCGCTGCCACCAAGAAGACAAACAGGCCCGTCGTGCCCATCATGCCCTTCCTGCTGCATTCGCCAATCCTAATTGGGAACCACCACTTCTGCAGCGCCCGTAATTCCCCCATTCACATCCCCAACCAAATGCAGTCAGCTGCATGAGAGGCATTTTCTTTATGTCCTCCCGAGTACCCCTACCCAGCGAACCCCCCCAAAAAAGATGTTGTGTCTGCAGCAAGCACGGATATAGGCGTGACACCCGCTATTATTGTCCCTCCTGTCCTGATAATCCTGGTCTTTGCATTGGTGAATGTTTTGAACGCTACCATTCACTAGTTGAGTATTAGCGTAGGGTACAGCACTGCACAGACTAGGCACACTTTCACAGGGTCTCCCAAGATGCCATCGCATTTTGAGAGACCCGAACCGGTTACAGTTATAAAAGTTAGTTACAAAAAAAAGTGTAAAAAAAAAAAAAAAATAATATATAAAATTTTAAAAAATAGTTGTTGTTTTATTGTTCTCTCTCTATTGTTCTGCTCTTTTTTACTGTATTCTATTCTGCAATGTTTTATTGTTATTATGTTTTATCATGTTTGCTTTTCAGGTATGCAATTTTTTATACTTTACCGTTTACTGTGTTTTATTGTTAACCATTTTTTTGTCTTCAGGTACGCCATTCACGACTTTGAGTGGTTATACCAGAATGATGCCTGCAGGTGTAGGTATCATCTTGCTATCATTCTTTTCAGCCAGCGGTCGGCTTTCATGTAAAAGCAATCCTAGTGGCTAATTAGCCTCTAGACTGCTTTTACAAGCAGTGGGAGGGAATGCCCCCCCACCGTCTTCCCTGTTTTTCTCTGGCTCTCCTGTCTCAACAGGGAACCTGAGAATGCAGCTGGTGATTCAGCCAGCTGACCATAGAGCTGATCAGAGACCAGAGTGGCTCCAAACATCTCTATGGCCTAAGAAACCGGAAGCTACGAGCATTTTATGACTTAGATTTCGCCGCATGTAAACAGCGCCATTGGGAAATTGGGAAAGCATTTTATCACACCGATCTTGGTGTCGTCAGATGCTTTGAGGGCAGAGAAGAGATCTAGGGTCTAATAGACCCCAATTTTTTCAAAAAAGAGTACCTGTCACTACCTTTTGCTATCATAGGGGATTTTTACATTCCCTGAGATAACAATAAAAATGATTAAAAAAAAAAAAAAAAATGAAAGGAACAGTTTAAAAATAAGATAAAAAAGCAAAAAAATAATGAAGAAAAAAAAAAAAAAGCACCCCTGTCGCCCCCTGCTCTCGCGCTAAGGCGAGCGCAAGCGTCGGTCTGGCGTCAAATTTAAACAGCAATTGCACCATGCATGTGAGGTATCACCGCGAAAGTCAGATCGAGGGCAGTCATTTTAGCAGTAGACCTCCTCTGTAAATCTAAAGTGGTAACCTGTAAAGGCTTTTAAAGGCATTTAAAAATGTATTTATTTGTTGCCACTGCACGTTTGTGCGCAATTGTAAAGTATGTCATGTTTGGTATCCATGTACTCGGCCTAAGATCATCTTTTTTATTTCATCAAACATTTGTGCAATATAGTGTGTTTTAGTGCATTAAAATTTAAAAAAGTGTGTTTTTTCCCCAAAAAATGCGGTTGAAAAAACGCTGCGCAAATACTGTGTGAAAAAAAAAATGAAACACCCACCATTTTAATCTGTAGGGCATTTGCTTTAAAAAAATATATAATGTTTGGGGGTTCAAAGTAATTTTCTTGCAAAAAAAAATAATTTTTTCATGTAAACAAAAAGTGTCAGAAAGGGCTTTGTCTTCAAGTGGTTAGAAGAGCGGGTGATGTGTGACATAAGCTTCTAAATGTTGTGCATAAAATGCCAGGACAGTTCAAACCCCCCCAAATTACCCCATTTTGGAAAGTAGACACCCCAAGCTATTTGCTGAGAGGCATGTCGAGTCCATGGAATATTTTATATTGTGACACAAGTTGCGGGAAAGAGACAAATTTTTTTTTTTTTGCACAAAGTTGTCACTAAATAATATATTGCTCAAACGTGCCATGGGAATATGTGAAATTACACCCCAAAATACATTCTGTTGCTTCTCCTGAGTACGGGGATACCACGTGTGAGACTTTTTGGGAGCCTAGCCGCGTATGGGACCCCGAAAACCAAGCACCGCCTTCAGGGTTTCTAAGGGCGTAAATTTTTGATTTCACTCTTCACTGCCTATCACAATTTCGGAGGCCATGGAATGCCCAGGTGGCACAAACCCCCCCCCAAATGACCCCATTTTGGAAAGCAGACAACCCAAGCTATTTGCTGAGAGGTATAGTGAGTATTTTGCAGACCTCACTTTTTGTCACAAAGTTTTGAAAATTGAAAAAAGAAAAAAAAAGTTTTTTCTTGTCTTTCTTCATTTTCAAAAACAAATGAGAGCTTCAAAATACTCACCATGCCTCTCAGCAAATAGCTTGGGGTGTCTACTTTCCAAAATGGGGTCATTTGGGGGGGGGGGGGGTTGTGCCACCTGGGCATTCCATGGCCTCTGAAACTGTGATAAGCAGTGAAGAGTGAAATCAAAATTTTACGCCCTTAGAAATCCTAAAGGCAGTGATTGGTTTTCGGGGCCCCGTACGCGGCTAGGCTCCCAAAAAGTTCCACACGTGTGGTATCCCCGTACTCAGGAGAATCAGCTGAATGTATTTTGGGGTGCAATTCCACATATGCCCATGGCCTGTGTGAGCAATATATCATTTAGTGACAACTTTTTGTAATTTTTTTTTTTTCTTTTTTTTGTCATTATTCAATCACTTGGGACAAAAAAAATGAATATTCAATGGGCTCAACATGCCTCTCAGCAATTTCCTTGGGGTGTCTACTTTCCAAAATGGGGTCATTTGGGGGGGGTTTGTACTGCCCTGCCATTTTAGCACCTCAAGAAATGACATAGGCAGTAATAAACTAAAAGCTGTGTAAATTCCAGAAAATGTACCCTAGACGCTATAACTTTTGCGCAAACCAATAAATATACGCTTATTGCCATTTTTTTTACCAAAGACATGTGGCCGAATACATTTTGGCCTAAATGTATCACTAAAATTGAGTTTATTGGATTTTTTTTATAACACAAAGTAGAAAATATCATTTTTTTCAAAATTTTCGGTCTTTTTCCGTTTATAGCGCAAAAAATAAAAACCGCAGAGGTGATCAAATACCATCAAAAGAAAGCTATATTTGTGGGAAGAAAAGGATGCAAATTTCATTTGGGTACAGCATTGCATGACCGCGCAATTAGCAGTTAAAGCGACGCAGTGCCAAATTGTAAAAAGTGCTCTGGTCAGGAAGGGGGTAAATCCTTCCGGGGCTGAAGTGGTTAAATAACAAACATATCATACTTGCCTCCACTGTGCAGCTTGCAAAACTTCTAAAATGAATAATAGGAGGAGAAAAGAATTTAGGGCCACAGCTACTGATATGACATATCTGATTAAAGATTTTATTACCTGCTCTACCATTGGGGTAGTATACATGTTGGAATGTCCATTTCAGTACGTAGTATGAACATCCAGAAGTATACAGGTTAGGGAACTTATGAACAGTATTAGAAAAAGGGAAAACTAACATAGTGTCGCTAGACATTTTAGAGAAGTTCATAAGAAGGATCCCAGTGGCTTAAAGTTTTGGGGCATTGAGAAGGTACAACAACATTGGAGGGGGGGGGGGGGGTAATTTTGTAAGAAAACTTAGTCAACGAGAATCATTCTGGATTTTTGAAACAGAAGAAGTATTAACCCCTAGAGGTTTGAACATTGATTTTGACCTCAACTGTTTTGTTAGTAATAAGTAATAGTTTATTAATATTTATCTTCACTGTTTGTTGGAAAAGGTTCTTTTGAAAATATATATATATTTTAAATATTTTTATGTATTTAAACATGTAATACTTTTTTATGTTATTGTTTTATGTATATACAGTAGGACAACAAACGGCAGTGGTACTCTCGCTTAATTGGCAGTATTATGCTATATTGCTTTTTCAGTTAATGGGAGCACTTGTAAGTAGTGCTTCACTTCCTGTTTGTTCAGTCCATTTGTTTTTTTGGTTGTCATAGCGATGCATGCTCAGCTATATAACGTCACCTGGCGCTCTAAGCCCCGCCTGCTGAGGAAGCTTATCATTTGGCGATACGCGTGTAGGGGAGGATTGGAGTGTAGTGACGTACATCTGAGTCTCACCTGGCGAGGTGGTGAGCTGTATTGTACTATATGCGTGTTACATCTTTGTTCTAGTAAGTGTTTCTGTATAGCAGGGTGTTATAATAAATATACCTATGCGGAACACACTATGTTTTCCTTTATTGCGTTTTATATGATCTGATGAGAGTTGTGAGCATCATATTATCTACTACAAAGTATGTGAGATAAGGATTGGAGCCATTGTTTTTGGTGAGGCACCAGCCTGCTGTTTCCAATTTCCATATGGAGCGAGGAGAGGATGAGATCCATTATTCCGTCTAATTAAAGGATAAGGAGTGGAGAAGCCTGGTCTGGATGTGAGGAGATATTGGCCTTTTGTTCTTTTACATGGCGGTGAGCAGGCAATTTAACTGATAGAGGATTGACACATAGTTTCTCACTGGTTGCTGAATTATCTACTGCTGAACTATTTACAGGGGAATTTATTCAGAGAGACTTTTGAGTAATATTTTATTTATAATTGTTTTTTCACTTGTTTTGATTTTTTTGTCGATTGTTTTTGCTGCGCTACACTGGTTAATATTTTTATTACTTCTGCATGAAATTCCACTGTTGATATTGCAGTTCCACAACAGTTTGGGAAAAGAAAAAATTGACAAAATCGGAATCCAGAGTGCATTTCCGAGCTGAAAATACACTGTTCTGATGTCAAAGAGGAAGGTAGATGTACTATATTTCTGGCATATCACTAAATTTATCATATTTGTAGCAAGTTTAAAGGGATAATGCATAGGGAAATGTGTATTTTAGGGCTGCTGAAATTAATCGCAGCATCGATGCATCGCGATTCGGGTGTCCCCGATGCGGCATCGATGCATGCGACCCGAATAATCGATTTCTGGCCCCGCCCCCTCCTGGGAGAGCACTCCGTGCGTTAAGCTGTTATTAGTGTGTGTATATTCCGGTCATGTGACTCTCGGCCGCGCCTCCCTCCTCTCAGTCTCTCCTGATGTCAGCTCCGCCCACTGACTGAAGCTATCAGGTCAGAAGAGCGGCGGGCGGTGCTGACATCAGGAGAGACTGAGAGGAGGGAGGCGCGGCCGAGAGTCACATGACCGGAATATACACACACACTAATAACAGCTTAACGCACGGAGCGCTGTCCCGGGAGAATTCACTGCTGACCTCAGGAGAGATGCGATGGATCGACAACCGGCGGCTGGAATGGAGATCGGGGGGAGATGGTGAGCAGGCAGATCGCCCTGCTCATTACAGGCTGCCACCGGCAGAGCAGCATGTAAGTACAGAGGGGGAGGGGGGGGGGGCTGTGACACAAGTCCATCCATATCATAAATTGTCTTCTATGTGCCTTCATCACACCACAACTCTGCATCATTGTCCGCAGTCTGTGCCCATCTCCTGTGCCATGTCCGCCGCAGTCTGTGCCCATCTCCTGTGCCATGTCCGCCGCAGTCTGTGCCCATCTCCTGTGTCATGTCCGCCGCAGTCTGTGCCCATCTCCTGTGCCATGTCCGCCGTAGTCTGTGACCATCTCCTGTGCCATGTCCGCCGCAGTCTGTGACCATCTCCTGTGCCATGTCCGCCGCAGTCTGTGACCAACTCCTGTGCCATGTCCGCCGCAGTCTGTGACCATCTCCTGTGCCATGTCCGCCGCAGTCTGTGACCATCTCCTGTGCCATGTCCGCCGCAGTCTGTGCCCATCTCCTGTGCCATGTCTGCCGCAGTCTGTGCCCATCTCCTGTGCCATGTCCGCCGCAGTCTGTGCCCATCTCCTGTGCCATGTCCGCCGCAGTCTGTGCCCATCTCCTGTAGCATGTCTGCAGTCTCTGACCATCTCCTGTAGCATGTCTGCAGTCTCTGACCATCTCCTGTAGCATGTCTGCAGTCTCTGACCATCTCCTGTAGCATGTCTGCAGTCTCTGACCATTTCCTGTAGCATGTCTGCAGTCTCTGACGATTTCCTGTAGCATGTCTGCAGTCTCTGACCATCTCCTGTACTATGTCCGCAGTCTCTGACCATCTCCTGTAGCATGTCTGCAGTCTCTGATCATCTCCTGTAGCATGTCTGCAGTCTCTGATCATCTCCTGTAGCATGTCTGCAGTCTCTGATCATCTCCTGTAGCATGTCTGCAGTCTCTGATCATCTCCAGTAGCATGTCTGCAGTCTCTGATCATCTCCTGTAGCATGTCTGCAGTCTCTGATCATCTCCTGTAGCATGTCTGCAATCTCTGATCATCTCCTGTAGCATGTCTGCAATCTCTGATCATCTCCTTTAGTATTTTGGAAGAGAGCCTGGAGCTCCTCTGCTGTCTCTTTTTTTCTTAAGAACAGATAGAATAAAAAAAATGGAGTCCTCCTGACTACTTGAATTTTTTTTGATGAAAACCATGAGAACTTGCGGACTTGCGCTGTAATCGTGATGCATCGTGATGCATCGCGGAATCAAATCGAATCGTTGACTTGATAATCGTAATCGAATCGAATCGTGAGGTCAGTGAAGATGCGCACCCCTAGTGTATTTATTCCAGAGAGGTGCTTAATAGGTTTTTTTATATTATTATTTGGCATTGACATTCAAATTTTGGATAGAGTGGAAAGAAATTCGAACACCTGTCAGTTTTTATTGCTGTCTGTGTCCCCATTAGAGAGATTCGCCCTCTTTATTCAGCCTGTTTATCATCGAAAATGAAAGTAAAAGAAAATCCCAAATTTAGGGCTGCTATCAAAAAAGTAACATTGGGGACATTTTTTAAATAGGACACTAGTCCCCTCACTTTGGATTTTTTCCTCTTCCCTTTAGTTACACTTTAACCACTTCAGCCCCGGAAGATTTTACCCCTTTCCTGACCAGAGCACTTTTTACAATTTGGCACTGCACCGCTTTAATGGACAATTGCGCGGTCATGCGACGCTGTACACAAACGAATTTTGCGTCCTTTTTCTCCCCAAAATAGAGCTTTCGTTTGGTGGTACCTCTGCGGTTTTTATTTTTTGCACTCTAAACAAAAAAATACCGACAATTTTGAAGAGAAAAAAAAACACAAAAAAAAAAAAACACAATGTTTTTTTTTACTTTCTGCTATAATAAATATCCCCC
This sequence comes from Lithobates clamitans, assembly GCA_037952925.1. Classification (NCBI taxonomy): domain Eukaryota; kingdom Metazoa; phylum Chordata; class Amphibia; order Anura; family Ranidae; genus Lithobates; species Lithobates clamitans. Next base: position 6,060,088 of record JBBGZY010000458.1, read on the forward strand.
CAAAAAATATATAAAAAACCAAAATTTCTTCCTCAGTTTAGGCCGAATGTATTCTACATTTTTTTTTACCAAAAATATCACAATAAATGTATATTGATTGGTTGCGCAAAAGTTATAGGGGGTTATTTACGAAAGGCAAAACCAATTTGCACTACAAGTACACTTGAAATTGCAGTCGCTGTAAATCTGAGGGGAACATCTGAAATGAGGGGAAGCTCTGCTGATTTTATCATCCAATCATGTGCAAGCTAAAATGCAGTTTTTTATTTTCCTTGCCTGTCTCCCTCGGATCTACAGCGACTGCGCTTCCAAGTGCACTTGTAGTGCAAAGTGGATTTGCCTTTCGTAAAAATGACCCCCTTAGTGTCTACAAAATAGGGGATAGATTTATGGCATTTTTATTATTATTTTTTTTTTTTATTAGTAATGGTGGTGATCTGCGATTTTTATCAGGACTGCGACACTGCGGCAAACAGATCAGATACTTGACACTATTTTGGGACCATTGTCATTTAAACAGCGATCAGAGCTAAAAATAGCCACTGATTACTGTATAAATGTCACTGGCAGGGAAAGGGTTAAACACTAGGGGCGATCAAGGGGTTAAGTGTGTTCCCTCAGCATGTTCTAACTGTGGGGGGGTGGGCTACCACTGACATGACAGACATAACTGCTCCCGATGACAAGGAACAAAAGATCTGTCATGTTACTAAGTAGAACAGGGTAATGCCTTGTTTATACATAGGCAGTTCTCCGTTCTGCCTCTCCTCGCCGTGACTGCGAGCCCCTGGCGTAAATGGAGTACACGGGACCCGCGGGCACACTCGCCTATTATCCTGCTTTTGCGGACTGACATACAGGTACGTCAGTTTGCACAGGAGTGCCATTCTGCCGACGTGTGTAAGCCGGTTGGCAAGTGGTTAAGTGTGTAAATGCTTTCACTAAAATTATGTTAATGCTGACATGTATCCTGTTGATTCTGATGAAATGTCTTTCTTTTAGCTACGTAGACATCCAAATTTCTCAACATTCGTGCAGCACAAAAAGAAGCCACCCTGGCCCTGGATGATTTAAAATTTCAGCTGTAATCTGAATTCCCTTTCCCAAACGTCATCCATCTATTCAGTTTTAAACAATTAGGATTGACCTACATTTACCTGACTGAACAGAATTAGGATTATAAAAAATGAATGTCCCATTTAGGTTGCCATTTTCTTTGCTTCATATAGTGGCCTCTGTTCTAACAGAGTAATATCTGTGAAGAACATTTTAGGAATAATCACTTTAAGCATTAGTAAGTTAAATTAGGGACAAAAAAATAAATAAAAGACAACGCAGTCTGTAAAAAGAATTAACACAACAGTCTGTTTTTCCGAGCCCCCTTAACCGTTTTATTTTGAGTCAAATTTTTAAACTCTTTTTAACAGACCAAACTGTTCAGTAAAAGTATTTGTTTAAAGGGTTAGAGACAAACCATTTAACACTGATGTGAATGCTTACAGCTTTTATTTCAATTGAAACATTTATTCTAAAAAGGAAGAAAAAAATATATAAAATAGGCATTCTGACTTGCCTGTAAAGCAGGACTCGATAAAACCCAGGCGCCAGGTCGCAATGGCAACTTAAAATTGCATTCTGGTGCCTGGGCAACACCACAGCAGCAGTCTAGATTTCTCCCATTGTTTATTTTTGAGCAGGGCAACGTCAGGCTTCATGTAGGTCACTGCTGTCCAACTACACCCTGACTGGGTGACTTTGCAGAAGGGGGGGTCCAGTGTTGTAGACCTATTTTATGGCTCTCAGATTTAGCGCGTTGATTTAGCGTACGTTCACACCTATGCATGTTTGCAGAAACGCACTACAGACCATGGTACTAATTTCAATGGACCTGCACCAGAGACGTGTGTGTTTGTGATGTGATTTTTGATGTGTTTTGCGGTTCTTATATTACATCGTACCCCATACCCATTCACCAAAAAAGCAGTGAAAAAAAAATAAACTTGTCTTGTTGCGACGCTCTCTTCCTCCATTCTTATGTTCCCGGACAGCCCGCCCCTTGCAACATGTGAGGTCACAAGGGGCGGGCTCTCCGGGCGACTTCATTGGATGGCCACGCTCCATGCCTATATAAGAGGCGCCGGACAGCCGGGAACATAAGAACAGAGGATGACAGCTTCGTGACAAGACCAGCTATTATTTTTGTTTCTTAGCAGTGATGAAGAACACGACGGCGGCAAAGACGACGCAAAGAGGAGGAAGAAGGCGGCGAGGGTACTGGGAGACGCGGCGGCTCAGAGCTATTTTACTTATAAAGGAATTGTCAAAAACTGGCTTTTTTCCACTGCTTTTTTGGTGAATGGGTAGAGGTACGATGTACCCGATACCCATTCACATAGGGTGGGGGGGGGGGGCTGGGATCTGGGGGTCCCCTTGTTAAAGGGGACTTCCAGATTCCAATGAGCCCCCCGCCCACAGACCCTGACAACCACCAGGCAAGGGTTGTCGGGAAGAGGCCCTTGTCCTCATCAACATGGGGGGAAAGGTGCTTTGGGGTGGGGGACGCAGAACCCCCCTGCCCCAAAGCACCCGTACGCCCCCATGTTGAGGGATTGCGGCCTGGTATGGTTGGGGGGGCTCGCTTTTCCCCTGCCGGCCTGCCAGGCGACATGCTCGGATAAGGGTCTGGTATGGATTTTGGGGGGAAATGTAAAAAAAGTATTGGGGTCCCCCCCAAAAATCCATACTAGACCCGAAGGGCCTGGTATGGAACTTTTTTTGCCTGCAATATTTTTTTCTTCTTCAATTTAGCTTTTAGCGGGAACCCCGCTGACAGCTGATGACTCATTGGTTAGGTACGCGCCAGCCGGATTCCCGGCCCCCTCCTTAGCAACCAACTTTATACAGTGTTTTACAGTGCGTTTAAAAGAAGGAAAACGCAAAATACACTGAAAAACGTATCAAATGCGGCGGACTTAGATGGCGGACTTCTCTGAGGACCAGGTTCCCTGAACAGTTTGGGGAATTGTAAACTCCACCCTCAGCCTGTCAGGCCAGCATCCGTTGACACCACCCTCCAGGACATGTGAAGGAAAGACTTGCCCAACTCCAGGGTAGGAGTTGGAGATTTACCATGCCAGGGACAGAAGTATCTGGCTGGATAGATGGATAGGACAAATTAAAGCTTGGGATATTCCAAGATTAAATACCCCAGACAGCGTAAAGGCGGATCTTCAGTAAAGGTATTAAAGTAGAACTATAGGCAAAACTTTTTTTTTTTAATTTTTGGAGAGAGCAAGGGAGGGTTATAACCTGTCAGTCAATTTTTGCCATCTGTGTCCCATTGCAGTTTGCCCTTCACTTCCTGTCCCATAGCAAAAAAGGAAGTGGGAGGAAATCCCTACAAATTAAGGGAATTCCTTGGGGACCCCCAGGTCACCAGGACCAGTGTCCCCATTACAAGATTTATCCTCTATTACTTTTTATGGGGACAACCCAAAATGTGGGATTTTCATTTACTTTCACTTTTAAATAATGACAAGACTAATCAGGAGGTTGGATCTCCTAAACTGGGGGCACAGACAGCGAATAAAAACTGAAAGGTGTTCTAATCCCCCTCCACTCTATCCAAAACATAAAAAAAGTCAATGCCCGGGGAGAAAATAAATACTCCTTTGGTTGAAAAAAAAAAAAAAGATAGGAGGCCATAGGTGTAGCAGACTCACTTTTCTTGTGGGGTAAGAGCACCTTACCCTCAAGTGACGACCATGATTATTTTTTTAAAGGAATCTCCCTAGATGCTAGTATACACTAAGGCATTCACACAGTAGGCGAAAGTTCCATCTGACCATGGACAGAGGGATCTGTAAAAATGGAGCTGGGTTTCTAGGCCATACGATTATTCAGGACAGCCATGATCTGACAGACTGTTATAGACAAGTGCAGGCTCCGTGGCAGGGCCTGCCATGGCTAAGATAACCTTAAAGAGGAAGTGAACTCGGATGTTTTTTTTTGCTCTCTGCTAAATAAAGGCATAATGTGCTAGTACATCACATACTAGCACATTATGTCACACTTACTTGCAAACGAAGCCCGCATCGTCCCTGCTGGAGGCCGCATCCATCTTCGCCTGTCTTCCTTCCGGGGCCACGAACTTCGGCTCTGTGACTGGCCTGAGCAGCGTGACATCACTCCCACGCATGCGTGCGGGAGCCACCGGTCACAGCGCATGTTTCTGAAGAAACAGTATGGGCGGCCTTTCTTCCAGAGCGCATGTGCCGATGACATCATCGGCGCAGTGTACAATATATCCTAAACGGCACACGTTTAGGAGATATTTACAGTACCTATAGGTACAAAGTATACATGAAGGTTCACAACCTCTTTAGAGAGCGCATCTATTCTTTCATTTACGGGGATATTTAAACATGGGATTATTCATCCTCCACAGGAGCAAAAAGGGTCTTTTGTAAGTAAAGAGATTTGATCTAACAGAGCAATTGGTAGACCTCCCTGGGCGAAGCCAATCTTCATCTAAGGAAAGGTTTTAGCTGGTGCAGAGCTTTTAGGGACCTGTGGCAGCCGGGAGTGTATGTAAAACCCCCGCTACCACTGCCGTAGGACACAGGACAGTGGCAGAAAGTTGTGTCCTGAATGCTACAATCAGGAAACATTTTTGTTTTTGGGCTTAGATACATTTTAAAGCTGAAGTAGAGGTAGACCATTAAATACAAAGATATGTATATGGAAGCTGTTGTATCTGAATTTGTATTTATCAATTCAGTCTCAAGACTTGGCAACTCTGCCAGGAGAGTGAAACCTCTGCTCAATCCCATTCTACTGACTTAACTTTGAAAGAGCAGTCATAGACTGAGGAGGTCAGCCGTCTGCTCAATCCCATCATTTTTTCTTCAGCACATTTGCATGCAGGACACCTAATGGGTTCCCAGTATTGCCCATCCCATTCCCTGTGTTTATACTGTGTATGTGATTGCAAAAGGATAAAACCATGTTAGATCCAGGTACTTTAACGACTTGATTAATGAATGAATAAATAACAGCATCAATGTGTCTTTCATATCAGCCTACAGTTCAGCTTTAATATTTTAAACACATACTTCAGTACTAGATCAGGCACTTGGGATAAAATAACTAAATTCATACTTAAAGCGGAGTTCCACCCATATAAAAGTCAGCAGCTACAAAAAATTTAGCTGCTGACTTATTAATCGGACACTCACCTGTCCCACGGTCCAGCGATGCGGGTGAACGAAGCCTCGCTCCTTTGTGGCGCCGGCATTATCACTGTGGGCGCCCGGCTGTGACGCACTGCGCATGTACGAGCCGCGATGCGCACTGTGACTGGCCGGGCAATCAACTGGAACCTGTCACGTGTTCCAGATGATTGCCGAGAGGGAGGGGGAGAGGTAAACTTCCTTCCGGCACCACGGGAGGAAGTGGGTGCTGGATCCTTCTAAAAAGAGGAACTCATAACATTTCAGCCAAGGGCATACATGGCAATTTGATACATTTCCTTAGAACAGCATATTTATACAATTACATTAATATTATCATTCATATATTACAAATTCTACTTACTGGACTCTCCTGGCAAAGACATCCTAGAAGCAAAGCTGTGTAGGAGGCAACAATACAATCTTCCATGTGCTTCCCAGCATGCTGAAGAGCTAAAAACACAACATACATTCTATTAATGCAGTTAATATGGAAGCCAATCAATCGACATTTGAATAATATAATGCATCAGCAACAGTTTTAAATCCTTGTATAATACAAAAAGTATACTTTAACAAAATTCCTCAATTATATTATGTCACAGGGTTCTCCTATGCTGTGTAACTTTTAAAAACATCAGAAACTTTACATCATTTCCACCTGGCGATAAAAGCTTTTACAAGTCAAAAATCCCTTGATCTTAATTGTACAGTACAGGTCACAGGCAAAGTATTTATAGCTCCTAGGACTTCCCCAAGCAATAAATGTGAAGGGTGGAAAACAACTAGGCAAAGAGAACTGTGACAACAGGACCAACAACAGAAACTTTAGAGTGCTGCTTCAAGAATTTTGCAGCCTAAAACTCCATCCGCAGAAGACTTCCACAGGGTAGAACCTTGAAAAAGTTAAGGGCTATACACACTATACAATTTTCTTTCCATTTTTTTCCTTTAGATTTACCAAAACCATGTAGTGCAAGGGCCTGACCGATCGCATACAAATTGAAAGTGTTTAGGTTTGACCTCATATTATATGGTTTTGGTAAATCCAAAAGGAAAAAAATCTAAAGAAAATTGTATAGTGTGTATCCAGCTTTAGGAGAGAGGACCAGGTGGTGGTCTTACAGAGCAGAGCTACAGAAATTAGGTGGAGAAATGCCCAGAATACGCCCATCAATATAGTGAAATGCGTGCATTAAAGCATATGAGGAGATCTGTCCATGAGAGTGCAAGCTCTAGTGATTAGATTCCTTGCCCATGTCATGATGGTGGACTCGGAAGCAGGATGTCCCATGTGAGGTCATGAAGAGAATGTGTTAGTCTGATCAAAGCTGTAGCAATAGATGCTTATGCAGCAGGGCATAAGGATGATAGGACTATGTCCTCAGAGGATGACTAATTCCACCTTGGACCCTGGACTGTGAAGGACTGGAACACTCCTTGACAGCCTGAAAAACAGGCGTCTGTGGTTATCACTTGCCAGTGAAAGGGAAGTGGGGACATTCTCCTGTTGTTAGGCCAGGGCTTGAGATCCACCAAACCAGACAGCGGTGTCTAGGACCACAGCCAAATATTCCAGGCAAAGAGAAAGCTGGAGAGTAGTTTTTTTTTTCCTTCAATTGATCACACAACCGAAAGCCCAGAGCATTTGAATTGTCCTGTGGATGTATACTGACAAGCTGGATGGGAGACGAGTGCCTCAAGAGGAAGTCGTCTAGACACAATGTGACCTGGATGCCCTGAGATCTGAGAAGGGGATAAAGAGGTGCAAGGTCCTTTGAGAATACTCTGGGGAGCAGAGGATAGACCAAAAGGCAGTGTGACAAACTGGAAGGGATTATCTTCCACTGCAAAGCACAGAAAGTGATGATATGGTAGATAAATAGAAACATGCAGATAGACATCTTGGATGTCTACAGATGCCATGCATTTCCCTTATCTCAGAGAGGCAATTATGTGTATTTCATGCAAATTTTTTGAATTTAAAAGCTATTATGAAGGATTTTAGGTCCAGAACAGGATGAATACCACTGCTGGATTTCAAGTTTAAATAAAATCCTTTGAATAGAACCATCTTGAATAAAGTGATGGTTTAAGAAATTATGCAAATCTGACTATCCTGAAGTTTTTGGTTTAATTGAGAAAAGAAAGTGGTGATAAAGGAAGAGCTTTGAACTGTATTCGCTACCCCTTTGAAACAACTGATCGAACCCCCAGGTCTGGATCATCTGTTAACCAGAGAATCAAACTTTAACAGATATCAGCACACTCTAAGGAGTTAGGGTGCCCGTTCATTGGGAAAGGGGCTTTGGTCAAGACTTACTGGGCTCTGTGGTCCAAGACTTGTGCCGAAAAGAAGTGCTAGACTTGGGTCTGGAAGTTGAAGCCTGGGTAGAGTAGTTAGGTGCTCTGCATTTTGAGGGGGTAGAAGATTGCTGTGGCAGGAAGTATTAGGAATAAAACCATTCGGCCGGTAACATCTCTGATTTATTGGTAAACTTCCACTTCAATTAGATATCTTCTTTGAAAAAGCACACGTGAGGTGCTTTGTACAGATAGCTACAGCTTACAGATTCCCATTGGAGAAATTTGTCTCATGACATGGTTTAGGGGTTCAACACAAAAAAAAAAAATGCCAGAGCTTTTGCCGATGGCAGTAGCGAGAAGTAGGCAGAAGTGGTGGTGTAATGTTCAACCTGTGGTGTGATGTCACAACTGGTAATCCACATGGAACGAAGCCCTGAGTGGCTGAGTTTTAGTGCCCGAATTTGAAAGGTTTACAATGTAGTAAAGACAAATCAAATATCGACCCAGCCTTTTATCAGTAATATTCAGAAGCATACAGGGTGACCCTGTCTTACCTATCCATGATGCTGGACTGTACATAACATTCAGGCTCAGCCTGTCACAGTCTGCATACCCCTGAAGAGGTTTTCAAGGACTAGGTTCCATTAGGATGGACCATTGCCTTGGACGTATAGCACCCTGCAGCTAGCTACATACATTGCACCAAGTGCAAACCACCTATGCATAATCTAGTGCACAGAGTAACATTACAGGCTGTCCCCACATTGTAGCTTCTGGTTAGGACTCCCAAGGTTGTACCGATTCAGATGCAGAGCTTCTACTTGTGACATTAGAAGACACCGAGATGTTTTTAGAATTCAAAGAAAAAAATAAAGAAAAAGTAAAAAGGTAGAGAGTGATCTCCCTGGACTCACGGAGTGGGGTAATGTTACAGAGGAAGCACCCAGTGGGCATGTCCTCAAAAGCTTGCCAGTATTCAAATGTGAATACATTGCCTGTGTCCTGTATGACTAAAATAGATATGCATTTCTGACTTGTTTGCTGCAGGCTTGTTCTGAGTTTCAGAAGTATTTAAACTATGCACAGACAATTAGCATTTTCTGTGGTAGACCAGCAACACTCATACTGCTCTTGTGACAGTCTTTTTTAACTGAACTCCTCTAGAATGTTTATTTAATGCAGCAGAAGTGGCAAAGACGATCTCTGAATACAGGAAGAGGGGTGAAGAGCTGATGCACAGAGAACAGTGCTGGATTGCAAGACGACTATAAAAATGGAGGTGGAGGAGGGTTGCAATTGAAATGTTTTACCATAATGCAGAGATTGCATTAAAGTGGTAGTAAACCGCAGTTAAAAATAAAATCCCCTGCAAGGCAATGTCATAATCTGCCAGTATGCATGGCATACTAGCACATTATTAGAGACTTCTAATAAAATGAAGCACTCCAGCATTGCGCTGTCCTTGCTGAGAGAGCTTCCATCTCCACCCAGTCTTCCGTCTGGGTTTACGGCCTCTGGCTACATGAGTGGCCGGGAGCACGATGACAGCACTCCTGCATGCACTCTTAATATCTCCCAAACAATGCAAGATTAGGAGATATTCACAGAACCTACAGATAAGCCTTATCACAGGTTTACCTGTAGGTAAAAGATGAAGAAGTCAGTTTACTACCACTTTAAAGTAAAAAAAACTTTTGCCTTTAGTATCACTTTAAAGCGGGAGTCCCGCAAATTTTTTTTTTTTTAAAGTCAGCAGCTGCAAATACTGCAGCTGCTGACTTTTAAAATAAGGACACTCACCTGTCCCGGGGTCCAGTGATGTCGGCACCCGAGACCGAACCGTCCCTCGGGTGCTGCCGCCGCCATTCTCAGTGAGGGAATCAGGAAGTGAAGCGTTGCAGCTTCACTTCCCAGTTCCCTACTGCACATGCGCGAGTCGCGCTGCATGTTCTCAATGGTCCCCGCTATCTCCTGGGACCTGTGTGTTTCCCAGGAGGCAGCAGGGGAGTGCGGGAGGGGGCGTGACTCCCGCGGGAGTCTATTCCCGGAAGTGGGTGCAGATACCTGTATTATACAGGTATCTACACCCCCCCTCCCCCCTGAAAGGTGCCAACTGTGGCACCGGAGGGGGGCAGGAATCCGATGAGCCGAAGTTCCACTTTTGGGTGGAACCCCGCTTTAAGAAGGCTAACAGATCCTTAGAGGAAGTGGAAAAATCCTCAACAGTAACTGCAAGGTGTTTATAGAGAAGAGAAAAAGCAGAATCCACTTCTAGAACAGATCAGTTCTTCTAAACCATTTCCCACCCAGCTGTTTAAAACATGAAAAGGATGGAATGGAATTTTTGCCGATGCGGGTGGACAAACTCCATTATTCCCTCAGACACAACAGATCACATGACCAGGTACAAGAGCAAGAAAATTGGTCCTGTGATAGATGTATCCAATTATAGCATTCCCAAATGTAAACAATGGTCACTAGCCCATCAGTGTACTGTGAATTAAGAGTGCAGTCAACCACCTGTCGCAGAGTCATTAATGCAGACAGAAACTGTATACTTCAACGCTAGCGACACCAGTCAGTGATGCCAGCCCAGTATAAGCCAGCACTAGCGTCGTGATCATCGCCAAACCAGAGTCAGTAATACTGTTCTGATCCCTACTCACACCAAAGTCAGCAGAGCCATTCAAGCCAGCAACAATGTTCTGATCACCGCCACACTAGTACCAGTGTCAGAGCCAGTGTTCCGGATTGCAGTATTGCCACACCAGTACAAGTGTCCTGATCACCACCACACCAGTAGTGTCACCAGAACCTGAATGCCATGCCCAAAAAAAAGGTTCACAAGTGAGAAGGCCTTTCAGATTCTGAGCATGCCAGATGTGAATAGTGAAGAGGAACTCTCACTTTCAGATTCAAAGTATGAACCTGTGGAGAGCAGCCATTCACGAACCAGCTCCGATTCATAGAAGATCCTTACAAAAAGAATCATTCGTACTGAACAGCAGAAGGCAATTAGCAGCGTAGTACATCCTAGTGAACTGGCGAGCACCAGCAGCAGTAGATGAAAGGCCAAGTAGTGGGGTGTAACATCAAATTCATTAGGTATACCTTATAATACAGAAGCACCTATCATCCCCTTATTTACAGTGTAATCAGGCTTAAACCAAAAAAACTACACTTTTTCAGTTTTGTTTTTTATACAGAAGAGATTTCAATTCTGTTGTGGACCAATGTAATCTGTATGGCGATCGGACATCACCAATAATTCCAGCTCCATTTAGGTCTGTCCATTTGAGTGGACCGCCAATGGTACACATACAGTGGGGACGGAAAATATTCAGACCCCTTAAAATTTTTCACTTTGTTATATTCCTCATTAATGTACACACAGCACCCCATATTGACAGAAAAACACAGAATTGACTTTTTGCAGATTAAAAAAGAAAAACTGAAATATCACATGGTCCTAAGCGGTAGTCATACATATACCCTACGACCCGCTCAGAGTTCATATAACTTCACTTTGTATTGGGTACGTTTTACTGGGGATACACTGATTCATGCCCAAACTGCCCACCAAATGGGTGAGGGACTCATCAATGCAGATCTGTTTTTAGGGAGTATAAATTTATAAGTAGCCTAATTTTATAAAGCTTGACGCATTTGGGGTGATTTTGGGGAATGGACAGATTTGTCATTAAAATGCAGGAATCTCATAATTTTATAGTGCATCCTGGTCACTATGGAGAAATACAATCACATATGGCGAATGGGGTGTTTGGACTAAAAGGACTGCAGTCCCATATTTAGTGTAAAGCCATGAAAGATTTAAACCCCTTCCTGCTGCTGCCTTGCAGCCCTTTAAGAGCTTCTAAATGCTGGGAGGCGGATGTGGGCATTCGTATCATGTGACCGTTGTGATTGGCTGTCGCATGATCGGAAATCTCCCAATCACACGTATGCATCGCATGCTGTGAGTGCACAGGGTGCTTGCTCTCGTCACACAGAAAAGTGCTTACATAGGGTTAAAGCCTACCCGCCGAGAGGCAGCATATATACAGTGGGGACGGAAAGTATTCAGACCCCCTTAAATTTTTCACTCTTTGTTATATTGCAGACATTTGCTGAAATCATTTAAGTTAATTTTTTTCCTTATTAATGTACACACAGCACCCCATATTGACAGAAAAACACAGAATTGTTGACATTTTTGCAGATTTATTAAAAAAGAAAAACTGAAATATCACATGGTCCTAAGTATTTAGACCCTATTAGTTCAAACACCCCATTCACCATATGTGATTGTATTTCTCCATAGTGACCAGGATGCACTATAAAATTATGATATTTCTGCATTTTAATGACAAATCTGTCCCCTCCCCAAAATCACCCCAAATACGTCAAGCTTTACAAAATTAGGCTACTCCCTAAAAACAGATCTGTATTGATGAGTCCCTCACCCATTTGGTGGGCAGTTTGGGCATGAATCAGTGTATCCCCAGTAAAACGTGCCCGATACAAGGTGAAGTTATATGAACTCTGAGAGGGTCACAGGGTATATGTATGACTACCGCTTTTACAACACTAAAGATGGCCACTGGGAGCCCCCCTGGATGCCCAACTTATATGGGCAGTAGCGGAAAAACTGTGTGGGACCTTAAGTCACCCCTTTTCAATCAAGGATACCACCTCTATGTGGACAATTTTAAACCAGCCCACTACTTTTCAGACATCTTAATCTGCAACAAACTATAGATAGTGGTACAATGAAAGCAAATCTCAAAGGCTTTCCACAAATATTGATGACCACAAAGCCAACAAGGGGGGAGTCAGCAAGTTTGTGCAAAGAGGAGAATGTTGGCTCTTAAATGGAAGGAAAAGAGGGATGTACAGTATCTCACAAAAGTGAGCACACCCCTCACATTTTTGTAAATATCTTATTATATCTTTTCATGTGACAACACCAAAAAATTACACTTTGCTACAATGTAAAGTAGTGTGTGCACAGCTTGTGTAACAGTGTAAATTTCCTGTCCCTGTGCGATACCCCTAAGTGAAAATGTCCAAATTGTGCCCAAAGTGTCAATATTTTGTGTGGCCACCATTATTTTCCAGCATTGCCTTAACCCTCTTGGGCATGGAATTCACCAGAGCTTTACAGGTTGCCACTGGAGTCCTCTTCCACTTCTCCATGACTTCCGTTTGAGGATGCCCCACGGATGCTTAATAGGGTTTAGGTCTGGAGACATGCTTGGCCAGTCCATCACCTTTACCCTCAGCTTCTTTTTCAAGGCAGTGGTCATCTTAGAGGTGTGTTTGGAGTCGTTATGTTGGAATACTGCCCTGCGGCCCAGTCGCCAAAGGGAGGGGATCATGCTTTGCTTCAGTATGTCACAGTGCATGTTGGCATTCATGATTCCCTCAATGAATTGTAGCATCCCAGTGCCAGCAGCACTCATGCAGCCCCAGACCATAACACTCCCACCATCATGCTTAACTGTAGGCAACCCACACTTGTCTTTGTACTTCTCACCTGGCCGCCACACACGCTTGACACCATCTGAAACAAGTTCATTCATCTTGGTCTCATCAGACCACAGGACATGGTTCCAGTAATCCATGTCCTTAGTCTGCTTGTCTTCAGCAAACTGTTTGCGGGCTTTTTGTGCATTATCTTTAGAGGAGGCTTCCTTCGGGGACGACAGCCATGCAGACCAATTTGATGCAGTGTGCGGCGTATGGTCTGAGCACTGAAAGGCTGATCCCCCCCCCACCCCTTCAACTTCTGCAGAAATGCTGGCAGCACTCATACTTTTATTTTCCAAAGACAACCTCTGGATAGGACACGGAGCACGTGCCCTCAACTTCTTTGGTCGACCATGGTGAGGCCTGTTCTGAGTGGAACCTGTCCTGTTAAACCGCTGTATGGTCTTGGCCACCATGCTACAGCTCAGTTTCAGGGTATTGGCAATCTTATGGCCTAGGCCATCTTTATGTAGAGCAACAATTATTTTTCAGATCTTCAGAGAGTTCTTTGCCATAGGGTGCCATGTTGAACTTCCAGTGACCAGTATGAGAGCGCAAGAGCAATAACACCAAATTTAACACACCTGAGACCTTGTAACACCAATGAGCCGCAATATACCGGGGTGGGAAAATGGCTAATGGGGCCCAACTTGGACAGTTTCACTTAGGCTGCTTTCACACTGAGGTGCTTTACAGGCGCTAAAAATAGCACCTGCATAGTGCCTGTAATGAGCCTCTCCTCTCACTCCAATGTGAAAGCCCGAGTGCTTTCACACTGGAACAGTACTCTGGCAGGGCACCAAAAAAAGTCCTGCAAGCCGCATCTTTGCAGCGCTGTAGGAGCAGTGTATACATGGGCAGCACCGCTGAACCATCGGCATAGCGCTGCTGCAGCAGCGCTTTGCTGGCGGTTTTAACCCTTTTTTGGCCGCTAGCGGGGGTTAAAAGCACCTTGCTAGCGGGCAAAATCCTCTGTAAAAACGTCGGTAAGGCGTCGCTAAAAATAGCGTCGCTTTACCCCCAACGTCCCAGTGTAAAAGTAGCCCTAGGGGTGTACTCACTTTGGTTGCCAACGGTTTAGACATTAATGGCTGAGTGTTGTTATTTTGAGGTGGACAGTAAATTTCCACTGTTACACAAGCTGTGCACACACTACTTTACATTGTAGCAAAGTGTCATTTCTTCAGTGTTGTCACATGAAACGCTATAATAAAATATTTACAAAAATGTGAGGGGTGTACTCACTTTTCTGAGATACTGTATGTGTGCTTTCTACCATCCACGAAGATACTTCAGTTGGAAATTCAAAGGCGCCATGGTCTGGTGCAAAAATCTCACTGCATACACAACTACAAACAACTCATAGGTGGTGCAGATTTAAAGAACGATGCCCTACTTAGCAACCAGAAAATCTATTCACTGGTATAAAAAAATAATATTAGCCATTTCCAACTCCTATCTCATCTACAGGACCACAGGAAGACCTGACACATACCAAGAAGAAGTTATAACACCCATTTTTTTCCCCAAGCAAGGCCCTGCACCTGAAAACCTTTGATCTGATGCAGTCAGGAGACTGCATGTGAGACACTTCCCCAGTATGCTCCCTCCAACTGAATTAGGCCACCCGCACCCCCCAAAAATGCCATGTGTGCTCTAGAGATAGAATAAGGCATGACACGTGTTATTGTCCCAACTGTCCCTCGCAACATGGGCTCTGTATAAAAGACTTCTTCCATTGCTACCAAACCAAACTATAAGATTGGTGAAGGTATGTCTGCATTTTGCTTAGATCTGATGTACTGTGTACTGACCATTTTCCTGTTTTCTCAATCACGTTTCTGCCTGGACTGACCATATTGACCATGCCTGCTGCATGGACTGATCCTTTACCTGCATACCGACCACATTCTGCCTTCCACCAGAATTGACCCTGGCTTATTGGTCATGTTTCTGCCAGGCGGCCTGGACTAATCCTTTGCTGACCATGTCTCTGCCTGCCACCAGTACTAACCCATCTGCACATCCAGTTCTGTCCAACCTCTGCAGACAACTGCATGACTCGAACCACAGGAACTCTTGCTCATCCTTTGTTCAGCCCCCTGTACTTCCTGGCCAGCGACATAGCATTGTACTATGGGGGCAGTCACATACCTGAAGGTAAGGCCTGCTTGGCTTTTTGGAATGAGGACTGCTGTAGGTGAGGCTACACTAAGCTATAACTCACTCAGCACAGATGTGATGTTACAGTATATAGTTTTCTATTCAGTGTTGGTTGAATATTTTGATATACAAGATGCAATGTTAGGCAAATAATCAGTCCAAACATTTTAAAGGTTAACCACTTGCCCCCCAGGAAGATTTACTGAACTTCACTGAACGCCCCCTACTCCTCCTCACAGCTGTTGCATTGTTTTTATATCAATGACACGAACACTTATGGGCAAATTCTTTTAGATGTGTCTCAGGAAAATGCTTAGGCAATGAAACGTGCTTTCCTTATTACCTCACACTGCAAACACAGCAGCGCATGCACCTAGGGGTCTCCGCTGCACTGGAACCCCCCCCCCCTTAATATCACCAGGGCAGGACACACACCACCCAGAAGGGGAATGGCGGGGGAAACCCCCAGGGGTCCCTGCTCTGCCTGTCCTGGGATTCCCACCAATCCGTTGAGGTGGGGGGAAGGAAGTACAGTTTAACCAAAGGACTTTAGGATGGGAGGAGAGATCTGACAATCCCCCAAACCGCACAAAGGGGGAAAGGGGGGACTGTACTTATTGATCCATGGTGAGGGTGACCCTCCAGGCAGAACTCCTCGCTACCGAAGTGGGGGGCTGTCGGCCAAGTGACCGCTGCGACTCGAACCAGAGCCCATTTGTATGCGACTCTTGCGGGCCAGCCTCCGTTAGATTCCTAATTATGCACACTGTGATATAGGACAGTGATGGTGAACCTTGGTGCTCAAATACACTGCAGAATGCATGAGCATCATGGGAAATGTAGTTCCAAAACATCTGGGGTGCCAAGGTTCGCCATCACTGGTATAGGGTGTTGATCTTCTTAGGCCACACCCTCCCTCATTACACAAATACACATCATCCAATATGCTTAACCACCTTCCGCCCACTGTATAAACAAATTACATTAGGGGGGGGTGTTCTGCGATGATGTCATATGACATCATCCCACTCTTGCCCCGGGGGTATGCTAAAGCGCAGCTGAAGTTGTTAATCCAGTGGTTCTCAACTCCTGTCCTCAGGAACCACTAACAGGCCAGGTTTGCAAGATATCTGAAATACATTACAGGTGATATAATTTGTTGCTCAGTGATTGCAGTATTCTAATCTGCACCTCCCCAAGGTAGTACTTAAAATCTGGCCTGTTAATGGGTCCCAAAGACAGCAGTTGTAAAAAAAAAAAAAGAATTTTGGCAACAAATTACAACTTCAAATAACTCACCATATTGTGGACTGTCTTTCTTCTATAAAGGGATCAATTAGGGGGTATTTGTACTGACCTTACATTTTAGGGCCTCAAGAAATGATAGCCAGGCAGAACATCAGGTTTGATCAGTTTTCAAATATATACCGTATTTATCGGCGTATAACACGCGCCGGCGTATAACACGCACCCCAAGTTTAGGAGGGAATTTTAAGGAAAAAAACTTTTAGGAGTAAAGTTTAAGGAAGAAAAACTTACATTAAAATGCCCATCAATGCAGCGTTATTGGTGTCCATGTGCAGCCATGTCAGTGCAGCTTTGCCCCAGTGCAGCCATGTCAGTGCAGCTTTGCCCCAGTGCAGCCATGTCAGTGCAGCTTTGCCCCAGTGCAGCCATGTCAGTGCAGCTTTGCCCCAGTGCAGCCATGTCAGTGCAGCTTTGCCCCAGTGCAGCCATGTCAGTGCAGCTTTGCCCCAGTGCAGCCATGTCAGTGCAGCCATGTCAGTGCAGCCATGTCCCCAGTGCAGCCTTGGCCCCAGTGCAGCCTTGGCCCCAGTGCAGCCTTGGCCCCAGTGCAGCCTTGGCCCCAGTGCAGCCTTGGCCCCAGTGCAGCCTTGGCCCCAGTGCAGCCTTGGCCCCAGTGCAGCCTTGGCCCCAGTGCAGCCTTGGCCCCAGTGCAGCCTTGGCCCCAGTGCAGCCTTGGCCCCAGTGCAGCCTTGGCCCCAGTGCAGCCTTGGCCCCAGTGCAGCCTTGCCCCCAGTGCAGCCTTGCCCCCAGTGCAGCCTTGCCCCCAGTGCAACCTTGCCCCCAGTGCAGCCTTGCCCCCAGTGCAACCTTGCCCCCAGTGCAGCCTTGCCCCCAGTGCAGCCTTGCCCCCAGTGCAGCCTTGCCCCCAGTGCAGCCTTATGTGATTGCCTCGATCGCTGCCGACATACACAGCTGTGTGTAAATTCAAATATGGCGCAGAGACTGCAGGGACTCGTCGGAGCCGAGATACACATACCCGAGTATCCTCGGCGCCGCTTACAGTCACGCCCAGTCCCGCCCTATGATGGACATAACACAGGTCCTAATGGCGGGACTGGGCGTGACTGTGGGCGGCGCCGAGAAAAGCCGAAGATACTCGGGTATGTGTATCTCAGCTCCGACGAGTCCCTGTAGTCTCGGCGCCATATTTGAATTTACACACAGCTGTGTATGTCGGCGGCGATTGCGGCAATGGCCGCGATCGCTCCGATCAGAACAAAATTGGCGGGGATCGACCTATAACATGCACCCACGATTTCCCCCTGATTTTAAGGGGAAAAAAGTGCGTGTTATATGCCGATAAATATGGTATGTATATCATAGTTTGTAGACAAACTTTCACACAGATTAAATACACCCTAAAAATTTGTTTCTTTCCACCAAAGTAATGTAGCAGAATACGTTTTGGCCTAAATTTATAAACAGATCATCTTTCATTAACAACATTTTACAACCAAAATTCTTTTTTTTTTCAAAACATTCAGTCTATTTTCATTTATACAGCAAAAAAAAATAAAAAGCCAAGTGGTGGTTAAATACCACCAAAATGAAAGCTCTGTCTTAAACAAATAATATAAAACTCATTTATGTACACTGTTGCCTGACTGAGTAATTGTTGCAAATGCAAAGTGACAGCGCAGATAACAAAAATGGCCTGGACAGGAATGTGGGGAAACAGTCCGGTCTTGAAGAGGTTAAAGAATAGGATACAAATAAGAGTAGGGTAAATTTCACCAAAAAGCAGGAGGGGTAAAAATTCTCAGGATTGGGCCAGACCTCGTAAAAAAAAAAAAAAAAAAAAAAAAAATTAATTTGTGTGGCAGCTGCAGAAACTGCTTAAAGCAAGAGCCGGCAGTGGAGATGCCTACATCCGTGAGGTTTAGAGTGGATGGGGGAATGGATTGATTTTCTCTAGTTCAGTTCATGGGCTGAACAAGAGAAAACCAAGCTATAGCAAGCTTTACCAAAGCTGACAATATTTTTCACTGAAAGCTTCTGCTGTAAGCAAGGAGACAATCTTATATCTTACAAGTTCTGAGCTGCCACCTCTGGAGTGAAAGAAAAAAAAAAAAGAATGGAACAAAACAGACATCGCTGAGCAGTAAGGCTGCACAAAATATATTTTTTATGATGGTCAAAAAAAAAAAAAAAAAAAAGACAGCACACTAAAGGTGGCGCATGCGCCGGAGCTTTAAGATGGCTGCTTAAAGCGGGGTTCCACCCAAATTTTGAACATTATCTCTATGCATTCTCTTCCTTGCCTAGATGCTGACATGCTGTGTAAAAAAATTTAAATCGCCGCAATTACCTTTTTTTTCTAATCTTCTTAGCACTTCCTGGTTTTCCTCCCATGGGAGTAGGCGTGTTTCTACCCTCTCCCAGACCTCCCACAGTCCCCTGGGAGCTAGTCTCAGGCTTCCCAGCATGCATTGTGCAACAGCGTCATCACAACATCTCGGTGAATGCTGGGAGCACAGCATTCACCGCATCCAGGAAATACATGCTTGTGGGCTTCAAATGCCCACAATGAAGATGGAAACCGCCTTCAGTGAATTTTATAAGTTATTCTTTACAACGAAATCGGACACAGGCAGACTTATTACACAGAACATGTGAGTAGATAATCATGAGAAGAAAAGTTTGTGAATGAACTCCAAAAAAAAAAAAAAAACAAGATAGGTGGACCCCTGCTTTAAGCCAGGAGCTCCGGCATCACCCCGGGCCATCGGCACCCATAACAGCCACCACGAGCTCTGTGACGAGTACCCTAGAACACCGGGAGACCCCCGTGCACACCCCTGAATGTTCGCCCCGCTTGCCAGACATGATCTCGTCTCCACAGCACCTCAGCCACACACGGAGGGGACACTGGAACAGAGGCAAGTCATAGCCCCAGCCACCCTCACCTACTCCCAGGTGACACAAGGGGTTAACCAGCCCCCCCTGGCCACCTCACCAGCCTCCACGGAATCCCTGCTGGGTCGCACCATGGAGGATTTTGCCCTATCCCCACTCGGGCCTACTCACACACACCTGATGGCTACCCCATCCCCGGGATACCTGGACTGGGACCCTGCCACACCACCTCCAGACCTGTTCTTCAGGCTCTCAGACCTCGTGGAGAGGGGATTGGCCAGCACGGCTGCCCAAATAACTAGGGACATCAAATCAGATTTTCAAAACCTTGGATCCAGAATGGAGGCCATAGAAAGTAAATTGGACTTCACGGTATCCAGAAACAATCAAAACTCAGACCACATACAGGTCCTACAAGACCAGCTTGATACAGCCCTATCCAGAACTGCCGATTTGGAAAATAGGTCCAGAATATATAACTTCAGACTATGTGGCCTGCCTGAAAATGTCACGGACGTGAACTCTGCAGTCCAGGACCTCATCAAGGTTCTAATCCCCAATACCCCCCCTCATCGCCTAGAGCTGGACAGAGCCCATAGAGCCCTGGGACCCCCCCGGAAGGATGTTACTCCCAGGGACATTATCGTGAAGCCTCACTTTTATGCAGTGAAGGAGGCAGTCATACGACAAGCACGGTCTTTACCACTTTACCAAAGGTCAGGGCCACTAAGTACAAGTATTTGCTGACCTCTCCCCCTCAACAATCCAGAAGCGGATATCCATTAAGCCACTCCTGACAGTCCTATCACAACGGGACATTAAATATAGATGGGCTTTCCTGTTGGCTGTGAAGTTCACCTTGAACAGCAAGACGCACTCCTTCTCAAACTTGCCGGATGGCGAGAAGATCTTCCTAAACCTCAAACTCATCTCTCAGGAAGCCCCCATGGATTTCTCCAATGCAGCGGCTAGTTCTTCTAAGCGACCTCCACCAACAAGCCCGATCTCTCCGGTCTGGAACAAAGGCATGCACAAACAATCGAAGGACGGCAGACCCCCATAAGACGGCGAGCAAGTCCTACTTTTTTCACCCTTCTTTTCTTAATTCCCCCTGGCCCGACTGGCCCCTTGTTTTTCCCCCTCTTCACATTGATTAAACAACTGTTCTGTTTTATTTGCTACTTATTCAGTCTTCTACAGTTGCCTGTTACCGGCTAGTTCAGAAGTCTAGACATTGAGCAGACTCTTTCTCAAGCAAGTCTAGCCCAACGGATTTCCTTAGTTTTTAATTATTTTTTACTGTTCCATTTTTAACGGTTATATTTTGATTTTTCCTTCTCCACGCACATAGGCTTTAAGAACTTTGAAGAACGCCTCTGGTAGTTGCCTGCATCCTCCTGTGCGAAGGTCCAGGGACATCACTGAGTTGCAGGCTCCTGAAATTTAGAGGACAGCACTACCTCGGACATGAGGTGCCGGGGCCCGGACAATATTGGTTCCGGGGGTGTCATAGGGTGCCCGGGGGGACCCTCCCCTCATATATTGGGGGGGGGGGGGATGCCTCCACAGGGGCCCTGAGAACCTTGGCTCCCACACAGCCCCTGGGTTTGGTTTTATAAGGTTGTAGGTTGTTTATAATCTTTTTATTTTTTTTTACATCGAATGTCGGGGTCCGGGGTGACCCACATGCGCCTCCACCTCTCCCACTGTTGCAGTTTTTCTGTACCTGTGGGATGAGTAGTCGGCCCCCATTTCGGGGTAACCAATTTTTTTGGTTGAAGTTTGGCAGAACTGTATTATGCCAAACCCAATAGGTATTCCTAGAAGATGCCTTGCCCTATTTTGTTTTCTCTTATTTCTCTCTTTTTTCCTTTCTTTAACTTTTCTCATTTTTCCAGCTGATCCACCGGGGAAGATCCGCGACCGCAATCAGCACTGGTCTGTATCTTGCCATACCCACGCACCCACTCGGGACCGAACAAGACGGCAAGGGGTAAATGAGGGCATCTATGACAGCATTCCGCCCCTCTTTCCCCATGGCTAGCACACAACCCCCAGGATCTCATGTCAGGATAGCCACACACAATGTCCAGGGTTTGAACTCCCCTCTGAAAAGAAGAAAGGCTTTTGATTACTATCATTCCCTTAAACTGGACATAGTTATGCTCCAGGAGACGCATTTCCAAAGCGGTGCAGCCCTAATTTCCTACACGCCAAATATCCTACATTCTACATGGCAAATGTGGTAAACAAGACAAAAGGGGTAGCAATCTGGTTTTCAAAACGTAGCAAATTCACTAACAAGTAGTTTGTAACAATCACATGCAAGTATTCGGCGGGAGATGGAGGTTTTTAACCTCCATCTCCCGCCGAATACTTGCATGTGATTGTTACAAACTACTTGTTAGTGATGCCACTATACTCATAACCTTTCAGAGTTGCTGGCATCCTCAGTCTATCATTGCTTTTGATTCAAGGTGCAGTGCAGGCACTCCTCCCCCGGCTGTTTAGGGGTTTTCTCTAAGTGATCGCTTACAAGGCGGGTTAATTCGATGCTTGCTCTCTGGGAGGCTTGTCTACCGTCTGAAGGGCAGAGGAAGGAGGGGGGGAGGGGATAACTTCCCTACATCCCGGCCAACCATAAAAAGCAACTCGATTGTTGTCAATCATCTGTCCTCTGAGGAAGACCCCTTAGGGTCGAAACGCATCAGAACATCAATAGTAAACTTGATCCTGTTGCTTTGAATGTATTGTACTGTACTATATACTGTTGCCGGCCCTTTTAACAAATTTTTGTACTACAGCTCATGTCTTGACTCTTAATGTCAGAAGTCATTAATTTTTTAACCTTTGTACCAATAAAAATTTAAACCTGACTATTCCATCACCTTTCTTGAACTATATACCATTGGCTGCATTAAAGCCCCGCTTTAGGGGGGTTCTTTGTTTTTCTTATGCATTGTATGGGGTGCGCAGCCCTTTTACTTCTACTGCTCTGAGTGTCCTCCTTCTTTCCATAGCTAAACTCTTCCACGCACACGGCCTGACAGATATCTGGAGGGAAATGAACACAACTAAAAGGGACTACACCCACTATTCCTGCCCCCACCAGACATACGCTAGGATCGACCATGTCCTGGTCTCTCCGGAACTCATCCTGACCGCACTGTCCTCGTCCATCAAAGACACTGCATGGTCTGACCATTCCCTGGTGACCCTTACCCTTCACAACCTCACCACACGACAAACAGGTACACACTGGAGACTTAACAAATCGCTTTCTCAGCGATCCCACCAAAGTTAAGGAAATAAATGATTCCTTAAAGGAATACTTTGCCCTAAACAATGTGGACGATAACTCCCCAGAGCTCCTGTGGGCTGCCCACAAGACAACTGTAAGAGGCAAACTAATTAGTATAGCTACCCGGGTCAAGAGGGAGAGACAACTGGATATAGAGAAACTAGAGAAGGCCTTTCAGACCCTAAAGACCAAACACAAGTGCTCCCCCACTAAAACCTCCATGGAACAGTTAGACGCTGCGCAATTAGAGCTCAATCTTGCCCTCACGGCGAAAGCAGAAAAACAAATCCGTTGGAGTGGGGCAAGATTCTATTTTCAGAAAGATAATATGGGTGCCATGTTGGCCTCTAGATTATCTCCACGGTACCGTGCACAAACCACCCCCCCCCCTGGATTAGGATAGCAGAACAGCCCCCCACAGCCAACCCAAACAAAATTCTCAAGGCTTTCCAGGACTCCCGGCTCTATAAGCTCACCCCCAGCAGACAGGGATCAAGAAATTCATGATTTCCTAAAAGACCTTCCTCTACCATCTCTATCTAACGAGCATAAAATTCGCTAGGGACACCCTCCTCATCGGAAGAGGTCCCGGAGGTCATTAAGGATCTCAAGAAGGGAATGGCGCCTGGTCCTGACGGCCTTTCAGTACTCTACTATAAGGCATTTGCCGATACTCTCACCCCATACATGGCAACATTTTTCAATGCAAAGACCCAGGGCTTACCCTTAGACCCCCACCTCAATACAGCCTATATAATAACTGTTATACTCAAACCAGACAAAAATTTGGAGGAGGTGGGAAGTTATAGGTACATTTCCCCCCCATAAATAACGACCTTAAGATCCTAACAAAAATCCTGGCCAATCACCTGGCATCCTTCATCAGTCAATACATCCACAAAGACCAGGTTGGGTTTATATCGGGAAGACAGGGCCCAGATCAGGTCAGAAGGGCAGTAGATATTATTTCTCTTCTACAAACCGGCTGGGACCATGACCCCAAACAGGAAGGAATGTTGCTTTCTCTTGACTTGCACAAAGCGTTTGACTCGGTGACCTGGCCCTACATTTTTGCCCTCATGGAGCATTGGGGTTTTGGCCAGCGCTTCATGGGGGGTGATCCACGCCCTCTATTCCTCTCCAAAGGCTATGATAAGTCTACACAGGGATGTCCCCTATCCCCCTTAATTTTCGCCATTGCCATCAAGTCCTTGGCAATAGCAATACGCTCCAATCCAAATATCCAAGGAGTAACCTGTGGCCCGCAAACTCACAAATGTGGTTTGTTCGCCAATGACATTCTCCTGTTCCTCACCTCACTGACAACGACCCTCCCTAATCTCTGCAAACTCCTGAACAAGTTTTCCATCGTCTCAGGTCTTAAAGTAAACTATACCAAATCTCAGGCACTTGATGTCTCCCTAAAACCAGAAGTAGTCTCAGCATTACAAAGCTCATTCAAGTTCGAGTGGAGCGCTTCCTCCATTAAATATCTGGGGATCACTCTCACGGCCAAAATTGAGCACTTGTACCCTTCTAATTTCCCACCCATGTACTGGAAACTTGCGTTTGACCTTACAAATTGGGACGGGGGGCTTTGTCCTGGTTGGGGAGGATCCGTTCAGTAAAAAAAACTCTCCTCCCCGGACTACTATATTTATTTTGATTCCTTCCCATAAACATTAGAAAGGATCACCTAAAATCCTTCCAAAGCGAGGTTACTAAATTCATATGGGGGGGGGGGAGGGATTGGGCTGCAGACTTCCACAAGAAACTCTATTCCATACTAGGACTCGGGGTGGGTTCGGATTCCCCTGCCTCCTTTGGTACTTCCAAGCAGCAAGAATAGCTCAATTATCCACAATCTATTCCAAGTTTGAAAAACTTGATTGGGTTAACATAGAGAGACAGGCTGTTACAACTCATACTTTAGACTACCTTCTATGGACCCCATCCAAGGACCGCCCCCCAAAATTATCACCTATCCTCTCTCAAACCATGTCTCTGTGGGACAAGATGAGACCAGCAGCATTCCTGTCCTCAGAATGTAGACCCCTGGCACATATATTCCGCAAACGGAAAAAATTAAAATACTGCGCTATTCCAAAAATGATCGTGTATATGGGGTTAACCCTTAAAGGGGTTGTAAAGGAAACATTTTTTTAAAAAAAAATAACAAACATGTCATACTTACCTTCACTGTGCAGCTCGTTCTGCACAGAGTGGCCCCGAACCTGATCTTCTGGGGTCCCTCGGCGGCTGTTTCAGCTCCTCCCCGCAAGCATTAACCACCTTAATGCGAGCTCCCTCGCATGGTGGTGAGTGCTTGCGGGCGCGCTCCCGTGATACAGCCGGCGGCTATAGCCGCTCACTGTATCACTCGGCCCCCCCCCCCCAGCGCGCCGCGTCTTTGGATGTGATTGACAGCAGCGCGAGCCAATGGCTGCGCTGCTTCCAATCCATCCACTGTAGCCAATCAGTGGCCAGGGTGAGGCGAAGCTGACTTTCGAGGCGTCAGGTAAGTAAAACGGGGGGGCTGGGGGCGGCGCTATTGTCAGAAGTTTTTTCACCTTAATGCATAGAATGCATTAAGGTGAAAAAATGTTTACCTTTACAACCCCTTTAAATAGTGACAAAAGCTGCAACTACCCTGTTTCCCCGAAAATAAGACCTAGCGTGATTGTCGGTGATGGCTGCAATATAAGCCCTACCCCCCAAATAAGCCCTAGTTAAAGTCCTTGTAGGTCTTATTTTCAAGGTAGGGCTTATTTTTGGGGAAACGGGGTAGGGCTCATTTGGGGGGTAGGGCTTATATTGCAGCCATCACCAACACTCACGCTAGGTCTTATTTTCGGGGAAACAGGGTAACAATGTGAGACACACACACTACAAATATCATAAAAAGGAAAGTTGCGCTAAGAAAATTAATATGTGACCATAAACAATGATGCAATCATTAAAATCACACCATTGAAAATATATAAAGAACATATAAAAAAATCTTGCAATGTGGTAGCACATCAACATTTAGGTTTTCACCAGTGATAAGTGTAAAGAATTGTGATAATAAAATACATATCAAGATGGGCGGAGGCATTCTCTCATTGCACCCTATCACACCCCTCCGAGTGTTGAAATTGCATGCCTTTGCTGACAGGAAGATTATAAAGTCACCTTCCATACAATTGCATATAAGTAGGCTTTCTTTCAACTAGCCCATCTGAGTGGACTTGATTTTGTTACACGTGCATCTTGATATATATGTTATTATCACAATTCTTTACACTTATCACTGGTGAAAACCTAAATATTGATGTGCTACCACGTTGCAATAATTTTTTATATGTTCTTTATATATTTTCAATGGTGTGATTTTAATGATTGCATCATTGTTTATGGTCACATATTAATTTTCTTAGCGCAGCTTTCCTTTTTATGACATATATTCCACAACCCAGACTTTCCCCCAGGTCAGGACATCAAGTCCTTTCAATGGTTGCTGGACAAGGGGCTGTATCGCATCAGGCACTTCTCCACCCCCTCAGGCCCAGTTTCCCAGAAATTCTGTGTGCAGAACCTGGAAATGCCAGCCTCGGAGCACTACAGGTTTCAACAGATACAGCACTTCCTACAGCGCTATGGAAGGGGAAACCAATCCCACCGAAATTTACACCTTATGAAATGTGGTGCGGACAGGCTGGAGATCAGAGGGGCGGAATCTCCATTATTTACCAATCACTTGCTCTCCTGCCCTCCAAATCCTCATACATGATAGCATGGGAAAATGACCTCCAAATTAGTTGGGACCTCGAGAGGTGGCAGTCCTCATTTTCCAGAGCTTTCAAGCGGGTAAGAAACATCTCCCTAGTTCAATTAGGCATCAAGGTCTTAACCAGATGGTACCTCACCCCCACAAAGTTAGCTTCATTTTTCCCCACAGCGAGCTCCCTCTGCTTCCATGGTTGCCAGCTCACAGGCTCCATGGCCCATATTTAGTGGGAATGCTCTAGAATTAGGCCATTCTTGAGCAGGATGTTCACCCTGATCCAGAGTGTGACTACTCACCAGCTCCCGAGGATCCCAACTATAGCTCTCCTGAATGCCAATCTCCCTGGAATTCCCAAAGCAAGCTGCAAACTAATCCATTTTATGCTGCTAGGGGCCAAGATGACCATAGCTAAAGCGTGGAAACAACCGACGGTAACCCTCTCAGCAGCCAAACATAAGATCTCCTGGATCATGTCGCAGGAGAAACTTGCCAGCATATTAACGGACACAATCTCGAAATTCAAGGCAATCTGGGAACCCTGGTCCCTGTATGTGGGGATTCCACTACGCCCGGATTTCCAGGCCCAACCAGAAACTATTGGCAACGGCCACTCGGATTCCCCCAGGTAATGTTGGATCTCTCTCTCCTTCCCTTTCTTTATCTGTGAGTCTCTCTTTTCACCCTTTTATCCCTTTCTCCCCCCCATCTCAAGCACTTTCCGACTAAATATGGCTCTTTTGCCAGGCTTGAAGCTGGAATGATAATCTGACATATAGCCTTCCCCACCGAGCTACATGGCACAACGTCAACAATTAACTACTGCTAACTATGTCTTTAGCCTAATTTGGGATCGACAGGGGAATCCTCTAGGCACTGATAGCTCCTATTAGGGGTGCCGGAGGTCTTCTCCCCACGATCCTATTCCAATGCCCAAGTTGCGGGTTAAGTCCTTTAGATTGAAAACGCCTGCTCCTGGTTGACTATCCTGTTCCATAATATCCTTGCTTGATTGTTGCTATAAATTAATGTGACTCCAACTATGAAAAGATTGTACTTGTTTATTTTCTTGTTCAAAACCAATAATAATCTTTGAAAGAAAAAAAAGACAGCACACTAAACTTTTGATCTTTACTTCAAATGTAAATGTAACTAAAACAAAGTAAAAATACATACATTATCACCTGCTTCTAGGCCCAAGGCTGACAAATATTTGAACAATTGCAGGCATGAATAAATAGTTATCCATTACCGATGAAAATAATATCAAGTCTGGAGTTCCCCTTTGAAGCAGGATATACATTTTTGAACAAAGTTATTATAGTACCTACCATGTCGAAAACTATACTGTTTCGGCATATAAAATTATTATATAACGTGACACAGTGTAATCTAATAATATACAGTATAAAAAGACATACCTTTAGTGAGGTCAAGTTCTTCATCTTCCTCCTCCTTCTTTTCTGGCTCTTCCGCATTAGGACTTTTTTCAGTTGTAACCCACTGGATTTCACCTCCAGTTTCCTGCCATTCCCCGCTCTTGTCCTGTTGTGCTGCAGGAACTTCTTTAATTAACTCATCTGTCTGGCTTTCCGCTAACTGGGCTGCTCGTTCCCGCTCAAGGAAAAGCTTAAAAAAAAAAATTGAAATACCTTTCATCAAGCTTTGGGGAACCTCATTAATTAAATCCTTATATATATGCATGTATTGTACCATATGTGCTGTATCTACACATACATAAAGTTTTCATGTTTAGTTGATCACTTTGAAGAGATTGGTTTACACCATGACATTTTATTGTCTATTTCTGTTAATCAGTGCCAAAAAAAGAAACATCAAACCGACCAATTCATTGTTTTAAGAAGGTGGGGGGGTCCTCCTGCCACCACAAAGCAAGCTTTTGAGGACAGGCTTCCCTGGGGAAACTTCCCTATAACCCTAGCCCACTGAGTCTACACCAGTGTTTCACAACCTTTTTTCAGACAAGGCACACTTTAAAACTATGTATAATCTTGAAGCACTCACAAATGTAGGGCATCCAATATTAGAGGTGATTTATTCTTTCACAGCAAATACACCTTTGCGCATAGGTACTGACTAGTATTCCAAGATTTCTCTTCTCTCTCAGTTTCTCTCCCTCACTCAGGTAATGTGACCCCAGTGCTGATGGAGAGGGGCAAACAAGGATGCTGAGCAGGCACCCAACATTCTCCTTATCATCCGATGGGGTCACTTGTTGCTAGGATGCCAGTGGCTGGATGGTTGTAATGGTGCACAATGATAGTCAGTGACTTTGTGTAACTAAAAGGCAGGCTTTATCCATCTGCTGTATACAATTTATGGGCATTTTGCCAAGGCACCCAAGAAACAAGGGTACTCTGGTTGACAAAGGTTGGTCTACACATTGTGAGGTAGGGCAAACAAGGAGAGTTTAGGGAGGGTGGCCTGTACTGTACACCCAGATATGGAATTTACGGGTAAGCCTAAATTCCTCTGATCTAATTGTACAGCACATGATATAGGCAACTTATTCATACACCATTGGATGTCCACAAGCACAATACTAAAATACAAAGTTGGGCAACAACTAGCCAAAAGGAACTTTGCCAACAAGCACAAAAACAAAGCCTAAACTTTTTTGTCTGAATGCAATCCTAGTATTGGGGTAAAAAAAATATTTAGGCACCTGTATCCCCCCTCACTCCCCTTTTATTTACCTTAGGCCTCATTTGATCCAGCACTGTGTCAGTCTGCAGCTCTACTCTCATCTCACTTAGTCTCTCTGGCTTTACTTATAATTAAAGAGTGACGAGAGAGCGGAGGGAGAGAAGAGCCACAGACAGCGAAGTGAAGTGATATCAACCAAGGAAGCCATTTTCCTAGATAAGGGACTAACAGAGTCTCCTAATTAGTTAAAAAAAATGGGCTCTGCAAAGACAGTCAAGAGCAAATTCTAGTCCCAAGGACACAAGAGTGGCCTGACATGCAGGGCTATACAACGTATGAACCAAGGAGTGAGAAACAATGGCCTCTGGAAAAAATGGATAGGGACGAACTCTAACCCTTAACGGTACTGAAGGCCAATCTTCTTTCCCCTACCGATTGGAGAAAGAAAATAAAATTTCCCACCCACATATTTCTGTGGGTGCCACTTCCTGGCTTCCCCCAGGCAAATAATATTTCCAAGTCCTGAAATTGAAGTTCCCTGAAGCTGGCTTTCAGGGCTCAACAGTGCCGAGATACAGGACTCAAGAGCATTAGGTCCCGCTGGACTGGGAGTGACCAAGGAGCGAACCCTGCAAAACTCACTATGTCAGTGTACCAAGCCCTCCTGGGCTAATTCAGCTAACACTATTATCAGTGTTACCATCTCTTGGATTCTTCGCAAAAGATATGGGAGAAGCCTC
Organism: Lithobates clamitans; assembly: GCA_037952925.1. Taxonomy (NCBI): domain Eukaryota; kingdom Metazoa; phylum Chordata; class Amphibia; order Anura; family Ranidae; genus Lithobates; species Lithobates clamitans. The sequence goes on from JBBGZY010000458.1 coordinate 6,089,956, forward strand.
AAATAAGTGAGAACTGGTCCCTAAGTTGTTCCTGGTGCCTCTGCTCCTATTGCCAGTGGGACTTTCGTCCCGGACACAACCTGTTCCTACTTGTAGAACTTGGGATCTAGCATATCCACCTGCAGAGTTCCCCCTACCATTATTCTATACCTGGGATATGTACTAGTGATAGAGACAGCACTTGTTGTACTGTCTCAGACAGAATGTTGTACACCTTCCTGATCCTCATGACTCCTGGTGCCACTCTGGTGGTAGATATACATGCCCTTGCAAAGGCATTTCCGGATTAAACCTGCAGCTGGTTTGTCCCCACATCCAGAGCAAAGCGTACTAGCCCAAAGTTAAAAAATATTAATAGGCAGTATTTTCTCCTGTGGAGACCAAGTCCACTGAAATATAGCCACCTTCAAACCAACTGGAGAAGCTGGCATCAGTGGTTATTATCTACCCAATTCAGTCTCCAGATTTCAAACCATCAACCACCAATTTTAGCTCTGCAATACCCCAGGAACAGAGCCCTCTGGCAATCCAATGCCTGGATCTTCATGTTCCAGACAGAGAATAATCCTCTACAAAATACTTGGAGTAGGACTATACCTAGGGAACATACCTTAACCTAGATACAACTTCCTCCTGCAGAAATGTATCAAAGGAAAATCTGGAACAGACTGCTTGCTGAACAAAGATCATTGAGGTATACTGAGATTGGCATTTAATTGGTATAACAGGTAATAATGTAGCAACTATATTAGCCAACCTAATACACAGTCCTCCAAGGATGCAGGCTTAAAACCATGTTGGTTTACCATTATGCAACCCCTTAGGTATGCACGTATGCCGTTATGAAGGGACCTAGGTATGCAAACATGCAGTTATACAAGTTTTCTTGATATTCATACATTTATGCATGCAGTTCAAGGCAAATAAGCACATATCTATACAGTTTGACGTAACCAAGCACATATGTATGCAGTTCAAACTAAGCACATATGTATGCAGTACAAATTAAAACATGCCAGCCTGTGTTAAAGCAAAATATGTTTTTGGAAGCATGCCAGCCTGCGTTTAACCAATATGCGTTTCTGGAAGCATGTAAATATGTGCTAATGCAAACGTGTTTAGGCAAAACATGAAATTGTCTATGCAAGCCCGCGTCTATGCAAACCCCTGTCTACGCAAACATGTGTCCATGTATACATGGGTTAAAACAAACATGTATCTATGCCAATATGCGTTTATACAAACATGCAAACACGTATATCTATGCAACATGCATATATATTTATGCACACACATCTATACAACACGTGTCTATGAAAACCTGCATCCACACAAAACACGCCGTCTCGGCCAGCCTTGGGGAGCTGCATGCCGGGTGGATGGCCCCGCCTGCTTGTCGAGTGCGGAGGCCACGGGGCAGGCGGGCCGAGGCCCTCTGCAAACATTTGCCTAAGCAAGCGTCTATGCAAATATGTGCCTATGCAAGTAAGCAAGCATTATGAAACCTATATACTATGCTGCACCTGCTCAACTGCATCTGGCCCCATACTAGTTTTAGTCATGATTAGTCAAGTACATATAGGCATCCAATGCAGCCTCTATGCTGTTTCAACAGCCTAAAACTTGGCTCCTGCAGATCAAATGCATGCTCTTCTGGAGACAACTCCTTAAAGTGCACCTATGTCCATGTTCTTTCAAACATATACTTATGCCACATGTATCTATGCAAAACACGTGTTTATTCAAACATGCGTTTAAGCAACAAGTTTGCAAGCATGTATACTATACTGCACCTACCCAACTGCACTTGGCCCCATGCTAGTTTTGCAAGATTAACCAAGCACATACACATCCCATTCAGCTTTTTTTCTGCTTCAGAGCAGCCTAATAGTAAGCTCCTGCAGACCAGATGCACATTATTCTGGAGACAACACTTTACAGTGCAATGATACCGGTATAGGGGTCTATCCAATTACAGTTGTACAGCCCCCCCCCCCCCCCCGAATTAGGCAGTAAGTATACAGTATATAATCTTGCTGGACCTGCTGTCCACATGTAAACATCCACTTCCTGCTTCTATAGAAATAGACCATACTGAGCGAGCCTGCGCCCTCTAGTGGTTGGAGGAAAAACAGCAGCCCACTCCCCCAAGTACACAGCACATGATTAAACAGCACACTGCCCCCAGTGTCTGAGAGAAAACCAGATTTATTTATTTTTTAAAGAGAAACTGCAAAAATGCAGATTTATCGTTCCTGCTGCAGGACTCTGAACATAACAGAAGTCCAACCTTCACCCATCATGGCTGGCTTTGTCATAAAAGACGCTCAGGGACTGGGTCCCCCTTAATCTTGGGTCCACTCCCCTAGACCTGTGTAGCACTCTGCAGGAGCGCACCTTGGTCAGAACAAACACTGCACAGAGTCGCAGTAAGGCTGCATTACAGGCAAACCTTGAGGAATCTTCTCTCCTTCCTGAGGCTTGGGTACCATCCATTTTGGCTGACTGCTTTTTCGAATGGACCGTCCAGACCTCCAAGTATGCTCCAAGAGCACATTTATCACATCAGTGACCACCACCTTACATACACTGGCAAAAAAAACAGGTACTTTCTGTGTAGGAGGGGTTATAGAGGGAAGGACTTCTTGTTTGATCTGCCAGTGTCCATTCACCAGTAGGTGGCGTATAACCCAGATAGTAATGGCTGCTCTGTGTCCTGTGATGTATGATATAAAGAAGAAAGCTTTGCCTGAGATGTATCGAGGAATAGACCCATGTACTCTAGGTACAGGGATGCCTGTAAAGCAGATTTATTGAGTACCCAGCCAAAGACCTGAAGCAGTTGAATTGTCTTTTGGACATTTGCTGAGAGCTGTAAGGTAGATGAATCCCTCCAAAGGTTGTCTGGATGCCTTAAGTTATAAGAAGGGAAAGCAAGGGTGCCAAGATTTTTGTTAACACCCTGGGAGAGGGACAGGTTGAAAAAGCAATGCGATGAACTGGAAGTGATAGTCTCCCACTGCAATGCATAGAAATCACAAATGAGGTGAGTAACATGTGGATGGTCATCTTGTATGTCCACAGATGTGTTCTCCTTTTGTCAGGGAATTATTGACCCCCTAAAATGGTGGTACTGATACAATGGCTCCCTCGGACAAGAGGTGGTTCAGGCCTTTGTGGAATCTGACTGGTCCTGGTGGGTTTTTGGTTAATTTGAAGAAAAAAAAAAAAAAAAAACAAGAGAGGTTCTCTTCATTTAGAGGAGCTAGGAGTTCCTAAAGGGAAAGGGATTGTTACCTTCCACAGAGGAAGTAAAACTTTCCCACATGTAATCTTTTTGATCAATTGGTCAAGTGACTCATCAAAAGGGACGTTATTCTTAAAAAGGCATATGTACGAGGCAGCTTCTTCTGTCCAAGCCTTTAGCCATAGGATTCTGCACATATGAACAGAGATTAGGGTCATTCTGGATATTTGTCTCAGGGCACTTACACAGAAAAGAAGAACAGAAAGCAGTTGTTCTAATTGCTCTGAAACAGAAGGATCCTGAAAAACAGGATATTGGTTATTTGTCCTATCCAGTTAGCTGCAGTTTGATATAGAAAAATAGCAGCAAGAGCACATTGTAGGCCTGGGCCTGCCAGGTTGAAAAGTTTTTAGGAGCGCTTCAGATTTTCGGTCAGCAGACTCTTTAAAAGGCTGAATATCTTTAATAGGTACAGTGAGATGTTTATTTAGGACAGGGATGGCAAGGTAAACCACAGGAATAGCAAATATTTGTGCAAGCTGCTTTTTCTACCGGAAAGAGTTCAGGAAAGATTTTGGGCTGTGTAAAAATCCTTTCAGGTTTGACTCAGTATTTACACACTGCTCATTCTATTTGTTCATCAACAGTGAATGTTTTGCAAGCTTTTGTAGGTTTATTGGTACCCAAAGGGGCATGTCGAGAGGGAGGACTTGTATCATGCCAAGGCTTTTGTAGTGAGAGGCAACAAGATTTTCAACTATTTGTGTGAAGCACCCTCTTCAATATACCGACAATGTGGCGAAGAGAAATAATCTTCAGCAGCTGCCCCCAACACTGCCTTAATATCCTCTTCATTCCCTGTGATTCAGCGCCCTTTTAGACTGGCATGTCAGTGTGAGTAGACGAGGCTGGCATTTCTGAGCCTTGGACAAGGATGTCTGTGTTAAGGCCATAATCTCTCTGAGGAGTTGACATAGATGCAGAAAATTATTCTTTTGTCAAGTAGGCCACTTGTTATGTGCCTGAAATACAGCTAAAATTGGAAGCAGAGAAAGGTGCGGGGGCTTTTTCCTGTGAAAGCGATGCATGACTGTCACTCTGAGTTTCAGTGAATATTTTTCAGTTTAGCATTGGTTCTGGTCACATAGGAACATGGATACATAGGCTTTTATGAAGGTGTTTAGTAGCCAAGGCAAAAAAAAAAAACACCAAACGCTCCTAAACTCAAGTTTAGAAGCTGTAGTGTACATGAAGTCTAATGCCGTATACACATGACCGGACTTTTCGTCGGACTGAACTCCGAAGGACTTTGACGGAGTTCCGACGGAGTTCCAACGAAACGGACTTGCCTACACGTGATCACACCAAAGTCCGATCGTTTCGAATGTGATGACGTACGACCGGACTAGAATAAGGAAGTTCATAGCCAGTAGCTGCCCTTGCGTCCTTTTTTGTCCGTCGAACTAGCATACAGACGAAGGGATTTTTCGATCGGACTCGAGTCCGTCGGAAAGGTTTGAAACATGTTCTATTTCTAAAGTCCGACAGATTTTGACAGAAAAGGTCCGATGAAGCCCACACACGATCGAATTGTCCGATGGATTTGTTCCGTCTGACCAGTTCTGTTAAAAAGTCTGGACATGTGTACACGGCATTAGGGTTTTCTCCTGTGGGGTACACACAGAGTTGAGTGCAGGAGATCAAATGTGTTTGGAAGGAGTACACAAAAACCCAGGAGTAGACCATCCTGCAACATATCATTATGGCGAAAGGGAGACAGGAAACGCCTGAGTATCTTATAAATTATCTTATATATGTATGTATATATATATATATATATATATATATATATATATATATATATATATATATATATATATATATATATACACACACACACACACACACACACACACACAAACACACACACAAACCAGAATACACATTTAGGTTAACCCTAAAAAGCTTCTAAATCGTATGGGCTGCACCTCCTCTCCCATTGTTCTTCAATACACAGTAAATGTGCCCCTTTAATAATCTTCTGAGCTGTTTATCACCCTCTGAAAGGCATTTCTGTCATGGACTGTGCACATCCACATTGAATGAATTTTAGCGCCAAGTTTGAAATGTTTACACTGAAGTAAATAAATTCCACACATAGCCCCCATTTTACACAGTAACAGAGATGTAGGGTGAACCTGTATTTACAGTCAAACATCATTGACAAGTAAAAGTCCAGATTTTACCCATCATGGCAGGCATATCACCGAAGGGGTCTATAGGGACTGGGATAAATTGTGATAGACCATGGCCCTGGATCTGTACAGCACCCTGTGGCTAACTCAAAGTGTTGCACAGAGTGCCAAGGTGAGCGCCTCATGCAGGATCCAGTGCCCAAAGCAACATTAGAGGCTGTCACCACAATGTGCGGTCTGGCTCCCAAGGTTGTACCAACTTGGATACACGGTTTCTGTGTAGGCATTAGACAGCGAAGTTGAAATGAACAATCAGAAGATAAAACCAGAAAAACAAACTAGCAAAGCAGATTTCCCTGGGAAGGAGAAGAGGACAATCACCTACAGCAAAAAACACAAGGACTTATGGAGTAGGGTAGGGTTCCCTAGTAGGGTAGGGCTCCCTAGTAGAAGGAGGGGGGTATGCTTAAAAGCTTCCCAGTGTATGGCCAGCTTAAAAGATATATACACTCAACATTTCATATTGCTGAACTGGGAACTCAGTCTGCTCTCCTCCAATGTTCAGACTTGCCTTGACAACAGCTCCCCTCAACACCTAGCCATTTACTTGGGAGCTCAGTGTGCTGCTATTTCTCCTCCCCCAGCTCTTATGCAGCTGAGAACAGAAGGAATGTGCTTTTTTTTTTTTTTAAATAATTGAAGGGGAAGGGGGGGGGGGTTTGTTTTTTTTATATCTATATACAAATGTTTTGCCTTTCATTTATTTCAAACTGAATGGGTTGTTTTACAAGGTGAGTTTATACATTCACTTTAATCAAAAGGTTTGGTTTAATGCTACCATCTTAAGCAGCACTACTCCGCTGTTACTGAGTTCAGCTGTCAGAATCAAAGAAAATATCCAGTACTCCTGGGTATGGAGAACTATGCGACCAGCTAAACAGAAGACCTTTGATGCTTAGCAGCGACCCAGCAGAGTTATATAAAAGGAGGGAGAGTCATCAGCAAATCCTTCACTCAACTTTCTTACCTTGCTTCTAATGGCTGAACAGAGCTCTAAGGAAGTAAAAAAGTCAAGAACCAGCTGCTGGGGTGAGCAATAAAACAAAACCAGACACTTTGTCCTACAAGTAGCAGAGGTATTTTAGATTTCAGATCGGATTCAGAGGGTAATATACACCTTACCTGTACCAATGCAGGAACTGCATAGATTTGATCCGTTTCCTCTTCCGACTCACAAAACGAATCATACGATTGCGTTGTTTGCATGTTCACAAGGCAATGCCGGTTTCTTGCACTATACTCAACTAAATTAATTAGTAGGCCCAATCCCTGAAGATGAAAAAAGCACATAAAATGACTGGACAATGTATTACGTACGCTGCAATAATATGTAACAGCACACTTGTTTGTCAAACTTGTTGCATAATCAGTATAACTCAGCAGAATGATATAAAGACAGCTGTCCCAACACTTGCAGCATTAGCAGACAAATACTGAAAGAAAATGCGTCTTTGACAAGAACTTACCAAAACTCGAATATCAAATCTCTGTTCTTGAGGTAGGAACCTTGGAACTTGAAGAACACAGTTCATTGCAGTGCTTATTAGATTGTCCTGTTCACCTGTCTTTGTACTTCCCCACTCTGTACACCAAAAGAAAAAAATAAAGCCAGGTCCGTTTTTTTACAATAATTTATTACTACAGAATTACTACAATGTTAATACATATATCAAGATCTATGCTCTTCAGTGACATAAACTGGCTGCAGAGGGCCAGATACTGCATCTCATCCAAAACGACAATCGACAAGATATCTGCCGGTCATCAAAAAACCTGCTCTAGCACTGGGACCAGACATGATCCTTACATAATAATGACAGACTTCAAATAAGGCTGAGACAGTCATGCTAGGGGATTTTCCAACAAGTCAGGCCACTGACTACCTTAGGTGTGCCATTATTTTATAGCACAACAGGACAACCACTTAAAGCGGAATTAAACCCTCCTATCCTCTACAGCCAAAGAAGCTGCTTCTTTTTGATTTTCAACTGCCATGGTGCTGGTAAATGGTTTGACAGTTTGGCCAAGAGCATAAGCAAATGTAACAGTTAGCATTTCAGGAATGTGACTTTTTTTTAAACTGCTAAATCGATGTGTTTAGTTCTGCCTTAAGATTTACTGCTGTTCAGGGGCTCTGGGCTAAAGCAAAATGGCAGCCTCAATCAAGAAGAAAGAGGAGCAATCCTGGAGGCAATTTACAGCACACACTAATTTTGATAGCATAATTATTATTAACGTGGAATGTATGTTCCCTGCTAAAGAATTTTTTTTTTTTATCAAGTTGTTATGGGTAATCTGCAGCTTTAAGTTCAAGTCAAGTTTAAAACAAAAGCTTGGGCCTTTACACAGTAAAAGATTTTAAAATGATCCAAAAATTATAAATAACCCATTACATTTCTCTAGTATGAAACAAAACTTTGCTCATTTCAAGCCTACTACTAAATGGTTTAAAACGGGTTTACCCTCTACTAACCACCTTCAAATCAGTGCAATTCATAAATTCATCTCTTTAAAATCAAAAAAACATTTTACAAAAATATAAAGTGCCAGTGCATGGATTACTTAGCAATAGACTAAATTCATATATCTACAATGACGTAAAAAAAACCCCCAAAAAACCCCAAGAAAGTCCATAGTGATAACAAAAAATCATCTTCTATAAAAGTGCCAGTGCTCAAGATTAGTGCTGCTGTGATACTTTTCTTCTCATTTTAAAAAAGGTGATTTCCACTGCCAACACTCTACTCTGCGTGGGTTTGTGCCCCTACCCCAATCAATGTGTCCAAACTTACCACAAGACGACCCCTTTTAGCATATACCAAAGAGGGTCTGCAAATGGTTTTCCACGGCTCAGTTGTGCATGACCACTTTCCTCTGCTTGCTGCCTCTGACACAGAAACCAGGTACAGCTCAGGTGCAGGGGTGGAGCAAACAAATCAGTGTATACCATAGTTTATTTAAAATCCATAAAAGATATAAAAACCTAAAATGGATTATCTGCCGTTTTAATATGTCAACCACCGCCGCTCTGCTATGAGGGCTGGCAAGGTTTTAGCCACTACTTGCAGACCAGAGAGGACATGCTTACCCCCACGCATACTTGTTTAGTCTAACGCCAGCCCTCATATCAGTCAAATGTTAGCGGTGGAAAGCACTTTAATATAATTAGAGACGCATCACCTCAGCACTAATCTTGAGCACTGGCACTTTATATAAGAGGATTTTTTTGTTATCACTATGGACTTTATTGATTTTTTTTTTTTAACTTCATTGTAGATATATGAATTTAATCTAATGCCAAGTAATCCAGGCACTGGCACGTTACATTTTTGTAAAAGTTTTATTTTATTTTATGCACTGAGAAATCAGTATTGACCTGGTCTCGTAGGCTCTTTAGAAACTTTTGGCACAATCTGGATCCTTGTCAGGCTTACAATTTATCCCTAACAAATGCAAAGTCATTAATATTTCCCTCCCATACTACTGGGTAGACACCAAGCTTCTGCACTTAGGAATAAACTTGGAAAAACTCCCATCCTACACTTGTCGAGGCCACCTACCCCCCCTCCCCCACACTCCTTTTAAACTCGTTTAGATAGCTACTTCTACTATGGCTGATATTAAAAGACAAAAGAGGCACTTTATATAGGGTAGTCACAATCTTGAAACATATAGACTCGACATATACTATTTCAGACTCAAACCCTGCAGAGGTCTAGGAGTCCCAAACCGATATTTCAGGCCACACAGCTGCCTCAACTAATGAAATACTGTGTCAGCAACAAAACACCTTTGCGGGTTCACCTAGAAGCAGAAGATTGCACCCCGCTGTCCATATAGAACCTATTATGGCTGTAGACAGAGCTTCCATTTCCAATCATATCTCTCTCCACTCTCTGCAGGGTTGGGACAACCACAAGTATTCTGGGGGATTACTATCCCCACATTTACCAATATTGGATCACATTGGAAAGGACTTGCTTCTGTACTCTGGTATCGGCCAATGCTAAAAATCTTTCACAGACGCCCAAGCCTCCCATCAACTTTCCTCATCCAAGTGGTTTTGACACATTAAACTAAATATCTCTTCCACAATAAAGCTAAGAGAAAACAGATTTAGCCCCCCTTCCTTAGAATCAAAATGCCCTAAAGACCTGCACTCCTATACACAACACTAATTTTGAAATTCTCACCAGATCTGCTCTCATACATGCGCAACTGGGAGAAGGATTTGGAAGTGCAATTGGAACCAGAGGATTGGACTTAAACTTGACATACAATCAAGTCTTGCTCCAGAAACACATTTGCAGTAGAGACCAACTACAAAATCTTTCACATGGCGTCGACCAGATTGGCCCGGGTTCACCCGCACAACATGCTTTTCATGGCTGCCTAGACACAGGTACGGTTTTCTATGCCTGGTGGTCCTGCCCGATGGTTTTCACTGTCTGCACGTAACTATATAGCATCTTGATTATGCTTTTGCAGAAGCCAATAACTATGCTACCACAAGAAGCACTTCTTAAAAGTGGTTGTGAAGGCAGAAGGTTTTTTTTATCTTAAAGAATTCTATGCATTAAGTTAAAAAAACCTTCTGTGTGTAGCAGCCCCATCTCAGTCCAGTGATGTGTACACAAGTGCCTCGTCCATCCAGGACTCCTGAATGACAGCAGCAAGAGCCAATGGCACTGCTGTTTTGTCTCAGCCAAAGTCAGTTACCCAATCAGGAGCGAGAGGGGAGGGGCCAAATGGTGTCTAAATGGACGCAGAGAGCTGCGGCTCGGGTGCCCCCCATAGCAAGCTGCTTGCTGTGGGCGCACTCAACAGGGGGGAGGGGCCAGCAGCACCGAAGAGGGACCCAAAAAATGAGGATCTGGGCTGCTCTGTGCAAAACCACTACACAGAGCAGGTAAGTGTAACATTTTTTTTTTTAAATATAACTTTTGTATCTCTTTAAAGTGAATGTAAACCCGATTCATGAAATTTGAGATGGGCACATATCTGCAGAGATTTCTTATCTCCCTTCAAAGCACTGTGTCCCCTAGCTTTCTCCTGCTCAGTTCTTGTTATCAGCATGATAACTTCTGACAAGTTCTGAGAGGGGAGCCTGAAGTTTGTGTCAGGGAGGTTGCTATAAATAGATTAGCACAAAGCTGAACTATTCACAGGCAAGCTCTGCATGTGTGGAGAGGGGTGTGTGCCTTTCCTCCAATCAGCTGTCTCACAGTGTATAGCAAGCATCTACACCCACAGGTGAATCAGGAAGAGGACGTGCACTTTCTGAACAGTATATAAAGCTGAAGACAGCAGATATACATGTAAAACATATGTAGGATTTGTTTCATCCCTGTGTATCATCCGTGGCTGTTCACTTCACTGGGTATATGTGAGGGTTTACATCCGCTTTAACTTAAAACCCGCTGGAATCATGAAACAGCAACACATTTTGATGACCTATGTACTGACAGAAAGGTAACGGATGTCAGACAATAACGAAGGCTTGGCTATCCGACACTATCTGTATCGGATGTTACATCCCTTATGCAGTGGGTGTTGATCACTGAAAAACTAATGGCCAAACTGCAGGGAAATATGATCAAATTGCACTGAGTATGGGACTTCTGGGTCTCTCACTTTTTCCCCAAAAAAGCCTCCTCAACTCCACGTTATCTGGTGGCCTTGGCCTGTTAACTCATGAAGTACTTGACCTCATGCACTGCACACTCAGGAGCTGGAAGTCAATGTGTAAGGCCAGGCTGGTGACCAAGTAGCTTGAGTCTCTTCTCTTTAGATGTCTTTAAACTCCTGACTCAAGCTAAACAGTCAGCAACGGGCAAAGTAACAAAGCTGCATAATTTTTATAGGGAATCCAGCACAATTATGATTTGCAATTCTCTTCAGCTAGTCAAGTGATTTACTCACATATGCTACCCTACACAGGCAGGCAAATGACACTTATTTACTGATTTAGTAATGTACAATCTATGGTCATCTCTTCACCTCCAGGCTGCTTACTGGACAATCAATTAGCATCATAATTTCTTCACAATCAGCAAGATGGTGTTCAGGATGCACTAAAGCTGACCTATGTATTGTGCAATAACAGTGTACTTCAGCAGAGGTGTGTGAATCAAAAGTGGCCTAAAGGAGTTGCAAAGGCAGAAAATTTAACATCTTAATGCATTCTATGCATTAAGATAAAAAAAAAAAACGTGTGTAGCAGCCACCCAAGCACCTCCTAATTAGTTACCTGAGCCCCATCTATCTCCAGTGATGTCCACAAATGTCTAAGCCGTCCGGGACACTCCTAATTGGCTGGAGACACAGCCATTGGCTCCCGCGGCTGTCGATGTCAGTCAACCAATCAATCAGGGCAGAGAGGGGGCGGGGCCGGGGCTCCGTGTCTGAATGGACACAGCTGTGACTGAGCTCCAGTGCCCCCATAGGAAGCTGCTGACTGTGGGGGCACTCAATAGGAGGGAGGGGCCAGGAGCAGCAAAGAGGGACCCGAGAAGAGCAGGATCCGGGCTGCTCTGTGCAAAACCAACTGTACAGAGGAGGCAATTATAACAAGTTTTTTTTTTTTAAGAGACTTTACAATTACTCTAACAATATTTAGCTGTATGCTTGTACGTTCACTCTAAGGCCTCATGCACACAGGATGATTTTGCACTCTCTCCTAGACGCCTTTCCTCCTGACAGTGGTGTTTTGGCAGAAAAAACACCTGGCGCTTTTAAATCGCATGTAATGTGTTTAAGTGCATCAACGTTAATAATTTGATTTGGCCAAAAAAAGACATTTATTCTGGCCACTGAAATTAAATGCTAAACGCACCTAGTCTTATCACGTTGCTGCTCCTGGACGCAATGGCAGTGTGGTTTTTTTTTCTGCCTCTAAACTGCTTTGTGTGCATGGAAACTTACTTTAGACTAACATGTAGGGGCATTCAGAGACAAAAAAACACACCAGATGCCTGTAAGAGCAGCGTCAAAGTGTAAATGAACCAGCTGTTTTTACAAAGACCAGATAAGGAATTTAAAGAAAATATATCAAATATAAAAAGCCCATACCATTATCATTTGTTAAATTGAGCAGCACACCAATGATTGCCCTCATACAGTCCTCCACTGCTTTTCCCACATGGCTGCTTGCACCGTGGTGAGGGAGTGTTTCGTTGTGAGGAATGCAGATGGTATCTTCAGCTCTGTTATACCTCTGAATGAACTCCTCACAGTGTCTAAGGGCTCTGTAAACAATTACAAGAGACATTCATATAAGTGGTCATACATACTAAAGACTAAAGCTGTTAATGTATATAAACACAACACTGCCATGCCAAGGCTTATTTAATTGGATACACATTTAATAGATTGCTTAGATAGGCAATTACATGAGATAGTTGTTGAAATACCTTATGGAAACAGTGCCATCATATTTGAATTCTGTCACATGCTATAAAGTGAACTTGTGCCTTGACAATGCAACAGGTTCACTTAATTGACGCTTCTCCCAGCTTCACATACTTACCTTTCCTTCGCTCCCCCTGCCACTCTGTGTGGGTGCAGAAATGAAAAAAAAAAATGCTCATTAAGTTTGTGTATAGAGAGAATGTGACTGCAAAGGTGCTTGATGACTGGCTGCACAGTCAACTTGCTCTGTGGCAAGTGGGCAAGGACATAGCACCCAGCTATGTAATCACTAAGTCATCATATGGAGCTTACACGGTGCATTGTCACGCTGCACACAAAAGCCAAGAAGCAAAAAAAAAAAAAGGTGGGTAGGTGAAGCTGGGTAGGACAGTACTTAAGTGAGACTGTAAGGTCTCATACACACTGGACATTAAAATAACGTTATAAAAAGCCAGAAGCTTTGCAGTGAGTTTTTCAACATGTTTGCAAAAGCGTTTAACGTTTTTTTTTTTTAAATAACTTTTTTTTTTTTCAATGGATCAAAAACTTTACAAAACGATGGTGAGCCGTATTTTTTTTTTAGCATTTATCAGCTTTTTTTTATGTTAGAGTGTTCTTACAGCTGAGAAACTCCTCTCAGAACCCACTAGTTTGTTTTGTTTTTTTAATGTCAAACAACGCCCCATCCAAAAACTGCTGATAACAGCCATGTGTGCATGGACACATAGGATAACATGATGGGGAGTTTATTGACTGTAGAAAAAAATATCTGAAGCCAAAAACAAATGCTGTAAAAACGTCCAGTGTGCATGAGGCCTAATGTTTGCCTTAAATAGGCAAAGCACTGGTTCACTTTAAAAATGAACAGATACTTAGTCAAAAAAAATACGCAAACAAAAACCAGCAAAAAAATAAAAAATGAAACTTACTTTGCTGAAGATGCTATTAGTTGGGAGTCTTTATATGCAATTAAGTAACTCTGGTTTTCTGGATTATGCACTGTAACCTGTAAACAAAACATTTTCCATGTTAACAAGTTTATTATTTTAAAAACAACATAAACATAGTTGGTTTTAACAAATTCAGTTTGCTGGGTATGTAGCAATTTCTTCAGCCCACTTTCAACTATTCTGGGATCCCATCTAACAAGGAACAAGTATACGCTAGGAGCAGTGAGATCGGACAGTACCATCTATTGTTGGACCCCAATTTTACTGATGCTCAGCAGCCTAAAGCCTCTCCAGATATAGCACCAGGCTCTTGATTTCATGTGCTGGGTTTTTATTTTAACGTAACTTTATTTGTATGGTCAACACAACAAAAAAGGATTTCAGGGTCATCTGGAAATTTTTGGGGTCTGCAGCTTACATTTAAAAGTAAAATACTTTTCAATAAAAAGACAAAAAACAGAAATAAAGTTTTTTTGGTGGTATTCACCACAGGGGTTTTATTTATTTTATTTGCTAAAACTAAAAAAATATATACCCCCTCCCCCCCAACAAAAAAAATTCTTTAGAATTCTTTAGATTCTGTTACAAAATTTAGCAAAGAAGTGATTTTTTTCCCTTCGCTGATGTGGCTGCACTAATGGGCACTTATTAGCACTGATTGAGCTGCACTAATAATCATATCTCCCCTGTCACACTTGCCGGTTACCAGCTCTCCTCATGCTCCTTATCAAACATTTGGGTATTATATTGTGTCTCTGTGCATTGAAATTCATTAAAATATATGTATGCGATAGTGTGTAAAAAAGGGGTGGCCACCTCATCCCTTTAAACCTGAAAACATATGAATTACACAGGTTCTGAGGCTGATTTAATGCAGATAAGGCACCAAGTTTAATTACCACCTTAAATAAGCCACAGAACTTGTGTAATATTTGTTCGGGTTTAAAAGGAATGAGGTGGCAACTCTAGTGTAAAATTGCATTCGAAAAACTGCTGCGCAAATACCGTGTGACATTAAAATTTGCAAAAGCCACCATTTTCGTCTCTAGGGCCTCTGCTACAAAAATATAAAATGTTTGGGGGTTCTAAGTAATTTTCTAGAAAAAATACAGATTTTAACTTGTAAAAAATAAAGTGCCGGAGTAAGGTCTGGTCTTAAAGTATATAGTGGCTGAAGTACTCAAGTACTCCTTGACTGCCGGTTCACACTACCGCGACTTGGGATCCGACTTGTCAGACCTCAAGTCGCCCCAAGTCGCTTGACATCTGAAACTCCATGTCAGTGAATGAGAGCCGTCTATATGCACGCTACTGAAGTCGCTCCGACTTCAGAAAAGGTCCCTGTACTACTTCAAGGCGACTTCTAGGCGACTTGTACCCATTGATTTCAATGGAAGTCGCCTACAAGTCGGATCGTGGTCTATAGTGAAGCGACTTCACAGGAAGAGAAGATGTTTTTTTCAAGCAAACCCCTCCCTCCCCCAGAGCTGCTGGCAGTTTGATTGGCCACTGGAAAGTCGCCTGTCCTGGAGGCGACTTGAAGTCGCCCTGTAAGTCGCCCCAAGTCGCCCCAAGTCGCGCTGTGGTGTCGCCCTCAGGTCGCGTCCAGGTCGCCTCGCAAAGTCGCGGCCAGAGTCGTGTTGCCCCTGTGTGAACCAGCGCTGAATGTTGTGCTTCTCTATGAAGCCAGGCTGTGAAAAAGTCTAACACACATGGTATAATCAGGAGGAGCAGCAGAATGTGTTTTGGGGTGTAATTGGAAGTATGCATTTGCTGTGTGTGAGAAATAACTTGTTAGACATTTTTGTGAAAAGAAAATAAATGAATTTAATTTCCAAAGAATTGTAGGGAAAAAAGAACTATCAAAAAACGTGTCATGCCTCTTACAAAATACCTTGGACTCTATACTTTCCAAAAAGGGGTAATCTAAGGGGTATTTGTACTGTCTTTACATGTTCAATTAGGGCCTCAAGAAATGAGAAAGGCCATCAGTACATCAGGTGTGATCAGCTTTCACACAGACCAAATATACACGGATTTGGGTTATATGACCAAAATTTAAAGACAATTTACTTATTTGCAAAATTTTATAACAGAAACGACGAAAAACGCATTTTTTTTCAAAATTGTCGGTAATTTTTCATTTGTAGCGCAAAAAATAAAAACCCCAGTGGCGATTAAATACCACCAAAAGAAAGCTCTATTTGTGTGAAAAAAATTATAAAAATTTAATTTGGGTACAGTGTTGCATGACTGAGTAATTGTCATTAAAAATGTGACAGCGCTGAAATCTGAAAATTGGCCGGGGTAGAAGGGGGTGAAAGTGAAAGTACTGAGGTGGTTAAACAAGTAAAAAGATAGTTAACACAGTTTAAATTTTTTTTTATTTTTCAGGTTGAAGGACCTGTGGTAACAAATATGGCCAGATGCCTTTGAGAAATGCCAGTTGTCCGTTATACAGACTCTGAAGTTTTCAACCAGTGATGTCAGTCACTCAGGAAAATACGATTTTCATGCATGAGAAATGAAGAATTACAGCACACCCTAAGTGGGCATAGTGCCAACCCCCTATATTAACCTTCTATCCTGTACTAGGGATGTGACCACCCATTAGATGACATCACTATGCGAGTCCTTGCTCTTGCAGCAATAAGGAAAGTCGGCACTTACAGGCTTTGCAGGATGCATCATGGGCAAGCAACAAGGTAAGTTGGGAGTAGCTTAAAGCAGAAATCCACCCAAAAGGGGAAGTTCCGTTTCAAGTCCTCCTTCGTTGCCAAGTTTGGCATGTAATTTTATTAAAAAGAGGGGGGGGCAGGTACCTAGTTTTGCCAGAAGTTATCCTCTCCCCTCTTGCAATCTTCTGGGACAGATCGCAGAAGACTGCAAGACCATTCACAATGCACAGTGCAGCTAGCGCATGAGCAGCCGACTGAAGCAGAGAGCCGCAAAGCCGACTGTGATCCAAAAGGTTTGTTAAGGACTAGTCTGAGTGAGCACAGCACTGGATCCCTGGACATGTAACTGTCCTTTTATTAAAAGTCAGCAGCTACAGGATTTGTAGCTGCTAATTTATATATATATATATTTTTTAAAGAGTGGATATCCTCTTTAATAAAGTTATTTTAGTCTATATAGAAAACGTTTATAATCAGGCTATATTAGCAGCAAATCTAATGAAAAGCTTTACTCAAAATAGAAGATTGAATTTTTCAAGTCAGCTTTCATTGTAACAGCAATTATATTCATAAACACGTAAAATGTTGTTGTTTTCAATAGGATGCAGTTCTTACACAGAAATCTGCTGGCATCGGACTGGTAACCAGCCTTCCTCAACACTTTTCTCTGCCAGATTTTATAACATCAACTTGGAGAATAATCAGTACGTTTTCAGAAAGAGAATGAACAAACAAGATGCGGATACTTACACTCTCCAGGACCCTTAAGCATCGTTCAGCTCCCCATAAATACGCAACTAATTTTGCCTCATTTTCTTCATTGTCAAGATGATTTGCACATTCTTTAACTGAAGGAGGGAGAAAGAATTAAATCCCCAAAATGTTAGCTGTCAAACTATGCAAGTGTATTGATGTAAAAGATCATCCACCTTGCCACTTTGAAATAGTCAACATTTACATCTTCTAGAATAGTCCAGAGTTGTGATTAAGGATGAGCTCCGGCATATTCGCACAGCCCACGTGCAGAGCCCGCCAGGAAGTCGGCACAGCTCTGCGCTAATCACAGGCAGTGAGACATTGTCCCGATGCGCGGCTGCAGAGATCAAGAAATGTCTCACTGCCTGTGATTAGCGCAGCGCAGACTTCCTGGCGGGCTCTGCATGTGGGCTGTGCGAACACACCGGAGCTCATCCTTAGTTGTGATTGTGTGAAAATAACTAACACATAGTAATTACATTTTAGTTGGCCATGGTCAGATTAATAAAAGATAAAGACTGGTTGCTACAAGTTACTGCAATGAAAAGTCTAAATGAATAGATTTGATTCCCCAAGTAAGTATATTGTTAATACAAATATAGGGAAGAGGGAAGGGAAGGGAAGGGGGAAGGGGGGGAGGAAAGGGGGGAAGGGAGGAAAGGGGGGGAAGGGGGGGGAGGAAAGGGGGGAAGGGAGGAAAGGGGGGGAAGGGAGGAAAGGGGGGGAGGAAAGGGGGGAAGGGAGGAAAGGGGGGAAGGGAGGAAAGGGGGGGGAGAGGAAAGGGGGGGGGAGAAGGGGGGAGAGGAAAGGGGAGGTAAGGGGGGGAGTAAAGGGGGGTGGTGGAGGTGGAAGGGGGGTGGTGGAAGGGGGGGTGGTGGAAGGGGGGGTGGTGGTGGAAGGGGGGGGTGAGAGGGGAGAGGGGAAAGGGGGGAGTGAGAGGAAGGAAAATGAGGGAAGGGGAGGGGGGGAGTTACACGATTGAAGGCAGTCAATACATACCCTTGTCTACAATATGGTCTAGTCCACCTAAAAGCCTCAGCTCCTCCTTAAACCAGTCTCCTGCTCGTTTTGATGTGAGGGACAGTAATGTCTCCATTGCTAAATGACCAGTCTGTGAAATGGAAAAGAGCATATTAACTTAAAGTGATTGTAAAGAGTAATTTATTTTTATTTTAAAATAAACATGTTATACTTACCTGCTCTGTGCAGTGGTTTTGCACAGAGCTTTCCCGATCCTCCTAATCTCAGGTCCCCCACTGGCGCTCCAGCCTCCTCCTCTTTTTAGTGTGCTACCATGAGAAGCATCTTATTACCATGGCACACCTGGAGGCTCGGTCCCAAAATACGTTGTCGGTATACATAGACACAAATGGCATGGCCAGACCCTACATCACAGGAAAGGCTTTGATTTACAGCAGCAGGGGCCAATGGCTCCCACTGCTAACTCTCTGTCCGGTGAAGAGGGAGAGCGCCACTGCATTGGGCACACTGCTGGATCAAGATCAGGCTCAGGTAAGTATAATGGGGGCTGGCGGGGGAGAGCCACACTTTTTACATTATACAATTTTCCTTTAGATTTACCAAAAGGGGGAAAACCTAAACCTGTTTAATTTTGTATGCACTCAGAAAGGCCCTTGCACTACATAGTTGAAGGCAAATCTAAATGAAATTGAATTAAAAAATTGTATAATGTATGGCCAAGTCTTAAAGTAAAAATCATTCTGCCTTTAGAACCACTTTATTAGGAATAGAATGAGAATACAAATGATCAAGCTTTAACCTAAATACATTTTTAATTAGCTCCTTATGGTCACAAGATCATTAGGTCCAAAAAATAAAAAACAAAAACCCTGTTCCTGTGATAATCAGGAAAGTTAACATTTCTCCTCACATTAGGAAATTTCCCATTACTTATTGTAGCGATACTACTAAAAAATAAATAAATAAATAAATTGCAAGGTGGCTTTTGTCATCGTTCTTAATGGTTACCTTTATTTTTTCTCTGCCAGCAAAAATCTCTTCCCATGGCTTTGAATATGTATGATGAATAAAAACCCTTTGTCTGATTTTCTGATCGTTTGTACTAGCCACATATGATCGGGACTCAAATACATGCAGACTGGAAAACTACTCCTCATTTTTGCACTTTACTGGACACAATTTTGCAAAATAAAAAAAATGTATAAAACTATATTAAACAAACACTCATCATTTAAATGCATTACAGATGTTAACAGTCATGAATGGAGGCAGGGGTGGAGGAAGTGCTCTGCCCTCCTCACATGGCACCCAAAGCCTCCTGGACTGCCTCTAAGCACCAATACAGCTACATAGCACCCAGGTGGTCACTTATGGTTCCCCAAACCACTAAATCTATCTAGATAACAATATGATTATGGAAATTATACTTCCCAAGTTACTTTTGGAAAGAGAGGCTTAAATTTAGTAACCTTGTGTACTGCACCATTAAGAAAATAATTTGCTAAACAAAAAAATAAAATAAATAAAAACGTAGGTTTAATGATTCCAATACACCAGGTCATGGAAGATTATTATGTATAAACACCTACCTATGAAAATAGACTAGAAACAAAACCCCCAACTGCACAAAAAAAGCAAAACTATAGAAAAAAAAAAAAAACACAGACAAGAATGAAAAAACACATTTTATGGGAAGGCCATGTCAAGTCACTAGCGCCTGGGCAAATGAGCCAGAAGTTGAAGTATGTGACTTTTTAAATCACTATCTGGCTTTATTCCCTGTTTTAATTGAGACCTAGTCATTTTGGATTGGAGGAGTAACAGATGGGGTTTAAGTGCAAAGTTTAACCACTTCACACACACAATGAAAAATACTGGAGAAACGCACTCTACAAAAGATTAGTAAGATAGGTGAAATTCGTATTATTTCAAAGATCATCATTAAAAACTCAAAACTCGATGGTTACAAATCACAAGAGAGGCTGGCAATGCCAGAATTATAGGGCACTGCCAAAAAGCTTAGAGAGAACATGCAATTACAGCTGTCGCCTGGCACATCTAAGGCTTCCAATTCAGTGCTGGAGGCTGCCATTCCCAATGATCAGAAGCAGCACAGGACATGATATCGCAACGAGAGGCCAAGTCCTGCACTTGATAAGAGCCCAGGCTGCAAGTAGTTTTACCAAAAGTACTCAGCGGCCCTAATGGGAAAACAAAAAACACTTACTGTAATATTCTCCAAGTCGAGGTGCTTGTTGTGAACAGTTTCACACAACTTGCGAATTTTCTCCTTTATTTTATTCATATCTTTCTCATTCATATGCTTAGGTGTGATATCTTGCTCCATTTCTAAAAGTCGTATCATGAGGTCCAGGCTAGCTCTATCAAGGTCCATATTTAAGCGGTCTCTGCTTAGTATATACATTAGCGCAGCAGTACAAAGAGCTAGATTCTGTGACAGAAACAAAGAAGGAGGACAATAAGAGGTAGTAATAAATATTTCTGAAAGTGAGGTTTATAACAGTTTCCCCCAGCAATAAAAGGTCAGTGTGGAAATCAGGCATATTAAAGTTAAGCTGTAGGCAGATATAAGACATTTAACTGCAAAAGAACTCTGTGCAAATGCCAAACATTCACATATTTTGTAATTATAATTGTGTTCACACCTAAAAAGAAGAGCTGCACACAAACATTTTAAAATTATATAAAACGTACATGTGTACCGCTGTCCTTTAAATGAAATATACCAAAGATTCAAATCACAACTATAGTGCTATCACTTTAAATATGACTATAGTGCACAGTGTTACAACTGATAAAAATATAAGTATATAAGCAGAATAAAGTCCTAAACTCCACTGTGAGCTCCTGTTTATTCTTGCTGGAGGCTGCCATTTTGCTGAAGCACAGAGCCCCTAAAAGTGGAACTAAACGCATTGATTTAATGGCTTAACAAAAAAACAGCAATCCTGACATTCCAGGAATGCAACAGTCACATTTGCTTGTGTCCTCAACCAAAGTGTCAAATAGCTGGTGGCATAACTGATCACTTGTGCAGCACCATGGCAGTGGGAGAGATCAAACAGAAATGGCTTCCTTGGTTGTAAAGTAGGGGTGCACCGAAATTTCGGCGGCCGAAAAAAAGCTGCCGAAAATGGCGTTTTCGGCTCATCGCTGAAAGGAAACTATTGCAAATAATAGAGGCGAAAACGGGGCGGAGCCCTGCCCCTGCCCATTGTGGGGATGTCATCCTGGCGTACCCCAGTCCTCCCCTCCCTCCTACAGAGCGGCGATCTCCATGTGTCACGGAGCTGAATTTCAGGGGCTGCAGTAACAATGTCCCACCTCCTGTGGTGGGATATTGAATCAGTGTGACGTGATCACAGGAGGTGGGACCTTCATTGTTACTGCGACCCGGGCAATTCAAATACAGCTATAAGACACACAGAGATCGCCGCTCTGATCCAGGCACTGGCGAGGCTGCATCCGACGGGCACTGGCGAGGCTGCATTAATCTCTTGTATTATGTCTGCTAGAGGTGCACCGAATGGAAATTTTGCTAATACTATTAGCAGTATGTTTAAGTAAGAGATTGCATACATGATACCAGGGATGACTAGAGACTGATGCCTGCATTTCTCTTGAGCTTTTCTTGCACTAAAGGTGCCAATAATGGCCAACAATAAATTCATATTAATTTAAATTGATATTCATTTTAACAAGTTGAATATAATACAATTGTATATAAAAATAAATATTTTTTAAAAACTGTCATTTTCGGCCTAATGCATCCTTCATTTTTGGCACCAAAATTTCCATTCGGTGCACCCCTACTGTAAAAGATTGAGGGGTTTAATTCCACTTCAAGGCTGTCAGCAGATCAGCCTCTACAAACTCGGCAGTGCGTAAACATGGAGAGCAAATGAGCATGTACAGAGCAGGGTGAGTACTACTGGATTTTAACCCTTTCATGCCTAAGCCTTTTTCTGACATTGTTGCTTACAAGTTAAAAATCTGTATATTTTGCTAGAAAATTACTTAGAACCCCCAAACATTATATATATTTGTTTAGCAGAGACCCTAGAATAAAATAGCAATCGTTGCAATATTTTATGTCACACGGTATTTTCGCAGCGACACTTTCATGAATAAAAAAAATAAAAAACAGTTTTTAGCCCAATTTTTTTTGTATAATGTGAAAGATGTTACACAGAGTAAATAGATACCCAACATGTCTCCATAGGCGACGCTTTAAAATATTTTACCGGTTACCAGTTTAGAGTTAGAAGGTGTTGTGCTAGAATTTATGCTCTCGCTCCAGCGATAACTCACGTGTGGTTTGAACACCGTTTACATTTGTGTCGCTTCTGCGCGCGAGCAAATGGAAACATCCCTTGTAACAGTAATAGGCAGCGACAGGTACTCTTTATGGAGGGATCTGTGGTCTAAAAGACCCCAAATCCCTCCTTTGTACTTAAAAGCATTCAAAACGCCAAGTTTGGCTGTTTTCAATCCTGTAATTTTTTTTTACATTCTGGTACCTTTAAAGTGGTTGTAAACCCACTTTTTGGACTTATACTTATAGGTAAGCCTGGAATAAGGCTTTCCTATAGGTAGTGGAAATATATCCTAAACGTGGGCAGTTAAGGAGATGTTTCACTTGTAGTCCGCAGAAAATTCCAACGGCGCATGTGTGGGGAAGAAATGAAACTGTCGTTTCTTCCCTAGCCTGTGCCGTTAATCGCAGCTCCCGTGCGCATGCACGGGAGTGACGTCACGCGGCTGTCGAATCACAGAGCTGGAGTCAGTGGCCCGGAAGGAAGAGGGGCCAGAAGATGGACGCTGCCTACACAGGGGACATCGCTGGATTCTTTTGCAGGTAAGTGGCACATAATGGGCTAGTATGTGATGCATACTAGCCCGTTATGCTTTTCATTTGCAGGCTTTGCAGCGAGCAAAAGAGGAAGTAAAACCCATCAGGGTTTACTTCCTCTTTAAGGCTGCAGTAAACCAGAAGTTATGTCATGAAATCGCTTCCAGATTACTAGATCCCATCGAAGCAGATTCTGGCTTCATTCGGGTCTCCGGCTAGCCTGAGGATGAGTCGGCTGGTCGCTCAGGCCTCCCGGTGGACGAGGCTGCATATTTGCGTATAGTCGGCGTGAAGGCGTTAAACAGTATAGACCTCTATTTTTAATGTTTTACATAGCTATACCTGCAAAAGGGGTCAGCCTGAAGTGAACTAGCAGGACTTCATTTTCTGACTTAAGTCCCACTTTAAGTCTAGTGCACACAGATGGGGAACATACTTCTCAGTATGTGATGGCAATGCACAGACATGGACTGTACTTCCCTCTGTGTGAGGTAAAGCAATATCTGCCCTCTTCTAATCAGACATGCCCCCACTGCTAGGAAGTGGGAGCCAAGAAAGACCGAGCAATCACATGATTGCAGAATCAGACATCATGAAAGGGTACTAAACATTTATTCTTCGCAAAACTAAATGTGAATATGGTTAATATGTATTATTGATTGCATCAAGGTTTTTGTTATAGTTTGTACACATTCTTTAGTGCAGGGGTAGGCAACCCCCGGCACTGGTGCCGCAAGCTGCACATGAAGCCTCTTTAGCCGGCACTCGACTCCCTCCCTATCAGCAGAGCAGCATCAGTGAGACGCTAATGCATTCCAATTTCAGAGGTCCCCACGCTGCACCTGCACTGAGAGGGAAGCACTGTGCCCCCCACACACTGTAAAAGATGGGAAACATGTTTTGGTCTCTAACTTTGCTGTAGCTGCGATCATCAGCTTTTGTGATGAGGAAGAGATTGGGTGCAGTTCTGCTGGGGGGGTGGGAGGTTCCCTTTTCCAGGAGTAGGACGGCTGTTATTGGCCACTGCTGAAGCCAATCACAGTCCTGCTAGCCCTGCCCACCATCTGGAGGAAGATGGCTCACTTGGTTGCCACTTCCAATCTCAGAAAGAAGGGATTTTACTATGATTGAAAAAATCAGGTGACAGTTTGTGGAATTACTGTTGAGCTTCTGGGAACTTCGTTGAAATTATTCCTGAACCTTTGCGTCACTTACTATTGAACCCCTGCACTCTGTGTCCCTTTAAGCCACAGCCAGTATTCAGCGCAATGAAAATCACACCCTTTTCCTGTGGCGCAGAGTGCCGCGCTCTCAGCTGCAGGGCCCAACTTATGATACTGCACACAGGCCCACTGCTTTCAGAAAATGCCGCTGACCTGAGCTCATCATTGTCCATCAATTTCAGATGCCAGTATGTGACATCACATACACGTACGTGGGCTGGATGCGAGAGGTGGATCAGCAGGGCGAGTGTGCCAGAACAGGTAGATGTGTCTCATTTCTGCTTACTTTTGCCACTCTGCATATTGAAGAGGAGCGGGGGGGGGGCTAGGGGCACTTCAGGCCAGATGGAGGGGGGGGGGCCCACTTCAGGCAAGAAAAGGGGCGGGGGGCGCTTCGGGCCAGATGAGCGGGGGGGTTCCGGCATCGGGCCAGATAAGTACAGTTGGTGGGATGAATGAGAGAGGGGTTCAGTGGTGGGACAGAAAAGCAGGGGGTACAGTGATGGGGTAGATGAGCAGGGGGTTACAGTGGTGGGACAGATGAGCAGGAGGGGGGTTCAGTGTTGGGGCAGAGGAGAAAGGAGGTACATTGGTAGGACAGATGAGCAGGGGGTTACAGCGGTGGGGCAGAGGAGCAGGTGCTTACCGAGGAGAAAGGAGGTACATCGGTGGAACACATGAGCGTGGGTTACAGTGGTGGAGTAGAAGAGCAGGGAGTACAGTGGTGGGACAGATGTGCAGGAGGTACAGTGATGGGGCAGATGAGCAGGAGGTTATAGTGGTGGGACAGAAGAGCAGGGTGGTACAGTGGTCGGACAGCAGAGCAGGGTGGTACAGTGGTCGGACAGCAGAGCAGGGTGGTACAGTGGTCGGACAGCAGAGCAGGGTGGTACAGTGGTCGGACAGCAGAGCAGGGTGGTACAGTGGTCGGACAGCAGAGCAGGGTGGTACAGTGGTCGGACAGCAGAGCAGGGTGGTACAGTGGTCGGACAGCAGAGCAGGGTGGTACAGTGGTCGGACAGCAGAGCAGGGTGGTACAGTGGTCGGACAGAAGAGCAGGGTGGTCGGACAGAAGAGCAGGGTGGTACAGTGGTCGGACAGAAGAGCAGGGTGGTACAGTGGTCGGACAGAAGAGCAGGGTGGTACAGTGGTCGGACAGAAGAGCAGGGTGGTACAGTGGTCAGACAGAAGAGCAGGGTGGTACAGTGGTCAGACAGAAGAGCAGGGTGGTACAGTGGTTGGACAGAAGAGCAGGGTGGTACAGTGGTCGGACAGAAGAGCAGGGTGGTACAGTGGTCGGACAGAAGAGCAGGGTGGTACAGTGGTCGGACAGAAGAGCAGGGTGGTACAGTGGTCGGACAGAACAGCAGGGTGGTACAGTGGTCGGACAGAACAGCAGGGTGGTACAGTGGTTGGACAGAAGAGCAGGGTGGTACAGTGGTTGGACAGAAGAGCAGGGTGGTACAGTGGTCGGACAGAAGAGCAGGGTGGTACAGTGGTCGGACAGAAGAGCAGGGTGGTACAGTGGTCGCACAGAAGAGCAGGGTGGTACAGTGGTCGGACAGAAGAGCAGGGTGGTACAGTGGTCGCACAGAAGAGCAGGGTGGTACAGTGGTCGCACAGAAGAGCAGGGTGGTACAGTGGTCGCACAGAAGAGCAGGGGGTTACAGTGGCGGGGCAGATGTGCAGGGGGTACAGTGGTGGGGCAGATGAGCAGGGGGTTACAGTGGTGGGGCAGATGAGCAAGGGGGGTTTACAGTGGTGAAACAGATTTGCAGGGGGGTACAGTGGTGAAACAGATTTTCAGGGGGTACAGTGATCTGAGGTGTAAAGGTGCATGGCCAGCAAACTCCACAGACTTTAATCCCATTGAGAACCTGTGGTCAAACCTCAAGAGACGGGTAAACAAAAAAAGAAAAAAAAAACACAAATTCTGACCAACTCCAAGCATTGTTTATGCAAGAATGGGCTGCCATCAGTTGGGATGTGGCCCAGAAGTTGATTAACATGCCAGGGCGAATTGTAGAGGTCTTGAAAAAGAAGTATCAGGGGGCGCATGCGCGAAGCTGACTGAACAGGACATGTCCACTTAGCGCTCCGCACCAACCGGGACCCGACGGGCAGATATTAAGGAATTCTATCAGTCCTCAACCCCACCACAGTGCCTGTCGCATATCTGTGACTCCCAGGCACATTCTGACAGGATGCACAGTGTGAGGAAAATGAAGCTGAAACAGAAGGTTCAGGAATCGTTGACTAAAACCGAAGCTAAAATGGCGGCATCAGCATCCCCCTCATACCGTAGACTCAAATCCACAGCTGCAGCTCGGGTATTTGCCCCTGTCAAAAGGTGAGCCCCTTTCGGACATTGGGGTGACCCCAAAGAGATACAGAATGTTACAATTGGCTCTGACTTATTAAATCAATTTGAAAGGATTTTCCATACAGCCTTACAGAATACCTCAGATAATATCACAGACAAACTGACCAGGGAGATTCTTGAGGTGGGCCGCCGCACCACTATCCTTGAACAAAGGATGGATGAAGTGGATGTCACTACCTCTTAACCAGACTGAAGAACTAGAATCCCTCAAAGATGAATAATCTCTACTTAAAAACCGCATTGAAAACTTTGAGAACAGAGCCAGGAGGTCCAACCTACGTACTAAGGAATTTTAATTATTGGAAACTGCTTGCAATAAAGAATCCCTTACATTCCAGGGTCATAAATACCAAATATTCCAAGATCTGTCTCAACAAACACTCATTAAACGTAAAGCAATGAAACCACATCTACAAGTGCTCCAGCACCATTGCATATCTTAAAGATGGGGTTTTCCCTGTTGTCGTCCGCTTTTCTTATAAAGGAACTTCACATGCCTGCAAAACAACCGGATGACCTAATAATCATACAAGATCTTCGCCTGTCAACACCTGGAGCACCAGTAGAAGACCCCAGACGCCGAGAGCCCTATGGTCCTCCTCAGAATTTGCAAGACTCCGCTGATCATCAAACCCCCTCCAAGAGAAGTCACATTGCTTCACCGCCCATTGAAGGAGATCTAATGGACTGAAATATATCCTTTTGACAACATCCTCAAGATTCATACTTTCTCTATTGGGAAGTTTAACAAACTAAAATTACTGATTGGGTTCTCTATATAGTCCGTTTACCTCCTAGTTATTTGGTTCTGTTATATAGTCTCCTTAAAAACAAACGTAAGAAGTATATCAAAATGAATTTATATAACCTCTGACTTACTACTTTAGTTATGACAATCTTGCTCTACATTACACCTTCCTTCCTGAAAGTTAATTCAAATTTTATTAAAATTTCAGATTCATTAGACCAACCTATTATATGTATAATTTGTTGGCTGTCATAGTCCCAGAGACTCCACAGTTTCCTTGAGTGCTTAACTCAGGTATTTGGACATTCTTTGGACTTTTTTGTATCCTCTGGTTAGTATTCTTACACTACCCTCTTGGGATACTTGCTCTGCTTAGGAACTTAAATTTCCTCACCCCCTTTTATATATATATATATATATATATATATATATATATATATATATATATATATATATATATATATATATATATATAAACCTATTATTTGCTTCCCAATAATCAAATTCTCTGTCCTTACCTCTTTTTGAAATTACTTCCCTAAACCTTTTGACGCTCAATGTTCAGGGTCTCAACTCTCCTAAATGTACCAAAGCTTTACAATCCTTTTCTAAACTCTCAGCTCATGTTCTACAGGTTTTCTCTGCATCAGCGAACACTAAGCAAAGGGGAGTATTGATTGTTTTCCATCATACAGCTCCATTTACCCTACGGAAGGAACTCAAAGATCCTGAAAGTCGATACCTTATACTCTCCAGTCTCGTTAGAAGATGAAGTCACTATAGTTTCTTACTATGCTCCCAATTGTTATCAGTAGTAGAAACACAAACGCGGCACACTCATTCTTGGTAGTGATTCAAATCTAATATTATACCCATTTCTAGACAAATCCCCAACCCCAACTACGACCCCTCGACTCTCTTATCAAAGACTCCTTAACCAATACTCTCTTTTAGACACACAGAGAGAACATAATCCAGCCAGAAGACAATATACGTATTATTCCCATCCCCACAGTTTTCCAGAATAGACCACCTTTTGGCGAGTATTAGTACCTCAGCACTTATTCTTAACTCAATTATGCCTTGTTCCTGGTCAGACCATAATGCAGTTATAACAACTTTCTTCTTTGGTTCCCCGATCTACCCTCCACACTTGGTACATAAATGATAGTTTGACAAAACCCATGTATCGATTACAAAAAGAAACAGCCATGCAGGACCTTATGAATAACAGTACTACTGATACAGACCCTCTCACCCGCTGGGAAGCCCTCAAACCATATAGAGGGGTTTGCATTAGCCAAGCTTCTCACCAAGGTAAGATAAAACCTTAATGCCATAAGCAATTAGAAGAGGCTTTCTATAAAGCTTCTGTGAATTTCCAAACACCCTCTCCATCAAACAAATTAAACTATGACAAAGCACGTTTAGAACTAGATCTTTTATTGACAGAATCAGCAGAAAATATTCTTTGTAAATCCAAACATTCCTTTTATATGAAGGCAAACAGACATTTTTAGCCCTAGCACTCCAAAAACTTGATCATACTCCGAAACCTATTCGATTAAAACAAGAAGATGACTATACCAGCAATCCACTAAAAATTTTGAACAAATTTCGTAGAAAACTTATCACACTATACAAAAGTACAAATACATTTGATCAATCTCATTTGACCACGCTGTTATCCTCCATTAACCTTCCTTCTCTCTCCCTATCACATCAGGAAACTGGACAAACCTATCACACTAACAGAAATCCAGACCGCAATAAAAACATTGAAACCCCGTAAACGTCCTGGTGTAGATGGCTTTTCCACAATTTTATCACCACTTATGGTTCAACTCTCTGCTCAATGGACAATCCTTTCGTACTGAATCTCTCACAACTTCCATCTCCACGATACCTAAACCAAATACTGATGATACCTCATGGTCAAATTATAGACTGATATCCATTATTAACCTAGATATTAGCCAAAATTCTTGCAACCCGACTTAAGCCCATAATAGGTACTTTGATCCACAAGGACCAAACTGGATTTTATCCCCTTCAAACTGGTGACAATATTCGCCGAGCTACACTTCTGGCACATACAGCCTGCTCTCGTCGTATCCCTACCCGTTTCCTCTCGTTAGATATACGAAAAGCTTTTGACTCGCTATCTTGGCCTTATCTACATAAAATTTTCCAACGTTGGGGATTCGGAGCGAGTTTCTTGCGTTTGATTGATACTGTATATCAAAACCCATCTTACTCAGGATACCGTTCCGAACCCTTTAATATCGAGAGAGGTACCAGACAGGAATGCCCATTATCCCCTCTCCTCTTTGCCCTAGCCATCTAGCCCCTAGCACAACTCTGCCTGTTTGCAGATGATGTTCTGATATTTCTTACTTTGCCCCTGTTATCAGCACCACCTCTCATGGACATTCTTTTTAAATTTGGACAATTATCAGGCCTAACAATAAATTTCCACAAATCCACAGCCCTAAACATTTCTTTATCACCTACTCTCCAAACTCAACTTCATGATTCTCTAACCTTTGTCTGGTCGACGTCACATTTTTCTTATCTAGGCATTAATTTTACAGCAAACCCATCTGACCTCTACACAGTCAACTACCCACCTATGCTTACACAACTTACTAAACTGCTAGCTATTTGGTTTTCTCTACCATTGGCACGGATGGGTAGAATAACAATGATCAAAATGTTTATCCTCCCTAAAAACTTTTATACCTCTTTAGAGTACTATCCATAAGGATCCCTTCACATTTTCTATGTATTTTACAATGAAAAACCAATCAATTAATTTGGGGCTCACTCAAATCTCATTTACCCAAATTAATTTTATATCCCCCCCCCCGTATTAGAGGCGGTCAAAGGCTACTTTCACACTGGGGCGTTGGCGGTAAGGCGCTGTTATTTTTAGCAGCGTTTTATCGTCATATGCCGGTGGTTCGGCGGCGCTGCCCATTGATTTCAATGGGCAGGGGAGCTTTAGGAGCAGTGTATACACTGCTCCTACAGCGCTGCAAAGATGTGGCTTGCAGGCCATTTTTGGCGTCCTGCCAGTGCACCGCTCCAGTTTGAAAGCACTCAGGCTTTCACACTGGAGTGAGAGGAGAGGCTCTTTACAGGCGCTATTTTTAGCGCCATATCGCCTGTAAGGCATCTCAGTGTGAAAGCAGCATTAGTATGCCAGATATATCACACTACGAAGGAAACTCCATTATGGGTATCAGAGTCAATCGACTGTGACTCAATTTCTATTGTAAATTTACTATGGTTAACTCCTACACAGTGGAAGAAAATCACAAATCCTATTACCTAACATAGCCTTTCCATTTGGGACAGATTGAAAACCAGATTTGGACTTAGATCCAAACATAATTCCCTCCTCTCCCTCTTATGTAACCCTTCCTTCTACCCAGCCTGGTCCTTCCCAAATTCTTTCTCAGCGTGGTCAAATGTAGGTTTGATTAGAGTTCATCATTTCTTTTAAATCTCAAGATATCATACCTTTTCCAGACTTATGCAAAACATATTCCCTTCAATCCACAGAAACCTTTCAATATCTCCAAATTAAAAATTTTTTGGAACACAACAAACCCACTGACATACAAACCCCTGACTTCACGGTCATTGAAAATGCTTGCAAATCTGACTTCCCATAGACATGGACTTTTTTCTGCCATATATGAACAATTACTCTCTCATGTAACCTCTTCTCCTCCAACATACACAACCAAATGAGAAACTGTTCAGTATCTTCAGCCAAACGAACTAGACTGGACTCAAATTTGGCAAACAACTAAATCAGTCACACCAAATATAGTGGCTCTCAAAACAAATTATAAGGTAACTAGATGGTATATGGTCCCATCCAGAATATCAACCCCCCCTCCCCCCACAAAATCCCTCTCACTTTTTGAGGCTGTACTACCCTGGGTTCACATGTACATATCTGGTGGGAAAGTCCCATAGTAAGCTTCTATTGGTCAGAAATCTTCAAAATTCTTTCAACTATAACATAACATAACCCTAACACCTGGGCCCTCAATAGCACTTCTAAACAGAAAACCACAAATCATAATACACCGCCAATTCAAATGACTTCTTTTCATAACCACGGCAGCTAAACAAACTGTAGCAAAAGCGTGGAAATCAAACTCGCTCTGCATAGAGTCAGTCAAAGAGTTACACAATCTATGATGCATGCAAGAAGCTATCCTGCTAGATAAAGTTTCTAATTTTGAATCCTTATGGAGACATTGGATTAAACATCATTTACCCCCTGGTTTGGACTATTCACTTATTTTTCCCTGAGAGTTTATAATATCCACCCCACTACTATGATTCCCTTCACCTTATTCTCTAAACCACTGATCCCCATGGACATTTCCTTCTCTCTCCCTTCTGTGCCCTATCCCCTACACTTGGTTTATTCCTGTTATTTATCTGATATACTAACTTATAGAAGATGCTTTGAATGGTTGAGATTTTTGACCTTCGCACCAGATGAAACAAAGCCAAAAGAAGGAATTTGGTCCTGGTTTAGCCTAATTTATTCCCCCAGCTATTCTACAACACATTAACTTTATATTTTTTTAAAGGTTCATTCACTTCTATTCTCTTCATAGATGAAATGATATTATTTCAACCATTTTATTTTCGCAATTATTTTTCGTCAAAATAGCTGCCATGGAGCTATGACTATGACACTTCATGTTACATAATCTTATCCTACAACCCACTATGTTATCTATTTTCATTTACCTTTATAAGAGTTGCTTTCCTGAATCATTATGCCTTTCTCTACTATACTATTGTACATGCTCTGTTAATGTAATGTCTATTCCTATATTATACATGCTCAGTTAATGGAATTTTGTGGTTAATTATAAAATTCAATAAAATATTTGAAACAGAAAAAGTAGTGTCAACACTGCAAATATTGACTGATTTGCATGTTACCATAGTAACAGCTGAAAAAAAAAGATCAAAAATACTGACGCAGCAGACTTTGTGAAAAGTATTATTTGTGTCAGTCTCAAAACTTTTGGCCACAGCTGTACATGGGCATCAGGGCAGCCAGCTTCTGATTGGTCTCTTTAAAAGCCTCTCAAAATCCAGCCCCCTGGAAATCCATGATTTATTCTACTGGATTAGCCTTCGGACTAGTGGAACCCTTTATTCCCATGAAACAGAGTTATTATGGAAGGCCCATTGCCCTATATCTCCCACCCTCACTTTGTTTCCTTATATATTGATGCTAGGCATAACACTACGGCCACAACTCCAACCTAATCAACGCTCTTATTTGGTTCTAGTTCTTTCTACGTAATATTGCAGCAATGCTTTGCATATTTTGCACATTGTATTGCCTATTTCTGTTGTATCTTATGGTACTCATGCACCTGTATCTCCTGGTTGTTATTCTTTGATACTGTTGAACAAACTCTACTCACTCTTAATGTACTTTTTATCTATTTCAAATGCTAAACATATTTACCAAAAAAAAAAAAAAAACATCTCAGACCATCTAATATGCTCCATATACCAAACCGTAAAAAGAAAAGCAAACCTCATATACAGGCAGTCCCTGGGTTACAAAAAAGATAGGGTCTGTAGGTTTGTTCTTAAGTTGAATCTATAAGTTGAAACAGGTACATTTTTTTTTAAGTGTGGCTCGAGACAAAAAAAAAAAAAAAAGGTTTAAGCTTTTTGGATGTTCAGAAGATTTTGGGTTGTTGTGGAAACAAGCACCAGTCTGGAGGTACCTTTTTCCCATAACTCGTACAGGAGTTAATTTCCCTTCCTAGGGGTAGATTTCCTCTCACTTCCTGTTGTCTCCTTCCGTTTGCAAGTCAGATGTTTGTAACTAGGGGACCGCCTGTAGTGCAAAACTGCTAAATAAATCTGAGTTATTTTACAACAGATATTCTCACAAAGTAGCAGTGAAAAATGCACATTGAGACTTGATGTAAAGCAAGAAAAAAAAAAAAAAGTTATTTTACAGTATCACACACCATCTGTGGTTTGCTTTTCTTTTAACTATTTGGTACAGGGGCTGAGCAAAAATATGGAAACGACATGATTTGGAGGTGTGAAAGTGACATGTTTCGCATTAAAAGCGGAAGTGATATAACATGGGAAGGTAGGTCACAAACTCCAAGACATACAAAAGACACTTCACACACTAAACTGGATTAACCACTTGACCTCTGGAAGATATACCCCCCTTAATGACCTGGCCATTTTTTGCGATAGGAAACTGCGTTACTTTAACTGAGAATTGCACGGGCATGCAACGCTGTACATAAAAAATTTAATTTATGCCATTTTTTGCCCCACAAATAGAGCTTTCCTTTGGTGGTATTTGATCACCACTGGGTTTTTTATATTTTTGGCGCTATAGAAAAAGACAATTTTGGAGAGAGAAAAAAGACAAAAATTTTTTTTTTACTTTCTGCTATAAAACATATCCAATAAAAATTTTCAAAACCAAACTGCTTCATAAAATTTAGGCCAATGTTTTTTCTGCTACATATTTTTGGTAGAGAAAAAACAATAAGCATATATGATTAGTTTGCACAAAGGTTATAGCATCTACAAACTATGGAATATACAATGGAATTTTTATTTTGTCGCTTGTAATGGCGGCAAACAGTGACTTCTAGCGGGACGGCGATATTGCAGCAGACAATCTGACATTGACACTTTGTGGGAACTAGTGACACCAATACGGGGATCCCTGTACTGACACTGGCTGGGAAGGGGTTAAACATATAGGCTTAAATGTGTGCCTAACCAGTGTTTTTGTGTACACTGTGTGCGGTTTTCACTAGGGTTGTCCCGATACCGAGCATTTGCCCCAGTACTTGTACTCGGGCAAATGCTCCTGATGCTTCCCCCGATACCTTGACAGTCAGCAGTGATCGGCGCGTGGGGGAGTTACAAGCTTCTCCCCCTGCGGCTTTCAGCTGCTTTAGTGACATACAGCGGTGATCGGTGCTTGTAACTCCCCCACACGCGATCACTGCTGACTGTCACCGCATCCTCAATGCCCCCTCCGTTCCGCTGTCCCTCTCTCTTCCTCTGTCCCCCTCCGTTCCTCTGTCCCTCTCCGTTCTGATGTCCCCCTCCGTTCCTCTGTCCCTCTCTTTTCCGCTGT
Source organism: Lithobates clamitans (assembly GCA_037952925.1). NCBI lineage: Eukaryota > Metazoa > Chordata > Amphibia > Anura > Ranidae > Lithobates > Lithobates clamitans. The sequence continues at coordinate 6,124,640 of JBBGZY010000458.1, forward strand.
CCCCCTCCGTTCTGTTGTCCCCCTCTCTCTCCATGTCCTCCTCTTTCCTTTATGAATGGACAGTCATAACTGAAACGTTGTAATCTCCTGTGATTACGATGTCTCAGTTTATGAATAGAGAGGAGCCACTGTCTTCTCTCCATTCATTCTCAGTGCAGCTGAGGCTGCAGAGAAAGGGACTGGGGAATCTCTATCCTCTGCCTCTTTCTCTGTCTCAAGGGGGAGATATCAGAGGTCTGTTAAGTATCGGTACTTGTACTCGGTCCTAAAAAAGTGGTATCGGGACAACCCTAGTTTTCACTAAGGAATGCTTTGCAGGGAAACCAAATCCATCACATCTCTGCTGTCAGGACGGAGCTCTGCATTGTTTACATTTGCAGAGCTCCGTCCAGTGGATGCCTGCAGACATCCATGGGGCGGCACCCGCTGATTGGCATCTGCTGTAACTAATCACAGCAGAAGCGGCGCGCCCTACCCAGAGTGGTCGCCCTGTAGTAGTACTATCCGCTATAGGGCGTTCGATAAGTAGTTAATAACAGTAGCAGCCGTGTTTATTGTTTTTTCACAAATGTAAACAATTCACCAGAATTCTTAATCAAATACTTTAAAACTGTAAACAAAATGAGCAAAATACTCAAATATCCCTCTGTTGACTGGCAAAGACCCCAGCCTCCTGCTTAAATAAGGGTCCTGGGGGGGGGGGGGGGGGGGGGGGGCAGGTGACCTTAAATAACCCATCCTAAATGACCCCCAGATTTTTAAGAACATTCCTAATCAGCTGACCTTTTTTGACCCATCATAACCCCCCCCCCCCCATTGAAATCAATCAATTGGGAGTTGAAACTTCTACCATCACACCATGAGGGAAAGGGGGGACTTAAATACGGCTACCCCCACATTCTTTGCTTCTGCTACAAGTTTTAGTCAACCATGGTTTGGTAAGGTTATGTCATAAGGGGGCGTGGTCACCGAGTGATGACCACGCCCTCTAAGACCTCAGAGTCCCAGCATGCCCAGGGACTGTGACGGCATAAGGGGGCGTCATAGCGGGGCGCTCAGAGAGCGGGGCGCTCAGAGAGCATTCCAGCCGGAGAGAGCGTCCTGTCAACATCGGAAGAAAAGAAGAGAAGAAGGAAGAAGAGAAGAGGGAAGAAGAGAAGAGGGAAGAAGAGAAGAGGGAAGAAGAGAAGAGGGAAGAAGAGAAGAGGGAAGAAGAGAAGAAGGCAGAAGTCCGGGCCACCGCTAGCAAAAGAGTGGCAAAAGAGCAGAAGATAGCGGAGGAGCCCGGCAGAAGAACTGGAGAGGACCCCGAAGTCGGAAGAAGACCCCCGGAGCTGTCTAATATATTACTTTAAACACCTGTGTAGTGTGTTTTTTTATTGACACCTTTTCCCTAGGTGAAAGGCTAGGGGTACCATGTACCCCATACTCATTCACATAGGGTGGGGGGGCCGGGATCTGGGGGCACTCTTATTAAAGGGGGCTCCCGGATTCCGATAAGCCCCCCCGCTGACCCCGACAACCAACGGCCAGGGTTGTCGGGAAGAGGCCCTTGACCTCATCAACACGGGGACGATCCCTCCCCCAAAGCACTCACCCCATGTTGAGGGCATGCGGCCTGGTATGGTTCAGGAGTGGGGGGGGGCGGCACGCTCGTCCCCACCCCCTTTCCTGACCGACCGGGCTGCGTGCTCGGATAAGGGTCTGGTATGGATTCTGGGGGGGACCCCACGCTGTTTTTTCGGCGTAGGGGTTCCCCTTACAATCCATACCAGACCAAAGGGCCTGGTATGCTCCTGAAGGGGGAACCCATGCGGTTTTTTTATTTAAAATTTGGCGTGGAGTTCCCCCTCAAGATTCATACCAAACAGTGCCGGGCAATGGCAGGGATCCGAGTCGGATCCCTGTGCTTGTCGCTCATTGGGAAAGGAAAAATCATTTTTCCTTTCCTGATGAGCAGCTCGGCGCTGTTATCCGCAGCTGACACAGTGCACTGCGATTACCTGCGGTTATGTGCGGATAGCTGCGCTTAATCGCTCCTGGATGCAGTCAATTCTATTTTTTCTATCCGCAAGGAACCGCATGTATCTAAATCGCAGCTAAACGCAGTGTGTGAATGGGGCCATACGAAAGCATTGTGTGCTTTTAGCTGCGGTAGAAAATTATAAAATCTGCACCTAAAAGCACCATTCTATACGTCCGTGTGAAAGGGGCCATACACTTTTTGTAGCTGCTGACTTTTAATAAACAAAAAATTGTCTGGAACTCCGCTTTGAGGGAAAGCTCTTTAGAAATATAACTTGAGGCCAACATCTTCTTTTCTCAAGAAGTAAATTTCTAAATCTCTACAGCACCAGACAAGCTTAAAACTCCTCAAATTTTTCAAAGGAATAAATTACCAATTAAAGCAACTATTTGTTGCATGGTATATTACCCTTTTGTGCTGCAAGGCAGCAATTCCTTCTTTCTGACTTAGACTGGGCCCCACTCCTTCCTGGGACTGCCAAGTCATACCTATTCCACGGGGCAATGCATTACCAAAGGCACATGCATGCTGCAAGATTTAGCACTCAGGCAGACACATCACTGGTCTACATTGCCCATGTATCAGAAACTAGCAGCATTTGTCCGCATGCACAGAAAATCTAGTGCTTTGTGCAGATGCATTGCCAAGTCCCAAATACTTGCCAGAAACCTGCAATGCATCTGCGCTGGATTTTGAAGATGGTGGCTCAGAAGGAAAGAAGGGGGGATGTAGTAATAGGGATATACCGTTTCAGTAAACAAACATGTCTAAAATGACCCTCTATGAAAGCTGCATTAATACTTACATTTCCTTCTGTCTCTCTCATCACTTCAGTGTCCTGTAGTGACGTACAGGTCCAGAAGAGAAACCACTGAGCACAGGGAAAATATTGTTTTTTCTGCAGATATCTCTAATAGTGGCGTTTGGCAACAAGTTTACGTTACTGACAGGGTTACTTTAAAAAGATGTTAAGACTAGAAGTATGAAAACAGCCTGTGTGCACGCACAGGAATCAGTACAGTAATGTTCTGATGTTTGTGTCAAATGGATTTGCATATACTTTGTTGCTGAAGAGAATTGGTGTTTTAAATAAACATAAAAATGGAAAGAATTCTGGCACTACAGCAGTTAAATGCAAAACATTACAATAAATACATTAGAGTTTAGTAAAAATATTTAGGGTTGCACACTCTAGGTAATGACATTTACCGGGTGGTGCTGACAGTCATCCAGTGTTTTAAAGACCATGGCTACCATTCCATGTGCTCTCAGGTGCATTCGGAAACTTGGCATTGCGCACTTTGTTGCCAAGCTTATTACACTGTTGGAAAAAAAAATATTTAATTTAACATTATGCGGTTTCTTCAATAGACTGCAAGTAATACAATTGAGCGAAATGTGCTATATGGATAGACACACAAAAAGCTGACAGGGAGCGTAGTCTTCCCATATTCTAAATGTTTTCATTAGTAGCGTTTTTATTATTATTATAATTAAAGTGTAAGTTTAGCCAAGTTTTTGCCTAGAGTTGCACTTTAACTTTTGTGAAGGGCTCATTTTTAAACACAAAGATTTGAATTATCGTCGAGGAAGGTGTATTAAAGTTTTCTTTTAACGTGGGAAAAATCCCTATAAAACTAAAATTTGCCAGCAGTTAGTAGGGTATTGGTAGAACAGAATGCATCAATTTCTTCTGCCAAAAAATAGGATTTTTTACTTATCGTAAAATCGGTTTCTCTGAGTTCATTGACAGACACAGCCTTCTTTATTTCTTAATGATAGGGTTATATCGCCTCCGCAGGAGTAGGACTAGGCAGAACTAAAAAACAAAACACTTGGCCACTCCCATGGGCCGTCCTCAGTCCGTATATAACCCCCTCCCTGCTCTAGGTTTTCAGTTTAGTAGCAAGCAGTAATAGAAGTAACATAAAAAATCCATAGAGGGGTGGGTGCTGTGTCTGACAAACTCAGAGAAACTGATTTTACAGTAAGTAAAAAATCCTATTTTCTCAGTCATTAATTGACAGACACAGCCTTCTTTATTCCTAACAATAGGGACGTCCCAAAGCAAAGCTAACATGAGGGGTGGGAAAACGAAAAATCCAGAGGCTATACAAGAGCCAACCAGTTAACAGGAGCTTCACCCAGGACAAGCTGAAACCCCACCTGAACGATACCCCTTTAAGGAGGGAATATACCCCCTAAACAGCGGCCTGAAAAAAAACCTGCGGCCAAAAGAGGCATCCGCAGATGCCAAAACATCCACTTCGTAGAACTTGTGAAAATGTACACAGACAACAGGTGGCCGCCTTGCCAACTTGCGCAACGGCTGCCTGACAGAAGGCCCAAGAGGCACTAAGTGCCTGAGAAGAATGCGCCATAACCGGGAAAGGAGGAAACTAATCCCTGACAGGATAGCCCAGAGACCTCATCTGTCCGATCCATCCAGACCAACAGACTCAGTGGCTGGCAAATACATCCAAATCCATCAAAACACATCCAGGCCAGATAAAGCCAATTCCTTGGGATGTGCTGACCAGGGACACAAGAAGCCAACCCAATGTCCTTATTCAAATGGAAATCCAAGGACGGAACTGTAAAAAAGGGCGATGCACCACCTTAACCTGGGTAAGGTGAATGACAAGACACCCTGCGAGTAGAGGTGATGGCCACCTTCTGAGACAGTAAGCAGTGGAACCTCCCGAATATGTTGAGAGAAAGATAGAGAGGCCTTTGGAGAACCGAAAACACCAAGTTCAGACCCCACGGCGGTGGAAGAAACCGCCCCTGTGGAAACAGACGTCTAACCGCTTGAACACAATGGCACGCACCAGGGAGTGCAAACCAGGAGACGCCCGAAGACCGCCCAGGCCGAGACCTGACCCTCTATGGTACTCAAGGCCTATTCTTGCTCATCCCTCCATAAATGGAGGGGAGGTCGGAAACGAAGCCACCTAAAAAGGAACAAGGACAAATCTGATGAAACATGGCCCAGAGAAGGTCCCACCCCGTGGCCCAACCCTAGCCAACTGAGGTATCCGTCTGACAGTGTTTCACTCCTGGAACGCATACATCGGAAAAGGGCCGGAACTAGGCATTCTGCCCACCGGAGGAGGATACTGGCAACAGCCAGGGTCGCCAACAGTCTTTTTGGCCCACCCTGGATCCATACTGGGAGCCCCCAAAGTCGAGCCGTCCATGATCCAGAACTAGCCTGATCAATTGAAGTTCAGTGATATTACACGGTAGCCCGGATTCCACCAATGACCCCCAAGCCGAGCTCCGTCCCAGGACATCTCCCCACCCGGACAGACTGGTATTGGTGGTCACCCTGTTCAATACAAGGGGAAAAAAGGATCTTCCCTACTGAAGAACCAGAGAACAAAGCCACCAGACTAGGGAACCTCTGGTTTCCTGACTCAGCTGAATCTGATCTTGGGTATTTGTCCCATTATGCCAGGATCTCCCCGAAGGGAGCTCACATGGAACGGTGCAAATGACCTTGCCTCAAAAAAAGGGTAGATACTATCAGACCCAACACCCACATGTAGATTCGCAGAGGAGCCCACCTGCCGGATAGTAAATGAAAAAACGGCGCATGCCACTTCTGGAGTCTGTCCAGGGGAAGAAACACGCTGGCCAGAGCTGAAGCCCAGTCAGGCTCAGATAAACAATTGTTCCGGCAGGTCCAAAGTAGACTTCCGATAGTATAGACGCCAACTGAAATCAAAGAAAGTCTATACAGGAACTACATTGCTCCTCGGGGTAATCGAGAAGTCGGTGCAGAAGTACGCCCATGCAGTTCAGGACCGTTAACCCCCACTGACGAAACCATGCCAGATCCGGGGCCAACACCTCATGAACACCCGAGGAGTGGTGGCCAGATCAATGGACCACACCACGCGCTGATAACGCTCCGCACCCACAACAAGATGTAGGAAGTGCTGGAGTCGGGCACATAACATGTCATAGAAGTCAGAAAGACCCCATGATGGAGTGCCACCACTGCGTGGACGGACTCCATCCTGAACTCACACAAGGCAGGTCAGGACCTTGAGGTCCAGAATTAGATGTACCCTGCCCTCCATCTTTTAGACTGAGAACAGGTTAGAATAAAATCCCTGACACTGTTCCCAGCACAGGAACCGGGACAATCACACTCTGCCGCAACGGGGCTTACAAAGCCCCCCGCAGAGAACAGCAAGCAGTCTGGTGACAGATGACCATTGGAAGCAACAAACTGTTTGGAGGAACACAGCCGGAAAACTTATCTTATAACCGGACAAACGCAAGACACTACATATGAAGTCATTCAGAGTAACCCCCCCAAAATACATGTCTAAGCACCACTGAGGCAACAGACTCAGCAATCACGGGAACTGTAGCCAAGAGGCTCAGCGGACAAACCGCTGAGCCTCTTGGCTACAATAGGTCCCCAAGCAGCAAATACCTACCCAATAGGTCCCCAAGCAGCAAAGGCTGCTCCAGGTATGCCAGCTGGGCCCTTAGAAGCCAGAGATTCCTCTATTGGAGCCATGGTTGCCTCGAGCAGCCTAGAGACAGAGGGGTTCACTACTGGTGTAACAGTCCCCTTCTGGAGGGATTCCCCAAAGGGGTACCTTCCTGCAAGTGTTTTTGAAAACACAAAAGGCACTTTGGACACTCCCAGTCTTCATGGACAAATTTGTCAAAATAAGAGAGAGAAGGGAACGCTTTTGTCACGCAAGATGACTTATCCAAGAGGGTACCGACCCTCCCCCGCAGCATCCCCCATCTTGAAAGGTGCCCGCACAGATGTAGGATTGTTCAACGGGGGGGCAGGAGTGCCCTATACTAGGCTATCTGCCTAAGCGCTACACCAAAAAGTCAGGGGGGGCAGGGGGATGGGGGTCCCACCCACCGGGACCCCCCCCTCCTAAGTCCACATAGGGGATGCCGACTGTGGCCCCTCACGGGGAGCACAACCGCGGCCCCTCTCACAGGGGGCACAGACAGGAGCCCCTCTCACAGGGGGCACAGACCGGAGCCCCTCAGGAAAGGGGGCAGCCACGAGGCCTAGCAGATTGCCGAAGTCACGGCCTAGTAGGCCGCGAGCTAAATTTCTGGCCACCCGCCGCGAGCACGCGGCCCACAGGGAGACCAAACCGACGAGGGCCGGTATGCCACAAAAGCTGCATGGCCTGCGGGGTGACTGGACCGAACCTAGACACTCGGCCGGTAGGCCGCAAAATCGCGGCCTAACTTTTTCGCACGCCGTCCACGAATGCGCGGCCTGCGCGGGGGGGTGTGTGTTGGGGTTTTGGGACCAGACTGATCCTAGCTGGTAGGCCACAAAGCCACGCCCTAAATTAGACAGCAGGACCCCCGATCACCTGCCTCCCAGGCCTAACCACCAGATACCCCCCAATACAACCTGAGGGTGGAAAAAAGGTCTCAAAAAGTCTCTAAGCCGGAAGCCTGTGCCTCACCCGGGAAAGAGGGGGAGGGAGAGGGGTCGGAGAACCCCAGAGGGACCGACCACCTCAGGAAATACCCGCGTCCCACACCACTTCAGGGAAGGAGAGGAGGGGACTACTTACCCTCTCCAGCGAAATGCGCGGGTAACTCTCCCGGACAGATCTTCCTCGCCACCAAAGTGTGGGGGGGGGGGGGCTGTCAGCCATGAGGAACGCTGCGAAACAGGCCGAGACCCGGTCGTATGCGACCTCGCAAGAAGTTTAACTCACAGGGCCAGCCCCTGTCCAGTGGTGCTATGTCGCGGCCAAACTAGCGTGTAGCTGTGGTCTGCATGCGCTCGCTGGCCAGACTGGGGTGACCCCTAGACCAAGTGTCCAGTCAGTCGCCCAGCACGGCAGTTGATTGGAGATCTCAACTGAAAAAATCCAGAAAAAACAAAAAATTCCCAGGACTAGCAATCCCAGCAGGATTACTCCTGACTAGGCAGGAAAAAAAACTCAATACCTAGAGCAGGGAGGGGGTTATATGCGGACTGAGGACGGCCCATGGGCATGGCCAAGTGTTTTGTTTTTTGTCCTGCCTAGTCCTACTTCTGCGGAGGCGATATAACCCTATCGTTAGGAAGAAGGCTGTGTCTGTCAATGAACAAATGAGAAAAATAAATAAAATCTTACGTGCTAGTAGAGATGCACGATTCTTCGAATAAAGATCAAGATTTTCTCACGATTCTTGCGGCGTAACACCTTTCACATTATACAAAAAAAAAATGGGCTAACTTTACTGTTTATTTTTAATTTTTTTATTCATTAAAGTGTATTTTTTTCTCAAAAAACCGCTGTGCGAATAAACCAAAGTGCGACATAAAATATTGCAACAACCGCTATTTTATTCCCTAGGGTATCTGAATATATATATATATATATATATATATATATATATATATATATATATATATATATATGTGTCAGAAAAGGGTTTAGTCTTTAAGTGGTTAGTGGTTAAACTTCCCTCATTTACAGACAGAAGTAAATTCCTTTAATCTAAGGCTTTGTGTACACTGCTGCTGGTAAACGGACATTTAGGAGCAGTTGGGCGTTTTTTTTCCAGCTGCCCCTGAACTCTACTGGTTACTAATTTAGAGTTACAGAAGAGGTCTAACACTACAATTAATGCCATCGCCCTGACCTTCGCGAAGATACCTCATGTGTGGTGCAAACACTGTTTACATATGCGGCCGTGACATACGCATGCGTTCACTAATGTGCGTGTGTAGTCGCGGGGGGGGGGGGTGTGGGTGGGAGAGCTTTAAAAATGTGTGTTTTTTTATTTTTCTATTATTACATTTTTACACTGTCCCTTAAAAAAAAAAAAAAAAAAAAAGTTTTTATGATCACTTTTACTGCTATGGAAAGGAATGTAAATATCCCTTGTGATAACAATACAGCATGACAGGTCCGCTTTATGGAGAGATCTGCAGTCTAAAAAACCCCAAATCTCTCCTCTACCCTAAAAAGCAAAAAGAGTAAAGAAAAAAAAAAATAAAATCTCAACTTTTTTTTTCTTAAATCCAACACATTTACATGCCTGAGAACTGGAAGTGACGTCATGACCTCTAGCCGCCACTTCTAAAAGTGATCCTGCGGTGAATCCGCCGCAGGGGCCACTTTTATCTGAAAGCCAGCCTAAAGGAAAAGAAAATACAGTGGTTATGGCATCTAGCTGCAGCCATAACCCCAGTACCAAAGTAATAACGTGAACTGCCAGTAAGGCAGGCGGCAAGTGGTTAAATTAGCACTACTGAAGTTGCTCCAACTTTAAGGCAACTTTTATCTGACTTGTGCCCATAGACTAAAGGAAGTCGCCTCCAAGTCAGATCCTCATCTATATTGACGTGATCTGGATCCGAAATTAAAGGAAGATTATCTAGGCATTCCCTGAAAGTTGCTTTAAAGTTAAAGATGCTCCAACATCGCTTCAAAGTAGCATCAAGTAGTACTCAAACAGCCAGCAAAACGACAGGCAGTCGCCTGACAAAGTCGCAGCAGTGTGAACCGAGCGTATAAAGCAAATTTTAGGCCTGCACATTCGCAAAAAACCCCAAACATTTTCTGAATGCAGGGACCCTGGAGAAAAAAATAATGGTAGTTTCAATTTTTTATGTCCCAAGTGTAGAAAACTGGGCCACATGTTGTTGATGTTAACCAAGGACGGGCTTAAGCTGAATCTGCTCTTGTAAGACACACCCTGCTTCACATATGGCCTAATAATAAAGGTAGGTGTGACCACAGCCAATGTGTTTTTACGCATCATAAGCCGTTGACAAGATAGGATACAGGTGGGTATCTAGAGAAGTGTGTACACTGCTCTCACAGCACTGCACAATCTCAGGCCACACACAAATACTGAGAAAGCGAACCAAGAACAGACTAGGCACATAAAACCAACATAACGACCACCACTAAAGTGTTTCTTCCACTATAAATCAAGGAGCAGCTTGCATATATGTTTCAACCAATGACCAAGTGTAAATTAATAAGAAAGATGTCATCAGGGGCAGTTCACAGCATGAATCACAGGGAAAACTAACAAGCAGAGCTTCCCCTTTCGGGTGGAACTCTGCTTTAAGGACCTGTTGGTTTTCAGAAAAAAAAAAAAAAAAAAATCAGTTTACTGTGATGTAACTGGACAAGATGCAGAGAAGGGCAACTAAACTGAAAAGAGAAATGGAGAAACTCCATGATCAACATACATACATAAATGTATCCTCCACATACGAAAAGGCCATTTCACAGTGGACTAGACTCCCTCAAGAACCAGTTCTGGCCAGCTCAGTAGACCGTTAAACAAAAACAACAAAAAAAAAAAAACACATTGCATGCATTTCTAAAATGTACAACTACATAATATTTATAGGTAATAATACAAGAGATTATTAAATTAGGGAATATCCTATTGCCTTTAGGGGGGATCAGGAAGGTTTTATTTCACCTGCTGGAGCAAAATGTACCATGTAATCATAGGTGTTTGTGTATATGGAGGTGTTCCATTTATTTTTTTTCGATTGGTTGAACAATTGTGTTTTGTTTTTTTAAACTGACTGCGTAAGCTTTCTGCATTAACAGAACAATCCAATGTTGACTCACCTAAGGCATCGCGTGTTTATGGGCTGGTTAGTCTTGAGCCCACTCAGCAAGTACTCAATATCATCCGTAAACTCCTGATTCTCTCCAAACTCCACTACATCATTGAAGTGCTTCACATGTTGAACAACAGTGTACAGCTAGGACAAAAATAAATATATGTACTTAAATTTGCTTTGATATTATACCATTATGAAATGAGCAAGTAGCTTCTTGAGCCATACTTTTATAAAAGGAGGCAAGTATTTCCTACTGGCTCTGAAATTCTCCCATGAGGGATCCATGTTTTGCGACATTCACATTTAACTATATGCAGAAAAGCACTCATTTTAGTGCCTTACAAATCAAATAGCTGTGGTAGCAAAAAGTTATTGCTAAACCCACAGAACATCATGACAAATATTCAGCTATTTTTGGCAATAGTGACTTCAAAAGAGAAATCAAAGGGAACCTTTTCATTGCCGAAGTTTGCAAACATAGCGGTGCCTTTAGAATCAGCTCTATCAGCTGTTTTGAATGTACGCGTCTCCTTTTACCAAAGCATGCAGACTAAAGAGCACTTTAACAGCTATAAATATTTTGAGCTTTGGTTAAAACTAAATTCGACATGCAAAAACTCTTAAATATGCTTGTAAAGAATGAAACAAAGAAAAAACAAAATTAGTAACACCACATCCCAAATAATCATTAATAAAGAGAAATGAACTTTGAGGCAATAAGTCTCGGGACTTTAAAGGTGTATAGGATTGATGATATTCAGGAATTTGTCCAGAATTGTAGTTTTAGTTAAAAAAGAGAAATTTTATTTAAAGAATGTTTAAAAAGCCAAAAGGCTAATTACGATACAAAAATTACAAAGATTTCATAAAATACAATAACAGATCATGATAAGAATACCACTTTTCTCAACATGTAACTTTAACTTTTTTGGTCCTTTCCTTATCAGCAAGGACCTTGTTAACCCTGATCGCCCATGCATTGTCTCTGCAAACTTCTGTGAGGCTTGAAGCTATAAGGAGAAGGTAACTCATGGACCAGACCACTAAATATCTGTGATCTCTAGCTCTAAGTGTAACTCAATGAAACAAAAATTTTTGAGTAAGGTTCATTTCTATATAGTAGTTAAACATCTCCCTTTATGGAATATTAGACTTTGTCTCTATACAGTGTCTTGTAATTCCAAATATAGCTTATACTCTAACATACAAGTTCTCTCTTGACTAATTGCGTACATTTACTTTATGTTGTATTCAAATTATTGATCCTCTGTTTTCTCTTTCTATGTAACTTCTAGTATAATAACGATGCCACATGCCAAGTTTCCTAAAGAAGCTCCACTGAGCGAAACATGTTGAGAAAAGTGGTATTCTTATCATGATCTGTTATTATATTTTATGAAATCTTTGTAATTTTTGTATCGTAATTAGCCTTTTGGCTTTTTTAACATTGTTTAAATAAAATTTCTCTTTTTTAACTAAAACTACAATTCTGGACAAATTCCTGAATATCATCAATCCTATACACCTTTAAAGTCCCGAGGCTTATTGCCTCAAAGTCCATTTCTCTTTCTTAAATATGCTCCTCAACTTTCACAACAGAGTTAAATTAACTTTGCCTTTTCAAACCCAGCCATTACCTTGTAAACACAGTAGTCACACAATCACTGTGCTGCACTTAACCGGGGCAGATAGAACTGTGGGAGGGACTCAGTAGGCCCATCCCCTACAGGAGGGGGCAGATACAAGACCAGTCACCATGCATGAGGCGAGAGAGCAGAATTAACTGTTCTTTATTGCAGGAAGCTCCTGCACAAAAGGACAGATGGACAGTTAATGACAAGGCATGTACAGCTCTATAGGGGTTAACACAGGCGGCTGGGGTAGATGGTAAAAAAAAAAAAAAAAAAAAACAGGCGGTCAAGGCTCCGTTTTATCGCCCACCTAAACTGTGCAATTGTAATGAGTAGCACATATTGGTGAAGGTCCGCAGTATGCTCGTACAGATGTGTTTCTAATGACCCACTAGGAAAACTTCCAAATGTAAACAATTCAAAAGGACTTTCTCCATTTTACCAAAGTCTTGTGTAAGAGTTGAAAACCATACAAAAGAAAAGAAAAAAAAAAAAAAAAAAAAGAGGACATAGTATTCTAGATTCATAACAACTCAGTGTTCTGAACAAAACTAAGATGTGGTAACAATTTGAACTGGGTCATTTGTAGAGCAACTACAGGTCTTGTTCCTCTAAGCAAGAAGAAATGTCAAATCTCCTCTCCTCGAATCCACAATGCGAAAAATACTCACTTCCTTATGCTCCTTTCTGCATTTCAGTGCAGTCACTATGTCCTGATAGGGCTGAGTGGGAATAGTCACAGTTTTAATCACTTTAGGAGGTGGAGCAGGTGCCTTAAAAACACCATCATCCTTGGGACATGGCGCCTCCAATGGCTTTGCCTATAGAAAGTAGACATTAAAATTTAGCACAATTTAATATGCAATAAAATAAGTTATGACATTTAAAATCAACTAATCAGCAAAACAAAGACAAAACAAAAGATGTCACCAAATGTAACAAGATATTAAGAGTAAACAATTTTGCTACTACATTTAAATCATTTTTAGACCAATTCTTTTAAATCTCTATCACCCTGTACTGCTGTATGCTATAATTTTAACAGATTCTTGAAATGCCTTTATACAGAGCTTGACAAATCCTAGTCATTGGGCCACCATGGTAATTTAACAATGCTGTCTGGTGCCCTGGTCACTGAAGTCTCCTTGAATGCAATTTCTTCACTCAACAGCCGATTATCAAAACCACAAATGCTGTGTGTGTGTGTGTGCGTGCGTGCATGTGTGTGTAGCCGGCCATAGACTAAAACCCCCAGACTGGTGAAGACTGGCCATAGACTCAAACCGAGTAAGCCCAAATGGGTAGGTGTTGCTGTTTGTGAGGGGGCGTCGCTACCAATTGGGTGTGGCAAACACAGGTACTTATGCACACACACATATATATATATCTATAGAGAGGCAATTTCGAGAGACTAGCCATTGCCCGTTCAGGCTCTGAAGAAGGGGGTGCTCCCCTGAAACGCGTTAGCCATTGGCCATTTGCACCGGTCTGATCCTCTTGGCAATAGGTCCTGGTGTGTCGATCCATAGAACAGCGCATTTGCGCCCTTTTTAAAGCTGGCTTCGATAGCTCGTTTGTGAGTATAATCTTTGCTGTTTTTATGCTGCAATAAAGTTTAATAGTGGTAATGCACTAGGTTAGTGCGCCCTCCTTCTTTTTCTGTTTTTTCATAGACTCAAACCCCCAGACTGGTGAAGTGGCTTTTCGGTGCCTGACAGTGGGAAATTGCAGCAGTCTGTTAGAGCAGGACCAGGTGGTATGGGTTCCAGTGTAAGGACACCTTACAAATTTTCTGTAAAGGTGAACTTACACTTTAATATGGTAGCCAAGAGATACAAATCTGGTGCGTGCGCGCGCACACACACACACACACACACACACACACACACACACACACACACACACACACACACACACACACACACACACACACCCACCCCTCCAGCAGAACGCCTCATTCTCAAAAAATCAGCAGTTATCAGCAAGATTATGCACACTTCTTCCCAATGCAGGATGGCCATCAAGTCATCAAGCAGATGTTGCTGAGTAGTGTGGGCAAAGAATTCCCCTTTTAAAACACTACTACAGCCTGAATGTCACCTCCCGATGCCATCCTGTGCCCTAAAACCAAACACATAGGAACACGCAGCAGGCCCTTCAGGGATTCAATTGCCCAACCAGGAGGGATCACTAACCTGGACCCCTAAACCTGCCAGCAAGACCATTGGGTACGTTGTATATCTGAGGTCACACAGGATCCAGCCAAATGTAGACATTGCAGACCATCCCTGCTCTAGTATGCTGGGGTCTGGGTACAATTGCTCTTGGCCAGATGGTCACAGTGATGGTATAATTTAGTTAGTATGTAAAGAAAAAAAAAGCCAATTTATTCTTAAATATCTATATCCAGTGGTAAATATAAATAACTATATGGTTAGGGAGCAAAATCTCTAATCCATGCTGAGAAGAACAGACAGAAGAGATATAATGTATATGTATATATGTATATTTTTTATTTAAAGAAGAAAAAAAATTAAAGACTTTTGACAAATTTCAAACAGAACTGTAATATATTATGTATGACAGACTCCCTTGTCATAGCCAGGTGATAAAAGCTCCCTGCCCCTGCTGTCACTCATGCTGGCCATACAAAAACAATGTCTTCCTTCAAAGAAAATTTTCAATTTAAGATTGTTTGTTCAGGGGGCGTGCCAAGCATGTGAGGAGAGCAGACGTGTCCCGCTGGAGCTCTGATCCTGGCTCAGCATTCCAGCGCTACGGCACCATCCATTCTGATCCCCAGACCCAGGTATTGTCCCACGGGCTCCCCAAGACCCTCCTCCACATCAGGGTGCACTTCGGATGGGTCCCCCAAAGACCCACTACACACAATCCGGACCAAAGGCTCATCGTCCCTCTCCACCGGCGGCCATCTTGCCCACGAGGCAGCCTGCTGCTGTGATGGCTGCGCGCACTCAAACAGTAACAGACAGGAGCAGCTGAGTCTGAGATTCTAGCAGCCATAAATGCCTGCACGGAATCCCTGACGGCCAAGATCGACTTCCTGACTGTGGATGTCAGTCTCATACATCAGGACATGGATAAATTCCGGTCCCGGATCGCAGAAGTGGCAGACAGGGTCTCCACGGTGGAGGACATGGTCCGATCAGATTCCAGGGAGGTGAGGGCCCTGCAGCTCCATGAGCGTGCTATAGACACAGAGAACCGCCTTAGGCGAAATAACGTTCGCATTCCGGGGTTACCTGAGAGAGCAGAGGGAGCTAGACCAGCCGAATTTACTGAACAGTTGTTGTCCACCCTGTTTAACCTGGATAACATGCCTCCCACGTTTGTAGTGGAAAGAGCCCACAGGGTCCCACTGCTCCCTCCAAGAGCTGGTGCCCCTGCATGTCCCTTCCTGCTGCGATTATTAAATGACCGAGACCGCATCCTGGCAGCGGACCGTGCCATGCCTGAAAATAAATATGAAAATGCCAGACTGTTTTATTCCCCAAATTTCTCCCAGGAAGTACAGCAATGCCGCAAATCCTTTGCCGATGTGAGACGCCGACTCAGAGAAAAGGGAATGCGCTATGGCCTCCTATATTCCAGCAGGCTGAGAATCACAGATGGCAACAACACCCGCTTCTTTGACACTCCGGAAGCTGCTGTGGCGTAACTGGATACCCGTTAACAACATGCTGCCGTTGAACCATTGTTGACCACAGCATGCTGGGATGAGCTAAGTATCTCTTTCCTCTATACTGAACTACCTCTTGCCCTGTGATGAATCCCAGCATTACTCACCTTGTGCCCCCCATGCCCCTCTTCACCGATGCACCCAGCCATTACTCCAACTTCTTTATCCTGTGCACATTGCTTGCTAGACTGCAGTTTACTTCTCCTGCCTGAGGAGCTACAGCAACAACCACTAACTTTATATTTGATTAATCTCTTACTCTGGTCCAGTGGGAACTTCTGCTAATTACAGCAGACCCCCCTTCCCACTTCAGTCCCAAGACCAGACCTTTACTCTGCAGGTCGTCTAGATTTGCAGGAGCTCTTCTCAAGCTGTTGGACAAAATATTGCATTTTGCATAGTTTTGGCTACAGGGAACAGTCCCGCTCTGTGCAGTTTTAAAGATGGCCACAGTCTGGGGGCAAGGTAGGCACCTCGGTGCCCTTTTGGATTTTGTTTTTGGGTTCGAATTTTGGTCATGTTGATTTTTAGGCTCTGTGCTCCTACCCATGTTGGAATGTCCATGGACTAAATTCCAAATTTAAAAAAGCTCTGCTGTTCCGCTACCTCAAATTCTACTTCCCTAACCTAATACTGTTACAGGAGACACATCTTGTGGGCAGTAAACTTATGACACTTCAAAAACCATGGCTTCATAGGTCAATTTATGCCTCATATTCCTCCTTTGCACGGGGAGTGTCCGTGCTGATAGCGAAGTCCTTCCCATGCGAGGTCAAACATGACCACAAGGACCCCCAGGGCAAATATGTGATAGTGGTATTAAAATTCTGGGGACAACGCTATATTCTAAAAAAATGTATATCTACCCCCCCCTCCCCCTTCTCTTCTGCACTACTTTACACTGCCTTGCTAAATTAATCCTTATGGGCGACTTTGATGCTATCCTAACCCCAGACAAATACTTCTCCATGGAGTTGAAGGCATGGGCTCTGGCGATGGGGGTGGATGAGGTATGGAGATGGAAACATCCCACAGACAAATCATTCTCCTGCTTCTCCACAACCCACAAAACAGCATCCTGCATAGATTTGGCCTTTGCCAAGCCATCCTTAATGTCGGATGTGCTGGACGCTACATACCTGTCTAGTGGCTTATCCGACCACAACCCCCTGAAACTTACCATTCATTCACTCACCATGCCCTGGCACTTCAGCTCTGTGGAGACTTGGGCCCCAATGGACTTCCTTGCCACAGGACATACTTGATGCCTTCCGACAGTTCTATAGCTCGCCCTACACATCCGTACTGCCACCAAATTTTGATCCCAGGGATTTGGCACAGCTGGACCCCCTAGCTCTGAGATGGCTGTCGGATGAGGACCGTACCGGGTTGGTGGGGCTGATCACTCCGGAGGAGGTCCTGGCTGCAATTCAATCCCTCCCTGCGGGGAAGTCACCAGGTCCCAATGGCATTCCCATTGAGTTCTACAGGACCCACGGAAATCTACTGGCGCTGATTTTGGCTTCCCTCTACTCAAAATGTTTAGCAACAGGGCAACTTCTGTGTTCTGTGTATCATGCCCATGTGGGGTTGAGTCACAAGCCTCCTAAAGACCCCACCCTCTGTGCCACCTACCAACCTATTGCCCTCCTAAATTTAGACTTCAAAATTCTTACCAAATTAAGCACCCAAGACTTCAACCCTTAGTGCCAACTATTATTGAGACTGATCAAACAGGGTTCATGACCAATAGAGCCACTGACATCAACCTAAGGAGACTACAAACTAACATTCATGCAAAGGACCTTAATATGGGCTCTAGGGTGGTGGCGTCGTTGGACAATGAAAAGGCCTTAGACACAGTCGAATGGCCCTTTCTGTGGGAGGTCCTCCGCTGGATGGGTTTCCCGTTATTGTTTATACAATGGCTACAGACAATATACAAGGACCCTACTTCGGCCATTAAATTGGGAAGAGGTCTATCCCAGCCCTTCCCATTGTCCAGAGGCACCAGGCAGGGCTGCCCTCTCTCTCCAGCATTATTTGACATTGCCACTGAGCCGGTGGCAGAGGATTGGCTGGCTCGTGGAGAGGGTGGCTCTGTACGCGGATGACCTCCTTTTTCTCAATGACGCAGGACCATCGCTGCAAGGTGCGTTGCAGGTCCTGAATACATTTGCCCCAATCACAGGCCTTTGGGTAAACTGGGCCAAGTCCCTCCTATTTCCCATTGACCCAGCTGCCCAGGAGAAAGCTCCCCCAGACCTACCGCTGTTATGGGAGGATCATTTTCGCTACCTTGGAGTAGAAATTTCCAGGAAAGCTACTGACTACATAACTCTGAATCTGTCCCCAGTGGTCCAAGAGGTTAGGCTGAAGCTGAAGGCATGGGAGTCCCTACCCCTATCATTATTAGGCCGAATCAACCTGATTAAAATGAAAGTTCTACCGAAATTTACCTACCTCTTTAGACATTCACCACATTGGATTCCAAAATCCTTTTTTCACTCAGCTCAATAGAATGTTCTCCTCCTTTATTTGGGGCCCCCTCTGGAAGCCCTGAAATTTTTACTTTTCCATGGCCCACACACTCCCTATAACCTAACCCCATTCATGCTTACTACCTTACGGGCATGGAGAGCTGGTCTAAAACTTGAACATTATCCAAATGATGCACACTTCCCGAACGCCCTGCTGTGGTGCAACCACACTCTGGCCCAATTCTACACGATACCAGAGCCTCACGCATGGACCAAATTTAACGTTAAAACGCTTTCCCAATTAGTTGAAGGCGACTCCCTCCGGGAGACTTTCCCCACATCTTCTGGTCCTGCCCAGCTATAGTGGGGTTCTGGGAGGAAGTGTTATCATACATTCGTTTGATCACTAACATCTCGCTACCACCCTCCATGTCAGTATGCCTGTTGGGACTAGTTGAGCAGTACATCCCCACTGTAGCGGGACGCACCATGGTGAGTTTGTTACTGTTTTATGCAAGAAAAGCCATCACACTTCACTGGAAGAAATCAGCCCTGTCCACAAACATAATCTGGAAACAGTGAATAAGAACCTACCACTCTACACATACTTCAACAGAGGATGTCCCAAAAAATACCAGAAAGTGTGGTCTAAATGGGTAAACTGGGTGCGGAACCGTCCACAGCATAATATAAACCTTCATAGGAGAATGTGTGATGGTTCTTTCTGAAATATACTCTTCATCACATAAGTCTCCCAGCTATCTAGGGTTATGAGCAGACTGACCTATCTCAAATATATGTTTTGTTTCATTTCTACCAGGTGTCGAGATTTATATGTGAGCAGCCATGACAATACCTCCATTAACACATAGTCCATTTCACCAAGGTTTCCACACCGTCTTTACTCAAAAGGTGACATACACTATCAAAGTTGATTTAATTCTGATATAACCGTATACGACCCATGCGTGGGCCACCTTTTTAACCTTTGTTTGTCATTTGTTGTATGTGATTATAACACCAATAATAAGATTAATTATAAAAAAAAAAAAAAAAAAGGATTGTTTGGAAAAAAAAATGGCATAAATCAAGTATTTTGTAGACGCTATAACTTTTGTGCAAACCAATCAATATACGCTTATTTCGTTTTTTTTGTTTACCAAAAATATACAGAAGAAGACATATTGGCCTAAACTGATGAAGAAATTTGTTTTACATTTTTCTATTGGATATGTATTATAGCAAAAAGTAAAAAATAGTTTAATTTTTCAAAACTGTCACTTTTTTGTTTATAGCGCAAAAAAGAAGAACCGGAGAGGTGATTTGTGGGGGAAAAAACACCAATTTAATTTGGGTACAGCGCCGCATGACCGCGCAATTGTCAGTTAAAGTAACGCAGTGCCGTATCGCAAAAAATGGCCTGGTCATTAAGGGGGTAAATCCTTACGGAGCTGAAGTGGTTAAGTGATTTCTTCTTTTTTTTTTTTTTTTTTTAAAACAAACATGTTATACTTACCTGCTCTGTGTACTGGTTTTGCACAAAGCAGCCCTGATTCTCCTCTCCTGGGGTCCCCAACCAATGCTTCTGGCTCCTGCCTTGAGAGTGCCCCAAAAGCAAGCTGCAAAGTATAGTATAGAATACCCCTATAGCAAGGTAAAACTTCTGACTTTAGAACCACTCGCTTTCTGCCCAGGACTACATGTCCCATGAGGCATTGCTTCTCAAACATTCACAAGTTCTCAGGCACTGACATGTATGGATGGCATACTGGACTTTGTGTGTGCTGCACAGTATTTCCCGATATAATATATATATATATATATATATATATATAAGCAAATAATGCATTCAGTATGCATGCCAACTAATCAGCTGGCCAATTAAATTTGATTATGAAAATAGCTGAAAATTATTTTCTTAATCGATTAGTTGTTTCAGCCCTATACCACATACTCATTCACATTGGGGGGGCAGGATCTGGGGACCCCTTTTCTTAAAGGAGGCTTTAAGGATTCCGATAAGCCTCCTGCACAAAGACCCTTACAGCCCAGGGTTGTGGGGGAGAGACCCCATGTCCCCACCAACCTCACGCTATTTTTGTTTTCTATATTTGGCATGGAAATCCATACCAGCCCGAGTCGCACCCATCTCAAGTCAGATCCTGTTCAGGCGCATGGAAGTCAGAATGATGTTGGACTGAATTTGCAGGCCAAAGATGTGCTGGAGCAGTGTAAACACGGCCTAATGCCTGGTACTCACGATGAGATTATCAGACGAATGATCTTTTTTTTTTTTGCATGCTAGACTCATATTGAAAATGAAGAGGTTACTAAAATGACAAAAATTCTCGTACGATAGAATAAAAACTCCGAAGTGATGTATTATATTTGTAATGCATTTTCAGAAAAACCTGTACTAATTAAACGAAAATCGTACCTTATGGTATCTTATGAGAAAAATCGTGTTTGTCCCTTCAGATAATATCGGATGAACTGCCGTGATCAATTCTTGAAAGCTGTGCACCAACGATCAGATTATCGTATGATCGCTTCAAAAGCAGTATTTTTCTGATTGTGTGTACGGGCCTTAAAGTGGTTGCAAACCTCAGACATGAAATCTAAGCAAAGCATATATTATCTGTAGTGTTTACTTATCTCTCTCCAAAGCTCCAAGTGTTGTTTCTCTCTGGTGCCTCGTTCCTCAGTTATCAGCCTGAGTCACTTCTGAGAAGTTTTCCCGACATGAGATAAAATTTGTGGGGGGGGGGGGGGGAGGGGAGCTCAGAACGGAGCTTGTCTATTCAAAACACAGTTCTGCTGTGTGGAGGGGGGTGTCTTTCCTCCAATCAGCTCTCACAGTGTAACTGCAGTCTCTCCGCCCCCTCTTCTGTGCTTCTGACAGATGAAGAAAGATTTTTAACACAATCTGCCCTTTTGAAGGGGCGTAGAGAGCAGAAGACTGCAGATACACAAGTAAAACCTTTGTAGGAGGATTTGTTTCATCTCTGTGTATCATCTGAGGCTGTTAACTTCACTGGGTATATGTGAGGGTTTACAAACGTTTTGAAACCTAGAAGCTAATTGGTTACAATGCAGAGCTGCACCAAATTCTGTGCGCACCAGTTTTAGTAAACCTCCCACAAAGTGTGTTACTAGCTGGATCACTAGGTGTGATAAAGGCAAAAAAATACCACGTAAGCATGCTGCCTAACTGAAAATGTATTTCTGTTGCTTCAATTAGGATTACATTTCCCTTTGAGCATTGTAACCTGGTACTATAATTCTACTGTTTTAGTAAAGCTCAAATAAGAGTGTGAAATACTGGAAGGCAAAACTTGACAGAGGCAGCCAAAACGCATAGGTTCTCATCAACACTTTTGCATTCTCTGGAATGAAGCTCTGCAAAAAAAGAAATAAAAAAACTGCTTCACTAGTCAAGCAGAGGGGTTCGTGTCTGGCTCAATGTTATGAGCTCACAGGCTGCCAAGTGGTTTTAGGTCTTTTAACAAGGGTAAGTATATGGACGACAAGAAGAGTCAGTGTCGGATCAAATGCTAGCAGAGCACAGAGGGTTTTGTGCACATCAGTTTAGGAATTTTGAATAGAGGTTTGATAGACTGCCTGCCTACTTAACCACTTGCTGACCACCTCACGGCGATATATGTCGGCAGAAAAGCACGGGCAGGCAAAGTAACGTATGGGTACGTTACTTGCCTCCCGCGGGCGGGGGGTCCGATCAGACCCCGCCTCCCCCCGGTGCCCGAGGCGGTCGGCATCTTTCCCTGAGTGAGGTGAGGGGAGACCATCCATTCGTGGCCACCCCCTCGCGATCGCTCCCAGCCAATGACATTCTTCCAGTGATCACCTCATAACTGTTACGGGTGACGCTGGTTAGTTAGTTTATTTTTTTACAGTGTCAGGGCACTTGCCGTTTATTACCTAATAAAGGTTTAACCCCCTGATCGCCCGGTGGGTGATAGAAGTTAAGTTTTAGGGTCAGATAGGGTCTGCGTCGCCCCAAGCAGCGTCAGGTTAGTACCAGTACCGCTAACACCCACGCACGCAGCATACACCTTTCTTAGTGGTATAGTATCTGAACGGATCAATATCTGATCTGATCAGATCTATACTAGCGTCCCCAGCAGTTTAGGGTTCCCAAAAACGCAGTGTTAGCGGGATCATCCCAGATACCTGCTAGCACCTGCGTTTTGCCCCTCGGCCCAGCCCACCCAAGTGCAGTATCGATCGATCACTGTCACTTACAAAACACTAAACACACTAAAACTAACTAAACTGCAGCATTCGCAGAGTCAGGCCTGATCCCTGCGATCGCTAACAGCTTGTTTGGTAGCGTTTTGATACAGTCGCCAACAGGAGCTTTTTTACCTGTGAATCTCACTAGTGTACAACTAAATTTAGTGCCCAAGATGGCAAATCGAAGGTACACTAGTGAAGATCTGACACTGGCTTTCAGTGTCCGATCAGATGCCGGCTCTTCTTGCGGACACCCGGATCCCACCATCTTCCGTATAGCTCAGCGACCACAGCGGAGACTTTCTACTACACAGACCACCTGCACACTCTCTTCCCAGCACAGAGACCACCTAGTCTGGAGCCTGCACCATGAACCCCCACTAACATCCGAGACGACGTCCCTGGACTAGCAACATGTCCTTGTTTGCCTGTATTTCATCTTGGTCCTGTGAGTAGCCCTTTGGCTGTTGCTTTTATATATCTTAATAAAGCTTTTTATGATACTGCACTTAGATTGGCGCTTCTTGCCCTTTCCCCGCGGATATAGACGTGACACCCGCTATTGTTGTCCCTCCTGTCCTGACAACCCTGGTCTTTGCATTGGTGAATGTTTTGAACGCTACCATACACTAGTTGAGTTTTAGCATAGGGTACAGCACTGCACAGACTAGGCACACTTTCACAGGGTCTCCCAAGATGCCATCGCATTTTGAGAGACCCGAACCTGGTACCAGTTACAAAAGTTACAGTTACAAAAGTTACAGTTACAAAAAAAAGTGTAAAAAAAAAAAAAAAAATATATTAAAATAAAAAAAACAAAAATAGTTGTCGTTTTATTGTTCTCTCTCTCTCTATTCTCTCTCTATTGTTCTGCTCTTTTTTACTGTATTCTATTCTGCAATGTTTTATTGTTATTATGTTTTATCATGTTTTCTTTTCAGATATGCAATTTTTTTATACTTTACTGTTTACTGTATTGTTAACCATTTTTTGTTTTCAGGTACGCAATTCAGCGTGGATTTATTTATCTTGACAGCAACAGCGTTTGCTCCCACGATACATAAAGCCGTGACTCCAGCGCTGTCGGAGGTGATTTCACCACCACAGTTACATACTTCAGAATATGTGCCAAAGTGTGGGGGCAGCAGTGGGTGGAGGAGCGATTTGCTCCTACCTTTTGGGGCAGATGCCCCCATGCTTCGGCATATATAAACGGTGCATGTATGCCCATCATTAGAACTGGGTGGATGAAGGTAAGTATTCTAATGGTGGGCATACCCACCGATCAATCTCTTTCTTTCGTTCAGCCCACAGGCTGAAAGTTTACCATATATGCCCAATAAGCACCAGCAACGCACTGGTATGTTGCTGGACTTTGAGTGGTTATACCAGAATGATGCCTGCAGGTTTAGGTATCATCTTGGTATCATTCTTTTCAGCCAGCGGTCGGCTTTCATGTAAAAGCAATCCCAGCAGCTAATTAGCCTCTAGACTGCTTTTACAAGCAGTGGGAGGGAATGTCCCCCCCTCCCACCGTCTTCCATGGCTTTCTCTGGCTCTCCTGTCCCAACAGGGAACCTGAGAATGCAGCCGTTGATTCGGCCAGCTGACCATAGAGCTGATCAGAGACCAGAATGGCTCCAATCATTTCTATGGCCTAAGAAACCTGAAGCTACGAGCATTTTATGACTTAGATTTCGCCGGAAGTAAACAGCGCCATTGGGAAATTGGGAAAGCATTTTATCACACCGATCTTGGTGTGGTCAGATGCTTTGAGGGCAGAGGAGAGATCTAGGGTCTAATAGACCCCAATTTTTTCAAAAAAGAGTACCTGTCACTACCTATTATTATCATAGGGGATATTTACATTTCCTGAGATAACAATAAAAATGCTAAAAAAAAAAATGAAAAAAAAAATGAAAGGAACAGTTTAAAAATAAGTTAAAAAAAAAAAAAACACCCCTGTCCCCCTTGCTCTCGCGCAAAGGCGAACGCAAGCGTCGGTCTGGCGTCAAATGTAAACAGCAATTGCACCATGCATGTGAGGTGTCACCGCGAAGGTCAGATCGAGGGCAGTAATTTTAGCAGTAGACCTCCTATGTAAATCTAAAGCGGTAACCTGTAAAGGCTTTTAAAGTCTTTTAAAAATGTATTTCGTTTGTCGCCACTGCACGTTTGTGCGCAATTTTAAAGCATGTCGTGTTTGGTATCCAAACACTCGGCCTAAGATCATCTTTTCTATTTCATCAAACATTTGGGAAATATAGTATATTTTACTGCATTAAAATTTTAAAAAGTGTGTTTTTTCACAAAAAAATGCATTTGAAAAATCGCTGCGCAAATTCTGTGTGAAAAAAAAAATTAAACACCCACCATTTTAATTTGTAGGGCCTTTGCTTTAAAAAAAATATATAATGTTTGGGGGTTCAAAGTAATTTTCTTGTAAAAAAACAATTAATAAAATATTTTTTTCACGTAAACAAAAAGTGTCATAAAGGGCTTTGTCTTCAAGTGGTTAGAAGAGTGGGTGATGTGTGACATAAGCTTCTAAATTTTGTGCATAAAATGCCAGGACAGTTCAAACCCCCCCCAAAAGACCCCATTTTGGAAAGTAGACACCCCAAGCTATTTGCTGAGAGGCATGTCGAGTCCATGGAATATTTTATATTGTGACACAAGTTGCGGGAAAAAGACACTTTATTTTTTGCACAAAGTTGTCACTAAATGATATATTGCTCAAACGTGCCATGGGAATATGTGAAATAACACCCCAAAATACATTCTGTTGCTTCTCCTGAGTACGGGGATACCACATGTGTGAGATTTTTTGGGAGCCTAGCCACGTACGGGACCCCAAAAACCAAGCACCGCCTTCAGGCTTTCTAAGGGTGTAAATTTTTGATTGCACTCTTCACTGCCTATGACAGTTTCGGAGGCCATGGAATGCCCAGATGGCACAAAACCCCCCCCCACCAAATGACCCCATTTTGGAAAGTAGACACCCCAAGCTATTTGCTGAGAGGTATGGTGAGTATTTTGCAGACCTCACTTTTTGTCACAAAGTTTTGAAAATGGAAAAAAGAAAAAAAAAGAAAAATTTTTCTTTCTTCATTTTCAAAAACAAATGAGAGCTGCAAAATACTCACGATGCCTCTCAGCAAATAGCTTGGGGTGTCTACTTTCCAAAATGGGGTAATTTGGGGGGGGGTTGTGCTATCTTGGCATTTTATGGCCCTCGAAACTGTGATAGGTAGTGAGGAGTGAAATCAAAAATTTATGCCCTTAGAAAGCCTGAAGGCGGTGCTTGGCTTTCGGGGTCCCGTACACGGCTAGGCTCCCAAAAAGTCTCACACATGTGGTATCCCCATACTCAGGAGAAGCAGCAGAATGTATTTTGGGGTGTAATTCCACATATGCCCATGGCATGTTTGAGCAATATATCATTTAGTGACAACTTTGTGCAAAAAAAAAAAAAAAGTTTGTCACTTTCCTGCAACTTGTGGCAAAATATGAAATATTCCATGGACTCAACATGCCTCTCAGCAAATAGCTTGGGGCGTCTACTTTCCAAAATGGGGTCATTTGGGGGGGTTTTGTGCCATCTTGGCATTTTATGGCCTTCAAAATTGTGATAGGTAGTGAGGAGTGAAATCAAAAATTTACGCCCTTAGAAAACCTGAAGATGGTGCTTGGTTTTCGGGGTCCCGTACGTGACTAGGCTCCCAAAAAGTCCCACACATGTGGTATACACAGGAGAAGCAGCTAAATGTATTTTGGGGTGCAATTCCACATATAACCATAGCATGTGTGAGCAATATATCATTTAGTGACAACTTTTTGTAATTTTTTTTTTTATCATTTGGGGGGTGGGGGGGTGTTGTACTGCCCTGCCATTTTAGCACCTCAAGAAAGAGATAGGCAGTCAAACTAAAAGCTGTGTAAATTCCAGAAAATGTACCCTAGTTTGTAGATGCTATAACTTTTGCGCAAACCAATAAACATAAGCTTATTGACATTTTTTTTACCAAAGACATGTGGCCCGAATACATTTTGGCCTAAATGTATGACTAAAATTGAGTTTGTTGGATTTTTTTTAATAACAAAAAGTAGAAAATATAGTTATTTTTCAAAATTTTCCGTCTTTTTCCATTTATAGCGCAAAAAATAAAAACCACAGAGGTAATCAAATACCATCAAAAGAAAGCTCTATTTGTGGGAAGAAAAGGATGCAAATTTCGTTTGGGTACAGCATTGCATGACCGCGCAATTAGCAGTTAAAGCGACGCAGTGCCAAATTGTAAAAAGTGCTCTGGTCAGGAAGGGGGTAAATCCTACCGGGGCTGAAGTGGTTAAAGCCAAGTGCAAGAACTGCATACTTAAAGTGGTTGTAAACCCCCTGACCTATTTTTACATATAGGTAAGCCTATACTAACGCTTACCTATATGTCATGAAAAGATCTCCTAAACGTGGAGATCTCCTGTAGTGAGCCAATGTTATCGTCACATGCGCAGTGAAGTAACTGCCCTCTATGCCGTTTCTTCCCCAGCATGTGTCGTGACTAGCGGCTCCCGCACGCATGCGCGGGAGTGACGTCACACGCCTCCAGCCAGTCACAGAGCCGGAGTCTGCGGCCCCCAGAAGCAAGAGGGTTGAAGATGGATGCTTCCAGCAGCTGGGACATCATGGGCTTCGTTTGCAAGGTAAGTGGCACATAATGGGCTAGTATGCTATGCACACTAGCCCATTATGCTTTTACTTTGCAGGGGGGTAAATAGAGGAAGTAAAACCCATCAGGGTTTACTTCCTCTTTAAGGATTCTTTATTACATTATGATTTGAATTATTATTCCAAAAATAAAATAAAAATAATGTTAAGTATAAAACTTTGTTGCAGTAAATTTCCTTATACAAGCATAGCACAAAAACTGTTGTATAATTATAGCATACTTTAGAAATCTATTTTTGTTTTATAAAAGAAAGCATACTTTAGCTTGTCGTTTTCTTGTAAAAAAAATATTAACATTTATCTTCAGTTAACCTATCATTTGATAATGTTATTTATTAATCCCATGTGCGCATTTTCATCCTTCACCTCTGGACTCAGTTACACAGAGAAAGGTTCGTGAACATTAAGACTTAACTCTGGTTCAGTTTTTATTAGTGGATCGCATTAGTCCTTATAGTGTCCATTTCATAATTTTTACTGTGGACTTCACTCAGTGCTCGGGTTATACTAATTCACTTCATTTGACCAAAAAAAGATATATGGACTTCTTTTATAACAGAGCAGTTAATGCTATTCATTCGGTTATTCTCCATGTACGCCATGGCCTGCATTTTACAACCCATTCATAAAATGTAAGCTGTGATGGAGTCTGGCAGAGTTCTCCCTGTTTAAGCTGGTAGTAAACTCTTTCAAAAAAATAAAAAAAACAAATCCCCTCTGCAAGGCAAAGGCATAATGTGCTAGTATGCATTAACCCCTTCACGCTAACATAACACAAATATGCGGTCTTCGGCTTTAAAGCTGCACGCATCACCTCGGTACAGTTTCTTTTTTTTTTTTTTTAGAGGGGGCAGTCAACTTTTTTGTAACAACCGATGCGGCCAATTAGGCGCTTGGCTGTTATTACAAGCAGCGGAAGGGAATGTTTCACATTACACACACACACAAAAAAAAAAAAAAAATTAGGCTGTTTTTTTTGTTTGTTTTTTTAATTCATAAAAGTGTACTTCCCCAAAAAATGGCATTTGAAAGGCCGCTGCACAAATACAGTGCGACATAAAATATTGCAATGATTGCCATTTTATTCTCCAGGGTCTCTGCTCAAAAAACATGTTTGGGGGTTATAAGTAATTTTCTAGCAAAAAAAATACAGATTTTAGCTTCTAAGCAACAAGTGCCAGAAAAAGGCTTAGGCAATTAAGGGGTTAAAACAAAGCCCTCCAGCGGCATGCTGTCACCACTGCAGAGGCCTCCATCTTCACCAGGCCTTGCTTCCAGGTTCCCAGGCTGTGGCCACTTGATTGACCAAGCCGCGATGATGTCACTTCCATGCATGCTAGCGGGCCTCTTGGCAGCAGCACAGAGCTCTGAAGTTACAGCACGGTAGGCCGTTCCTTCAGAGCGCATGCACAGCGACGTCTCTGGCTGCTGCTCGCTAGAATATCTCCTAAACGGTGCATGTTTAGCAGATATTCATTTTACCTACCAGGTAAGCTTTATTATAATCTTACCTGTAGGTAAAAATAAACAATGAGGGTTTACTACCACTTTAACACATTAGAGAGGGATAGTTGTTTTAGGATTAAGAGACAGCAACTGGTTGTGTGACTTTGACAGGTCAAGTGACCTCTTCCCAGCAACCACCCCCCCCTCCCCCCTCTTTCGCACTCAGCCAGCTTCAGATTCCAAAAGCCAGAGGAGCACAATTCACATTTGTAAAGCACCACTGTGCTTTATAAATGTGCTTTTGTTTTCCTTTATAAGTGGATCATATAGTTTCAGACACAATCTGCCAGACCAGAAATATTTACCAACAGCTGTGCAATGTGGGGCTTCACGTCAGTGCTTAATATTTTACTAGATTTACTAGATTATTTTATAGGCCCTCGCACAGGAAAGATAATGGAGAATTCACTGATGTGATCAGCTTATTTAACAAAATCTGATTGTTAATATGGCCTCAAAACATAAACTAGGTAAAGCATTAAAAATGAAATAAAAAAAAGTAATAGTTATTAAGCCCAAGAGCCGAGAAGGTGTTAAATATTTAAGGAGGATCTCCACCCCAGAAAAAAAAAAATTAAAGTCAGCAGCTCCAAACACTGTAGATGCTGATTTTCAAAAAAAAATTACCTGTCTACGGACCCAGCACTGTCCTCACCCAGGCTGGTTCTTCGCCAATCTTTGGGTCCCCAGTGCTGGCATGTTTATTGTGGGAAGCCAGCTGTGCAAGTCCTGCTGCACTTTATGAAAGGAGGGGGGATCATAAAGCTGAAAGTGAGTCTAAAGTAAGGAGGTTATTTTACTTTCATGCATTGCATGCATGAAGATAAAAAAAAAAAAATACTTCTGTGCTCGGCTCCTCCCTCCCCAACACTTGCCTGAGCCTGATGCTGATTCAGCGCTGTACACAGGTCCCTACTGCTGGCAAACCCTCAGAGGGGCCGAGCCACACTGGGATGGGTGGATGAGCCAGGCCGGGGACCAGAAAAGAGGACGACGACTGGGGCTGCTCTGGGTAAAATCATTACACAGAGCTGGTTAAGCATGACATGTTTGTTCTAAAAAATATAATATTATATACAGGGCTCAAAATTTAAAGTCCTAAGCTACTAGCCAGGTCTCAGGGGGTTATTCGCCACCAGTTGCCCCATCCAACCCTTACCTGCCCCTAATCACGCCATCATAAATTATCTTATGAAATGACACTTAAATGTTTTATGCAGAATTAAGTTTAAAAATAGCATATTTTTAAAACAGCTTACCTGCAAAATCCTTTTCTTGGAGTACATCACGGGACACAGAGCACCATAATAATGACTATGTGGGTTATACGCTTACCTTTAGGTGATTAGACACTGGCAACCAATAGTTAGACGGTTCCTCCCATATAACCCCTCCTATACCGGAAGTACCTCAGTTTTGTAGCAAGCAATGACGATCCCAGAAAGAGGGGAGAGACCTCTGTGTCCCGTGATGTACTCCAAGAAAAGGATTTTACAGGTAAGCTGTTTTAAAAATCCGCTTTTCTTTATCGTACATCACAGGACACAGAGCACCATAATAATGACTATGTGGGATGTCCTAAAGCAATGCACCTGAGGGGGGGGGGGGCACAATATCCCTAAGCCCCAACGGGCCTGAGACTATAAAGCTGCCTGCAACACGCTGTGGCCAAAAACAGTCTCCTTTTGAGATCTCACATCCACCTGGTAAAACCTGGTGAACGTATAAACTGAAGACCAAGTGGCCGCTTTGCAAACCTGAGCCATAGACACCTGCTGATGCACTAATCCCTCTAGTGGAGTGTGCTTTTAAATCCCAAGGTGGAAACTTGCGCTTTAATCCATACGCCTGGATAATAGTCTGGCGAATTCACCTGGATATAGCTGAACTTGTTGCCGGCTGTCCTTTTTTAGGACCCTCTGGCAAGACAAAAAAACAGTCAGTCTTTTGAAAGGGAGCTGATATTTTCAAGTAAGCTTTGATCGCCCTCACCACATCCAGTGAGTAAAGCGACTTTTCCTCCCTAGTCTTAGGGTTTGGAAAAAAAGGAAGGTAAAATGATATCCTGATTCAAATGAAATTTGGAAACCACCTTCGGTAGAACATCCGGACGAGGGCGCATGGCCACTCTGTCCGGATGAAGAATCAAAAAAGGTTTGTGCAAGAAAGGGCAGCCAATTCTGACACCCTTCTAGCCGATGTTATAGCCACCAAGAAAACCAATTTCCTGGTCAACAGGACAAAAGGACCATGCCTAATAGGTTCAAACGGTTGACTCTGTAAGGCTGACAGTACCAAATTTAGGTCCCAGGGACATAAAGGTGGTTTAACCGGCGGCCTCAGGTGTGTTACTCCCTTGACAAATGTTCGCACCAAAGAATGGGATGCAATGGTCTTTGGAAAAAAAACGATAAAGCCGAAATCTGCCCTTTAATTGTCCCTAAAGCGAGCTTCAAGTCTACATCTGCTTGGAGAAAGGCAAGAACTCTTCCAATCGTATACCTACGAGGGTTCCATCTCCTTTTCTCACACCAAGAAATGTATGATTTCCAGACTCTATAATAGATAGCTATAGAAACTGACTTTCTAGCGTTTATCAAAGTAGACAGGACTGAACCCATAATACCACGGTCTTTCAATAGTATGGTCTCAATAGCGAAGCCATCAAATTCAGCAACCCGTAAAGAAGAATGGAATATGGGTCCTTGAGACAACAGGGAGGATTTGGATCGGAGGGAAGGCATATATCAGAGAATACTGATCCCAAGGAACTACTAATGCGTCTATACCGACAGCAAGCGGGTCCTTGATCCTGGAGACAAACCTGTCCAGCTTGGCATTGAATATGGATGCCAGCAGATCCACATCTGGGGCCCCCAGTATTGGCAGGTCTGTAGAAAAACCTTGGGGTGCAGGGACCATTCCCCTGGCAACAATTTCTGGCGACTTAGGAAATCTGCCTGCCAATTGTCCACCCCCGGGATAAACACTGCCGAAAGGAACGGCACATGTTTTTCTGCCCAAGTCAATATATGGTTTATCTCTCTTTGGGCAGCCCGACTCCTGGTACCTGCCTTGTGGTTGATATATGCCACTACCGTGGAGTTGTCAGACTGGACTCTGACAGGAAGACCCCGCAATCTGGATGTCCAGAATCGCAGAGCCAGACGAGCTTCCCGAATCTCCAATATATTGATGGGCAGGGTCCTTTCTGTCTGGGACCATATTCCCTTAACAGACGCTTCCTCTAGGACTGCTCCCCAGCTGAGAAGACTAGCGTCTGTGGTTACAACTTTCCAGGCTACCGGTGGGAAAGATTTCACTTTTTTCAAATTGCTAGTTCTTAACCACCAAGAGGGGTTCCATAGAACCTGTGGAGATAGAACCATAGGCTGATCCAAGGTTCGAGGCGACTTGTCCCAGGCCTTTAGAATACTGCTCTGGAACACTCTAGAGTTGAACTGTGCATATGGCACTGCGCACTGCGAATGATGACAACTTCTTGCCCAGTAACCTCATGCACAGCCGAATAGAAGGTGTTAGTTCTTTCTTCACCTTCTGGACAAGTTCCACTATGGAGGCGACCTTTAAGGGGGGAAGAAACACCTTTTCTTGGGCAGTGTCCAAGACCAGACCCAGATATACTAAGGCTTGGGTCGGACAAAGAGCTGACTTGTCCACATTTAGAATCCAACCTAAGCGTTGTAAAACCCGTACTGTTCTTGACACGTTTTGAACCAGTATGGGGCGAGAGCAATCCCTTAGGAGAAGATCGTCCAGATATCCTACTACGGAGACCTTTTGAGACCTTAGGGAAGCCAACACTGGGGCCAGAATCTTTGTGAAAACCCTGGGGGCCGTGGCCAGACCGAATGGTAGTGCCACGAATTGGAAATGACTGCCCTCTACAGCGAAGCGTAGGAATCTTTGATGTGGACCGAAGATCGGCACATGAAGGTACGCGTCCTTGATATCCATGGACGTTAAATAGTCTCCCTTTCTCAGGGATTTTATTATTGAACGAACCGAATCCAATGCGGAAGGATCGGACGTCTACAAAGCGGTTGAGAGCCTTGAGGTCCAAAATGGGCCTTACTTCCCCATTTGGTTTCGGCACGGTGAATAAGTTTAAAGACCCCCTGCATGAGCAGATGCTGTAAAGCTAGGAATAGGCATCTTCTTTTCTCTGGATCCGACGGAACCCTTGAGCACAGAAACTGATTTGGGGGGATATCCCGGAACTCTATTCTGTAACCGTATTTTACAGTGAAATGACCCATCTGTCTTGAACCAGTTTTTCCCAAGCCTCCCCAAACAGCCGAAGCCTGCCCCCAACCCGTGAGAGCGGGGGCGCCCCTTCACAAGGTAGACTTGGAGCTGGGCTTGGGTGGCTTTTGGGTCCAGGGTTTCTTTTGACCCTGGGGTCTTTTAAAATCAGATAGCTGAGGCCGTCGATACTGCTTAGGGGAAGAAGCACTAGGTCCTGGAACATTGGGAATTTTATAAGAGGGTTGCTTCCCTTTCTTTTTAATAGGGAGTAGGGCACTCTTTCTTCCGGAGATCTTTTGGATATATTTATCCAGATCCTCGCCAAACAAGCGCTCTCCATGGAATGGAAAGGCTGCGAGTAGGTTTTTACATGGCGTCTCAGCAGACCAGTTCTTTAGCCACAAGACTGCGCATATGGATTGACAGTAACGCAAAACGAGATATCTGTTGAATTGAGTCCTTCACTGCGTCAACTGCAAAACATGGGGCATGAGGAATCTCCGACAATTCCTCGGCAGATTCCTCCTGGCAAGGTAGGTTCTTTACCAACCTTTTAAAGCGATCCTTTAGGGATTGGCAAATCCCAATAGCTGTAACCGCTGGCTGAACTGCTGCACCAGCCACCGAAAAAGAGGCTTTTAATAAGGACTCTAGCTTTTTATCAGCAGGATCCTTAAATACCTGGGCATTATCCACTGGACAGGTTAAACTTTTATTTACTGAAGATATGGCAGCGTCCACCAAAGGTGTCCCCCATTTCTTCCTGAACTTCTCCTCCATAGGATATAAGACAGAAAACCTTTTTGGAGGTAAGTATATCCT
Source organism: Lithobates clamitans (assembly GCA_037952925.1). Lineage (NCBI taxonomy): Eukaryota > Metazoa > Chordata > Amphibia > Anura > Ranidae > Lithobates > Lithobates clamitans. The sequence goes on from JBBGZY010000458.1 coordinate 6,158,650, forward strand.
GTCAGGGTGCTCCCAGTCCGCGTAAACCACCTGCTCCAGTAACGGATGCAAAGGGAACGCTTGGGAAATTTGCCAAGGTCGCAAAGATCCCAAAGCAGAACAGGAGAGTCCAGACTCCTGAACCGGGGGTAACTTAAACCCAATCCGTACCATCTTAATTAGAGATTGGATAAACAATTTTTGGGAATGAGAGGCTGAAATTGGCTCTTCAGAGCCAGAGTCCTCAGCCGAGGATTCTTCAGCCTCTCCTTCCTCCTGGTCTTTTATGACCACCTCTTCCAAATCCTCCGCCCATTCTGGTTTCAGACCACCTGGACCCATCTGGCTATAAGAGTCCTGGTGCTCTAGTGACGCTCCACTTAGCCCAGGCTCAGGGGAGGGAGATCTATTACGTTTCCTCCCCCCCTGTGTTACAGAGGCAATCATGCCAGCTATTTTGCCCTCAAGGCCCGCTAAGGCAGATGCCAAATCATCCTTTGTAACATAAGCCGAGGCAGGTAAAGTGGTAGTGGCCACTATGCCTGACAATTGCAATGGCTCAGCCAGGCCAGATGCCGTAGGTCTTTCGGGAGAAACTGAGGCTGCATCAGCATGGGGTTGGTCTCCTGTTTTTAGAGGAGGGACTCTTACCCCTGTGCTTGCCTTGTTCCCTATACCTCGTTTTCTGGAAGACATTGCTTACACACGAGGAAGAAAATGAGTACTCCCCACAAACTACAACCAGCCTTCAACCTGTCACCACTGTGTCCAAGACCTCCAGACTAACGTGCCCAAATATCGCTCTGTGTTGCCACGCGCACGCCAGGAGCTCAATCCCTATAAAGCGTTAGCCTGAGAGTGAGCGCGCACGTCAGCGTGATCAGCGGCATGCCCCCCGCACGGCGCATGCGCCGTCCTGACGCACGCGGTGCATCTGTGATGCGCACACCAGGGGCGCGCGCACATGCCGGCGGCGCGCACTTGCCAGTACTCAAATGTGCGCCAAAAACGGCCATCTGTAATCCCAGACACAGGCTTAAGGTTTACCAGCAGTTTCAAAGGGAAAATATATATATATATAAATCCCAAAGGGAGTACTCACCATCCCAAGCAGCAGGGCCTGTCTTACCAGGCCCAATCTTACCCCATCATGGCGGGTAGAGCCTCTAAGGACCTTCAGGGACCGGGTCCCCCATATTTTGGGGTCCACACCCCTGGACCTGTAAAGCATCCTTTCTGGTTTACCATGGGCAAGGCTGACCAGGAATACCAACTTAACAAGGGTCCAGCGCCTATATAGGACACATTACAAGCAACATCTCGTTCTTGAACCGAGGTTCGGGTACCATCCACTTTAGCTTGGACTAAGCCATTCGAATGAAACCGATTATAACGTCCTCAGTGGGACATTTTTGAAGAAATTTGAAGAGCTTCAACAGCCATGACCATCACCTTCAAGACACTGGCGAAAAAACGGAGGTACTTCCTGGTATAGGAGGGGTTATATGGGAGCAACTATTGGTTGCCAGTGTCCAATCACCTAAAGGTAAGCGTATAACCCATACAGTCATTATTATGGTGCTCTGTGTCCGGTGATGTACGATAAAGAAATACATTTTAACAACAACTTTATCAGTTCCCCTGAGCACAGCCTCACCAGTGCCCATCAATGCAGCGTGCCCTGTGTGCCCATCAATGCAGCGTGTCCTGTGTGCCCATCAATGCAGCGTGCCCTGTGTGCCCATCAATGCAGCGTGCCCTGTGTGCCCATCAATGCAGCGTGCCCTGTGTGCCCATCAATGCAGCGTGCCCTGTGTGCCCATCAATGCAGCGTGCCCATCAATGCAGCGTGCCCTGTGTGCCCATCAATGCAGCGTGCCCTGTGCCCATCAATGCAGCGTGCCCTTTGCCCATCAATGCAGCCTCACCTGTGCCCCCCCCCACTGCAGCCTCACCTGTGCCTCCCCACTGCAGCCTCACCTGTGCCCCCCCCACTGCAGCCTCACCTGTGCCCCCCCCCCACTGCAGCCTCACCTGTGCCCCCCCCACTGCAGCCTCACCTGTGCCCCCCCCCCCACTGCAGCCTCACCTGTGCTCCACATTGCAGCCTCACCGTGCCCCACATTTCAGCCTCACCGTGCCTCCCATTGCAGGCTCAACGTGCCCCCCATTGCAGCCTCACAGTGCCCCCCATTGCAGCCTCACAGTGCCCCCCATTGCAGCCTCACAGTGCCCCCATTGCAGCCTCACAGTGCCCCCATTGCAGCCTCACAGTGCCCCCCATTGCATCCTCACAGTGCCCCCATTGCAGCCTCACAGTGCCCCCATTGCAGCCTCACAGTGCCCCCATTGCAGCCTCACAGTGCCCATTGCAGCCTCACAGTGCTCCCATTGCAGCCTTGCCAGGGCGGAGGAAGTGAGAGGGGTGGCTGGATCATGACTGGAGTCAGAGGAGAGCCACGGGATCACCGAGCGGTAAAACACGCTGTAACAGCTTACATTAAAACTGTCTCAGCTCTGCTCACTCTCACACAGCCCCGCCTCCTCCTAATCCCACGCCTGTAATAGACAGAATGCATCCCAGCATTGGACCCGCGTTCTGTCTATTATAGGCGCAGGGTTAGGAGGAGGCGGGGCTGTGTGAGAGTGAGCAGAGCGGAGACAGTTTTAATGTAAGCTGTTACAATGTAAGCTGTTACAGCGTGTTTTACCGCTCAGTGATCCCACGGCTCTCCTCTAACTCCATGCACTCTTCCACCGGGAGAATGGTCAACCTCGCCCTCCGGCAGTGCTCGCCCCCCACTCCCAAGCAACCCAGCTCCTCACCAGCCCTCATTTTCCACTCGCAATTTAAGGGGCTGCTATATATCTAAATAAATATATAGAATCTGTTTTCCCTTACGATCAATTGAATTTTCCTTTTTGGGTCAAGTTCCACTTTATGAAAAAGTTGAAAAAGAAAGCCCGTTCGTTTTTGGGAGTTACTTAAGCATATTGTGTTGCAGTATATACCTTTCTATGTGGTAATCCACATAGGCAATGTTATAAAAGTACTTACTGGTGCAGACTGAGCTTTTAGAACTGGTAAAGCTGGGAGCTCAGACTCTGGATGGTTCCAGTGTCTTGCGTTATAGACAGCTTTTGTTGGAGACTGAAAGAAATTTAAAATATGAAAACATTTTAAACATAAGATTTAAAGTTACTAATATAAACAATTTAATATACTAATATAACATATTTAAATTACTAGCATAACAATTTAGTAATTCGGGACTAGCTACACTAGCACTAAGCATTTTTGATTGCAGTCAATTGAAAGACATTTCCTGGGCTCCTAAAAATGCCTCCTCCGGAAGTAATCATAATGGAAAAGTGAGGGAAGAAAAGCCTGAAAAAAAACTTCATTGCTCAAGCAAATGCTCCCACCAAAGTTTCAACATTGAGTGACTTTATCACAGAGACCGGGTGGTTTGAATGCACATACTTTTGGAGAGCACAAGATAAAACAGAACTTCACCTGAAAAGGGAAGTTGCGTTCATCATTCTCCTCTCGCTATTGTGAAAGTTTATTTTTTTTGAGGAGTGGATAGTTCTGAGAGGTACCCCCTCCTATTCTGCTTGCCTAAATGAGTAAGGGCGAAGTATAATCTTGTTTGTGTGTATGAAGAAATGTGTTAAGTTCAGCCCACTAGCTATGTATGGCCAAGCTTTAGATTCTGTCACCCATATTTAACTCAGAATAAGCCCACCAATATTGTGCATTTACTTGAATTGCTAGAGCATGAGAGTGAGAATCTCTCCCAATTAGGGCTTACCATTGATAATACTACAACTACTACTAAATACATCAACCACAGTAAACCATAAATATTCAGGAGGAAAAAAAAAAAAAAAAAAAAGGAGTGAAAATTGGCTGTACAGAAAACTAAAAAAAAACAAAAAAAAATACAGACAAGTCTCTATGCAGATTAAAATAAAAAAAAAAAAATAAAAAAACAAAAACAAAATCAGTACAATCAGGATGTCTATATACAGCTAACAAGAGTATTAGGAGGAGAGAGATTTTACCCGTTTGGGTCCACTGAATATCTTTCGAGCTGCATCTCTGCTTTTATCTCCTGGTCTACTTGCAGGCTTTTTGAAGACTTCAGGCATAGCATACAGATCGTCTTCAGATTCTAGAGTATTTCAAAACACAAAGCTCATAATACAAATGCAAAGGAAAAAAAAAAGTACATAGAAGGCATTAAGACACATAACATATCTATGGAATAGAGCAAAACTACAATCGCCTGCTGTTGGAACACCCTGCCATTAGAACACACTGATCAGTATTGTCGGCTATAGCCGGCGGCACCGATTGTTCGGGAACAATCCAACAGGCTGATTGTATACAAGCCCCCCTCGATCCTCAATGTCCACGAGAGCCTTGGCTCGCAATCACAGTCAGTGGGCCAATCAGGAGATGGAGTGGTTGGGGCCGAGCCACGGCTTTGTGTGTGAATGGACACACAGAGCCGTGGCTCGGGAGTGCACCTGCTTGGGTGCCCCCACAGCAAGCTTCTGGCTGTGGGGGGAACCCTGCAGGAGGGAGGGGCCAGGTACGGGGGCATGGTACCCAGGAAGAGGAAGATTCGGGCTGCTCTGTGCAAAACCATTACACAGAGCATGTAGGTATAACTTTTTTTTTTTATAAAATAAACACAAAAACAAGAGAAAATATTTTCTTACTCATGGTCCAATTCCCTTCTCCTCTCATACACACTAAGCATGTATTGCATACACATGGATTTATATATTCGATTGTGCTATATTGTATTTGATTTAGTCCTGGTGAGTACTGGATTTCCCAGGGAGAAGCCACGTGGGATTGTGTGACAGACACTTTTGCATGTTTGATTGTAGGACAGCACTAACTTGCTCTGATATCTCTATGAACTGGTGGACTTTTACGGGATGAATTGGTCTTTTTAAAAATTATTTTTATGTATTTATTTAGTATGAATTGTATTCACATTTTGAATTATTTATTCTTCAATTGATATCACACTGGATTAATTACAGGATATATAGCATGTGGTCATGATAATTGTTTGAATACTATTGCTTGCACATTTTTTGACATGAGGGGGTCATTTCAGCATGGTCAGAGTTTTCTGTCACAGTATTATTTTATAGAATTGTCTTTTAGCGACTGCTGCTCATTGGTTATCATTAATTATCATTTATTTGTTCATTTGTGTGTCCAGTTGGCACAGGTTCCTCATATCTTTTTTGATGCATGGCCACCTTAACTCAAAGATCACTAGTGAGTTGACCTTTAGAATGAACTTTAAAATTTGTCTCAACACAGTTTTTATTAGTATTCAAAGTCAAGAGAGTCCATTTATGTTTTTAAATGGAGAAAAATACAGCAATAAACAGAAAAGAGGGACCACTCCCTGCAATAGAATAGAACTCCAGAAAAAAAAATTCAAGTTATACTTACCGTTAACTTGTTTTCCAAGAGTCTTTCAGGACAGCACCTGAGTGGCTCCACCCAACTAGGAAACAGGAAACACCAACTCCACCAAAAAGGAGGCTTCTCCCCACAGCTCGTCATTTGTAGAGTACCTCCAGCCCCAGCTGGAACACATAATCAGAATATGGTTAGTCACTGCATAAACAAACAAGAAAAGGGTGGGTCGTTTGCTGTCCTTAAAGACTCTTGGAAAACAAGTTACCAGTAAGTTCAACTTGAATTTTCCCTAAAAGTCTTTCAGGACAGCACCTGAGAGGATAAATTGAGACTTAACAACTAAAGAGGGACAACAGCCTGCAGGACCTTTCTGTCAAATGCCTGATCACCAGCTGACAGAAGATCCAGTCTGTAATGACAGACAAACGTTAGGTAACTTGACCACGTAGCCGCCTTACAAATTTGATCTGGGGTGGCACCAGCTTTTTCTGTCCATGTAGTGACCAGAGCTCTAGTAGTGTGCTTGTATTCCCAGTGGGGGAGACAAACCCATCTGGGAATAAGTTTCCGAAATAGCTGATTTTAGCCATCTAGCAATTGACCCCTTTGATGCTTGGTGGCCCTTTCTGTTGCCAGAAAAAAGAACAAAGAGTCAGAAGACCTAAAGTCCCTTGTTACTTTCAAGTAATGTAATAAAATTCTTCTTACATCTAAGTTAGTGAATAAATTCTCCTATTTTCCAGAAGGATTTAAACAAAAAGTTGGGAGGATGATTGCCTGCGACCTGTTATGAACTGATGCTACTTTTGGCAAAAAACCCTAGATCCATTTTAAGTAAAATCCTGTCTGGGTAAATTAACAAAAAAGATTCCTTTACTGATAGAGCGTGTAGTTCACCGATTCTTGTTGTGGACGTAACCACAACTAGGAATAGTTTTGAGAGTTAAATTCTGTAATGGTTCAAAAGGATCTTTTGTGAAAGCTTGCAAAACTACTGCCAGGTCCCATTCAGGACAATGTTTAGAAGGAGCTGGTCTGGACCTAGTAAGTGCCTTAAAGAATCTTGTAACCAAAGGAACTGAAGAAATTGGCCTTTCTAGATATACTCCCAGGGCAGTCACTTGCACTTTAAGAGTACTAATCGCAAGACCTTAGTCGACGCCATTTTGTAGAAATTCCAAAACCGACAATGTCTTCTACGATTCAGTTTGATGAACGACACCAAAAGTTGTACTCTCCAAACTTTAGCGTAAATATCTTTAGTTACTTTCTTTCTACTGGCGAGTAAAGTGGCTACTAGAGGCTCAGACAATCCTTTGTTCTTTAACAGCTGCTCCTCAGATACCAGGCGGTGAGGCTTAGTCTGCCTATATCCGGGTGGTATACCGGGCCTTGAAGTAGTAAGTCCTGTCTGAGAGGAAGCTGTCAGAATAGTTTGACTGTCATTTGTAGAATGGAGGAAAATCAGGCTCTTTACGGCCAGAACGGAGTGATCAGAATTACTTACACTTTTTCCTTTTGTATTTTCCTTAATACCAGTGGAATTAGGTGAAAAGGGGGAAAACATAGCCAGATGAAAGTTCCAGGGATGTGCTAAGGCATCTATCCCTAGTGAGCCGCTGTCTCAGTGCAGAGAAAATAACTGAGGGAGCTGAGAGTTTTCTTTTGATGCAAACAAGTCCACTTGTGGACGCCCCCACATCCTGGTGATCAATGAAAAATTCAGGAAGCAGAATGGAGCTTGAATCCAGAAATATTTTCATCTGCTCAAGAAGTCTGCTACTTTGTTTAGCATGCCTTTGAGATGCACTGCTGTCGGGGAGAGTAAATAATTCTCTGCCCACTCCAGGATTTCTGTTAACAGCAATAGAAGAGCCTTGCTCCTTGTGCCCCCCTGTTTGTTCAGGTATGCCATGGTAGTGCCATTGTCCAATAGAATCTGCACATGGGACCCTTGGAGGTTTGGAGAGAAGCTTTTAACTCCCTCCAGTTTGCAGACCTTCCTGCTTCGGATCGGGACCAAAATTTCCTGTTCTATACTTTGATCCCAATGGGCCCCCAACCCCAACTGTTGGGAGTCTGTTGTGACTCTTTTTTTCAGTAGGGAAAGACCATAGTAAGCGCTTTGACAAAACTGACTTCTGCACCATCAAAGGGTCTTCTTGACGCTGGTGGGGAGCTTTACTTTTGTGTCTAAGGTTTCTGGGCTGTGATCCCAAACCTTTAAGAGAAAACTCTGGAGGGGCCTGAAATGGAGCCACGCCCATTGAATGGCCAGCATTGTCAAAGTTAAGGTTCCCAGGGCTGACATAACCTGATTGATATCGCCTGCTTTGTTTGTAGCCTGGCTACTACACTCATAACTTTGTTTTTTTCTTCTGGAAGAAAAAACCCTTTGCTCTACAGAATCTATTTGATAACCTAGAAACTGAACTGGATTGAAATTTGATTTTTGAAGGTTCACAATCCAGCCCAAGGCTTCCAAATGACTGCGGGCCTTGGCTGGGTCTACCTGCAATTTTTCTCTGAAAGGAGCAAAGAGGTCGTCCAGATAAGGGATTACCGCAATTCCCAGCAGACGGAAAGGAGCGAGAGCTTCCGCCATTATTTTTGTAAAAATTTGTGGGGTGGATGAAAGACCAAAAGAGAGGGCCTTGAAATGTAGATGCAACACCTGCTTCCCCATATTTATTTACAGCCTTTAGAACTTTTGAGACTGAGAGACGGCTATAGGCACATGCAGTTACGCATCTCTTAGAACGATTGATGCCATGAAGCATCCCTTGATTAAGAGATTTCTGATTGAAAAGACTGATTCCATGCGGAATCTCCTGTATGGGACTGACCTGTTTAAAGGTTTTAAGTTGAGAATGAGACAAAAGCTTCCCAACGTTTATTTTTTTACCCGGAAAATACAGCAATAGAAACCCAGATAACGGTCCTCTGGAGATACCTGAATAACAACTCCCTGTTGCATCAGATCCCCTAACGCAGTAGTCATCCACCATGTCCTCAGGGCCCACTAAGAGGCCAGGTTTTATGTATTACCTTGGGGAGATGCGGACCAGAATACTGCAAACATTGAGCGGCAAATGATGTCACCTGTGATGTATTACAGTTATCTTGCAAATCTAGCCTGTTAGTCGGCCCTGAGGACAGGGTTGATGACCACTACCCTAACAGGTTCTTCATGGCTAGGGCCTTTGTTGTGTGCCTTGGCAGGTTTGTTACAAAGTAGCTTTCTGGAGGAAGATCCGAAAGCTCTATTTTGTATCCCTGGGCCAGCATGTCTAGAATAAATGGGTTTTTTGTCATGCTTGCCCAGTGAGGAAGGAATTTCTGAAGCCTTCCTCCCACTGGCAATGACGAGTCACTGCGATTTATTGGTTGGCGTACGAAGATGGGAAATGACATTCCCACTGCCTTGGCCCCTTTGTGCCGACCTCCTCTTGGGGCTTATTGCCTTGTTCCTGAGTTTGAGGTCGAAAAAGTCGCTTGTTTGGCTGCTTTTTCTTTTTAACAGGAAAAGATTTTTTTTATCAGCTGTCCTGTCTAGAACTGAATCTAGATCGGGACCAAATAAGAGATCTCCCATAAATGGGATTCCACACAATTTACTTTTGGACGCTGCATCTCTTGGCCATAGGGCTCTCCAGGCTGAATTAGTTAAGACCGCGGATCTTGCTGACATCCTTATTGATTCTGCAGATGTGTCAGAAATGTAAGCCACAGCTGCTGCCAGGGCTGAAAAAGAATAAAGTATCTCTTGCTTGGGTGAATCTGCTATAATGTGGGCTTTTAGCCGATTTAGCCAGAACTCCATGCTTCTAGAAACGCAGGTAGCAGCCATAGCCAGTTTGAGATTGCCCATGATGGATTGCCAAGCCTTTTTAAGCGGTTGATCCTTTTGTCCATGGGATCTTTTAATATTCCCAAGTCTTCTAATGCCAAGTCGGTCGATCTAGAAACTTGGGAAAATGCTGTGTCCAATTTAGGAACTTTGTTCAAAAGCACCTCAGGGTCTTCATTGAATGGGAAGTGTCTTTTATGCGCTCTTGGGAAAAAAGTTTTTTTCTCTGGATCCGCCCATTCCTTTTTGATGGCTTCAGAGATTACTGAATGCACGGGGAAAGTGCGACTTTTTGTTTCACTAAGCCCTGCATACATTCGGTCATGTAGCGATAATTCTCTTTTCTTCACCTAAACCCAATGTTGCATAGACTGCTTTCAGACAATCTATTTGTTCTAAGGACAGTTTGCATCTTGAAGGTGCTTCTTCTGCCCCTTCCTCCTCCCTGTACTGAGAATGGGAATGCTCCCCTTGGGTAGGAGGACCAGCTTCAGCCTCCACCGCTGGGATGAACTGAGCCCTGAGAGGATCCTGAGGTAGTTGGCTGACTCAGGAATGGTGTTGTAAGAGAAGAGCGAAAAGATTGGATAGTAGCCTCTAGCTCTTTAACTGAGGTAAGTAAATCACTGCATGCAGAAGAAGCTTCTTCCTTAACTAAGGAGTCAATGCAAATTTGACAAAGTCTTCTTCCAACCCTCAGGTAACTTTGTTTTACATGAGGGACATCTCTTTTTGATAGTTGGATCAGAGTTTTTAGCCTGCAAAAAACGTTTAAAAAAAAAAATAAATAAAAAAGAACGAACACCAGAGCATCCCAGTGAGTCAAATCTGTCTCCTAACAGGCTCACCACAGGTGCACAGGTAGTACAATAGCCAACTCTCTGTGCCCAGACAGGCCCCAGCCACCAGGGGGAAAAAAAAATAGAAAGAGAGAGAGGCACCACAGTATATAGAGCAGACCCCCCCCATACCCTCCTACCTGGGACTTGCTGGTGCCTGTGCCACCAGCCCCTGTCCCAGAGTCCATCGTGGTGCTGCATTTGTTGTGGCTTAGAACGCCGGTTCTGGAGTCCATCAGCGCCAATCCGGAAAATAGGCACCAGGACTGCTCCTCCCCTCTCCCCTGCGCAATTTCCGGTGGAAATGACGCTGCGCCTGCTCACCAGTGCTGCCCCTTGCCAGATACCTCACTTCCGACCAGCCGAGTCTCTACTCTGCCACCAAAAAGAGGGCGGTGGCCTGTAGCACTGGACATGCTGGAGAATCCCACGAAAGGCTGCCGCCGCCTAGGAGCAGCCCCAGAAACAGCCAAGCTCTCTGAGCTGAAGAGGAAGAAGGAGCTCACTTACCAGCTACCCCTGGTGCGGCGTGGGAGGGGGCGGACTCTGGAGGTTAAAAAAAAAAAAGTATGGTGTGGTAGGCGGTCAGAGACCCTGACTCCCACTAGGTGTTCCCTTGCCAGAGGAAACAAAAACTGACGATCTGTGGGGAGAAGCTTCCTTTTAAAATTTGGTGGAGTTGGTGTTTCCTAGTGGGTGGGGTCACTCTCTCAGGTGCTGTCATGAAAGATGTAAAGGGAAAAAATGTATATTAAATCATACAGTACAGGAAACAAGCAAAGTTCTCATAGACCATATGTTATAGACTCATACCTTCAGGTGACTGGCAAAGCTTTCGAGGATATTCCGCATCGTTATGGAACTCAGACCCTGAAAATCACTTCAGGGTATGCTCACTAACAGGCATAGCCTGGACTTTATATAGAGTCCAGTGTTGTGTTTAGGTATAGGTAAGGGTCACCCTGTAACCCATTCCAAAACTGTGGCTGTTTGGAATGGGTTCACTTCAGTGTACAGCCGTAGCCCAAATTTTTGAGAATGACACAAATATTACATTTTCAAAGCCTGTTGCCACATTTTCTAGGATGGCAATTTGCATAAACTCCAGAATGTTATGAAAAGTGATCAGTTGAATTACAATTTACTGCAAAGTCCCTCTTTGCCATAAAAATGAACAATCACATAAAAAACATTTCCATTGCATTTGTGTTGGCGGCTTCAGGCCGCCCAAGAAAGTCCAGCAAGTGCCAGGACCATCTCCTACAGTTGATTCAGCTGCAGGATAGGGGCACCACCAGTGCAGGGCTTGCTCAGGAATGGCAGCAGGCAGGTGTGAGTACAACTGTATGCACAGTGACGTGAAGACTTTTGGAGGATGGCCTGGTGTAAAGAAGAGCAGCAAAGCCAATTCTCTCCAGGAAAAACATCAAGGCTTAGCGGGGCTGCTGCACACAGAAGGTTTTTTATCTTAAATGCATAGAACCACTTTAAGTCAATCCTTGAACATCCATAGTCTTAACAATTAGACAAAGATTTGAATATTTTGCCATTTCTGTACATTTTTTTTTTATAGTACCGACAATGGAAAAGGCAGACAAAACAACTTATATGAAATAGTTTAATGTTATCACCAAGTGTGCTGGGGAGATAGCATTCAACGGAATCCTAAAATTCATGCCCACTTAATTTGTGTCAAATGAAGTATGTCCAATTTTGTTTCTGTTTATTCCGACATGTACAATGCCTTCCTGAGGCTATGGATAAATATTTTTTCCCAGGGTTCAACAGAACCTTATATGCCCACTAGGTTACCATTTGATGCACACAACTAAGATTACTAGGTGCATGAAAAATGCCTTTAAACTATAGGCATAAAAAAACTTGATTAAATAAAAAATTGAATGATGCATAAAAAAAGAGAGGAATTTTGACTTACCTGTAAATTCTTTATCTTTGCGCACTGCACAGGACTTGTATTAGACCATGAGTTATATGCAGACTACCTTCAAGTGATTGGACACTAGCAAAATTCTTGCTAGGGCCGCCACTAGAGCGCACAATATAACTCCACCCACTAGGTGAGACTCCAGGTTTTTTTTTAGCAAGCAATAAGGAGTGAATAGACACAGGAGGGGAGGAGATAAGGAACCTACAGATAAATCAAAATTCCTATTATATTAATCACATGGTACAGGACTTGCATTCACAGACCATGGGACATATTCAGGCAATAATCAGATGGGTGGGTAACAACATATCAAAAACATTGAACAAAAAAAATGACCCAAAGGACAACCTGAAGCACTTTGTGGCCAAAGTTTGTATTAGCCTCAGATGAATGTATAAACATACACCTGGGAGAATGTGTGAACAGAGCACCGGGTGGTGGCCTTACAAATCCAGAAAGCCTGATGCTGAAAAGCCTAAGGAGATAACAGCCTGGTGGAATAAGCCCTGACAATGAAAAGAGAAACTCTGTCTTTAAGGGTATAGGTCCTATAGAGAAGATGCATGATCCACCTAGCAATGGTGGAGTGGGATGCAGGGCCACAGGCAGGGCAAAAACTCAATCTTTAGAATAAAGCCTGTTCCTGCCAAGTAGGATCTGACAGCCAATTTCCTTGTCAGGTGTTGGTGCAGGACATAAGGGAAGGAAAAACAATGTCCTCATTAAGAAGGAAAGAAACTACCTTAGGTAGGAAGGACAATTTTGATCTCAAAACCACTTTGACCTGGCGCTGGGCCTTCTGGGGCTTGTAGGCTTTGTGCGGTGGTTAGTGCGCAGGCACATGGGCCGCTTTTTGTCCGCTCCCGATTGGCGAATTTCCGTTGCCAATCAGGTGGGGGGGCTTCATTTAGGACTGTCAGAAGTCCGCTTTTATCGATTCACTGGGACGCTGTTGCAGGTAAACCTGATCCTTGTTTTCTGGGAATCATCGCCCTTTTGAACAGTTATATAGCCCCTTTTATATTCACAAGGATACTATGGTTATCCTCACTTATTGGGACTTATGTTTATTTTGATCAACAGGCTTATGCACCGCATCTGGTGTGAATATTCCTCCTATTCACTCCAGCCCTTGTTCTAATTTGTAGCAGTCTCATATTGCCCTTTGCCTATTTCAAATTGATGGGCATATTCCAACTTTCCTCATGTAGGTAGTTTTTTGACCAAGCTTGCTGACAATCCCCCCCCCCCCCTCTTTTGTGTCACCAGTTCTCCTTTTAATCAATTCTGATACTTCTCATTAATCTATCTCTTTCTCTGTTTCTTTTATTCCAGTGTTGTTGGTGAATCTACCAGCATAACTGTTCCAGACGGTTTGACTATATATTATTGCTCCTCCCAGCGTCCCGGTTATTTGATAGTATACCTGTGTTTTCTTTGGTAAGTATTTAGGTATTATTCTCCCTTATATAATTCGTTGAGCTGTTCATAGACTTATACTCTTGTACTTCTCACAGTTTTATAGCAGGTTTTTTACCAAGCCCCCTGCAGCCATACTAAAGGCGGTGAAGGGCGACCACTCCCTTGACGCTGGATTGTGTCCTGTGTCCATCCCGCCCTGTTGGGCTCCTTGGGTATGTTGTGGTGATGGTTGCTTGACTTGGTGTCCATTGGACGGTTTTCCATCTGGGGGAGGGTTAGTTATTGGGGGGGGGGGGACCACACCTGTATAGCCAGCTGTATAGCAGTCATCCACTGACATGCACAGTGTTGTTTATTCATTTTTATATTTTTTGTTTGATTAATTCGTTTCTCTCTTTGTAGAACTGCAACCACTTTCTGACATACCTTGTACCCTGATGAAGCCAATGCTTTGGCAAAACTAGTAGGGACGCCCTAAACTACCTCCATCCATTATTGATTGTACAGATATTTTTATGCTCCTTCATTTTTTGTACCTCTGATGAATTGTATTTTTAATCAATTATAATAAACCTAATTGTTTTGATGACTCTGTGTTGTTATATTTGTTGGTACTGCAATAATCTCTTATACTTGGCTGTTTATTGAACAGAAGAAGGATCTTTGAGGGAAAAGCATAAACCAGTTTGAATTGAGTCCAAGGAATCACTAGATTAGAACATCTAATCATGTAATGTGAATGCTAGAGGATCCCTGATCTCGGCTACCATTTTTCAGCTTGTTGATCCTGGAGGTCAAGATGGCCACACATCCGGTTTTCCACACTTTTAAACAGAGATCTTGAAAAAACTCTGAATGCAGAGACCAATCCCCTAGATCCAGGTATTGCCTATTTAGGAAGCTCACCTGACAATTGTCCACTACTATGTAGATGGCTAAGGAAGCTGGAATGTGAATTTACACCCAGGAGAACATTAGACTTTTTTTTCTTTTAGGGCAGTTTGACTTTTGGTGCCCCCTTCATGGTTTATTAAGGCCATACCTGTGGCACTGTCCAACGGTGTCTTGACTGGTTGACCTTTAAAAAAAGGAGGTCCAATGTTGTAGAGATGAATCGGATGGCTTTCAGAATCAGAAATGTTAAATGGGACGTTTCGAATCCTGTGGGAACCCGGACAGCCAGGGAATTGCAAACTCTTCTCCAGCCTGTAAGACTGGCATCTGTTGTCCCCACCTTCCAGAGAAGGTGAAGGAACAACTTTCCCAAATATCTACTGCTGAGTTTCCAGGAGCGTCAATACAATCCCATGTGTAACCAGCTTGTCTGGGAATCCTTTATGGTCCCTGACCCCTTTTCTAGTGCTGTAAAGGGTACCCACTGCAGCCTTATAGAGAAGTAGGGGGAGTGTAGAAGGAAGGTCCCCTTGTGTTCACACACCCCAGGTGTAGCTGGTAGCCTATTCCCTCATCCACTGATTTCCAGACACTTTATGAGGATATTTGCCCTGCAGTCCGTCAGAGCATGTGCATCTCTGAGGAAGTAGGGTCCTAAAATGATCACTTCACCGATCCCAAGCAAGTTAGGATCCCAGAGACGATGGGGGTCCACCCTGGGCACTCCACATTGATGTTTGAGTATCAGGGACCAACCCCTGTCTTTCCCAGGATATTATTTTGCCAACACAAGGAGGAGATGACTAAAGGGAGGGGATGACTAAAGGGAGGGGAAGAATGAAAAACGCATAGAGAAGCCTGGAGACACAATTTTTTATATGGAGGAGGAGTAAATGAGTGAGTAAATGCTTTGGGAGCTTCATTTTCCCAACTGAGTATGAAAGCACCCATTGCGTTTACTTGCAACCCTGTAGATCAGATACTTGTCCAGTGAGGAAAACAGGTCCATCACCTAAATACAGTTGTGCCCATATGTTTACATACCCTAGCAGAATTTATGATTTCTTGGCCATTTTTCAGAGAATATGAACACCACAAAACATTTTTCTCTCACGGTTAGTGTTTGTCTGAAGCCATTTATTATCAATCAACTATGTTTACTCTTTTTAAAATCAGGACGACAACAGAAACTACCCAAAGGGCCCTGATCAAAAGTGTACATTCTCTGGTGATTTTGGCCTGATAACATGCACACAAGTTGACAAAAAGGGGTTTGAATGGCTATTAAAGATAACCATCCTCACCTGTGATATGTTTGCTTGTAGTGTGTGTGTGTGTGTGTGTGTGTGTGTGTGTGTGTGTGTGTGTGTGTGTGTGTGTGTGTGTGTGTGTGTGTGTGTGTGTGTGTGTGTGTAAAAGGTCAGTGAGTTTCTGGACACCTGACAGACCCTTGCATCTTTCATCCAGTGCTGCACTGACGTTTCTAGATTCTGTGTCATGGGGAAAGAAAAAGAATTGTCAAAGGATCTGGGGGAAAAGGTTGAACTGTATAAGACAGGAAAGGGATATAAAAAGATAGGAATTGAGAATGTGTAAACTAACATCCAAATGTGATGAGAGAAAGGGAGGGTTAGTTTACACATTTTCTCCCATTCTTTCACAGTCTCTTCCACACTTCCTAGCCCTGCCGGTTGTCCCTGCCTGGCGGCTTTCGTGGGTGCCCATCTCCTTCAGGCTGCCGCGGCTGACGGTCCACTGGGGTGTGCTCTCTGCCTCAACCCCGGTGGAGACTTTATGGACCCAGACCAATACTGTATTTTACATAAAGACCCTTATTTATGCCTCATTTATGCATTACTTGTGAGTATCTAGTAATATACATTTTTAGTGTATCTTCTTTATAAATATCTGTCCATATATTAATAGACACCTCATTGTCTCAATACAGCCTAATAGCATCGGACTCCTGATGATTGGTTTCAAGCCAAGAAACGCGTTGAGTTAATAACTATTGATGCACCTATTCACTGTACAATGTATTTTTTATTGCAACTGTACTACAGCATTGTAATTCTGCCTGTTAATACACTGATGTAAACATGCTTAACTATGGTCCAAGATGTGTACCTTTATGATTTTATCTGGCTTAAGTACCTATGCTATTAAACTTTTATACCATGATTATCCTACAATGCTTTTTGTGGACATTACGTTGTATAATATTCATCTCTTTTTATATCTATACCGCAACACACACCATCTAGCCTAACATGCTCACCAACATGCCTCACACAAAGTCCCGTCTCTATCCCCTTATTTCTTTGTATTCATTGGGATGGAGGCATGTTGGTGTTCTCCCTAATAACAGCGTGGACAGGTCACAACCCCCTTTTTATGTGGTGTGGCTGTTTCATGATGCACAATAAGGAGGCACTTGAGGAAAGATGGGCTGCATGGTCGAGTCGCCAGAAGCCATTACTATGCAAATACCACAAAGAATTCCGCTTACAATACACCAAACAGCACAGAGACAAGCCTCAAACCTTCTGGCACAAAGTCATTTGGAGTGATGAGACCAAAATTGAGCTTTGTGGCCACAACCATAAACGCTACATTTGAAGAGGAGTCAACAATGCCTATGATGAAAGGTACAACATTCCTACTGTGAAACACGAAGGTGGATCGCTGATGTTTTAGGGATCTGTGAGCTACAAAAGGCACAGAAAATTTGGGTCAAAATTGATGGAAAGAAGAATGAAAAACGTTATCAAAAAATACTGGAGGAACATTTGCATTCATCAGCCAGGAAGCTGCGCATGGGACGTACTTGAACATTCCAACATGACAATGATTCAAAACACAAGGCCAAGTCGACCTGTCATTGGCTACAGCGGAATAAAGTGACCGCTCTGGAGTGACCATCTCAGTCTCCTGACCTCAATATCATTGAGCCACTATGCGGAGATCTCAAACATGCAGTTCATGCAAGACAGCCCAAGAATTTAGAGGAACTGGAGGCTTTTTGCCAAGAGGAATGGACAGCTTTACTATCTGAGAAAATAAAGAGCCTCAACCACAAATACCACAAAATACTTCAAGCTGTCATTGATGTTAAAGGGGGCAATACACGGTATTAAGAACTAGGGTATGTAAACTCATTCGGTCATTTGGGTAGTTTCTGTTGTCATGATTTAAAAAGAGTAAACACAGTTGATTGATAATAAATGGCTTCAGCCAAACACTAAGCACGAGTGGAAGAAAAGTTTGCTACTCATATTCTCTGAAAAACAGCAAAAAAATCAAATTTTGCCAGGGTATGTAAACTTATAAGCACAACTGTACATTAGCAGAAAGCTAGAGTGTTATGAAGTGGGCAGGGGTTTAGTAGTGCGCTCTATGGGCAGCCCAAGCAGCTATTTTGCCAGAGTCCAATCACCGGAAGGTAGCCTGCATATAACTCATGGTCTAGGAATACAAACCCATTGTACTGTACTATATATTTAAGATACCGTATATACTCGAGTATAAGTCGTTCCGAGTATAAGTCGAGGCCCTAATTTACCACAAAAAAATGGGAAAAACTTATTGACCCGAGTATAAGACGAGGGTGAGAAATGCACAGCTACTTTACGTGGAAAAGAGGGTCAACAATGCCCATTTGCAGCATCACTGTGCCCATTTGCATGCCTCACTGTGCCCATTTGCAGCCATAGGTCCCCTGAACTTCAAACTCGGTAGTTAAGGGTTTCTAGATGCCCCCTAGCTGCAGCCAAAATTTGGGGTCTCTGAACCCAAAGGGTCCCGAAATGACATTGCTGCAGATAGGCACAGTTGACCGAATTTGGGGCCCCGTATCTCGGGGCCACTTAGTGCTAAGGACCCCAAATTTGGTGTGCAAACCCAGTGGAACTAGCACCATAAAATTTCCAAAGTTGGGGTTTCTAGCACCAAGTGGCCCCGAGATACAGGGCCCCAAAAATCAGTTCAGAAAATGTCAAGCACTTTTCTGCAGCAGAGAATGACATTTTCTGAACCAGATTTGGGGACCCGTATCTCAGGGCCACTTGGTGCTAGGAACCCCAGCTTTGGATATGTTATGGTACCAGTTCCACTGGGTTTTCACACCAAATTTGGGGTTCCTAGCACCAAGTGGCCCTGAGATATGGGGCCCCAAAGTCGGTTCAGAAAATGTCAAGCACGTTTCTGCAGCAGAGAATGACATTTTCCGAACCGAATTTGGGGCCCCGTATCTCGGGGCTACTAAGTGCTAGGAACTTCAGCTTTGGATATGTTGTGGTACCAGGTCCACTGGGTTTGCTTACCAAATTTGGGGTTTCTAGCACTAAGTGGCCCTGAGATACGGGGCCCCAAAGTCGGTTCGGAAAATGAAATTTTTTGCTGCAGAAAAGTGCTTGACTCGAGTATAAGTCGAGGGGGGCACTTTCAGCACAAAAAAATGTGCTGAAAAATTCGACTTATACTCGAGTATATACGGTAATAGCTTTTATGATTTAACTCTAAAAAACTAGATAGACCTTCAAAGGGCTATGAATGATTATATTGACTGCAGACAATACACACACTATTAGGAAGGAAGATCCAGAAAACACAAATAAAGTGTGAGCCCACCACATAGTAAAGGCTTATGCAGTAATAACCAATGAGTCACTTACCTTTGTTTTTGCTTGGGTCTGAACTGCTGCTTGTTTGAATGGTGGGCTTTTTGTCTGTAAAATGTGGTGTAAAATTTGCATTTTGCTTTCAATATATATTCAATAAAAAAAACTTCACCAGATTTTAAAATTTGAGCATATCCCCACCCAAAATAAAAAAATCAAGCCACCAAATGAAAGCAATTTCTTACCATTATTATTTGAAGAGACAATATTCTGCACATTTTTATCAACTCCTGAGCTTGGCATATCAGACATAAATGTGACCTCTGCACTCATTGTTTTCTTCTTCGACTTCCTTTCTTTTTGATGCCAACCATCATCATCATCCTCATCCTCATCATCGTCATCATCACTTTCACTCAAGTCATCAAAGCCAAAATATTTAATTCTATAGCTTGACTGCCCAAATGGCTTAGAACCTCCTTCCTCACCGCAGCCATCATCTTGGTCATCAAAACCAAAGAACTCCAGTTTGGCATCTTTTTTGGACTTGATATTGCCAGGACGAAATCGCGTGGTTGTTTTTGCTGTTGCAAGATCGGCTTTCTTTCTAAGCCGCCCTGCTTCCCCTAAATCTGTTGTAGGGCTTGCAGTGAACTCATCTATACCTCTTTCCATGCTATCCTGGATGGTAACATTACATACGGAGAGACAAGATGGATGCAGAACTGTATAATCTCTAGTCCGTCCAGTGGTTTTGGTCCCACTGCTTCTGTTCACAGTGCTTGCTCTTTCTGTGGCATTGTTAGATTTGGCCATTGAATAGCTTGAGCCATCTAAAAGTCTGTCAAAATTGGAGGAACCTTGTGAAGATTTTGCCTTGGTAGATCTACAATATGTCCTACAATTACCAAGTTTGACACCTTGTAGCACATCCTCACTAGTTTGCTCTTCTGGATTATACATTTGTTCTTTTGCAAGCTGACCATCATCATCAGCTTTAGGTTCAAAATGACTACCTTCATCCTCATCAGAAAGAAGGTTAGGAACATATGAATTTTCTTGGGTCAGTTCATCCCAATCGTACAGCAACAGATTCTGAGAGCTTTGGTTTTGCTCATTTTGTTCTAGAGAGTCTGACCCCTTTAGATAAGTGGAATCCCAATCATGTGTCTCTGTGGCAAAACTAGAGATGAGTGACTCTACAGGTAGATTGCTGCTGTTGCAGGATTTTGTAGACAAACCTGAAGGTAACATGCTTGTAGATTTTTTGCTGTCATTTTCAGCCTTCTTTGGAAAATAACTATTTTTGTCTTCTGTAAAACTATGCAGATTACCTAAAATAAGGAAAAACACAAACCGATTAGAAAAACCTGAAATAATGTTATTTTCCTAAAAGCAGATAATGTTTTTACACCAAGTAGAAATTCTCATTTAAATATGCAGCTCAACACGTCCACTGTCAGACATTTATGCTTTTTTTTTACATGTTTAAAAACAATTTTAGGCGTTAAAACTCCCAAGCATTATATATTTTCTAAAAGCAGAGACCCTGGAAAATAAAATAGTCGTAGGCCCAAATTGTTATGTCACACAATATTAATATATTATCCAGTTCAAATTTCTAGCTCTGTGGAAGCAATTGGGTAGCTGTACAGTGCCCGACTGGGAGTGTAACAAACCCCACTGCTGCCCATGTGACATTTCGTTGGCAGCAAAAGGGTTAATAGCCATAAATTCAATTTGTAAGCAGATATTACATTGTTGAAATAGTGGTAACTAATCACTGTAAAAAGGACACAAGGCAGGGCTTAACAGGGCCCCGCCAGCATATCTACAGCTGGTGTAGCATGAAAATGTGCAGCTCATGAAATTCTGTATCCTTGCAGCTACTGCGCATGTGTCGGATCAGTGAACCATTCAAGGAAAATCAACCAAGGATTTCCCTGAAAGCACTTAACTCCATCAATGCCGGGTGGCAACAACAGTGCAAATCCCTGTGAATACACAGGGAGATACAGGACTTCATGGGTGGTGGAAGCTCAGAGATTATGACTGCCGAGTCATATGTGAAAAGTGTGGTGTGCATTTGTATCCAGCCCCCTTTACTCCGATACCCTTAACTAAAATCTAGTGGAACCAATTGCCTTCAGAAGTCACCCAATTAATAAAAAATAGTCCCCCCACATAGAGTTCCTCTGTGTAATTTAATCTCAACATAAATACAGCTGTTCTGTAAAGCCCTTAGAGGTTTGTCAGAGAACCTTAGTGAACAAACAGCATCATGAAGGCCAAGGCCAAGGCCAGACAGGTCAAGGATACATTTGTGTAGAAGTTTAAAGCAGGGTTAGGTTATAAAAAAAAATATCCCAAGCTTTGAACATTTCACAGAGCACTTTTGAATTCATCATCCGAAAATGGAAAGAGTATGGCACAGCTGCAAACCTACCAAGACATGGCCGTCCACCTAAACTGACCGGCTGGGCAAGGAGAGCATTAATCAGAGAAGCAGCCAAAAGGCTCATGGGGGGGGGGGCTGCAGAGATCCACAGCTCAGGTGGGAGAATCTGTCAACAGGACAACTATTAGTCCTGCACTCAACAAATCTGTCCTTTTATAAGTGTGGAAAGAAGAAAGCCATTGCTGAAAAAGTCATAAGAAGTCCCGTTTGCAGTTTGTGATGAGTCATGTGGGGGACACCGCAAACATGTGAAAGAAGGTGCTCTGGTCAGAATTGAAGTTTTTGGCCTAAAAGCAAAACGCTATGTTTGACAGAAAACTGAACTGCACATCACTCTGAACACACTATCCTCACTGTGAAACATGGTGGTGGCAGAATCATGTTGTGGGCATGCTTTTCTTCAGCAGGGACAAGGAAGCTGGTCAGAGTTGATAAGAAGGTGGATGGAGCCAAAATACAGGGCAATATTAGAAGAAAACCTGTTAAGAGTCTGCAAAAGACTTGAGACTAGGGCGGAGGAGGTTCACCTTCCAGCAGAAGAACGACCCTAAACATTAAGTCAGCGCTGCAATGGAATGGTTTAGAATCAAAGCATATCCATGTGTTAGAATGGCCCAGTCCAAGTTCAGACCTAAAAAAAAAAATCTGAGGCAAGACTTGAAAATTGCTGTTCACAGACGTCAATCTGACAGAGCTTAATCTATTTTGCAAATAATGGGCAAAAATGTCACTCTAGATGTGCAAAGCTGTTAGAGACATAACCAAAAAAAATTTGCAGCTGTAATTGCAGTAAAAAATGGTTCTACAAAGTATTGACTCAGGGCAGGGGGCTTAATACAAATGCACGTCACACTTTTGAGATATTTGTAAAAACCTTTTAGAAAACTATTTATCCTTCTACTTCATAATTATGTTCCACTTGTGTTGGTCTATCACATAAAATCCCAATAAAATAAATTTACGGTTTTTGGTTGTAACTCGACAAAACATGGAAAATTTCAAGGGGTATGAATACTTTTTCAATGCAATGTAAATAAAAGCCACAAACTACTCACAAATGCCAGACCCATTTGACCAGGAGAGCAAGCACAAATAACTTATAGCCTCTATCTCATTCTTCTATTTCCCACTCTGAACAGCAAAATGACCCCGAAAAACAAAACAGACACCGCACAAGACACCCGGCGTGCCACATCAGAACAGACCCACCATCTGCACAAGCCAAATACCCATGATGCCCAGCTCCAGTCCTCTTCTGGTGCAAAGCAATCCAAAACTAAACTAACACTCCGCCAGTCAAAAAAAAAAAAAACCTGGCTCCCAACTTTTTGCTGGCTTCAGATTCAGATTCAGATTCAAAGCAAATTTGTCAAGCCCTGACATAGGAGAAAGTGAAGAGAAGGGCAGCCAAACCTATAGGAGACATGGATTAGCTGGGCTATGAGGAAAGGATTAGGGGAACTGAATTCTTTGAGAAGAGGAGATTAACCACTTAAAGAGGAGTTCCAGTCAAAAAAAAAAAAAAATTAAAAGTCAGCAGCTACAAATACTGCAGCTGCTGACTTTTAATTGGACACTTACCTGTCCCTGGGTCCAGCGATGCGGGGGAATCGAAGCCCCGCTCGTCTCCCCCTACGTTTAGCGGCGCCGGCATTGCAACTGTGGGCGCCGGGCTTCACAGCCTGGCACCCACTGCGCATGCGCGAGCGGCGCCGCGCGCCGTGATTAGCCGCTTAGTCACCTGGGAAATGTAATGGGTCCCAGATGATTGACAGGAGGGAGGGAGCAGAGCCGAGCCCTTCCTGTGCCGAGGGGGAAGTGATGTCACCAGCCCAGGCACTGGAAGAGGCAGACTACGAGGGACCCCCTAGCAACAGGCATTTAGAGGTAAGTAAAAAAAAAAATAATATCCAAATTTTTTTTGTATTTTTTTTTTAGGATTTTTCATGTAGTTTTTTTTTTTTTTGGGTGGAACCCCAAATGAGAGCTGCAAAATACTCACCATGCCTTGGGGTGTCTACTTTCCAAAATGGGGTCATTTGGGGGGGTTTTGTGCCACCTGGGCATTCCATGGCCTCCGAAACTGTGATAGGCAGTAAAGAGTGAAATCAAAAATTTTCACCCTTAGAAATCCTGAAGGCAGTGATTGGTTTTTGGGGTCCAGTACGCGGCTAGGCTCCCAAAAAGTCCCACACATGTGGTATCCCCATACTCAGGAGAAGCAGCTAAATGTATTTTGGGGTGCAATTCCACATATGCCCATGGCCTGTGTGAGCAATATATCATTTAGTGACAACTTTATGAAAAAAAAAAAAAAAAAAAAAAAAAAGTGTCACTTTCCCGCAACTTGTGTCAAAATATAAAATATTCCATGGACTCAATATGCCTCTCAGCAAATAGCTTGGGGTGTCTACTTTCCAAAATGGGGTCATTTTGGGGGGTTTTGTGCCACCTGGGCATTCCATGGCCTCCGAAACTGTGATAGGCAGTGAAGAGTGAAAGCAAAAATTTACACCCTTAGAAATCCTGAAGGCGGTGATTGGTTTTCGGGGCCCCGTACGCGGCTAGGCTCCCAAAAAGTCCCACACATGTGGTATCCCCATACTCAGGAGAAGCAGCTAAATGTATTTTGGGGTGCAATTCCACATAGGCCCATGGCCTGTGTGAGCAATATATCATTTAGTGACGACTTTTTGTAAATATTTTTTTTTTTTTTTTTTTTTGTCATTTTTCAATCACTTGGGACAAAAAAAATAAATATTCAATGGGTTCAACATGCCTCTCAGCAATTTCCTTGGGGTGTCTACTTTCCAAAATGGGGTCATTTGGGGGGGTTTTGTACTGCCCTGCCATTTTAGCACCTCAAGAAATGACATAGGCAGTCATAAACTAAAAGCTGTGTAAATTCCAGAAAATGTACCCTAGTTTGTAGACGCTATAACTTTTGCGCAAACCAATAAATATACACTTATTGACATTTTTTTTACCAAAGACATGTGGCCGAATACATTTTGGCCTAAATGTATGACTAAAATTTAGTTTATTGGATTTTTTTTATAACAAAAAGTAGAAAATATCATTTTTTTTCAAAATTTTCGGTCTTTTTCCGTTTATAGCGCAAAAAATAAAAACTGCAGAGGTGATCAAATACCATCAAAAGAAAGCTCTATTTGTGGGAAGAAAAGGACGCAAATTTCGTTTGGGTACAGCATTGCATGACCGCGCAATTAGCAGTTAAAGCGACGCAGTGCCAAATTGGAAAAAGACCTCTGGTCCTTAGGCAGCATAATGGTCCGGGGCTCAAGTGGTTAAAAAAAGAAAAAGTGTACCGGATCAGAAGACCACAAGGAATACCTATGGAGCCCCAAAAGACATAATAATCAGGTTCCACAGCTAAGAAGAAAAAGGCACAAATATGGGAAAGCCTAGGAGGATTGTCACCATTAAAAAAATATAAGCAAAAGATAGCAGATTTATGCTGACCTTTCACATAAAATGAGGAGACACCTAAAATCCCTTGTGGAACCGATGGATGCCTAGTAGGTAGGAAATATGGCCGTTCAGCTAAGATTCCCTGAAGAGCTACAAGGTTTCTGTAATTAGAACTCCCTGTACCAGAGGTTGCTGGCTGGATAGAGAATAGGAAAGAGACTACAAACTAGTCAAAGATCAATGGTGACTGATCCCCAAAAAGAGTGGGACTTTGAAGTACAAGGGTGATCTATAGGGTTGAGAATGGGTAGGTGGTAAGAAAAAGGAAAAAATAAGTAATAGGCATGGGAAACCTGGGCACCTGGGGAGTTTCAGTCCTTCACCCCAAGTAAGAAGGGGGTTCAGCAAATGCACCAGACAGAGCTCCACCCAACTTAGGAAAGGTAGACGGGTAGAGATTACCCAAAAGTGAAGAACAGTCTACTTGAAAACCATGGACAGGTCCAAGGCTTGATTATATAGGATTATTGGTGTGTGTGTGTGTGTGTGAGAGAGAGGGTTGGAGGGTGGGTTGGAGGGAGGGTGGGTGGGCAAAGGGGAAGAAAATACGGTGCCAAATATGTAGAGCACTTCTCAGATCCTGTCTATCCCATAGGTCTCTGGATTGAAATCCCTCGCATGGTCCTAATGAGATCCCCCGGGACGGGTGCAGAATGCAAGGGGAAATAAGAGAGGGAGATAATATAACTTTGAATTTTTCAACTTACAACTTAAGAGGACTAAGTAGCCCAACAAAAAGTCATAAGGTCTTAAAAGAAATTAAACGACATTCAAGTGTAATTTTCTTACAGGAGACGCATAGCACAAGATACAAACTTAAAACTATATTCCAAATATCATCCGATAAGGTACTATGGGGGCTCCACAACTACAGTGAGAGGAAAAAGGCATTTGATCCCCTGCTGATTTTGTACGTTTGCCCACTGACAAAGAAATGATCAGTCTATAATTTTAATGGTAGGTTTATTTTAACAGTGAGACAGAAGAAAATAATTTCCAGAAAAACGCATTTCAAAAAAGTTAAATTGATTTGCATTTTAACCACTTCAGCCCCAGAAGGATTTACCCCCTTCCTGACCAGAGCACTTTTTACAATTTGGCACTGCGTCGCTTTAACTGCTAATTGCGCGGTCATGCAATGCTGTACCCAAACGAAATTTGCGTCCTTTTCTTCCCACAAATAGAGCTTTCTTTTGATGGTATTTGATCACCTCTGCAGTTTTTATTTTTTGCGCTATAAACCGAAAAAGGCCCAAAATTTGGGGGAAAAAAATGATATTTTCTACTTTTTGTTATAAAAAAATCCAATAAACTCAATTTTAGTCATACATTTAGGCCAAAATGTATTCGGCCACATGTCTTTGGTAAAAAAAAAGTCAATAGGCGTTTATTTATTGGTTTGCCTAAAAGTTATAGCGTCTACAAACTAAGGTACATTTTCTGGAATTTACACAGCTTTTAGTTTATGACTGCCTGTCATTTCTTGAGGTGCTAAAATGGCAGGGCAGTACAAAACCCCCCCAAATGACCCCATTTTGGAAAGTAGACACCCCAAGGAAATTGCTGAGAGGCATGTTGAGCCCATTGAATATTAATTTTTTTTGTCCCAAGTGATTGAATGACAACAAAACAAAATTTTACAAAAAGTTGTCACTAAATGATATATTGCTCACACAGGCCATGGGCATATGTGGAATTGCACCCCAAAATACATTCAGCTGCTTCTCCTGAGTACGGGGATACCACATGTGTGGGACTTTTTGGGAGCCTAGCCGCGTACAGGGCCCCGAAAACCAAGCACCGGCTTCAGGATTTCTAAGGGCGTAAAGTTTTGATTTCACTCCTCACTACCTATCACAGTTTTGAAGGCCATAAAATGCCCAGATGGCACAAACCCCCCCAAATGACCCCATTATGGAAAGTAGACACCCCAAGCTATTTGCTGAGAGGCATGGGGAGTATTTTGCAGCTCTCATTTGTTTTTGAAAATGAAGAAAGACAAGAAAAAACATTTTTTTTTTTTCTTTTTTCAATTTTCAAAACTTTGTGACAAAAAGTGAGGTCTGCAAAATATTCACTATACCTCTTAGCAAATAGCTTTGGGTGTCTACTTTCCAAAATAGGGTCATTTGGGGGGGGGGGGGGGGTTGCCATCTTGGCATTCCATGGCCTCCAAAACTGTGATAGGCAGTGAAGAGTGAAATCAAAAATTTACGACCTTAGAAAGCCTGAAGGCGGTGCTTGGTTTTCGGGGTCCCGTACACGGCTAGGCTCCCAAAAAATCTCACACATGTGGTATCCCCATACTCAGGAGAAGCAACAGAATGTATTTTGGGGTGTAATTTCACATATTCCCATGGCATGTTTGAGCAATATATCATTTAGTGACAACTTTGTGCAAAAAAAAAAAAAAAAATTGTCTCTTTCCCGCAACTTGTGTCGCAATATAAAATATTCCATGGACTTGACATGCCTCTCAGCAAATAGCTTGGGGTGTCTACTTTCCAAAATAGGGTCATTTGGGGGGGGGTTGAACTGTCCTGGCATTTTATGCACAACATTTAGAAGCTTATGTCACACATCACCCACTCTTCTAACCACTTGAAGACAAAGCCCTTTCTGACACTTTGTTTACATGAAAAAGTTATTTTTTTTGCAAGAAAATTACTTTGAACCCCCCAACATTATATATTTTTTAAAGCAAATGCCCTACAGATTAAAATGGTGGGTGTTTCATTTTTTTTTCACACAGTATTTGCGCAGCGATTTTTCAAACGCATTTTTTTGGGAAAAAACACACTTTTTTAAATTTTAATGCACTAAAACACACTATATTGACCAAATGTTTGATGAAATAAAAAAAATGATCTTAGGCCAAGTACATGGATACCAAACATGACATGCTTTAAAATTGCACACAAACGTGCAGTGGCGACAAACTAAATACATTTTTAAAAGCCTTTACAGGTTACCACTTTAGATTTACAGAGGAGGTCTACTGCTAAAATTACTGCCCTCGATCTTCGCGGTGATACCTCACATGCATGGTGCAATTGCTGTTTACATTTGAAGCCAGACCGACACTTGCGTTCGCCTTAGCGCGAGAGCAGAGGGGGACAGGGGTGCTTTTTTTTTTTTTTT
The DNA here is from genome assembly GCA_037952925.1 of Lithobates clamitans. Taxonomy (NCBI): domain Eukaryota; kingdom Metazoa; phylum Chordata; class Amphibia; order Anura; family Ranidae; genus Lithobates; species Lithobates clamitans. Next base: position 6,186,750 of record JBBGZY010000458.1, read on the forward strand.
TTTTTTTTTTCTTTATTATTTTTTTGCTTTTTTATCTTATTTTTAAACTGTTCCTTTCAATTTTTTTTTTAATCATTTTTATTGTTATCTCAGGGAATGTAAATATCCCCTATGATAGCAATAGGTAGTGACAGGTACTCTTTTTAAAAAAAATTGGGGTCTATTAGACTCTAGATCTCTCCTCTGCCCTCAAAGCATCTGACCACACCAAGATCGGTGTGATAAAATGCTTTCCCAATTTTCCAATGGCGCTGTTTACATCCGGCGAAATCTAAGTCATGAAATGCTCGTAGCTTCCGGTTTCTTGGGCTCCATGTAAGATCTCACCTTGTGGAATTTCAATGATCATGAAAACGGTGAGGAATCAGCCCAGAACTACATGGGAGAATCTGGTCAATGATCTCAAGACAGTTGGGACAATAGTCACCAAGAAAACAATTGGTAACACACTATGCCGTGAAGGAAGGAAATCCTGCAGCACTTGCAAGGTCCCCCTGCTCAAGCATGCACATGTACAGGCCCATCTTAAGTTTGCCAACTAACATCTGAATGATTCAGAGGAGAACTGGGTGAATGTGTTGTAGGGATCAACCTATTATCGGTGCGGCCAATTATCGGTGGCCGATAATCACTTTAGAAGTATCTGTCAAAAAAAACTGACCGATATTGCTTCAAGGGGTTTTACCTAGGTGATGCATGCACGAACGGTACCGTTCTTTAGAGCGGACGGTCGGCTTTATTATAATAACAACCGATGTGGCTCAGCAGCCGATCGGCTCTTATTACAAGCAGCGGGAGGGGACATTGCGCCCCTTCCACCGCCCGCCCAGGGCTCTCCCGTCCCACAGGGAGGCCCGAGCAACCAGCCGGTACGTCCGCTGGCTGTCCGAAGACCCAAACAAAGCCGATGCTTCTTTGGGGTGTCAGATCTAGTAAACCGGAAGCGATGTCATCACATCACTTCCCGAATTACTGGCATCTTAAAGTCGCCAGTTTTAAAAAATAAAGTATTCAAAAACGCCGATCTTGACGTTTTAAATACTTTGAAGTGCAGAGGAGGGGTTTGGGGTGTTCTAGACCCCAATCTCTCCAAAAAGAGTACCTGTCACTGCATATTTCTGTCACAAGGGTTCTTTACATTCCTTGTGAAAGCAATAACAGGGATGAAAAAAAAAAGTAAAAATGACAGTGTAGGAAATTTTTTTTTAAATGTACAAAATACTGACAAAAAATATCGGCTATCGGATTGGTGGCCTAAATATTGGTATCGTGTCGGCACCGAGAAAACTATATCGGACGATCCGTAATGTGTTGTGGTCAGATGAGACCAAAATCAAACTCTTTGGCATCAACTCAACTCGCCGTGTTTGGAGGAGAAATGCTGCCTATGACCCCAAGAACACCATCCCCCCATCAAACATGGAGGTGGAAACATTATGCTTTGGTGGTGTTTTTCTGCTAAGGGGACAGGACAATTTCACCGCATCAAAGGGATGATGAACAGGGCCATGTACCATCAAAACTTGGGCGAGAACCTCCTTTCCTCAGCCAGGGCTTTGGATGGGTCTTCCAGAATGACAATGACCCTAAACCCGCAGCCAAGGCAACAAAAGAGTTGTTTAAGAAGCAGCACATTAAGGTCCTGGATTGGCCTAGCCAGTCTCCAGACCTTAACGCCATAGAAAATATATGTGGAGGGAGCTGAAGGTTCGAGTTACCAAACGTCAGCCTCAAAACCTTAATGACTTGGAAAGGATTTGCAAAGAGGAATGGGACAAAATCCCTCCTGAGAGGTGTGCAAACCTGGTGGCCAACTAGAAGAATCGTCTGTCCTCTGATTGCCAATAAGGGCAATCACCAAGTCATGTTTTGCGAAGGGGTCAAAAATGTATTTCACCCATTAAAATTGAAATCATTAACTTTTTTTAAATGGGTTCTTCTGTATATTTTTATAGGTATTCTGTCTCTCACACTTCAAATAAACCTACCAAAAATTTAAATTATCAAAATTAAAATTATAGACTGATCATTTCTTTGTCAGTGGGCAAAGGTACAAAATTATCAGGGAATCAAAAACTTGTTTCCCTCACTGTATAGTGTATTTTTTATCTGCACTACTGTAAAGGCATAATAACTTCAGGGTTCATCTATGGGCAACCATAATCCTAAAAGCATCATCAGGCTGACTGCTGCGGTTTTCCATGTGGCAATACCTGTTAGCATTAAAGTTGTTGTAAGCTCTGTTACACCACTTGTACCTACAGGTGAGCCTATAATAAGACTTACCTGTAGGTACTGTAAATATCTTCTAAACTTGCACAGTTTAGGTGATATTCACTATACGCGCTGCTGTCAGCGTCATCTGCGCATGCGCCCTGAAGAAGCAGGCCAATGGTGCCGTTTCTTCAGTACCTGTGCCTTGACTGGCAGCACCTGCGCTGGAGTGATATCATTGTGGCTCCGGCTAATCAACGCCAGAGCCCACGAACCCAGAAGCAATTCCGGTGAAATATGTCGGCCGTGGGAGTGGAGTGTTGGCAGCATCTGCAGGGCATCATTATAAGGTAAGCATTTCATAATGAGCTAGTATACTATGCATATCAAGGACACATATGCGAGTGGTCATTGTTCCTGTTGCCCTTTGATTGAGATAAAATTTTTACATCATACTTACCTGTAAAATCCCTTTTTTTGTGAGTACATCATGGGACACAGAGTCAGGCTAATATTCATTACCTGCTGGGACATCCCAGAGCAATAGCCTTGAGGAGAGGTAGACACCCTGCCAAACAATAGCCCTCAGAACCTATACAGCAGCCCGCAGTACACTGCGGGCCGAAAGCCGAATCCTCGCTGCTGCTCGAACATCCACTTGATAAAATTTTGTGAACGTATGCAATGAAGACCAGGTAGCAGCCTTATAAATCTGAGCCACAGATACCTGATGGCAAAAAGCCCAGGAGGTTCCTACACCCCTGGTAGAATGAGCTCTCACCCTAGGCCTGAATGACCAATTGATGGACCCAATTGGCAATGGAAGCTTTAGAAGCTGCCTACCCCTTCTTGGGTCTTTTTTTACCAAAAGAAAAGCCCCAAACTTGATCTCTGATTGACCTCAAAGCCGATTTCCACTGCTGACTGTAGAAAAAGAGAATTCTCCCAAATCACATATTTCCGAGGATGCCATTTTCTGGCTTCACACCAAGTAATATAAGTCTTCCAGACCTTATGATAAATCTTCCTAGCAACAGCTTTTCTAGCATTCACTAGAGTAAACACTGGTCCCGAGATGCCACGGTCCTTAAACACCCTGTTTTCAATAGCCATGCCGTCAAATTTAGACACTGTAAATTGGGATGGAATGGAGGGTTGTCTGGTGCCCCTTATCTGACGCACCTGATCCTTCAGGGCACAGATCCTTACGGGTGGCAAGAATACTCTTGCTTGAACCGTGTTTAGAATCAGACCTAAATATCTTAGACTTTGAGCTGGTCTCAAGGCTGACCTTTCAGTTTGTATGATCCAGCCTAAGCTTTTCAAATACCTCACTGTGTATATTATGATCTGTTGTAGAGCCTGTACTGAGTGATCTCTGAGCAGGAGGTTGTCTAGATACCTGAACACCAGGATCCCTTGGGCCCTTAAGCGACCCAGTACTGGTGCTAGGACCTTTGTGAACACCCGGGGAGCTGTAGCAAGCCCGAAGGGTAGAGCCACAAACTGAAAATGACATTCCTCTTTTGCAAAACGTAGGAAAGTCTGGTGAGGCTGAAAGATAGGTACGTGTCCTTTATATTGATGGAGGCTAAAAAGTCTCCCCTCTGGAGTGAGTTTACTACTGAGCGGACAGACTCCATCCGAAAGGACTGTATCAAAAAGATACTTGCTCAGGGATCTTAGGTTCAAAATGGGCACCCATTTTGTCCCAGTTTGGTTTCTGAACTGTAAATAGGTTTGAGTAAAACCCTGTCCTACTTTCGGATACCGGAACCTCTACAATCACTCCATGATGCACTAGATGATGTAGTGCTTGAAGCAATAAGTTTCTTTCTGGAGGATCCAAGGGAACACTGGATCTTAAAAACCTCTGAGGATGCACCTCTCGTAACCGCGAGATATAATTGAGGTGACCCACTCATCCTGAATTGTTGTTTTACAAATGTCCGCAAAGAGCAGCAAGCCTTCCTCCCACCCAATAGAGTGGGGGCGTCCCCTCAAAAAGGAGGGCTTGGTGCTGGTTTTATAAGAATTTTGGACCCAGGGCCTTTTTTGGCCCTGGCCCTGCGGCTTGTCCCTGGCCCTAGCGCCCTGTTGGAAGTGGAACCGCCCTGACGTTGAGACATTTGAGGAAGCAGCCCCTGGGTTTTTAAACGACAGACGTTTGGTGCTTTTCTTCACAGGAAGTAGAGAACTCTTCCCTCCGGAAATCTTTTGGATATATTTGTCCAAGTGATCACCGAATAAACGTTCCCCATGAAATGGGAAACCAGCCAATACCTTCACAAGGAAGCTTGGCTGACCAGTTCTTAAGCCATAAAAGTCTGCGCATATGTACAGACAAGAGAGCCAGACGAGAAACCTGCTGTATTGAATCCTTTAACCACTTCAAGAATTTATCTCCTTCCTGACCAGAGCATTTTTTGCGATTCAGCATTGCGTTGCTTTAACTGACAATTGCGCGGTCGTGCGACGTTGCACCCAAACAGAATTGACGTCTATTTTTTCCCTACAAATAGAGCTTTCTTTTGGTGGTATTTGATCGCCTCTGTGGTTTTTATTTTTTTCGCTATAAACAAATAAAGAGCATCAATTTTGGAAAAAAATAAACCACATAATATTTTGTACTTTTTGCTATAATAAATATTCCTTTTTTTTTTTTTTTTTTTTTTTTTTAAGCTCATTTTTTCTCAGTTTAGGCCAATATGTATTCTTCTACATATTTTTGGCAATAAGTGTACATTGATTGGTTTGCGCAAAAGTTATAGCGTCTACAAAATAGGGGATAGATTAATGCATTTTTATTATTTATTTTTTTTAATAGTAATGGCGGCGATCTGCAATTTTTATCGTGACTGCGACATTATGGCAGCCACATCGAACAATTTTGACACGATTGGCATTAATACAGCGATCAATGCAATAAAAATGCATTGATTACTGTAAAAATGTCACTGACAGTGAAGGGGTTAACACTAGGGGGCGATCTAGGCATTAACTGTGTTGCCTGGGAGGTGTTTTTAACTGAAGGGGGAGGGGACTGACTAGAGGAAGTGACGGATCGTGGTTCCTAGCTAATAGGAACGCACGATCTGTCACTCCTATCAGAACAGAACAGGGAAGTGTAACACACACTCGTCCCTGTTCTGTGTCTCCTGGTCACGCCTGCTATCCCGACCCCGTGAGCCAACGTATAGCTACGACAGCTCGTGCAGGGGAGCATAACTGCGGCGGTTGTTTAATGTGAAAGATGATGTTACGCCGTGAGAATCGTGAGAGAATCGTGATCTATCTTCTAATCAAAAAAATCACGATTAACATTTTAACCAGTAAGTAATTCATCTGTCAGATTCAGGCTCAGAATACGATCCTGTAGACCACAGCGGCTCCATGACAGATAGCTCTGACGACGGAGTTGTGGTCCCTGCCAAGGTCAGGCGTACCAGACCCCGATCTTCTGCTGTTGTTGAGGTGCAAGAACCGCAGGGCTCTTGTATGGAGCAGAGAAGTACTAGTGCCACTCATCCTTCTGGTGAACTGGCAAGCACCAGCGGCCAAGAACACCCTGGTCGTAGTCAAACCAGCACTGCAATAGCACGTGGTGACGTGGCGAGTCCCATAAGTAGTGTCCCGCTGCCATCTAGAAGACAAAGACAGGCCCGTCAAGCCCATAGTGCCCCTCAACGACCAGTTGTTGGCGCCACACCTAGTTGCCCCATAAGGCCAGACGCTGGTACAAAAAAGTGTCTGTATACTTATTTCAATTGTAAAAAAGTCCAAATGCAGCGCTAAAATAAAATAAATGTCCAAATAATGATAATAGTCCATAGAACTCAATCAGCAATAAAAGATGATGTGAAACCTCCACCAAGCTTCAGTGTGTAAAAGGAAAGCACACCACACCCACGTGCTATCAGTCTGCTTACCAGAAAGATATAAAAAATAGGCGATGTACTCATATATTGCAGAGGGTCAGCAGCAAATCCAAATGGCACACTCCATCATGGGCAGGCACAGCATGGAAACAATCAGGTCACCACATATCAGAAAGCTCAGGACTCGTATTAACGATGGACAGGTTGGTGCAGTCATCAGCAGGAACAAACCAGCAAACAGAAAGCAACAAATAGTGAAGCCCGTAAGGTAAAACAGTAGTAGTTTATTGTAGTCTACTTACAGGTATGAAGTAAAAATCATCACAGAAAACAGGAACAATCCGCGGTTCTCAGCGTACTTGCATTGACCAGCCTGACATGTTTCATCCTATGTGGATATCATCAGAGGCGTGGCCAATGATGCAAGCACGCTCAAATATATAGTGCACTTCTTAAGTCATGCTGACCCCTGATAGGACAGCCATCGTTAATACGAGTCCTGAGCTTTCTGATATGTGGTGACCTGATTGTTTCCATGCTGTGCCTGCCCATGATGGAGTGTGCCATTTGGATTTGCTGCTGACCCTCTGCAATATATGAGTACATCGCCTATTTTTTATATCTTTCTGGTAAGCAGACTGATAGCACGTGGGTGTGGTGTGCTTTCCTTTTACACACTGAAGCTTGGTGGAGGTTTCACATCATCTTTTATTGCTGATTGAGTTCTATGGACTATTATCATTATTTGGACATTTATTTTATTTTAGCGCTGCATTTGGACTTTTATACTTATGTTTGATGCAATCTACAAACTATGCTAGCTGCTTTTTGTGTTCTTTTCAGTTAGCGCAGATATTTACTTGTTTTTTTCACTGTGTATTATTTCAATTGGCTTTGCTGAACGCTCATGTGCTATATAGAGCTTCAGGACGGACTGGATCCTTCCTTAAATTATAGGAAGAGATCGTCAGAGCCCTTCTGTTTCCAGATGGTGCTTCACCTCACCTTCCCAATCCAAATGCAGTAAGCCGGCAGCATGAGAGGCATTTTCTTTATGTCCTCCCTGGTACCCCTACCCAACGAGCCCCCCAAACAAGATGTCGTGTCTGTAGCAAGCGTGGATATAGGCGTGACATCCACTATTATTGTCCCTCCTGTCCTGACTATCCTGGTGTTTGTATTGGTGAATGTTTTGAACACTACCATACACTAGTGGAGTATTAGTGTAGGGTACAGCACTGCACAGACTAGGACACACTTTCACAGGGTCTCCCAAGATGCCATCGCATTTTGAGAGACCTGAACCTGGAACCGTTACAGTTACAACCGTTAGTTACAAAAAAAAAAAAAAAAACAACACACAAAAAATATATAAAATAAAAACAAAACAAAAATAGTTGTCATTATATTGTTCTGCTCTTTTTTACTCTATTCTATTCTGTAATGTTTTATTGTTATGTTTAACCATGTTTGATTTTCAGGTATGTAATTGTTTTATACTTTACTGTTTACTGTGTTTTATTGTTAACCATTTTTTTGTTGTCAGGTATGCCATTCAGCTGCAGCGCAGATTTATTTATCTTGACAGCAACAGCGTTTGCTCCCACGATACATAAAGCCGTGACTCCAGCGCTGTAGGAGGTGATTTCATCACCACAGTTAAAAAAAAAAAAAAAAAAAAGAGCATATATGCAAAAGCATGGGGGCAGCAGGGGTGGAGGAGCGATCTGCTCCTAACTTTTGGGGTGGATGCCCCCATGCTTCGGCATATATATATTTTAGGCACAGATTGCATTAAAAAATGTTTTATTTTTTACTATTTTTTTGTATTTGCTTTGCAGGTATAGTATGTTCTACTGTTATACTGTAATGTTACTTTATTTTATTGTTAACCATCATTTGCTTAGCAGGTACACCATTCAGTTGCAGCGCGGATTTATCTTTCTTGACAGCAACAGCGTTTGCTCCCACGATACATAAAGCCGTGACTCCAGCGCTGTAGAAGAAGGAGACTTCACCACCACAGTTAAAAACAAAATGGTGCATGTATGCCCATCATTAGAAGTGGGTGGATGAAGGGAGGTATTCTAATAGTGGGCAAACCCACCGATCAATCTCTTTTTTTTGCAGCCACAGGCTGCATGAAAAAAAGATTAAAATATATGCCCTACAAGGACCAGCAACGTACTGGTATGTTGCTGGACTTTGAATGGTTATATCAGAATGATGCCTGCGGGTTTAGGTATCATCTTGGTATCATTCTTTTCAGCCAGCGGTCGGCTTTTATGTAAAAGCAATCCTAGCGGTTAATTAGCTTCTGGACTGCTTTTACTAACAGTGGGAAGCAATGTCCACCCCCCCCCCCCCCCCACCGTCTTCCATGGCTTTCGCCGGCTCTCCTGTCCCAACAGGTAACCTGAGAATGCAGCACGTTGTTCCGTCAGCTGACCATAGAGCCGATCAGAGACCAGAATGGCTCCAATCATCTCTATGGCCTAAGAAACCGGAAGCTACGAGCATTTCATGACTTAGATTTTGCCGGATATAAACAGCGCCATTGGGAAAGCATTTTATCACACCGATTTTGGGGTGGTCAGATACTTTGAGGGCAGAGGAGAGATCTAGGGTCTAATAGACCGCATTTTATAAAAAAAAAAAAAAGAAGAGTACCTGTCACTAGCTATTGCTATCATAGGGGATATTTACATTCCCTGAGATAACAATAAAAAAGAAAAAAAAAAAAGAAAGGAACAGTTTAAAAATAAAATAAAAAAAAGCAAAATAAATAATTAAAAAAAAAACAAAAAAGGACCCCTGTCCCCTCATGCTCTCGCGCAAAGGCGAACGCAAGCGTTGGTCTGGCGTCATATGTAAACAGCAATTGCCTATGCATGTGAGGTATCACTGCGAAGGTCAGATCGAGGGCAGTAATTTTAGCAGTAGACCTCCTCTGTAAATCTAAAATGGTAACCTGTAAAGGATTTTAAAGGCTTTTAAAAATGTATGTAGTTTTTCGCCGCTACATGTTTGTGCGCAATTTTAAAGCATGTCGTGTTTGGTATCCATGTACTCGGCCTAAGATCATCTTTTTTATTTCATCAAAAATTTGGGCAATATAGTGTGTTTTAGTGCACTAAAATTAAAAAAAGTGTATTTTTTCCACAAAAAAAAAATGCATGTGAATGGGTGTAAATTTTTGATTTTACTACTCACTGCCCATCACAGTTTCGGAGGCCATGGAATGCCCAGATGGCACAAACCCCCCCCCCCCCCAAATGACCCCATTTTGGAAAGTAGACACCCCAAGATATTTGCGGAGAGGTATGGTGAGTATTTTGCAGGCCACGCTTTTTGTCACAAAGTTTTGAAAATTGAAAAAAGAAAAACAAATACATTTTTCTTTTCTTTCTTCATTTTCAAAAACAAATGAGAGCTGCAAAATACTCACCATGCCTCTCAGCAAATAGTTTGGGTTGTCTACTTTCCAAAATGGGGTCTTTGGGGGGGGGTGTTGTGCCATCTTGGCATTTTATGGCCTTCAAAACTGTGATAGGTAATGAGGAGTGGAATCAAAAATTTACACCCTTAAAAAGCCTGAAGGCGGTGCTTGGTTTTCGGGGCCCCCGTACGCGGCTAGGCTCCCGAAAAGTCCCACACATGTGGTATCCCCGTACTCAAGAGAAGCAGCAGAATGTATTTTGTTGTGTAATTCCACATATGCCCATGGCATGTTTGAGCAATATATCATTTAGTGACAACTTTGTACAAAAAAATAAATAAATAAAAAAACAGTTTGTCATTTTCCCGTAACTTGTGGCAAAATATAAAATATTCCATGGACTAAACATGCCTCTCAGCAAATAGCTTGGGGTATCTACTTTCCAAAATGGGGTCATTTGGGGGGGTTATGTGCCATCTTGGCATTTTATGGCCTTCAAAACTGTGATAGGTAGTGAGGAGTGAAAACAAAAATTTACACCCTTAGAATTCCTACAGGCAGTGCTTGGTTTTCAGGGTCCCGTACGCGGCTAGGCTCCCAAAAATTCCCACACATGTGGTATCCCCGTACTCAGGAGAAGCAGAAAAATGTATTTTGGGGTGAAATTCCACATATAACCATGGCATGTGTGAGCAATATATCATTTAGTGACAACTTTTAGTAAATTTTTTTTTTTGTTGTCATTCAATCACTTGGGACAAAAAAAATTAAATATTCAATGGGCTCAACATACCTCTCAGAAATTTCCTTGGGGTGTCTACTTTCCAAAATGGGGTCATTTGGGGGGGTGGGGGGTTTGTACTGCCCTGCCATTTTAGCACCTCAAGAAATGAGATAGGCAGTCATAAACTAAAAGCTGTGCAAATTCCAGAAAATGTACCCTAGTTTGTAGACGCTATATTTTGCGCAAACCAATATAAGCTTATTGACATTTTTTTTACCAAAGACATGTGGCTGAATACATTTTGGCCTAAATGTATGACTAAAATTGAGTTTATTGGATTTTTCTTATAACAAAAAGTAGAAAATATAATTTTTTTTTTCAAAATTTTTGGTCTTTTTCCGTTTATATCGCAAAAAATAAAAATTGCAGAGGCAATCAAATACCATCAAAAGAAAGCTCTATTTGTGTGAACAAAAGGGCGCAAATTTTGTTTGGGTACAGCATTGCATGACCGCGCAATTACCAGTTAAAGCGACGCAGTGCCAAATTGTAAAGAGTCCTCTGGTATTTAGGCAGCCAAATGGTCCAGGGGTTAAGAGGTTAAACATTTTGCCAAGGCACCCCTGAAGAAACCTCAAAGCATCATGGTTGAAAAAGGCGGATCTGGAAAATATTATATATATATATATATATATATATATATATATATATATTATATATCAGGGGAAAATCGTGGGTGAGTGTTATATGCCGATCGCTAATTGTGAGCGGAGCGATCGCGCCGAGATGCACATAGCTGAGTGTACTCGGCTCTTCTCGGCTCCGCTCACAGTCCCGCCCAGTCCCGCCATTGGACCTGTGTTATGTCCATCACAGGGCGGGACTGGGCATGACTGTGAGCGGAGCCGAGAAGAGCCGAGTACACTCGGCTATGTGTATCTCGGCTCGGCTCCGCCGAGTCCCTGCAATCTCGGCGGCGCCATATTTAAATCTGGACAAGGCTGCAATGGACACTGGGGGCAAGGCTGCACTGGCAAGGCTGCAGTGGACACTGGGGGCAAGGCTGCACTGGCAAGGCTGCAGTGGACACTGGGGGCAAGGCTGCACTGGCAAGGCTGCAGTGGACACCGGGGGCAAGGCTGCACTGGCAAGGCTGCAGTGGACACCGGGGGCAAGGCTGCACTGGCAAGGCTGCAGTGGACACCGGGGGCAAGGCTGCACTGGCAAGGCTGCAGTGGACACCGGGGGCAAGGCTGCACTGGCAAGGCTGCAGTGGACTCCGGGGGCAAGGCTGCACTGGCAAGGCTGCAATGGACACTGGGGGCAAGGCTGCACGGGCAAGGCTGCAATGGACACTGGGGGCAGGGCTGCACTGGACACTGGGGGCAGGGCTGCACTGGACACTGGGGGCAGGGCTGCACTGGACACTGGGGGCAGGGCTGCACTGGACACTGGGGGCAGGGCTGCACTGGACACTGGGGGCAGGGCTGCACTGGACACTGGGGGCAGGGCTGCACTGGACACTGGGGGCAGGGCTGCACTGGACACTGGGGGCAGGGCTGCACTGGACACTGGGGGCAGGGCTGCACTGGACACTGGGGGCAGGGCTGCACTGGACACTGGGGGCAGGGCTGCACTGGACACTGGGGGCAGGGCTGCACTGGACACTGGGGGCAGGGCTGCACTGGACACTGGGGGCAAGGCTGCACTGGACACTGGGGGCAAGGCTGCACTGGACACTGGGGGCAAGGCTGCACTGGACACTGGGGGCAAGGCTGCACTGGACACTGGGGGCAAGGCTGCACTGGACACTGGGGGCAAGGCTGCACTGGACACTGGGGGCAAGGCTGCACTGGACACTGGGGGCAAGGCTGCACTGGACACTGGGGGCAAGGCTGCACTGGACACTGGGGGCAAGGCTGCACTGGACACTGGGGGCAAGGCTGCACTGGACACTGGGGGCAAGGCTGCACTGGACACTGGGGGCAAGGCTGCACTGGACACTGGGGGCAAGGCTGCACTGGACACTGGGGGCAAGGCTGCACTGGACACTGGGGGCAAGGCTGCACTGGACACTGGGGGCAAGGCTGCACTGGACACTGGGGGCAAGGCTGCACTGGACACTGGGGGCAAGGCTGCACTGGACACTGGGGGCAAGGCTGCACTGGACACTGGGGGCAAGGCTACACTGGACACCGGGGAAGGCTGCACTGACAAGGCTGCACTGACAAGGCTGCAGATGGACACTGATAAGGCTGCATTGATGGGCATTTAAATGTAAGGTTTTTTTTACAGAACATGTCCAACCAGATATTATCCATAGAGAAGGTTGCTACAAAGCATTTTTCAGTTCTGATATAAAACTCAAACACACTGGAGTTTCAACTGCTAACTGTAGCACAGATGTAAGCACAAGGACTAGATTATCTGCTGTCAGTGACTTTAGAAGCAACATTTGGGATGACAATAGGACCAACTGCATCCGGAAATGCAAAGCAGATCACACAGCCTTAGAATTGTCATCCACTCTACAGTGAGTAATTAATGTACTGGGAAATCTGGGGACTTGTAATTAAAGGAAATTTTAAAAAAGCAAGTCAAATGAAAGAAAAATCAATGTAAACTACATAAGCCCTAAGGCCATTTTAAAATTTGTAAATATCTCCTCTAAGCTTCAAAGCTGTCTTTCGCCCAGCCAATCAGCAGGTCCTGGCCAAAAATCATTGGCTAGAAACTGCTAATCGACTTGAGCTGTAGCGAATGACAGCACGCATGCTCACTACCTGGAAATGCTGAATCATACAAACTAACACTATATATATATATATATATATATATATATATATATATATATATATATATATATATATATACACACACATACACAAACACACTAAAACCTTGGTTTAGGAGCGTTTTGCAAGACGAGAAAAATGTTTTCATAAATTTTGAACTACATATAATATACAAGCAACGTCTTAATATAGGAATAGCGTCATGTCACAACTGAGTAAAAAAAGAGAAGAGAGGCGCCTCTAAGTGTAGCAATACAGTTACATTTAGGCTCGATTCACACAGGGGCAACACGACTTCAACGCGACTTCAACACGACTTGTGGATCCGACTTTGCCCTGCGACATGTGTCCGACTTTCAATGAACGGGGATCCGACTTGGATCCCCGCCACTGTGTTTGGTATGAATCTTGAGGGGGAACTCCGCGCCAAATTTTAAATAAAAATCCGGCATGGGTTCCCCCTCCAAGAGCATACCAGGCCCTTGGGTCCCCCCAATCCATACCAGACCCTTATCCGAGCACGCAGCCCGGCCAGACAGGAATGGGGGTGGGGACGAGCGAGCGCCCCCCCCCCCCCTCCTGAACCGTACCAGGCCGCATGCCCTCAACATGGGGGGTTAGTGCCTTGGGAGAGGGGGCGCGTTGCGGCCCCCCCCAAAGCACCTTGTCCCCATGTTGATGAGGACAAGGGCCTCTTCCCGACAACTCTGGCCGTTGGTTGTTGGGGTCTGCGGGCGGAGGGCTTATCGGAATCCGGGAGCCCCCTTTAATAAGGGGGCCCCCAGATCCCGGCCCCCACCCTATGTGAATGAGTATGGGGTACATCGTACCCCTACCCATTCACCTAGGGAAAAAGTGTCAATTTAAAAAAAAAAACTACACAGATTTTTAAAGTATTTTATTAGACAGCTCCGGGGGTCTTCTTCCGACTTCGGGGGTCTCTCCGGTTCTTCTCCGCGCTCTCCGGGTCTTCTGCCGGGCTCCTCCACTCTCTTCTGCTCTTTTGCCGCTCTTTTGCTAAAGCGGAGGAGCCCGGTCTTCAATCTTCTGCCCTCTTCTCTTCTTCTGATGTTGACACGACGCTCTCTGGGGCTAGAATGCACTCTGAGCGCTCCGCTCTGACTTAAATAGGTGGTGACCACGCCCCCTTATGTCGTCACAGTCCCTGGGCATGAGAAGAACCGGAGAGACCCCCGAAGTCGGAAGAAGACCCCCGGAGCTGTCTAATAAAATACTTTAAAAATCTGTGTAGTTTTTTTTTTTAAATTGACACTTTTTCCCTAGGTGAATGGGTAGGGGTACGATGTACCCCATACTCTTTCACATAGGGTGGGGGCCGGGATCTGGGGGCCCCCTTATTAAAGGGGGCTCCCGGATTCCGATAAGCCCTCTGCCCGCAGACCCCGACAACCAACGGCCAGGGTTGTCGGGAAGAGGCCCTTGTCCTCATCAACATGGGGACAAGGTGCTTTGGGGGGGGGCCGCAACGCGCCCCCTCTCCCAAGGCACTAACCCCCCATGTTGAGGGCATGCGGCCTGGTACGGTTCAGGAGGGGGGGGGGGGGCGCTCGCTCGTCCCCACCCCCATTCCTGTCCGGCCGGGCTGCGTGCTCGGATAAGGGTCTGGTATGGATTGGGGGGGACCCCCCCACGCCGTTTTTTCGGCGTAGGGGGTTCCCCTCAAGGTCCATACCAGACCCAAGGGCCTGGTATGCTCTTGGAGGGGGAACCCATGCCGGATTTTTACGCGGAGTTCCCCCTCAAGATCATCTGAGCACAAGTCGCATGCCGAAGTCGGATCATGCGAGACGGCGATCCGACTTTGATCCGACTTCAATGATAGTCAATAGGCTGAAGTCGGATCAAAGTCGGATCAAAGTAGTACAGGGAGTACGCTCTGAAGTCGGAGCGACTTCAGTAGCGTCTATTAAGACGCTAGCGTTCACTCCCATTGAGACTATTTCTGGGGCGACTTGAGGGCGTACAAGTCGGATCCCAAGTCGCCCCAGTGTGAACCGAGCCTTAAGGAAGGCACAACATTTAGAAACTCACATGGTTGATGATTAAAACAGGGACATCCAAGCATCCGGGGTAAAGCGGTCTACATCAACCATCCTCCACACCGACGTCATCCTTTCTACGCTGCGCTCCAAGAGCGGGTCAAGCCTCGCTTTCAGTCCGCTCTACTGCAGGGTAGTCTACCCGGTCATGATTGCAGACTGACAGCGGTGAGAGCCGACGGTGCGCGGATGGACTGTGGACCACTTTACCCCGGATTCCTGCATGCTTAGATGTGCCACTTAATCAACCATGTGAGTTGCTAAATATTGTACCGTCATTAAATGTAACCATATTGCTACACTTAGATGCACCTCTCTTTTGAACGCTCTAGCTCCTGCTGGATTTTGCTTCTAATCTCTTTGTGGAGGCAGCAGATACCAAATTTTGACAGGTGCCCGCTCCCACTTCTGGTCAAATTGCTGCAACGATCTAAGCGCCCTTCCTTCTTAGTCACTTGGGACACATCACAGGTCTCAGGAAACTGCGGGACCATTTCGGAGCGCAGCGCGGCTCATGAATGGGCAATGGCAAGCCAACTGTGAAGCCGCAAGGAGCCACAGTCGGCTGCTCACAGTTAAGATGCGGACACTGGACCTGAAGACCGGCAAAGGTCAGGTAAGGGCATTGATGGATCCTAGGACAATTTCTGAACACATATATGACCAAACAAGACTGCGCTAGCAATAGAATAAATTAAAATAAAATAAAAACGTGTCAAACCAAATGCATTGTAAAAATATGGTGGATGAAACAAAATATTATATAAAAGAAAAGGTAGGATAGGATATATACCTAACACGCCACACTATGTGCAAAATAAAAGCGTGCACGAATGCATTAGCAAAATAAATAACTCATAGTAGCATATAGAATGTGTACATAATATACATGTGCAACTGTGGAGTGATAAGGGTGAGCTTATTACTGCACTAAAACAAAAAAATATATATAAATGTATGTGCTCTCCTAGTTTCACAGACACCAATATAGATAACACTGATGAGGTCTTCTAAGAAAACGCTGCGTGAATAGATAAACCAAAAAAAGTCACCAATAGCAGAGGTTGCAAACTAAAAGTATTAGGTTGGATGGAAAACTTCCATAGCAGAAACAATTGGCAGACTGCCAGCTAACCAATCCGTGTAGTAGGCAGGGCAAGCGGTAAGCTGATGTTGAAAATGCCCGGAAGAAACCTTTGGAAGACCACAGAGACTCGCGTTCCGCACAAAAAAGGAAAGAAAGAAAAAATATATGGTGTAAAACCTTACGGTACCAAGGGTCACCTGCGCATATATGCGCTACTCACGGGACCGGGATGCAGAGCAGGCAATCAGATGCTAGGTCGGTTCGCCGCTAGCCAGCGTGCGTTCCACCCGCTCCAGGAAGTGATGTCACTGGTCACTAGTTTAGCGTAGGCAGGATGTTGCGTCGACGCGTTTCGACCCTCCCCCAGGGCGTTATCAAAGACTCAACATCCTGCTCATGCAAAAATTATTTATATTGTTACGCTCGGTGAGTGACAGCCATTTGCGGCCAATGGGTGAATTAACTCCCATTACTTCCTTTATCATCATATCCTGTTGCAATCAAAACTTTAATCAGTAGTTGGAGACACAAACATTTCAAATGGCAAATGTATATGCCTGTGTTTAACAGACTGACAGGTTAAATGCTCATCGTCTTAAACAAAGGCAAAATATGTGTTACAACAGGATGTTTGGACGAATACAAATTCTATACAATGTGTGTTGACTATCTGATTTCCTAGTTATATTTAACAATAAAAATTCATTCTTTAATATAAAAAACATCAAATATATAAAAATAAAAATTAAAATAATAAAAATATAGATGTATGTGAGGGGATCCTACACATACAAATGGATCCATAATTCATCATATATTTTTTTTATAATACTTAAAAACATGACACTATACCTTGCTAATTGCTGACAATATTGCACCAAAAGAGAATATTTATATCACATGATCATGGGTAGTAAGGTATGGAAATAACCCAACAAATATTAAAAATGGATAACAGTAATCGTGGACAAAAAGAAAACAAGTGGGAAAAAAAAAATATATAGTAAAATGTCAAAATCTGATAGGATGAAATAAAAAAATATAATTGAGATATAATAAAAATCACCAATTGGAAAGAAAACAATTTAAGTCCAACTCAATGTTCAAACCCAGGGGATTCAGCGTACGCAATCTATGTATCCACTGGGTTTCATTTTGGGAAATGTTTTGCCTAAGGTTAGAGCCTCGCCAGTGTTCCTCAACCCTATCAATCCCACAAAAAGTGAGTAGACTAGGGTCCTGGTTGTGAAATATCCTGAAATGGTTAGAGAGGCCATGGAACTTATATCCCTTTTTTATCCTATTCACATGTTCTTTAAGTCTTATGCCCAATTGTCTGGTGGTTCTTCCTACGTACTGAAGATTACAAGGACAGGACAAAAGGTAGGTGACATGTGTGGTGCTGCAAGTTATGAATTTATTAATTTCATAGGATCTACCGTCTGCCAAGGAACTGAAGTGGGTGGTTTTCCATTTTCGGAATTTAGATGTCCTACACATTACACACCTGCCACAGCTATAAAACCCAACACTATCTAGAAAGGTGCATACCTTTCTAGGGGGGTCTATGACATTGTGGGCCAGCTGGAGTCTTAAAGTAGGTGGCTTGGTGTAAATGAATTTGGGTTGTTTAGGTAACACCTTCTTGAGGTCATTGTCCTGAAGCAGAAGGGGCCAATGCCTCCTGACAATTTTCTCCAGGTCACAATACTGTCTGTTGAAGCCTGTAAAAAAGGACAAACTAAAATTTTCCTGTTCCCTTTTCTCTTTTGTTTTGAACAGATCGCTTCTATCCATTTCCCCAACCGTTTGTTTTATCTTTTCTAATTTCTCCAAACTATAACCCTTTTCTAAAAATCTTTTCAAAATGATGTTAGCTTGCAAGTTGTAGTCACTCAAATTGCTACAGTTTCTCCTGATCCTCAGTCAGCTATTCAGGATCAGGATCAGGATCATAAGACTTAAAGAAAAGATAAAACAAACGGTTGGGGAAATGGATAGAAGCGATCTGTTCAAAACAAAAGAGAAAAGGGAACAGGAAAATTTTAGTTTGTCCTTTTTTACAGGCTTCAACAGACAGTATCCTGACCTGGAGAAAATTGTCAGGAGGCATTGGCCCCTTCTGCTTCAGGACAATGACCTCAAGAAGGTGTTACCTAAACAACCCAAATTCATTTACACCAAGCCACCTACTTTAAGACTCCAGCTGGCCCACAATGTCATAGACCCCCCTAGAAAGGTATGCACCTTTCTAGATAGTGTTGGGTTTTATAGCTGTGGCAGGTGTGTAATGTGTAGGACATCTAAATTCCGAAAGCGGAAAACCACCCACTTCAGTTCTTTGGCAGACGGTAGATCCTATGAAATTAATAAATTCATAACTTGCAGCACCACACATGTCACCTACCTTTTGTCCTGTCCTTGTAATCTTCAGTACGTAGGAAGAACCACCAGACAATTGGGCATAAGACTTAAAGAACATGTGAATAGGATAAAAAAGGGATATAAGTTCCATGGCCTCTCTAACCATTTCAGGATATTTCACAACCAGGACCCTAGTCTACTCACTTTTTGTGGGATTGATAGGGTTGAGGAACACTGGCGAGGCTCTAACCTTAGGCAAAACATTTCACAAAATGAAACCCAGTGGATACATAGATTGCGTACGCTGAATCCCCTGGGTTTGAACATTGAGTTGGACTTAAATTGTTTTCTTTCCAATTGGTGATTTTTATTATATCTCAATTATACTTTATTTCATCCTATCAGATTTTGACATTTTACTATATTTTTTTTTTTTTTTCCCACTTGTTTTCTTTTTGTCCACGATTACTGTTATCCATTTTTAATATTTGTTGGGTTATTTCCATACCTTACTACCCATGATCATGTGATATAAATATTCTCTTTTGGTGCAATATTGTCAGCAATTAGCAAGGTATAGTGTCATGTTTTTAAGTATTATAAAAAAAATATATGATGAATTATGGATCCATTTGTATGTGTAGGATCCCCTCACATACATCTATATTTTTATTATTTTAATTTTTATTTTTATATATTTGATGTTTTTTATATTAAAGAATGAATTTTTATTGTTAAATATAACTAGGAAATCAGATAGTCAACACACATTGTATAGAATTTGTATTCGTCCAAACATCCTGTTGTAACACATATTTTGCCTTTGTTTAAGACGATGAGCATTTAACCTGTCAGTCTGTTAAACACAGGCATATACATTTGCCATTTGAAATGTTTGTGTCTCCAACTACTGATTAAAGTTTTGATTGCAACAGGATATGATGATAAAGGAAGTAATGGGAGTTAATTCACCCATTGGCCGCAAATGGCTGTCACTCACCGAGCGTAACAATATAAATAATTTTTGCATGAGCAGGATGTTGAGTCTTTGATAACGCCCTGGGGGAGGGGTGAAACGCGTCGACGCAACATCCTGCCTACGCTAAACTAGTAACCAGTGACATCACTTCCTGGAGCGGGTGGAACGCACGCTGGCTAGCGGCGAACCGACCTAGCATCTGATTGCCTGCTCTGCATCCCGGTCCCGTGAGTAGCGCATATATGCGCAGGTGACCCTTGGTACCGTAAGGTTTTACACCATATATTTTTTCTTTCTTTCCTTTTTTGTGCGGAACGCGAGTCTCTGTGGTCTTCCAAAGGTTTCTTCCGGGCATTTTCAACATCAGCTTACCGCTTGCCCTGCCTACTACACGGATTGGTTAGCTGGCAGTCTGCCAATTGTTTCTGCTATGGAAATTTTCCATCCAACCTAATACTTTTAGTTTGCAACCTCTGCTATTGGTGACTTTTTTTGGTTTATCTATTCACGCAGCATTTTCTTAGAAGACCTCATCAGTGTTATCTATATTGGTGTCTGTGAAACTAGGAGAGCACATACATTTATATATATTTTTTTGTTTTAGTGCAGTAATAAGCTCACCCTTATCACTCCACAGTTGCACATGTATATTATGTACACATTCTATATGCTACTATGAGTTATTTATTTTGCTAATGCATTCGTGCACGCTTTTATTTTGCACATAGTGTGGCGTGTTAGGTATATATCCTATCCTACCTTTTCTTTTATATAATATTTTGTTTCATCCACCATATTTTTACAATGCATTTGGTTTGACACGTTTTTATTTTATTTTAATTTATTCTATTGCTAGCGCAGTCTTGTTTGGTCATATATATCACTAAAAGTCTAGCACTTTTTGTTTCTGCTGCTGCAACAGGCTAGTCCGATCAATACCATACCACTCATTAATTGCGAGCGCTGGTTTTTATGTATATACATTTCTGAACACATCCTCCAGCTCAGTAACTGAAAGCCTGGACCTTGGAGAAAGTCTGCAGGATCTTAGCTTCATACCTATGATGCATTGATCGTGGGTGCAACACTTTGCAGGCTCCTATGGAAATAAAAAAATTGTTGTTTTTTTCTAAAAAGTAGACTTGGTCTTTAGGCCACATTCACACTTTGTGATTTGGAAATCGCAACGATTTTGCCCTCAATTCCAAATTGCAGCAATCGCTGCAAAACACACAACATGCATTAGAGTGCCATTCTAAAAAAGGCACCCCAAACGCTGTGCCATTTTGCAGCAACTGTCACGCGGAAGAACCATGCAGCAAAAAGCACCTTAAAGAGGAGTTCCACCCAGGGGGGCCATTAAAAAAAAAAAAATTAAAAGTCAGCAGCTACAAATACTGCAGCTGCTGACTTTTAATTGGACACTCACCTGTCCCAGGGTCCAGCGATGCGGGGGATCGAAGCCCCGCTCGTCCCCCCCCTCCGCTCGTCGGCGCCGGCATTTCAACTGTGGGCGCCGGGCTGTGGCTTCACAGCCTGGCACCCACTGCGCATGCGCGAGCGGCGCCGAGCGCCGTGATTGGCCGCTTAATCACCTGGGACCTGCAATGGGTCCCAGATGATTGACAGGAGGGAGGGAGAAGAGCTGAGCCCTTCCTGTGCCAGGGGGAAGTGATGTCACCAGCCCAGGCAGACGAAGGGGCAGACTACGAGGGACCACCTAGCAACAGGCATTTAGAGGTAAGTAAAAAAAAAAAAAATATCCAAATGTTTTTTTGGTTTTTTTTTTAGAATTATTTAGATATGTTTGTTTTTTTGGGTGGAACCCCACTTTAAGGCCTCATGCACACTGGATGTTAAAATAGCATTATGAAAACGCCAGTAGCTTTGCAGTGACCTTTTTCAACTTTTTTCAACATTTTTGCAATATCGTTTTTTAGCGTTTATTAGCGTTTTTCCGCGTTAGCGTTTTTTCAAAAAAAATTTTTTTTTTCAATGGATCAAAAACGTTAAAAACCGTTGGTGAGCTACGTTTTTGAGCGTTTATCAGCGTTAGAGCATTTTTACAGCTGAAAAACGTCTCAGAACCCACTGGGTCCTGGGTTTTTTTTACAGATTAAAAACGCCTATGCCATTTGCAGCTCAAAAACGCCTA
Organism: Lithobates clamitans; assembly: GCA_037952925.1. Classification (NCBI taxonomy): domain Eukaryota; kingdom Metazoa; phylum Chordata; class Amphibia; order Anura; family Ranidae; genus Lithobates; species Lithobates clamitans. Next base: position 6,208,445 of record JBBGZY010000458.1, read on the forward strand.
GGTGGGCATGAAGCCATAGACTTATATGCAGGCGTTTTTAAGCTGCAAAAAACGCTCAAAAAAGCGGCTGTAAAAACGTCCGTGTGCATGAGGCCTTAGAAATAACATGAAGCTTGATGTCCATAAAAGGAGCAGGGGCTTCTTTTGGGCAACAGATGCATACAGGGAAGCCTCCTCAAGTGAATAGGAGCGACACACAGAATTGCATGAGAATCGCGCAATAAAAATTGCAAGTGGCTGCACAGTGTGAACAGGGCATTTAAAGCTCAACTATGAATAATCAAAAGGCCTTCCTTGAAGTGGAGCTGTGCCTCAATGCAAGAGTTAACTGCTTCTATATACCTAGGGGACCACAGCTTTTATACCTCCTATAAGCTCCCCCAAACTGCTAGTTCAGTCCCCAAAGCCTTTTCTTTCCTGGACTCCAGTGGTCAAAGGTCCCTGACATCATAAATACAGATGCAGAGAACATACTTTATTGCACTTCATTGGACAAGAGCATATGGAGGGACAGACCACTGCCGGGTGACCAGATAAGAACTTTTATATAATTACATTGGTCCACCTTGGACCAATTTAATTAACTATGTGCCTAGAGCTACACAATTAATCATTATTGTTATTATTCCCTCTTGCGATCTTGGCAAAGCATTTTCCCAACTCTTTCTATGCAGACAATTCTCTGCTGAAGCCGACAGCTGTCAAAAAAAAAAAACACAAACAGGCAGTCTGCCAAGTATCACAACATTCCTCAGCCACCAACTATAAACATTGTAGCGTTTTGTCCTTTAGATCAAAGGAATGAACTTCAGTGTGTAAATGAGGGAAGTTTACTGAACTAAAACCTTTTTCTGATATTTGTTTCAAGTTCAAATCATATTTATAGAAAATTACTTAGCCTCCAAACATATATATATATATATATATTACACACATTATATTTTTAAGCAGAGACCATAGAGACTAGAAATAGGATTTTTATAACAGCTTACCTGTAAAACCCTTCTTTTCTTGGAGTACATTACGGGACACAGAGCACCATAGTAATAACTATATGGGTTATAGACCACCTTTAGGTGGATGGACACTGGTATAACCAAAAAAGAAACAGGAAGTGCTCCTCCCTATATAACCCCTCCCATACTGGGAGTATCTCAGTTTTTGTAGCAAAATATACACATATCTCAATAAGAGGGGAGCGACCTCTGTGATCCGTGATGTACTCCAAGAAAAGGATTTTACAGGTAAGCTGTTATAAAAGTCCTATTTTCTTTATCGTACATCACGGGACACAGTGCACCATAGTAATAACTATATGGGATGTCCCTAAGCAATGCCACCTGAGGGGGGGGGAGACACAAAGCAAATAGCAGCCGCCAGGGGTGAGGACCTATACTGCTGCCTGCAGCACACTGCGCCCGGTGTCCTCCTGCCATTTTACATCCATTGGATAGAATCTCGTGAATGTATGTACTGACGACCAAGTAGCGGCCTTGCAAACCTGAGCCACAGAGGCTTGGTGATGCACTGCCCATGAAGCACTGACTACCCTGGTAGAGTGTGCTTTAATCTTAAAGGGAAGAACCCTTCTTTTCAGGCCATAAGCCTGACTAATCACCTGACAAATCCACTTAGCAACAGTAGATTTTGATGCTGCCTGACCCTTTCTAGGGCCTTCCCGGCAACACAAACAAAATATCAGTTTTCCGTATCTGAGCAGTCGCTTTAAGATAGGCTTCAATTGCTCTCACTACATCGAGATAATGTAATAATTTTTCTTCTGCAGAACGAGGTTCTGGGAAAAAGGAAGGTAAGGAAACATCTTGATTGAGATGAAAACCAGACACTACCTTTGGCAAAAAGGTTGGGTGCGGACGCAGTACAACCTTATCCTTGTGAATGATTAAGTATGGCTCTTAACAGGAGAAAGCAGACAATTCTGATACTCTTCTTGCAGATGTTATCGCAACCAGGAATACCAATTTCCGTGTCAAGGCCAGCTTCATTTCTACTCCTAATTGGAAAAAGGCCAGAATTCTTCCTATGAAATACTTACGAAGATGCCAACCCTTGGTCTCACACCAAGTGATGTAGGCCCTTCAGACCCTGTAATAAATGGTTCTGGAGGCCGGCTTTCTGACATTAATCAGGGTGGTTACTATCGAACCTGAAAGCCCCGATTTTTTAGAATGTGGGCTTCAATAGCCACACCGTTAAATTTAGCATTTGTAAGGCAGGATGGAATACTGATCCCTGCGACAGCAGGTCCGGAAGAGGTGGAAGAGTCAAAGACTCCCCTACTGTCATTCTCACGATCCCTGCATACCAGGGTTTTCTGGGCCATGCCGGGGCCACTAGGATTACCGGCTTCCCTTCTCCCCATATTCCGTGAAGCAGCCGTGGTAGCAGCTGAACTGGAGGGAATGCATAAATCAGTGAAAACTGATTCCACGTGGATCCCTTGTTCTCGCCACAAAGTTGTCCAACTTCTTGTTGAACCTGGACGCCTATGGCCAAAAAAGACATCAGGATGTAGAGATCATTCTCCCGGCAACAACTGTTGACAGCTCAGAAAATCTGCCTGCCAATTTTCCACTCCTGGAATGTAAACTGCAGATAGGCAAGGAACATGTTTCGCTGCCCAAGACAGAATATGGTCCACCTCAGTTTGGGCAGCATGGCTTCTGGAGCCCCCTTGGTGATTGCTATAGGTCACTGCTTTGGCATTGTATCCTGACAGGAGCATTCTGCAACCTAGACGTCCAGGCTATTAGAGCTAGACGTACTGCCCGAATCTCTAGGATATTGATGGGCAAGGTCTTCCCGGACTCTGACCACTTCCCTTGAACAGTGGTCTCTTCTAGAACTGCTCCGCAGCCCCATACGCTGTTGCCCCAGGCATAGGAGGGGAAGTCTTGAAAGAAGGCCATCTATTCTTTTTCTTAACCGGCAGAAGGGTACTCTTACCCCCAGAAATCTTTTGGATATACTTATCCAAATCTTCCCTAAACAACCTTTCTCCATGAAAGGGAAACCTAGCCAAGAGCTTCTTTGCATGGTTACTCGGCTGACCAATTTTTAAGCCAGATTCCTGCACATATGTATCAACATAAGCGCAAGGCGAGACACCGGATGGATAGAATCCTTGATATCGTCCACTGCAAAGTATAGGGCCCTAGGTAGCTCAGATAAACTTTGGGCCTCATTAGCTTGAGCAGGAACTTTAATAACCTGCTCATCTCAGTGGCTTAATGGATGCACTCCTACCCAGGAATACTCAGACCATGGGTTCAAATCCCAAGCATGAAGTATTGCCTGCTTCAGACCATAGGTTCAAATCCCAAAAGATGGTATCACCAGCTTAAACTTTAATAATCTGCTTGAGTTCATCCCAAAGGGACTGACAGATGCCTATTGCTGCTACTGCAGGCTGTACCATCACACAGGCTACAGAAAATGAGGCTTTTAGTAGAGATTCCAACTTTTTTATTAGCTGGATCTCTAAATACGTGTACATTGTCCACTGGACGAGTTAAACTACTGTTCATAGAGGAGATAGCAGCATCCACTGCTGGCAAATCCCATCTCTTTGAGAACTTTTTCTCCATAGGGTAAAGAAATGAACATTTCTTAGGGGGAGAAAACTGCTTATCTGGGTGATCCCAATCAACATAAATCAGTTGCTCCAATAATGGGTGCATAGGGAAAGCATGAGAACCTTGTGGGGGTTTTAGCGAACCCAAAGAGGAGAAAGAAATCTCATCCACCTCTGCAGGAGGCAACTTACATCCAGAGGGGACCGAGTCTGTAAGGGACTGAATTAGCAATTTCTGCGATAGCCAAATTGAGAAAGGTTCTTCAGATGCTAAATCCTCAGAAGAGGAGTCACCTGAACCTCCTTCCCTCAAAAGGTATCCCACTATCATCTGCCCATTGTTGTTCCAAAACAGGAGGGTCAAGGGCAGGAGAAGTGGACCTGCCGCGTCTACCCTCCTGGGAGGATGACGCAAACAAATTGGCTATTTTTCCCTCCAAACCAGCCAGAGCCAAATCCTCCTTACTGACGAATGCAGAAGCTCACATGTTGGGGGTAGCCACCATGCCTGTGAGACAAGATGACTCAGAGTCGCCAGATGCTCCTGGTCCTTCAGGGGAGGATGGAACTGCGGGCGTGCGACTAGGAGCCTCAGGCTCTGCCTGCAGCGACTTTGCACTCTCCCCTAATGAATTACCCCTCCTACAGGCATAGTCCTAAGCACAAAAAAAAAAGCAGAGGTACTGAACAAAATGCATCTACTGCCGAGCTTTAGTCTAGCAATTTACATAATATGCTGCTATAAATGCTTAGTCTCAATGCTGAGTAAACATGCCCCTTGGAAATGCCTGTATCCACACACCCATACAGCTTACATGATCTTGTGCGCTCTGTGTCCCTCCGTCAGCCAACCAGACACTCCCAGAGTGTAAAGCTTTTAAGCAGTGAGCCTTGTGCAAGCCGGTGGCGTTTAAGCCATCCCCGCCCCGCCGCGGTCTTAGGCTCCACCCCCCCCTTTTTTTTTTAAAGGATCCTTTTCTCGCATTCTGCATGGAGATAGCTGGCCCTGTAGTGAGGGCGGATAAGGGGGGGGGGCTTCAGCAGGGGGGGACCTGACCTCTCTGATGGTGGATGGGCCCCCTAAACCCCTACTGATGGCTGACAGAGCAGGAGAAATAGCAATGCTGTCCGCAGAAGCCTTTGCTGACACTTGAGCACATCACAGGGGAAGCATGGAATGCTGGAAGCCAGGTATGTAGCTTTTACACCCTCTAGTCACTGGCGAAAAAACTGATATACTCCCGGTATGGGAGGGGATATATAGGGAGGGGCCCTTCCTGTTTCCTTTTTGGTTATACCAGTGTCCATTCACCTAAAGGTGGCCTATAACCCATATAGTTATTACTTTGGTGCTCTGTGTCCCATGATGTACGATAGAGATGGTTGTTGTTGCAATATTTTATGTCACACTGTATTTGCACAGCGGTCCATCAAACGCAATTTTTTGGAAAAAAAAATACACTTTAATGAATTTAAATAAATAAACCTAAACAGTAAACTTAGCGCAATTTTTTTGGATAATGTGAAAGATGTTACACCGCGAGAATCGTGATCTTTAGTCTAAGCAAAAAAAAATGTATTTCTCATTTTGCCCAGAATCGTGCAGCGCTATATGCGCCATACCTGTGGGATCTGCCTGGAAGCAGAAAATAACCATAGTAGGCACCAGTTCTACAGTGATTTCCACCAGCTTCTGGTTCTTGTGCTGAGAGACTGTCCTGCTATAGAAGATAGTCCACTCGGCATGGTGGTCACCATTTTGGGAACACTTTACATTTTCTCATTGAATGGAAAATGTTCTAATTGAAGGAGGTAGACATGGTGACATGGCTGCCGTTCTACCTCATCCAATCAGAGATGTTTTGGAAATTGATAGAGAAAATTTGTTCCAGGATGGTGACCGTGCCTAGTGAGCAACCTCCTGAGTTCACATGGCAGCAGGGCAGTCGCTCGGCACAGGACCCAAAAGCTAGAGATGGTGATCACTGTGGTATAAGTGGCAACTACAATCTTCCATGGGGATCACAGAGCTACAGTACATACATACTTCCATTGTAACTATAAAATTTCCAAATCTGCAATTCATTTTTAAATGTGCTTTTACCATTCCAAGACTCAACAAGCAAAGGAGGCCCACACTGCGAGGGATGACCTTTCCCAGAGTTGGGCTTTAAAGAAGTAGGGCCAAAGCTCTTTTGGTGCCACTTCTCCTGTAGGTCACAGGAGTGCACTTCGTTCTGTACTCCTGTGACCCTGATTCAGTCAACAGAGGCCTAAAGTCTGCTGTTGGCTGATGTCACTCTAATGTCGGGACCCACCCAGATGCCTGACCGGTAGCTGACTCAGCCTCTCAGTGCACTGCCGAGAGCCTGAGCCAGCTGTTCTCACCGCTCCACAACCCAAAGCTCCATTGAGCGCTGGTGGTGAAGAGCAGAAAGCCAGTGACTAACAGTCCAATGCCCTCTGCTCACTGAAGACCGAGAACTGAGTGGTCAATGGTCTTTCCTCACTCAGTTCTCTGCTTTAGAGGCAGCGGAGGTCAGATGCAACATTGGATCAATGCTGCATCCACCTAGGTGAATATGATTTTTAATTTAAAATCAAACACTTTAACTTGATCACCTCAACTGACATTTGTCAACTAAACTACCACTGTCATACCAATCAGTGAACGAAAAGATTGCAAGCTCATAAGGTAACTGCTTTCACTAAAGTACATGGTCTTTGATAAAGGACCCAAGATCTTCCTTCATGTGGAAAGATGGCATTGAATCCCCAAAGAGAAGACCATCCCCCATAAGTCCCAAACACAACTGGAGCCCTACAAATATTAACCAGCTGTAGGGGGGAAGAAATATAAATAGGGTAAATACCTGTGACTGTTTTCTTCGGGGAGCTGTGCAGCCGTTTACCATCCTCTACGACCTTGTTAGCATTTTTTTCTTTTAGTCCATGCAAAGTGCTATCAAAAGAAAACCTGCAAGACACTGTGGTTTCAGCAGAAATGGCATGGTCTGTCTTACTGTTTTCTTCAAATAAAGGGGCTGAGTTTTCAGAAACTGAGACCCCCAAATGATCTAGAGACTGCTGACTTGCGCTCTTGGGCTGTGAAATATTTTTCGATGATACTGGCTTTGACTCATCATCACTATCAAATCCAAATGGATCCTCTGAAGGGTCATCATCATCAATTTTAGGCTTTTTAGGAGTATCTGTGACTTCTTGTTTGTGATTCTGCCTCTTCTGACCTACTTTGGCCACAAATGTGGTCTCACCCCACTTTGTACTAAGAGTGGTTCGTTTATTGGAGAAAACTTCATCAAATTTGGAGCTTCCATTTCCACCTTTTCGGCTGTATGTTTTCCCAAATCTGGACGTCATGTTGAAGCCTGTTTCATATTCTCTGCAGGGACAAAAAAACATTGGATCTATTACCAAGGACAGCAATATCTAATTACATTTAGAAAGATCAAATTTTTTTTACCAGTGTTACGATTGTTTAGGCTGGGGGTGTCATTCAAGTATTTGATCTATTTATGTGTGGTGTTTCAATAATCTATTGCAATTTTGTATCTATCCCTTGCTACCGTTTCATGTTTCGGCTTGCCTGGTTTGGGATAGCTCCATTACTCACAGTATTTTGTGATATTCAGCAGCACTTGGAGCCCTTTTATTAGGTATATATGATCGGTAATATAACCCTAAACAAAGCATACTTAACCACTTGCTGATCACCCTATAGCAGTTTTATTGCTATAGGGGGGCAGCTGTGCGATGGATCACACATACATATTATATATATATATATATACACACACACACACATATATATTCCGCACTTCCGCCTGTAGGGGGCGCGCACACCCAGCTTCTGCTATGAATATGCACAGCAGAAGCCGATCTGCGGTTTCCGGGCACTTGATGTCCGCCGGCACCCACCGATCATCGGGCACAGACTTAGATTGGAGCTCTGCCTATGTAAACAAGGGGGGAAGGGATAGATTCTGTGTTCCTGCAAAGCAGGGGCTCAAATCCATCTCTTCCGCTAGTAAAAGCAGCACACATAGTAAACACAAAAACTGGCTAGGCACACTTAACCCTTTGATCGCCCTAGATGTTTAACCCCTTCCAGGCCAGTGTCATTAGTACAGTGACCATGAATATTTTTAGTACCGATTACTGTAATAGTACAAAAAAGAGAGTCGCCCTTGGACTTTATATGAAATGGTCACAGTTAGCCGCTGAGTAACAAGAGTAATAGCAGTATAAATGTTTATTAAAATTAATGTACATACATGGATAATATAGCATATGAGCTCAGCCAATGGATTTGCACATAATGAGGAGAATAAAGTTGATACAAATGTTATACAATGCAGTATATACAAATGCACGCATCAGAAAACCCGACGCGCGTTTGGCGAGATGATTGCTCGCTCATCAGGGGTGGATGCAGATGAGATGTATCCAAATAGACAAAAAGATGTGTCACAGTGGTAAATGTAAGAACAATGGCAGAATGGGCCAGAGCAAAACGAACCAGTACTTACCAATGAACGAAACCAGAGTTTGCATCGCTGAACCCCCAAATGAACGGCAGCAGCCAGAGTATGGCACTGGAGCTGAGGGGGAGAAGACGGACACAGGTACCCCCAGGGGGGATGCCAGACGGCAGACATGGCATAGGTGAAGGTGAATGGTCCTATTGTCTCAGTATGTAGTTTGATAGATATCAGCTGTAAACATAGATGTATATGTCTCATTGATTTGCCAAATTTAGTAAGATGAACATCAAGTTAATGTAATAATATTTTTGTATGAGAGCATGTATGCTCTAACATAAGTATATGTGTCAAGCCTTAATAAAAAAAAGCAGAATGGACAAAAGTTGTACAGTTATTTGTATAGAAACCTAAGTGGACTAACCTGATCCAATAATGGAGCAGACAGAGACCATGGGTAAGAAAGTAAATCCTGAATAAATGTGTTTGTCTGGGAAAGAAAAGAGGAAAAGGTTGTGTGAAAAGCGGTGTTATAAATGAGACAAAAACTTGCAGGGAATGCACCAGGTGAGTCCTAGGGTGAGGAGAGTGTATTTACCTTGATATACAAACAGCTGAACAGCAATGGAAATCTCTGTGGTGTGCATAGTATTGGTAAATGAAGGAAGTGATCTCAGCCATGTCTCACCCCTGACTTATATCCCCGAAGGGGTCCGTTCCACCCTGCCCCCAACGCCATTCGAGCATGGATTGGTTTGCCGACGGCGGGGCAGCAAAGGGAGTACGCATGCGCAGTGGTCTCCCTTCCATCCAAAATGACAAACTGCACTGCCACTGGGTGACAGCGCAACCGTGCAAGCCACCCAATGGGTGTAGGAGCATAGCTCCGATATGCCGGTGGCCCCTCCACAAAGTCCATGGGACGAGGGGGGGGGGGGGGGGGGCAGGAGGAGACAAGAATCTCCCTTAGCATATCGCAGCTCCCATGCCAGACAAATAAAACGCCAACCGCGAGAGGAGACAGCAAAGGACACAAAGGCCACAGAACACCACCACTGTTGGAGGCAAAGTCAAAGGCTAAAACATGTATATCAAATTAAAAAGAAAAAAGAAACCTGCGCTGCAGAGCAAGAAGGATTACAAGACTGCAGCTGCACCAAAAAACACCAATATCTGTGTAATAAACTGCAATAAGTAAAAATAAGTGCGCTTACAATCAAAAATTCATATGTACTGATAAGTGAATATGAGTAATAAATAATTAATAAGATAAAATATCCTTAAATAAAATTAAATAAATACAATCAAATAAAAAATGAAATAAATCAATAGTGAATAAATCAAGTGCTCAATGTGTAATCAGACATGTGAAAAAAACAAACATGATCAGAAATCAGACCATATTGTAATTATGAGTGTCCATTTGTAATTATATAAGTCCATTTCTAAAAGGAAAAAAAAGTTCAGTAAAAGTGCATCAAATCCATGAAGGTAGGAATACAAATCCACAATTCACTGAAAAAACAGCCCATATGAGTGGAAGGAGGAGAGGAAGATGTAAGGATGGATCCCATAGAAGCAGTGAATCCGAAGAACATGAAGGATGGACCCTTACCCGAAGTGATGGACCTCCCTGTTAGCGAGGTCTTGTGCGTGTGCAGATATAGCCCTCTGCAGGGACAGTTGAATGGTGGCGTCCGACTCGGCTTGTGAGTGAAGCGTTTCCAAACGAGACTGATCCAATACATCTGCGTGTAGGGGGACACCCACTCTCCCCGAGGGTGGTAGGTGAAAAAAAGCAGAAAAGGGCTCCAATGGTGTTGTAAATTAAAAGTAAATTTATTGGTAAAAGCAGGGCTGGAGAACCAAACTCCGTATTACAATCTGTAAATCTTGTAATACGGAGTTTGGTTCTCCAGCCCTGCTTTTACCAATAAATTTACTTTTAATTTACAACACCATTGGAGCCCTTTTCTGCTTTTTTCACCTACCACCCTCGGGGAGAGTGGGTGTCCCCCTACAGGCAGACGGATTGGATCAGTCTCGTTTGGAAACGCTTCACTCACAAGCCGAGTCGGACGCCACCATTCAACTGTCCCTGCAGAGGGCTATATCTGCACACGCACAAGACCTCGCTAACAGGGAGGTCCATCACTTCGGGTAAGGGTCCATCCTTCATGTTCTTCGGATTCACTGCTCCTATGGGATCCATCCTTACATCTTCCTCTCCTCCTTCCACTCATATGGGCTGTTTTTTCAGTGAATTGTGGATTTGTATTCCTACCTTCATGGATTTGATGCACTTTTACTGAACTTTTTTTTTTCTTTTAGAAATGGACTTCACTCATAATGTTAATATGGTCTGATTTCTGATCATGTTTGTTTTTTTCACATGTCTGATTACACATTGAGCACTTGATTTATTCACTATTGATTTATTTAGTTTTTTATTTGATTGTATTTAAGGATATGTTTTCTTATTAAGTATTTATTATTCATATTCACTTATCAGTAACATATGAATTTTTTATTGTAAGTTCACTTATTTTTACTTATTAAAACATGTATATGAAATGTATTTGTGAAACACAGTGGCTGGTGATGGCAGCAGGCCAGTTTTATAGAAGCAAAATAAAAGAAAAGGTCTGCAGTCACCAGTGATGCATCTCCATCCCTATATACATATACAAAAAAAAAGAGTTGCCCTGGGACTCTTACTCTAATTACTGTATCAGTGTGACTGGTTCCAGCAAAGTGTCAATTAGTGTCTGATTGCCCGCCGCAACATCGCAGTCCTGCTATAAGTTGCTGATCGCCGCCATTATTGGTATAATAAAATTCCATAGTTTGGTTTACGCAAACATTATAGTGTTTACAAATGTTTATTGTATATTTTTTACCAAAAATATGTAGCAGAATACATATTGACCTAAGTTTATGAAGAAATTCATTTTTTTTCAATTTTTTTACTAGATAGGTTTTATACAAGTAAAAAATAGTTTGCTTTTTTTTTTCAAAATGGTCTGCTTTTTTTAGTTTATAGCACATAAAATAAAACGCAGAGGTGATCACATACTAGGTAACGTGCTACTAATCAGGCGGTCATAAAGGAAGGTATTTGACCCACTTAGGAGTGGAAATTTGGACAAAAAACAACCAACTCTAATCCTACTCTTTGCCATATTTTAAGACTAATCTAGCAAAAATCGCTGTATTTACCCGTTCTGAAGTCGATCAGGTCCGGTCTCTATCGGCAAAAGCTGTGTACAAGAGAGCGGCCGGGAAATGCCTGGGAAGTGATGTCGCCTACATAGGATTTACTATAAGTCTTCCGTTGTTGGCTGCCTCACCTGCACAGAGAAGTTGCCACTGACAGATCGGCATGGGACCAAACCAGAGCGGCTGCAGAAAAGGCAAGTACAGCGATTTTTGCTTTACAGGACTAGACAGATTAGTCTTAGAATGTGGCGTAGAGTTAGTTTTTGCCTAAAGTTCCAATTTTAGGCAAAATGAAAACCCTGAATACATTCCTTTTTTTATACAACTAAGGCATCTAAATTTGTCCCGAGATCAGCCACCTAAACTCCCCTGTACAGATGTACTTAGACTGAGTAAGAAAAAAGGTCATCACTAGTGGCCAACCTGGTGTGCTTTATGCTCGGTTCACACTTGTGTAGCTGTCAGTCGTTATTGCACAGGCACAGCAGGCCATTCATATGGATGAGCTGCTGACAGTGCCTCCTGAAAACACAGGGAAAAGGTCCCTGCACCTTTCTCTGAAAATGTGGCCTGCGCTGGAACCGCAAGATTCCCAGTGCACAAGGGTGCCTTTAGGATTAATGGCACCCCCCCTCACATATCTCCTCAACTGCAACGCATTTTTGCCTGTGGGTGGTTGCGGGAACAGCTATGTAAACCCTTAAAACATGTAACATGTTCCAGCATCTGCACCTTCTCCCCCTCACTACTCCCCTCTGTGTGATGGCAGGGTAGGGGTATCTTCTTTCTGCTCCTGCTTTCACAATTTCACAACAGTGCAACCGCAAGTGGCTCTGCCTACACAGCCATATCATTCAGATTCCTGTGAATGAATAGACTACAAGTACTGTCAGCCATTGTGGCTGATGGCTTGTAGCCCTCAATGAAATGTAAGAACACTGGTGAGCGTTGTCGTAGGTCATTGATCTTCCTGCTCAAAAGTAACTGCCTGCCTGTATCGAAGATACGTGCAAACCACTATCCAGGGGCCAGACATAGCACCTGCAATCAGCAGATTGCGGGTGCAATGCTCTGCAGGCTCCTTAGAGATAAAATAAATGCACTTTTTCTTGCAGGTAAAAAGCACATTTATACATTTTCAAATTTTTTTTTCAAAAAGGTGAACTTAGCTTTAATGCATCCCCTATTCATAGATTCAGGTGCGAACGTGAAACTGCAGGCCGTGACCCACCCCGGAGCTGTGTGAACCAGATCCATTGAGAGCCGGTCACACTCTCTTGTCTGGCGAATTGGATGTGGTGGGAAAGCCACATCCAATTCGCATTTTCTCAAAATTGAACAAACAGTGAATGTAGTTTTTGTTAAGGAAAGTCCATTTACTCCCAAACCAAATCTTAAAAGCTTTGTCTGTTTTTGTTTCAAAACACTTATCAAGTCATCAGATCTGCTGAAGAGATTTATACAAACATTCATTTAAAAAATGACTACAGTCATCGTCACCCTCCAATCACAGACTGAAGGCAGTGATTTGAGGGAGAGTTGTCAAGTTTCTTATTGAGCAATGCTGCTTCTGCAGAGGATGTCCAGGACCTTTCTGTGTAATCTAGCAGGACTGTGTCAATTACAAAACCAGCTGCACAAGATTGCCAAGATGAGTAATAGAATTCTGTATTAGGTTGCTTTTTAAAAGTCTGTATTTAAATACTGGCTTAAAAAAAAAAAAAAGTAAAAAAAAAACCCACACATTACTATTTAAAGTATCTAAACCACAAACCAAAAATGTTATTTACTGCAGCTTACAAGTCTTGTGTGGTGGTTGCATTTGTTTTTTTTTTAAACTTTTTTTGCTTTAATTTTCACTTTAAGCCCTGGTTCACACTGCTGCGGGATTGAAATCGTGCGAGTTCAGCTGAACTCGTATGATTTCATACCCGCATGTCAGTTCGACTTCAGGGGTGATTTTAGAGACATCCGTGTGGGTTCCTGTACAGATGTCTATTGAAATCGCACCCCGAAGTCACCACAAAGTTGCACAGAAACCACTTTTGGGAATCAGTGCAATTGCCGGCAATAGCCGCTGATTTGGCATGCGATTTGACATGTCAAATCGCTCCAATGTGAACCTAGGCTTAACCTTGCAATTAACACTTCCTGTGCCTGAGCGGCTGTTTTACTCTGACAATATCTATGGAGGAAGCCATATAATTGTCACCCTAGGTTGCTCGCCTGATATGGAGCACAAACATGTCAGAGGGGTTGATTTACCAAAAATGATGAGCGCAAAATCTGGTGCAGCCCTGCAAAGAAACCAAACAGCTTCCAGGTTTTTTTGCCAAAGCTTAATTGAACACGCTGAAGTTAGAAGCCGATTGGCTACCAGGCACAGCTGCACCACATTTTGCACTCTCCAGTTTTAGTAAATCAACCCCTGTACCCCTTCATCTACAATGGTTGGACAACTGGAGCTTACAAAAGACAGGTAGAACTTTGCTCAGGAAGTGCATAAGACCCCTTTCACTCTGGGGCCGCAGCAGCGATTAAAAGTGCCGCAAAACAGGAGTTTTGTACACTTTTTTGGGGTTAAAAGCGCCCTGCCAGCAGCCGATAAAATGAGCAGCGCTTTACCACTGTTTAGCGGTGCTTTTGCACCGCTTTGCGGTCGATAGCTGGGCACATTAAACCCCAAAGAAGGGGTTAAAAAGTCCCGTTTTGCGGTGCTTTGAAAGCGCTGCCCATTCATTCCAATGGGCAGGGGTGTTTTGGGAGCACTTTATACAGCGCTCTCGCAAGCGCACCACCCCAGTGTGAAAAGGCACACTGGAATGAATAAGTGGTGGTTTTCAGGCGCTTAGCAGAGGCTATTTCCAGCGCTAAAGTGCCTGAAAACCGTCCCAGTGTGAAAAGGTCTTACTGGCATGATTAACCGGTTCCCGACTGGCTCCTGTAGATATACGTCGGCAAAATAGCACAGCTGCGCAAAGTAACGTACCCGTACGTTACTTTGAATTTGCCACCGTGTGCGCGCGCCTGCCGCAGTCTCCGTGAGTCGGGTCGAGGGTACCGCGGACTCGATCGCCGCGGGCATACCCGCGATCGCCTCACGGAGAGGACGAACGGGGAGATGCCGTTGTAAACAGCATCTCCCCGTTCTGCCTAGTGACAGTGTCACTGGATCATCTGCTCCCTGTCATCGGAGTAGAGATCAGTGACAGGCATGACAGGTCCTCTTAAATGTGAGATCTGGGGTCAAAAAGGTTTGCACCAGCGATCCGGTTCAGGACTCCCGGCAAGCGTTCCAAACCTGGACTCCTCCGTATCTTAACACCACCAATCAGTCCTCTCCTCCTGACAAAAAGAAACAGGGGACTCCGGATACGGAGGAGTCCAGGTTTGGAACGCTTGCCGGGAGTCCTGAACCGGATCGCTGGTGCAAACCTGCGGAGGACAAAACGGGACATCTAAGGGGACATCCATCCCAAGACACCCACTCTATGCCTATTACCCCTGTAGGGGTGACTACTTCTGGTGAGTGGGGAAACACTGGGGGAGCACCTGGAGTCACCAGTTTCTATGAGCACAGAAGTCACCGCTTTTATCTTTATTATTTTTTTTCCTTGGATTGCATATGGTGGGAAGATACCCCTGTTATCCCGGCTTGGACTTTTTCATATAGACTCTGTTTATTTACACTTTACACGAGTTAATTAATGGTTTAACTATACAATTGTATACATACACGGATTTTCTGGCATAAGTTTAGTATATGGTTCACGGTTAATTTCACCAGGAGCAGATGATATTGGATTAAATGTATACATTGATTATACACTCTAGCATTTTCTATCACCGCTGTTTGCATTAAGGGCGGATGCACTGAAAAAATTGTTTTGTTATTTTGTGTATTTAACATTGTTGTGAATTAAAGTACTGTATGCTTATATTATTTTCACGCACGTATAGATCACTTACTCTAAAATCTGTTTATTCATATAGATTTGCATCCTAATAATTGCACTGGGTCCCGCACTATTTGTTTACTTTTGATCTTTTTATTTTTTTTATGGTAATTTAAACATAAAAATTGTGTCATAACAGGGCAGCGCCACATCCCCATTTTTCCTTTTTATACTCAAATAGCTCCCAGGGGGAACTAATTAGAGGGAGGCTGCAACCCTTAAATCTGCTAAGCGCGGACCTCTAATTTACTATGATACAGGAGATGGTCAGAGACTGAAGACATGATACAGGAGACGGTCAGAGACTGCAGACATGATACAGGAGACGGTCAGAGACTGAAGACATGATACAGGAGACGGTCAGAGACTGAAGACATGATACAGGAGACGGTCAGAGACTGCAGACATGATACAGAAGACGGTCAGAGACTGCAGACATGATACAGAAGACGGTCAGAGACTGCAGACATGATACAGAAGACGGTCAGAGACTGCAGACATGATACAGAAGACGGTCAGAGACTGCAGACATGATACAGAAGACGGTCAGAGACTGCAGACATGATACAGAAGACGGTCAGAGACTGCAGACATGATACAGAAGACGGTCAGAGACTGCAGACATGATACAGAAGACGGTCAGAGACTGCAGACATGATACAGAAGACGGTCAGAGACTGCAGACATGATACAGAAGACGGTCAGAGACTGCAGACATGATACAGAAGACGGTCAGAGACTGCAGACATGATACAGAAGACGGTCAGAGACTGCAGACATAATACAGGAGATGGTCAGAGACTGCAGACATGGTACAGGAGATGGTCAGAGACTGCAGACATGGTACAGGAGATGGTCAGAGACTGCAGACATACCACAGGAGATGGTCAGAGACTGCAGACATGGTACAGGAGATGCTCAGAGACTGCAGACATGGTACAGGAGATGGTCAGAGACTGCAGACATACTACAGGAGATGGTCAGAGACTGCAGACATACCACAGGAGATGGTCAGAGACTGCAGACATGGTACAGGAGATGCTCAGAGACTGCAGACATGGTACAGGAGATGGTCAGAGACTGCAGACATACTACAGGAGATGGTCAGAGACTGCAGACATACCACAGGAGATGGTCAGAGACTGCAGACATACTACAGGAGATGGTCAGAGACTGCAGACATGGTACAGGAGATGCTCAGAGACTGCAGACATGGTACAGGAGATGGTCAGAGACTGCAGACATACTACAGGAGATAGTCAGAGACTGCAGACATACCACAGGAGATGGTCAGAGACTGCAGACATGGTACAGGAGATGATCAGAGACTGCAGACCTGCTGGACGTGGTAAGGGAGGTTCCAGACTGTCCTATGCAAGATGATCAATACCCCGCCGCCCTCACCACTAACCTGTCCCCATATAATACTATTACAATAGCGCTCCCCTGCCCAGTGTCACCACGGACCAGTTCCCATCCTTCTCGACCAGCATCCACACAGTCCTCTGCTCTTCCCCCCACCTCTACACTGAGCATGCAGAGATAGGGAAATAAAACAAAAAATGGTGTGCAGTGCTTTGTGGCGATAAATGTACAAAAGAGTCTTATTAAGTAGTGAATAAATATAGTCCTGAAATATATAAATCTGTGATTTGATTAAAAGAAATCTTTTGTGTATTCAAAGTAATTCCAGTGCTGACTGTGCTCTGCTGTGTTCAAATCATTCCTGATTTCTGGTGAACTGATTGGAGGTTTGTTTTGTTTAATAAATGTTTAAGTGTAAGAAATTTTCTGTATCATTCATTACTTAAGGCTGCTTTCACACTGGAGCGGGCATGCGTTGACAGTAAAACGCTGCTAGTTTTAGCGGCGCTTTACCGTCATTTTAGCGGCGCTATTCAGCTGCTAGCGGGGCGCTTATAACCCAGCTAGTGGCTGATGAAGGGGTTAAATGCGCCCGTGTAACGTAGCTGCCGAAGCGCCTGCAAAGCATTTCATTTCAATGGGCAGGAGTGGTGGAGGAGTGGTATACACCGATCCAAAGATGCTGCTTACAGGACTTTTTTTTAACATTCTGCCAGCGCAACTCCTCAGTGTGAAAGCACTTGGGCTCTCACACGGAGACTGCAGGGGAGTCGTTTTGCAGGCACTTTACAGGTGCCCAAAAGCGCCTGAAAAATGTCCCAGGGGTCTGAAAGTGGTCCAAATGTTAGATTTCATTAGTTGAAGTGAAAAAAAAAAAAAAAAAAAAAAGAAAAATCGGCCTAACATATTGGCCATCGCGATTTCAAAATATTGGCATCGGCCATAGGAAAAACTGCTAAAGTAAAAGTTACGTTTTATTAAGTTAGATGATTACGCGGTCTCTCCTTTGCTCTTAAAATCTCAAACCTCCCTGTGAACCAGAAATGACAACTCACACACGAGAGTGCTCAGCTGCTTTTCCCAGAATAAAGGCTTCATGTACACTGGCCTTCATTTACCGCGGCCACTGGAAAATGTGGCAAAATTCACGGCATGTTTGACCGCATTTTTTATTTTTCTGCAGCCGACGGTCAAAACGATCCTATCCTGAACGCGATACCCCTGCGTTACCCCTGATGTTAATAACCCCTTCCCTGCCAGTGTCATTAGTACAGTAACAGTGCTTTTTTTTTTTTTTTTTTTTTTTAACACTGATCACTATTAGTGTCACTGGTCCCCAATAAGTATCAAAGTGTCCGATTTGCCAGACGCAATCCCGCTAAAAAAACGCTGATTGCCGCCATAACTAGTAAAAATAAATATTCCATAAAAACATCCCATAGCTTGTAGACGCTATAAAACTTTTGCACATACCAATCAATATACGCTTATAGGGATTTTTTTAACCAAAAATATGTAGCAGAATACATATTAACCTAAATTGATGAAGAAATTTGATTTTTACTTTTTTTTTTTTTTTTTTTTTTATTGGATATGCTTTATAGCAGAAAGTAAAAAATATTGATCAGATACCAAAAGAAAGCTCTGTTTGTGAGAAAAAATAAATAAATACATGAATTTGGCTTTAGAGTCGCACGACCGCACAATTGTCAGTTTAAGTAACAGTGCCATATCGCAAAAATGGCCTGGTCAGGAGGGGGGGGGGGGTTGATAATACAAGCCAAAGCAGTTCAATGATTACTCTAAGGCAAGGTCTACTCAAAACCTAGAAGTTACTTCCAAAACATCCAAAAATTTTGAATTTTTTTTTTTATTGCAGCTTGCCATTTTTTGTCAAGATTTTTTCTCCTTCATACCACCCTATGTCACTAACAGACTTGCTTTTCTATGGGGACAAGACTATAGTGACTTTACTGTATTCTACGGAGGAGCAGCAGTCACCCTGGAAATGGACTACAGAATATGTCCCCCTCCTCTTCTCCAAAACATTGGGGGAGGTGCACTATAGTTCACAGAGATAGCTGGGTACAAAGAAAGTGATAAGAGTGCAGCAAAGAATGTAATCAGCACAAGTATGTTTTTGCATTTATTGAACATTTAAAAAAAAAAAAAACTCATAAAAAAATTTAACAGGTTTTTGAGATGTGAATTTTTTTTTTTTTTTAAATCCACCTTTAAAACGTGAACTATAATATGGGTAGTAACTCAATTAAAAAAAATCTAAAAATATAATAGTGGGGAAAATAAGAATTTAATCCAATACAGATTTTTCATGTTTGCATCCAGTAAAAAAAACAAAAAAACAAACACACGATACAAATGTTGTAAACTGAGTTGCAGTCCAGTGAGTAATTTGGGACATTGGGAGCTCATGTCGCATGACGTATGAAAATCAATGGTTCCCTACAAGAGCCATCTTAACTGGTCCGACACAAGTTGGTCCGACTTTGAAAAAGGTTCCTGCACTACTTTGGTCCGACACTGATCCTACTTCAGCCCATTAAATTTCACTGAAGTCGGATCAAAGCCAGATCATCATCTTAAGAGCCCTTTCACACTGGGGCGGTTTGCAGGCGCTATTAATAGCGCCTGCAAACCGACCCGAAAGTGCCGATGCTTGTATTCCAGTGTGAAAGCCCCGAGGGGTCTGCAGAGGCGCTTTGCGGGGGTATTTAACCCTTTTTCGGCCGCTAGCGGGGGGTAAAACCGCCCCGCTAGCGGACGCATACAGGCGGTAAAACGCCGCTAATAGCAGCGTTTTACCGCCGACGCCGCCCCCCGCCCCAGTGTGAAAGGGCTCTGACTGATCCGACTTTGGCATGCAACTTGTGCTCTGAGGATCTTGAAGAACTCCACACCACATTTAAAAAATAAACCCTGCATTTGGTTCCCCCTCCAAGACCATGCCAGGCCCTTTGGTCTAGTATGGACTTTAAGGAGAACCCCATGCCACAAAATAGCGTTGGATCCCCCCACAAAATCCATACCAGACCCTTATCCGACCACGTGGCCCGGCAGGTCAGGAAAGGTGGAGGGGACAAGCAAACGACCCCACCTGCTGAACCATAGCAGGCCACATGCCCTCAACATGGGGGTGTGGGTGCTTTGGGGCAGGGGGGCACTGCGCCCCCCCGCCCCAAAGCACCTTGTTCCCATGTTGATGAGGACAAGGGCCTCTTCCCCACAACCCTGGTGGCTGTTGGGGTCTGCAGGGCAGACATTGTACCCCTACCCATTTACCTATAAAAGTGTCAAAAAATGAAAACTCATGTTTTTGGCAAAGTAATTTAAGTCCGCTCCGGCGTTTCTTTGGATTTCTTCTTCCCTCTCCGGCTCTTCTGACGTCATCCGGAGGCCCCGCCCTCTTGTGATATCACCACCCATCATGCCCTGGGCATAAGTAATATAAGTGTGCCATTACTTATAGAAGTATAAGTAATAACACACCGCGTACCTAGCATTAGAGCGGGAGAACGTCGAGAGAAGATAGGGCGAAGAACAGGGGGAGTGTAGAGAGGAGACCCGGCAGAGGCAGAAGATATCAGCGGAGAGAGGAGAAGAACAGGCAAAGGGAGAAGCTCTCTCTGGAGGAGGGCGAAGAAAATCGGAAGAGACACGGAAGCTGACTTCATAAAAATTACTTTGTCAAAATTACCTTGTCAAAACACCAAATTTAAACAAACACACCTGCTCACCATTCACACCTGAGATCTTGTAACACTAACAAGTCACATGACACTGGGGAGGGAAAATGTCTAATTGGGCCCAATTTGGACATTTTCATATTTGTTGACAGCAGTTTAGACAATAATGGCTGCGTGTTGACTTATTTTGAGGGGACAGCAAATTTACACTATTATACAAGCAGTACACTCACTACTTTACATTGTATCAGTGTCATATCTTCAATGTTGTCACATGAAAAGATATACTAAAATATTTACAAAAATGTGAGGGGTGTACTCACTTTTGTGAGATACTGTATATTAAGAATAATGTACAAGTGAATGTGACAGATGACATCACTAGGGAGGAGGTGGAATCCTTATGGGTAGAGCTCCAAAGGGATCAAGGGGAAAATACTGGGAGTATGCTATAGGCCCCATAACCTGAGGGAGGAGGTGGATCTCTTATCACAATTTGGATTAGCAGCAAGGATGGGAAGTGTCATCATAAGAAGGGATACTTAATTATCCAGACAGACTGGACGGAGGGAACCACACATTCGTCTAAGGCTCGCCAGTTTCTAAATGTCTTGCAGGACATTTTTATGGGTCAGATGGTAGACACACAAACTAGAAATAAAGAGTTACTGGATCTACTGGTAACCAACAATACAGACCTGGATGTGGAAATACGGGGCAATTGAGGAAAAAGCGATCACAGGTCAATTGGCTTCAGTATAAATCACACAAATAGGAAACATAAGGGGAATACAAAGATACTGAATTTCAAAAGAGCCAACTTCCCTAAACTACGAATCTTGCTAGAAAATATAAATTGGGATAAAATCTTAGGAACAAAGAACATGGAGGAGAGATGGGTTCGCTTTAAGAGCATATTTAATAAGGGCATTAGCCAGTGCATCCCATTTGGTAATACATTTAAAAGAGCAAACAAAAGTCCTGGATGGCTTAACTCCAATGTAAAAATGCATATAAAAGCAAAGGAGAAGGCCTTCGCTTAATACAAGGTTGAGGGATCATCGTCAGCATTCAGACTTTATAAAGAAAGTAAAAAGAAATGTAAGGGTGCAATTAGGGCAGCTAGGATAGAACACGAAAAAAATCCCAAGAAATTCTTTAAGTATGTAAACAGTAGAGCTGCACAATTCTGGCTAAAATGATAATCACAATTTTTTTTGCCTAGAATAAAGATCACGATTCTCTCGGTGTAACATCTTCTTTCACATTATACACAAAAAATTGGGCTAACTTTTTTTTAATTCATTCAAGTGTATCTTAATTTTTTTTTAATGTGTTTTAAAAACCGCTGCGCAAATACAGTGTGACATAATATATTGCAACAACCACCATTTTATTCTCTAGGATCTCTACTAAAAAAAAAAAAAAAATATGATACCATGTTTGGGTGTTCCAAGTAATTTTCTAGCAGAAAATAATGATTTTTACTTATAAGTAATAACGGTCAGAAAGGTTTGGTCTTTAAATGGTTAAACTTCCTTCATGGGAGTTCTTTCCTGTGATAAAAGAACGAAAAGATACTTTGTTTCTACTTATTCGCTTGTTGTGATAATACTTGGCAGGTTGCCTGGATTTTCTTTTTTAGTTTTTCCAGCTGTGAGAACTCGGATTGGAAAAAAGCCAACGTAGCACCAATATTTAAAAGGGTCCAAAATGCATCCCTGGGAATTACAGACCAGTTAGCCTAACATCAGTAGTATGCAAGATCTTGGAGGGTATGATAAGGGTCTATATACAAGATTTTAGTAAGGTAAACGGTATAATTAGCAGTAATTAGCATGGATTCATGAAAAATCGTTCTTGCCAAATCTATTAACCCTTTATGAGGAAGTGAGTTGCCATTGAAATAAAGGAAGGCCCGTAGACGTGGTGTATCTGGATTTTGCAGAAGCATTTGACACAGTTCCCCATAAAAGTTTACTGTACAAAGTAAGGTCCGTTGGCATGGACCATAGGGCAAGTACATGGATTGAAAACTGGCTACAAGGGCGAATTCAGAGGGTGGTGATAAATGGGGAATAATCAGAATGGTCAGGGTGGGTAGTGGAGCCTTACAGGGTTCTGTGCTGGGACCAATCCTATTTAATTTATTCATAAACGACCTGGAGGATGGGGTAAACCAGGGCTTGACAAATTTGCTTGGAATCTAGGAGCCAGCTAAAAAAGTTAGGAGCCAGGTTTTTTTTTTTTTTTTTTAAACAACCGACAAAGCTTAATTTTCAATATAAAAATTAACCAATCTTAAATTTACACAGAGACGACTAGAATGAATGTGAATGCTTTTATTTCCTGCCATGCATGGACATAAGACCGCCATATTCCCGCTAAGGATCCAATCAGGTCCGCCTGAAAAACTGACAGGCGAACCTGATCAGACAGCCCGTGTGAAAGGGGCCAAGCAGGGAGATGACAAATAATAAATTCATTTTAATGAACCATTTCCTTCCCACAGGACGACTATATACGTCCTGTCTTTGAAGAGAAATACCGTTGTTATGGTAGCAGCTAGCTACCATAACCCCGGTATCTTCTTCAAGAGCCGGCGGTTCTCTTTCAGATAAAAGTGGTCTATGCAGCAGATTCGCAGCGAGATCACTTTTATCGGCGGCAGGAGAGGGGCCCCCCCTACCGCCGCGCTCCAGTGCCCTTCACCGCTTACCGTGGCCGTCGGTAACGGCGGAGGCGATCCGGATCTATCCCTGGCCTGACATGGAGACGAGTGAGAGGAAGATGCCCCGCCCATCTCCAAGTCATTGCAGGGCGGAAGCGACATCAAATCGTCACTTCCACCCATAGCTCTTAAAGGGACATTTTATTATTTTTTTTTTCAAATGACAATTTTTTTTAATTTTTTTTTTAATGCATTTTAGTGTAAATATGAGATGTAAGGTCTTTTTGACCCCAGATCTCATATATAAGAGGTCCTGTCATGTTTTTTTCTATTACAAGGGATTTTTACATTCCTTGTAATAGGAATAAAAGTGACTTTTTTTTTTTTTTTTTTTTAAAAGAACAGTGAAAAAAAAAGTTAAAATAAGAAAAAAAAAAATTTAAAATGTGCCCCATCCCTTGTAATAGAAATAAAAGTGACACCATTTTTTTTTTTTTAAACAGTGTAAAAATAAAAAATAAAAAGTAAAATATATAAGAAAAAAAAATAATTTTTTTAAACGCGCCCCGTCCCGCCGAGCTCGCTTGCAGAAGCGAACGCATATGTGAGTAGCGACCGCATATGAAAGCGGTGTTCAAACCACACATGTGAGGTATCGCCACGATCGTTAGAGCGAGAGCACTAATTCTAGTCCTAGACCTCCTCTGTAACTCAAAACATGCAACCTGTAGAATTTTTTTAAACGTCGCCTATGGAGATTTTAAAGGGTAAAAGTTTGTCGCCATTCCACGAGCGGGCGCAATTTTGAAGCGTGACATGTTGGGAATCAGTTTACTCGGCGTAACATTATCTTTCACAATATAAAAAAAATTGGGCTAACTTAAAGTATTTTTTACCAAAAAAGTGCGCTTGTAAGTCCACTGCGCAAATACGGTGTGACAGAAAGTATTGCAATGACTGCCATTTTATTCTGTAGGGTGTTAGAATAAAAAATATATATAATGTTTGGGGGTTCTAAGTAAAGGGAAGGAGATGAGCGGGCAGTGAAAACAGGTAGGGAAAGCTCCATTAGCATTGGTGGATGTCTTGTCATACCAACGGCCACCACCAGAAGGCGCCCGATTGCAGAAGGAACCATAGGACTGCAGTAGGCCGCAAAGCCGGGGCCTCAATTACCGGCGCGGCCCAACGCGATCGCCGGGAGGGGGGGGGGCTGTCGAACGGACACAGGACACCCCAGCTGTGCCGCCCCAGGCGCCAGGTCGCTAATTCTAGTCGCAAATGCGACCTGGCACCCGGCGTTTGTCGAGCCCTGGGGTAAACAGTTCAATCTCTGTATTTGTGGATGATACTAAGCTAAGCAGGGCAATAACTTCTCTGCAGGATGTGGAAACCTTGCAAGAAGATCTGAACAAATTAATGGGGTGGGAAACTACATGGCAAATGAGGTTTAATGTAGAAAAATGTAAAACGATGCATTTGGGTGGCAAAAATATGAAGGCAATCTATACATTGGGGGGAGAACCTCTGGGGGAATCTAGGATGGAAAAAGACCTGGGGGTCCTAGTATATGATAGGCTCAGCAATGGCATGCAATGCCAAGCTGCTGCTAACAAAGCAAACAGAATAATGGCATGCATTAAAAGGGGGATCAACTCCAGAGATAAAACAATAATTCCCCCGCTCTACAAGACTCTGGGCAACAGTCCTCAGAAAGGATGTACTGGAAATGGAGCGAGCAAAGCAGCTAATAAATGGTCTGGAGGATATTAGTTATGAGGAAAGGTTACGAGCACTGAACTGATTCTCTCTGGAGAAGAGATGCTTGAGAAGGGATATGATTTCAATTTACAAATACCATACTGGCGACCCCACAATAGAGAGAAAACTTCTTCGCGGGAGGGAGTTTACCAAGACTCGTGGCCACTCATTAAAATAAGAAAAGAGGTTTAACCATAAACTACATAGAGGGTTCTTTACTGTAAGAGCAGCCAGGATGTGGAATTCCCTTCCACAGGCGGTGGTCTCAGCAGGAAGCATCAATAGTTTCAAAAAACTATTAGATAAGCACCTAAATGACCACAACATACAGGGATATACAATGTAATACTGACAAATAATCACACACATAAATTGGACTTGATGGACTTGTGTCTTTTTTCAACCTCACCTATGTACTTTTGTGTACCGCAACAATTTTTCCAATAAAAGGACTTTTGTTACGTCTGTGTGCTGCCATTCCTTCTATCCAGTACTGCCAGTCTGCCTACTCCCTCAGGTGGAGGCACACAGGCTGCAGTGCAGGGTCACCCTCAGCTGAGGCCTGACCTCCCCCCGCTGACCCCTCCGACTCCGTGTAGGTGGGCTCCAGGGAGAGGAAGGCCAGCTTGGAGGCAATGCAGCTCAGGCACAGCGGGCAGCAGAAGAGTCAACAGGGCTCCCCCAGAAAGAAACCATTTATCCTCAGACCCTGCGCAAACATTGGGGAGGGAGGTGGGGACAGCGGCCATCTATGGAGGGGAGCCCGGCCCCCCCGACAATGTTGTTCACAGCCAGAAATCAGACCTGCTTCCAGTGGGACCAGTCGGGGAAAAGGATCAGTTGCCCAGCCCTGCATGTCTGGAGTGTCGGGCAATGGGAGTTGCAGGGGGTGGGCTGGCGGCAACTTTCTGGTCGCCATGGAGCCTGGAATTTGTCGTGCCATATCCCTCTATAGCCTGGGTCGGCAACCCATTGATCACGACCGCCTGACAGGTGGGCCGCAATCGCGCCACCACTGCTGCCCATCCATCTCAGATCATAGTGGCATTCTACATTACAGCCAAGGAAAGTACTAGGTAAGAGGCGGGCCAGCCTGGAACAGGAGAGATAGCACCAATCAGTGAGCGGAGTTCACACCCAGCAGATCACAGTGTCTGTGTTAAAGCAGCCACAGCAGAGACCAAAGAAAGAGGTGCTGCAAAACAGGTCAACTTCAAGGGGTTAATGCCACAGGTGGCAGCAGGCTAATTACAGGTCCTTAGTGCAGGGCTAGCAGTGTTATAAAAGGCTGCTGCTTACAATGCTATCAACATTTATTTTGTATTATTGTTGCCTGGGGGGGGGATTGGTAAATGGCTAGGGCTGTACATTATAAAAAAAAAAAAGCCGCTTTGTGTTATTCTTGGCTCACATCTCTGCATGTTGGGAATGCGCGCAAGGGAAATGCGCTGCTCCCTAGCAGACGCACAAAAGGGCCAAAAATTCTTAATGGCACCCCCACACATTATAAACGCTATATTTTCAGACACACACCAAAACGCATGGTGCCCAGCACCCTGTGGCTCATGGCAATTTTCGAGAAGGGTCAGAGAATTTTTTCCTCCATGTTTCTCAGAGGTAAGGCAGCCCATTGAAATGAGTGGGCTTCCCTACACACAGTAGTGTGAACCAAGGCTTAGGGCCCAACCACACTTGTCCACACTCTAAATCAGAGCGTTTTAGTGACCGAACAGAAGTCCATCTTTGGCATCAGTGATATGAGCCGGGAAGCAGTAAATGCTTGTTTTATAGCATCACACAGCTCCCTTATTTTATTTCACCACTCAGCAGAGCAGTGAATTTCACCTGCAAAAACTGTATTTCTCTTCTAATAGTGTATACAGTATATCTCCTCTAATAGTGTATATACAGTATATCTCTTCTGTCTGTTATTCTCAGAGTGGATTCAATATTGTGCCTAACCATATAGTTGGTTGTTTATTTTTACCACTGCATAGAGATATTTAAGAATAAATTGCTTTTTTTTTTTTTTTTTTAAAAACCTTACATATTAACTAAATTAGGGCTGAAACAACTAATCGATTAATCGACAACTAATCGATTATGAAATTAATCGATTACTATTTTCATAATCAAATAATCACCAGTAACATAATGGGGTTAAAAAAAGCTAAAATGAGTCCTTTATAGTACAAAAAGAGCAAATCGCTACTGTAAATATTACTTTCACAGTTCTACAGTAAAAAAAAAATTAACCCTTTACAGTAGTGATTATCTGCTTTTTTTGTACTATAAAGGGCTCATTTTAGTTTTTTTTAACCCCATTATATTACTAAACATCTTAGACCTGGTTCACATCTATGTGTTTTTTGGTGCATTTTGCAGAAACGCACTACAGTTCATTTACATGGTTTCCTATGGGACACGTTCACATCTGCTTTTTTCAGCCGCTGCGTATTTGGAAAGGGTCAAGGACTTTAAACGCAAAACGGTGCTTTTTTGGTTTAATATACTTCAATGGAGAAGCTGCAGAAGAGCATGTAATGGGTTTTTGCAGCAATTTGTGTTTTTTTTAATCTGCTCAACGACAAATTGTCAAAAAAAAATGCAAAAACGCAAATCGCAGCAAAATCACGTGCACAAAACGCACTGCAGAAACAGATCAAAAGCAAACTGCATAGGTGTATACCGAGTCTTATGCTGGCCACACGGATCAATTTTCAGACAAGAATATTCAGACAAAAAAAACTTTGTAAATTCGCTGAATGAAAGAATGTTTGAAATTTCCACTTGTTTTTAACATTCTGTTTTTAAAACGAATGTACATTTCTGATTGAAAACCACATACACTGTCTAAAAATTCCTTTCACCAAGAAATTTTCTATTTCCAAATTTTCCCGTCACTATGGTTGAAAATGAACGTCGATTTTACCCCACTAACTATTGGAAAATCGAACGAACGTTATTAAAATTACATTTTTTTTTTTTTTTTTTAAATAAAGAAATGTGATCTCTGAGTCTGATATTTACCAGATTCACCCTTTTTAATAGTATATACAGTATATCTCTTCTAATAGTATATACAGTATATCTCTTCTGTCTGTTATTATCAGAGTGGATTAGATATTTTGCTCCCTAACCATATAGTTGGTTATTTATATTTACCACTGCATAGAGATATTTAAGAATAAATTGCCTTTTTTTAAAACTTTACATATTAACTAAATTATACACCACACTTTTTTTTTAAAGGTTATTAATCGATTAATCGAAACAATAATCGGCCAACTAATCGATTATGAAAATAATCGTTAGTTGCAGCCCTAAACTAAATTATACACCACACTTTTTTTTTAGGGTTATTAACCGATTAATCAAAACAATAATAGACCAACTAATCGATTATGAAAAATAATCGTTAGTTGCAGCCCTACCCTTATGCACCACTGACCTCTGTGTGGTGTTACATTCCACTGACCTCTGAATTCTGGTTCACATACTACTGACCTGTGAACGCTGCACTACTCATGCCTGTGCTCTGCGTTACCACTGACCTCCAAACTCTGCACTCCATGTTATATACTACTGACCTCTGAACTCAGCAATACTTGCTACTGCCCCATAAACTTTGTAAATTTTCATTTTCAATGGGCCTATGCAAGGTTATCTAAAAAAAAAAAAAAAAATTAATTAAAAAAAAAGCACGACAAGCTGGTGATCTTTGATCTCTTCTATGTTATTCAAGTAGATCCCCACCTCTCCAAGGTTGCCTACCCCTGCTCTATAATAAATACTTGCCTCAATTAAGAACAGTAATTGTCATTGCTGCTTCACTCCTCTGCTATCAGCATGAATCACTTCTGACAAGTTTTCCTGACACCCAGAAAAATGGTGATGGGGAGGGAGCTCAAACACAGCCTGTGATTGACGGGCTTAGCTCTCTTCCTGTGTTCCTATAGGAGGATGTATTTCATCTCTGAGACTAGTCATATCACTGGGTTTATGTGAGGGTTTACAACCACTTTAAAAGGAGGCCAGGCTGAGCACTTCTCCACCGTTCAGCAGAAGCTTGTACTTTTAGTAATGAATACAAGGATTTCTCCAACTGGCCAAGGTGGAGAGGCAGGCTATTGAGGTCATGACTTCCACTCTAAGCAACTGGATGAAGCTTTGTATTTTGTAGACAAAAATGCAAGCATCTCCTGAATGATAGGGAAGCACTCAGCCTTACCCTCTTAATTCCAGCAGCAGACATGAAGTCATCTGTATTGCTGAACACAACACAGCTTACTGTATGTAGCCAAAGCTACTACAATATATTACAGCCCACACAGTGGCCGCATTGGTTTAGAATGAAAAAAATAAAAATAGTACATGTGGGCCACCTTGGCGCAAATAAACGAATTAAAGCGATAAAGTTGAAATTCTACTTTAAAACAGAATAAAATGCAGGGAAGATATTAGGGCGACGAAAAGATCCCTGAAATCTACATATCACTTGCACTAATATATTGCTACAAAACGCGTTTGCATCAAACTTGGAAATCAGAATTACTTTTCTGATAGGAAAGATTTACAGAGTGCGCCACATCCCGTGAAAAATGGAATAGCGAAGAACCCCTGGGGGTGGGATTTTTAAGGCACTACCAACACACAGCATAGAAAAAATTATAACAATTTTATTAAATAACTAAAACAACTAACTAGTTATTTAATAAACATATTTTTTTCTATACTGTGTGTTGGTAGTGCCTTAAAAATCCCACCCCAGGGGTTCCTCGCTATTCCAAACTTGGAAATTCACTGACAGCAAGTCAAATTCATCTCAAGTAAAAAAAAAAAAAAAAAAAACGCTCTCGCATTTGATATTACTTAAAAAAAACACAATACATACACACACACCAACTGTGTAACCTATATGGCAACATGATCTCTTGTATGGAACTTTCTCATATATGTACGCACATGTAATGCTTCAGAGAACAAATCTTTTAATTTGACACTTAGGGCTCTTTCACACTTGCAGAGTCCCCCAGCAGGTCCACCTGCTCAGCAGGGGATCTCTCCACTGATACCTGCCGAGAAGACGGATAACAGGTCCTTGCTTATGCAGATTGGACACAGATACAGCCTGTTGGATGTAAACAGACCGGCTGTCATCAGATCCACCAGACGGATGGGGAACGGATTGCCCATCTGTCTGCTTTTAGTGGATAGGATCAGATGTTGACGGGTGTAAACGGACCCAAGTCCATTTACATCTGCAGCTCCATAAAAGTGCAATGGATGTCCAATCGGGTCACTTAAAGAATGGACAGGGGGACCTGATCTGTCCGTTCTAGTGAAAGGGGCCTAAAAGATTTAAATCAAAATCAAAACAAACTGACAACACATTTACCTCATACCAAATGCAAACATAAAATAAACTAAAGATGAAACGTCTAAAAAAGCTGGGCCTAAACATTGCCTCTACTTAATACTAAGCTTGCCCAGTACACCAGGATTCTGTCTGGTCAACACCAACATATTTACCAATATTATAACACGCAGACTCAACTAAACAAGTATATTTTTAGATTTTTTTCTTTAAACTCAGCTGGATGGCACAAAGTTCACTAAAGTCCCATATCAAACTGACATTTTTCCCCATAAAATACTATTTGCAGCATTTTTTGTTTTTTCCATCATCTTGATGCTGCTGGGCACTTCCAGCCACTCCTTGTCTACATGCACTAGGCTCCATAGTCTGCTGTGCATCAATGCTCTGGTCCAGCTTCCTGATAGTGACCAGTGGACTACGCCTGCTCAGTGTGTGTCAGCACAGCCAACTAAAGTCTCCAACACACATGTAGGTGACCAGATGAAAGCAAACACAAATGGGAGACAGTTGTCATCAAATACGGAGAAGTGCCTGAGCGAGCACCATAACAGCAGGATCATCACAAGGTATTGTAATAAAAGTAGCAGATCTACAAAATATGGAAAACATCCTCTAAAGTTCTATAACGAATGGTTATTTAAGATTGTAGTGGTTCGGTTTAGACATGGTGTATGTCTAGTAAAGACTTTTCTTTGCAGTCTAGGAAATTCTAGAGAAGGATTAGAACCTCTCTCGGATATTTACTGCGGTTTGTGTCTGCACTGAGGAAGCACATTCCCCTTATTTGTCACCAAACTTTAGGTGCAGAGAAATCACATCCAATGGGGACACCAGCAGGGACAAATGTCTAAGGGCCCATGCACAAGGCTCAACTTAAAACAGTATTTCTGCAGTGGGTATGGTTTGTGATCTGTGGAAGACAGGAAGCCTCTGCAAATCAATGCCAAGCTGCCACCATCTGTGTAATGTCCCGTGGTTAGAGATAGATTCCACCCCTGGAAGAAGACGGTTCATGTACAGGAGTGTATGTCCAACTACAGGTAATGCTCCCTGTAGGATTACATGTGGAAAGTATCAGCCTGGCATCATTTATACAGACGTCCTGTCCGTGGATGATCAAACCCACCAAGGGGATACCCATCCCGCCAGTAAATACACCGATCTGGGTGGTGTACAGCCCTCATCTACCATGTGCATGAGCTTTAAGACCTTGTTTACACTTGCGGTAGGAGGGGGATTCAAATCTGTGGTGGAGCTGCAGCTTTACCACCCCCTTTAGTCTCCAAAGGCAGCCGGACAGAGTTGTACAGATTCTGTGCTAAAACTAGAGGACCACTGCCAAACCTGACCAATTTAAGTGAATGCAGTCATGCTGCAAATGCCCTACAACCTCAGCCAATGAGAAGGCAACAATACTGCCTCTTATCAACCGCCCTCTGAAAAGTGATTTGTGGTCTTCAGAGGGTGACGCAAATGTAAACAAGCCCTAGAATAGTATTTACACTCCTGAGAAATGTCTTCTCACTTCCTGTTGTGTGCCTTAAAAAGGAAGTGAAGGAAAAATGCTCAAACTAAGAATTTTCTGGGTCACAGGAGTGCATTTACTTTTGCACCCCTGTGACCCAGAATTAGCTGACAGCTCAGAGCCATCCAACCCAGGCTCTGGGAGAATCCTGATAATAATAGACAGCACAGTGGCCAAGTGGTTAGTAGTTCTGCATAGAAGCACTAGGAGGGTCCTTGGTTTGAATCTCAACTATGGCACTACCTGCATGGAGTTTGCATGTTGTCCCTGGGTGTACGTGGGTTTCCTCCCACACTCCAAAGACATGCTGATAGGTTAATTGGATCCTGATTAAATATTCCATAGTATGTATAAATGTATGTTAGGAACTTTAGTTTGCAAGGTCCTTGAGGGCAGGGACTGATATGAATGTACAGCATATATGTAAATTGACATCTATACAAGTACCTGTAATAAATAAATCCACCCAGCTGACTGACAGCTAGCTCTGCCTCTCAGCCTATGGCTGAGAGCCAAAGTCCTACTCTCTTGTCAGCCGAGCTCTGAAAGGGCAGTGAGGAGAGCGATGACTGACAGTCACCACTCACTGCTCTGGGAAGACTGAGAACTGGAGCAGTCATGTGATCGCTGAGATCCCAGTCTTAGAGACAGCGGGCAACGCCTGCAGCCTAGGTGGGCGAGTATAGATTTTATTTTTAAATACCTCCACACATCTCCTTTAATGCTTCCATACTCCATTTAAAAAAAAAAAAATCTAGGTTACTTTGGTATAATCTGTATACTGTGAGCCATCGCTTTCCTTTTCAGGCTGAGACAAAATCATAATGTGATCAGTGTGGAATGACTATACCATACAATTATCATTCACATGAGCGATGAAATGTGAGGTCTGATGTAAACAACCCAGCTTGTATACAAATAGCAAGCCTTCCCATTACAGAGCTGGCAGCAGTGGAGGAGGATTGTATAATCAGAATGTAAAGCTGATCATTGGCTCCATAATCTCACTGTACAATCAGCTCTATGATACTACTGCCATGGTGAGTATGGATTGGTCATCAGCTCTGTAGGCGTATGGGCAGGGCAGAGCTGTGTCCGATCATTATATGGTGCGTGTGTGGGGGAATCGCACTGTATGGTGCGTGTGCGGGGGAATCGCACTGTATGGCGCGTGTGCGGGGGAATCGCACTGTATGGTGCGGGGGAATCACACTGCATGGTGCGCGTGCGGGGGAATCACACTGCATGGTGCGCGTGCGGGGGAATCACACTGCATGGTGCGCGTGCGGGGGAATCACACTGCATGGTGCGCGTGCGGGGGAATCACACTGCATGGTGCGCGTGCGGGGGAATCACACTGCATGGTGCGTGTGTGGCTGGATCACACCGTATGGGGTGTGTGGGGGAAATCACACTGTATGGGGTGAGTGTGGCATCACACTGTATGGTGCGCGTGTGGGGGAACCACACTGTGGGGGATCACACTGTATGGGGTTGCGTGTGGCGTATCACACTGTATGGGGTTGCGTGTGGCGTATCACACTGTATGGGGTTGCGTGTGGCGTATCACACTGTATGGGGTTGCGTGTGGCGTATCACACTGTATGGGGTTGCGTGTGGCGTATCACACTGTATGGGGTTGCGTGTGGCGTATCACACTGTATGGGGTTGCGTGTGGCGTATCAAACTGTATGGGGTTGCGTGTGGCGTATCACACTGTATGGGGTTGCGTGTGGCGTATCAAACTGTATGGGGTTGCGTGTGGCGTATCACACTGTATGGGGTTGCGTGTGGAGTATCACACTGTATGGGGTTGCGTGTGGAGTATCACACTGTATGGGGTTGCGTGTAGAGTATCACACTGTATGGGGTTGCGTGTGGAGTATCACACTGTATGGGGTTGCGTGTGGAGTATCACACTGTATGGGGTTGCGTGTGGAGTATCACACTGTATGGGGTTGCGTGTGGAGTATCACACTGTATGGGGTTGCGTGTGGAGTATCACACTGTATGGGGTTGCGTGTGGAGTATCACACTGTATGGGGTTGCGTGTGGAGTATCACACTGTATGGGGTTGCGTGTGGAGTATCACACTGTATGGGGTTGCGTGTGGAGTATCACACTGTATGGGGTTGCGTGTGGAGTATCACACTGTATGGGGTTGCGTGTGGCGTATCACACTGTATGGGGTTGCGTGTGGAGTATCACACTGTATGGGGTTGCGTGTGGAGTATCACACTGTATGGGGTTGCGTGTGGAGTATCACACTGTATGGGGTTGCGTGTGGCGTATCACACTGTATGGGGTTGCGTGTGGCGTATCACACTGTATGGGGTTGCGTGTGGCGTATCACACTGTATGGGGTTGCGTGTGGCGTATCACACTGTATGGGGTGTGTGGGGGGGGGGGGAAATCACACTGTATGGGGTGTGTGAGGAGGGAGCACACTGTATGGGGGGGATCACACTGTATGGGGTGTGTGTGGAGTAACACCGTATGGGGGGGGGGGGGATCACACTGTATGGGGGAATCACACTGTATGGGGGGTGGGGGGGTATCACACTGTATGGGGGGATCACACTGTAAGGGGGGATCACACTGTAAGGGGGGATCACACTGTATGGGGTGTGTGGGGGGAATCACACTGTATGGGGTGGGGGGGGGATATCATTGTGTGGGGGGGGAGCACACTGTATGGGGGGGTGTGGGGGATCATACTGTATGGTGTCACACTGTATAGGATCATACTGTATGGGGTGTGTGGGGGATCACACTGTATGGGGGAATCACACTGTATGGGATGTGTGGGGGAATCACACTGTATGGGGTGGGTATGGGGGGGGAATCACACTGTATGGGGGAATCACACTGTATGGGATGTGTGGGGGAATCACACTGTATGGGATGTGTGGGGGAATCACACTGTATGGGGGGTGTATGGGGGGGAAATCACACTGTATGGGGTGGGTATGGGGGGGGAATCACACTGTATGGGGGGGGGTCACACTGTATGGGGGGTGTGGGGGAATCACACTGTATGGGATGTGTGGGGGAATCACACTGTATGGGATGTGTGGGGGAATCACACTGTATGGGGGGTGTATGGGGGGGGATCACACTGTATGGGGTGGGTATGGGGGGGATCACACTGTATGGGGTGGGATCACACTGTATGGGGTGGGATCACACTGTATGGGATGGGTGTGGGGAGGATCACACTGTATGGGGTGATCACACTGTATGGGGTATGTATTGGGGGATCACACTGTATGGGGTATGTATTGGGGGATCACACTGTATGGGGGGTGTGGGGGATCACACTGTATGGGGGAATCACACTGTATGGGATGTGTGGGGGAATCACACTGTATGGGATGTGTGGGGGAATCACACTGTATGGGGGGTGTATGGGGGGGGGATCACACTGTATGGGGTGGGATCACACTGTATGGGGTGGGTGTGGGGAGGATCACACTGTATGGGGTGATCACACTGTATGGGGTATGTATTGGGGGATCACACTGTATGGGGGGGGGGAAATCACACTGTATGGGGTGTGTGGGGTGTGTGGGGGTCACACTGTATGGGGTGTGTGGGGGTCACACTGTATGGGGTGTGGGATCAGACGGTGGGGTGTATGTCCAGGCTGTGTACTGACTTAGGCCTTGCAGAATGAGAAGTTGAAGGCAGAGCACAGGCCTGCCTGCTGACATGACACTCTGAGGAGGGGGGGGGTTCTGTGCTGGGCCTTCGGAAAGTTTGCAGCTTCCCCCCTCCAAGCTCAACTCAGCCGAGACAAACTTCCCAGAAGTCCGGCCTGCCATGGCGCACAGCCGGGACTCCCCCTAACCAGACTGTCCACAAATCTCCCCCACCCTTCCCTCCATACCTCACACGGTCTAATCCCCCGGGGCTCCTCCGCTCCACCGGTGCCCGCCTTCACCAGCAACCCAGGCCGGAGATTCCGGAGGAGGGAGACAGCAGAGGAAATGTCCGGCTGTTTTTATTTAAACAGGGCCCGGGAACATCCCTCCGCCATATGCCCCCCTTCCGTCACTACGCTCACACAGCGCTCGGCCGGCCAATCAGCGGGCGGCTTACTCAGCCATTAGGCAGCGGGCCGCACTGCGCAGGCGCTGCAGAGGGCGGGGAGCCGCCAATGACGCACTACGGTGCGCGAAGAGATCGGGGCGGCTAGAGCGCATACACGGAAGACGCGGTGCATGCTGGGAGTGGTAGTCTTCTGTTATCCGCCTTTCCTACACTCTGACTTCCTGTGGGCGACGGCGGGGCGTCTGTGCACCTGTACAGGAAGTAGAGAGAGAGAAAAAAAACACTGTGACGTGACACCCCACAAATCACCTTGTCATCACTTCATGACATCGGTCCACGTATATACCCTAAAGAGTCATCACTGCATGGATATATCCTAAGGAGATCCTGTCACCACTGCATGTATATGTTACAAAGAGAACCTGTCATCTCTCCATGTATATATCCTAAGGAGACCCTGTCATCACTGCATCATGCATGCTTACCAACTGTCCCGAATTTCCCGGGACATTTCTGGGATTTAGACTATTTTCACGATTTTATCGTTTCCCGGGAAATGTCCAGAGAAATCCAGTTTTTCATGATTTTCTGATGCCGAGGTGGAGACATTGTCTCTGCCGGCCGCCATTTTCAAGAAGATAAGGAACTCGGCTGGGCGGCTAGATGGAGCTCCTGTGTCGCCTACCGCTTCGCTCCAACCGCCCCACTCCGCCCCGCTACCGGTGTCCAACAGCTGCCAGCAGTGTCCCCTTAATAAAGTCTCTCAGTGCCCATCACAGTGCCCAGCAGTAACACCTGTCCGTACCTCATCAGTGCTGCCCATCAGTGCCATCTATTAGTGTCCATCAGTGCCATCTGTCAGTGCCACCTATCAGTGCTGCTGGTCAGTGCCCATCAGCGCCACCTGTCAGTATCCATCAGCGCCGCCTGTCAGTGCCCATCAGTTCCGCCTATCACTGCGGAATCACTCATCAAGTCTACATATCAGTGCCTTCTCATCAGTGCCACCTTATCAGTGCCGCCTCATCAGCACCCATCAGTGAAGGAGAAAACAAAATTTTATGACAGAAACTAAGAAAAACTTTTTTTTTTTCAAAATGTTTTATTTTATTTTATTTTGTATGTAGCGCAAGAAACAAAAAAACGCAGAGGTGATCAAATACCACCAAAAGAAAGCTCTATTTATGGGAAGAAAAATGTTATCCGGGTACAGTGTTATATGACCGCGCAATTGTAATTTAAAGTGCGACAGCGCTGAAAGCTGAAAATTGTCCTGGGCAGGAAGGGGGGGGGGGGAAGTGCCCGGTATTGAAGTGGTTAAAGTGTAACTAAAAGGCAAAACTTTTTTTTTTTTTAGCTTTAGATAGAGTGGAGGTGGATTCCAGTGTCCACATTGGAAATCTTCCAATGTGGACACTAATTCTGGTGACCTGGGGGCCCCCAAGGAGTTCCCTTAATTTGCAGGGATTTCCTCACACTTCCGGCTATGGGACAGGAAGTGAAGGAAATCTCCACAATGGGACACAGATGGCGAAATAAAATCTGAGAGGAGTTATAACTCCCCCTTACTCTATCCAAATTTAGAAAAAAAAAATTTTTGCCTAAAGTTCTACTTTAAAGCGGAGTTCCACCCAAAAGTGGAAGTTCCGCTTTAAGCACTCCTCCCCCCCCTTACATTCTACATTTGTCATGCCATTTTTTTGTGGGGGTGTGGGTGACTACTTTAGAGAGGGACTTCCTGTCCCACTTTCTCCTTCTGCCCACGGGCCGCCTAGGCGACTCCTCCTCTCCCCTAGGCGGTCCCTCCCTCTCGGCAATCTTCTGGGACACATGACAGTTCCCAGAAGATTGCCCGTCCACTGGGAGAGCGCAGCGCGACTCACGCATGTGCAGTAGGGAACCGGGAAGTGAAGCCGCAACGCTTCACTTCCTAATTCCCTCACCTGGGGACAGATGACTCTGTATATTTACATCACCATCTGAGATTACAGAATTTTGCACATTAACATAAGATTTATCAAATGTAGGCAAATATAAGGATATAAAATATATCATTTTTATATAAACAAGCAGAATATTGAATATTATTTTTTTTTTAAATATGAGTATTCTTATGCTGGTGTTTTTTTAAACTTGTATTGAACTATATATGACTTTGGGCTCAGTTCATGAAGCTGGTTACATAAAGACAAGGATGTCCACTTTCAGTCACATGACAGTTATTTTCAAATCTTATTTTTTTTAACTAACTGACATGTTTTTGAAAACAGCTGATTTTTTTTTTTTTTAAGTGGAGTTCCACCCACTTTTTTAAGTCCTCAGCATCGCAAGCTGCTCTGGGAGCTTAAAACAAATTGGCATTTTTTTTTAAACACTCACTGTTTTATTAGGTGTTCTTGCATAGCAAGACCACTTACTGTTATCTCAAATATATATTATTCTTATTATAGCCAAATTTACCAGCCTAACTCCTCCCACAGCTTTTACACTACATAGACAGTAATATACCGAAACGTGCGGATTGCTCCCGATTGGTGTGCTATTACTTTGTGGAACGTTTCGCCGAATGGTTCACGAAATATCGTCATTTATGTGGCGAAATTGGTCCCATAGGAATGAATGGTGAAATGTTCAAAACTAGAGTGGGAGGTGACAAAAGCTGACAACCCCATGATCAGCCAAAACATTATGACCTCAACATGATCAGCCAAAACATTATGACCACAACACGATCAGCCAAAACATTATGACCACAACACGATCAGCCAAAACATTGTGACCACCCCATGATCAGCCAAAACATTATGACCACAACACGATCAGCCAAAACATTGTGACCACCCCATGATCAGCCAAAACATTATGACCACAACACGATCAGCCAAAACATTATGACCACAACACGATCAGCCAAAACATTATGACCACAACACGATCAGCCAAAACATTGTGACCACCCCATGATCAGCCAAAACATTATGACCACAACATGATCAGCCAAAACATTATGACCATCCGATGATCAGCCAAAACATTATGACCACCCCATGATCAGCCAAAACATTATGACCATCCGATGATCAGCCAAAACATTATGACCACCCCATGATCAGCCAAAACATTATGACCATCCGATGAAAAAAATTGAGGATTCTTATGCTGGTGTTTTTTTTTAAACTTGTATTGATCTATATAGGACTTTGGGCTCAGTTCATGAAGCTGGTTACATAAAGACAAGGATGTCCGCTTTCAGTCATATGACCATTATTATTCATACCTTAGTTAGAGTGGGAGGTGACAAAAGCTGACAACCCCATGATCAGCCAAAACATTATGACCACCCCATGATCAGCCAAAACATTATGACCACAACATGATCAGCCAAAACATTGTGACTACAACATGATCAGCCAAAACATTGTGACCACCCCATGATCAGCCAAAACATTATGACCACCCCATGATCAGCCAAAACATTATGACCACAACATGATCAGCCAAAACATTGTGACTACAACATGATCAGCCAAAACATTGTGACCACCCCATGATCAGCCAAAACATTATGACCACCCCATGATCAGCCAAAACATTGTGACCACCCCATGATCAGCCAAAACATTATGACCACCCCATGATCAGCCAAAACATTATGACCACAACATGATCAGCCAAAACATTGTGACTACAACATGATCAGCCAAAACATTGTGACCACCCCATGATCAGCCAAAACATTATGACCACCCCATGATCAGCCAAAACATTGTGACCACCCCATGATCAGCCAAAACATTATGACCACCCCATGATCAGCCAAAACATTATGACCACAACATGATCAGCCAAAACATTGTGACCACAACATGATCAGCCAAAACATTGTGACCACCCCATGATCAGCCAAAACATTATGACCACAACACGATCAGCCAAAATATTATGACCACCCCATGATCAGCCAAAACATTATGACCACCCCATGATCAGCCAAAACATTATACAGTACAAAGACAATATGAGCCAGTAAATTGCAGTCAGTCATATAGAGAATATAGTACATAGAGAAGTCATTGCACTACATAGGGCGATGGGTATTAACAAGGACGTGGCTGTGCGTTATAAATTATTCTGATATCCACCTATTTACCAATCATTCATCATTGCATAACATAAGCGCCCATTACATAACATACAGTATGTTGAATAAAGTTTTTAAAAAAAACAAGACATCATATGACCGTTGGCCAGGAGGGTTAGCAAAAAATGAAATCCCGCAGAGGGCAGCGGCTTATACAGTATGAGGCAGTGCTGCCCTCTGCTGGATTTCATTTTTGCTAACCCTGCTGGCGGTAGATTTCTCTCCAGAATTCTGTTTGATTTTCAATATGATTTATAAAGAATTTGTGTCCCCCCCATGTCTCCCTCCATATTTATCATTATTTTTTCTTTCTTCTTTCCTGCAGATTCTTACTTGATTTGTTGTAGCCGTATTAGTGCAATTGTGACAGAGAAAATTGAGTACTGTCCGTGATGCTTTTTTTATTTGCACTAACATAGAATTTTTCAGGACAAGCTTTCGGGGT
Source organism: Lithobates clamitans (assembly GCA_037952925.1). Classification (NCBI taxonomy): domain Eukaryota; kingdom Metazoa; phylum Chordata; class Amphibia; order Anura; family Ranidae; genus Lithobates; species Lithobates clamitans. The sequence continues at coordinate 6,248,762 of JBBGZY010000458.1, forward strand.
ATGTCCCCTTCTTCAAGGTCCAAGCAGTACTGATTCACAAATTTTTAAGCAGAATGTTAAAGAAAAAGAAGAAAAAAAAAAAGGAAAAAAAAAAAAAAAGAGAAAACAAAACACATACATATCAATGGTAATAAAGATAGCAGCAGAGTTAGTGAGATAAGACAGAGGGAGAGCTAGGGGGGAATGCAATATCATGGGATCTTACAGCTGTACCTCAAGTAATGTTGTGTACCTCATCCAATGCAAAAGGTGCAGCAAAGGATTTTATGTTGGTGAAACAGGACAGAAGTTGCAAGCGAGGATGAATTTGCACAGACATACCATCAAAGAACATAAAGAAGACAGTTTATGTACACCTGTGGGACATCATTTCTCACAATCGGACCACACCATAGCAGACCTCAATGTCTTAGTTCTTATGCCCCGTACACACGGTCGGACATTGATCGGACATTCCGACAACAAAATCCTCGGATTTTTTCCTACGGATGTTGGCTCAAACTTGTTTTGCCTACACACGGTCGCACAAAGTTGTCGGAATTTACGATCGCCAAGACGTCAATCACGTACGACGAGACTAGAAAAGGCCGGTTCAGAACCAAGCGCGGCACCCTTTGGGCTCCTTTTGCTAATCTCGTGTTAGTAAAAGTTTGGTGAGAGACGATTCGCGCTTTTTCAGACTCGTGGCTTTCAGATCGTTTTCTGCCGTTCAGTTTGTGCTTGTGGGTTTGTATCTGCTCTTCAGTGCGTGCAGTCAGTTCGTATTGGAGTTTTCTGTGCGATCTTGTCCGCTCGTTGCTGTTTTTCAGGTCGCTCTTCACAGGCCTTGCTGTTCTTCAGTGCGTTCTGTTACTTCGTTCTGAGCAGCCGACCGTTTTCTAGCCATGTTTCGTATGCGTACTCCTCGTACAGTTCGTGCTGTGCGGGGGCTTGGTGTTGGGGTCCTGACCTTGACACAAGTCCAGTCCATGAACAGGGCGAGGAGGAGTTCATGGACCAAGAATTGGTTGCCTCAGCGTGACCAGTTCTGTCATATGCCTTTGCTCCGTGAGATCCGTGAGAATAATCCTGGTGATTTCAGGAATTTTCTCAGGATGACGGACCCCGTATTTCACCGTTTGTTGGCTTCGCTGACCCCCTATATCAGCAGGCAGGATACCTGCATGGTTGGTCGCTACCTTGCGGTATTTGGCCACAGGGAGAAGCCTGCAGGACCTCAAGTTCTCGACAGGCATCTCCCCCCAGGCTCTTCTTTGTGGACATTTACTGCTTGTGTTTGTTTTAGCTGACCCTGACAGAAATGTGTGGAGTGCAGAAAATGTCGTGATTGTGTAACCTTATACAAAGCACTGTTGGCTGTTATTTACTAAATGCAAAGACACTTTTCACTACAAGTGCACTTGCAACTGCACTGAAACTGCACTTGTAGTGCAAAGTGGATTTGCCCTTAGGAAATTACCCCCATTTTCTCATAAAACAACAATTACATCACCCCAAAAGTGTTGTAGCATTGAGACAATAATCCACACATTCTTGATGAGCAATCTTTTTAATACCAGCACAATCACATGTGCATTTACCAAAGGTTTTTCTGACAAACCAACATGTTTGTTGTATAACATATTTTGTGGTGACATTATCCAAAATCAAAATGTACATTTTATAGAAAACAGGCCTGTGTAAAACCCACAAGAAAGACACAAATCTTGATCTTACAAAGTTCACATTTGGTAGAACTTGAAGGCAATATCAGACATGAGTATTTAGGAACTGTGTTTGATATTGCGTTCAGATGGGGGGAAATCACCCCTGGAAAAGCCAAATTTGGAAGATGCACACAAATTTCACAATGTCAACATGTGCTAGCTGCCATCAGGGGGGATCAAGGGACGTGTTTTGGGGGAGAAAGCCCTTCCTCACCGCTACTTTATTATTGAGGAAGGGGTTGCACCCCCAAAACGCGTCCATTGATCTCCCGTGATGGCAGATAGCACATGTTGGCACACTGTGTGCATCCTCCAAATTTGGCTTTGGGAAAAATCACAAAAACATTTCGCACATTGTAGCACACAAAAGAAGAAAGTGATTTTGAGGGGCTTTAAACTCTCCCCAAAACATCAATGATGTTTTTATATTTTGGAATAACATCATTGATGTTTTGCTGGATGTTTTCCAATTGTAAATTACACCCCATGATCTCCCCGATCAGGATCTGGGCACTTTCGGATGTGAAAGGATCTGGATCCACAACCTCACGATCACCTAAAAAGAAAGGAAAACCAAAATAAATTAGGTCTAAAAAAAATGCCGCCATCCATCTCTTATCTGAGCCTGTGGTCGCAGACACTCACCTGTTGTGGTGACTAGTTCCACCACGTCTTCTTCCTCCTGCTCATCTTGTGTTGGGTGGATTTTCCCTTCTTCCAGAGGGGGGGGGGGGCTCTGGTCTCCTCGGATGAGGGGTGTCCTCCGAGTCTTTTCTCCCCTATGTAAAACAAAAATGGTATACTTAGCACACAGATATTTAATGTCAGAACTATAAAGATGAAACATTGCTTGGAAGTGGGGTACAATTATCTATTTTAGCAGAGTTCCAAGATGTATATTTTTTAGTGTCCTTTGTCAACCTGCAATACTTTACCTGTTTGGTACAAGCTTCACAGATGGAGACCCCCCTATAGTATACCCTGGAGCACCTGTGTGGCCCCCCTAATAAAAAGGGTGTTCTGGGGTCCCACACTAGTGCTCCAGTGTCCAGATGTGAAAACAGCTGCTCAGTGTCCTCTCCTTACACACAATCTAGTTTGCATTTCATTCTAGTAACAAAGCCATCTACACAACCCAATTCTTTGAAGACAAGTATAGGGCGTCAAAATGGTGGCCAAATGCATATGGGCTAAACAATGGTATTTTATATTTGCAACGAAAAATGTGTGATCCGAACGAATAATGTGCCCATTAACATGAAAGTTGCCATTTTAAACTGTACAACCGTTCCTAAAAGCACATGGAGCAGCACGAACGTAATAAACACAAGAACAATAGGAACACAGCACAACTACTTACTTTTTTGCAGCACTCTCCGGATCTTTCTGTACTGCTCATGTTCTCGTAATTTCAGGTCCGACCACCGCTTCCTGAGCTGATCTTTCGATCGTCGTACCCCGAATTTCCGTTGCAGACTCCTGACCACATTCGCCATGATCTTGGCCTTTCGGACATTGTGGTTGGGGTAAGGCCCATACTTTCCATCATAGTCGGCCCTCTTCAGGATGTCCACCATTTCCAACATCTCCCCAAAGGACATATTTGAGTCCTTCAATCTCCTTCTGGATCGGGACGTTTCAGGCTCCAGCCTTTCCTCCTCCTCCTCGCTGTACTTTGCACTATCCTGCTGTCTCTCCGCCATGTGCTCTTCCTCCACTGCGCCGAACAAAAAGGGGCGGGGAATAGAATAGAAAGAACGTCAGGGGCGGGCGGAGTTATACGCATGCGCAGTGTGTATAAATCGTAACGCGCACGTCTTACGTACGATCTGTGAGCGGAGGAAGGAGCATCGGAGACGCCGATCGTGCTAACGAAGGTAGGATCTAAACTTGGGCCTATACTGCTTCGAAATTGAAGCCTATATTGTAACAAGATTAGGGGAGTTTGGCCTGACATTAGGGTTTGTCTTGTGTTGTGTCTTGCAGAGAAAATGGATGGGTTCAACGACCACAATTTCCTGCCCCTGTTTATTGACAAGTACAGGGAGCTGCCCTGTCTGTGGCAGGTCAGACACCCCCACTATAATCACAAACAGAAGAGGCAGGCAGCGCTGGAGAAACTGCTGGAGTTGGTGAAGCCGGTGGTCCCCACAGCAACCATCCCCTATTTAAAAGCTAAAATTGGGGGCCTGAGGAGCACATATCTTAGGGAGCGCAAGAAGGTCACAGATTCCCAGAGGTCCGGAGCTGCAGCAGATGACGTTTATGTCCCCAGGCTCTGGTACTATGAGAGACTGTGATTTCTGTCAGACCACACTGAAGTCAGGGAATCCCTCTCTACTCTTCCTTCCACTCTTCCTTCCATCCCAGCTGAGGCTTCTGATGTCCAACCTGGGCCTTCCAGCCAGGAAGAAGTGGAGGAGCCCAGCTGGAGTCAGGTATAGCATTCTTCTACTGATTTCTGGGCAATAAAGAAATGATGTTTACTAGATGTTATTATTGATCACTAATTGCTGCTTAAAAAAAGTGTTTTACATATCAATAGACAGTAGTGGGCAAAAATAATTGGGACAAGAATGCAAAATGCTGGGCTCAGAATGATAGTCTGTTATATTTGTTAACATTGAATTTGCAGCAGTCAGGAGGTGAAAATTGTGTGTGATTGATGAAAACAATACTAAAACTATGTCCCTTTTTCATACACAGGAAGACCTCAGCCAGGAGGAGGCTGTGGAATGTGGCAGTCAGGAGGAGGCGGGGATTAGTGGCAGCCAGGAGGAGGCGGGGATTAGTGGCAGCCAGGAGGAGGCGGGGCTAAGTGGCAGCCAAGAGAAGCCTGGGACAAGTCGCAGCCTGACTGAGTCTCAGGTCCCTCCCCTCCGCCTGCCATATAAAAGGGCCAGGAAGGCCACTCCCAGTCCTGTGCAGGATTCAGCGTACAGGCTGATCCAGGAGGCTTCGGCGTCCCTCAGAGCCTTCCCCAGTCCTGAAGAGGCCTTTGCCTGCATGGCTGGCACCAAATTGCTGGGCATGCAGGAGGGCCAACGCAAGATCTCTGAGGACCTGATTTATAAAGTCCTTCGGAAGGGGGAGAGTGGGGAACTGACACACAAGACGGATGTCATGGAGAGGGACGATCCTCCTCCTCCTCCTCCTCCTCCTGCTGCCACAACTCCACCACCACAGCCAAAGGCTGGAAGGAAGCGTGGAAAGAAGACCTGAGAGTGATGACCTGGGTTCAGTCTGGTCTGACAGAAGATGCAGTCTCTCGTATGACCACAGCCTGGGGACACAGATGTCATCTGCTGCTTTCCAGATCTCTGGGACTTCTGGACCAGACTGCCCTCCCTTAGATATGGACTCCTCAGGCCACCAATTTTGCTTTTAAATAATTGATGTCTGCCCTGGGAGTCCAAGGCTTCGCCCACTTCTGCAGTTTCTCCAGCATTGCCTCCCTCTTTGTTTATAGTTGTGACCCCTTAATAAAATATTTTTAGGTAAATTCTACTCTCCTGTGTGTGTTTTCATCCAAAAAGGACAGTTTGTTGGTGAGTATTCAGGTACATTTCTAAAGTACAATGTGAAATTAACAAGGGACAACAACACCAAACAATCTCCTCCTACAGATTAAATAGAACAACATATCAATGGTGTTGTGGGAACTTGTCACAAAAAACACACAAACATTTTCGGGAGTACAAATCAAAATCAAAAAAAAAAAAAAAAAATATGTTGTCAGATGTGAGAAATCAAAATATATTGAGGGAATCCCGATAAATAGTAACGAAAGAAGTTTGTGAGAAGTGTGTGTGAATATGAGCATCAAAACGACTTAATTCTTGTCACATTATAAAGAAGAAGAGAGTGCGCTGTATTAAACCATTTTTTACATTGCAGCGTGACGAAAGTGCTTTATCCATTACGAACGCTAAGTTTACCAGAACGAGCTGTCCCGTGTCGGAATTTCTTCTGAGCATGCGTGGCACTTTATGCGTCGGAACAGGCCACACACGGTCGGAATTGACGCGATCGGATTTTGTTGTCGGAAAATTTTATCTCCTGCTGTCCAACTTTGTGTGTCGGAAAATCCGATGGAAAATGTCCGATGGCGCCCACACACGGTCGGAATTTCCGACAACACGCTCCGATCGGACATTGTCCATCGGAAAATCCGACCGTGTGTACGGGGCATTAAAGGGAATTTCAGAACTATCCAGGAAAGGAAAACGTTTGAACTAAGAATGATACTTCTTTTTGACACGAAGAATAATGGCCTGAATTTAGATATTGGTTTCCTTACACATTATGCTAAAGTTTTACGACCGCTCTGTGATTAGTATTCCCCCCCCCCTTGCATTCCCCCCTAGCTCTCCCTCTGTCTTATCTCACTAACTCTGCTGCTATCTTTATTACCATTGATTTGTATGTGTTTTGTTTTCTCTTTTTTTTTTTTTTTTTCCTTTTTTTTTTTCTTCTTTTTCTTTAACATTCTGCTTAAAAATTTGTGAATCAGTACTGCTTGGACCTTGAAGAAGGGGACATACCCCGAAAGCTTGTCCTGAAAAATTGTATGTTAGTGCAAATAAAAAAAGTATCACGGACAGTACTCAATTTTCTCTGCAGATTCTTGAGCTTTTGTGTGACGCATTGGCGATTAACACGAGATTGGCTGTTTCTGGAAGATGAATAGTTACACCACTTCAGTAACTGGAGGGACTTTCCATCAGCCCTCCCAGGGACCCTGCTATACCACCGCAGGTCCCTACTCTATTCCAGTAACAGGAGGGACTTACCATCAGCCCTCACAGGGACCTTGCTATACCATGCCAGGTCCCTATACCACTATCTTAAACGGAAAGACTTTCTATCATTCCTCAGATGGACCCTGCTATACCAGCGCAGGTGCTTACACCATTCCCATAACCGGAGGGAATTTCCATCAGCCCTCCCAGGGACCCTGCTATACCACCACAGGTCCCTATATCAGTGTTGTAAACGGAGAGACTTTCTATCAGTCCTCCCAGGGACCCTGCTATACCACCGCAGGTCCCTATATCAGTGTTGTAAACGGAGAGACTTTCTATCAGTCCTCCCAGGGACCCTGCTATACCATCACAGGTCCCTACAACACTCCCATAACTGGAGAGACTTTTTATCAGTCCTCCCAGGGACCCTGCTATACCATCGCAGGTCACGACACCACTCTAGTAACCGGAGGGACTTTCCATCAGCCCTCTGAGGGACCCTGCTATACCATCGCAAGTCCTGACACTGCTCCAGTGACCGGAGGGACTTTCCACCAGCCCTCTGAGGGACCCTGCTATACCATCGCAGGTTCTGACACTGCTTCAGTGCCTGGAGGGACTTTCTATCAGCCCTCTGAGGGACCCTGCTATACCATTGCAGGTCCCGACACCATTCCCATAACTGAAGGGACTTTCCATCAGCCCTCCCGGGGACCTTGCTATACCACCGCAGGTCTCGACACCACTCTAGTAACCGGAGGTACTTCCCATCAGCCCTCTGAGGGACCCTGCCATACCATCGCAGGTCCTGACATCACTCCAGTGACCAGAGGGACTTTCCACCAGCCCTCTGAGGGACCCTGCTATACCATTGCAGGTCCTGATACTGCTTCAGTGCCTAGAGGGACTTTCCATCAGCCCTCTGAGGGACCCTGCTATACCATTGCAGGTCCTGACACCACTCTAGTAACCGGAGGGACTTCCCATCAGCCCTCTCAGGGACCCTGCCATACCATCGCAGGTATTAACACCACTCCAGTGACCAGAGGGACTTTCCACCAGCCCTCTGAGGGACCCTGCTATACCATCGCAGGTCCTGATACTGCTTCAGTGCCCAGAGGGACTTTCCATCAGCCCTCTGAAGGACCCTGCTATACCATCGCAGGTCCCGACACCACTCTAGTAACCGGAGGGACTTCCGATCAACCCTCCGAGGGACCCTGCCATAACACCGCAGGTCCCGACACCACTCCAGTAACCGGAAGGACTTTCCATCAGCCCTCCAAGGGTAACAAGATGAGGTCAAAGACCACTCCATATGGTAAGTGTTAGTGTCTCAGCAGAAAAAAAACTGTCAGGCATTGACTTTCTATCCAAAATAAAATAAAAATCTTCAGATACACTCTAATCATTTTATTCTGTGGTCTGAAGCTCTGTATTTGTACCATTTCAGAGTGGCACATCTCTATTAGAGTACTAGAAAGCCCCGTTATTACCAGAGCTTGACCTATTCTCTGAGCTCTGTAAGAAATTTGTGCACCCGTCATGTCTCGCTCTATATTTCTCATTCGTTTTTTCTTTTCTGCAGATTATCAATCAAGAGCTAGATCACAAATACTCTTCCAGAGGAGAGGTCTAGCTGTACCACGACAGGTCCCGGCACAGGTGGGGGATGTTATGGCAGTAGCCCAAGGGAAGATCTTTGGGACACCAATACCATTTGAGGTAAGTACAAGCTAAATATAATTTTCATCCTAAATACAAGTTTCTTATATAAAAAGTATGTGGGTGGGGGGGGGACACAGAGATCTCACCATCACACATATACAGGAGAACACATAGAGATCTCACCATTACACATATACAGGAGAACACGTAGAGATCTCACCATCACACATACACAGGTGAACACGTAGAGATCTCATCATCACACATACACAGGAGAATACGTAGAGATCTCACCATCACACATACACAGGAGAACACGTAGAGATTTCATCATCCCACATACACAGGAGAAATTGTAGAGATCTCACTATCACACATACACAGGAGAACACATAGAGATCTCACCATCTCACATACACAGGTGAACACGTAGAGATCTCATCATCCCACATACACAGGAGAATATGTAGAGATCTCACCATCACACATACACAGGAGAACAGGTAGAGATCTCACCATCACACAAACACAGGAGAACACATGCAGATCTCACCATCACACATACACAGGAGAACACGTACAGATCTCACCATCACACATACACAGCAGAACACGTACAGATCTCACCATCACACATATACAATAGAACACGTAGAGATCTCACCATCACACATACACAGGAGAACACGTAGAGATCTCACCATCACACATACACAAGAGAACACGTAGAGATCTCAACATCACACATACATAGGAGAACAAGTAGAGATCTCATCATCACACATACACAGGAGAACACGTAGGGATCTCACCATCACACATTTACAGGAGAAGACATAGAGGACTCCCTCTCTAATGTTATTTTTTCTTTGTTTCAGCCCTCCGAGGGACCCTGTCATACCACCGCAGGTGCCGACACCTCTCCAGTGATCAGAGGGACTTCCCATCAGCTGTCCAAGGACCAGGTACCAACACAGGTCCCCATATTGATGCAGACTTCACATCCAGTGCCAATCAGTTCAAAAGGGACTTACAGTCAAGATGAGATCGAGGACCACTCCATATGGTAAGTGTTAGTGTCTCAGCAGAAAGAAAAACTGTCAGGCATTGACTTTCTATCCAAAATAAAATAAAAATCTTCAGATACACTCTAATTATTTTATTCTGTGGTCTGAAGTAATGCATTTGTACCATTTCAGAGTGGCACATCTCTATTAGAGTACTAGAAAGCCCCGTTATTATCAGAGCCTGACCTATTCTCTGAGATCTGTAAGAAATTTGTGCACCCGCCATGTCTCGCTCTATATTTCTTATTCAGTTATTTTTTTATTTTCTGCAGATTATCAATCAAGAGCTAGATCACAAATACTCTTCCAAAGGAGAGGTCTAGCTGTACCACGAAAGTTCCCGCCACAGGTGGGGGATGTTATGCCAGTAGCCCAAGGGAAGATCTTTGGGACACCAATACCATTTGAGGTAAGTACAAGCCAAATATAATTTTCATCCTAAATACAAGTTTCTTATATAAAAACTATGTGTGTGGGGGGGAACATATAGAGATCTCAGCATCACACATATACAGGAGAACACGTAGAGATCTCACCATCACAAATACACAGGAGAACACATAGAGATCTCACAATCACATATACACAGGAGAACACGTAGCGATCTCACCATCACACATACACAGGAGAACACGTAGAGATCTCACAATCAGACATATACAGGAGAATACGTAGAGGTCTCAACATCACACATACATAGGAGAACACGTAGAGATCTCACCATCACACATACACAGGAGAAAACATAGAGATCTCACCATCACACATACACAGGAGAACATGTAGGGATCTTACAATCACACATATACAGGAGAACATGTAGAGATCTCACCATCACACATATACAGGAGAACATGTAGAGATCTCACCATCACACATATACAGGAGAACATGTAGAGATCTCACCAGCACACATATATAGGAGACCACGTAGATCAATGTATATCCGCAATGCTCCAATACGCCGGAAAGTCTTTGGAAGTTAGTATAGTCTCTGTCTCTTATTCTAGAAAATTCATAGACTACAAGTATGGTCCATACCATAACACTGCAATTTATTGTAAAACCTATATGGAAAAAAGTAAATATGCTTACTCTACCTTTGGCTTCCCCACTGCGGGGGGATGATGTTGTGCTCCTTCCGGCAATATTCCAGAGAATGCTGAGGATTCAAAATGTCACAAGAAGCTCCTCCAGCACAGTGCAGGAGAGTTTTCTCATGAGATTTGGTTACTTAGCACTCCCTAGGATCTCGCCAGGGGAACAGTACCTAGGCCCCACATGGAAGTCGGAAGTTTGACCCCATACACACTATTAGATTTTCTGCAGATTTTTGTCTTCAGATTTACCAAAACTATATAACATGAGGTCCAACCTTAAGAGTTTCAATTTGTATGCAATCAGGCAGGCCCTTGCACTACATAGTTTTGGTAAATCTGAAAACAAAAATCTGCAGAAAATCTAATAGTGTGTATGGGGTCTAAGGTAAGTATAGATAAAGCCATTGTAAAGTCTCCTTTAGGGGAAAAAAAACAAAAAAACAAAAAAAAACAAACGTTATACTTACTTGCCCTGTGCAGTTGGTTTTGCATAGAGTGGCCCGGATCCTCCTCTTCTCGGGTACCTCTTCTGTGATCCTGGCCCCTCTCTCCTATTGATTGCCCCCACAGCAAGCAGCTTGCTATGGGGCACCCGGGCCGAGTCACAGCTCCCTGTGTCCATTCAGACACAGAGCCGTGACCTGGCCCGCCCCCTCTCTCTCCTGATTGGCTGACTGAATTTGACTAAGAGCAATGGGAGCCAATCGCGCAATGCTGCTGTCTTAGCCAATGAGGAAGGGAGTCCTGAGCAGCTCAGTAGACATGTGCAGAATGAAAAAAATTGTTTCGCTTCGATTCGTTATTTACATTAATTTGCTTAGTTTAATGAGTTTCATTCGTTTTCGGAATTCGTTTTGTTTATTCCTTTTCAAATCGATTTTCGAATTTGCAAAACTATTTGAATTCAAAAACGTTTCAATTTCCAAAAAATAATAAAATAGAATAGAAAATAAAAGAATAGAATAGAAATTTTTTTTCTATTCTATTCCTTTATTTTCTATTTTATTTTATTCTATTTGGAAATTGGAAAACTATTCAAATTAAAAAAATATTCAAAAAATGTTCGTTTTTTCGGATTCGTTTAAATTTGATACTTTTCTCATTCGGAAATTCGAATACATCTGAATTTCCGAATAACGAAAATTTGTCCGAAATTTTTTTCGGAATGAAACGAAATGCACATGTCTACAGCTCAGACACTCCTGCAACATCGCTGGATAAAGATGGGCTCAGGTAAGTACTGGGGGGGCTGAGGGGGGCTGCTACACACAGAAGGTTTATATAGAATGCATTAAGATAGAAAAAAACCTTCTGACTTTACAACTCCTTTAATAACTTCTCCCCTGCTTTTTTTTTATATTGCAGTATTGTGGGGGAGGGGGAGCAAAATAACGAAATAGACCTTGCAATATGCTGAAAATAACAACAATTTTAGTGATCACAATACACACACCTTTTAAGATATGTGGAAGAGAACTAATTTTTACCTCTTTTTATAGGAACCAAATGTGAAGACTACATGATGGCAGCAAGCAGAAGATAAGTCCCCGCAAGAGTGGCAGCTGCAAGTTCGTTACTCACACCAGTGGTGGCTGCTACTCAGACTTCCACCACCCAACAGAAGTAGACATATCTGACCAGTCCTCCCAGGGACCAGGTACGGCTGCAAGTCAGATCCCTGCACCAATGGCGCCTGCCACCAAAAGTCCCGGGCGTTTCAGAATAAAGAGATCCAATGACGCCGTCCATCAATGCAGCAAAAGGACAAAGAGTCCTTGGCGAGGAATATCTTCTAAAGTGAGTATAGTCCCCGACTCTCATTTTTTGAATAGATGGACTACAAGTATATTCCATACCATAACATAGCTCCCAACTGTCCCTGATTTCAAGGCATGGTCCCTGATTTGGAAGAAAGTCCCTCTGTCTCTCTTTCCTCCTCATTTGTCCCTCATTTTGGTTTGATCTATATAATTGTATTTAAAATGCACTATTTATCTTTCAAAAAGTATTTCCCAGTGCTAAACCTTTCATCCAATTTCTAATTTGCTGTATTTGTAAATTCCAAAGGCCAATATAAAAGAATAGTAGTGGTAAAAAAGCACTTGTGGGTTTAACCAATCATATTTTTATCCAATTCTCTTTTAAGGAGGGCGTGGCAGGGGGTGTGTCCTATGCCTACATACTTTTGCTAATAGGTGTCCCTCATTTCCATCTCAGAAAGTTGGGAGGTATGCCATAACACTGCAATGCAATCCTTTCAAGGGACCCTGCTATACCACTGCAGGTCCCCACACCATTCTCACAACTGGAGGGGCTTCCCATCATGTAGAGATCTCACCATCACTCATACTATTGTAGCGCACTACCCCCGTAGGAGCTGCTGGGTAGTTCATTCTTTTCTGTAGTGTGGTTCCATTACCCCCCTTCCCTTCATAGATTGACACAGCAGACAGTCCAGAACATTTAAACATTTAACTTTATTGTTTTCTGGCACTCATTGTGGTACTGCATTACAGAGTCACTCTGAATAACTCTTACAGACTTTGCATTAAGTGAAGCAAATACTGTGAATACATAGCCCAGATCACGTAGAGCCACTGTGAATAACTCTTAATCTGCACTTGCTTCCAATTACACTTTGCAGCTTTCCTTCCTCCTGTTTGTTGCTATTTCCTGACCGTACAGCACTTCCAAGTATACCCAAAGAACCTGGGAGCTGCCTTGCAGCGCAACATCCACACCTCCAGTGGCTCTGGTGAAGACCAGGTGGCTCCTTAGACCTTAGTACTTAAATGGTACACCATGACTGGCAGCCTGTCACAAAAGAGACAAATAAAAGGGGATGAAGAAAGAAAGAAAGAAAGAAAGAAAGAAAGAAAGAAAGAAAGAAAGAAAGAAAGAAAGAAAGAAAGGAAGAAAGGAAGACAGAAAGAAAGAAAGAAAGAAAGAAAGAAAGAAATGAAAGAGAGGGGGTTGGTGGGAGAAAGAAAGAATGAAGTGCACACTGCACAGAGCCTCCTTTCCTCCCTCTCTCCCCAGCACATAGAGACACTACTAATCCTTTACCTGTTATCCAGCTTTAATCCATTGGATTGCGCGGGTGTGCTAGAGAGCCGTAACCTGGGAGCTGCCTTGCAGCGCAACATCCACACCTCCAGTGGCTCTGGTGAAGACCGGGTGGCTCCTTAGACCTCAGTACTTGAATGGTACACCATGACTGGCAGCCTGTCACAAAAAGAGAGAAATAAAAGGGGATGGATGGAGAAAGAAAGAAAGAGAGAGAGAGAGAGAGAGAGAGAAAGAAAGAAAGAAAGAAAGAAAGAAAGAAAGAAAGAAAGAAAGAAAGAAAGAAAGAAAGAAAGAAAGAAAGAAAGAAAGAAAGAAAGAAAGAAAGAAAGAAAGAAAGAAAGAAAGAAAGAAAGAAAGAAGGAAAGATGGAAAGAAAGAAAGATGGAAGGAAAAGTTTGCATGTGGTCACACTGCTCCAACTCCAAAAAAATAGCCACAAAAATAGCTGAATTAAAAGAAAAATGGAGTCCATTCAAAGATACGTCAGAATATAAAGAAAAATCCGCCCACTGCACAGAGCCTCCTTTCCTCCCTCTCTCCCTAGCACATAGAGACACTACTAATCCTTTACCTGCTATCCAGCTTGAATCCATTGGTACTTCACCTGCTGCCCAGCCAGAATCCACTGATCCTTTACCCGCTGACCAGCCTGACTTCATGGATATGCCACCAACTATCAAACCGGATGATCTTCTACCTACTGTTCTGGCTGACACTACTAATCCTTTACCTGCTATCTAGCTTGACTCCATTGGTATTTCACCTGCTGCCCAGACAGATTCCACTGATCCTTTACCCACTGACCAGCCTGGTACGCCACCAGCTATCCAGTCTGATGTCACTGATCCTCTACCTACTGTCCACTCTGACTACTAATCCTTTACCTGCTATCCAGCTTGAATCAATTGGTACTTCACCTGCTGGCCAGCCAGATTCCACTGATCCTTTATACGCTGACCAGCCTGACTTCATGGATACGCCACCAGCTATCAAATCTGCTGACAAGCCTGATGTTGCTTTTATACCATCTGCTGCCCAGCCTGCCTCTGCTAGTTTTGTGCCTAATGCCCAGTCAGTGTCTGGTACTAGGGTCAAGATATCACCAGCTCCAGAGGTCTAATACCTCAGCATCTCCATGCTTGTTGCATGCCTGGCATGAGTTACCCATTTGGTCCAAGATTCCTGTAGACAACTTTCATGAGCCCTTTGCTTAGGTTGTGTCAAAACCTGGTGGTCCAGATTTCTGCTTTTTGTTTACAGCTCCAGTAGTAGAGGTGTTCTGGGTAAGGGCAGATTTCCATCTGAATTTTGTCCTGATCCAGTTGTAATGTGTGCCTCTGCGATTCCAAGGGTGTTAGGGGACCTTTGCTGGGGAACCAATGTCTTGGTAAGACCTGGGTGAATGTTAAAATACACTTACACTTACAGCTCCAGTAGTAGAGGTGTTCTGGGTAAGGGCAGATTTCCATCTGACGTTTGGCCTGATCCAGTTGTAATGTGTGCCCTGCCACTCCAAGGGCATTAGGGGACCTTTTCTGGGGAACCAATGTCTTGGTAAGACCTGGGTGACTGTTAAAATACACTTACACTTACAGCTCCAGTAGTAGAGGTGTTCTGGGTAAGGGCAGATTTCTATCTGACGTTTGACCTGATCCAGTTGTAATGTGTGCCCCTGCCACTCCAAGGGCATTAGGGGACCTTTTATGGGGAACCAATGTCTTGGTAAGACCTGGGTAAATGTTAAAATACACTTACACTTACAGCTCCAGTAGTAGAGGTGTTCTGGGTAAGGGCAGATTTCCATCTGACTTTTGTCCTGATCCAGTTGTAATGTGCACCCCTGCCACTCCAAGGGCATTAAGGGACCTTTTCTGGGGAACCAATGTCTTGGTAAGACCTGGGTGACTGTTAAAATACACTTACACTTATAGCTCCAGTAATAGAGGTTTTCTGGGTGAGGGCAGATTTCCATCTGACTTTTGTCCTGATCCCGTTGTGATGTGTGCCTCTGCGACTCCAAGTGTGTTAGGGAACCTATGCTGGTGAACCAATTCCTTGGAAAGACCTGGGTGACTGATAAAATGAAAAGCAGTATGGGTTAAGGGACTCCATTTTAAGCCTGCAGATAGTCTATGGGATTCCAGCATTGGGATATTTTCTGCCTTGTGGAGCTGCAAGTTCCAAGTGTTGTACTTCTTAAAGGATCTGATCTGTGGGAAACTCAGCCAGCTTCAAGACCCAGGTGGCAGGGCGCCTAGCCAGTTGCCAGAACCTGGCGGCAGAGTATCTAACAGACTGAAGTACTATCAATTTTCAAATGTACTTTTTATCATATTATAGGGCACTTTTAAAGCAGAACATATTGCTTTCAACCAAACTATAAACACATCATATAGCTGGTGTCATGGCTGATCACCTATACAACACCATGAGAACTGCATATCAAACAGAAATTAAAGAGGAGGTCCACCTTAAAAAAATTATTAAAAGCCAGCAGCTACAAATACTGCAGCTGCTGACTTTTATTAAATGGACACTTACCTGTCCAGGGTGCCCGCGATGTCGACAGCAGATGACGAGCAATCACTCGGTTCTCGGCTGCCCCCGCTGCCATCCTCGGACAATGGGGGATATATGGAAATGTGTATAGATAAATAAATTGATATATTAACAATATGGTGTGGGCAGAGGATTAGTTATGTATGCATGTGTGGATGTAAACTTAAAGGCATACTATATTTGAAGAGGTACGATGGGAGGGAGGGGAGGAGGGAAAGAAAAAGAAGGGAAGGAAAAAAGATGGGGGGGAAAGGGAGGGGAAAGGGCTGGAAAAAATGGGAAGAGAGAAGAGGGGGAGGGGGCAAATGGGGGAGGGAGAAGGAGAATTGGGAAGGGGGGGGTTGAGAAGGACAGGGGTATGTTCAGCCGTACTCACAGAGGGCCCGCCACCCCCATGGGGGAATGAGGGAATGGATGGGAGGCCAACCTATAGGTTATATATGGAAAAAATTGGTTAGATTTCATAGAGATCGTGGTGGATAAGGTTAAAACTGAGGATAAGTAAAAAATTTTAATACTATACAATAATGTATCTAAAATGGTAGTAAAATGGCTATAAGAACAGAGATAAATGAGGGGATCTTAGGTATTAAAGAATGGTAAATACTTTAATATATTCATTGATTTCTCCTGGTGAAAGGGCATCAAGGCGGTAGATCCAATAAGTCTCTCTCGCACATAGTTTTTTAAAACATTCAGCTATCGGGAGAGAGTTAGAGATCTGTTCTATAACCCAGACTCTCAGCCCAGTGGTGGAGCCTTGGTGGGCCACAGCAAAGTGTATGGGAATGCTGTGTGGATCTGTTCCACCCTCAATGTACCTCCTGTGCTCTCTAAAGCGCTGTCTGAGGGTCCGGATGGTACGGCCGACGTACATTAGGCCGCATGGTGAGGCCGTAAACTACGTAATTGGAAGATCAATTATAGAAATCTTTCAAAGGATAAGTATTTCCTTTGGTGAAAAACGATTTCTGGCCATGTTCTACAAATTTGCACGTTTTACACAGTTTTGTGTGACATTGGTACATCCCTACAAGGGGAATGAGAGTGAGTGATGGCTGCACCATCTTTAATGCATCTTTTAGGGTGTGCCCCCCAAATATCTTGTTTCTCTATTGTATGGATTTTTACCAAATCCTTTTGGGCAGGAGCACCCCACTCCCCCATCAATGCCTCTCATTAGTGTCCACCATTGTCATGGGTGGAGACCTTTAGTTCTCCCATATAGAGGAGTGTATGGCTCCCATGGTACAGAGAAGCAGGATCTCCCAGTCTATGGATAGTGTAGGACCCACTAATCATGAGGTACTTTGTCGCAGTAAGTGGGCTTAAGCACCATATAGCAATATGGTGTGACCAAATCCCCATATTTTTTGATAATGTTTTTTGGAAATGTCTAGGTGTTTTAAATAGCCCTGCAGGAGATGCATGTCTTTTTTGCATGTGTGCGCTGTAATGTTGTATGGTCTTATGGCTGCACCATCTTTAATGCATCTTTTAGGGTGTGCCCCCAAATATCTTGTTTGTCTATTGTATGGATTTTGACCAAATCCTTTTGGGCAGGAGCACCCCACTACCTCATCAGTGCCTCTCATTAGTGTCCACCTGTGTCATGGGTGGAGACCTTTAGTTCTCCCATATAGAGTGTATGGCTCCCATGGTTCAGAGAAGTAGGATCTCTCAGTCTATGGGTAGTGTAGGACCCACTAATCATGGGGTACTTTGTCGCAGTAAGTGGGCTTAAGCACCATATAGCAATATGGTGTGACCAAATCCCCATATTTTTGATAATGTTTTTTGAAAATGTCTAGGTGTTTTAAATAGCCCTGCAGGAGGTAAATGGCTTTTTTGCATGTGTGCGCTGTAATATTTTGTTCTAGTACAGAAAAGGGTGACAACATTTATTTGGGGTTCCTCCTGTTCTGGAATTTAAAATGTTTTATTCCCGCGCTACCATGTAAAAAGTAATAGAAATAGTAAAATGACACAGGAAAAGCTGCTTGCACCGAATAGGGTCCTAGCTATCCCCTAATATAACAGTAAGTTGAATGTAGAGTGTGGTGCTGCGCTAATCCAAAATTACTATACAGGTCATGCTATAGAGCGCCCAATCAGAGTAATTAAAGGGCTAGCCTTATGAAGGCATGGGATGCACTAAAAGTGAGCTTGCGGATATGCAAAAAAAACGCAAAGTGCAGTGGGGTGTGTATACTCTCTGAAGTAATATATCAGTATACCTTAATCAACTGGTGCATAAAAGCTTAAAAAATAATTAATTAGTACATCCAATATAACAATAATAAAGTGCAGAACAATCAGCGTAAACCAGTATTGTGCTGTGCATTTAAAACATAAACTTCAAAAATCAGTGCATCCAATAAGGAGATAATAAAAATACAAAACATTCAGTGTCAACCAATATCTGTGCGTCCAAGCAAACCTTAGGATGTATTGGATAATTTAAAGTGTCCAGTGCAAAGCGGAGCCAGTGGTGAGTCTCTAGAATTGACTCATATAAATATAAGGCACCACAGAGAGAATAAAAAAACAGAAAGTGACATATGCAATAAAATCAGTGTTTACAGTAGCAAATCAGTCCATATGGTGACAATCAGTGAATAGATGCATACACCAAGATCACTCCATAGTTCAATCAATCAGGTAGATGGAAACCGTGAGGTGTATAGACCAGAAAGGGATAGTGGATGGTCTTCATGCACCAATCCTACGCTGATACGCTGATTGCCCCAAGTATAGCCGGATTATTTATGGCCCAGTGGGAGGAAGAAAACGTTTTTTTGAATACACCAGGTGAATTGGTAATTTATAAAAGATATATTGATGACATTTTCATTTTATGAAAAGGTGACATAGACCAGCTTACCTGTTTCCTTAAAAAACTCAGTATGAATAATAAAAACATAGAACTGACTTGGGACATCAGTGATACGAAAGTAACGTTTTTAGATTTAGAAATTATACAAGAAAATTCCACACTGAGGTCACAAACCCATTTCAAAAACTTTGACAGAAATAGCTACCTTCCCATCGAGAGTTGTCATGATAAAAATTGGCTTTTTAACGTACCAAAGGGTCAATTTGTACGGCTAAGACGGAACTGCACGCATCTGAATACCTTTCTGGATCAAGCAGAGAAGATAGCACTTAGATTTTCCAACAAAGGCTATGACCGCCAGTTTATCGAGAAAAAAGTAGAAGAGGTTGCCGCGATGAATCGGAATACATTAATTAAAGATACGAGCAAACAGAAACAGCCACTAGTGGGAGCACCTCTAATTTTAGATTTTAGTGCACAGCACAAGAAAATTGAAAAGATTATTATTATATTATATATTATTATTATTATTATTATTATTATATATATTATTATACGCCATTGGCATATACTCCTAGCAGATAAACAATTACAAGAATCTTTACCTGTGAATCCTAGATTTATATACAAAAGAGCATCAACTATTCGGGATAAAGTGGTATAGAATATAATAGATCCACCAAAGAGGACCTACACCTTCTTTACGGGAAAAGTTTTTTTCCCATGTAAGAGATGCTTTGCATGTGTAAAAACGAGAAGGCCAAATGAAAGAAAATTCCAGTTTACATCCACTAGCACAGGAGACACATACGAGGTGGAAAACTTTATGTGCTGTAATACTGAAGGGGCTGTATATGCCTTAGAATGCAGTTGTGGGCTCCAATATGTTGGAGCCCACAACTGGCGGGACACTGGCGGGGGGGACACAAGGTCAGAACCCTCAGTCAGGCAGAATCCAAATGGATATTTATGCTGGACACATTCGCGCCGAGAGGCCTTAATATTGAGTTTGACCTGAACTGCTTTCTTAGTGATTTTTAAATATCTCTAGACCAGTTTTTTACATTTTAGCAAACCCCTCTCTACCTATTTTATGTAAGTTACGATGTATGTTTCCTCATCCCTAATCCCTATGTTATGTATCATTCTCTATGCCTTCTGTATGTTCGCTGGACTGGATAGAGATCCTCAACTATTTTAGCGCCCTCTAGCATTTTTACTCCTGTTTTCAGCCTCATTGTAGTTTTGCTGCGAATGCCCTATTTGTATTTTTACTTTTATTTGGTTAAATTTATATCCCTAGGAGTCCCGCTCTCCCATTCCCTCATCTTGCTATTCTTTTATACTGCCAGGTGTACTGATTGTCATACCTTAAGATACAATTTAGCTTCCATTTTTGAGATACTATGTTTTTTCTGGATTGTAATTACTTGGTTTGGTATTTTTATTATTGCTGTATTTTAATATTATAGTACTTAGACAAATTATCTCTAGTTTATGCACTTACTTATATCTGTATTACACGCTGATATCAGTGGAAAGGCTTATCCCATCCGGGTTTTTAACCTCTCGGTTTTTTACTATATATTTTATTGAATTTTTATTAGTGTTTTTAATTGTCTGCAAATTTTTTAAATACTAGCTCCAACTGTTCGGCTACAAGTTTGTACCGGGATGATCTGGCTTTATATAGTTTCCTTCTTCCGTTGGTTTAATATTTCCATCTACATCCAAGCCATCCCTGAGTGTCAGTTTCTGTTTTTGTTTTCGCTGACCTCAGCTCTATCTGCATTACTGTCAGTGTTTAGATAACCAAGAAAATGGCCGCCTCCGTACAACCCTGGGAAAATTGCCGCTATGGCGTTTTACTATTGGGCTACGAGAAAATGGCCGCCGCACATTGATTTAGTTATTACTATTTAAAGACAGCTTTGTGTGCCTCCTAGCTCCCCTGATGAAGTCACGAGGTGTGTGACGTCACGCGTAGGGATGGGACAGGAACTTTCCACTGACAGATGCGAACGAGCTCGCCACTCGTTGGAGTTTTGCGTTTTTTGCTGTGTGCTATGTGAGTACTATTTTCTTGAATAAATTGATTGTGATTCAAACTACTACACTATGTGGCATACCCTCTTCCTTATTTATGGCCGCCTCGCCCCCTGAGGGTCTGAGACTTATGGAGATCTAGTCCAGGATCCAGGACCCATTTATAGAGGAGCTGGTATCAGCGGTTCTGACCTATGCTGTGACCTCAGTTTAATGAGGTAAGGGGCCACTGTTTATCAGCGTAGGATTGGTGCATGAAGACGATCCACTACCCCTTTCTGGTCTATACACCTCATGGTTTCCATCTACCTGATTGATTGAACTATGGAGTGATCTTGGTGTATGCATCTATTCACCGATTGGCACTATATGGACTGATTTGCTACTGTAAACACTGATTTTATTGCACATGTCACTTTCTGTTTTTTTTATTTTCTTTGTGGTGCCTTATATTTATTATTTATTATTAGAAATATATATATTATTTAATTCTAGAGACTCACCACTGGCTCCGCTTTGCCCTGGACATTTTAAATTATCCAATACGTTCTAAGGTTTGCTTGGACGCACGGATATTGGTTGACACTGAATGTTTTGTATTTTTATTATCTCCTTATTGGATGCACTGATTTTTGAAGTTTATTTGTTTTAAATGCACAGCACAATACTGGTTTACACTGATTGTTCTGCACTTTATTATTTTTATATTGGATGTACTAATTAATTATTTTTTAAGCTTTTATGCACCAGTTGATTAAGGTATACTGATATATTACTTCAGAGAGTATACACACCCCACTGCACTTTGCGTTTTTTTTGCATATCAGCAAGCTCACTTTTAGTGCATCCCATGCCTTCATAAGGCTAGCCCTTTAATTACTCTGATTGGGAGCTCTATAGCACGACCTGTATAGTAATTTTGGATTAGCGCAGCACCACACTCTACATTCAACTTCCTGTTCTGGAATTATTTCTGATTGGAACTCTAAAACAAAGTTAATACTGCAGCTGCAGGAACAGATTCACAGGACTCAATCACTGTGTTTAAAATGTCCGTTCAGTGTCAAAATGTATTATTACATGTTATTTTATACATAGATATGAAAGGGGTGGTATGAGATGTTATTAAAAACTAACAAATAGAAATATGTTATTAAAATCTAACAAATAGAAATATATTATTAAAAGCTAGCGAATAGAACAATTGCAAAAGTAAAACCTTGAGAAGGGAGGGGGGAGTAGAGAGCATTTAGTAGGAGATGTGTCTGTGTGTTAAGTGAATGTTACAGAACATATTTCAACAGTGAGAACAAAATGGAGTCTCTTGTGCTTAAATGAACAGTAAAGTGAATGTCCATGTCATTTCCCTCCTTTTGTTTATTTGACACCATTCTTCTCCGCGTTACATTCAGCCGATTGCTGGTAACTCCTGTTACCTTGGCACAGAGAGACGGCGTCCTGTTCAGCTCTCTCCTAGCTTTCTCACAATAAGGGGTTTGTCAGGGCTGGTGGTACATTTGTTGGTACAGCGGGTAGTCACATAGAGGCATAGCCTGATGAGGAAGTAAATAATAAATATGAGAAATAGGAACATCACAATGTAAGCGCCTAGTTTCTGTAACCATGTTGCTATGCCATATAAAAAGTCTCCAAAACCTCCTAAACCCTCCATCCATCTTTAACAATATCCCTGGCCTTATTCTGTAGTTCTCTTATCTTAGCAAGATGCCCTTTAATAATGTCCTCATTATCAGAAATGTATATACAACAGTCAGTGTGAAATACCTTACACATCCCACCTTGAGCTGCAGTGAGATAATTTAGCGTTAATCTGTGCTCTAATACTACTTTTTTAAGCTGAGCCATTTCTTCATTTATTAAACCTATATCAGTGGTAGTAAGGTTAATAATCTCATCTACAATTCTAGTGTAATTATTTATTCTTTTCATTGCTTCAATTCCCCATTCTGTCCAGGAAGGAAACCATGACCATGCCATGTCACCTTCAGTGAACAGTTCTCTTTTGAACACTAAAGGGTATTCTGGACTTTGATCTGGTCCCACTGTATCTTTGGGAACAGCCAAAGCAGGTGCTAACTTCCCAATATAACATGTACCTGTAACATTTGTAAGAAGCCAGGCGTAAGCTTTATTTCCACATATATAATATAACCCTCTACGTATGGATGGTATGCCTGCTCCTAAAAAACTGGAAGCAATAACATGGAATCTCAGGTAACCGATATTTTCACATATTGGGAACTGTGAGCAATTTCTACTTTGAAGGATTCTATTTAGTTCTGGATCTGGGATATAATAATATTGATCATAGTTTCCTCCATAAACTGTCATTTTTGCTCCGGTGCAATCTGAATTGCTCAACCGTGTACATTTAGTGTTAAACGGGCATGTAATGTTTAAACAAATCTGTGGAGTGTTTATCTGTTTTAAAACCATCAAAGTTACTGATCTGTGCTCATTAGCTGTGGGGACTATGTATGAGCCATTTATTCTGGTCCTCTTTAGATCAGTGAATTTAAGAGGCATTGCAATCATGGGTATTGTTCCTGTTTGGGGATGTAAGTGAGAACACACCCAGCAGTTACTAGCGTTGCTATGGGTTGCATAAAATTTTAACACTTGGATGAAAGGGTTATTTTTCCATGTCTCAGTTCTCACAAACAACAAAAAGAAAAGAAACATCATCATCATTTTTTCAAAGGATATCATCACTTCAGGATTTTCTTGCAGTGACTGGCGTGAATCCTGGTGGGCTTTCCTTCCAACTTGACAGCGGAACCGGTTGTCGAAAGCAGCAATTATGGCCCGTCAAATTCTAGCGGCTTTCTGACGTGTCGCTTGACGACCACCCAGTCACCTGGTTGGATTCTGTGAATACCTGAAACAGAATCTGGGTGGGGGATAGATTTACAAACACCTTCATGTATTTTATTCAATGTTATTTTTCAAAATCTGAACATATTCTAACAGACTAGAGTGAGAAGCCTGCAACTGTTGGGGAAAATATAGCCCTGTTTTGGGTGGCCCTCCAAATAAAATATCATAGGGGGACAGCCCATGTGGTTGTTTAGGGGTAGTTCGTACAGAATATAGGTGTAGCGCTGGTAGATTTTCAATCTACCGATTATATGTAAATTTAGTGGGTCGTCTGTTCTGTATATAGTTCAGATTTAATCTATGGCTAAATTACCCTCTGTTCCAGTCTTGGCTGTGTTGCGTGTAGTTCCACTCCATCGCCTGTAGATGTCGGTGTCACTACCGACCCGAGCTGGAAAGCAACAGGCTGAGGTGTATTGACTGCTCTTCTTTCCCAGCAGTAACTCGGCAGAGGTTGTCCCCTGCGATGCATTCTGGGAAGGGGTATTTAAGGGACAGACGCCATTTTTCTGGGTCTCTTTCTTTCCACCTGCTGGCCCTCCTGGCCGACAGGTATGTGCTAGGAGTCCTACCTCGTGGTCCTCCGGGGCGGAGGACTGCATTGCTGCAGCATGTGAGTGGGCCCAGAAGTCTGTCTGGGGCCTACTTCTGCAGGGATGGTCCTGTGCTGTCTGTCCTGCGGGAAGAAGCCGGACAATTGAGAAGATCCAGGGGAGGACCCGTCTTGGAAGGATCATGGGGAGCGCTGGTCTAGAGAGGGGCCTGGTGACTCAATTGGAGGACGCATCTTAATTCAACCTACCACATAGTACTGCCGGGTCGGCTTAAAGGTTCTGGTACTGTGTTGCTGTTCATCTAAAACTACTACGTCCTGTGGCAGAGGATCATGCAGTTACATTGTTCTTCTCAAGTCTGTGGCAGAGACTTTTCTTGTTGGTGCTACGCTCCAGCTGCTAGGTCAGCGAGAGAGGCCTATCCGGGTGGGCAAAAAGATTAAATCTTGGACTAAAAGAATACTCGTCCTTAAGATATTCAAGTACTTAAAGATCAAAGACAGAAAAGGTATTTGAACTTCCCTGAAACTCCCTCTCTACCTCTTTCCTGCTACTTCTTTCGTTTATCTCCCATTAACCTCCCTGGCGGTATGATTATTTCGGATTTTAGGTGCTGAAAGCGGTACCATTATTTTGCATGGAAATTTGGCGTTTTATATTGTAGGTCTGTAAATCTTAACAATAACACACTTAAATCTCTCCAAACCAGAGTCTAGTAGATATCCCGGGTATGATAAAGTTTGAAACACAAAAACATAAATTATAATATAATAAATAAAAATAAATAATTAAAAAAAAAATTGTAATAAAATAAATTTCCCCACAATTCACTATCGCTCAATTCTGCAAGTGTTCTAATTTACTATCGCTGTTTTCTAGCTGGTCTAAAGCCACTTTTGACGTAAAGGGACACTTTTTGGTTGCTATGGACAATCTCCAGTTTCCTGGCAGAAAGAACAGTTTTATATATATAAAACTGCATGCAGGACACTGGGCAGACCACTAGGGACAAAGGGGATGTGTCATTATTTGATACAGTACTGTAATCTGTAAGATTACAGTATACTGTATCTGTACTGTGTGTTTCACTTTTTGAATTTGCCGCCGAACTCCGTCCCCGTGCGTCGCAACGCTCGCAGGGAACGGAGCTCGGCACTATGAATCGAGCGAGACACAGCGGCTCGCTGATCACAGCGGGGGGACATCGCAGGATCCAGGGGACAAGGTAAGTAAACTCTTCCTGGATCCTGCAATGCAAGCCCGAGTCTGGCTCGGGGATACCGCTTTTGGTATTGAAAATCCACCCCGAGCCAGACTCGGGAATACCGCCAGGGGGGTTAAAGCATTGGAAAAGTACTAAAGTGTCTGGTTCATACGTTATAAATACAAAGTTCAACATGGAATCTAGATTCCTGATATGGTGAAAATACAGGTAATGGGTGGCGGCAACAGCCCGATCAAAATCAGCAGCTCCTAATGAAGTTATTGCTACATAGGGCTAATGGCAAAGCTTCCACCCATCCGATCTGTGCCAGCAAAAAGCCTTTGTTGTCCAAAAGACATTCCTACAGTTTGCCACTAACCATAGAATAGGCAAAGATTAGGCCTTCTTGAACAAAATTTGCTCTGACAAATCGAAGAGTTATTTGATCATCATAGCAATGTGGTGGTTGAAAGGCTATGAATTGTGGTTGCTTTACTGCTGTGAGACATGGATAACTTCCAGTTGTCCACTCTGCATCATATTAAGGGTGCCTAATAGGAATGAGATTTCGACCATCCAAAAGTTAAAGCTAAAATCAGAAATATATTTTTTAACATAAAAAACGATCTCAAGCATGCTAGCAAATCAACCAAGCAAAGGCCCAAGAAGAAGACATCAAGGATTATGGACTGGCCTAGTCAAAGCTTTAATTTGTATTCTATTTAAATGGTGTGGGTGTACAGTGGGGATGGGAAGTATTCAGACCCTCTTAAATTTTCACTCTTTGTTATATTGCAGCCATTTGCTAAAATCATTTAAGTTCATTTTTTTTCTCATTAATGTACACACAGCACCCCATATTGACAGAAAAACACAGAATTTGTTGACATTTTTGCAGATTTATTAAAAAAGAAAAACTGAGATATCACATGGTCCTAAGTATTCAGAACCTTTGCTCAATATTTAGTAGAAGCACCCTTTTGATCTAATACAGCCATGAGTCTTTTTGGGAAAGATGAAACAAGTTTTTCGCACCTTGATTTGGGGATCCTCTGCCATTCCTCCTTGCAGATCCTCTCCAGTTCTGTCAGGTTGGATGGTAAGCGTTGGTGGACAGCCATTTTTAGGTCTCTCCAGAGATGCTCAGTTGGGTTTAAATCAGGGCCCTGGCTGGGCCATTTAAGAACAATCATGGAGTTGTTGTGAAGCCACTCCTTTTTTATTTTAGTTGTGTGCTTAGGGTCATTGTCTTGTTGGAATGTAAACCTTCGGCCCAGTCTGAGGTCCTGAGCACTCTGGAGAAGGTTTTCATCCAGGATATCCCTGTACTTGGCTGCATTCATCTTTCCCGCAATTGCAACCAGACGTCCTGTCCCTGCAGCTGAAAAACACCCCCACAGCATGATGCTGCCACCAACATGCTTCACTGTTGGGACTGTATTGGCAGGTGATGAGCAGTGCCTGGTTTTCTCCACACAGACCGCTTAGAATTAAGGCCAAAAAGTTCTATCTTGGTCTCATCAGACCAGAGAATCTTATTTCTCACCATCTTGGAGTCCTTCAGGCGTTTTTTTTAGCAAACTCCATGCGGGCTCTCATGTGTCTTGCACTGAGGAGAGGCTTCCGTTGGGCCACTCTGCCATGAACCCCCAACTGGTGGAGGGCTGCAGTGATGATTGACTTTCTACAACTTTCTCACATCTCCCGACTGCATCTCTGCCGGTGGTCTCTCAGCCACAGTGATCTTTGGGTTCTTCTCGACCTCTTTTACCAAGGCTCTTCTCCCCTGATAGCTCAGTTTGGCCGGACGGTCAGCTCTAGGAAGGGTTCTGGTCGTCCCAAACGTCTTCCATTTAAGGATTATGGAGGCCACTGTGCTCTTAGGAACCTTAAGTGCAGCAGAAATTTTTTTGTAACCTTGTCCAGATCTGTGCCTTGCCCCAATTCTGTCTCTGAGCTCTTCAGGCAGCTCCTTTGACCTCATGATTCTCATTTACTCTGACATGCACTGTGAGCTGTAAGGTCTTATATAGACAGGTGTGTGGATTTCCTAATCAAGTCCAATCAGTATAATCAGTATAATCAAACACAGCTGGACTCAAATGAAGGTGTAGAACCATCTCAAGGATGATCAGAAGAAATGGACAGCACCTGAGTTAAATATATGAGTGTCACAGCAAAGGGTCTGAATACTTAGGACCATGTGATATTTCAGTTTTTCTTTTTTAATAAATCTGCAAAAATGTCAACAATTCTGTGATTTTCTGTCAATATGGGGTGCTGTGTGTACATTAATAAGGAAAAGAAATGAACTTAAATGATTTCAGCAAATGGCTGCAATATAACAAAGAGTGAAAAATTTAAGGGGGTCTGAATACTTTTCGTCCCTACTGTATTTGAAATGGGCAGTTCATGCACAGAAACCCATAAACATCTTGCAACTTAAAGAGAAGGTCCAGCCCCCCACGAAAAATTAAAAGACTTTTTATATATATATATATATATATATATATATATATATGTCCAGAGAGCGCGTGATGTTGGCACCGCAGCTGACCTTTCAGCTTCACGGCCGGTTCCCTACTGCCCATGCGTGACATAAGTGGCCCGGTGGCAGAGGAAGGAAGCCAAACCTGCAAGAGAGGGCACCGTGTCGAGGTCTC
This sequence comes from Lithobates clamitans, assembly GCA_037952925.1. NCBI lineage: Eukaryota > Metazoa > Chordata > Amphibia > Anura > Ranidae > Lithobates > Lithobates clamitans. The sequence continues at coordinate 6,276,877 of JBBGZY010000458.1, forward strand.
CGAAGTGGGGATGGGTACCTGTCAAAAACAGGTACCTATCCCCCCCTGAAAGTTCTACTTTTGAGTGGAACTCCGCTTTAAGGAATTTTGCATGAAGGTGTGGTCAAAAAAAGAGTTGGTATCAAAGACTTCTGGGGCCAAGAGCCAACTTACTTTTTCCACAGTGCATCAATCCATATAAAAATAGAATCCATGTACTCGTCATAAAAAAAAATGTTTATGTCCATTGAAGGACACAGGGAATCACTCACCTTCAGGTTATACTGCCACATACAGAAAGAATGGTCACTGCCACCCCCCCCCCCCCCCAAAAAAAAAAAAAAACTATAGAAGAACCCAGGATAATCTCACCTACTACCAACATGTCTCAGTTTTGTAGCAACGTAATACCGAGAGCATGATCATTAACACAGGGAGGAGGGACCCATGTCACTCAATGGTCTCTGGTAAACGGATTTTAAGACAAAATGGGGATTTGAACCAGTAAATTCTATATCATGAAGTACAGCAAAGGACACAGGATCTGTGATCAAAGGCATGCTGCATGTGATTGGAGAAAGGCAAAAGCTTTGCTGGGATGCCCCCCCAGAGCAGCCACCTATATCCCCATCCACGCCACCATATTCCAGTTTTGTAGCAAACAATACGGAGAAACATAAAGGGGAGGGACCTGTATCCTGTACTGGAACTTCTAGACAAGTCAAAATTTTCATCATCTTAAAAGGATAAGTTCCTCTTTTATAAAAAAATAAATAAATAAATACACATCTTTTTACAGGTAAAAAAATACATACAAATATATTATTTTTTTAACCTCTTTAGATCCGCGCTATTGCTGAATGATGGCAACAGCGCGGACCTGCTTTGCCGGGACTACGGCTATTGACGTCGTCCCGTGCACGAGCGGCCTGCACGCCCCCTGCAGGGCGCGCGCAACGCGCTCGGTGATCAGCGAGTCTATGAGACTCGCCTGATCACAGATCGGAGTAAGGGGTCGGTCCCGACCCCTTACCACATGATCAGCTGTCAGCCAATGACAGCTGATCATGTGATGTAAACAGAGCCGGGAGGAAAAAAACCCAATCATCGGTGGCCGTGAGAGGGACATCTGTCCCGATCATGGCGATCATCTGTGCCCCCTGCCAGTGACACCTAGCAATAGGCAGCAGTACCGCCTACCAGTGCCCACCAGCGTCACCCATCAGTGCCCACAGTGCCACCCATCAGTGCCCACAGTGCCACCCATCAGTGCCCACAGTGCCACCCATCAGTGCCCACAGTGCCACCCATCAGCGCCCACAGTGCCACCCATCAGCGCCCACAGTGCCACCCATCAGCGCCCACAGTGCCACCCATCAGCGCCCACAATCAGTGCCACAACAACAGTGCTGCACATCAGTGCCACCTATCAGTGCCGCCTTATCTGTCCCCATCAGTGCCGCCTTATCTGTCCCCATCAGTGCCGCCTTGTCTGTCCCCATCAGTGTCGCCTTGTCTGTCCCCATCAGTGTCGCCTTGTCTGTGCCTATCCGTGCCCATCAGTGCAGCCTATCAGTGCCCACCAGTGCTGCCTCATCAGCGCATATCAATGAAGGAGAAAAATTACCTGTTTGCAAAATTTTATAACAAACTATGAAACATGATTTTTTTTTCTTCAAAATTTTCCATCTTTTTTTGTTTGTTTAGCAAAAAATAAAAATCCCAGCTGTGATTAAATACCACCAAAACAAAGCTCTATTTGTGGAAAAAAAATGATAAAAATTTCATTTGGGTACAGTGTTGTATGACCGCGCAATTGTCATTCAAAGTGCGACAGCGCTGAAAGCTGAAAATTGGTCTGGGCAGTAGGGGGGTTTAAGTGCCCAGTAAGCAAGTGGTTAAACTAGAGCCTGTAAAGCATTGCACCCATGATCAGCAGATCAATGCGAAAATCCAGCAGACTCTCAGTACACTGTCTGTCCGTACATCTGCTACAGGCAGGCAGTTACTTGCAGGAAGAATCAATGAACTAGGAGGATGCTCATCAGTGCTCTCAGTTCATTAAGAACTACAAGCCGTTGGCCGTGGATACCAATGGTAATGGTAGTCAATTCACTCACTGAACTCTGAACTCTGTAAAAGAATGACATAGCCATGTGGGCAGAGCCCACACAGCCGCACTATTTTTGAAAAGCGTCAGCGGGGAGAGGATACCCCGCCCACTGTCACAGGGAGGGGGTATTGGGGGGAGAGGATGCAGGAGCTGGAATGGAACGTGTAACATGTTCAAAAGGAGAACTTAGCCTTTAAATTGTATAGTCCAGGACACAGGATCTGTAGTTATAGACCATGGGATGTCACCAGTCCCCAAACAATAAACTGAGGAGTGGGCAATATAATAGCAAACAATGGGCAAACTGGTCGACAAAAAAAAAGTCAGCGGACCAGAAACTCTCAGAAATGACAGTTTAAAGAGTGGCCCCAAAAATCCTCTTCTGGGGTGCCCCGGCATGTGAGAAGCGCTCTCCTGAGGGGGTTACCTTGCGGGCTTGCTCCCGAGTCCAGCATTTGCGTCCACAGACATGAATGACAGACTCGGCCCCGCCCCCCCATAGGATGCAGCAAGGTGAAAAAACACGAGGGCTTACAACCCCTTTAACCACTTCCGGACCGCCGAACGGCGATATACGTCCTCACTTTGAAGGAGGAGATCATTGTTAACCCCGGTATCCTCTTGTTCGGCCGGTGGTCCGCTACAAGATAGAAGTGGTCTCCGTGGCAGATTCACTGTGAGATCACTTTTATGGGGGGTGGGAGAGGGCACCCCCCCTCGCTCCGGTGCCCTCCGCCGCTTATCAGAGCCGTTGGCAGCGGGTCCTCTCTGTGGCTGGGCATGGAGACGAGTGAGGGGAAGATGGCCCCCACCCGTCTAAATGACATTGCAGGGTGGAAGCCCATAGCCCTTTAAGGAGGGTTGGGCTCCCTCCAGTCATCTGCCCTTCATCTGTCCATTAGAATACATGTGCTCCCACTGTGGAGACTCTTCAAAGTTAGAGTTAGGGTCTGCAGGATACAGGGTGCCTTGCCATGGCCTGCAGCTTATGCATGCATTTGCAAATGTGTGCAACTAAACCCCTGTTTTTAAACGCAGACTGTTAGGCAGGTTAATTCGGTTGGTCGCAGGCTGGTTGGTAAGTTGAGCTTGGAAATTCTTTGGTTTTATTTTACTCAAAAAACCTGGCTGCTTGAGTAGCTGAAGTGTGTCAAGCAGACGAAAGTGATCAGGGCAGGCAGTAAAGGCAAACCGAAGATAGTTTCATGTGTCTCTTGCAAATGAGGGCAGCTGCAGTAAAGTTTGAAATTGCAGGTAAAAGCACAGAGTGTGCAACAGTCGACCTAGCAGGAGGCATCAATGCTCAGTTCCTCAGGGTTATCCCCTTCTGTGTTAGCACCGATAGAAAGCAGGAAACTTAAAGACGCCGTTTGGTCCCAGTAACAGGGTGGCTCCTGCCCTACTCAAAATGTGAGTCTTCAGAGATCGGATCATAGCTATGCCACAGCTCTGGACATGAAAAATGCTCCCCATCTAACTTACCAGTATGTAGTTTAACCAGTGCTTGAAGGTCACATTTCAGATCATTCTTGCATGTCTAAGTCCAGGTACAGCACTCCAAAGTCAGGCTGACAAAAGGCCAATTCAGATAGGTGCATATGGATACCAGCTCAGCTGCAATGTAAGTAGCAAGTTTGGATAGAGTAGGTAAGGGTTAGACCCACTATCACATGGTTATTGCCGTCAGTGTGTTCTTGTTGGTTAAAATGGCCTCTTTGTCCTGGTGACCATTTGATGTAAACGGTGCAATATTATACAATCTAATATATCCTATATAACTATTGCATACATGTATTGATTTGTCTAATCCCTATAGTTGCTAATCTGTAAGAGTCTGATAAGCACAATGATATAACCAACACCTCTGTTTAGTAAACAAGTTACATTTATTTCCCAATAAAATAGGAATGTACTAACAGCAGGATTAGAAAAAACTAACATAGAGGTATTACAAGAAATTGCAATGTTACAAAGCTTACAATCAGAACACAACACAACACTTATACTTAACACATCCTATCGGCTGGTCTCCAGGTGTTGCAAAGAGGGAGCTCAATGCTGCATGGAGTTTAGGCTGAAACCAGCACCCATAGCAAGGCCTCAAGATGGCCGAGCCACATGAGGCTTGCACAGAGCAACCTCAGCAGAGAGAGAGCAAGGGGCAGAGAGACAGAATCGCCTGTGTGTGTGCTCTTTCATTCAAACATACACGCCCACTCGTAGCCACCCCCATTTGCCTTTCATCCAATAGATATTGTCGAGAGGAATTCCTCCAAATGTCTGCCCATTCTCCAGGAAGCAGGCTGTATTGTCCACTAGGGACAGCTCCATTAGCCCTGTGCCTTCTTAGCTAGCTCTTATTCTCTTTGAAGCCTGTAATCACACATGTCACAGCAGGTGGGCTTGAGCCAAGCCATTGATCTTCTGATCACAAAGCTTTGCTGTGTTTCATTCCTACCTGGCTGTGTCAACCAGGAAGTGAAATACCAGAAGTAAGATAATAAACCATGTCGCTATCCAACACCATTCCTACCATGAAAAAAGCTTTGATTCAAAACTTAAATTTGTCACCAAGAAGTAAAGGGAGATGTCGATAACAGGATGCAGACAAAAAAAAAAATTAAGAAAAAAAAAAAAAAGAAACTGACGGAGGTTTTAACCCTTCCGCTGCTGTAACTACTAAAAAAATGGTTATGCATGTACTCCAAGTTTAGCTAGTTTGGTGAATATTAAAAAAAGGAGCCTACTCCTGACTCTGGCTTTAAATGCAATTATTAAATATTATATTCTTTTGTGATCACCAAAGGCCTTCAGTATTGGTGAAGCTGTGCTGTAAAAATGTAAATGTAGTAACCATAGGTGGCACTCAGACACTACACGTTGTGATAAAAGAACATATGTCCCCAACGTTTGTAAACTATACAAGTGCCAAATTCGACTTACATCGAATTTATCCTGGGAAGTAGATGCCAGGTCCACCTTGGCTTCCAGCTTTGGTAGAACCTCCTGGTACAAATGATCTACAATTTCTAAGCAAGTAAAAAAAGAAGAAAAACAAAAGCGTTTTAGGTTGGATTTAAATAGCTGTAAAAACAGACTGTACAATATTACACACTTAGTTAAAGTCTATTAGCAATTGCTAGACATGTGTGCTGACACAAATGTAAGGCTATTTCCATACTGCAAACGCCCGAGCGTTAGCGGTAAACCCAACTGAGTCCCAGAGCATTTTCCTTCCCAGAGTTCCCTTAAATCCCACAACATTTTCCTTAAAGCTCAACACTGGAACAGAGTGGAGGGTAAGACACAATGGGGTTGATTTACTAAAACAGAGTGCAAAATCTGGTGCAGCTGTGCATGGTAGCCAATCAGCTTCTGACTTCAACTTGTTCAGTTAAGCTTTGGCAAAACAAAAATCTGAAAGCCAATTGGTTTCTATAGTAAATCAACCCCACTCTGTGTTGGAGAGGTGAGCATACATCCTCTTTTAGTGCAAGGAACTGTAATCTGCATTTCTTTTTACAACAGGTTTGCGTTAAAGAGCAAGTGATGTCAATCAAATACAAAAAGCCACTAGAGCAGTGATATGCAATTAACGGACCTCCAGATGTTTCAAAACTACAAGTCCCATCATGCCTCTGCCTCTGGGTGACATGCTTGTGGCTGTCAGAGTCTTGCCATGCCTCATGGGACTTGTAGTTCTGAAACAACTGGAGGTCCGCTAATTGCATATCCCTGCACTAGAGGAAGCTACAAATCTGTATATGCAATGCTAGTATGGAAACAGTACCAGGTTAAAGTTAAGGCAAAAATGCTTTAAGGCAGGGGTCGGCAACCTATGGCCCGCCGCCGCTACATGTCCGGCCCTTCAGTACATGTAATGAATTCACGTGCACCCGCCCCTGGACATTTTAACTCCGGTCGGCTTTATAAAGTCTTGTACACACGATCGGATTGTTGGCCAACAAAATTGTGGACTTTTGTCCGAAGGGCATTGGCCCAAACTTGTCTTGCATACACACGGCACACAATTGTTGGCCAACAATCATGAACATGCATGGTTTTTCAGCTTTTTAGCACCACCCTCTGGACTTCTTCTGCTAATTTTGTGTTAGCAGAAGTTTGGTGAGTGTTGATTCGCACTTTTTGTTTAGTTTCTGAACGGCCGTTCGTTAACCAGACATGTTGCGGAATCGGAGGAGATAACGTGTTATTTATTATTGGCCTTGGAGTTATTGCTTTGACATTATTTTTTTGGTTTAATAATGATTTAATTTGGTATATTTTCTATATTTTTGGATGCATAGAATAGAATGCACTTTCTGGTTAAGTTCTATTGGCAGATAGCATGTCTAATTTTATTTGTTTTCTTTTTTAATGCACAATAAAAAAATTGCGTGGAATAATACTTGGCTATGTGTTTTACTTCAAATGACAGTTTGGGAGTAGGCAGTTACATTACAAAAAAATACAAAGTAAAATTGACAAGGGACACCAACATAGTTGTATCTTTGATCTTAAAAACTACGGGATAATGGTGTTGTGGTAACTTGCCCCCCCCCCAAAAAAAAAAATATTATTATTCTTGAAATCACTAGAAAAAAAAGCCTTTGAAAATTTGTTTGCAATAACTCCATCAGTATCACCAGCAAAGCAGCTTCATTATTATCCCATTATAAAAGAGAATGCGCGCTGCATTTCTAGATTTCATAATTTGCCACGTCACAAATGTAAATTCCCTATTATGAACACTAGTTTACAAGACTGACCGCTTCCGGCTCGTCCTTGCTTCCGAGCATGCGTGTTTGTACTTTGGACTTTTGTCCAACGGACTTGTGTACACACGCTCGGAAAATCCAGCAACAGACATTTTAAAAACCTGCTATCCAACATTTGTCTGCGTAAAATCCGACCACAATTGACTGATGGAGCATTCGCACGGTCGGATTTTCCGCCAAAAGCCTGTCATCACACATTTCCCGTTGGAAAATCCAATCGTGTGTACGAGGCTTTAGGATTACAACCCATGCAGTTAAGAAGCCACTCGGCTGTTATCCCAAGCAGCGGGAGGGGACGTCAGGGGACGTCCCAACCCACTGCTTGGCTCACCCGGGCTCTCCCGTCCCACCGACTGGCCAGAGACCCGAACAAAACCGCAATCTGCTTTGATCCGGTCTAGTAACCCGGAAGCGATGTTATGACATCACTTCCGTTTTACAGAAGACTTAAAGGCGCCAAAAAAAAAGACAATATTCATCAAAACAGCCAAACTTGGTGTTTTGAATGCTTTTAAGGGCAAAGGAGGAATTTGGGATCCCTCCATAAAGAGTACCTGTCACACAGGATGTTTAAATTCCTTCTGACAGCAATAAAAGTGATTACTTTTTTTTTTTTTTAAAGGACAGTTTAAAAATTTTAAAAAATGAAGAAAATAAAAAATATATATATAGATATATATATCATTCTATATATATATATCTATATATTTTTTAAAGCGCCTCATCCCCCTATGCTCGTACGCAGAAGCGAACGCATACATAATTTGCAACCACAAATGTAAACAGTGTTCAAACCACACAAGTGAGGCCCAATCGTTAGAGAGCAATAATTCTAGTACTAGAACTCCTCTAACTCTAAACTGGTAACCTGTAAACATTTTTAAAGCACAGTATATTGTCCCCATTCCATGAGTGTGCGCAATTTTAAAGCATAACATTGGAGGGAGGCTTTGTAATGTAAAGGGGTCCAGAAGAGTGGGGATCGGGTAATGCAAAGGAGGCCAGATTATGATCTTCATTTATTAGCAGGTGAATGCGGCCCTCCATGCATTCATATACATTGAATACGGCCCTTAAAGTGGTGTTTCACCAAAAAAAAAAAAAATTAGATGTCAGCAGCTGCAAATACTGCAGCTGCTGACTTTTAAAATAAGGACACTTACCTGTCCCGGGGTCCAGCGATGTCGGCACCCGAGACCGAGCCGTCCCTCGATCCTCGGGTGCTGCCGCCGCCATTCACACTGAGGGAATCAGGAAGCGAAGCGTTGCCGCTTCACTGCCCGGTTCCCTACTGCGCATGCGCGAGTCGCGCTGCGCGTCTTCACTGGTCCCCGTTGTGTTGTGGGAACTGTGTATTTCCCACAACATAACGGGGGTGGGCGGGGAGTCTGCGGCTAGCTGTGGCTAGCTGTACCCGGAAGTGGGTGCAGATACCTGTATTATAGAGGTATCTGCACCCCCCTCCCCCCTGAAAGGTGCCAATTGTGACACCGGAGGGGGGGAGGAATCCGATGAGCGGAAGTTCCACTTTAGGGTGGAACTCCGCTTTAAGTGGAAAAAGGTTGCTGACCCCTGCTTTAAAAAAGGCATATGCGACCACGTGCAATCAAATGTATACTCTATGAAAATGGAGAGTACCTTTAAAACTCAGACTCTGCCAGTCAGGAACATTCCGAGCCTTCAGCTTATAAACCTTTTGCTGCATGATGCCTGGAGGAATATTTCTGAAACAGTAAACAACTGTAATGAGTAAGTGGAAAACTCAAGACATCAATTGAATTTAAAGGGGTTGTAAAGGTAAAAATTTTTTCACCTTAATGCATTCTATGCATTAAGGTGAAAAAACTTTTGACAGTACCGCCGCCCCCAGCCCCCCCCCCGTTTTACTTACCTGACGCCTCGAATCTTCGCTCCTCGTCTTCGTCAGCTTCATTGCAGCTCAGCCTGGTCGCTGATTGGCTGCAGTGGATGGATTGAAAGCAGCGCAGCCATTGGCTCGCGCTGCTGTCAATCACATCCGATGACGCGGCGCGCCGGGGGGCGGGGCTATAGCCGCCGGCTGTATCACGGGAGCGCGCCCGCAAGCACTCACCACCGTGCGAGGGAGCTCGCATGAAGGTGGTAAATGCTTGCGGGGAGGAGCTGAAACAGCCGCCGAGGGACCCCAGAAGACCAGGTTCGGGGCCACTCTGTGCAGAACGAGCTGCACAGTGAAGGTAAGTATAACATGTTTGTTATTTAAAAAAAAAAAAAAAAAACAACTTTACAACCCCTTTAAACTTGTCAATATCCTAAAATGGAACTAAAGAAGCATATGTTCGCTTTCCCTCCCGCAAAGTGACATACACAAGCTTCCTTGCTGCATCTTTGCCTGGTCTTTTTCGGGGTTTGGTATCTTTGTCCATCTTGATTGGCTAGCTTGAGATGCATAAGAATAGTGAATTCATCCCAGCACATAGGCATGCCAAGAAGCTGTCTGTGCAATAGAAAGCTTTTCTGCCTGTAAATGTTTTTGCTTTTAGTTTTACTTTACATTGACTGAAGAGTTTACAGCATAACAATGCAGACACCTATTGGTACCTCCACATATCCTTAAAGCCCACTTCCTGACAAAAACCTTTTATTTAGTTCTGCTTTAAGAGGACTTAAAGTAATTGTAAAGTCTCACTTTAAAAAACAAACAAACAAAAAAAAACGCATTACACTTACCTGCCCTGTTGCAGTGATTTTGCACAGAGCAGCCTGGATCCTCCTCTTCCCGGGTCCCTCTTCGCTGCTCCTGGCCCCTCCCTCCTGACGAGTGCCCCCATAGACCAGCAGCTTGCTATGGGGGCACCCAAGCTGAGTCAGAGCTCCATATATCCATTCAGACAAGGAGCCCCGACCTGGCCCCCTCTCTTCCCTGATTAGCTAACTGACTTTGATTGACAGCCGCGGGAGCCAATGGCGCCGCGGCTGTGCCCCAGCCAATCAAGAGGAAAGTCCCAGATGGCCAAGGGAATTGTGGACAACGCTGGATAGAGAAGGGGCTCAGGGTAAGTATTAGGGGGTGCTGGGGGGGCCTGCTACACACAAAAGGTTTTAGAATGCATTAAGATAAAAAAAATTTTGCCTTAGCAACTCCTTTAATAGGCTACAACATAACGAAGACAGCTACTGATACCTTCACATACCTTTAAAGCCCAAACCTTGCCAAAAATCTTTTGTTTGGTTTTTCGATAGTGGTTAATGCGCAAGGGGTTACAACATACAAATGCAACATTTGCTATTCAGGTCAATAACTTTCTCCTCTCTGCAACTCCGACACCTGTACCAAAATTGTAGAAGTTTTCTCATTAGAGTTCTCCAGGTTTCAGACTTTGGAGAGGGAAATCTAAGAATTCTGGTATTTTGTCAAGTTTACTTTAAAGCGTTATTAAACCCAAAACTGTGATAGACTTTTTATATTATAATTAATAAATATATATATATATATATATATATATATATATATATATATATATTTACCATTAGATGTGGTGGCTGCATTTGCTTTCTTTAATTAGGCTTTTTTCCACACTGCTTTGACCTAGTGATTCGGCCAGTAACACATCGTCTGTAATGCCTCCACTGTGGATGAAGGAGCAAGGGGAACATTTGGAAAGTCTGGTGGGATGGGAGTGTTAGATGTACTAGCAGATTTAATGACACTAACAGATTAAAGCCAAAACTCCAGCTAACAAAGATACAGCAAACAGTTGTTTTCCTTTGGGACAGGGGTTTTACATAAATAAAAGCTGATCATTGCAAGTACCCATCAGTAGTAAATAGTTGGTCTCATCCCTGTAACTGATACAGTGTGCAAGACAGCTTGTTCTTTTGAAAAACAGACTTTAGGTATCACCAGAGGAAAATGAAAGAAAAAAAACCAAGCCAAAAAAACAAAAAAAAACAAAAAAAACACACACACAAAACTAAGCTATCGCCATCTAAGAATTAGTAAACTACAATATAATAAAAATTGGGCTCGTACCTGCCCGGCTCCACAACCCTATATTATGTTTTCAACGGATGCAGAAAAAGTGTTTGACCGCGTGGACTGGTCTTATTTGACAGAAGTGCTCCGGTCATTATGGTTAGGTCCGCATATGCTGGCTTCAATTACGGCCTTATACTCAACACCTTGCGCCCAGGTCAAAGTAAATGGGATGCTATCGACTCGATTCCCCATCAGAAACGGCACGAGGCAGGGGTGCCCGTACTCACCCCTTTTGTTCGCCCTAGTGCTGGAGCCATTTCTCCGCACAGTGCGAGCTAGCCCTGACAATAAAGGCCTTTAGGTCGGTAACACAGTGCACAAACTCTCGGTGTATGCCGATGATGTATTGTTCTACCTCTCGGACCCCCTGCTCTCCTTGCCCAACTTGATGAAGGAACTTAAGCTCTTTGGGTCTCTTTCCAACTTCAAAATAAAATTTCTCAAAATCCGAAATTCTCCCCATCTGCCTGGCACCCCACTTGGCCATGACCCCTAAGGCGGCTTTCCCCTTTGTCTGGGCTACGTTGTCCCTGCGATGCGTGAACTTCTGTGCGTCGGGCCTGTGTACACACGATCGGAAATTTCAACAACAAAGTTTTGTTGGCAGAAAATTTGAGAACCTGCTAGCCAACATTTGTCGGCGGAAAGTCCACCAACAAATGTTCCATGGAGCATACACACGGTCGGACTTTCAGCCAACAAGCTCACATCCAACATTTGTTGTCTGAAAATCTGATCGTGTGTACGGGGCATAAGACTTTTTGAACAATGTTAGAGCGAGCCTGTCCCAGGTCTGTTTTTGATAACATACAATGCAAGAAGCCCAACCTCTACATCAAATTGAGGTACATTTGATAATGGAGTCCTACCTGCATAGTACAGACAGGCTTAACTATGACAAACACAACTGCCCAGCCCCCTCATGAACATAGAACTACCCTGTTTTTTTTCTTGCTGGGGGGTCAAGAATAAGGCATCTAAAAAAAAAAAGTTAAGCTGAAATATTTACAGTTTTTTAAGTTATGCTATGTGAATGGGGACGTGCAACGAATATAAGGTAAGTGTTACCCCAATTTGGCAGCAAAAGTGGAAATAACTTTAAGTGCTAGCCTAAAGCCTATTACACATGGGCCGAATGTCTGGCGGCATCATCCAGTTCAATAGAAACCAGAATTCAGCCTGTGTGTATGGCAGCCGGTTGGGCCAGCTTCTATCAAAGGGTCATGACGAAAAAATCTGTTGACCGGCTCCGATCGGCGCTCTCAGCCAGTGTTCTGATGGGGGGGGTTCCCCTTGTCAAAACACATCAGCACAGCAGGGGAGATTGCCGTACTAACATTGGATTATTGGTACAATGGCTCAGAAACCCGGGCTGTCAGTGGTCTGCACTAGGCTTAAGACAGAGTATGTTAAGTGGATCTAAGTAAATCTTATATAATTGAGCCTCCAAAATTATAATAATTTTCTTGCAAAAGCCTAATTATGACCCCTTTTAAGTTAACCAAACTGACACTCTTTATTTGAAATCTATATTACGCATCTTCACTCTGAGCTGAAAATAATCACATAAGCTCAGCTTTGATGTCATTAGATGCCAGACACAACATGCAGGGATATAAAAGGGGAAATATTTCCAGCTGACATTTGGAAGACATGTGACAGTAGCTATACACTGCAACAGAGCTTTTGCTTAGGCTGCATATAAATTGAAAATGTATCAGTTTAGAATACTAGGAACTCAAAGAGAAAAGACAAACAAGTAGCAAATGTTAGGGGAATGACAAAATAGTTTAGATAAATGTTTTTTTTTTTTTTAAAGACATCAGCACAAGGGCCGATACTTACATTTAATCTGAAGTGTCCCTTGTGCTGGTGCCAGCTGTCATAATTAAATGTAAGTACTCACATTAAATGTAAGTACCATCCCTTATGCCGATTAAAAAAAAGACCTATACTTAGGCTTTAAAGCGGTTGTATACCCACTGTCTTTTTTTTTTTTTCTACACCTGCAAGGGAAAAGGCATAATGAGCTAGTATGCACCGCATACTAGCTCATTATGAGATACTTACCTTAGAACGAGGCGCCGGCATCTCACCTGGTCCACGCCGAGGGAGCTGACGTCTCCCCTCGGCGTGTCTTCCGGGTATCGCGGCTCCGGCGCTGTGAGTGGCTGGAGCCGCGATGTCGTCACTCCCGCGCATGCGCGCGGGAGACTTCTGCCCGGCAAGCTCCGGAGTTTGCCGGGCTGTCAGCCGAGAATCCCCTGTGCGCATGCGCCGCTGCAGTCAGCGGTTCATTGCGAGGGGAATATCTCCTAAACCTTACAGATATTTTTTTACCTACAGGTAAGCCTTATTATAGGCTTACCTGTAGGTAAAAGTAAAAATAAAGGTATACAACCACTTTAATGCATGGGTCAATGTACAATGCAAAGGCATGACACATTTGCAGAGATCCCTGTGTGGAAAGCCTGCTTCTGCCTATTTTCCACAGATGAGAGTAAGGCCGCGTACACACGGGCGGACTTTTTGACCGGACTTGTCCGACAGACTTTCCAGCAGACTTTTGACGGACTTTCGATGGAATTTTTAACGAACGGACTTGCCTACACACTATCACACCAAAGTCCGACGAATTCGTACGTGATGACGTACACCGGACTAAAATAAGGAAGTTGATAGCCAGTAGCCAATAGCTGTCCTAGCGTCGGTTTTTGTCCGTCGGACTAGCATACAGACGAGCGGATTTCTGGGTCCGGCGGAATTACGACGTAAAGCTTTGAAGCATGTTCCAAATCTAAAGTCCGTCAGATTTGCGACTGGAAAAGTCCGCTGAAGGTCCGGTGAAGCCCACACACGATCGGATTGTCTGCCGAATTTGGTAATTCGGCGTCCGTCGGACAAGTCCGGTTGAAAAGTCCGACTGTGTGTATGCTGCATAAGAGGATAGCAAAGACCTTTGGTGTCACCAATGGTAGACATAGACTTCCCCATAGTTTGATTACTAAGCAATGCCAGTTCTTCCCAGGGGCACAAACCCCAAGAAGATCTGGGTTTTTCTGCACATTAAAGAAAGGTCACAGCCTGTGGTAATGTGCAACTGTGGATGAGCTGATGAAAAAACAACTACTAAATCATAATGAAAGCTTAAAGTCCAGGAGTAGGCAACCTTTGAGAGATGGAGATCTACCTGGACAACATTGATGAGATCAAAGATCACCGGGATGCAGTGCCCCCCCTTTTTTTTGTTGAAGAAATTAACTAGCAAGCTCCCAATAAAAAGTAAAGACGGCAGCAAAAAAAACCTAGAAAAATCTACTAGAACTAATGTCACTGTAAAAATATAAACTTAGCCTACCTTAAAAGTTACACAGTGATGAAATATATTGGTGCAAATAACCTAAACACATAAGAACAGCAGCTGAACACTCCAGGTAAAATTTACAACACCCCAGATCAGTATAACATAAGAAATAGTGCAGCACTCAATAAAAGTTTATAAAGAGAAAAAGTCCATATAGCAAAAAATTCCAAATAAAGTGACGATGTGCCTTGTAATCAATGAGTTCTGTGTCAAACGTGCAAACACCTCCACCTTAGACACTCAAAGCAGCTCACCTCAGCACTGGGACCCCTGAATCAACAAAGGGTCAGACAAGCTTTCCCATAAAGGGTCAAATTCCCAGTATAGACCTTATATTAACGCCAGATGGATTCATGCACGAATGTCCCATCAGTGTATAGATAGCAGATAATCACCAGTATCCCAGCATGTAGAAACAAATAAGAAACATCTAGTGCTCTCTGCCATCAAATTTAGTAGAATAAAAATGGAATCACACTTACAAATAAAGCACTTCATTAAAGAGGATGTAAACCCTGATGGGTTTTACTTCCTCTTTTGTTCCCTGCAAAGTAAAAGCACATACTAGCCCACTATGTGCCACTTACCTGCAAACAAAGCCCACGATATCCCTGACGTCCCCGCTGGTGGCCACATCCATCTTCACCACTCTTCCTTCCGTGGCCGTGGACTCTGTGACTGGCTGGTGTCACGCGACGTCACTCACGCGCATGCGCGCAGGAGCCACTTATAACGGCACGAGCCCTTTAGAAATGGCACGATCATGCCCTTTCTTCAGTGCACATGCACCAATGATGCCGACGCAAGCGTATATGGTAAATATCTCTTAAACCGTGCAGTTTTAGGGGATATTTCCAGTACCTACAGGTAAACCTTACTATAGGCTTACCTGTAGGTTAAAGTAGTAGAAAAAAGGGTTTACAACCACTTTAAGTGCCAGGAAACAAGCACTAATACAAAAAGCCCTCATGGAGAGACGGCTGCAGGTGCGAACTTCAGTGAGAGAACACGAAGTCAGTGGTTTGCGAGATGACAGCCAGACCCTGTCCCCAACCTGGTAGGGAGGCGCGGGCAGGTGTCTGCCGTCAGCATGGAGTCTGTACCTACCATTAGCATGTCGCAAAGCCTCCTGGACTTGTGCCCAAGTGGAACAAAGATCACAGAGATGCTCCTCTAACGCAGGAATACTCTGCGGAACAAATGAGTCAGTCAACATGGAAGGTTGGAAACCATAGTTCGCCATAAACGGGGACAATCAGGAAGTAGAATTCAAGGCACTATTGTGAGCAAACTCTGCCCACGATAATAGGTCTGACCAGTTGTTATGATGGTCAGAAATATAGCAACGTAGGAATTGCTCTAAGGACTGATTGGCTTGTTCTGCTGCCCCATTAGAAGAGGAAAAAGCAAGCTGAATTCCCAACTATGCACATAAGGCTCGCCAGAACCGGGACACAAACTGACTACCCCTGTCCGAGACAATCACCTTGGGTAGCCCATGTAAGCGAAAGATTACCGAGAAAAAATGGAAGCCAGTTCCTTAGAAGTGGGCAACTTCTTAAGTAGAATACAATGAGACATTTTTGAGAACCGGTCAACCATCATAAGGATAACTGTGTTGCCCTGGGAGTTGGGTAACTCCACAATGAAATCCATAGACAGGTGGGTCCAGGGCCTCTCTCCATTGGCTATGGGTTGTAGGAGGCCCACTGGAAGATGTTGTGGAGTCTTACTCTGAGCACACACAGAACAGGCAGCTACGAAGGCGGCTACACCAGCACGTAGACTAGGCCACCAGAATTGTTGGGAAATGGCCCAAAAGAGTTGATTCTTCCCAGGGTGGCCAGCAGCCTTAGGAGAATGGTAGGTATGGAGCACTGCAATACGGAGACTCTCTGCGACAAAGCAGCAGTCACGACTTTTCTTGGGAGGAGTATGGACCTGAGCAGCAAGAATATTGTCACCCAAAGGAGAAGTGAGACTGGTGCGAACCGCAGCCAGAATACGATCAGGAGGGATCACAGGAACCGGAACCGACTCTATCTTGGAAATGGAGAAAAATTGTTGTGACAAAGCTTCAGCCCTTACATTCCGGGTAAGAAGGCAGACAATGTAATTGTAACTTGACAAGAAAATAGCCCATTGCGCCCTTCTGAGAGAGAGGCGTTTAGCCTCAGACAAGCATGTGAGATTCTTATGGTGCGTAAGAATGAGAACCGCCACAGTGGTACCTTCGAGGAGATGTCTCCATTCTTTCAGGGCTAAAATGATCGCCAACAGTTCTCTGTCACCAATCTCGTAATTGCAATCCACAGGTGACAATTTCTTGGAAAAGTAGCCACAAGGATGCATAGTGCTCTCAGAGGTAGGACGTTGAGACAGAAGGACGCCAACACCAATCTCAGAAGCATCAACCTCAAAGATAAAAGGTAACGTAGGATCAGGATGTGCCAACACAGGAGCAGAAACAAAGACAGTCTTGAGACTTTTAAAGGCCTTAATGGACTCTGGAGACCAACTCTGTGGGTTACCGTCCTTTCTGGTCATATCAGTCAGGGGCTTGACCAGAGACGAGAAGTTACAAATAAACTTCCGATAATAGTTGGCAAAGCCCAGGAAATGCTGTAGAGGACGTAAACCCACGGGTCGGGGCCACTGTAGGACAGCTGAAAGTTTCTCTGGGTCCATCCAAAAACCAGCAGTGGAAATAACATAGCCCAGGAATTTAACCTGTTCACGATGAAACTCGCACTTCTCCAGTTTACAATAGAGATTGTTCTCTCTTAGTTTCTAAAGCACACAACAGACATCTGTGTGGTGGCTCTCCAGGGACTTGGATAATATAAGGATATCATCGAGATAAACCACCACACATAACTGCAACAAATCTCGGAGGACATCGTTAATAAATTCCTGGAAAACTGCCGGGGCATTACAAAGGCCAAAAAGCATTACAAGGTACTCATAATGGCCTGTTCTGGTATTAAACGCAGTTTTCCACTCGTTGCCCTCCTTAATCTTCACGAGATGGTATGCCCCTTAAATCAAGCTTTGTGAAAACCGTTGCTTCCTTGAGGCTGTCAAATAACTCCGTAATCAACTAATCAGTTAGGCATTCTTAATTGTGACATGATTGAGACCCCTATAATCAATACAAGGTCTCAGTTCACCACTCTTCTTCTCCACAAAGAAGAAACCAGCACCAGCAGGAGACGAGGATTTGCGAATGAAACCTCAAGAAAGTGCATCTGCAACATACTCCTCCATGGCCTTATCCTCTAAGACCGACAAAGGGTAAACCCGGCCACAAGGGGGTACGGCACCAGGTTGAAGGTCAATTGTGCAATCCTACTGTCATGAATCAGGTGTTACCAGAACTGCGTGGACAACAATAGAGGAAACCAAACATATGTAAAGTTAGATAATGTAATTTATTTACGGTAAGTGAATATAGATACAACACCTTCAAAACAACACAGTGCACAACAAACCAACTACCAGACAGAGACCCACAAATAACAACAGTCAACAGGTATATACAATAGATGGGGAATACCAGAATTGTAAACGTAGCCAGGCCAGGGTCATCAACGGGAGATCAGCAGATGGGGGCAAGGAGCAAACAGGACAGGGAGGAGGTGGACGGATCAGGCTGCAGGGCAAGGGTAAAGGTAACAGGGTCACAGGAGGGACAGGTTCAGGTCTATACAACAAACAGCATAGTTACTATTAGACACATTCTAATCTAAATTAAAAGAAATACCTGCACAATATAAAGGTTGCAGCATTATGTATAAAGGCAACCCTCCAAGCTCTCCCTCCCAGCTTCCAGACCTGATGTTAGCCTAAATTTAGCCTCAAATATTCAGAGGTAGAGAGAGAAGACAGAGAAAATATGGCTAAAGATACCAAATTATGTAAATTTTGATGTATGTTGCTGCTCCATGTCACCCTGTTTTCCTAGATCCCTAGACACTAACCTATGAGTGCCATTATGGTCAGTAAAGCCCTGCAGACAGGATGATGTCAAGTAAAGGTGCACTTATTCTGTAAAGTTGTACTGTTATCCAATAATGAAAATAAATCACATTTTAGACTTATCAAAAAATGTCTTTGCCTTTTCTTCATGTCCATTTTGGTCTGTAATTACTGGTATGTTTACCATGTAGAACACTCAGGGGTATATTTAAAAAGCAATGGTTTAGTTTCTAGTCTTCTTTACGTCATTTTACTTTTCTGAAGCACAGTCTCACTCCAAAATAGGCATATACAGTAGTTTAAAGAATAAAGCTGGCCATACAATTTTAAACTTTAAACCGGTTACTAAAGAACTGCTTAGTGAAGGGCCTTGTTGTCCCACCAGACATCCTTCAATTGAAAAATCAAAGGAGCAGGGTGGAAAACTGTTGGCAAAACAGCGGCTGTATCTGATTGGATGCGGCTGTCAGAATACAATAGCTGCAATCAGTGATTCATCTATTAGCTTCGAATAGCGTGGCTAGAGAAATCTGTCAGATTTTCATAGCGTGGATAAACGATTCTATTGGAATATGGTAGATTACATGTGTATGGCCAGCGTAAAGCAGCCTTTCCCAACCTTTTTTTCCCAAAGAAACCCCTAAAATAATTTTCAGGTCACAGGGAACCCTTACAAAAACTGATTCAACAAGGGTCAATGGCAAAACGCCTCTCACATTGGTGGTCAGTAGGAAGAATGCAACCCCAAAGTGGTGGTCAGAATGTCACCTTTACAGAAAGCTAAAAAAGAGCATTGGTGTCATGCAGCTGGTTTTGCCAAGTGGCATTGGTTCTGGAACTATGTACCACCATCAAATGGGAGATCAATCAGCCACAGCTCAGGGAACCCCTAGCCACCTCTAGAGAAACCCTTTCCATATAACTCTTGTTAAGAATGGCTGAGCTAAAGTATGTGTACTCCTCTTCTATGTATATAAACTATATTGCCAAAAGTATTGGGAAGTCTGCCTTTATACATGAACTTTAATGGCATCTCAGTCTTAGTCCATAGGGTTTAATATTGAGCTGGCCCACCCTTTGCAGCTATAACAGCTTTAACTCTTCTTGGAAGGCTGTCCACAAGGTTTAGGAGTGTGTCTATGGGATTGTTTGACCATTCTTCCAGAACCGAATTTGTGCGGTCAGGCACTGATGTTTGACGAGTAGGCCTGGCTCACAGTCTGCACTCTAATTCATCCTAAAGATGTTCTGTCCTAAACCTCCTGGATAGTCTTCTCAGAAGAGTTGAAGCTGTTATAGCTGCAAAGGGTGGGACAACTCAATATTGAACCCTACGGACTAATGCCCCGAACACACGTATGTGTATGTGGGTCAGTAGCTATAGTCCCCCACTCAGATCCCTTGTAGAGAATGATAGAAAGTGAATGCTTAATAAAATAAATTGTAACAGAGCTCAAATATACCTGGACTAACAAGTCTGCCCTAAAAAAATAAACATGAAAGCAAAGTAGAATTTTGTAAATGTTGGTAATTTTTAATATTAGCAGTACACTTGACAGACCGTGAAGAACACCGAAAAACATTGGTAATTTACAATATACAATTTACATTTCTTTTCATTTATCTTTTTCTTTCACTTCAATTTATAAATGCAATTACATTTAAATGATCTTGCATACCTTGTAAGCACATCATAGAATATCCGTTAGGATCTTCATTAACACTGTGCCATAGAAGACATTAATCAGTTTGAAAATTCTGCTGCTGTTCTTGATTTTTAATTTTACAGTGTCACAGTGAGGAATGTTTCTTTTGTTGCTATGGGAAGAAATTATTTTAGATTACATCCCACTATGGTCTCCAAATGGTTTAATTTGCAATGGCTAAATCTAGAGTTTTTCATTTCTACAGGCATGCATGTAAATGAACACATATCACATTTAATAAATATGTATTTTTAAATTAGCTATCTGAAAGCACTTTTTTACCTACTACCTCAAGGGTGGCTACTGTATAGTTACTGTCCAAATGGCAAAAGTTGCACATAAGTAATCATTGAGGAAAAGCATAAAACATATTATATGAAAAGTTGGCCGTGGCAAGCGGGAAAAAAAAAACAAGGCTCTTTTGGTCAATGCTACATGTTATCTATAAATGTTTGATTTATAATCATTACAGAGAATAGTCTAGTACAGGGGTAGGCAACCCCGGGCATGGGTGGCGCAAGTGGCACTCAAAGCCTCTTTTGCCAGAACTCAACTCCCTCCCCATCAGCAGAGCAGCACAGGGAAGTGACAGTGAGACACTAATGCATTCCAATTTCAGGGTTCCCCACTTCGCACCTGCACTAAAGGGGAGGCACTGTGAGTCCACACATTGTAAAAGATGGGAAACAGTGTTTGGTTCTAACTTTGCTGTAGCTGCGATAGTCAGCTTTTGTGATGGGGAAGAGATTTGGTGCAGTTCTGCTGGGGGGGCGGTCACTGTTTCCAGGAGGAGGATGTGAGAGGTGGATCAGCAGGATGAGTGTGCCAGGACAGGTAGATGTGTCTCATCTCTGCTTCCTTTCAACACTCTGCATATCACGTATATCATAGATGAGAAAAGGGTACAGTGGTGGGGAAAATGACTAGGAGGGGTTCAGAAGTGAAACAGAAGTGCAGGAGGGTACAGAGGTGGGGCAGAAGTGCAGGGAGTTACAGTGGTGGAAGAGATGAGAAGGGGGTTTAAGCAGTGGGACAGAAGAGCATGGGGTACAGTGATGGGCCAGATGAGCAAGGGGATTCAGTGTTGGGCCAGATGAGCAGGGGGTTCAGTGTTGGGCCAGATGAGCAGAGGGGTTCAGTGTTGCGTCAGATGAGCAGGGTGGTAGAACAGTGGGGCAGATGTGAAAGGAGGTGTATTGGTGGGGAAGATAAGCAGGGGGTTACAGTGGTGGGGCAGGAGAGCAGGGGGAACAGTGGTGGGGCAGGATAGCAGAGGGGTACAGAGGTGAGACAGATGTGCAGGAGGTACATTGGTGGGGCAGATGAGAAAGCGGGTTACAGTGGTGCAGCAGATGGGTTCAGTGTTAAGACAGATAAAGTGATTCGGTAGTGAGACAGAAGAGCATGGGGATACGGCGGTGGAGCAGATGTGTAGGGAGGTACAGTAGTGGGGCAGATGAGAAAAGGGTTACATTGATGGGGTAGATGAGCAGGGGGGGGGTTACAGTGGTGGGACAGAAGAACAAGGGGGTACAGTGGTGGGGCAGATGTGCAGGAGGTACAGTGGTGGGAGGGATGAGAAGGGGGTTCAGGAGTGGGACAGAAAAGCAGGGGGGTACAGTGATGGGGCAGATGAGCAGGGAGTTACAGTGGTGGGACAGATGAGCAGGGCAGGTTCAGTGTTGGGCCAGATGAGAAGGGGGTTACAGTGGTGGGAAAGATGAGCAGGGGGGGTTCAGTGTTGGAGCAGAGGAGAAAAGAGGTACATTGGTGGAACAGAAGAGCAGGGGATACAGAGGTGGGACAGATGTGCAGGAGGTACTTTCGTGGGGCAGATAAAAAAGGGGTTACAGTGGTGGGGCAGATGAGCAGATAAGTTCAGTGTTAGGACAGATGAAAAGATGGTTTAGTGGTGGAGCAGATGTGCATAGAGGTACAGTGGTGGGGCAGATGAGAAAGGGGGAACATTGGTGGGGCAGATGTACAGAGGGTTACAGTGGTGGGACAGATGACCAGGGGGTACAGAGGTGGGGCAGATGTGCAGGGGGTTACAATGGTGGGGCAGATGAGCAGAGTGTTACAGTGGTGGGGCAGATGAGCAGGGGGGTACAGTGGTGAAACAGATTTGCAGGGGTGACAGTGATCTGAGGTGTGAAGTTGCAGGAATTGGGGATGATCTGAGGTGTGAGGCTGCAGGATGTTAATTTCTCACTACTAAAGTAGTTTGCAGCATTTACATTTTAAAAAACCTTTTTCGTGATTGAGAGTGTGAAGTTATATTTTTTATGTTATAAAATCGTCATGCTCAATTTCTTTGAAAACATTTTTCGACACACACTGTGCTCAAAAGGTTGCCTACCCCTGGTACAATGGCTTTATGAACAGGCTACAAGTTTGCAACTCATCCACAGTTCCTCATTTCGTACAAGAGATGCTGTTCTTTCAATTGCACCACAGCCTGCAAATATCAGAGAGAATACAGCCCAAAGTTATAACGCCAAGCTACAATTCTAAAATAATGTCCAATTTTTGCCCCATGCACAATTGTCTACTTAAAACCTTTCCACACTGTCTTTCATCACACATGTATATGATATGATATGATATCTCTTGTACCTCTGCAGCTCTTTTACTTTTTACTTTTCATGCCTATGGGAATTCACTGCCATGCATTAAAGTTATATTTGTAATATAAAGTGTATATACAGTACTGTACAAAAGCCTGTGTGAAAAAATGCTATAAATTAGGATTACTTTCAGAAACAGAAGTGTTAATAGTTTATTTTTATCAATTAAAAAAATGGAAAGTAAATGAACAGAAGAAAAATTCTAATCAAATCAATATTTGGTATGACCACCCTTTGCCTTCAAAACAGCATCAGCTTAAAGTGGTACTAAATGTTTTTTAACTTCACTTTAACTGATAAGTTCACTTTAAAAAAAAATAAAAAAATAAATGCACATTTTTTTGCAGGTAAAAAAATGTGCATTTATTATTCTTTGTAGTAGGAGCCTGCAAAGCATTGCACCAGCAATCAGCAGATCGCTGATGCCATGCAGGTCTCCTACAAATCTGTCAGTGTATCAGCAGGCTCGTATCTCGTACGAGGAAGCCTATACATTCTGACAGGAAAACTCAATGAACTACCACAGGGCTCACAGCACCATAGTAGTTCATTGAAAACTACAAGCCAACAGCCACAAAGGTTGCTGAACCTTGTCGTTTTCCATTCACAGAGGTCTGTGAATGAGTGACGCTGCAGAGCGGGTGGATGGAGCCCTGCTCAGCCACATTTAAAAAAAAAAGTATGACAGCTAACGGCGGGAGGGGTGAGTAGATCCCTGCTAGCTGTCAGACTGGTGAGCAGGGGGCAGATGGGGGTGGGGGGGTACGGGGGTGGGTCCGTTCATAACATGTTACATGTTAAACCCTGAATATGGGTGTAACATGTTACGGAAGGGGAACTTGTCCTTTAATTAATTTACCCCACTACCTGTTCTAACCCCCTCTGTCCCTAAACACTTAACTGGCTTCATGTCATTGCTCCAGCATCGCTCCCCTCATTTCCTGCTTTTACAGGAAAACTTGAGGGTAGCAGAGCCATAGGCTCCTGCTGCTGTCAGTCAAACGCCTGTGAAGAGGGAAATTGGGGCATGGCTTACCGGCGTTTTGTGTATCTATGGATGAAGGAAGCTCAGTGTAGGGCCTGACAGGAGCGCACATGCACCGGTGCTTCCTTCGCACCATATTTGCTACGGAAGGCATGCAAAGGAGGGAGGAGCCTACAGTGCCAGATTTTCTTAAAAAAAAAAAAAAACAATTTGTATAATAAAATGTTAATTATGTATAGTATATGTAGCACGGTCCAGATGAGGACTGCTTGGATTTACCTGCTCATCTGCATCACCATGACCCTGTGAACCTTCCAACCCACCTGACACTCTGGGTTATGACATCTTTTCACAAGCACCTTTAAATGACATGTCACACAAGTCAATATATTCATGGTATCTCAGCTTTTACTGAAATAGCAAAGTAGTATTCATTTGTAAAGGAAGGCAATAGACCCACCGAGTTCTAAATACCAGCACAGACTCAGTAGAGGAATTTCCACAAAGACAGCTTAGGAACAGTTTAACAGCAGGAAGATACAATATACATACATCCACAATGGCATACCACCTGTAACATGACCTGAAGGACAATGAATGGTTAAGTGTGTAATGCAAGTAGTTACACTCCAAAGGGAACCCCAGGCCGGCCTATTCAACCTTAAAATCCTAATGAGACATCTGACAGAATAAGGATGGTGTGGGGTCCTTTACTTAGTGTCAACAGCAATGTCTGTGGTGCAGGCCTGATAGTCTTCACCGGCAGTTGGAGCTCATTAGATTATATCCAATAAGGCACAGTGATGAATGAACAGACTGACTGGCTTAAACAGGCTAATGGTATTCCTTGAAGTGGTGGTAGGTAAAGGTGTCTATGTACAGTGTTCAAACAGAAGTGCAATAAAGTGTTCCAAAGGTAAAGGTGTCTGTACATAGTGTTCGAATAAAGTGACAAGAGAAATAATACAGAAGGTGGGCGGTTGCCCTCTCACCAATGACTGGTCGGACCTAGAGGCCTTGAAGTCAGCGACCTGGGAAGAGACGTCCATTGATGGAGCCACCAGCGATGACACATGGATGTGGAGTGTGAATGAACATGGTGTCGGGCTGCTGAGTTGGCACGGTGAAGATGTCTGGCGAACAGCCGCAGAAATGGGTCCTACGAGGCTGGGTTGGAGTTTCCTGACACCGCGTGGTAGGCCTCAACCTCTCTCCTTTATAGTCTCTCCCAGAAGTCCCCTGGATGGTAGCAAGGATCCCTGGGACATGTAGCTCTGGTGTATAGTTTTGCAATGGAACCGCCGGTCAAAAACTACTAGTCCAACAATCCAGTGGGTTGGCTCACCAATATGAAGACAGTCACTGGCGTCCGGCATTAAAGGGTCACAACTATAGGTGATGTGGAAGGCACATAATGTTACACTTATAGTCCGCCATCGCTACATCCTCCCCCCACTTGAAAGTCTTTGGTCCCCGAAGACATAACACAACCTATGAGGTCACTTTACTGTATCATAAGAAAGTAATTAGATACCAGGAGCTGTAACAGTCAGCAACTGATCCAAAGAAGAATTTTCTAGAAGCAAATTATATACATTGTCAGGCAAAGTCATATCAATTCTGTGACAGGCCAGTAATAAATTAGTGGCCCACCCAGTAGTTTCAGGAAGCGGATCAGGGTCATCCTCTCTCGAAGGCTTAATAAAGGAGGCAAGTGCTTGACTAGAATATTGAGCAGTAGGAATAAGTTCATCAGAATTTTTTCCAAAGGTGTCACAAGTCAATCTCTTGGGAGGGCAGATTTTCTGTCTCAACCTAGAATACATGCATTCCAGTGGTTCCGGTCCACGATCTGTTCCCCAGAAACTACATCCGGGTTCTGGTTCAGATTCTGGCTCAAGTTCTGGCTCAGGTGCTGTCTCAGATTTTGGCTCAGGTGCTATCTCAGGTTCTGGCTCCCCTTGGATGTCAGGAACACTCTCACTTTCTACTTCATTATTATGAGAAACAGGGGTTTCCTCCACATTAGATGTTTCACTGAGTTCCATCTTAATTCCCTCGTTTCCTCTTGTCAGGTGGGGCCTCAGCCCTTCAGCTTCAGGCCGGAAAACCCGGGTCTTCCTCCCAGAATATGCTTCCTTACTGTTTCCCCGTGAAGTCTGAGGAGGGGTAGGATTGTCTTCAGAGGGGGGGACCCATAGCCAATTAAGGATTAGTTCTGTCTCATCACTCTCTTCATCTGGAGGCATGAATTCACAACCACAAACAATCCTAGACCTCAAGGCAGGAGTCTGATAAGTCTCTGGGCAAGGGGATGGAGGCACTCTGACAGCTTCGGATATAGGCAGCAGATGATTTCTATGCCAAGTCTTTAGAGGGCTGGTCTGACCTTCAAGTCGGATCTGATACAATCATTTGCAATCAATGTAGGGCTGAGATCGCCATCGATCAGTCAGCTTATGTTTCCCGGGTACTCCCAGATTATGCAACAACACCCGATCTCCAGGTTGCAGGTCTTAAACCCTTACTTTAAGATCAAAGCTTTTCTTGTTTTGTTGTTCTCTGGCGGTGGATGCTTCATAGGCAGTCTTTAAATTCTTCCGGAGTCTGTTGACGTATCCTCGGTAACAGGCCTGGGATGTATGATCTAATGATGTTCCAAGAGCCAAATCCACTGGCAAGCGAGCTTCCCTGCCAAACATCAACCGGTAGGGGGAATATCCAGTGGAGTCATTCCCTGTGCTATTGTAAGCATAGACCACTGCAGAAATGTGATCTCCCCAATGTTGTTTCTTCTCCAAAGAGAGAGTTCCTAACATATTCAACAAAGTACTTTGAAACGTTCAGATTGTGGGTCCCCTTGGAGATAGTAAAGAATGGTTCTGGATTTTATTTTTACTTAAGAGTTCACACAGTCTTCGGATTAGCTTATTCTCAAAATCCTGACCTTGATTGGAGTGTAGACGCCCAGCCAGTCCATAGTTAATGAAGAACTCCTCCACTAGGGTCTTTGCTACAGTACTGGCTTGTTGATCCCTAGAGGGAAAGGCCTGAGCATAACGAGTAAAATGATCTGTCATAACCAACACATTACTCCGCCCACTCAGGTCAGGTTCCAAGCACAAGAAATCAATGCACACCAATTCCAATGGTCCGTGACTCTGTAGATAGCCCATTGGGGCTGCCCTGCTTGGTAAAGTCTTTCTCTGGATGCATCAATAACAAGAGCGTCAATAACTTTCCACTTCGGCCCTCATAGACGACCAATAAAATTGACGTTTGATTAATTTAAAAGTCCTGTCTGGACCTAAGTTTAAACAAGTCCTATCTGGACCTAAGTGACCATGGTCATTATTAAGAGTGGTCAGCACTGTTAATCGGTGTTTCTCAGGAAGGAACAGTTGATAGACACCTTCTGGTTCCTCCGATGGGCCTTTCCGGTATACAACTCTTCTAGCCGCATTGGTTCCTATTCTTTATGGACTACTTTAGCTCCCTCAATGGAACTACTTAACAGCATCTGAGGGTCACAAACTGATAAGGATTTCTCTATAAGGTTACCCAATGGGTCTTCACGTTGGTCCCTCCTCATTTCCTCACTAGTTAGTTGAGGCAGCTCTTGACGACGCACTTGAGTCAAATCACAGTAATATCTGGGCACATCAACAGGGGTGACCCCCCCAGCTTTGGCCCCTGTTGCCCCTTTGTGCCGGAGATCTATTCCTTGGCATACAGCCAGTACTCCCTCCAGGGGCAATTGGATCCAGCTCTTCTAACCAGTGTCCGTGGCATAATGTCTTTGGGAGGGAGCATCAGCATCTCGGTTTCCCACTCCTGGCTGATATTTCAAACTGAAACGAAACTCAGACAGGGAGGCCAATCATCGATGTCCAGTGGCATCCAGTTTGGCAGTGGACAGCAAGTAAGTTAACGGGTTTTAACCGGTACATCGAGCCACACCAGAAAGGCAGAGGGAGTTTAGGGAAGTAAACAAGTGGCTGAAGAGCTGGTGTAGTAAGGAGGGGTTTGGGTTCCTAAAGGACTGGGCCGACTTCTCAGTTGCTAACCAGTATTATAGAAGGGATGGATTGCACCTAAATGAGGAGGGTGCAGATCAGCTGGGAATGAAGATGGCCAAAAAGTTAGAGGGGTTTTTAAACTAGGCGATGGGGGAGGGTCCAGAGGTAGAGATAGTCAGCGCGGAACATATTCCAGAAGGTAGTATTGGGGGCATTAGTGGTAGGTTGACCAAAGCACATAAACCAAAGGTAAGTATAGTAGCAAGTCCTGGTGGCAATCTCGGAACACCCAATAAGAGGAAAATATGCGACGATCTAAACTACGTGGCATGTTCACCAATGCCAGGAGCCTGGCGTACAAGATGGGTGAACTAGAGATATTGTTGTACGAGAAGGATTTGGATTTTGTGGGAATTTCAGAGACCTGGTTCAACAGCTCTCATGATTGGCTGGCAACCATTCAAGGGTATACCCTTTATCGCAAGGATAGAGAGGGTAAAGGGGGGGTATGCCTTTATATATCAAGAATAATGTACAAGTGAATTTGAGAGATGACATCACTAAGGAAGCTAGGGAGGAGGTGGAATCCTTATGGGTAGAGCTCCAAAGGGATGAAGTTAAGGGGAAAACAATACTGGGAGTATGCTATAGGTCCCCCAACCTGAGAGAGGAAGGGGAGACAGATCTCCTATCACAATTTGGATTAGCGGCAAGGATGAGAAGTATTATCATAATGGGGGATTTTAATTATTCAGACATAGACTAGGCAGATGGAACCACGCATTCATCTAAGGCTCGCCAGTTCCTAAATGTTTTGCAGGACAATTTTATGGGTCAGATGGTAGATGCACCAACTAGAAATAAAGCGTTATGGGATCTACTGATTACCAACAAAACAGACCTGATCATGGATGTGGAAATACGGGGGAATTTAGGTAACAGCGATCACAGGTCAATTGACTTCAGTATAAAGCACACAAATAGGAAACATAAGGGGAATACAAAGACACTGAATTTCAAAAGAGCCAACTTCCCTAAACTACAAACCTTGCTAGAAGGCATAAATTGGGATAAAATCTTAAGAACAAAGAACACGGAGGAGAGATGGGTTTGTTTTAAGAGCATATTAAATAAGGGCATTAGTCAATGCATCCCATTGGGTAATAAATTTAAAAAAGCGAACAAAAGTCCTGGATGGCTTAACTCCAATGTAAAAATGCATATAAAAGCAAAGGAGAAGGCCTTCAAAAAATACAAGGTTGAGGGATCATCATCAGCATTCAGACTTTATAAAGAAAGCAACAAGAAATGTAAGGATGCAATAAGGACGGCTAAGATAGAACATGAAAGACACATAGCGGAGGAGAGCAAAAAAAATCCCAAGAAATTCTTTAAGTATGTAAACAGTAAAAAAGGGAGGACAGACCATATTGGCCCCCATAAAGAATGAGGAAGGACATCTGGTTACAAAGGATGGGGAGATGGCGAAGGTATTGAATTTATTCTTCTCCTCAGTCTTCACAAGGGAATCAAGGGGCTTCAGTAACCAAAACTGCAGTGTTTATCCTCATGACACATCACAGGAAGCACCTCCATGGTTAGCAGAGGACAGAATTAAAATTAGACTTGGGAAACGTAACATTAATAAATCACCGGGACCAGATGGCTTGCACCCGAGGGTACTTAAGGAAGTCAGTCAAGTAACTGCTAGACCATTGTTCCAAATTTGTACTGACAGTCTACTGACTTGAATGGTACCAGCTGATTGGAGAAAAGCCAATGTAGCACCAATATTTAAAAAGGGCCCAAAATACATCCCTGGGAATTACAGACCAGTTAGCCTAACATCAATAGTATGTAAACTCTTGGAGGGGATGATAAGGGACTATATACAAGATTTTTGTAATGAGAACGGTATCATTAGCAGTAATCGTCATGGATTCATGAAGAATCGTTCTTGCCAAACCAATCTATTAACCTTCTATGAGGAGGTGAGTTGCCATCTAGATAAAGGAAGGCCCGTAGATGTGGTGTATCTGGATTTTGCAGAAGCATTTGACACAGTTCACCATAAACGTTTTCTGTACAAAATAAGGTCCGTTGGCATGGGCCATAGGGTGAATACATGGATTGAAAACTGTCTACAAGGGCGAGTTCAGAGGGTGATGATAAATGGGAAGTACTCAGAATGGTCAGGGGTGGGTAGTGGGGTCCCCCAGGGTTTTGTGCTGTGACCAATCCTGTTTAATTTGTTCATAAACGACCTGGAGGATGGGGTAAATAGTTCAATCTCTGTATTTGCGGACGATACTAAGCTAAGCAAGGCAATAAATTCTCCTCAGGATGTGGAAACCTTGCAAAGAGATCTGAACAAATTAATGGGGTGGGCAACTACATGGCAAATGAGATTCAATGTAGAAAAATTTAAAATAATGCATTTGGGTGGCAAAAATATGATCGCAATCTATACACTGGGGGTAGAACCTCTGGGGGAATCTAGGATGGAAAAGGACCTGGGGGTCCTAGTAGATGATAGGCTCAGCAATGGCATGCAATGTCAAGCTGCTGCTAACAAAGCAAACAGAATATTGGCATGCATTAAAAAGGGGATTAATTCCAGAGATAAAACAATAATTTTCCTGCTCTACAAGACTCTGGTCCGGCCGTACCTAGAGTATGCTGTCCAGTTCTGGGCACCAGTCCTCAGGAAGGATATACTGGAAATGGAGCAAGTACAAAGAAGGGCAACAAAGCTAATAAAGGGTCTGGAGGATATTAGTTATGAGGAAAGGTTGTGAGCACTGAACTTATTCCTTGTGGAGAAGAGACGCTTGAGAGGGGGTATGATTTCAATATACAAATACCATACTGGTGACCCCACAATAGGGATAAAACTTTTTCGCAGAAGGGAGTTTAACAAGACTCGTGGCCACTCATTAAAATTAGAAGAAAAGAGGTTTAACCTTAAACTATGTAGAGGGTTCTTTACTGTAAGAGAGGCAAGGATGTGGAATTCCCTTCCACAGGCGTTGCTCTCAGCGAGGGGCATCGATAGTTTCAAGAAACTATTAGATAAGCACCTGAATGACAGCAACATACAGGGATATAAAATGTAATATTGACATATAATCACACACATAGGTTGGACTTGACCTCACTATCTGTTTTCACCACAAACGTGGCCCCATATAGATAATCTCGCAGCTTGTCCACTACAGCCCACTTGAGGACCAGGAACTCCAACTTATGTACTGGATAATGCTTCTTGGAGGGAGTGAGACTGCGACTGACATAAGCCACCGGGCATAGTTTCCCTTCTGACTCTTGATATAACACTCCCCCTAAGCCAGGGGTCTGAAACTGGTGGCCCTCCAGCTGTTGTAAAACTACAAGTCCAATGAGGCATTGCAAGGCTGACAGTTACAAGCATGACTCCCACAGACAGAGGCATGATGGGACTTGTAGTTTCGCAACAGCTGGAGGGCCGCCAGTTTGAGACCCCTGCCCTAAGCCATCTCTGCTGGCATCCACGTGTAATTCGTAAGGTTTCGACACAGGTTCTTCAATAAGACTCCCTATCAGGCATTCAAAGGCTCTTTCACACTTCACTGTCCATTGTTCCTGGATAGACTCACATTGCTTTCTTGGGCCTCCAATGTGGGCCTTCTGCATGTCCTCACCAGTCTGCTTCTGCAATGGCTCATTCAGAGGTTTGGCGATCTGTGCGAAATTCTTCACAAATCTTCTATAGTAGGAGCAGAAACACAAAAACAACCTCAGTTCAGTGACAGTGTTTGGGCGAGGCCAGGAAGTAACAGCCTTCAACTTCTGAGGATCCGTAGCTACTCCCTCAGCTGATACAACATGTCAAAGATAAGTGACTGAAGTCTGATAGAATTAGACATGTGCACACTGAAATACTTTGTTTCGTAATTTCGGTTTCGTCTGAAAAATAAATGTATTTAGTTACTCCCGAAATTCGTTTTTATTTATTTTGTTTCATTAAAAAATGCATTTGTACGAAAATCCGAATTAATTAAGATCGAATCTGTCAATTGAAGGCTTAAGGTGAGTGTCGGATGTTCTAAGAAGATTCGACGAAGCAGCTAAACTGTACGATGCCGTGATCGAACATTTCTGGTCGAATGCTCCACCCATAAGCTATAGTAGAATTCTAATATTGTTTGGCTAGTAATAATTATAGTTATTTATTATAATTACTAGTCACACAACATTAGAATACTTCTATAGCCTATGGGCGGAGCATTTGACCATAAATTGCTACTCGCGGCGATCGTATGTCTTTAGCTGCTTCGACGAATCTTCATGTCTCTATAATGTCGAATAATCTTGGACTAATAGAGTTAGGTTGGGCACATTCAACCGCAGGTTCGATAGACACAGATCACTATTGTCACCGTCATGTCAAATCTTCTATCTTTCTATATCGAACTTTTGTCACAATTATACAAAAATATAATGGATACAAAAAAAAAAGCATTTTTTATTTTGGACCTTTTGGATTTCGGATTCTGCTCGTTGGTTATGGTTTGTTAAAACAAACACGAAAATCCCTGAAATTCAGATGAAAATGCATTTGGACGAAAACGATTGTACATGTCTAGATAAATTTGACACTTCTCTAACGACAACTTAAATCCCTCAGTATGTAATCGTTAAAAGACTTTCTCCAATTGAGCTTCATGTTCCTCCAATTTTTTGCCAAAAATGATGATATCATCCAGATACACTAGCACTTCTATCAAGTTCATGTCTCCCACTGTGTTCTCCATTAGTCTCTGAAAGGTGGCAGGGGCCCCTGTTAATCCCTGTGGCATTCGGTCGAATTCAAAGTAACCTAGAGGGCTGATAAAGACTGTCCTCTCGGTCATCAGGGTGCATGGGTATCTAATAATATCCACTTTTCAGATCCGGAACGCTGAACCATTTAGCTCCAGATAAGCATTGCAGGGCCTCTTCTATGTGAGGAGTTGTGTACTGATCTGGAATAGTTCTCCGATTCAGAGTTCGGTAGTCGATACTCATCCGGAGGGACCTATTTTTCTTTCTCACAACCACAATCGGCGAGGCATAGGGCTCTTGGATTTCCTAATGACCCCTGACTTCTTCAGTTCAGCCAACTGTTCTGGAAGGTCCTCCAGATCACACAGAGGGATTTGTCTAGCTCTTTCTCAGAAAGGCTTTTGTTTACTTAACCAAATTCGGTGTTGGGCACTCCTGTCACAGCCAACATTGAAGTCATTCTTGGAGAACATTTTCTCCTATCGAGCTACTTGAGCTTTGATCCTCTCTTTCCATCTGGGGGACAGATTTGGACACTGGACAGTGGTCTCTCTTCCATTTTCCTTCCAGGTTAAGTCATTCCCTGTCCTTCGGGGTGGCAGCACTTACTTTTCCAATCACCATACGAGGCTTCAAGCTGATTGGATGGCTAGTGATGTTCCTCCCACTGACAGGAATTTCCCCCCCACTTCTCAGTAAGGCCCTAGTGGGTATGATCTCCTGAACCAGTTCTATCCCGTTATCTTCCTCCACTGGCTCAGCTTCTACTACCACATAAGGACCCGGTTGTTCCTATGACAACTTAACAGTGTCATGAAGGTTCTTTCTCCAGGTTGCAGCACCTTTTCTTAGGTGTCTAACCGCCACAGTCTTCCCACCCCTTCCGCGGGGGCCTTCATCTCCCGCAGTACTCGCTGAAAAGCCTGCCGCAACTGAGGATGGATCTTCCCTACGGGAGCACCCTCCAAAGCCAAGGGCGTGAGTAATCTCCTCACAAGATTGGTGTTGGTGCCTATCAACAAAGAATTTCAGCCGGCCCCAGGAAGTCGGGGACAGACAACAGCCAGAGTGTCGAAAGTCTCTGGCTTTCCAGCCAAGGAAATATCGAAGGTTATCTTGATGGGTATATAACCGTCATATGGACACTTTTGTGTTCCTATACCCCAGATCTTCGAGTTTAAACAAAGGGATGTGCTTCAAGTACTTGTGATAGAAATCCCGATACAACAACGTTCCTTGGGCTCCAGTATCCAACAAGGCTTGTGTATAGATACCCTCTACTTGTATGGGGACTATGGGAGAAGGTCCCACCAGGTCCTTTGGCAAACTCTCAGCTGGTGATTCTACAGTTTGGACCCTAATCAGCCTCTTTTGAGGCAGTGGAGTCTGTTTAACAACTCACTCAGAAGGGTGTGCATTAATTTCTCGTATCGTCTTTCCTTTCCTTGTTTTTTTAGCAGACAGGGGAGGGGAAGGGGCAACAAACAGCTTTTGTTCCTTCTTCTTCTTGGATGCTTTCTTAACTTTGGAGTGCAGTTTTCCCCCGGGACTCTCAACTAGCTCCTTCACTGAGGTCCCGCCAGCTTTTGGAAAAGTAGCTTAATTGGTGGTTAATTTTTCAGAGTGTTGTGGAAAGCAACTGCCAGCCATTCATGAGACGATACTGCCACCTCCTGAATGCCCCTGGGATTTTGGGAATGGTGATGGGCTGTTCTGTCTATTTAAACCTGTTTTTCACCCTTGTTTGTTTTCACTGTCTGCCTGAGGAAGGTGAAGATGAGGAAGATGAAAAAAAGATTTGCTTGATATTTTTGTGTGCCAGAGGTCACTTTGCCTATGGACTTTTGTTTGCTGATGGCACCATCTGTCAGTTTGCTACAGCACCCACCTAAGGTCTTTGGCTGTAAAGCGTGCACTGGAATACATTCATTTTTGGGTTTGGCTTAAAGGGGTTGTAAACCCTTGTGTTTTTTCACCTTAATGCAAACATCTGGCATTGGCACCATCTGTCAGTTTGCTACAGCACCCACCTAAGGTCTTTGGCTGTAAAGCGTGCACTGGAATACATTCATTTTTGGGTTTGGCTTAAAGGGGTTGTAAACCCTTGTGTTTTTTCACCTTAATGCAAACATCTGGCATTGACCGGCCCCTCCAGTCCCCCTGTTTTACTTACCTGAGCCCCTTCATTCACTCAGGGGAGATGCGCTCTCCCTCTCTGCACATGCTCTTGGATAGATTAATAGCAGCGCAGCCATTTGCTCCCGCTGCTGTCAATCAAATTCAATAACGCGGGCGCCGGGGGGTGGGGCCGAGTCCGGCATTTGTGTCTATGGATGCAAATGCTGGACTCGGAAGTGCACCCACAAGGTAACCCACTGGGAGGGGGGTTAGGGGGTTATCTGATAAGAGGAGGATCCACCGAGGGACCCCAGAAGTCGAGAATTGGGGCCACACTGTGCAAAACTAACTGCACAGTGGAGGCAAGTATGATATGTTTGTTATTTAAAAAAAAAAAAGATGAAGCCTTACAATCACTTTACAAACTACCATGTGTAGCCATTGCATTCCATTGCATTGTAGTGCGCTACAACGCAGGTGTGTTGCGTTTCAAAATCAATAGCTCAGCCAAACATGTTAGGTGTGGTACTGCAAAGCAGAAGCGTGAATCCAGCTCTGCTAAAATGAAATAAACTACCCACTAGATAAATTTTTATGAAGGATTTTTTTTTTTTTTTTGCAGGGAGTTTAATGAGTAAATCTGAGAATTTTTGTTTTGGTGAATGTTTTGTCATTTAGTTGGGGAAATCAACTTCACCAAAAATCACTCATCTCACCTCTAGCAAACAACTGAAACGGCAATTAAAAATATAATTAGCATTTGTCGTTATTCCAAGAGTTACATCTAATTATCCAGGGCCGCTGGTCGTGTTTATAAGACTCATATTTCTCCTAAGAATTATTGCTACTTGCTGGAGAACACGACTCTTAAGGATCCCAGCTGAGTCCATCATTTCAGATGAAACAATTCTGCTTTTATTTATTTTGTCTCCCAGTGAATGTGAGGAGCGTCTTCATAAGGAAAGAGATTTGACTTCTGGCCAGTTGCTAACGCACAGAACATACATGACATTTAGTGTCCTGCAGTGACATCTTGTGGTCAGGCATTTCTTTATCATAAAATAAGGATTTGCTCATTTAAAATTTACATACGGAAGCAAAATGATTTAGTATTCAGTAAACAGAAACATTGCATACAGGTTGCAGAATTGTACAGCCCTATATGGATCATTTGCGAGCTAACTACAGTTGATGGAAAGTATCGTATTCCTCCCCATTTGTCTGGGGCTGGATATCCTCATTTTACTCATTTTAACCTTGCTTAAAGAGGAACTGCAATCTGCTCACATAATTTGGAATAAAAACATCTTTGCCATTATGAAGCTTCCCTCCAACCACTTTGCATATTATTTTATATATACTGTGATTCTGTACTTGCCAAATATGCTGCAGAAATCTCCTTCTACTGAGTCTGGCTGCAGCAATTTTAACTGTGGGCAGCTGAAGCTGGATTTACACAGACACACAGAGGCACACCTCCAGCTCTACAGCTTTCATTGGCCCTCTTACGACTCATCCCCCCTCCCGTCCTGGCAAACTAGAGAGAGAGCTGTGCATGATGTTATAACCCTAGGCTTTTTACCAGACAAGAAACAGGAAGTGGGCTGTATAAGGTATTTACTGGCAGAAAAAAATATTTTACTATCCAAACTTAAAACAACAAGAGCAGAAGATTTAATAGATGGAAAGTTGAAAAAATGACTGAAGGTCCACTTTAATAAAGATGATGTTATTTTACCTAGTCTCCACTCTGTTGTTGCTATAGTCTGCTATTATAGGGTACCGGAGATTTTTCTCTGGTTTACACCTAAGGTTTTGACTTGTGCTTATTTAGGTGAGGCCCAAAAAGTCTCTTTTGTTGGATTACAGGAAATCAGCAGCACTGGGAGGCACCAAAGGATGAAAAAAGATAACAAGTATAATATATAAATGTGATTCAGTTAGGATCTACTTTAGGTGTTGTACGGACAATGTCATCCATGTGCTTTGAGTTCTCTCTCTTTTACTCTCTATTTACATTAAATTATTTAACTTTTTGTGAAACTGGTACCTTTTGCACACTAAACTCAATTTTCAGAGCCAGTTCATACCAGAACGTGGTGCCAAAGACAGATCGCAAACACAATGCGTTTGCGGGAACCAAATGTAATTTTTCTCCACACAATCCTTTAGACGACAATTTGTAGTGGTATGGTTGCTATATAGATGTCCTCCTGATCATTTGGAAGGGGGACTCAGAATCCACATTACCACACTTTTTTCATTATATAAACAATTATGAATTCAATTTAAAGTTCACTTGTGAAGTTGATGATACTCAATATTTTGGATGTTACAATGCAAGTTGATCAGAAAACTGGTACCATCACCACAAAAGATATAGGAAGGGCTGTGCACGTAATGCCACTTTATTGACAAGCAGTTATCATCCCTCACACACTGTGGAATCCATTATAATAGGTGAATCCATGTGTGCCAGGAGAAACTGTTCCACGGAGGCAGTCTACCTCTTGAAAGGTGAGAATATTGGGACTAGGCTGGAGTTGAGAGACTATCTGCAATGGTCTCTACGGATAGGTCTTGATATTGTTTCAATGAAATCCTGATCAAAGTTATTGAACTATACCCAAATAGGTTGGGAAAGCAATCGTTTTCCAGCAGTTTTGCAGGGAAGCAATAGAGATACACATCATAGGAAATCCTGAGCTACCTTTGTAACCACCCATTCTCTAGAATACATTCCTATTGTGGCAATTATTAAGAGGAACCTCTCTATACTCTTTTTGGATAGGGAGCGCCTTTACCACACTATCAGGAGGGTGCCATTTTTCCAGTCGTGGGGCAATGACCCTAACCCCCTTACTTTACCCCAGTTGTTTTTCTAGTCTTAGAAATATTAAACCTAGCTGGCTCCGATATTTAGGATCTTTTCGATGTGGTGTTAGCGCATTCAAGTATTGCTGTGCCCACCAGGTAAGCTACATGGTGATTTCTGCCACAACTCTACACAAGTTTCCTATCTGACAATATATTAATTGTGGCACTAACTATGTTGTCTATATGATTCAATGTACCCTCTGTAATGTCCAGTAAGTGGGTTGCACCACCATTCCTTGATGTCAGAAACCATAAAACCAGGAAGAGACAGAAAATGCAGTTAAAATCACACCTTTAATGTAATAGCAAAAATAACAACAGTTCAGGAACGTAGTCAAAAACAGAAGCCAGGGTTTGGAAGCCAGAGCGGGTAATCAGACAAGCCAGGATCAGGGAACCAGAAGTCAGCATGTCAGGAGCTAAAAATCAGGAGCAGGAATCAGAAGAGAAGTCAGCCAGGCCAAGTCATACAAAGGAACAAACTGAAGATGTTGCCTACGAGAGGGCATGGAGGGAATGAGCAAAGCTATAGCCAAAAAGGGACTGGCTGTATGCTACTGTAGATTAATGAGGCAGATATTGGTAACCAGGTGAGTCACTGTGGAAACAATGAATGACTAGTAATTAACCAACAGCTGAGCAGCCTCAGTGCACTGAAAGAAAAAGCTGCTACTAAATAGCAGGAGCCCAGCCCTGACACTTGCGTACTAGAGTGTGTGAACACTACTGTGGTACGATTAAAGTATATGTAAACCCTCACCTTGGAAAACAATCCATTCAGTTTTAAATGAAAATGAAAGGCAAAATATTTATAAAAAACTTTATAAATACCTTTTTTCCCCCTTTTTTTGAGTGATCACATTCTCTCAGTTCTTGGCTGCATAAGAAGCTTAGAGAAGTGGGGGAGGAGGAATAGCAGCACATTGATCTTCCCAGTCAATGGCTCTGCATGTAAGGGGGATGTCAGGGCAGAAAACTGACTATGCTGTGCTCTCATGACTAGTGTGGTCAGTTTTTAATAGGAAAGCAGAGGGCCTTGCAGGAACACCAGGGATTTCACACAAAGAAAGTAATAAAAATATAATGGTACGCAGCGCTACAAGTATAGTATTTCAAATAAAAGTCCATAGTGTTTGAAATAAGGTCCTTATTCAGGGAAAAAAGCTGGAATCACCCATAGTGTAGACAGGAATACAAATTAGGTGAATACAGACTTATCCTCCACCGAACATCAACACACCAGGCCTCTTACCAAAAAGAATGGACCACTTAATCACAGGTGGTCAAACGGGCATGATAAATCCACAGAGCCACAAAACCAATAATGGAGATCACAGATGGCTGGGTCTTGTAGTCTCACCAAATAATCAGAGGTGCATGCATAAATATATAAAAGAAGGAACTCCTCATGGTGTAGTATTATAAAACCAGAGTCATATTTATGTAAAGAAAAATGCAGGGTACTCACATTTCATCAAAAAAAAACGAGCATGTGCAGAAAGCAGCAGTCTGTATAAGCAGCAATTGTTTCCAAACACAAAGATGGTCGACACATTGCAGCGCGATGACGTCAGAACTCCACCCAGAAAGCAATACTAAGAGAATAGGATACTTGTTCACACAAGTACATGGTACAGCAGGCACATATCAGGAATAGAGATGTAAAATTGGAAAACATTTTAAGCGATTAAAAAAACAAATTTTTTTCCAGAAAAATATGGAACTTTTGGAAAAACTGAAATGAAATTCAGTGGAGTCGTTTTACAAATTGAAAGTCATTTTGTTACACTGGAAAGTGAAATGCAATGCATATAGAAGCACTATGCTTGAAATAAAAGTACAGCTTATTCAATGAATAAACTTGTTTTTTTAAATTTTATTTTTTATTACAAATAGAGTACCAAGGACTTTATGATAATAACATTTCAACTATGCACGAGAACAGGCAACCACCCCTCTTTCCCTCATAATAATGTATAAGCTTCCTGCCAATATGAATTTTCAGTTATTGACAATGCTGATCCAGAAGAATATATTGCTCTATGAAGAGCTTGAGTAATGTTCTCCTGATTTTCAGGTGTCATTTTAATTCATAAATGAAGGGATTGTGTATTTTTGGGAGGCAGTGGTTTGTAACACTTCCTTATGTAGCACCCTGATGTTTAGGCAGGATTGCTCCTAAATTTACCTGCCAGGTGTAGTTACTTTGGCTCATTTTTGGGGATCAATTGAGTTCACCCTAAGTCTGGAATTGCTGCACTTCTCTATTTTGCCACTAGGTGGCCGGGTACCTGGTGACATAAGATAAGACAAGGGCAAAGCAGTGAAGCAAAAAATCGTCCAGATAATAGTGAGAAACGGAAAAATAAAAAAGGGAAAAAAGTAGTGAAGCTCCAAAATGGGGGGAGCACAAGAGTCATCTGTTCAGCTTGAGCACAAGAGTCACCAGATTGTTTGAACTTTTTTCCATTTTGGAGCTTCACTACTTTTTAACCTTTTTTATTTTTCCGTTTCTCACTTTTATTTTTCCATTTCTCACTATTATCTGGACGATTTTTTGGGATACTTTACAGTTGGACCTGTTATGATGCACATATTTTGATATATATATTTTAACTGTTGGACTTGGTATGATGCACATATTTTGACATATGAGTGGTGCAAATTTTGAATTCACGGCAATTATTATTCATGAGTTGATATAGCACTGTTTTTATTATTTCCGATATATAATTTTTTATAGCTACCTAATGGTTAGCTATACCACTGTTAATGGATGTGATTAGCCACTATTAATATCAACACGTATATAGCACTTATTGTTCTGATTGGATATGGTCATGTAATATAGGGGGCTATCAATAGTAGATTATCAACTTGTACTTTTTTACCACTCTTTTGCTTTTTGCTTTTTTATGGAAGCACTGATGGTGTCTAAATAGAGATTTTTATCCCCCCCCCAACTATGGCATTGTTTACTCCCACTGATGCCAGGGCAGTTTGAAGGGCAATAAACTGGCCCTTTGTTTTGAAAATTTGAAGACCCCTTATCTACTGTATCCCAACAATCACCCAACTGTAGGAGATACAAAATGGACCCCACAAGCAAACTAAACTGAAGCCTTTCCCCCTGCAGTTCCCCCTAGTGGCAGAAATGCATATTTCTCTTGTTTGAGAACTGCATTGAGAGGTACTTGAACCGTATTTCAGGATTTGCTTGTCTTCATCTGAGAGAACTTACAATAATTTAAGACTTTACATAAAGTCTCAGAAATCTTTCATTGTGGCCTTCATGTTATATAGTTTGAATACCATGTCAAAGATATGTTACTTATCATTGTAAAGGAACTTATTCCACACTTCTTTTTTTCCAGAAAAAAAACCTGAAAACTGCATTGTTTTTTTCTCGGTCTTCCCATCTCTAATCAGGAATATGAAATGTTGGGTTTACATATTCTTTAATATCAATGCAAAAACATCTCTAGTGTGTGTACACATTTTAGAAAAGTTCACAATGATCAAATGTCCTCTTTTGTGTTCTGTGGTATTGAGAGGGTGCATCTCCACAGCCGAGGCAGTGACAGGTACTGCAGATTACCGGAGAGGGAGGTTTGGTGGATCCATAAATTGCAGACTCGTGTCCCACATGGCCTTAACTATTGTTGGGGTTTTGATCTGAACCCTAAATAGTTTCCTCCCTCTCTGGTGAACACATGCCTGCCATTTTCCTTGAATGCTTCTCTTGTCCATACTAGATACTTGTGCTGCATCGTACCTGGTGTAATCTGTAAATGTGCATATTTCCACCGATAGATGGTTGGTATCTACATGTCTCCAGATAAAAGTGTGTATAAGGGCGCTCTGAATAACAGACCAAGCAGATATCAGTCTATGTAGAAATAGAAGAGGGTCTTCATGCACTTCCAGCAGCACTTGAAGAGAGAAGTAAACTCTGGAAGTAAAATGAAAAGAAAAAAAGGCGCATTTAAAGTGGAGTTCCACCCACTTTTACAACTCTTCAGCATCCCTCACTAAACTGTGCCCTGTAAACAAATTGGATATTTTTAAATTTTTTTTCTTAGCACCTACTGTATATCTGCTGTATTCATTTTTCACTTCCTCCTCCCTGGCCGCGGCCCATCGCATCATTTCCTGTTTGCAGTGCCTTCTGAAACTGCCGTTGCTATGGAAACCTGACCTGAAACCTATTACACTGCTTGTGCTGCACTGAGCATGTGCGAGATCTGCAAGGATGAGATCCAGGAAGAAATACAGTCTGGCTTCAGTTGCCCACACTTAAGATGGCCACGGCCTGCTGTAAATTTATAAAATAACAAACTACTGCTATAAACTAACAAAACAGACCTTAGTTTACAGACTAACTTTACTAGAATACATTAAGCTTGTGTATTATAGGGGTATTTTTATTTAAAAAGTATAATGTCGGCCAGAACACCACTTTAAGTGCAGAAATGAAACTTTATAGTTCCCAAAAGGGTTAAAAATACTTACAAAAGTGTGGATGGGTAGGAATACATCATATTAGTAATATGGCAGGTGGTCCGGCGTTCTGGTAGTCCCAAGGAGTCTCAGGGATATCCAGAGCTATAATTCTATGGTAGCAAATTCTGAAGTGGCCGGCAGATGGAAGCCACAACTCTCCCGGATACTGGGAAGACAGCTAGGCTGTCTGAGACAGCATGAAAGCCGAATCCAGGAAGTGGATATTTTACTTCTGCACTTAGATGTACTGTATTTACATGTCTGTTTTTCTTTTTTGCTCCGGTCCGTTAACACTGCAGTGAAGCCTGGGCATACAGCCCAGACAGCTGATTGGAGGAAAGGCACACCCCCCTTTCCTCATAGGTAGAGACTTTCAGCTCTGTTTATGGAATTGTTCAGCATGCTGCTAATCTATTTATAGCATCCTCCCCAACACAAAACTCTGGCTGCTTTTATCATATGTGTCGGAGAACTTGTCAGGAGTTATCAGGCTGATAACAGAAAAACGGAGCAGCTACGGGACATAGTGCTTTGAAGAGAGATAACAAAACACTGCAGATATATGTGCCCAGCTCAAATTTCATGAATCGGGTTTACATCCACTTTAAGATAAAAAGCCTTCTGTGTGCAGCAGCTGCCCCGACACCCTCTAATACTTACCTGAGCCCCATCTCTGTCCAGCGATGTCCATGAGTGCCTCCCCCGTCCATGACTCTCCATCCTGATTGGCTGAGACACAGTAATGGTGCCATTGGCTCCTGCTGCTGTCAAAGTCAGTTAGCCAATCAGGAGAGAGAAAGGGTGGGGCAGAACCGGGGCCCATGTCTGAATGGACACACAGAGCTGCAGCTCAGCTCAGGTGCCCCCATAATAAGCTGCTTGCTGTGGGGGCACTCGACAGGAGGGAGGGGCCAGGAGAGCCAAAGAGGGACCAGAGAAGCGGAGGATCCAGGCTGCTCTGTGCAAAACCATTACACAGAGCAGGTTAGTATAATATGTTTATTATTTTTATAGAAAAAACGAGACTTTACAATCACTTTAAGGCAAGAATGGCCGAAGCATGTTAGCATTTTTTTGTTGATTTCTTTGTATTGTCCCTATTTTAATAAAGGATTTTTTTTGTTATCTTGTGGATTATACCAAAGTGCCAGCTAGGAAAGTATGATTAACCACTTGCCGACTGGTTCACGCAGATATACATCGGCAAAGTGGCACGGGTGCGCAAAATCCCGTATGGGTATATTGGCCCTTTAAGACCTAGCAGAGGGCGTGCGCACGAGCGGGGGACCCGATGCACGTGGCTGGGGGCAATCGCTACCGGCCACACGCGATCGCGTGCACGAGCGCCAACATGGGGATTTGTGTGTGTAAACACACAAATCCCTGTGCTGTCAGGGGAGAGGAGACATGTCGTTTGTTCCTAGTAAATAGAAACAACGATATGTCTCCTCTCTTACTCAGTCCTATCCACATGCAGTTAAAACCCACTGAGGGAACACACATTTAACC
Source organism: Lithobates clamitans (assembly GCA_037952925.1). Classification (NCBI taxonomy): domain Eukaryota; kingdom Metazoa; phylum Chordata; class Amphibia; order Anura; family Ranidae; genus Lithobates; species Lithobates clamitans. The sequence goes on from JBBGZY010000458.1 coordinate 6,320,254, forward strand.
CCTTGATCGCCCCCTAGTGTTAGCCCCTTCCTTACCAGTGACATTTACACAGTAATCAGTGCATTTTTATAGCACTGATCGCTATATAAATGTCAATGGTCCCAAAAATGTGTCAAAAGTGTCCGATCTGACACATTTGATCCAGACAGCGTGATTGTTCCATTAGTGTCTCCAGAGCCGTCCATCTGCAGGCTACCCTAGGATCTTCCGCTGCCATACACTGACATCACTGGGATTTCTTTAATACACTGGGGACTCCTCCTATGCCGGAACACCTGCTTTATGAATACCGTATATACTTGAGTATAAGTCGAAATTTTCAGCCCCTTTTTTTGGGGCCGAAAGTGCTCCCCTCGACTTATACTCGAGTCACCGCCGTCTGCCTACATGATCAGCATGTCATGCAGGCAGACGGCGGCCAGCGTGTGCTACATAGCACTCGGCAGCCTCTCACTGTTCAAAAGCTGCGCCTCCTCGTCTGTGATAGGCAGTCAGTGTACAGCCTATCACGGACATTCTCTCATCCTCATCCGTGGTATGAGGATGAGAGAATGTCCATGATAAGCTGACCGCTGGGAAATGGAGTTTTCTGCCTATCATGGACGAGGAGGAGGCGCGGCTTTTGAACAGTGAATGGCTGCCGCACACGCTGATCAGTGCAGAGCGGCACGTGGAGGATGCACAGGACACAGGTAGGATGCACACAGACACATGCACACAGGTACATATACACATGACACATACACAGGACACAGGTACATATACACATATACACAGGTACATGACACATGCACATATACACAGGACACAGGTACATGACACAGGTACATATACACATGACACATGCACATATACACAGGACACAGGTACATGACACATGCACATATACACAGGACACAGGTACATGACACATGCACATATACATAGGACACAGGTACATGACATATGCACATATACACAGGACACATGACACATGCACATATACACAGGACACATGCACACATACACAGGACACATGACACATGCACATATACACACATACACATGCACATATACACAGGACACATGACACATGCACATATGCACAGGACACATGACACATGCACACGACTCAGGGAGGTATACAGCTGCAGATGGTCATTGTTGACCCTCTTTTTCCACTTACAGTAGCTGCTGTAGTTCTTACTCTCGTCTTATACTCGGGTCAATACATTTTTCCCATTTTTTTTGTGGTAAATTAGGGCCTCGACTTATACTCGGATCGACTTATACTCGAGTATATACGGTATATGACATGCCTTCATTTACTGCAGATCCTGTAAGTGTTTTTAAAAGATTTTTATTTGCCAAATAGTTATACATATTATTAGCAAAATGCAATGTACATATATATATATATATAATACAATCCAAAATGTATCCAGATTCTAATATTGCATACAAATAAAAGATTAATACATTTATTATATTACTTTTGTCAGTACTCTTTAAATATTTGGCTGTTTTTTTTTTTTTGAAAATCAGGACAAACTAAACTTTGTCTAAACAGTAGTATAGCAGAAAAGATATCTTACGTTTCTATAAACAGAAACTATATCAATCATACAGTATTCCAAAAACCAGAGGGAAATATCCCTCATAAACCCTTTGTGCTGTGTGCTGTTGTGATTCAACTCCCCACAAGATCATTTAGTTACCATCTACTAGATATGAATACCTTGCGCGGTTACAAGACAGATTGTAACGTATTTTCAGAATTAATCCATCTTCCCCATACTTTATTAAATTTTTTGTTCGATCCTCTGGATTCATACGTCATTTTATACATGGTGATATTGGCATTAACCAAACCTTTCCAGGCATTCAATGTAAGATAGTCTCTTCTGATCCAGTGAAGTACAATTAGTTTCCTTACATAGTAAAACAGTAATCTTAGTAGTGTTCTCATGTTATTGCTCATAACTTCATCTTCTATGATCCCTAGGAGGCCCAGCAGTGGGCTACAGATGTTTGGTATATCTAAAGTGTCAGCAATAAATTGGGTCACCTGGGACCATAATGGTCTCACTCTGTCACACTCCCATACCATATGTATAAAAGATCCTTCTGCCCTCAAACATTTATGACAAATGGGGTCCTCCTTTCGTCCCATTTTATAAAGCCTCAAAGGGGTGTAATACATTTGATGCAAGTACCTAAGCTGTATTAGTTTGTCTCTGGCAGAAATAACCGTAGGTAGGTATGATGCAAGAACTCCCTCCCATTGACCATCTGTAATTTCTGGAATGATCTCCACCCATTTTTCTTTAAGTTTACTTTCTCTAGGATTCTCCCTTTCTGCTAGTGTATTGTAATATGTAGATATTCGTTTAGTATGATCTGGATTTGCAAGTAGTCTTTCTATCTTAGAGTTCTCCAGTGGCACCGGTCCAACACCAAACTGAGCATAGGCAGCATGTCTCAATCTGGTATATTGATATTCCCATACCTCCGGGATATTCAATTCTCTTCTCAACTGTGAAAAGGTTTTTAGTTCCCCATTAATATACACTTGGTGTAAGTATGTGAGCCCATACCTAGCCCATCTAACCCCATCTTCCAAATTGAAAAATTCTTTCAGGTTAGGGTTGAACCATAGCGGGGCATTAGGGGATAAGTGAAGAGGATTATCTATTATATGTTTTATACAGATCCCCAATATCCTTTTAGCAGATTTGAGTATCTCTTTGCCCCCTTAAGTGGGGACTTCTCCCCTAAAAAAGAAATTCAGAAAAAAGAAAAAAAGAAAGAAAAGAAAAAGAAAAGAAAAAGAAAAGGTTTCATATGAAGTCACTGCTGCTGCTTCAACTGCAATCGCAGTATTATTTAATTGTGGGAACATTCTCCAATGGATAAATACTAATTGAGATGCTAAATAGTACAATCGTAGGTCAGGTATTGCCAAACCACCTCTCTGAACTGGTAGCTGTAACACTTCAAGAGAGACCCTAGCAGCCTTATTGCCCCATAAGAAAGATGTCAGTAGGGAATTTATATGTTTGAATATTTTTTTCGGGATATATATTGGTGCATTAGAAAGAACGTACAAAAATTTCGGAAGGAAGACCATAGATTGGCCCTACCATAGAGTGTAAGCGGAAGATCCTTCCATTTCTGTATTCTTTCACTAAACGTTCTGATTATAGGCCATAGATTGGCCTCAATGAATGAATCTACTGATAATTGGACCATTATTCCCAGGTATTTAAACTTCTCTAAAATGGCCAGAGGGCACTGGGCTGGAAGTATTAAGTCCGGCTGTGGATCCAGCGGAAAGAGGACTGACTTGGTCCAATTGATTCGGAAGCCAGAGAAATCTCCGAACTCCCGAATCAACGAGACTGCCGTGGCCAGCGACTTGTCTGAATCTCTCAAATATAGGAGCATGTCGTCTGCATATAGCGACACACGCTCTTCCAGGTCTCCGACCAGAAACCCCTGTAAAGTGTCATTAGTTCTAAGTTTAGCAGCCAGTGGCTCTATGGCCAAAGCAAATAGGAGAGGAGACAGGGGACAACCCTGTCTTGTTCCCCTATGAATCTTGAAAGAAGCAGAAACAGAGCCACCTACTCCTCCTTGCTCGAGGGTTATTATACAAGAGTCTGATCCATGAGATAAATTTTGGTCCAAAACCCAGTTTACCTAGAAGAGAAAATAAATAATTCCATTCCACGGAATCAAATGCCTTTTTGGTGTCTAAGGACGCTACAACTCTTCTACCTTTATTAAGATGATGGGTCTGAAGATTAACAAACAGTCTATGTAAGTTCATTTAAGTAGAACGGCCAGGTATAAATCCAGTTTGATCTGAGTTAATTAATTTAAGGATCACCGACCTCAACCTACGGGCCAAGATTTTGGCCAGTATCTTGACGTCGGAATTTATCAAAGATATTGGCCTGTATGACTCACATTCCTGCAGATCCTTCCCCGGTTTGGGTAGCACTACAATTAAAGCTTCCCGCATAGACTCCGGTAGTATGCCTTCTGTTTCTGCAGCTATAAAAACTTTTTGTAGTGTTGGCACAAGCTGCTCTTTATGCAACTGGTACCATTCAGCCGGAAATCCATCCAAGCCAGGCGATATGCCCTGCTTGAAGGAGGAGATTGCGCCACTAATCTCCTCCAGTGATATCGGCTGCTCCAAAAGTTCACTATCTTCCTGAGTTAGGGATGGGAGAGTTAAATTCTTAATATATAGCACCAATTCCTGATTAGTGCGTTGGGTTTGCATCTGGTAAAGAATTTCGTAAAAGTTTAGGAAGGCGTTTAGAATCTCTTGGGGTTCCTCAACCACCTCGCCATTTAGTTTCCTAATCTTCCCTATCGAAACTGGGGCATAAAGCGGGCTCGCCAGAAAAGATAAGAGGCGTCCACTCTTATCGCCAAACTCAAAGAAAGATCTAGTCTGACGAAATTGAGTTTTAACAGTGTGCTCAGTTAGAAGTAAGTTATATTGTCATGTTTTGTCTTGCCAAAATTGGTATCAACCTGGAGATGAATCATGAATATATTCCCTTTCAGCTTCCGAGGCCTTAATCTCTGCATCTATCATATCGGAATTGAGTGTGTTGGTGAAACGCCTCGTTTCCGAGGCAAATACCCCTCTCATAGTTGCCTTAAAGGCATCCCACTGATTAGCCAATGTTGTTTCCTTCCCATTCTCCTTCCAATAGTGACCAATGCTCTCTTTGCATTTTATAGTAATATAGTCTTCCTGAAGCCATTTTGTATTCATCCGCCATTGTCTCCTACCCCGTGGAGCGTTCAGATCCAACGTAACCTCCAAAGGGGAATGGTTTGATATAGCTCTAGGGAGATGTCAGACAGCGGTTATGTAAGGAAGGCCATCTATAGATGACAGTGCTAAGTCTATTCTAGAGAGTGTCTTATGGGGCTCAGAATGACATGAGTACTCCCAGACACCAGGGTTCCTCTTTCTCCAAACGTCAGTGAGTGCATAACTCTCCAACCATGAGGATAAATTATGTCGGGATTCAGAAACGGTCCCATGTCTGTCTAGAGCTCCATCTGACACTGCATTAAAATCTCCTAAAAGTAGTAACGGGCCTTGAGCAATCAGTATAGCCTCCTTAATAATATTATCTAGTATTGGGCTGGAGAATGGGGGTGGAATATAGACACATACCAACGTCAAAGTCACATTATACATTCGACAAACCAAGAGAGCATATCTGCCATTCGGATCTGGTTTGACTTGCAATATGTGCGCTGCTGCTTTTTTTGTGACTAGAAAAGCTACACCCCTAGAATACGTTGAGTATTCGGCATGTAGTACTCTCATCACATTAGCTTTTTTAAGTGCCATAACCTTAGATCCCTGCAAGTGCGTTTCTTGCAATAGTATGATATGAGGTTTGTATGGTTTTATGAAGTCAAAGATGAGAGATCTCTTAATCTTGGAGTTCATACCACGCACATTCCATGACAACAGTGTTATCTTACCCTCCATTTACCTGTAGAAAAAACAATTGTAGAGTACCCGGGGATATTAGCTTGCAAGTCTCATTCTAAATGGACAGATCTCCTGTGGGGAGAGAACAAAACACACCAGCAGCACACAGCACAAACCAACATTGAACAGTAACATTAACCCCCTCCCCCCCTCCCTGCACACACACCCAACTTGTTGTGTGCCTGACTCCCATAACAAAAAGGCAGAAGAAGTAAAGTGACCTCAGGGGGTCACGGTTCTCTAAGAGGAACAGAAACACCACATAATCATATATGATGTGTCATATAAAGGCGTAAAATCGACCAACTTAAAAAAAACCTGAGACAGTTCAACCAGGGGGTATCTCCCTATAAATGATAAGAAAAATACCTGAGGGAAAGGAGATATGAATGAAGAGAGAGAAAAAAAATTAATAATAAAAATAACTCAATGGGGGAACAAAAAATCTTCAGTAGTCCCTATCTCCTCCCTCTCTCTCCTATATCAGGAACAGTCCAGGTAAGTGTTGTTATATACTGTATGTCGATCCAGGCGGGACGTTGCACCATAGCATTGTAATGTCAGAAGGTATCATGAGCATGGTCACCCCTACACACTGTATAGGGTGCTCTGTAACAGATATCATGTGTATTCAGCAATTATCTCCTTATACAGTTACCGGTGATCCTTTGAGCTGCGACGCCCTCTGGTATCCAGCCATCTTGAGGCCTCTGTGGGATTATTAAAGAACGACACCTTTCCCCTATGCACCACTCTTAGTTTCGCCGGGTACAGCATACTGTAAGAAAGTTGTAAGTCTCTGAGTCTCTTTTTAACATGGATGAAGCGTGGCCGCAGAAAGGTCAAGGTAGATGGATATACGATTCCCATTATATTGCAATTCACCTCCAGTACGTGCTGCTGCCTGGATGATGATCCCTGAACAGTCCACACACCCTCCACGTACCTTTCCTTCACAGTCACCGCTGGCTGCAGTCCTGCCTTCTGCTCTCAACACTTCCTGCGAAAGTCAGGCAGACAGACATCCCCTCCATATCCTTCCACCAGGGAGAGATAGGCTGGGGCCCTGGAACTTTAAACTAACTGTCGGCAAATGCGGCTCTAGCTGCCTCTGCCCCTACATTAAAAAAAAGAGTTCCCGCTCTGCTACTGCCTCCTGGGGCCCCACTGATGGAAGGATGGGGCTCCGCAAATGTTATTTAATGATTGGTCTATCTAGGAGCTGGTCACAAGCCTTAAACTGCCTGCACTTTACAAGAGTGAGTGGCAGTGGAGGCAATGCGGGAAACAGCTCAGCTGAGTGGGACTGCGGGACATAAGTCCGAATCCGGGGCTGTCCCGCAGAATCCGGGACTGTTGGGAGGTATGCTAAGGCTGCTTTCTAAAGAAAATGATCGAAAAGATATTGAACACCTTTTAGTTTGATGCACCTGGAATGTATCTAGCAGAATTTAGCTTAAAGTTCAATAGGGCTTTAAAAAAACCCTGGAGGCTGCTTTTGCTGAACTTTCCTTCGGAAATGACTTCTGATATTTTTGACTTTCCTGATATGCCTGTTTTAGATGAGTAAATCAGATATTACCGAAGATAGTTAGTCAGCCAGGCAATTAGTATTTTCAGAAAGGCATTTATAAAAAGTCCCCATATTTTTTTCTTGACAGGCTTATATTAGGATGTGATGCACAGTGAGTCGCTCACCCCGGGGTTCTGTTTGAGGAGGCAGCAAGCTTCTCCTTACTGCAGTATCTTGACAGGTTTCATTTCTATGTAAGCATGTATTTCCCTTTGCAGGCATTTGTCCAGACTTTCTTGTTATATAGTGGGGAAAGGTTTCTGTCTTTGACCCCATAAGGGAGATTCTCTATAAGTTCCTGTTCCTGTGACACATATACAAGAACCTAAAGCAGTAATAAATCCAAAACCAAAAATGTATTGTATTGCAGCTTAGGTATCAGTGACTGCATCATTTGTTTTTTCTTTGGCTTGTGTCTCAAACACCAGTTGTTTGAGACACAACTCTGAAGGAATGAGCATAGGAGGCACATCAGACAACAGCATTGTCAGTCTGGGGAGGGTAGTGTTATATCTGTTAGCAGATTTAGATACAGTAAAAATGAGGCCAAACTCCAGCTCACACTTTATAATCAGTTACAGCAAACATTTATTCCCTTTTGGGATAAAGGTTTTGCATGCATACATAAAGGCCGATCATTTTAATTACCCCTGCCAGTGATTTGGTGAAGTGAAGTGGTTTGTCTCATCCATTGTAAACTGATACATTCTGCTGTAGAGCTTGTGCTTTCGAAAAAACAAACTTACTGGCTGGATCGCCAGATGAAAATAGAAGAAAGTAAGAAAGCCTAAAAAAAGAAACTAATACAACCATCACATCTAAGAATTGATAAGCTGCAGTATAATAAATATTTGCTTTTGGGTTTATTAGTGCTTTAAAGTATAACTAAATCTTGGATAGGATGTAGAGGGATTAGGAAGATTTGCCCTCTGTATTTGTCTGTGACTGTGACCAACAAACGTGAAAGTGAAAGAAAATCCCAAACGTTGAGTTGTAACCAGAACAGGAAAAGAGAAAAAATCTTCCAAGGGGTACACTAGTTGTGGTGTCTTTGGTCACAACCAAAGATTCCCTCACCTTAGAGGGATTTCTTCTCCTATCCTGTTTTGGCTATGGGACAGGAAGTAAAGAGAAATCTACCCAATGGGACACAGATGGCAAAAAAAATGACAGTAGTTATAACCTTCCCTTAATCTATCTAAAATGAAAAACAAAATTGCCTTTAGTTCCACTTCAAGCTTGATCAATGTTATATGTCAACACAGAGTGATACTGTGGACATGTGAGCCTCATCCTAAATTGAATAGTATGAGTTGGTACAGAAGAAAATGGATATACCCTCACATAATCCTTATATCTATCTTGTGGAGTCCCACCTTACATTTGGGTTGATGGTGGTTATCAGCAACTGTTTTGTTGCATGTGATGTAATATGGAGATCAATTTTAATAATTTTTTGTATAAATAAAATATTTAGAGTCCATTTTCCTCTGTACCAACCCCTACTATCCACTCTAAAGTGTTCTAAAAGTGTTTAGCCTTAATGCATTCTCTGGGTTAACGTAAAAACAAAAAAAAATAATGCCCCACTACCTGTCGTAAACCCCCCCAATCCCTAATCTCTGACCAGTTTTCATATCACCACTCCAGTCCTGTCCTGGCTCCAGCACCGCTCCCCTCACTTCCTGCTTTCACAGGAGAAACTGAGGGCAGCACAGCTATAGGCTCCTGCCTGTGTCACTCAAACTCCAGTGAGGAGGGAGCAGGGACATGGCTTATGGACACTGTGTGTGTCTCTGGATTCACATAGCCTGGTTTGGGAGTACACATGCACGGGTTCCTCCTTGGCATCTGGCTTGATACAGGAGGCACCCGAAGGAGACAGGAGTGGACAGCTCTGGCAGGGATTGCCAGGAGAGGGGCTAAGGGGCCCCTAAGAAAAAAAAAAAGACTTTAGTATGTCTTTAGGCAATTGGTTACCACCAAGACACTGAGGTGAACATGTTTTAACCACTGCCAAGACCAGCTGAGCCTATATATATATATCTATATATATAGATATATATATATATATATATATATATTCACACACTGTACACACATGCATATATTCAGCACGCACAATCTGGCCTTCCATCAGCTAAAAATACTGTGTAGGAGCCAAAAAAACAAAGCCTTGTTTTGTTTGTGCTAACAAATATGAAAGTGTCTGATATAGCCATGGTTAGGCAAGGAAAGCTATTTTCTTTGTTCGGAGTTGTCATAGCCTTCAACCACTTGAGGTGCAAAACACAAAATATGCACCTGAAGAGCACAGCAAAGGAAGCTTAAAATGAAAATTGCTCCCAGTTAAATACAACAGCATGACAAATCCCACAGAACTAGTAGTGACTAATTAGTAAGCTGGACTTCATCCAGGGAAAAAAAGCGTTTGTAAAGAACAACAATTCTTGAACAGAAGGAGACATTGCAGGACAAATTCTTTGAATGAATTGAGGCCATCTGGAAAAATTAGAATGCAAGAAAAATAATAGAAGTAAACATTGTTTATTCTTATTTCACAGTGCTTTCCCTGTTCTAGATTTTTTTTTTTCCCAACTGAGTCCAGTGGTAATTATATTAGAAGTTAATAGGGTAAAGCGCCAAATATTTTTTTCGTCTTTAAAGTGAATCAGCCATAAAAGATGTGCTGGGCCTCTATTACTGACCTCCTTTGGAAAGGCTAGTTGCCTGGTTGTTATTCAGACCCATTGATTTCAATACTTTAAATCAGGGGTCTCCAAACTGCGACCCACGGGTCCCTGGGGCACTATGCCTTCTACTGATACAAGACAGTATTCCTTCCACTGATACCAGTGACCACATATCTGAACTGTCCAGATGAGCACACCTCTATTCTACCCACACACATGGTGCTCACTGGTCACCAGACCAGTACCTACAATCTTACATACTGGGAACCTTTCACCACCTACCCGAAGCCAACCATCTCAATACATTGCCTCTCAAGCACATTCTGGTTTCCTCTTCCCTTTGTGCCTAGTCTCAAGCTCCATTTACTATGCCCCTGATTGCAAATCACTTCTGCATCACAGTGGAGCCCTCCTATACATGACTGCTGTGCACCTGCAACAGGCTGTAGCACATCTTTAGAATTCTGTGTAAAGAGAAATTTAATTTATCATAAACCTTTTTAAATCGGACTGTGTCAGGCCAAGAAAAAAGCTTTTAGCTCGTTCACATGTGTGGCAGCAACTCTGTCCGGTGGCGGTAAAGTTACAGCTCAATTGCCTGGTTTTACTGCCCTGACAGCATGTGTGAACAAACCTTTACAGATATTTCATGCCTCAGGTCAAACAGTTGATCATCAAGAAAACAAGCCCCTGCTGGTCAGACCGGGGGAAGAAGCGTGGGTTGTTTACTTTATAGCTGAAGCTGGAAAACTTCTGTAAGATTTAAAGGGTTAGCCATCCAACACTCATATTTTAGTTTAGGTAGATGCTGCCGACTCCCCGGGACTCTATAGATGAGATAGCTATGCTTGAGCTCCAGGGTCTGTGGATGTGATGTGGCCATTATGATGGGTTCCACTTTCACTGCTGGGTTTTTATGTACGTTATATTATGGAGAATCAAGCAGTAGGTGCTAAAACTGCAAAAATGGATAGAAATACCCAAAACTTCCAGATAGACAGAAAATTGCCAGTAAATTTGGTACTGAGATCTCACTGTTGCAGTTTTCAAGACATTTGAGAATGCTGATTCATCCCACCATGTTCCATCTTTAATTATAACATTTTTGTATTAACTGACTCTTCAAAGCTGAAGTTTAATGAAAATTGAATGAAAAACATTCTATGAGTGGAGGATGAGTAGACAAATGAAAGGTCCACCTCCTCCAATCATGGAATGCTTTTCATTGTGGGAACCGATAGTATTGCTTCTTTGAATAGAGCATTGGGACTGAAAGAGCAGGCATAGTCTATCGCAGGTAAAGCTGTTTAAATTTACCCCCACAGCAAAGGAAGTTTACCCCTGTGGGGGTATCCAGATGTAGAAGACTTCAGATTTCAACCTTCCACAGCAGCAAGCAGCACATGGGCCAGTCTGCATTCTTAACATTCTTATGACATTATGGAGGATTGGACTTTTTTTTTTCATCAATTGTTTGATGACACTTCAATATTACCTAGCATGTGTTATATATGCCCCTTTTGCACTTTAAAGTACCACAAGCTCTACCAGTATAAGCTACAGAAAGCAGTGTTCAACTATCTATATACAGGTCCTTTTATTCGTTTTTATACAACTGCAATGTGAAATATTTTAAGGTTAAGATCTGTTTGAGCCGAAAACACAAATGAAATGTCTTTCATCTACAAACCATAAGAGCCTCTTTCTCTGTGTTTTTAGAAATGCTTCACACAACAGTATTTGTAATCCTTAGTATTGCATACAAAAAAAACTCTTCATGGTTCAATCCTTCAGTGTGATAAAATGTCTTGCATAAAGGCCTTATAAGAATATATTGCATGGTGTTCTTAAAGTGACACTAAACATTCTTTAAACCATTTACAACCATGCACTGTACTACTGTACTTTTACTGCCGGCTGCGCAGAATCATATATATATATATCTATATATATACATGTGATTCTGCTTTTCCGGGTAGGGGCTGATTCTTTGATTCATCACACATGCTGATCACATAGGGTTGCCACCTCATCCCTTTAAACCCAAACACATATGAACTACACAGGTTCTGAGGCAAATGCAGATAAGGCACCAAGTGAGTTTAATTATGACCTTAATCAGCCACAGAACCTGTGTAATTATTATGTGTTCGGTTTTAAAGGGATGAGATGGCAACCCTACGATCATTGGGTCCCAGCCAGTAATTGACCGCCGGCAACACTGACTTCACCGAAAATAGCTTTGTGAATGTAAGCGACACAGAGCTGTGTTCAGTGACCAAGCAGAGAATGAAAACCACTAGATCCCCAGTAAAAGCAGCACACAATACACACATAAACACTTGTTAAGCACATGTTTAACCCCTTGATCACCGTAGATGTTTCCTGCCCAGTGTCATTAGTAGAGTGACAGTGCATGTTATTAGTGCTGATCATTGTAATAATGTCACTGATGATGTCAGTGGCAGTTAGTTTGTTCCCATACAGTGTCAGTTAGTGTCAGATTGCTCGCCGTACCTCTATAAGTCGCTGATCACTGCCATTGTTAGTATAAAAGAAAATAAAACATAAACATTCCAGTATACAATGCTGTGAAAAAGCATTTGCCCCCTTTCAGATTTTTTATTTTTTTGTATATTTGTCACACTCAAATAACTCAGATCAAACAAATTTTATTATTACACAAAGATAACATGAGTAAATACAAAATGCAGTTTTTAAATGATGGTTTCATTTATTAAGGCAAAAAAGCTGTCCAAACCTGTCTGGCTTTATGTGAAAAAGTAATTGCCCCCTAAACCTAATAACTGGTTGTGCCACCCTTGGCAGCAACAACTGCAATCAAGTGTTTGCGATGACTGGCAATGAGTCTTTCACATTGCTGTGGAGCAATTTTGTCCCACTCTTCTTTCCAGAATTGTTTTAATTCAGCAACATTGGAGGGTTTTCCAGCCTGTGTAAGGTCATGATACAGCATCTCAATTGGATTTAAGTCCAGGCTTTGACTAAGCCACTCCAAAATCTACATTTTGCTTTGTTTAAACCATTTGGAGGTGGACTTGCTGTTGTGTTTCGGATCATTGTCCTGTTGCATGACCCAAATGCACTTGAGCTTGAGGTCACAAACTGATGGCCGGACATTCTCCTAGGATTTTCTGGTAGAGCTCAGAATTCATGGTTCCATCAATTATGGTAAGTCGTCCAGGTCCTGAAGATGTAAAGCAGCCCCAGACCATCACACTACCACCACCATGTCTGACCTTGTTATGAAATGCTGTATTCGTTTTATGCCAGATGTAACGGGACACACACCTTCCAAAAAGTTACATTTTTGTTTCATCAGTCCACAGAATACTTGCCTAAAAATCGTGGGGATAATCAAGATGTTTTTTGGTAAATGTGAGATGAGCCTTTGTGTTCTTTTTGGTCAGCAGTGGCTTTGGCCCTGGAACTCTCCCATGAATACCATTTTTGCCCAGTCTCTTTCTTATTGAATCATGAACACTGATCTTACCTGAGGCAAGTGAGGCCTGCAGTTCTTTAGATGTTGTTCTGGGTTCTTTTTATGACCTCCTGGTTGAGTCGTCGTCATGCTCGTAATTTTTGTAGGCCGGCCACTCCTGGGAAGGTTCCCCACTGTTCCAAGTTATCTCCATTTGTGGATAATGGCTTTCCCCATGGTTCACTGAAGTTACAAAGCCTTAGAAATGGCTTTGAAACCCTTCCTAGACCAATATATGTACATTACTTGTTTCTAATCTGTTCTTGAATTTTTTTAGATTGTGGCATGATGTGTGGCTTTTTGTGATCTGTTAGCATGCTTCACTTTGTCAGACAGCTTCTATTTATGTAATTTCTTGATTCAACAGGTCTGGCAGTAATTAGGCCTGGGTGTGGCAAGTGAAATTGAACTCAGCTTTCGGAAAAATTGCGGCTAATCACTATTCATTCATGATTCAGCATGGGTGGGGGCAATTACTTTTTCACATAGGGCCAGGCAGGTTTGAACAGCTTTTTTCCCTTAATAAATGAAATAATAATTTAAAAATCGCATCTTGAATTTACTCGGGTTATCTTTGTGTAATAATAAAATTTGTTTGATGATCTGAATAATTTAAGTGTGAGAAATATGCAAAAAAATAGAAAATCAGGAAGGATCAAATACTTTTTCACAGCACTATATATCCTATAGTTTGTAGACGCTATAACTTTCACACAAGGCAATCAATATACACTTTTTTGTTTTTTACCAAAGACATGTAGCAGAATACATTTTGGCCAAAATGTATTAACCTCCCTGAAGGTATTCCCGATTGTGGCTCGGGGTGGTTTTTCAGCACCAAAAGCGGTAACCCCGAGCCACACTCGGGATTGCATCGCAGGATCCAGGTACAGCAAACTTACCGTGTCCCCAGGATCCTGCAATGTCCTCCCCGCTCTGCATGCGAGCCGTCCTCCGCTCGATTCATCACAGAGCCGAGCTCTGTTCCCTGCGAGCGTTACGACGCACGGGGACGGAGAACAGCGCCAAATTCAAAAAGTAAAAGCACATTACACATACAGTACACTGTAATCTTACAGATTACATTACTGTATCAATTTATTTCACATCCCTTTTGTCCCTAGTGGTCTGTCTAGTGCCCTGCATGCAGTTTTATATTATAAATACTGTTCTTTCTGCCTGGAAACTGGAGATTGTCCATAGCAACCAAAACTGTCCCTTTACATCAAAGGTGGCTTTAGACCAGCTAGAAAACAGCGATAATAAATTAGAATCACTTGCAGAATTGAGCGATAGTGATTTGTGGGGAGATCCGTCATCAAACACTGAAAGTAATGACAGCGATAATTCTGCGACTGAGCAAATTTCAGTGTTTTTGATTTGATTACATTATTGAATAATTTTTATTATTATTATTATTATTATTATAATATTATTTGTTATAATTATTTATAGTTATTTATTATAGTATAATTTATGATTTCGTGTTTTAAACTTTATCATACCTGGGATGTCTACTAGACACTTGTATTCCTAAGAATTACAGGCCTACAATATAAAACGCCAATTTTTCATGCAAAATAATTCTACCGCTTTCAGCACCAAAAATCTGAAATAATCATACCGCCAGGGAGGTTAAGAGATTTTATTTATTTTTTATAAAAATATGTTTCATAGCAGAAAGCACCAAATATTGCTTTTTTTTTCAAAATTGTCACTCTTCTTTTCATTTATATAATAAAAAATAAAAAACCCAGAGGTGATCAAATACCACTGAAAAGAAGCTACATTTAGTTGAAAAAAATGATATAAATTTTGTTTGAGTACAGCAATACATGACTGCACAGTTACCAGTTAACTGCTTGTTGACCAGCCGCCGTCATTATACTGCGGTAGGTTGGCACGGCTGCGTGAATCGCCATAGGTGTACGTTGGCCGCTTTAAGAGCTATAGGGTTGCCACCAGTGGCGGCTGGTGAAGTTTTAGGATGGGGGGGCGCCAGACCCCGCCCTTCCTTTTTGACCCCTCCCACTTGGTGAAAATGGGCGTAGTTTTGGCGAAATAGTGGGCGTGGCTCTAAGGTGGTGTGGTTAGCGTCTGAGATGAACGAGGGATGGAGGGAGAGGGAGAGAGGGACACCAGGCCCAGATCCTACACAACAATAGAAATATGTGTATTCTAGAAAGTTTAACAATCAGCAGATAAAGATACTCCAAACACCTGGTGTTAGCACTTCAATCATCCCGGCACCATGGTGTCAGGATGATTGAAGCGCATTATTTTTATTATTACATTGTAATATAAAATTAAATCATTATCCTCACCATAATGCAGAATCAGCGGGAGCCCCGAGTGTGTCACTAGCCACGTCGCCTACAACCAGATACCATCAGGCGTCCCCAGCAGTCTGTCCTTACATCAGGTGCCCCCAACGGAGTCCCTCCTTACATGCAGCCTGTGTCACATCAAATGCAGCCTCTGTCACATAAAATGCAGCCTCTGTCTCCCTAAATGCAGCCTCTGTCCCCCCCCCAAATGCAGCTTCTATCCCCCCCAAATGCAGCCTCTGTCCCCCCCAAATGCAGCCTCTGTCCCCCCCCAAATGCAGCCTCTGTCCCCCCCAAATACAGCCTCTGTCCCCCCCAAAATGCAGCATCTGTCCCCCCCAAATACAGCCTCTGTCCCCCCCAAATGCAGCCTCTGTCCCCCCAAATGCAGCCTCTGTCCCCCCCAAATGCAGCCTCTGTCCCCCCAATACAGCCTCTGCCCCCCCAAATACAGCCTCTGTCCCCCCCAAATGCAGCCTCTGTCCCCCCCAAATGCAGCCTCTGTCCCCCCCAAATACAGCCTCTGCCACCCAAAATGCAGCCTCTGTCCCCCCAAATACAGCCTCTGTCCCTCCCCAAATACAGCCTCTGTCCCCCCCAAATGCAGGCTCTGTCCCCCCCAAATGCAGCCTCTATCCCCCCCAAAATGCAGCCCCTGTCCCCCCAAATACAGCCTCTATCTCTCCCCAAATACAGCCTCTGTCCCCCCCCAAATGCAGCCTCTGTCCTCCCCCAAATGCAGCCTCTATCCCCCCAAAATGCAGCCTCTGTCCCCCCCAAAATACAGTCTCGGTCCCCCTCAAATGCAGCCTCTGTCCCTCCCCAAATGCAGCCTCTGTCCCCCCCAAATGCAGCCTCTGTCCTCCCCAAATACAGCCTCTGTCCCCCCCAAATGTAGACTCTTCCTGTTTCCTCTCTCGGGCGCAATGAGAGATAGAAACAGGAAGTGACATCTAACTCAGGGCAGATGTCAATCAAATCTGAAGCGCCGAGTAGTTTCCGCCCGGCGCCTGTTGTATCTATTACTATGGCTGGGCGGAAGCTACTCGGCGCTCCAGAAAACGCAGAGTAATAACCCAGCGCCAGTGGTGGACCACCCGGAGAGTTTAAAACAACACATGTGCTGTATAACACGTATAATATGTATATTCCGCACAGCACATACACAATGTAGAAAGGGGAAACCATCAAAAATAACCCGTCCAGAAAACGCCACAAGGTGGGCTAAATGCCCACAAATGCAGCGCCACGTCTGCAATCTCGTGATTGCATAGACGTGGCTCTTCCCATAAGTGCACTGTGTCCGGCATCACACTGTGTCCGGCGTCCGAACACAGTGCACTTAAGGACCTTTTTTTTTCTTTTTTTTCTTTTTTAACGGGCCAGTAATAAATTTTTTTTTTTTTTTTGCTGGGAAGAAACAATGCAGCGCTAAGCATAAAAATCAGGGTTGGGTAAACCACACATATGTGACTATCAACCGTGCAGCGTGATAGTATAATGACCAAATATAGAAAAATAAAAACAATAATGTGGTAAGTTCATGACCATATATATGTCCAATTAAGTGAACATTGTGGCCATATAAATGTCCAACAAAAGTGAATGGTATAGGTGTAAAATAGGTGAAAGATTTCTCAGGGGTGCTACGTGGTTCACAGAGATGGTGTTCCAATACTCAGTATCCACAGCAAGAAATATCTGGAGCAAATACGCTTACCGGAACAGGTGGACACGTTTGCTGTATGGCTAGGTGTCATACAGGCTTGTGGATCGATCGATCCAAATAGGTGTTCGATGAAGAGGCGTATCCGGCAGGTTCCACTGATTTCTTTGCAGCAATGGTAAACGGCCTGGGGACAGCAGATAATCCAGGTCCAGTTGTAAACACTTCTCCGACAGGTGTATGTTAAGGAGATACACCCTTCACATAGCCACCATAGGGACATGGAAAAGGAAAAAGGCCCCACATAGTGCTTAAATCCGAGTAAAACAGGTTTATTTCAAACCAAACAGGGTAAAGATCCAAATAACAGCAGCCAGGGTAAAAGTGATCACAGTAAAAAATAGCGTGGTACCAGAAACAAATAGTCAATCGCAACCCAACATGTTTCGGACTAGAGGTCCTTCTACTGGGGCATATATGCTTATATATATCTCCTTGCTAGGGATGAGCCGAACACCCCCCTGTTCGGTTCGCACCAGAACATGCGAACAGGAAAAAAATTCGTTCGAACACGCGAACGCCGTTAAAGTCTATGGGACACGAACATGAATAATCAAAAGTGCTAATTTTAAAGGCTAATATGCAAGTTATTGTCATAAAAAGTGTTTGGGGACCCGGGTCCTCCCCCAGGGGACATGTATCAATGCAAAAAAAAGTTTTAAAAACGGCCGTTTTTTCAGGAGCAGTGATTTTAATAATGCTTAAAGTCAAACAATAAAAGTGTAATATCCCTTTAAATTTCGTACCTGGGGGGTGTCTATAGCATGCCTGTAAAGGGGCGCATGTTTCCTGTGTTTAGAACAGTCTGACAGCAAAATGACATTTGGAAGGAAAAAACTCATTTAAAACTAGCCGCGGCTATTGCATTGCCGACAATACACATAGAAGTTCATTGATAAAAACGGCATGGGAATTCCCCACAGGGGAACCCCGAACCAAAATAAAAAAAAAAAAATGATGTGGGGGTCCCCCTAAATTCCATACAAGGCCCTTCAGGTCTGGTATGGATATTAAGGGGAACCCCAGCCAAAATTGAAAAAAAAAATTGACGTGGGGTTCCCCCTAAATTCCATACCAGACCCTTCAGGTCTGGTATGGATTTTAAGGGGAACCCCGCGCCAAAAAAAAAAAAAAAAACGGCGTGGGGTCCCCCTAAAAATCCATACCAGACCCTTATCCGAGCACGCAACCTGGCAGGCCGCAGGAAAAGAGGGGGGGACGAGAGTGCGGCCCCCCCCCCCTCCTGAACCGTACCAGGCCACATGCCCTCAACATTGGGAGGGTGCTTTGGGGTAGCCCCCCAAAACACCTTGTCCCCATGTTGATGAGGACAAGGGCCTCATCCTCACAACCCTGGCCGGTGGTTGTGAGGGTCTGCGGGCGGGGGGCTTATCGGAATCTGGAAGCCCCCTTTAACAAGGGGACCCCCAGATCCCGGCCCCCCCCCTGTGTGAAATGGTAAGGGGGTACTTACCCCTACCATTTCACTAAAAAACTGTCAAAAATGTTAAAAATGACAAGAGACAGTTTTTGACAATTCCTTTATTTAAATGCTTCTTCTTTCTTCTTTCTTCCTTCATCTTCTTCTGGTTCTTCTGGCTCTTCTGGTTCTTCCTCCGGCGTTCTCGTCCAGCATCTTCTCCGCGGCGTCTTCTATCTTCTTCTCCTCGGGCCGCTCCGCACCCATGAGGGGGGAGGCTCCCGCTCTTCTCTTCATCTTCTTCTCTTCTTCATCTTCTTCTTCTTCTTCTTCTTCTTCTTCTTCTTCCTTCTTCTCTTCTTCCTGTCTTCTCCGGGCCGCTCCGCAGCCATGCTGGCATGGTGGGAGGCTCCCGCTGTGTGACGGCGTCTCTTCGTCTGACGGTTCTTAAATAACGGGGGGCGGGGCCATCCGGTGACCCCGCCCCCCTCTGACGCACGGTGACTTGAGGGACTTCCCTGTGACGTCACGGGGAATGCCACAGGGAAGTCCCGTCATGTCACCGTGCGTCAGAGGGGGGCGGGGTCACCGGATGGCCCCGCCCCCCGTTATTTAAGAACCGTCAGACGAAGAGACGCCGTCACACAGCGGGAGCCTCCCTCCATGCCAGCATGGCTGCGGAGCGGCCCGCAGAAGACAGGAAGAAGAGAAGAAGAGAAGAAGAGAAGAAGGAAGAAGAAGAAGAAGATGAAGAAGAAGATGAAGAAGAGAAGAAGATGAAGAGAAGAGCGGGAGCCTCCCCCCCTCATGCCATGGGTGCGGAGCGGCCCGAGGAGAAGAAGATAGAAGACGCCGCGGAGAAGATGCTGGACGAGAACGCCGGAGGAAGAACCAGAAGAGCCAGAAGAACCAGAAGAAGATGAAGGAAGAAAGAAGAAAGAAGAAGCATTTAAATAAAGGAATTGTCAAAAACTGTCTCTTGTCATTTTTAACATTTTTGACAGTTTTTTAGTGAAATGGTAGGGGTAAGTACCCCCTTACCATTTCACACAGGGGGGGGGCCGGGATCTGGGGGTCCCCTTGTTAAAGGGGGCTTCCAGATTCCGATAAGCCCCCCGCCCGCAGACCCTCACAACCACCGGCCAGGGTTGTGAGGATGAGGCCCTTGTCCTCATCAACATGGGGACAAGGTGTTTTGGGGGGCTACCCCAAAGCACCCTCCCAATGTTGAGGGCATGTGGCCTGGTACGGTTCAGGAGGGGGGGGGGCCGCACTCTCATCCCCCCCTCTTTTCCTGCGGCCTGCCAGGTTGCGTGCTCGGATAAGGGTCTGGTATGGATTTTTAGGGGGACCCCACGCCGTTTTTTTTTTTTTTTTTGGCGCGGGGTTCCCCTTAAAATCCATACCAGACCTGAAGGGTCTGGTATGGAATTTAGGGGGAACCCCACGTCAATTTTTTTTTTCAATTTTGGCTGGGGTTCCCCTTAATATCCATACCAGACCTGAAGGGCCTTGTATGGAATTTAGGGGGACCCCCACATCATTTTTTTTTTTTTATTTTGGTTCGGGGTTCCCCTGTGGGGAATTCCCATGCCGTTTTTATCAATGAACTTCTATGTGTATTGTCGGCAATGCAATAGCCGCGGCTAGTTTTAAATGAGTTTTTTCCTTCCAAATGTCATTTTGCTGTCAGACTGTTCTAAACACAGGAAACATGCGCCCCTTTACAGGCATACTATAGACACCCCCCAGGTACGAAATTTAAAGGGATATTACACTTTTATTGTTTGACTTTAAGCATTAATAAAATCACTGCTCCTGAAAAAACGTCCGTTTTTAAAACTTTTTTTTGCATTGATCCATGTCCCCTGGGGCAGGACCCGGGTCCCCAAACACTTTTTATGACAATAACTTGCATATAAGCCTTTAAAATTAGCACTTTTGATTTCTCCCATAGACTTTTAAAGGGTGTTCCGCGGCATTCGAATTTGCCGCGAACACCCCAAATTGTTCGCTGTTCGGCGAACTTGCGAACAGCCAATGTTCGAGTAGAACATGAGTTCGACTCGAACTCGAAGCTCATCCCTACTCCTTGCCTGGCCACACTAAGTTTTCTGGATGACCTTGGCTCTCCGAGATGACAAGGTTTTGCTGTCGTTTGATGCTCTGAATTTGTCTGATGGAAACACAAACAGCCTTCTGGAGGATTTTAACTAGGAAGCTGCTTGAAGGTAGGCATTTTAGACACTTGGCACATACAGTGTAGGTTAGGTACTGTCTCTGCCGAAAAGGATGAAACCGCCACTTTGTAAGATGAAAACAGAAGCCACCTTGGGAACAAAAGTGCTCGAGGAGGCATAGGCCCCAACTTGTCAGCAAAGGAATAAGATGTAGAAATCTGTAGCACCAAGTGCTTGCAGAGCCGATACTCTGCCCCTCTGACCAAGTTATCACTTGAAGTTATCAAGGGTCACTGTCTCTCAAGTGATGTCCCACTGAGGACTGCTTTCTGATAATGCACAGAAACCCAGGACCAGAATAAAAACCTGCTGGGGAACGTTATTCCTCCTCAGGGCAAAGTCTCAGGACTGACCTTGTGAAGCATTTCCCTAGCAGTTCACATGCCCATTTTTCCTGGTGAAAGCTGAAATGGCTAAAATTAGAGCCCTTACAGAACTAGGCTGAGCCCCAAATCCAGATCCTTGTGAGAAAATGATAGCAACTCTGCAACCTCCGGGTTGCAAGGATCAAAATTCTGGAGAGGCACCCTGTGAATGGATGGTGATGCAAACAGACTCAGCTGAGGGATACCCCATATTGGGAACCAAGTACTGGCACCAGTGGTGACAATGTTCCTGGATAATGAACCTACTGGACGGGATCAAGTGCGAGTCACTGGGTATACCCATCATCAGAGGCTCCTGCGCATATAGGGAGAAGCACTTTGAATCAGCTCAATTGCTGCCTTCTGCATTGAAAAAAGGAAATTCTTTGGCCTGTCCAGAAAATCCAGTTTGCCCAGGGTAGCATAGGGATGCAAGACATCAGTGTTTCCAGGAAATTTCTTGCGTGAGCAATGAACTGGGCCTCCATATCAATGACTAGTCAGGTCTGCTCCAACTGTCTTGACATCTCCTATTCCTCCAAAACTTCCCAGGCTGGCTAGAAGAATCCCCTTTTAAACTAGTAGGTCATCTCGACTCTGAGACAACCGAAGAATACCATTCAAATAATGATCCGTTTGAAGCACCCCCATTTCCTCAAAGGGGCTACACAAAGATTTGAACCTCAATAAAGGTCATTGGTGAGATGGAAAGCCCTGAAAAACACACAAACTGAAAATGTCCATCTCCGACCGAGACTCAGTTTCTTTAAATACAACACAGGTCTTCTTTGTACGAGACACTGAGGAGAATAAAAGCCTGTAAATCTCTCTGAGGCTGGATTCACATCTATGCATTTTTAGTGCTTTTTGCATTTTGCAGATTTGCACTACAGTCCATTTATCATGGTTTCCTATGGAACACGTTCTGTAGTGCAAATCTGCAAAATGCAAAAAGCACTAAAAATGCATAGGTGTGAATCCAGCCTTAGGGAGGACTTAGAATCTTTCCCCACTGCAGTCATATAATATTGATATAATCAGAGTGGACATCCTCCTCCTCAGCAGAATGTGCTATTCTGGTCAGGATGAAGAAGTAGTCTGGAGGCTGATGTCTGAAACACCAAATGTAACAGAGTTTTACTGTAGATGGCACCCACGGATCCCAAAAAATGGGCTTTACCATCTGTGCGCACATTCGGCCACCCTGGTCCCCACCGCACTAGCCTGGGGGGGGGGGGTCCTCCCGTCAACCAGACTCCTGTAGGGGATGAAGGGATTTAAAAGGACTGCGGCTGCGCATCCTTCAGAAAGGTGCCCTTGCACACCCTTCTATTCGCATTTGAAGTTTTCCATTCTGGCAGAAGGATCTTGACCTCCTATGAGGAGGGAGGTCAGACTAACCACCGATTGCTCCTGGAATAGTGCTTAGTGTTGGGATGTACATGTGCCCAATAAAGCCTGTTCGACATTTCAAGGATGGGTGTCGCTCTATGAAACTTAAACACTGTTATACGGCAATCAAGAGCCGACTGCGAGCACCATCCATCTGCACAGCAACTGAGGACATCCAGGGTTGAGCGGCGGTGAGTCTCTTGGACTAGTTAAAACTTCTATTGAGAGGAAAAAACTTGTAATCATGCAGGCACTTACGACCACCGTGCCTGAGGATGGGTTTGTTAACCAAGGACTGGGCTTTAAAGCCCCCTTTATTGTCAATGAATGCAGCAATGCCTTAGGGGAACTCTGATAACAACAAATGCTACTTCATCCACAAAATCCTCTGAGCGCTAAAGCTCACCAAGAGCACTAAAAAATCTGCTCATTTAGTGATCCATGGGCGATGGAGACTTCCACTCTGGCTTACAAATGCTTCCTGCCTCTCGACATGAATCTCTCAGATATCTGTCAATACATCAATCGTGGATACAGCCAACCGAAACTGAATCTTCCCTGGGAAGAATATCACTCCTGACAAAATGCATATGGTAGTGCCTATACCTTTGCAGTAGGGTGCAGTGCTGTAAAGTCTCTGCAACTCATGTTAAAGTACATTAGCTGGGATGCAGTGCCATTCTTTTGACCAGAGAATCGTCACTTCCCTCCCGAGAGGGGTATAACTTTGCTACTGCTTACTTATGTAAAACTTCACATCACTACTGCCACTCCTCTTTAAACAGCCGCTTCACCTTTCCATTCATTGCGGAGTATGGAAGGTCGTGTCTTGAAACTGTGAAGTATGTTCTGACTTCGAAGGCAGTTATCTGAGTCATCCCATTCCGGGCCTGCTTAAAACCCCCAATAAATGCCTGGACCCATGAGACACTCAAAACCTGCTTAGCCCCTTCAAGGAGGACTAACAACCCGCTTTTATCCCTGGTGTAGCCAGGTGTAAGGAAGGGGTGAATGGCTTGGATAAAGATGGTTTCAGAGCCGGGAATAAAGATGGCTGTAATGGACTAGGGGCCTCCTTGGTGAGAAGGGCTAATTGAGATGACTTGAACTCATCTGCAGGGTTGCGTCCTTGACATTACGCCTGGTCTGCTGGCATAAGTGGCTAGAGAACTGAGTTAGAGACTTACTAACTACTTGTCCATGAATGGCTATGACTTGCTGGCTTACAGCAGCCCTTGTCCTTAGAGAGGTCTCGGCGACAATATCCACAGACATGTTAGTCTGGTAATAGCTCCACGCTGCAGG
This sequence comes from Lithobates clamitans, assembly GCA_037952925.1. Lineage (NCBI taxonomy): Eukaryota > Metazoa > Chordata > Amphibia > Anura > Ranidae > Lithobates > Lithobates clamitans. The sequence continues at coordinate 6,344,312 of JBBGZY010000458.1, forward strand.
CCCAGCACTTCTTACCCTTCTGTCCCTATTAGCGTTTAGGGGAGGAGGAATGCTGATACTCACTGGTAACTTTCTAGGCCTCCTGGTCCACACTGGACTTGTCATGACATGGCAACGCACTTTTAGCTTGACTTTAAGCAATAGCAAGAGCGGCTAGGTTGCATCAGAAGATGAAGGCCACACTCATGTAAAGGCACTCTTTTTCCTTGTCTTACTTACCAGACTGACGGTCCCTACCTGAGCACATGAAGGGTCTTGGCTATGTGGCAGAAGGTTCCTTTTGGAGCAAGGATGTTAGCACTGTGCAGAAAGAAAAAAGGAGACTCAGAAAAAAAGCAAACAGATCAGAGACATGTGCCTGAATCACCTCCCCCCCCCCCCCCCCCCCAATTCACCTGCAGCATAAGCAATGGAAAACAGAAGATGTTTCCAGTGCAAAAAACACCTCACGCATGTGTGAGCCTGGACATGCCATAGCAAAGATGGCTGCCACACAAAGCCCTCTGCACTGTGCATGCATGGATGAGATAGAGAGCCCTGAGACTGGAAAACCAGCCACAAAACCTGGGCCGAATCGTGCACGCACACTGGTCACAGGAAAGTCACAGATGTAAGGAAAAAACTGCAGACAAAAGAAAAAAAAATACTAGTACCAGCACACCAGCCCGTTGTGAGATTATTATCATGTGAAAATTGTATGGTGTGTGGTGTGATCTTTTCAATCAGATGTGAAAGGAAATTCTGACCCCCATCTGATGGAATATGTGCAGTATGAGTTAAGAATTGTGAACTAAAATCTCAGCAGTGAACTTTGTCTTTGTTTTGTGATCATAAAACACATTTCACCAATAATAGTGCACAAGGTCATTGATTTAATTTAAGTGGCAAACTGACAAGGACAGAACTAATCTTGTGGTGTGTATGCAGCACAAAACAAGAAGCAGAGGAAGATCTGCAATCAAATTTTAAGTTTAATGAAGTTAGAGGCAAGGGAAGAGAACAAAAAGGATCACACATACCTGTAGGAGAAAAGAAAATGCAGCACTGACACCAGCATCAGGATTCAGCACAGGTGTGCAGAGAAACACATGCATCATGGACTCCAGCAACCAAACACCAATTCAGGTGCACCATATGAGGTTCTGACGTCTCTAGTTAGAAAACTCCTCAGCCCCAAAAGACCACCAGAAGGTGCATTTAGCAACCTAAGATGCGCGACTGAGCCTGGGAGAGGCTGAACCTAGACGGACACCGACATAGTTGACAGGTAGGGATTTATCGCAACATCAAGGTCTTGCGGGTTTATATATTAAGGCCAAAATGAGAATGGGGAAGGTTACTCTCAGTCAGACTTTTATAGATTTGGACAGGTCCTGTGGGTGAATATAGGGGCGGAGCTATATCAAATGTATGCTGCCATGTTGGCGTTAGTTTGCCTATAGTTCTACTTTAAAGTGGTTCTAAAGGCAGAAGGTTTTTTTCATCTTAATGCATTCTATGCATTAAGATAAAAAGCCTTCTGTGTGCAGCAGCCCCCCTCAGCCCCTCTAATACTTATCTGAGGCCCATCTAGATCCAGTGATGTTGCACGAGAGACTCAGCTGTACGGAACTCTCCCTCCTCATTGGCACAAGCAGCGACACAGCAGCAGGCACCATTGGCCATTTAATATCTCCTGCTGAGCTGTTGTGTTCTGACCCCCGCCCCCCACCAGAACCATTGGCTGAGAGCGCTGATCGGGAAACGGTCGGCTGCTGGTTTTCCAGCATGCTCGTCTGACAGAAGCCGGCCAAGATTTAGGTTGAACACCTCCAGGCCTCCTGTCCACTAGGGTCTCCCTTGGTGGGGTCAGTGATGGTTCCAGGTAGTAAACAGTGAGGTCCCTTTTAATCTCTTTAAGCCCAAACACTTCTCCATTGTTTAAAAAAAAAACATATAAAATTATCCTATAGGGTAGTAATTCCAATAAACTCCCTTTTAAAAATACTTGAAAATCCGCCTGTTCTATGTCAGCAGAGTGACTAGTCCCCAAAATGTCTTTTGTAATTTTATTTCAGCTTGCACTGATATAATCATGTCAGTTTGGTATAAAATACGTGGGCAAGTATATTTAAATGTCTTAATTATTCATGTGGCCCAAATACCTCACCCATGTTTCAAAAAAAACATATAAAAGGATCCCATAGTTTAGTAATTATAATAACATTTAATTTATTAGGTAAAAATACACTCACGTTTAAAAACACTGGGTTAAAACATCATAAACTCCGTAAGAGAATACCAGTGCGACTTCCTGATGCGTCACTTCCGTTGTGCCCTACTTGTTACGTCATGGTAAAGTGACTTCAGTCTCCCCAAGGTACCCCTGAGGAAGTCACGTAGGGTGGAGCCGACAGACATGGACCGGACATGACGCATCAGAAAATCGCACTGGTATTCCCTTACGGAGTTTATGATGTTTTAACCAAGTATTTTTAAATGTGAGTGTATTTTTACCTAATAAATTAAATTTTTTATAATTAATACACTATGGGATCCTTTTATATGTTTTTTTTTTAAACATGAGTGAGGTTTTTGGGTGACATTAATAATTAAGACATTTAAACATACTTGCCTACTTATTTTATACCAAACTGACATGATTATATCAGTGCAAGCTGAAATAAAATTACAAAGGACATTGTGGCAACTAGTCACTCTGCTGACATAGAACAGGCAGATTTTTAAGGTCCCCTGAACTGCCTCTAGAGTAATTTATACTGAATATTGCAGGAGGCGGAAGCATTGAAGGAAAAAAGCAAGCCATAATAAAAGGTTAGAAATTCTCTGCATCTGTATGAAATGTCATATTTGCTTGGAGATGATTTTTAATTATGTAGAAAAATGTTTAAGGTTTAATTATTAGATGGCAGCAGAATACATCACCATTAAAAGTGTAAAGCAAAGTAATACAGGGTTTTTGTTTTTTTTATTTTAATACGTTGAACATAGTTAAATCTACATTCCCCAGCAAACTTTATGTTAAAAATTGTTTGTTTTTTTGTTTTTAAAGAACTTTTTATTCGCCAGAAAGCAAGAAAAACCTTTACAAACAATATTGTAACATACAGTATCCATTGGTGACATACAGCAAGCAAATACATCAAAGTTTACGGTCACAGTTGTCAGCTGTAAAATTGTCAGCCATAAACTCCGTCACCTGAGACTGTAGAGGCTTAACCTTTGGGCACTCCCAAACCCCATGTAGAAAAAATGCCCTCAAATAACTGACACTTCTGACATAAGGCTGAGTCCCTTTTCTGCATTCGAAACAGGTCTGATGCAAATAATGTATTTGTATTATTCTATCAGTAGATGCGCTAACCATAGGTAAATAAGTGCCAAGCACCTCCCACTGTTCTTCTGTCAACTCCGGCACAATCGCAAACCAATAGTCTCTGCCTCTCCACACCAATTTAGAAGTACAAGGAGCTAAGGCCACATAATATCTAGAAACTCACTTATAATACTCCAAAAGGACAGACTCCAGTTTAGTATTAACCTGGAACACCTCACCGCCCCCAAATTGTGCTATCGCAGCATGTCGCAACTGAAGATATCTATATCTCCATATCCTCAAGACCCCCCTCTCCCTAGATAGGTCTTCAAAAGAGCAAAAATGCCCCCAGGAATATAAATGATGTGCATATTTTATCACATATAGAGGCCCAAGATGAGCCATTCTCGAGCTTAAAAAATTCTCCCAAGGATAGGTTAAACCACAAGAGGGTATTAGGTGACCTAGAAAAAGGCACATTCAAAATTTTACCCAGTAAGTATAAACCTCCCCTCCAACTATGCACAGGATCTCCCTCCTACGTATATAGTAAATTAATTCAATCATAATTTTGTATGATGTAGGAACCGCTGCCTTCACCATAACCACTGAATTATTAAAGGATCCTGCATTCACTATATCTGGTCTCCCATGGTACACAGAACACGGAAATGCAATTATTTTAGTAAATATAAACTGCTGAATACCTTTTCTCATCAACAGTACATAGCAGTCTTATGACTTTTATCAGTGTCCAGTCAAGCACTGGTTGAAGCTTATAGGAGGAGTTTTCATTCTGCTCTGACTGTCCTATGAGGCTCCATGACCACTGACTTTCTGTCTGGACAGTGCTGTTTTGCCCTGTGCTGATCACATGCACCCTCCCAAAAAAACAACTCTCTAGCAATACACACCAAACTGAGCATGTGCAGAGTGCCCCTAATGCTCTTTTCTATGAGCAGATGGATTGGGGACAGTAACAGAAGGGGAGGATCAGAGAAGACAGGATCAAACATCCTTTTACACAATGCAAACAATTAACACTTAGGTTTCACAGTGAGTATAACAAGCATGCTTTACTGCTTATACAGACTGATTTTACTGTTGTGGGTTTAGTAACACTTTAAGTTGGGGGAAAAAATCTCCAATAGAGATATACTAAATGAGCGGCAAAATAATACCCCCTTAAATCATGCAACGTGACCCCCCCAAGTAAATTGTTAAAATTTTACCCCAGCAACTTTTACTGGCTACCGCTCTCTCAATGTTGCTTCCCTGAGCTTTTGATCTTCACAGGAAAGGGTAAACAGTGGACAGTGTAGTCTCCAGCCAGTCTGTGTTAGCCTGGAGAAGGGAGGAGGAGTGCCTTGCCATCCTAGGCTACAGGGCTGTGTGCTTCTATTGATGCACACAGTGTAGGGAGACCCAACTCTAGTCCCTTCATTCAATGGTGGCTCTATAGGATGCTGCAAGAGAAAGGAGCCACCCTGAAACAGAGAACCTTGGATGGTGGCCATGGCACCAGCCTAAGCTGAAACACAGACAGGGATTAAAAGACAAGGAAGCTGCATACTCAGTAAGTGATTACATCAGCTCCTGATAGTGCTTAAAAAATAAGGGTTTAATATCACTTCAATCCTACATTAAGCTGAGCGTACACGTTACAGCCTGATTGTATAAGCCCCTTTACGGCTTATTCACAAGTGGGTCATAAAAAAAAAATAAGAGTATTTTGCCACCTGGATTTCCAGGTGTTGCATATAGTCGCCTGTACAGGCTACGGCGGTACGCTGGTAACATCTGAATGTTTCCATGTATACAGGGACTGATGGACGGACCTGGATGCAAACGCTCTACATCCAGGGGTGCGCATCCATCCCTGTACACATGTAAACATTCAAGTGTACAGTTATCAGAATACTGCTACAGCCCTTCATTGATTTGCAAAGGAAAATATACACAGATTGCATTATTAGATGAGTGCACGGCCACCCTAAATTTGCATAAGTACAGTAGTAAGCAAAAAAACAACACCTAAAGAAATGATTTGTATAAACAGTTAGAACAGACCTTCACCCTCTTCTTTGGTGGGGAGTTAATTAGCTTTTCTGCAGGACCTGGACCCACCCTTTCTATGCGAGAGTGACAATACCTGGCCTGAAGCCTCCTGGGATACAATGTCACACATCCCTGGAGGCTTCGTGTCAATCCCCATGACACTGCGCATGTCTTGGGCTATCTCCACTGCACTGCGCATTTGCCGAGGCTCATCATCAGGGGGCTGTCTGCACGAACCAGGGAGGGACAGCTGGCCTCCTGATAAGATGAGAAGATGGTGGCATGGGATTCAGAGTGCTGAAAGAAAGTGGCAGCTCACACCAGACAATGCTGACTTTACTGAATGGGAAAACGGAAAATTCCTATCATAATACTTACCGTAATTTTCCTTTCCTGATGGACTCCATGGCAGCAACGTGTGGGTTAAGTCCCGCCTCTACTACCCTATAGGACACTACTCCCATAAATCTTTGCTCCCTGCCCCCGGCCGTGTTCGGTAACTAGCCTACTTCAGCCATTCGGGGAGGGAACTCCTGCTGCCATGGAGTCCATCAGGAAAGGAAAATTACGGTAAGTATTATGATAGGAATTTTCCGTTTTCCTGACAGACTCCATGGCAGCAACGTGTGGGAAATAACTCGCCATACACACCCGGGTGGGCTAAATGCTGAACAAAAGATTTATTTAACACTGTCAGCCGACAGCACTTTTAAACCAAATTTAACAGAAGATAAGGTTGCTGGCTCAACACAATAATGGGTCATGAAGGTATGAATCGAAGACCACGAAGCTGCTCTACAGATCACATCAGGAGCAACATGACGTGAGGCCGCCCAGGACGTCGACAGACTTCTTGTAGAGTGAGCTGTAACCGCCTCAGGAGGAGCCAAGCCTTTCTCTCTGTAAGCCCATTGAATGGCTTGAACCACCCAAGCCGCGATGGATCTGACAGAAGCTCTAGAGCCCCTGTTTTTCCCATGGAATAGAACAAAAAGGAATTCAGATTGACGGAAAGATGCCGTAACTTCCAAGTATTGATTGAGAGTAGCTCCTACATCGAGAGGGTGTGGATCTGGACCTCCAGTGGATTTGAAGCTAGGGAGTGTAATATCCTGGTTCTCGTGAAAGACCAAGGTAACTTTGGGATTTGTCCCAAGCATTGGTATTAGGACCACTCTGTCCGGAAAAAAGGTGATGAATGGTTCCTTGGACCCCAGGGATTGAATTTCCAAGACCCTCTTCGCCGAAGTTATAGCTATCAGGAACGAAGTCTTGAGGGTTAATTCCCTGACTGAGAGAGATCTGTCAAGTTGAGCAAAGAAATCCAAGACTAACGGAAGATCCCATTTAGGGAATCTAGGTTTCCTCTGTGGCCTAAGTCTGACTGCTCCTTTGAAAAATTGCTGGACCAGAGGGTGCTTGGCCCATGCGACTCCGGAGAAAGCTGATATTGCGGAAACCTGGACACGCAGAGAACTGACGGATAGTGAGATGTCCAGACCCGTCTGCAGAAAACTTAGAACATCCTGAATCGCCAGATTATCACAGGAGTTGGACCTGGAAGACAAATGGCTGCTAAATTTCGCCCAGATCCTCTCATACACTCGGTTAGTACTATTCCTTCTTGAACTAAGGAGAGTGGGAATTACTTCATCCGGGCAGCCTAGCGCCTCCAACCTTCCCCTTTCAAAAGCCAAGCCCTTAGGCGTAGGTGATCCGGGCAAGGGTGTAGCCTCGACCCCTGAGACAGGAGGTCTGGTCTGGATGGAAGAGGGATCGGATCTCGGACACTGAGGAGTGTCAGGAGAGGGAACCAGGGCCTGTTGGGCCAATAAGGAATTATTGCTAACACCTCTGCTGTCTCTGCCCTGAGCCTCTTCAGAAACTGGAGGATGATCGGAGTTGGCGGAAAGGCATAGGCTCTGTTGAACCACCATTTCTCCGTCAGGGCGTCCACCCCATACGCTTGAGGGTCCCTGTACCTTGAATAGTATCTTGCCATCTTTTTGTTGCAGGGGGAGGCGAACAGGTCGACTTCCGGAAGGAACCCCAACGAAAGAACCCACTTGAATACTTCTTCGTGGAGAGACCACTCGTTGTTGTCTAGGAGCCTCCGAGAAAGAAAGTCTGCCTGAACATTCTGAACCCCCGGAACATATGTCGCTGTCAGATCCTTCAGGTTTTTCTGGGCCCAGGACATAATTGGCTCTACCTCTTGTAGTAAGGAGAGACTTCGAGTCCCTCCTTGCCTTCTTATGTATGCCACTGCTGTGCTTTTGTCCAGTCTGAGTAGGACCGAGGAGCCTTGAATGAGGTGCCGAAATGCCAGAAGTGCCTGGAAGGCTGCTCTCAGCTTCAGGATGTTTGACACTATCCTTCTGGAGGGGAATTCCCAAGTGCCCTGAGCCACTTCCGCCAGACAGTGGGCACCCCAGCCCCTGTTGCTGGCGTCTGTTGTTATAGTCACCCAAGCAATGGGAAGGATAGAATGGCAGTTGGAGAGGTTCTCCCGTTGGAGCCACCATAGGAGAGAGTGCCTCATGGATGCAGTAATCCGAATCAGCTGGGTCTTGCTGCCCTTCCACTGGTGAAGGAAGCCCTTCTGAAAAGGCCTCATTCTCCATTGGGCCCACCTCACCATCGGAATCGCCGCCACCATAGTGCCAATGATCCTCAGGCATTGGAGAGCGTGAAGATGAGGAGTAGAAAGAGCTGGGTGGATCCTGTCTCTGAATGTCGAGATCTTCTCTTCCGGTAATGAAATGGTGCCTCTGACCGTGTCGAAGAGGGCACCCAAGAACACCAGAGACTGCGATGGGTCTAACTGGCTCTTCTCCTGGTTCAGAATCCATCCGAATTCCTGTAGTGTGGAAATCACTTGCCCTCTGTGTGCTATGAGTTGCACCCTGTCTTGTGCCAAGAGAAGCAGGTCGTCCAGGTAGTGATGTAGACGAATCCCCCTGGTTCTCAGGAGAGCTACTATTGCCTACAGCACCTTTGAGAAAACCCGAGGAGAAGTTGACAACCCGAAGGGAAGGCATGTAAATTGTAAGTGAAGGTTGCCCACGGAGAAGCGGAGAAATTGTTGAAAGTTTTCCGCGATGGGAACGTGAAAGTAGGCGTCCTTGAGGTCTATGGACACCATCCAGTCCCCTGGTTGAACTGACTGTTGAATTGTGGAGAGTGTTTCCATCTTGAACCTCTCCTTTTTGATGAAGCGATTTAGATGGGTTAGGTCTATGACCGGCCTCCAGGCCCCACTCTTCTTCTGAACCAGAAAGAGGGGAGAATACATTCCCATGCCTTGCTGGCTGACTGGGACTGGGACGACAGCGCTTTGGGCCAACAAAGATTCTATGTAGGCTAAAAGTATTGTCCTTTTTTCTTCTGATGCCGGAAGAGTAGTGGGTACCCACCTGAGTCTGGGAGGGTCGGTAAAGGTCCAGGCATGACCAGAGGAGACTGTCTTGATTGTCCAGAAGTCGTGAATCGAGGCCGCCCAGACATGCCGAAAGTGGAATAGACGGGCCCCCACACGGTCTGCCTGAGCGGGCCCACTTTCAAAAAGATTTGGAAGGTTGCCTCTCCCCTTTCGACTCACTACCTGCAGCCTTCTTAAAGGACGATTGCCTTGATTTCCAGGATCTGGAGAATTCCCGGCCTGGCTTGTAAGTACGAGCCTCTCTGGATCGATCTTGATATTGCCTCTTCGGGAAGGATCTTCTTTGGCCTTGCAAGCGTCTATCCTAAGGTAGGAACCCCGACTTCCCGCCAGTAGCCCGTGTAATGGCCTCATCCAGCTTGTTGCCGAAAAGAGAAGAGCCCCCGTAGGGAATTCGGCACCATACCTGCTTAGAGGCTGGGTCAGCCAGCCAAGGGCGGAGCCAAAGAGCCCGCTTGGCGGTGACCGACGAGAGCATTACTCGGGCCGCCAGGCGAATGATGTCAATCGAGGCCTCACCCAGAAAAGCCAAAGCTAGCCTTAATTCTTGAATAGGCGAGTTTTTCGCTGTGTCATCTGAAATATTCCTTAGCGTATCTTGAACACTATCCGTCCACACCTCCATAGCTTTGGACAGGGCTGCCAGGGCTAAGGCTGGTTTGCAAGCCATGCCCGCTGTAAGGTACACTCTCCTCAAATCAGCATCAATCCGTCTGTCCAGAACGTCTTTAAAGGACACTGTGTCCTCCAAGGGGAGTGTCACGTGTTTCACTAGCCTCATCACCGCTGCGTCCACCAAAGGAGCTGATTCCAGATGCTTCACTTCTTCCTCCCGAAAGGGATAAAGCTTTGAAATTTTGGTAAGCATTGAGTTTTTCTTCTCCACCTTGCTCCACTCATCTGTGATGATCTCGCACAACTCAGAAAAGAAAGGAAAGTTAACTCGCTCCTTCTTTAGCTGTTTAAAGAATTTTCTCTGTTTGGGAGGGACAGCCGTCGCATCCTCCCAATTTAGAGTTTCTCTAATCGCCTTGACCAAAGGAGGTAGCAGAGTGAAGTCAAAACCCACACAGGTATTATCTTCATCCGAGTCACTGTCAGAGTTGACCACTGAAGGGTGGCTATGAACAGAGGACTCCCAGGTGTCCTGCAACTGAGTTTCCCTCACTGGGGAACCTGGTGGCTCTGCCTGAGGGGTAACAGGCCGGACTGCCTCAATACCCTTAAGTGATTCCTTCACAACCCTCTCAACTAGGGCTTTAAGTTGCTGGTCCGAATCACCTCTTTCTTTGGAAGCTTTGGCGAAGCAGGAATCGCACAGCGATTTACCGACAGGTACTTGTGATCTGCATCCCCAGCAGACATTTGAAGAGTGGCTGGAGTGGGCCACTGAGGAGTGCGAGCGCTCCTCACTACGGTGTCCTGATTTTGAGGAGGAGCCGTAATGTTTAGATTTGGAAGAGGTTTGCCGGTGATGCGACTTTGACGAATCACTTCCTTTGTGCGAGCTGCGACGCTGTTCTGACCTGGAAGGGCTAAAGCAGAAGACAGAGAACCACAGAAACAAAACAGAGCAGTTAGAAAAAATGATCATCTGCGGAAATACACCCCCCCCCCCACCCGCCCTCGGCAATGGGACCTGCCCTTGTACCTTGTGAGAGGAGGCTGGCCAGAGGCAGGCGGTGGAGAGCTCATGTCTTGAGAAATATCCATCTGACTGCAAAGTTAACGTAAGGCATATAAATTAACTCGGCTATGAGCCAGGGAGCAACAGCCCTCCTGTATGTAAAGCTACTTACCAGTAGCTGATTCACTGGAGCGTGGGGAAGAGCCAAAAACAGCATGCAGGCATTCCCAGGGACTGCAGGCTATTTTCCCAGTTTAAATAGGGCGCCCCGGTGACGTCACCGCCCGTGACGAGCGAACGCCAGTGCGCATGCGCGATTAGCGGCGATTTGCCGCTATCGCGCATGCGCGAAAACCAAGCCTCGGTTTCGTGCCGTCCGCGCATGCGCAGTACGGCCGGACACACAAAGTGAAAGTAAAAACGGCGGCTGGAACGCAGGAAGAACCAGCCGCCATGCCTGCAACCACCTGAACGATAAGACGAGGGGAAAGACACACAAGGGTGAGAAACAACAAGGAATTCAAACAGACACTGCTGCCATGATAGCAAGGAAACATCTCACCAATCCCACCACGATCGTCAGGCCGAAGGTAAACACCGGACTTTCCAGGGGCAACAAGGGGTCACCTGCTAATAGCTGGCTATCCAACCCATGCGCGGCCTCGCCTGCCAGTGGCCAGGGACAACGGCTTCTTCCTGCGCCTCTTCCAACGCCCCACTCCATACCCTGCTAATAGCTAGGGCTTAGCGGAGTAATGCGACTTTTCCCGATCCAAGTCGCAGCTCGGCCAACCTTGATCGTGGGGATAAACATCTTCAGGTAGGAAGACCAACACTAGGTCTTGCGAGGAGGACAAAAAAAGAACACGACCGGGGGCAGGGAGCAAAGATTTATGGGAGTAGTGTCCTATAGGGTAGTAGAGGCGGGACTTAACCCACACGTTGCTGCCATGGAGTCTGTCAGGAAAGTACGTTTTTTTGTGGGCAATGCAACTGACAAGGTAAAAGAGTAAAAAAAATTCTAAAGTGGACTTCCTCTTTAAAGTGTTACTAAACCCAGGACCCTGCATTCACTATATCTGGTCTCCCACAGTACACAGAACATGGAAATTATTTTGGTAAATATAAACTGCTAAATACCTTCTCCTGACAGCTCCATGTCAGCCACCTCCGGGTAAGGTTCCGCCCACCCTCATGCTATCAGGACCTTACTCATAGATTTGACCTCCACGCCCTGAACAGCGTTCCTTTCCTTCTCCTCTGTGCTGTCAACTTGTCAGTACCTGATGCAGTCTCCTACCTCGCTGGATTAAAGATCTGGCTGGCTGTCCAGTGTGGGTCCTCCCCGTTATTCCTGCTCAACGCCTCGGCTGTGTGGGGTCCCTGCTGCTGGTTTTTTGGGGCATCAAGAAGAGAAGGTCTGCAGTCAGGGTGGCATTGTCTTTCATCCTTCTAAGCGTCAGCGGCATGTGGAGCCCCCAGAGTTCTTGCCATACAGCTACAATCAAGGTCACTGGCCCTAGTAAGTAGGATGGAGCATGTGCAAGGTCGTTCAGAGATTGTGGGGGCATGGCCAGACGGCTCGCTACAGGATTTAAACTGGCAGGGGACTCAGTGTGATGCTGCCTCACCAGAAACAGTGTGCTGGATCAGCGCGGAGGCTGCCGTAATTTGAAAGCAAGGAGAGTGAGGTAGGCTGGGTGTCTGCTGCTGAGACTGTGTGGGCTGTGCGAACTGTAGATGACCTGTTCTTCCTGTGCTTCCTCACCAGTCTTCATCTTCCATTGCTGCGTATGAGACATTGACAACCCCAAAAGACCAGCGTATGCCGAGAAGGTAGGAGGCGCACCCACCACTATGTGGGATTGTTATGCTTCCCGGGCTGACACTTGTTTTCTTAACCCTCTCTTTGCCAGCTCATTGGATTCAAGACATCGTTCATCTCCCTGCTCAAAAAGATGCTGTTCAGGACAAAACTATAGCTCAAGAGTAGCCAGCGCAGAGAGAGGTCGAGGGATCGACATGCTTCATCGAGATCCAGACATCATAGCTCCCCTGCGAGGACCCGAAACTCCCCTCACCATTCTCAGCCTGGGCCCCAAATGTGCTGGGCTTGTCCAAAAGACTTCCTGGCACAACAGACTGTGAAACCTGCCTTAAAGACGCAGCCAAGGACAAGGAGGCAGGGAAGTAAGAAATGGTGTCCCTTATGAAGGAAGCATTCAAGGACACACTAAAGTAATTCGTTGAACAGCTACAGCTGCCGCATCAGCAATCCCCTTCTACGTCCCAGGTAACCATGCCAACAATTTTTTTCAGAGTCGCCTGGGCAAACTGTACCCCTTCAAGAAGGAGGATGTTAAACATCTGGAAGACCCACCTGTAGTTGACACAGCCCCGATGCATTTAGCCAGGGACAATACGCTGCCACTAGATGATGCAGTCTCTTTCAGAGACATCCTCAACAGGAGGTTAGACCTGGACCTAAAGAAGGTCTGCACGGTTGCAGGATCGGCATGCAAACCATCGATAGCCCTAGCAGGGGTTTCCAGAGCCATGGAGGTCTGGATAGACGACTCGGAATTAGCCATTGCCAGTGATCTGGGTAAAACCAAGATAATTTACTCACTCAACAACCTGACAGCAGGGTTTATGGCAGAAGCTGCTATTGATATAATCAAATCCCTGGCACGTGTGATGCTTTACGTAGTCACAGCAAGGCTCAGACCATGGGTGGCAGACCCATCCTCCAAGCAAGGCTGATGCAAGATCCCCTTCGAGGGAGGGTCCCTGTTAGGGGACAAGCTCAATACAGCAGATACCAGACCGACAGGGGAAAGTCCGGCTTTATTCCCCAGGACAGGAGACTGCTCCGCCAGAAGAATCCGGCCTTTAACAGGCCACTAGAACGAGAGGGAGAGAAGCAAGAACCTATAGGCCAGGGAGAGAGTTCCCGCAGTCCTTGGAATATCCCCTCTGAGTCAAAACAGAAGAAGGCAGTCACCTCTGCAGGCCAAGAGCCCAACAAATAATTTTGACAGTACCCTTGTCCATACTCATCCCCTGGGAGCCAGGCTGCGCAGTTTCTGGTGAGTATGGACAGAAAAGGTTCAAGACCATGGGGTCTCTCCACCATAAAGACAGAACATTTCTGAGAAATTTCTCAGGAAACCAAGGGCGAACTTCATAAAGACCACTCTCCCCTGATGCTCCCCGAAGAGGGAGATTTTGTTTCAGTACGTAAACACACTCCTACAACAAGAAGCGATAGAACCAGTGCCTCGGAGGGAGCGCTTCTTAGGAGTCTATTTACCGCTATTCTTGGTACAGAAAAAGTTGGGAGACTGGAGGCCAGTAATCGACCTCAGATGGCTGAATGGCCACGTGAAAACGGAACATTTCAAGATGGAACCATTACAGACCATCCTGCAGGTGGTGCAACCTGGAGACTGGCTCCTCTGGGTAGACCTGAAGGACGCATATTTCCATGTGCGGGTCGCCCCAGGTTTCCAAAGGTTCTTCACTACTAATTTGCCTGCCTGTACTTCAGGTTGACCACCTCACCTGGGGTTTTTACCAAGATTCTGCTGGCAGTAGTGCTGCAGCTGAGGAAATGCAGAATTCACATCCACCACTACCTAAGGTGACATCCTGTTGCTGGACAGAAACCAGTTGCTGGCTCACCGCGGTAAATTAATCTCAACTCTTCAACAGCTCGGATGGCACATAAACTGGGAAAAGAGCCAGTTAGATCCATCCCAGTTGCTGATTTACCTGGGTGCAGAGCTGGACACAAAAAAAATACAGTACTCCTGCCAGATGGAAAGATTCCCCTTATTCTAGAGCATGCAAGGTCCGCAAGGTAGGCCAGCTGTCTCCCCACCAAAGCCTGCCTCCACTTGCTGGGCATCATGACATTGGTAACACCCATGGTGAAATGGGCCCAGTGACACTCTCACCCATTCCAGTATGGGTTCATCCCGCAGTGGGACCCCCGGAGTCTGTATCAGAGCATATCACTGACACAGCCCATGAGACAGAGTTTGGCCTGGTGGGAAGAGAAGAGGAATCTGCTGCAGTGTCCCTCCCTTCTTCCAACATCATGGAAAGTGAGCACCTCATATTCCAGATTGAGGGCTAGTCATGGCTGGGATCTGTTTGTCACTTCCTGTTTCCTGTTTCACTCACATGCAGCAGTTTACTTCATTCAAGGTGAGTCCACACTCCTTGATGGATGTTAATCACCCATTCACTCCCTTCACATTTGAGCCCTTAACTTTAGCATGATCTGCCATATACATTGTCTCAAACATCATTATAATCACTCTCATGGTTCATTCATGTACACACCATTACACATTCATCTCATTCATTTCACTGTCTCTGAGTTTCCAAGTCCATATAGCTTTGAACAAGTCCATTGGGGGCCACTGGGGGCCATTGGGGGCCACGTACACATCTGAGCCATGCGACCACGCCTACCGTGCGACTTCCGCGGTTGCGGCGTCAGCGTGCTATTTCATGGAATGTCAGCATGTGTGACTTGGGGGCATCTGCGCAGGCGCGCCCCCATTTGACGGTGAGCGTTATCCACATTCGCTTGCCTTGTCACACACACATGGCGTTGGAGGCGGAGCTCACTGGGCCCTCTGGGGATATAAATTGAGGGCTAGTCATGGCTGGGATCTGTTTGTCACTTCCTGTTTCCCTCACATGCAGCAGTTTACTTCATTCAAGGTGAGTCCACACTCCTTGATGGATGTTAATCATCCATTCATTCCCTTCACATTTGAGCACTTAACTTTAGCATGGTCTGCCATATACATTGTCCCATACATCATTACAATCACTCTCATGGTTCATTCATGTACACACCATTACACATTCATCTCATTCGTTTCACTGTCTCCGAGTTTCCAAGTCCATATAGCTTTGAACAACATTGGTTTATATGTTTATATATATATATATATATATATATATATATATATATATATATATATATATATATATATATATATATATTATTTTTTTTTTTTTTTTTTTTTTTTTTTTCATTACATTGCATACTCCATGGTTACTCTGTTGGTATAGTACTAAATGATATACATATATTTTTATCTCAGATGACATATACAATGGACTTGGATACATGCTATACGGGACACACACTTTATCAGTGTTTTTGTTCTATTTTATTTCCACATTTTTTTTCTCTCCATTGTCCCCTAGATTCCTAGCTCATATTATTATTGAACCAGTTTGGTTCATGCATATACATACTCTTATCATATACTACTTTACTTCTATGCTGGTATGGCAGCACCTATTGATACATATGCATTTATGTTTCAGTTGACATTATTAATGGATACTGGGAGATCTTTGGTTGACACATTACCCCATCCCGGCCATGTCTGCCCCCCATTTGTGCTCTGTTGGGTTGGTTTTCCCTCTGCCTCCTCAGCTCCTGAGCCAGGCGCTCATTACTGCCGCCTCTGGGTATCAAGCAATTGGTAGTCTGATCCAGCCTTTGGTGAGTATAGGGCCATGCATTTTTGGACCCTCTTGACTAATTGTCATGATACCATGTCTGTGTTGATATTTATTTGGTTCATTATACCACCTACAGATGTACTACACACGCATCTACACTGATAATGCGAGCATGGTCTTGCGAAAAGCGTTAGGATACTTTTTATGCATGTGTACTCTGCAATTTTCATTTTATACCTTGATACGTGTAATGACATTTTCTACTGTATGTATCATTTCAGTGGCTTGTCTATGATTCATGTTTATGTTTGCATGACTATTTTAATACATTTTGAGACTGCATTTACTCTGTCAATTGTTGGCTAAACGCATTCACCTCATTTATAGTCCTGGGTGGATTTCCTGTTTTGTGTTGCATATATTGGAATGGAGGTGATTTGCGGGTGTCACCAGACCTTTTCCTTTTGTCTACAGATTCAGGATTGGGGGCTGTTTGCGGAGGCAGATGGTCTTACCCTCTGAAGAAGATTGTTTCCAACAGATTGGAACTGAACTGTTGGAACTGAGGCTGGCATATCAAGCTCTCCTGGCCTTTGCCCCGATGATCCATGGTGGCTTGGTCCTGCTAAAGATGGACAATGTAACAGCTGTGGCCATGTCATGGAGTAGGGTGGCACGCAGAGTCGGTCCCTCCTGGAGGAGGTGGAACCCATAAGGAATTGGGCCCAGGAGAATCTGCTTCGCCTCTAAGCGGTGTATTTACCTGGACACGTGAACCTCCAGGCGGACTACCTGTCCAGGACCGCAATGGACAACAACAAATGACACAAGTGTTCAGGGAGCTGGTAGCCTGGTCGTTTCTCCTGGAAGTGGACCTCTTCGCATCTCCAGACAATGCAAAACTCCACAGATTTTGCACGAAATGGGTTCTCCAATGGGCAACCATTGTGGATGCACTGACTGCGAGGTGAAATTTTCAGACAGCTTACACCTTTCCCCCTGTTGCCTCTGATTTTGCCCTTTCTGAACAGACGTGAAGACATCACGGTGCTGGCGGTAATTCCAGACTGGCCCAAACGCCCGTGGTATCCCCTGCTCTTACGCATAAGTGTCTGGATGCCTCGTATGTTACCAGCAAGGCTATATCTCCTGGGCCAGGGCCCATTTCTGCACCCAGCAACAGAGAGACTCAGATTAGTGGCCTGGTTATTGAAAGGCGGAGGTTCGTAAATCTGGGTTGCTCCGCAGAAGTTGTGCAGACTCTCATTAAGGCTTGCAAGAGTAGCACAAACAACATTTATAACAGATGATGGCAAAAGCTCCAAGAGCTCACAGCATCAGTAGGACTCGAGATGGAAGAACTCAGAGTTTGTCACATTCTTGGGTTTCTGCAGAAGGGCCTAGAAATAGGACTAAGTGCAAGTACACTCAAGGGCCAAGTTTCAGCCATCTCTGCATTCACAGGGATTCAGTGGGCCTCTATTGACCTAATAATCCAGTTCTTCAAGCTGTAGTGAAACTAAGACCCCCCAGAGTACCGCACTCTCCAAGTAGAACCTGCATTTAGTTTAAAATTTTCTGGCCTGTCCCAGATTCGGCCAAGGGGTATAGCTATGGGACTTGACACTGAAAACATCTTTCCTGGTCGCAATAACCTCGGCCAGGAGAGTCTCGGAAATGGCGGCTCTGGGGGTTAAAGACCACCACAGGTCCTTCGAAGTGAACAGGGTCATTCTAAGGCCAATGCCAGGCTTCATCCCTAAGGTGTCAGCAAATAGTGCTGCCCACCTATTTCAAGGAGGACCGACAAGAAATCAGCCCAGTAGACATGGGCAGAACATTGCAAATGTACATGGAGGCGACCTCGGGTGTCAGAATTTCTGACTTCCTTTTCATAATCCCTCAGGGAATACGCAAAGGGTACAAAGCCTCCAGCAGGGTTATCGCCACCTAGCTCGTAAAGACAATCGCTATGGGATACAAGGAAAAAGGGTTGGCACCTCCAGAGAAAATAACAGCTCACTCCACGAGGGGTGTTTCAACATCATGTGCATTTGCATGTGGGAAGTCTCCAGAAACCATATGCAAGGCAACAATCTGGTCGTCCATGTATATGTTTGTCTCTCACTACCGCATTGATCCATCAATGTTAACTACAGTGGAGTTTGGCAAAGCTATCCTTTCTGTGGCTGGTGGCCATAATTAAAATAATAATAGCAGCATCCCACCCTTCTATCTAGTTATTTCCCGGAGTTGGCTGACATGGAGCTGTCAGGAAAATGGAAAATTGAATATCAAATAGTTACCGCAATTTTCCTTTCATGACGAGCTCCATGTCAGCACAGACTCCCACCCTATGTACAAAGTTCTAGTTATGTAACACCATTCAGGGCGTGGGGTCAAATTTATGTGTTAGGTCCTGATAGCATGGCGGTGGGCGGAACCCTTACCCGGAGGTGGCTGACATTCAGCTCGTCAGGAAAGGAAAATTGCGGTAAGTATTGGATATTCAATTTTCCGTTTTCTCATCAGCAGTATATAACAGTATTGTGACTTCTATCAGTGTCTGGCTAAGCACTGGTTAAAGCTTGTAGGAGGAGTTTTCATTCTCCACTGACTGTCCTATGAGGCTGCAAAACCTCTGTGTGGACAGTGCTGATTGGCCCTGTGTTGATTACATGCAGTCTCCCAAAAAAAAAAACCTCTCTAGCAATACACACCAAATGGACTATGTGCAGCTTGTCCCCTAGCCTCAGTACAATCAGCAAATGGATTGGGGACAATAAAAGAAGGGTAGGATCAGAGAAGACAGGATTGAACAGCCTTTTTACACAATGCAGAAGATTAACCCCTTAGGTTCCACAGTGAGTATAACAAGCATGCTTTACTGCATATACAGACTGGTGTTACTCTTGTGGGTTCAGTAACACTTTAAAGCCTCGTACACCCGCTTAGATTTTCGTAAGACTGAGCGTCCGATTTTTGTGACATGCTAGTCTCATGTCGAAAGTGAAGAGGTTACTAACAATACGAAAATTTTCATACGAGAGAATACAACATCAGAAGTGATGTAATGTGTTGAATAGTTTTGTATGTATTCTTTCATTTCTGAGCATGCGTAATCTTGCTTTTACGATTTTTTTCGTACGAAAAGCATACTGATTAAATGAAAATCGGACGCTGAGTTCACATCCGACAAAAATTTTATAGTCTGCACATCCAGCTTTTGTCTGACAAAAAAGTGAAATCGGCTGTCGAAAGCACTGTACTGACAATCTGAAAATCAGGAGACAGCTCTTCGTACGAATTTTCCCATCTGATTTTCGTATCGTGTGTACGGGCCTTTAGTTGAATAAAGTCCATAACTGTCACTTTCAGGCCTATTTATTACAGTGATGGAAAGTGCAATTATTATGTGCCAAGTTGAGCAAGTCCTGGCAACCAATCAGTATTTGAAGAATAGGAAAACATTTGTCAGTTTTGCTCAAAGGAAAATAAACTGTTCCATTTATAGCCACAAGAGCGGAATAGTTGCCAACAAAAAACATTAAATATAAGTAGTTACAACCAGCCATTAACATGCCAACTCTCCAAAGCCAAGGTAATAAAATTTGCGATTGTTCTCAGGAACTATTTGACCTTTTTACCAAAAAGCATCTAGTTACCAACACTGATTTCCAAAATTGCTTAATCCATATCCTATTTTATTCTTTCCTAGTGCATAGAGACATCCAGTGGTCACTTTAGAGTACTGCAACACACTGTCCTTTTTTCAGCCTGCCTATTGAAATCACTCAATCAGACTTACATGTCATCAGTAGGATGAATATACATATGGTAGCTGATCACTGATACAATAAATCCTACTCTTATTAAAAAAAAAGAGAGAGCATGATTTACAACAAAAGTAGTTTAATCATACCTCTAAAATTGAATATAAACCCAATATCTTGATGTATCTATCCATATAAAGCTTATTTTCATAACTTATTCAAGTGCACCACATACAGTAAATTCTTAAAAATCCCAAATGAATCCAAAAACCAATAAAAGCAGAATCTCAGCTTTGCTATATAGTATATTGCAATACCATTATGTTACCAACTTCTTATACAGCCAGGGGAGTTTGGGGCTGAAAATTACAAATCAGTAATGTGCACAGTAGCTGGTGCTAAGCTCAGCAGAAATCTTTAAAGGACAACATTACATTAACAACAGGTACAACAGTTATAATAACTTTACAAACCATTCTATGATTCAATGGTAATTACAGTTACTTTTCTGCTTCATTCTGCAGCTAGCCATCATTTTTCATTAATGCAAAAAAACTAAACTTTCTCACAACATTTTCACAACCAAGGCAACAGTATCCGGTTTCTAGACAGATCAAAGGGATGCCCCACTTAAAGAGGAAGTAAATCCTGACGGGTTTTACTTCCTCTTTTTCCCCTGCAAAGTAAAAGCATAATAGGCTAAAAAAAGCATCCCATACTAATCCATTATGTTGCACTTACCTGCAAAGGCAACCAGCGATGTCACCGGTGTCCCCACTGTGTGGAAGCGTCCACCTTCACTCCTCTTCCTTTTCCAGGGCCACGGACTCAGGCTTCCTGACTGGCCGGAGTCGCGTGACGTCACCCCCGCGTGTGCGTGGGAGCCGATGGTCACGGCACAGGCCCTATAGAAATGGAACGATCGTGCCCTTTCTTTAGTGCGCATGCGCCGATGACGTAGGCGCAAGCATATATGGTAGATATCTCCTAAACCGTACAGGTTTAGAAGATATTTCCAGTGCCTACAGGTAAGCCTTCATATAGGCTTACCTGTAGATAAAAGTGGTTGTACAGGGTTTACAACCACTTTAGACCAATGGCTAAATAAAACTAGTTTATTGCACTATAAAGGTGAACAACCACTGCAGAAGTCTGTAAAAAAATGTAGGCTATTGAGAAGGATTCAGCAATCAGTCATAAGAGCATAAAAGCATGTAGCAAATAAATTATTGAAACATTATGATATTAAAAGCAAAAACGGTACGACACTGACATCTGGGTGGGAGGGGGTTGACATCATCCAGGTGGCTTGCTGGTAGGACTTGGAGAATAGATGACCTGAACCACATAAAGAGCGATGACAGCCCGATGGGAAAGAGATGGTAGACCACCCACCAGATGATAGCCCACTGCCTAAAAGCTAGAAATGAGGCTCCGTAGGTGTCCAGGGGGGAACTGCAAAGGCTGGAGGATACTTCATACATGCAATTTTCTTTTCCGTTTTTTTAACTTACTCACCTACTACTCGCCATTAAATTCTGGTTAAATTCTGGTTCATTATCTCTTGTTTTGAGATATTACGGTATATCTTTTCTCATGTCCTCTTCTTCATATAATTTTTTACATCAATTTGGCCATGTTTTATCAATTCTTTTTATCATCAGTGTTACGCACAATGCAGCACAGAGACTGAGATTCCATAAACTGTGCTACGAAGATCTGGCTGTTTAATCCTTGAAGAGGTAAAAGAAGTGACTGAATGATACAGCTCAACAAGTGAGGTTAATGCTGAACTCCTGCCTTACCTTTTTTTTCCCCACACACTTGCATTGTAATTAATGACATAGCTCCCAACTGTCCCTGGTTTCGAGGGACTGTCCCTGATTTGGAGCAAAGTCCCTCTTTTTTCCTCATTTGTCCCTCATGTTGGTCTGATCTATATAGTTGTATATAAAATGTACTACTTATCTTCCAAAAAGTGTTTCCCAGTGCTAAACCTTTCATCCAATTTCTAAATTGCTGCATTAGTAAATTTCATGAGCCAATATAAAGGAATAGTAATGGTAAAAAAAGCACTTGTGGGTTTAACTCATTTTTTTTTGTACAATTCTCCTTTAAGAGGCCGTGGCAGGGTGTGTGTCTTATGCCTACATACTTTTGCTAATAGGTGTCCCTCATTCCCATCTCAAAAACTTGAGGTATGGTTAATGGCAGTCGTATAGCCTCTCATTTGCATGATAGATGGCAATTCCCTAGGGTACAAGAACTGTCTTCAGTAATTTCCCCCTACAGGGAATGAGGGGGTGGGGGAGTGCATAGGCGGTCAGTCATGGGAAGAGTTGGTCTTCAGCCAAGAGAAATATAGCCTGCAGTACAATTAATATGCTTCACCACTGGTCTTCTCCCTCCACTGGGATGTAAGTGTAGCGATACCCCGAAGGAGCTGCTTTTGTTAGTTCAGTCTGTTTTTGTGCCTCTGAACCTTAATAATAGCCTCGGCCCTCTCTGGCACACCTGGCAATAGTGTAAGTGCAACGACCAATGAGAAACACACACGTTATGATAAAACACAGAAATTGTCTTTACTGCAATATTTCTGTGGAAGTATAACAGACAGTAACAGTATATAGTGAAGTAATCAACTAGAGATCAATAACTGAGATTTAAAAGCAATAGAGCTCTAAATCCTATATTCAAGCTACTTTCAGGGGATTCCAAACCTGAGAATGTCCCCAAGAGCAGAGGCACACTTTAATAGTAAATAAAGCACAATGTGACACTTTAAATTGGATTGGTTACCTTTACTCAGATTGAGTCTAGGCAGGAGGAGAGCAGAGGAATGACTCCCTTTGTGTCAGGCCTCTCTCTACCATCCCCTGACACCACAGGCCCAACTTTACACTCTTACTTAAGTCAACAAGTAATGGCTTAACTTTCTAGATAAACTGTCCCATGCCCCCAATGCATATGCAGAGCCCTGAACATGTGTGTGTGGATCCGTATGGCACTAGTAGCTTCAGTCCTTTTGAAGAAAAGATAGGATTTGGTGTCTTCAGCTAGCCACTTTCATTGGTGCACTTAACCTCCTATATAACGGGCCCAAACAACACAACTGGCCCAGCTTATCAAGTGCAACAGGCAGGATCCTCCTCAGCAAGGTGAGAGTATAATGTCTCTGTTCCCTGCAGATGGGTCAAAAATGCCCTCTTACCAAATCCTGTGGTCAAGTCCCAAACGATCGTCCTGGAACAGCAGGCTTTCCGGGTGACCCGACTAGTCACCTCACACTGGAACGCTTTATCGTCATCCTCTTTACAGACTGCACTGGAACTAATTAATCGATTCTGTCGATACTCAGGGATTCGTATTAGTTAGGACAAGTCGGTTCTCTTCCCGCTCCATCCCTCGACCCCTAGAGTGCCACATCCGCAGCTTAAATGGGTAGATGATTTTAAATATCTGGGGATTAAAATTAGCTGTAAAGTGCATGACTATATGGAAAATAATTTGCGTCCACTTATGGCACATCTAGCGGCTAGATGTGCAGCATGGCGTTCCCTCCCTTTGACCCCGGTGGGCAGAGTTAATCTGCTAAAAATGATTTATCTTCCCAAATACTTATACTTCTTCCGTAATACCCCCACGCATATTCCCAGGACTTTTTTTTCGAAGGTTGGAGAGTCTGCTGATATCCTTTGTCTGGGCTGGGAGACCCCCTAGGGTGGCCAAACAGATATTATATCTCCCACTTTCGGGGGGGGGATTGGCGCTTACGAACTTTCAACTTTATTATTGGGCGACCGTCCTGGTCACAGTTTGCTGGTGGTTCTCTCAGCCCGCACAGAATCCAGCGGTCACACTAGAAGCGGCCATCCTGGGCTCCTTTGCAGCCCTGAGCAATTTTCCATTCCGTGGACTTAGGGCGAGTTCGTCTATGACAGTTTTGATGCGAACTACAGTGAGGGTCTGGCAGGAGGCTAGGAAGATTTACAGGAAACCCAACTGCATTTCACCACACATGCCCCTCTGGGGTAACCCTATGCTCTCCCACCTCTACAGTATCCCGGACCCCTCTTTATGGGCGAAAAAGGGAATTATTACCTTAAAGCACATAGTGCAGGATGGTAGGATTATGACTTTCCAGGCGATGAGACAAACATACGCACTTCCGTTCTCTTTTCAGTTCAGATACTGGCAGTTGAAGCACGCCTTTGAGGCCCAGTTCCCTGCCCCCCTCACTTTGGAGTCAGACTCCATTGAGCGTGTCTTGATCTCCAGTGTGATGGGGAAGCCTCTCTCGACATTATACTTTTATCTTACAGTAGAGTATGACACCAAACTAACCAAAACCTGGGAAAAATGGAGGATGGATATCCCATCCCTCGACGACGAGGAATGGAAGGAGTGTTTAATTTCATTCATTCCTTCGATGATTGCTGCAAAAGATAGGTTCATACAATTTAAGTTTTTACACAGGGCGTACTTCACCCCACAGAGATTGGCGCGCATTTACCATCAAAGAGACCCGAACTGTCAGAGATGCAAACAGGAGGTGGGAACCTTCTGGCACATGGCCTGGTCCTGTCCCAAACTCCAACCTTATTGGGCGGCAGTGGCTTCTACACTTAGCAATGTAACAGGATTGAATATACAGGTTGATCCTCAAATACTACTACTAAGCCATTTGGAAGATGTTGAGGGAGACAGGTATTCTAAGTTGTGTCTTACCTTCTCATTATATTATGCAAGAAGTGAAATTCTACTGAAGTGGAAACTAGAGGAACCTCCTACTCTGGCTTCATGGAGGAGATCGGTGACCTCTGTACTTCCTCTATATAGAATGACTTATGAAAGTAGACAATGCCCAAAGAAATTTGATAAAATCTGGTCCTCTTGTATAGGCGCCTCTGATGACCCTGAACCCCCTTCACCCTAATTATGAGTTGAATTACACTAGCGGATATTCTCTATCTCATGCCTTTTCCCTCGTACCTTGTTTCTCCCCCTCCCTTCCTGCGCTTTCCCCCTCCTCCTTTCCCCTCCCCTGCTTCCTTTACTTACTCAGGGTATTCCTTGCTTTGCTGTATCTTTCCCCTCTTTCTCCCCCCCCCCCTGGCCCACTTGAATATTGGATATTTACATAATATTTGTGACGTTTTACTGACGATATCATGCCCTGATGTGTAATGATAACTGATGCTTATGACACACGCACTGCTGGAACACTTGCTAAATTATGACTGCTGGATGAAGGTAGTTTTTCCTGCTTTTGTCCTTATTTTTATGAATGTACTGTATTATTCTGTATTGTAATGCTGATTTGTCTAATAAAAAATTTCTGATAAAAAAAAAAAACACTTTGTAAAGTCAGAAATTACTGATCAATAATAACATCTCATTAACATCATTAATTATTTGACTAGAAATATGTTGAACAATGCTATACCTGGCTCAAGCTGGGCTCCTCCACTTCTTCCTGGCTGGAAGGCCCAGGTTGTACGTCGTAAGCCTCAGCTGAGGTGAAAGGAAGCCTTGAAGGA
Organism: Lithobates clamitans; assembly: GCA_037952925.1. NCBI lineage: Eukaryota > Metazoa > Chordata > Amphibia > Anura > Ranidae > Lithobates > Lithobates clamitans. The sequence goes on from JBBGZY010000458.1 coordinate 6,369,564, forward strand.
AGACTGGAGAGTGCTGGCCCGGGTTCAGTCTGGCCTGCCAGAAAAAGCAGTCTGTCATAGTACCACAGCCTGGGTACATAAATGTCATCTGCTGCAGCTCCTGATCTCTGGGAATTCTGGACCTTCTTGTGCTCCCTATTATAAGTGCTCCTCATGCTACCAATTAGGGCCTTCAAATAGGAGATGTCTGCCGTGGGGATCACCGGCTTCACAAATTCCAGTAATTGATCCAGCGCTGCCTTCCTCTTTGTTTTATTGCTATAAAAGGGGTAGTTTACCTGCCACAGACAGGGCAGCTCCCTGTACATATCAATGAATATGGGGATAAAGTCCTGATCATTTAATAGATCCATTTCTCTGCAAGACACAACACAAGACAAACCCTAATGTCAGGCTAAACTCTCCTAATCTTGTCCCAATATAGGCCTCAATCTATAAGCAGTATAGGCCACTGATGCACCAAGTTAAAATTGTACCTTCATTCTAACGATCGGCACTTCAGATACTCCTTCCTCCTCTCACAGATCGTACGTACGACGCACGCTTGTTACGTTTTATATACACTGGGCATGCGTGAAACTCTGCCCGCCCCTGAGGTTCTTTCTAGTCTATTCCCCGCCCCTTGTCTATCGGCGCAGTGGAAGAGCACATGGCGGAGAAAGAGCAAGTGCATGCATGGGGAAAGCAGCAACGACGAAAGCCCGGAGCCACGAACGTCTCGATCCCGGAGGAGATTTAAGGCCTCAAATATGTCCTTTATAGAGATGGTGGAGATGATGGACATCTTGAAGAGGGCCGACTATGATGGGAAGCATGGACCTTACCCGAACCCAAATGTCAGAAAGGCCAAGATCATGGCTAAAGTTGTGAAAAGTCTGCACAGGAATTTTGGGGTACGACGATCCAAGGATCAATTGAGGAAACACTGGTCAGACATGAAAATGAGGGAGCAGGATCAGTACAGAAAGATCAAGAGAGTTCTTCAAAAAAAGTAAGTAGTTGTCGTGTCTTCCTTATATTATTATTAATTGCATACTGCTCCATGTGCTTTTCTTTGTTGTTGTACAGTTTAAAATGGCAACTTTCAGGTTTGTGGGCACAGTAATCTTTTGTAATAAACATCATTCGTTCGCCCACTAATACGATGTTTTTGGCAAATACAGGTTAGCTACATTTGTTCAGGCCTATTTGTATTAAAAGAAGTTTATGACATTGTTGTCTACATGGGTTGGTACTAGAATGAAATGCAAACTTGATTCAGTGTAAGGATAGGACATTCAGCAGCTGTTTACAAATCTGGACGCAGCTGTCAGAAACCATGAACCAGACTGAGACAGAAGTACAGTAAAATCACACTTGTTCATTAATAAAAATAAAAAGGTAAATAGAATAAGCGCAGTCAAAGCATAGCCAGGGTCCAGTAACCGGATCGAGTAGTCAGCCAAGCCAGAGTTCAGTAACCAGATCGGGTAATCAGCCAAGCCAGAGTTCAGTAACCAGATCGGGTAATCAGCCAGGCCAGAAGTCAGGGATCCATGTAGAGAAACAGCAAGCAGGATAAGGAGCCAGAAGGGATGTCAACAAAACCAGTCTTTAACCACTTGACGACCGCCTCACGCCGATGTACGTCGGCAAAGTGGCACGTACAGGCAAAATCACGTACAGGGTACGTGATTTGCCTTCCGCGGGTGGGGGGTCCGATCGGACCCCCCCCGGTGCCCGAGGCGGTCGTCTTTTGTCCAGCGGCGATCGGTGGTGAGGGGGAGACCATCCGTTCGTGGCCCCCCCCCTCGCGATCGCCGCCGGCCAATCGAATCATTCCTTTGCTGCTGTATGCTAAACAGCAGCAAAGGAAATGATGTCATCTCTCCTCGGCTCGGTAATTTCCGTTCCGGCCCGAGGAGAGAAGACATCAATGTGAGTGCACCAACACACACACACACAGTAGAACATGCCAGGCACACAAAACACCCCAATCACCCCCCCCCCCCTGTCACAAACTGACACCAGCAGTTTTTTTTTTTTTTTTTTTTTCTGATTACTGCATAGTGTCAGTTTGTGACAGTTACAGTGTTGGGACAGTTACTGTTACCCCCCTTTAGGTCTAGGGTACCCCCCTAACCCCCCCTAATAAAGTTTTAACCCCTTGATCACCCCCTGTCACCAGTGTTGCTAAGCGATCATTTTTCTGATCGCTGTATTAGTATCGCTGGTGACGCTAGTTAGGGACATAAATATTTAGGTTCGCCATCAGCGTTTTATAGCGTCAGGGACCCCCATATACTACCGAATAAATGTTTTAACCCCTTGATTGCCCCCTAGTTAACCCTTTCACCACTGATCACCGTATAACCGTTACGGTTGACGCTGGTTAGTTTGTTTATTTTTTATAGTGTCAGGGCACCCGCCGTTTATTACCGAATAAAGGTTTAGCCCCCTGATCGCCCGGCGGTGATATGCGTCGCCCCAGGCAGCGTCAGATTAGCGCCAGTACCGCTAACACCCACGCACGCAGCATACACCTCCCTTAGTGGTATAGTATCTGAACGCATCAATATCTGATCCGATCAGATCTATACTAGCGTCCCCAGCAGTTTAGGGTTCCCAAAAACGCAGTGTTAGCGGGATCAGCCCAGATACCTGCTAGCACCTGCGTTTTGCCCCTCCGCCCAGCCCACCCAAGTGCAGTATCGATTGATCACTGTCACTTACAAAAGACTAAACGCATAACTGCAGCGTTCGCAGAGTCAGGCCTGATCCCTGCGATCGCTAACAGTTTTTTGGTAGTATTTTGGTGAACTGGCAAGCACCAGCCCCAGGCAGCGTCAGGTTAGCGCCAGTACCGCTAACACCCACGCACGCACCGTACACCTCCCTTAGTGGTATAGTATCTGAACGGATCAATATCTGATCCGATCAGATCTATACTAGTGTCCCCAGCAGTTTAGGGTTCCCAAAAACGCAGTGTTAGCGGAATCAGCCCAGATACCGGCTAGCACCTGCGTTTTGCCCCTCCGCCCGGCCCGGCCCAGCCCACCCAAGTGCAGTATCAATCGATCACTGTCACTTACAAAACACTAAACGCATAACTGCAGCGTTCGCAGAGTCAGGCCTGATCCCTGCGATCGCTAACAGTTTTTTTGGTAGTATTTTGGTGAACTGGCAAGCACCAGCCCCAGGCAGCGTCAGGTTAGCGCCAGTACCGCTAACACCCACGCACGCACTGTACACCACCCTTAGTGGTATAGTATCTGAACGGATCAATATCTGATCCGATCAGATCTATACTAGCATCCCCAGCAGTTTAGGGTTCTCACAAACGCAGTGTTAGCGGGATCAGCCCAGATACCTGCTAGCACCTGCGTTTTGCCCCTCCGCCCGGCCCAGCCCAGCCCACCCAAGTGCAGTATCGATCGATCACTGTCACTTACAAAAGACTAAAACGCATAACTGCAGCGTTCGCAGAGTCAGGCCTGATCCCTGCGATCGCCAACAGATTTTTTGGTAGCGTTTTGGTGAACTGGCAAGCACCAGCGGCCTAGTACACCCCGGTCGTAGTCAAACCAGCACTGCAGTAACACTTGGTGACGTGGCGAGTCCCATAAGTGCAGTTCAAGCTGGTGAGGTGGCAAGCACAAGTAGTGTCCCGCTGCCACCAAAAAGACAAACACAGGCCTGTCGTGCCCATAGTGCCCTTCCTGCTGCATTTGCCAATCCCAATTGGGAGCCCACCACTTCTGCAGCGCCCGTACTTCCCCCATTCACATCCCCAACCAAATGCAGTCGGCTGCATGAGAGGCATTTTCTTTATGTCCTCCCGAGTACCCCTACCCAGCGAACGCCCCCAAAAAAGATATTGTGTCTGCAGCTAGCGCGGATATAGGCGTGACACCCGCTATTATTGTCCCTCCTGTCCTGACAATCCTGGTCTTTGCATTGGTGAATGTTTTGAACGCTACCATGCACTAGTTGAGTATTAGCGTAGGGTACAGCATTGCACAGACTAGGCACACTTTCACAGGGTCTCCCAAGATGCCATCGCATTTTGAGAGACCCGAACCTGGAACCGGTTACAGTTATAAAAGTTAGTTACAAAAAAAGTGTAAAAAAAAATAAAAAAATATATATATAAAATAAAAAAAAATAGTTGTCGTTTTATTGTTCTCTCTCTCTCTATTCTCTCTCTATTGTTCTGCTCTTTTTTACTGTATTCTATTCTGCAATGTTTTATTGTTATTATGTTTTATCATGTTTGCTTTTCAGGTATGCAATTTTTTATACTTTACCGTTTACTGTGCTTTATTGTTAACCATTTTTTTGTCTTCAGGTACGCCATTCACAACTTTGAGTGGTTATACCAGAATGATGCCTGCAGGTTTAGGTATCATCTTGGTATCATTCTTTTCAGCCAGCGGTCGGCTTTCATGTAAAAGCAATCCTAGCGGCTAATTAGCCTCTAGACTGCTTTTACAAGCCGTGGGAGGGAATGCCCCCCACCGTCTTCCGTGTTTTTCTCTGGCTCTCCTGTCTCAACAGGGAACCTGAAAATGCAGCCGGTGATTCAGCCAGCTGACCATAGAGCTGATCAGAGACCAGAGTGGCTCCAAACATCTCTATGGCCTAAGAAACCGGAAGCTACGAGCATTTTATGACTTAGATTTCGCTGGATGTAAATAGCGCCATTGGGAAATTGGGGAAGCATTTTATCACACCGATCTTGGTGTGGTCAGATGCTTTGAGGGCAGAGGAGAGATCTAGGGTCTAATAGACCCCAATTTTTTCAAAAAAGAGTACCTGTCACTACCTATTGCTATCATAGGGGATATTTACATTCCCCGAGATAACAATAAAAATGATTTAAAAAAAATAAAAATGAAAGGAACAGTTTAAAAATAAGATAAAAAAGCAAAAAAATAATAAAGAAAAAAAAAAAAAGCACCCCTGTCGCCCCCTGCTCTCGCACTAAGGCGAACGCAAGCGGCGGTCTGTCGTCAAACGTAAACAGCAATTGCACCATGCATGTGAGGTATCACCGCGAAGGTTAGATCGAGGGCAGTAATTTTTGCAGTAGACCTCCTCTGTAAATCTAAAGTGGTAACCTGTAAAGGCTTTTAAAGGCTTTTAAAAATGTATTTATTTTGTTGCCACTGCACGTTTGTGCGCAATTGTAAAGCATGTCATGTTTGGTATCCATGTACTCGGCCTAAGATCATCTTTTTTATTTCATCAAACATTTGGGCAATATAGTGTGTTTTAGTGCATTAAAATTTAAAAAAGTGTGTTTTTTCCCCAAAAAATGCGTTTGAAAAATTGCTGCGCAAATACTGTGTGAAAAAAAAAATGAAACACCCACCATTTTAATCTGTAGGGCATTTGCTTTAAAAAAATATATAATGTTTGGGGGTTCAAAGTAATTTTCTTGCAAAAAAAAAAACTTTTTCATGTAAGTAATAAGTGTCAGAAAGGGCTTTGTCTTCAAGTGGTTAGAAGAGTGGGTGATCTGTGACATAAGCTTCTAAATGTTGTGCATAAAATGCCAGGACAGTTCAAAACCCCCCCAAATGACCCCATTTTGGAAAGTAGACACCCCAAGCTATTTGCTGAGAGGCATGTCGAGTCCATGGAATATTTTATATTGCGACACAAGTTGCGGGAAAGAGACAATTTTTTTTTTTTTTGCACAAAATTGTCACTAAATGATATATTGCTCAAACATGCCATGGGAATATGTGAAATTACACCCCAAAATACATTCTGCTGCTTCTCCTGAGTACGGGGATACCACATGTGTGAGACTTTTTGGGAGCCTAGCCGCGTACGGAACCCCGAAAACCAAGCACCGCCTTCAGGCTTTCTAAGGGCGTGAATTTTTGATTTCTCTCTTGACTGCTTATCACAGTTTCGGAGACCATGGAATGCCCAGGTGGCACAAACCCCCCCCAAATGACCCCATTTTGGAAAGTAGACACCCCAAGCTATTTGATGAGAGGTATAGTGAGTATTTTGCAGACCTCACTTTTTGTCACAAAGTTTTGAAAATTGAAAAAAGAAAAAAAAAAAAGTTTTTTTCTTGTCTTTCTTCATTTTCAAAAACAAATGAGAGCTGCAAAATACTCACCATGCCTCTCAGCAAATAGCTTGGGGTGTCTACTTTCCAAAATGGGGTCATTTGGGGGGGTTTTGTGCCACCTGGGCATTCCATGGCCTCCGAAACTGTGATAGGCAGTGAAGAGTGAAATCAAAAATTTTCACCCTTAGAAATCCTGAAGGCGGTGATTGGTTTTCGGGGTCCCGTACACGGCTAGGCTCCCAAAAAGTCCCACACATGTGGTATCCCCATACTCAGGAGAAGCAGCTAAATGTATTTTGGGGTGCAATTCCACATATGCCCATGGCCTGTGTGAGCAATATATCATTTAGTGACAACTTTGTGCAAAAAAAAAAAAAAAAAAGTGTCACTTTCCCGCAACTTGTGTCAAAATATAAAATATTCCATGGACTCAATATGCCTCTCTGGAAATAGCTTGGGGTGTCTACTTTCCAAAATGGGGTCATTTGGGGGGGTTTTGTGCCACCTGGGCATTCCATGGCCTCCGAAACTGTGATAGGCAGTAAAGAGTGAAATCATAAATTTACGCCCTTAGAAATCCTGAAGGCGGTGATTGGATTTCGGGGCCCCGTACGCGGCTAGGCTCCCAAAAAGTCCCACACATGTGGTATCCCCATATTCAGGAGAAGCAGCAGAATGTATTTTGGGGTGCAATTCCACATAGGCCCATGGCCTGTGTGAGCAATATATCATTTAGTGACAACTTTTTGTAAATATTTTTTTTTTTTTTTTTCGTCATTATTCAATCACTTGGGACAAAAAAAATAAATATTCAATGGGTTCAACATGCCTCTCAGCAATTTCCTTGGGGTGTCTACTTTCCAAAATGGGGTCATTTGGGGGGGTTTTGTACTGCCCTGCCATTTTAGCACCTCAAGAAATGACATAGGCAGTCATAAACTAAAAGCTGTGTAAATTACAGAAAATGTACCCTAGTTTGTAGACGCTATAACTTTTGCGCAAACCAATAAATATACGCTTATTGACATTTTTTTACCAAAAACATGTGGCCGAATACATTTTGGCCTAAATGTATGACTAAAATTGAGTTTATTGGATTTTTTTATAACAAAAAGTAGAAAATATCATTTTTTTTCAAAATTTTCGGTCTTTTTCCATTTATAGCGCAAAAAATAAAAACCGCAGAGGTGATCAAATACCATCAAAAGAAAGCTCTATTTGTGGGAAGAAAAGGACGCAAATTTCGTTTGGGTACAGCATTGCATGACCGCGCAATTAGCAGTTAAAGCGACGCAGTGCCAAATTGGAAAAAGACCTCTGGTCCTTAGGCAGCATAATGGTCCGGGGCTCAAGTGGTTAAACAGGAACGCAGGAGATGGTTTCTTGTGATGTGACCAAGGCGAAGGCAGGAATGAAGTGAGCTGGAGATCTTTAAGTAGGCAGGACTGACGAGCAGATCTACAACAGCTGGTTAACTGTGGAGAGAGATGAGAGCTGGTAATTAGCCGACAGCTGAGCGGCCAGCTCAGAGAAGGAAGGGCAGAGCCTGCCCTGACAGCAGGAGCACTAGTGTGGGACACCAGAACAAAACTTTTTAGGTTGTCCCACACAGGTGCTCCAGTGGATACTAGGGGTGTCTCCATGTGTGAAAATTGTACAAAAAAGGTAAGTATTCCAGCTTTAGAAAGGGAAAAAAATAATGTCTTCAGCTTGGAACTCTGCCAAAAAAGACAATTGTACGACACTTCCAAGCAATGTTTCTTATTACTATTTCTGGCCTAATATCTGTGTGCTAAGTATACCTATTTTTTATTCACATAGGGGAGAAAAAACTGGGAACATCTGAGGACACCAGGAACCCACAACCAGAAGATGTGGAGGAAGGAGAGGTTTATGAAGTGGGCAAAATAGTGACCACAACAGGTGAGTGTCTGAGACCACAGCTTCAGGTAATAGATGTATGCCTGCATATTTATAATACATGGTGTTTTTTTAATTTTAGATGATGTGGGTGTTGTGGAAGAAGAGTCGCATTTCACAAGTGCAAGTGCACACGTTCTCATCGGCGAGATCATGGTGTGCAATCGTAATTTACATAAGATCAAGGAAGACATCAGTGATGTGGAAAAAAACTCAAAAACATCATTGATGTTTTAGGCAGAATCTAAAAAAAACACAAAATTCTTCTAGTTTATTTTTATTTTTAGTATTTTCACACATTTTAAATATTTTTTAGAAAGCCAAATTTTGAAGATGCACACAGTGTGTCAACATGTGCTATCTGCCCTCACGGGATATCAAGGTACGCGTTTTGGGGGTGGAACCCCTTCCTCACAAATAAAGTAGATGAGAGGAAGGGGTTGCACCCCCCAAACATGTCCATTGATCCCCCATGAAGGGAGCTAGCACATGTTGACATTAGGCATGGGATCAGGAGGGAAATCCCCGTTTTGACTCTCAATTTGTGTGCATCTTCAAAATTTGTCTTTCACAGGGGTGACATCACCCCATCTGATGAAGGCAAGATCAACACAGTTTGGACATACTAATGTCTGATATTGCCTTCACTTTGTCAAAGTGGAACTTTGTAAGTTCCTGAGTTGTGTATTGTTTTATGGTTTTAAACATGCCTGTTTTAACACAAAAAAGGCTACTTGTACTGTAAAAAACAAAAATGTTATTACTAAAATATGTTGGTTTGTTCAAAAACCATTTTCTAACGCACATGTGAATGTGCACAGAGTAAAACGTTTTCTACTCAACAATGTGTGGCTTCTTCTGTCATGAAGATCCTGCCAGTAACCGGCGTCCCAGGCGCACGGGAACCCGGCCACGGGTCCCATTGCGCATGCGCGCGTTCACGGGTGCGGTCACGCATGGGCACGCGCGCGCACTCCCGCTGGTGTCAGGCGGGCTATTTAAACCTGCCTGTCACACTCCATCCCCGCTGTCTGCTCTACAGCGCTCTGTGATTGTTACCTGATCTGATCTGTGTTTCCTGTTATCTGACTCGGCTTCCTGTTTGACGATCCTGCTATCTGCCTGCACCAGACCCTCTTGGCTTGCCTGACCATCCCTCTGCATTACCCCTGGTACCTCTGCTGTCCGAACGTTACTGACCACCGGCTTGTTGACCCTCTGCTGTGTTCATCAGCTTCCAGTCTGCTATTACCTGCTGTTGTTCCTGGTTCCAGTCCAGCTTCCAGTCTGCTATTACCTGCTGTTGTTCCTGGTTCCAGTCCAGCGTTCCAGGCTACCTTCTGCTGTGTACCAGCCCAGCGTTTCAGGCTATCTTCTGCTGTGTTCCAGTCCAGCGTTCCAGTCTATTACCTGCTGTTGTTCCTGGTTCCAGTCCAGCGTTCCAGGCTACCTTCTGCTGTGTACCAGCCCAGCGTTCCAGGCTATCTTCTGCTGTGTTCCAGTCCAGCGTTCCAGTCTATTACCTGCTGTTGTTCCTGGTTCCAGTCCAGCGTTCTAGGCTATCTTCTGCTGTTGTTCCAGTCCAGTTTCCAGTCTGCTATTACCTGCTGTTGTTCCTGGTTCCAGTCCTGCATTCCAGTCTCTGTCCTCAGTATACTCCTCAGACTACTGACTCCAGAGGGTGCCACCACTACTGGACTTTCAGCAACTGTTGATCCTGCCAGGCACCCATACCACTCTTCACTCCTGGCCCTCTGTCTCCATTCCAGGGGAACGGGAGTGGGAGCTGTAAGGGAGGTCTTTTCCTGCACTTCAGGCTCACAACCTACTAGGTACGTGACAGTAGCAGACAGCCATGTCTGAGCCTGAGCAGGGAACGTCTCCCATGGAAGAACTCTGTGCACACCTGGCAGGATTGACTGAAGCAGTCAAAAATCTGCAGCAAGGATACACCAGACTGGAGGAACGATTGTTAACCCTGTCTGACCCCATTGGGGCCCAGGGAGCTTCCTCTGCTCCTGCTCCTTCAGTTGGGCCTTCCTCAACGGTGGTAATGCTCCCTCCGGAACCTAAGGTTCCCACACCTGAACGTTTCTTTGGAAATCGCCATAAGTTCAGAGCCTTCCGCAACTCCTGCGAACTATTTTTTGCTCTTCAGCCACGTACCTTTTCCCTGGAGGCTACAAAGGTGGGCTACGTGATTTCTCTACTCTTTGGTGACCCCCAAACCTGGGCCCATCGCCTCTTAGAGCAAAAGGACATATCTCTGACCAACCTCTCCACTTTCTTTGACGCACTAGGCCAGTTATATGATGACCCCCAGCTATCTGTAACTGCAGAGGCGGCTCTACACTCCCTTCAACAAGGTCGCAGAGCAGCAGAGGATTATGTGGCTGAATTCAGGAAGTGGAGTGCGGATACTAACTGGAATGATGCGGCTCTCCGTTATCAATTTCGGTTGGGACTTTCCGATTCTCTGAAGGATGAACTGGCCAGGGTGGGTACACCACAGACTTTAAATGCTTTAATCGATCTAGCTATCCAGATCGATCGACGCCTACGACAGCGCAGGTCTGAGAGAGCTATGGGGCCTTCTCATCCAACTTGGGTTACCCCTAAGGTTCCCCATCACCCATCATCAACACCACCTACCTCCACGCTTAACTTACCTGAGCCAATGCAATTAGAAGTCCTGCGACCTTCACTCACCCCAGAGGAACGACAACGTCGTCGAGCAAATAACTTGTGCCTGTATTGTGGGGAACCCAGGCACTATGTCAGGAACTGTCCCCTCAAACTCCGTAAGTGTTTATCCCTATCTAATGACTATGTGACATCTCTGGTTAAAAATACCACTCACCTTGCTCTTCCTCTTCTGCTACAGCTTCCAGGGGAGGATCTACAAATCACTGCCATTATTGACTCAGGAGCTTGCAGCTGTTTCATGGACTCTCGTTTTGCCATCCAACACCAAATACCCTTGTCACCTAAAGCCCATGGACTTTCTATCCATCTATCTGATGGGACCGCTATCAAGTCTGGATCTGTCACCCAAGAGACTATGCCAATACCCGTTTTCGTTTCCAACGTCCATCAGGAACAGCTGCGCCTGGACATTATCGCTTCACCCCTGTTCCCCATAATACTCGGCATGCCATGGTTACAGGCCCATAATCCGGACATAAATTGGATCACGGGTGAGGTGACCTTTTCCTCTCCTTACTGCCAACAGTTTTGCAGAACCCAGAACATCCAGGAGAACTCTACTCTGTTATGCCTAGATACAGATCCTAGTCTACTTCAATCCATTCCTTCTGCCTATCATGATTTCCTGGACGTATTTAGTAAACAGTGGGCAGAGGTGTTACCCCCTCACCGGGCCTATGACTGTCCCATTGAGTTACTTCCTGGTGCTGAAATTCCTTTTGGAAGAATATTTCCCCTGACTGAGGTGGAGCAAGGGGCATTGAAGGAATACATTGACGAAAACCTCAAAAGAGGCTTCATTCGTCCATCCACGTCCCCCGCAGGTGCAGGCATCTTCTTCGTGCAGAAAAAAGATAAAACCCTCAGGCCGTGTGTGGATTACCGCGAACTAAACAAAATTACTGTGAAGAATCGGTACCCTCTCCCCTTAGTACCAGAGTTGTTTCAGAGACTGGGGACGGCTACCATATTCACCAAACTTGATCTCCGTGGGGCCTACAATTTAGTTCGTATCAGGGATGGAGACGAATGGAAGACCGCTTTTCGTACCCGTTATGGACATTTTGAGTACCTCGTGATGCCTTTCGGCCTGTGTAATGCCCCTGCCACATTTCAATACTTTATTAATGATGTGTTACGTGACTTTCTAGACCTGTTTGTCATCGTCTATTTAGAGGACATATTGATTTTCTCTTGTTCCCTTGAATCCCATCGCAGGCACGTCAGAAGTGTATTGGGCCGACTTCGACAACACGGTCTATATGCAAAGGCTGAAAAATGTGAATTCGAACAGGAAAGTATTCCATTTTTAGGGTTAGTCATCTCCAGTAAGGGCATTAAAATGGACCCCCAGAAGGTCACGGCTGTTCTAGATTGGCCAGTCCCGACTGATAAGAAAGGAATCCAGCGATTCGTTGGATTCGCTAATTTTTACCGCAAATTTATTAAAGGGTTCTCAGCCATCATTGCACCCATCACACAGCTTACCAAACAGGGTACACGCTTCCATTGGTCGGCCGAGGCTCAAGAGGCTTTTGAGACTCTCAAGGGCCTTTTTACCTCCGCCTCTGTACTGAAGCATCCAGATTCCTCTCTGCCATTTATTCTAGAAGTGGATGCATCTGAAATTGCTGTAGGAGCAGTATTATCCCAAAGACAAGGAACCAAAGCCCTGCTGCATCCTGTGGCTTTCTTTTCTCGTAAATTATCCACGGCAGAGAGAAATTATGATGTAGGTGACAGAGAGTTGTTGGCAATCAAGTCAGCATTGGAGGAGTGGCGCTATCTGTTGGAAGGTGCCGCTCATCCAGTTTTAATCTTTACAGATCATAAGAACCTGGAGTATTTGAGGTCTGCAAAGAGGTTGAAACCACGTCAGGCCAGGTGGGCTCTCTTTTTCTCCAGGTTCTCCTTCCATGTCACTTACCGTCCTGGCTCCAAGAATACCAAACCTGACGCCCTGTCTAGGATGTTTCACAAACCTCAAGAGATTTCCCCTCCAGACACCATTTTGTCTCCAGGGAACTTTCTTCTACTTCAGGGAAACCTGCTTTCCCAGATTAAACAGGCCTCAGCAGAAATAGAATCTTCCATTAAGACAGAGCTCCAGGTTAAGGATGGGTTATTGTGGCATGAGAGTAGGATCTTCATACCTGAAACACTACGAGTTCCAGTACTAGAGCTTTGTCACGATCATGCGCTGGCTGGGCATTTCGGTGTGGCTAAGACCACTGATTTGGTTCAGCGCACCTTCTGGTGGCCTCAGCTGCGCAAAGATTGTAAAGCGTTTGTAGAGTCCTGTACCACCTGCCTTAGGAACAAAGGGCACAAAACAAAGGCATGGGGTCTACTAAAACCCTTGCCTGTCCCAGATAGACCCTGGAAAATGCTCTCAATAGATTTTATTGTAGAACTACCCCCGGTCGGGGGCTTCACTTCAATCTTTGTCATAGTGGACCGGTTGTCGAAGATGGCGCACTTTGTCCCAATGAAGGGTACCCCTTCAGCTACAGAAACAGCACAAACATTCATTAAAGAGGTCGTCAGGCTCCATGGGGTACCAGTTAACATCGTTTCAGATCAAGGGGTACAATTTACCTCTCGATTCTGGAGGGATTTGTGTAAAACCTTGGACATTGAACTCTCATTTTCATCGGCTTATCACCCCCAGACTAATGGGCAAACCGAAAGAACAAACCAGACCCTTGAACAATATTTGCGCTGTTTTTCTTCCTTTGCCCAAGATAATTGGATTGCTGTTTTACCATTGGCCGAATTCGCTTATAACAATTCTATTCATTCTGCTATCAATAAAACTCAGTTTTTTGCGAATTATGGTTTCCACCCCTCATTTTTACCAAACTCTCTTCCAGAATGCACAGTACCTGCAGTCCAGGAGAAATTGGATTTCTTTACCTCTAACAACCAACTTCTACAGGACACCATGACCAGAACCCAGGAGTACAACAAAGCAACCTTCGATAAAAAGAGGCGAGGTGAGCTCTTACTTGCACCTGGGGATCAGGTATGGTTGTCCACCATAAACCTCAGGTTGGCCTGCCCTTCCAAGAAATTGGGTCCCAAATTTCTTGGACCATTCCCTGTTAAACAGAGAATTAATGAAGTTGCATATGAACTTGAACTCCCGGATTCACTAAAGGTACATCCAGTTTTTCACGTGTCCTTGCTTAAACCATCTATTACTAACCCATTTCCAGGTCGAAGTACGGATCCTCCTGATCCAATCCTGGTAGATGGGGAAGAGGAATTCGAGGTGGAGGCTATCATGGACCACAGGAAAAGAGGTAACCAAAATGAATTCTTAATAAAGTGGAAGGGGTTTGGCCCAGAGGAGAATTCTTGGGAACCAGAGGATAATATTCATGCTGAAGACCTGTTACAAGCCTTTAAAACAGCTCATCCAGAGAAATTTTTTCAAAGGGGCATCCGGAGGCTGCCCCTTGGGGGGGGGGGCAATGTCATGAAGATCCTGCCAGTAACCGGCGTCCCAGGCGCACGGGAACCCGGCCACGGGTTCCATTGCGCATGCGCGCGTGTTCACGGGTGCGGTCACGCATGGGCACGCGCGCGCGCACTCCCGCTGGTGTCAGGCGGGCTATTTAAACCTGCCTGTCACACTCCATCCCCGCTGTCTGCTCTACAGCGTTCTGTGAGTGTTACCTGATCTGATCTGTGTTTCCTGTTATCTGACCCGGCTTCCTGTTTGACGATCCTGCTATCTGCCTGCACCAGACCCTCTTGGCTTGCCTGACCATCCCTCTGCATTACCCCTGGTACCTCTGCTGTCTGAACGTTACTGACCACCGGCTTGTTGACCCTCCGCTGTGTTCATCAGCTTCCAGTCTGCTATTACCTGCTGTTGTTCCTGGTTCCAGTCCAGCTTCCAGTCTGCTATTACCTGCTGTCGTTCCTGGTTCCAGTCCAGCGTTCCATCCTACCTTCTGCTGTGTACCAGCCCAGCGTTCCAGGCTATCTTCTGCTGTGTTCCAGTCTAGCGTTCCAGTCTATTACCTGCTGTTGTTCCTGGTTCCAGCCCAGCGTTCCAGGCTACCTTCTGCTGTGTACCAGCCCAGCGTTCCAGGCTATCTTCTGCTGTGTTCCAGTCCAGCGTTCCAGTCTTTTACCTGCTGTTGTTCCTGGTTCCAGTCCAGCGTTCCAGGCTATCTTCTGCTGTTGTTCCAGTCCAGTTTCCAGTCTGCTATTACCTGCTGTTGTTCCTGGTTTCAGTCCTGCATTCCAGTCTCTGTCCTCAGTCTACTCCTCAGACTACTGACTCCAGAGGGTGCCACCACTACTGGACTTCAGCAACTGTTGATCCTGCCAGGCACCCATACCACTCTTCACTCCTGGCCCTCTGTCTCCATTCCAGGGGAACGGGAGTGGGAGCTGTAAGGGAGGTCTTTTCCTGCACTTCAGGCTCACAACCTACCAGGTACGTGACATCTTCTTTCAATGCTCAATATCATTTTTTGGATTAAGTTGGTGTTTACACTGAAATGGGGGTTATTTACTAAAGGCAAATCCACTTTGCACTACAAGTGCACTTTCAGTGAAGTTTCAAGTGCAGTTTCAAGTGCACTTGTAGTGCAAAGTGGATTTTCCTTTAGTAAATAACACCCACAGTGCTTTATAATTTGCCACAATCATGCCATTTTCGTGACTCTGCAAAATTCATTCATGGTGATGAAAATGATGTATATTTTTAACAGTAATGCATTACATACATTAACAACAAAAACAAGGTGTCTGTGTAGCAGACCCACAACATAATAATAGTTCGCTGAAGAAGAGATTGTCACCTTATGTATCAAATAAATTACGTTTGCACTATTGAAGAAAATGTAAAAAAAAAAAAAGAAGCCCATTGGAGAACCTAGGAGACAACTAAAAGAAACACAAGCAGTAAATCAAAGGAAATATTATTTCAGTTTTAATAAAAAAATTTTTTTGTAAAATGTTTATTAAACATTTTCTGGCATATCAATGGCCCCCCTACCCGCAAAGTACTCCATAAGTTTTATATG
Organism: Lithobates clamitans; assembly: GCA_037952925.1. Taxonomy (NCBI): domain Eukaryota; kingdom Metazoa; phylum Chordata; class Amphibia; order Anura; family Ranidae; genus Lithobates; species Lithobates clamitans. The sequence continues at coordinate 6,385,305 of JBBGZY010000458.1, forward strand.
GACCTCACGTACACTTTGGGGGGCAAGCACTGAAAACCAGATACGATACCCACAAGCACAAACTGAAGAGCAGTAACGATCGGAAAAGCACGAGACTGAAAAGCACGAATCGTCTCTCACCAAACTTCTACTAACATGAGATTAGCAGAAGGAGCTGTCAGAGAAGTTACCCGATTGGGCGCCTGTGCACCGGGGCGCGTTGGCGCTCGTGTCTCTGTGCGTGCCGGGGCGCGTGTTCCTGGGGGCACCGGAGTGTCTGGGCTGACCAGCCGTGGCGTGCAGGGTGGCATCCGGGCGTGCGTGTGTACGTGCGTTCGCGCTAGCGCACGTCCGCCTATGGGCGTTACCGCGGGCGTGCCCGGTGGTGTGGGCGTGCACGCCGGTGTCGAGGGCGCGCTCGGGCGCGTGCGGGGGCGCCTTGGCGAATCGGCGCGTGCACGAGCGCGGCGTTTGGCGCCAATCAGCCTATTTAAGCCTGCCTCTACCCTGATTAGGTGCTGCCTGATCAAACAGCTCTGTACCTTGTTCTGTGATCTTCCTGTGTTCCTGTATCTCCGTAGTTTGACCCGTTGTGACCCGGCTTGCCTTTGGACCTCCCTTGATTGCTGCCTGAACCCGACCCGGCTTGTTTGACCTTGTTTCTGCCTACTCCCTTGTACCGTTGCCGCCAGCCCGTTGCCGACCTCTGCCTGTGTGTGACCAGCCTGATTAGCTCCTGCTCAGCATCTGCTCCATCAGTCTTGAAGCTCTACTGGTTGCTTGCCAGACCACCTTGCTCCAGGACCCTAACATCAGGCCCTCATACCATTCCGCATTCGTGGGCCTCCTGTCTACTCTACCAGGGGCCCCGAATCGGATACGTAAGGGAGCCTACCCTCTGCCCAAGCGGACTCACCTGTCTGGTAAGTGTGGGACCTGACAGGAGCCCAAAGGGTGGCGCACTTGGTATTGAGCTTCCCTTTTCTAGTGCTGTTGTACGTGTTGTACGTCACCGCGTTCTTGACGTTCGGAATTTCCGACAAGATTTGGGTGACCGTGTGTATGCAAGACAAGTATGAGCCAATATCCGTCGGAAAAAAAAACATGGATTTTGTTCTCGGAATGTGCGATTGTGTGTACACATAAGACTCAAGATTCTACCATTCACAGATTACAGTCTTGTGGGAAACTCTGACAGCATGCTTTCATAGACCACATACTGTACACACTGCTCTCTGTAGTAGCTAAAGGTTTGGTAAACCAGGTAATTTCACTTGTATAGGTTGTGCAAACATTGACTCACTTTCTCTTCAGATTAGTGTGTTCTTTAGAACTGCCTTTGTTGTGTCATCGCTTTAGCTAATCCATAGTGTTTTGGGAATCCTTTGTGGTGTACTATTATTTTTATTTAAAACAACAGTTGTTTTATGTATATTTTTTTGAACATATATACATATACAGTATACAGCGGGTAACATGGGTATTGAACACGTCACCATTTTTCTAGGTAAATAAATTTCTAAATGTCCTATTGACCTGAAATTTTCCCCACATGTTGGTAATAATCCATGCAATCCATACATACAAAGAAACAAAAACAAATAAGTTCAGAAATTAAGTTATGTGTAAAAAAATGGAATGACACAGGGAAAAAGTATTGAACACATGAAGAAAGGAAGGTGCAAAAAGGCATTGAAAGCCAAGACACCAGCTGAAATCTATTAGTAATTGGACAGCAATCCTGCCCCTTGACAGTCTTAACTGATGGCCTCTAAAAAGGTGTCTCATTACCAAGGTGTCACAAGAAAAATCTCATGATGGGTAAAAGCAAAGAGCTCTCTCAAGACCTTTGCAACCTTGTTGCTGCAAAACATACTGATGGCATTGGTTACAGAAGGATTTCTAAACTTCTGAATGTTCCAGTGAGCACTGTTGGGACCATAATCCAGAAGTGAAAAGAACAAAATTTCACCATAAGCCAGCCACGACCAGGTGCTCCTCACAAGATTTCTGACAGAGGGGTGAAAGGAATTATCAGAAGATTTGCTGGAGAGCTTCAGAAAAACCTGGAATTAGCAGGTATGCCATAATACACAACATGTTTGGAGGTCAAATGTCACTGCACATCACCCCAAAAACACCCCCATACCAACAGGAAAGTTTGGAGGTGAGAAAATCATGGTGTGGGGCTGTTTTTCAGCATATGGTACTGGCAAACTTCAAGTCATTGAAGGAAGGATGAATGGAAAAATGTACCAATATATTGATAAAAATCTGCTGCCATCTACCAGAATATATATATAACCAATTCGCCAAAGATATGAAAAAAATTAATCAAATATATATGTATTCAATTAGCAGCTGCAGTGAAAAATTTGCTGTGCAAATACCAATGAAAATAAATGAATACACCGCGCTACGTGCTTCACATTAGTAAATAAACAGATAGCATAGCATAATATGGCAACACTATAGTCGCTTTAAATAATAGTCCTAATCAAGTGATAATAGTGCTCGTGCTCAAGATAACGAAATCCGTGTTTCTTGGTGCTCAGACAAGGTGCCCTCACATGGATGTAAACTCACCTCTCAATATGGACCAACTATCTCTAGTATGGTCATATAGGCGTGTGGGGAGACCCCTGGAGATTTTCTTAAGCTGACGGTTCCTGGGATGGATATACCTCATGCAAGTCGATATGAAAGAAGGAACTTCATTGCGCAATACCGTTTAACCACTTAAGGACCAGCCTCATTTTGGATTTTAGGTGTTTACATGTTTAAAACATGATTATCATTTTTGAATATAAAAATAAGACAACAGTAAAGTTGGCCCAATTTTTTTATATTGTGAAATATAATGTTACGCCAAGTAAATTGATACCCAACATGTCACACTTCAAAATTGCGCCTGCTCGTGGAATGGCGTCAAACTTTTACCCTCGAAAATCTCCATAGGCAACGGTTAAAAAATTCTACAGGTTGCATCTTTTGCGATACGGAGGAGGTCTAGGGCTAGAATTATTGCTCTCGCTCTACCGGTCGCGGCGATACCTCACATGTGTGGTTTGACCACCGTTTTCATATGCGGGCGCTACTCGCGTATGCGTTCGCTTCTGCGTGCGAGCTCGTCGGGACGGGGGGTTTTTAAAAAAAATTTTTTATTTTATTATTTATTTTACATTATTTTATTTATTTTTACACTGTTTGAAAAAAAAAAATGTGTCACTTTTAGTCCTATTACAAGAAATGTAAACATCCCTTGTAATAGAAAAAAGCATGACAGGACCTCTTAAATATGAGATCTGGGGTCAAAAAGACCTCAGATCTCATATTTACTCTAAAATGCAATAAATAAATAAAAAAAAGTCATTTAAAAAAATGACATTGAAAAAAATATGCCTTTAAGCATACCTCCCAACCGTCCCGGATTGCCCGGGAAAGTCCCGCTGTGGGAGGTCTGTCCCGCGTCCCGGGCACCTTCATTCCGGGACAATACAATGTCCCGGAATCGCCCCATTGGGATCTGATGCCCCCTAAAAATTGCCGCTGCATTGCCGCTGTCCCTCACTGCCCGGCGCTGTACTGGTTCTGGCCAAGACCGCTTCATTTCACCCCCTGATGCTGCCTGGCTAACTGCCAAAACAACTGGTTGCTAGGCATGGCCCGCCTGGCGTCTAACAACCAGTGACGTCACGACGAGGAGGAGAGTGGAGCCCCAGCATTCAGTGCGAGCTGGAGGAGGATTCCTCCTCGCGCCTAAGCTCCGCCCCCGGCTCCACCCCCCAACTCCGGGTCTCCCCTGAAGGCTGTTCCTGCTCTGGAAGAAATGTAGGAGAATGTTTCCTGCATTGTCCTGTGCACACAGAATGAATCCCGCACGGCACAGCCTGACGCTGGTTTTCTCACTGTGTGGAAATTTTCTTTAATTGGAACTCGTGGCTGCTTGTCCTCATGGTGATTGGCTGCAGCACATGGCAATCATCCTCCTGTATTTGCCAACAGAACACTCCCCGTGGGGGCGGGGTCAGTTGCTGGTCTGTGCTGAAGACGAGGAGGAGGGCTTTCTGCAGGTCTGTGTATGTGTGATAGGAAAGTTGCTGCAGTTAACTTAAGCTGTTGCAGTGTCCTGGCAGATGACAGATAGATTTCTGGTGAAGCCTGTGCCCAGAATCTTAGCTCAGGTTGCAGACACAGAGCATCACTCGTTCTGTCTGTTTAATCTGTACAGGACTCTGCAGCAGGAGATAAGGAGAGTGTGTGCTGAGAACGGGGAAGTGTTCTGTGTGTGTCTCAATCTGAATTGCCCTGTTTATGTTTCCTCTCCTGAGCCCTCTGTCCACCCCCGTCCAATCCTGCGATCTCCCTGTCCACCCCCCCCCGTCCAATCCTGCGATCTCCCTGTCCACCCCCCCCTGTCCAATCCTGTGATCTCCCTGTCCACCCCCCCGTCCAATCCTGCGATCTCCCTGTCCACCCCCCCGTCCAATCCTGCGATCTCCCTGTCCACCCCCCCCGTCCAATCCTGTGATCTCCCTGTCCACCCCCCCCCCGTTCAATCCTGCGATCTCCCTGTCCACCCCCCCGTCCAATCCTGCGATCTCCCTGTCCACCCCCCCCGTCCAATCCTGCGATCTCCCTGTCCACCCCCCCCGTCCAATCCTGCGATCTCCCTGTCCACCCCCCCCGTCCAATCCTGCGATCTCCCTGTCCACCCCCCCGTCCAATCCTGCGATCTCCCTGTCCACCCCCCCGTCCAATCCTGCGATCTCCCTGTCCACCCCCCGTCCAATCCTGCGATCTCCCTGTCCACCCCCCCCCCGTCCAATCCTGCGATCTCCCTGTCCACCCCCCCCGTCCAATCCTGGGATCTCCCTGTCCACCCCCCCCCCGTCCAATCCTGCGATCTCCCTGTCCACCCCCCCCGTCCAATCCTGTGATCTCCCTGTCCACCCCCCCTGTCCAATCCTGCGATCTCCCTGTCCACCCCCCCGTCCCATCCTGTGATCTCCCCGTCCAATCCTGCGATCTCCCTGTCCACCCCCCCCCCGTCCAATCCTGCGATCTCCCTGTCCACCCCCCCGTCCAATCCTGCGATCTCCCTGTCCACCCCCCCCGTCCAATCCTGCGATCTCCCTGTCCACCCCCCCCGTCCAATCCTGCGATCTCCCTGTCCACCCCCCCGTCCAATCCTGCGATCTCCCTGTCCACCCCCCCGTCCAATCCTGCGATCTCCCTGTCCACCCCCCCCGTCCAATCCTGCGATCTCCCTGTCCACCCCCCCTGTCCAATCCTGCGATCTCCCTGTCCACCCCCCCCGTCCCATCCTGTGATCTCCCCGTCCCATCCTGTGATCTCCCCGTCCAATCCTGCGATCTCCCTGTCCACCCCCCCGTCCCATCCTGTGATCTCCCCGTCCAATCCTGCGATCTCCCTGTCCACCCCCCCCCCCCCCGTCCAATCCTGCGATCTCCCTGTCCACCCCCCCCCGTCCAATCCTGCGATCTCCCTGTCCACCCCCCCGTCCAATCCTGCGATCTCCCTGTCCACCCCCCCCCGTCCCATCCTGTGATCTCCCCGTCCAATCCTGCGATCTCTCCGTCCAATCCTGCGATCTCTCCGTCCAATCCTGCGATCTCTCCGTCCCACCCTGCGATCTCCCCGTCCCACCCTGCGATCTCCCCGTCCCACCCTGCGATCTCCCCGTCCCACCCTGCGATCTCCCCGTCCAATCCTGCGATCTCCCCGTCCCACCCTGCGATCTCCCCGTCCCACCCTGCGATCTCCCCGTCCCACCCTGCGATCTCCCCGTCCAATCCTGCGATCTCCCCGTCCAATCCTGCGATCTCCCCGTCCAATCCTGCGATCTCCCCGTCCCACCCTGCGATCTCCCCGTCCAATCCTGCGATCTCCCCGTCCCATCCTGCGATCTCCCTGTCCACCCCCCCATCCCATCCTGGGGTCTCTCTGGACATGTGGCCCCATCCAGTGCGCTGCGTGTCTTCAGAGGTCAGGATGTATGCAGAAACATAAGAGAGTTTCTCAGTCCAACTGTATTCAACTACATTACATTCTTCTAATAAACTTTAAGCAAAATACTCTAAAAATAGTGTAAAAATAGACAGACTTTTGTTAAATTGAGATATATTATAGTGATGTAAACATGTCTCCAATATGATTGACCACACCTCTTAAACCACAACCAAATGGCCACGCCCTTTTTTGCTGGCCACGCCCACTTCTCGGCATGGTGCGCTGCGCTCTCCACACATCGGATCTTCTAAGTGTCCCTCATTGTCAAGTTCAAAAGTTGGGAGGTATGCTTTAAGAGGCGTGGGCTGAAGTGACGTTTTGACGTCGCTTCCGCCCAGCAGTGTCATGAAGACGAGTGGGCGCCATCTTAGCCTCACTCGTCTCCAGGCACAGAAGGGAGACGGACGCGATCGCCACCGCCGCTACTGACCACTCTGGTAAGCGGAGGAGGGCACCGGATCGTGGCTGGGGGGCCCCTCTCCCACCACCAATAAAAGTGATCTCGCGGTGAATCCGCCGCAGAGACCACTTTCATCAGAAAGCCGGCCGCCGCACGAAAACGGGGATACCGGGGTTATGGCAGCTAGCTGCTGCCATAACAACGATATCCGCTGACAAACTTTGGATGTACATCGGCGTGCGGCGGTCCGGAAGTGATTAAAAAGGTTTATTCAAAACTTAAAATCAAAATAGTTTAACTCACATGTAAGGGTAAAATAAGGGGATTTCCGCGCTCACAGACTTAGGTGTGCAGCCTCCCCTTAAACAGCCCTTCTAGAGGGTGACTAGTACTGGAGAGTCTTTTACAAAAAATATAGGGGTAAGTGGCGCTACCTTTATTGGGGTATCTAATGTGAAAAATTGTGCTAAATGTGTAATTAAGAGCATCCGCACTGAAAGATATAAAATAAAAAAATAAATAAACTATTTGCATGGATGTGGCCCCACACCTGTGTGAAGAGGGGAATCTAATCTAAGAAGTCCCCTTTAGGATATGTGTATCAAACCAGTTAGTTAATCATACGTGAAAACTATTATAAAGCATGTATTTAATACCCTCCATCCATCCAGGGACCTAATAGGTAATTGATGAGAGGAGTATTAAATGATAAATCAACAAACCAAACGTTATAGGTAATTAGTGACCACATGAGGCATGAAAAAGTCCTTATGAACGTAAGAGTCCAATCCCACATGTGAGAAAAAAATGTAAATTGTATATAAATAATTCCAGTAGAAAAACTTTAACAGTTCCAACATGACATCATATCTATATGAAAAAATGTTCCAACAGAAAGGTGTATCTATAATGTGTTCCAGTGGTGTTCCAAGAGTATTCTTTAAAGTTAGTGACTTTTGTGCAGATATTCAGCTATCATCCAGTGACTTGCGGTGCTCCCCCTCAAGGATCCCCACTCACCAGCTCCCTATACCCCTGCAGGGGTAATAGGCATGTAGTGTTGCACTCTGGTATGGTGTCCTAGGTTCCAATGAGGTTGTTCCTGGGTCCTCCCGCTTCAGCCACAAAACCCGTCCGTAGTAAGGTAATCCACATAGGAAAGGAAACAGGGCTCCCGTAGTGTATTACCTTTTTAAAATGCGCCGCTCAGCTGACGGCCTGGAATTCACTAGCTCTCTGTGTGCACACCACTAAAACGCAGTGTGAAGGCTTGGCTTGGTTTTTTGTTTTGTTTTTTATTTTTATTTTATTTACCCCGTTATGTTGGGCATTTAACTTTTCAATAAAGTACATTTTAAAAACGTAATATACTACGGGAGCCCTGTTTCCTTTCCTATGTGGATTACCTTACTACGGATGGGTTTTGTGGCTGAAGCGGGAGGACCCAGGAACAACCTCATTGGAACCTAGGACACCATACCAGAGTGCAACACTACATGCCTATTACCCCTGCAGGGGTATAGGGAGCTGGTGAGTGGGGATCCTTGAGGGGGAGCACCGCAAGTCACTGGATGATAGCTGAATATCTGCACAAAAGTCACTAACTTTAAAGAATACTGTTGGAACACCACTGGAACACATTATAGATACACCTTTCTGTTGGAACATTTTTTCATATAGATATGATGTCATGTTGGAACTGTTAAAGTTTTTCTACTGGAATTATTTATATACAATTTACATTTTTTTTCTCACATGTGGGATTGGACTCTTACGTTCATAAGGACTTTTTCATGCCTCATGTGGTCACTAATTACCTATAACGTTTGGTTTGTTGATTTATCATTTAATACTCCTCTCATCAATTACCTATTAGGTCCCTGGATGGATGGAGGGTATTAAATACATGCTTTATAATAGTTTTCACGTATGATTAACTAACTGGTTTGATACACATATCCTAAAGGGGACTTCTTAGATTAGATTCCCCTCTTCACACAGGTGTGGGGACACATCCATGCAAATAGTTTATTTATTTTTTTATTTTATATCTTTCAGAGCGGATGCTCTTAATTACACATTTAGCACAATTTTTCACATTAGATACCCCAATAAAGGTAGCGCCACTTACCCCTATATTTTTTGTAAAAGACTCACATGTAAGGGTGCCTGTGGCTTGGCACCCAGTGTAAATAGCAGGTGATTTTTTGAGGAAATCAGCCTATAAACAATGGTAGACTGCTGGCGCGTTTGATGCTTGATTCCCGGAAACAAATGGTGGGCGGAAGTGTGTCGCGATGACATGATGAAGCCTCGACGCGTTTCAGCCAATCAAATTGGCCTTCATCAGGAAGCTCCAGAGCACTATTATCACTTGATTGGGACTATTATTTAAAGCGACTATAGTATTGCGATATTATGCTATGTTATCTGTTTATTTACTAATGTGTAGCACTTAGTGTGGTTTATTCATTTATTTTCATCTACCAGGATGATGAAGATGAAACGAGGGTGGACATTTCAGCAAGACAATGATCCCAAACACAAAGCCAAGGAAACTCTCAATTGGTTTTAAAGAAAGAAAATAAAGCTGCTAGAATGGCTCTGACTTGAATCCAATAGAAAATCTATGGAAAGAACTAAAGATCAGAGTTCATTTATTTATATATAGTATATATATATATATATATATATATATATATATATATATATATATATATATATATATATATATATATATATATATATATATATATATATATATATATATATATACGCAGTTTATATACAATGTTTTTTATTGCATTTGTAAACGAGGAGCTAGAATTAAAGAAAAAGAACCAAAGACATTGTAAGAGCAGATGCTGAACCAAAACGAATTATCAATACATACACACAAATAAACATTTAGAAGTGTGGAATGGTGGACATTACTTAGATTCCCTGGTGACATTTGATGTTTTTCCCACTGCACTGTACAGCCTAATATGCAGCATACTATTGTTGCAACGCCTGACCAAATACTCATCTGCTTGTGTAGCGTATGGTGCTTTCCAATATACATTTTGTAGCTTAGCCTTAACAATTACATTGGTATTGAACACATTCTAAGGGTACATATTTAATTCAACCCAAAGCATCTCATAAACAAAAGGGCCATTTAGGGAACACTTAGGAAAATATAACTATAGAGCAATGTTCCATCTGCAAAGCAATGCTCTGTATTTGATTGCTATGCATAAGATAACAGAACAGTATATAGACCAAGGTGAGTGAGATCACCATATAAATCTAGAAAATCATTAAATAAGTGACATTGCAATTATAGCCATGCATTCCTGCTGCTGAAAAAGAATGTAAACAAACTCAGATTAGAATATTTGTGTATCAATGAGTACGTTATCGAGTTTAAATATTATGTGAATTAAAATAAACTCAGTTAAAAAAATCACTTAAAGCTTATCTAACCTAAAACTAAAATATTATAGCTCTTGATCATGCCAGAAATGCAGTGTCCTTGTCACTTCCTGTGAGGTTAATTTTTCACAGACGTTAGAATCTGCATTTTTTTACTCCAAATGACTCCGAACCCCTGTAAAATGATTTATTTTTTGAAAGCAGAGGCCCTGGAGAATAAAATGGTTGCAGTTGCATTTTTGTTTATGTGATACAATATTTGTGCAACTGTTTATCAAAGGCAAAGAAATTCACCAAAATGAGTCTTAGTGTACACAAACACAATATAATACCTAATTTTTTGTAAAATATAAAAGATGGTGTTGGATTAAAGTGGTTGCAAACCCTTACCTCACATATACCCAGTGAAAAGAAAGCTTCAGATGATACACATAGATTAAACCAATCCTCCTACATAGGTTTTACTTGTTTATCTGCAGTCTTCTCCTCTGTACATCCCCTCAAAAGGGCTGATTGTGTTAAAAATCTTTCTTCTTCTGTCAGGAGCGAGCAGAGAGACTACAGTTATATTGTGTGAGAGCTGATTGGAAGAAAGGAATTACCCCCCCCCCCCCTTCACACAGCAGAAGAACTGTGTTCTGAATAGACCAGCTCCTTTCTGAGCTCCCCCCCTCCCGACACAAAGGGGTCGTGCCTGCACTGCATGGGTTAATTTTTCATTTATTCCTAGGGGAGAGCAGAGATATACTTACCTAATCCTCCTATTCTCCCAGCACAAGGTCCCTGAAGCTCCTGTTCCTTCGTGGTCTAGCAGCCTTGTGCGGTGGAATATTCCTGATGTCATCACGTCCATAGACCTGCTATGGATGTGATGACGTCAGGAACAGTCGACTGCTGGATCATGGGGGAGCACCATTTGCCACTGGAGCGGAGGATCAGTTGAGTGTAAGCTTTCTGGTCACCCCTGGACAAAACAAGCAATTAACCCATGCAATGCGGGTACAGCCGCACTGCATAGGAAAACATTTTTTTGCCCGGACTTGGGCTTAAAAAAATAAATATTTCCTACCTTTTAGATTTTTCTCTGGATAAAGTGTCATTCCAAATTTAACCACTTTTTACCCCCTTCCTGACCAGGCCATTTTTTGTGATACAGCACTGCATTGCTTTAACTGACAATTGTGCTATTGTGCGACACTGTACCCAAATAAAATTGATGTCCTTTTTTCCCCCACAAATAGAGCTTTCTTTTGGTGGTATTTGATCACCCCTGCGGTTTTTATTTTTTGCACTATAAACAAAAAAATACTTACAATTTTGGAAAAAAAATACTTTTTACTTTCTGCTATAAAACATACCCAATAAAATTTTTAAAAAAATCTAATTTCTTCATCAATTTAGGTCAATATGTATTCTGCTACATATTTTTGGTAAAAAAAATTCCCAATAAGCGTACATTTATTGGTTTGCGCAAAAGTTATAGCGTCTACAAACTATGGGATTTTTTTATGGAATTTTTATTTATTTATTTTTTTTACTAGTAATGGCTGTGATTAGCAATTTTTAACAGGACTGCGAGATTGCAGGGGACAAATTGGATACATGACACTTTTGACACTTTTTGGGGACCAGCAGAATTATTATGCCCTGTACACACGGTCGGATTTTCCAATGGAGAAAGTGCAATCGGATTGTGTTGTCGGTAATTCCGATCGTGTGTGGGTTCCATCTGACTTTTTCCATCGGAATTTCCGACACACAAAGTTTGAGAGCAGGCTATAAAATTTTCCGACAACAAAATCCAATCCTTTAAATTCCGATCGTGTGTAGAGAAATTCGACGCACAAAGTGCCACGCATGCTCAGAATAAATTAAGAGACGAAAGCTATTGGCTATTGCCCCGTTTATAGTCCCGACGTACGTGTTTTACGTCACCGTGTTCAGAACGATTGGATTTTCCGACAACTTTGTGCGACCGTGTGTATGCAGGACAAGTTTGAGCCAACATCCGTCGGAAAAAATCCGATGGATTTTGTTGTCGGAATGTCCGATCAATGTCCGACCGTGTGTACAGGGCATTAGAGTGATTAGTGCTAACAAAAAATGCACTGTTAAAGTACTAATGACACTGACAGGGAAGGGGTAAACATCAGGGGCGATCAAAGGGTTAAATGTGTCCCTAGGAAGTGCTTTCTTACTGTGCTTTGATTAAAGAATGTTATGGAATTATTTCTGATTTGGACTCTAAAAACAGAAGTTAATACTGCAGCTGCAGGAACAGATTCACAGGACACAATCACTGTGTTTAAAATGTCCGTTTATAGCCAAGGTTTATTATTACATGTTATTTTATACATAGACAAGAAAGGGGTAGTGTGAGATGTTATTAAAAACGAACAAATAGAAATATGTTATTAAAAGCTAACAAATAGGAATATATTATTAAAAGCTAGCGAATAGAACAATTGCAAAAGTAAAACCTTGAGAGGGGAGGGGAGAGTAGAGACAGAGAGAGCTTCTAGCAGAAGATGTGTCTGTGTGTTAGGTGAAGGTTAGAGAACACATTTCTTTTTCTTTCAATCATTTTTTTTATTTTATTGAGGTTTTCACATATACAGAAAAATACAATCCCAAAAAGGGAAAAAGACAAATTCCCCAACATGACCTAGTATACATCAAAGTGTAGCTTACAAAATGGTTACCTAATTCCAATAATATACCAAAAATCATATTTAAACTTTAAACATAAAATATATTCTTAACCCCAGTTGAGCTAGAAGACACCGTCCCCACTCTCAGACACCCCATCTAGGATCTAACTGTGTCAACAGATGGGCTTGGCGCCCCCCTCCTCGCTTTCTTCCCTCCATTCTAGTGTACCAATACAAAATTTCAACTTTAACCCTTTGTTTCTCACTTGCGAACCGCCGCTCTTTACCCCCCGCTACCAGCCCCCACCCCCCTCCCCCCCAACCCTGTGCAAACGTAATGCTACTCCCACACACACAGCATTGCTAATTATGTTAAGGGGAAAGATGTATTCATACTTTCCTTATTCTCTTTCCTCTTAATTCCCCCTCCCTCTCTCTCCTCACAGTAACCCACCACCTATAAACTAATGTTTGAAATTAAAATCCTGTATTCATATAATTGCAGCTTTGTAGATTCCAACAACATATTTCTACTCTATTCTCCTCTCTCAATCCCTCATGGGGACAACCCATATTATCCAGCCAGGACTTCCACATCTTTAAAAATCTATCAAAATTCCCTCTTCTAGTATATACCACTTTTGTCTTCCACACTGTAGTATTTACCACCTTAACCCAATCTTCAGATGCCGGTGGACTCCTTGATTGCCAATTTTGCACAATCAATTTTCTGGCTTGGAATAGGCACCTTGATATTACTGTTTTGGTGTTTGCATTCCAATTTCCTCCATATATCCTAACACGCATATTCTATCTACAGAAAACATTTCAACAGCATGAACAAAATAGAGTCTCTTGTGCTTAAATGAACAATACAGTGAAAGTCCATGTCATTTCCCTCCTTTTGTTTATTTTACACCATTCTTCTCCACGTTACATTCAGCCGATTGCTGGTAACTCCTGTTACATTGGCGCGGAGAGACTACGTCCTGTTCAGCTCTCTCCTAGTTTTCTCAGGGCTAGTGGACCATTTGTTGGTACAGTGGGTAGTCACACAGAGGCACAGCCTGATGAGGAAGTAAATGACAAATATGAGAAATAGGAACATCACAATGTAAGTGCCTAGTTTCTGTAACCATGTTGCTATGCTATATAAAAAGTCACCAAAGCCTCATAATTCCTTAAAGGGGTTCCATCCATCTTTAGCAATATCTCTGGCCATATTCTGTAGTTATTTTATTTTAGCAAGATGCCTTTTAATAATGTCCTCATTATCAGAAATGTATATACAACAGTCAGTGTGAAATACCTTACACATCCCACCTTGAGCTGCAGTGAGATAATTTAGCGTTAATCTGTGCTCTAATACTACTTTTTTAAGCTGAGCCATTTCTTCATTTAATAAACCTATATCCGTGGTAGTAAGGTTAATAATCTCATCTACAATTCTAGTGTAATTATTTATTCTTTTCATTGCTTCAATTCCCCATCCTGTCCAGGAAGGGAACCATGACCATGCCATGTCACCTTCAGTGAACAGTTCTCTTTTGAACACTAAAGGGTATTCTGGACTTTGACCTGGTTGTACTATATCTTTGCGAACAGCCTAGCTGCTAACTTCCCAAGATAACATATACCTGTAACATTAGTAGGAAACCAGGTGTAAGCTTTATCTCCACATGTATAATATAACCCTCTACATATGGATGGTATGCCTGCTCCTAAAAAACTGGAAGCAATAACATGGAATCTCAGGTAACCGATATATTCACATATTGGGAACTGTGAGCAATTTGTACTATGAAGGGTTCTATTTAGTTCTGGGATATAATAATATTGACCATAGTTTCCTCCATAAACTGTAATCTTTGCTCCAATGCAATATGAATTGCCCAACCATGTACATATAATGTTAAACGGGCATGTAATGTTTAGACAAATCTGTGAAGTGTCTATCTCTTTTGAAACCATCAAAGTTACTGATCTGTGCTCATTAGCTGTGGAGACGATGTATTAGCTATATATTCTGGTCCTGTTTAGATCAGTGAAGTTGAGAAGCATTGCTATCATGGGTATTGTTCCTGTTTGGGGATGTAAGTGAGAACACACCCAGCAGTTACTAGCATTGCTATGGGTTGTATACAATTTTAGTCTGTGTCTGTGGTATGGAGACGAGTGAGGGGAAGATGGCCCCCACCCGTCTCCATACCATAGGAGGGTGGAAGCGACGTCATAACGTCTGCTCCGCCCATATGTCTTAACCGATTCCCGACCGGCGCACGCTGATGTATGTCGGCAGAATGGCATGGCTGGGCAAATGGGCGTACCCGTACGTCCCTTTAAATTTGCTGCCATGCCATTGCGTACGCGCCGGCTGGGAGCTCCGTGAGTCGGGTTGTGGGTCCCGTGGGCTCGTTCGCCACGGGGATACCAGCGATCACCTCACGGAGAGCATGAACGGGGAGATGCTAATGTAAACAAGCATCTCCCTCGATCTGTGCTCATTTGCTGTGGAGACGATGTATGAGCTATATATTCTGGTCCTCTTTAGATCAGTTAAGTTGAGAGGCATTGCTATCATGGGTATTGTTCCTGTTTGGGGATGTAATTGAGAACACACTCAGCAGTTACTAGCGTTGCTATGGGTTGCATACAATTTTAACATTTGGATGAATGGGTTATTTTTCCATGCCACATCATTTTTTTTAAAGGATATCATAACTTCAGGATTTTCTTGCAGTGATTGTTGTGAATCCAGATGGGCTTTCCTTCCAACTTGATAGTGGAACCGGTTGTCAAAAGCACCAAATGTGGTCTGTCAAATTTTGGTTCTAGCCGGCATTTAGAGTTCTGCATTCCCGATGATCCCGATCAAAGAGCGGTTCCTTCTGGATACTCTGCCAAACTCCTGAAATGACTCGCCAACTGTTATGGAATTACTTCTGGCTTTAGAGTCCCAATCAGAAATAATTCCATAACAAGGAAAACGGAGAGCTGTGTTTCTGCTTAGCAGATGCACAAAATCTCCATTTTCCCCTCTGGCAGAACGGCGATCTGCCTTGTTTACATCAGTAGAACACCGTTCTGCCTCTCCTCAAAACTATCGGCAGGTCCCGCTGAGTCCAACTCTGGCTCCGGCAGCGTGCATGCCCCCGACCCAATGAAAAAATCACGTACCTGTACCTTGCACTTAAGGGCCGCCCTGCCGCAGTATATGTATGTGGGGCGGTCTTTAAGTGGTTAAAGCATTTCTGAACCATTTCAGATCAAGTCTGTCCCCATAGAAAAGCTAAGGAATAGCTGAGTTTCCTCTTAGAAGAACATGAAATGGAGAAGCCCAGCTTTTAAATATACTTTACAACCTTATGTTAAGAGTAAAAGGAAGAGCTTGATAGGCCACTAAGAGCCAACTAAATCAGTCAACATCCCAAACAGCGACTATAAAGAAACTTAACCAAAACAGGGACTTTGAGGACAGATAGGGGAAAGGTAAGAGTAAGAAGCATAATATTAGTAAAAAGTATAACAAAAGTTTATTGGTTACAATTAATAAAATGTTCCCAAAATGTGGACGTATGTATAAAAAAGATAACAACATAATTTGACATATATGCAAAAAAGCACCCTGATCAAAGTGGGAGTGGGAGTCCACCAGGATTGTGAAGGTGTTCACAGCTTGACCAGAAAACAGCGTGTTTCGGAAATTTTATATAATTTTCCTTTCTCAGGGGAGAGGATGAGGGTGCAATATGTCTCCAAAAGTAATCATCATGGGTAATAACCACTTACCGACCGGCTCCTGTACATATACGTCTGCACTTTAAAGATGGATATCTCGGTAACGGCAGCAGCTGCTGCCACAACCGAGGTATCCATCTTTTCAGGAGCCGGTCGTGTTTACGATAATGGTGGTCTCTGCGGTGGATTCGCAGCGAGATCACTGTTATCGACGAAGGGAGAGGTGCCACCCCCCTCCCACCACACTCCCGTGCCCTCCGCCGCTTACTGGAGCTGTCGGTAGCCACGGAGGCGATCGGGACCTGTCATGTCTGTGGTATGGAGACAAGTGAGGGGAAGATGGCCCCCACCCGTCTCCATACCATAGGAGGGCGGAAGCGACATCATAACATCAGCTCCGCCCATACGTCTTAACCGGTTCCCGAACGTCGCACGCCAATGTACGTCAGCAGAATGGCATGGCTGGGCAAATGGGCGTATTCGTATGTCCCTTTAAATTTGCCACCGTGCCATTGCGTGCGTGCCAGCCGGGAGCCCCGTGAGTCGGGTTGTGGATCCCATGAACTCGATTGCCGCGGGGATACCCGTGATCACCTCACGGAGAGGACGAACGGGGAGATGCTAATGTAAACAAGCATCTCCCCGTTCTGCCTAGTAACAGTGTCACTGATCTCTGCTCCCTGTGATGGGGAGCAGAAATCAGTGACATGTCACACGTAGCCACGCCCCCCCACAGTTAGAAACACTCCCCAGGACATACTTAACCCTTATGCTGCCCCCTAGTGGTTAACCCCTTCACCGTCAGTGTCATTTACACAGGAATTAGTGCATTTGTACAGCACTGATTGCTGTATAAAGGACAATGGTCCCAAAAATGTCCGATGTGTCTGCCATAATTTCGCAGTCACGATAAAAATCGCAGATCGCCGCCATTACTAGTAAGAAAAAGAATAATAAAAATGCCATAAAACTATCCCCTATTTTGTAAACGCTATAACTTTTGCGCAAACCAATCAATAAACGCTTATTGCGTTTTTTTTTTTTACCAAAAATATGTAGAAGAATACGTATCGGCCTAAACTGAGGAAAAAAAATTTTTTTAAAATATTTTTTGGGGATATTTATTATAGATATTATATTATTTATTAAGTAAAAAATAATGCGTTTTTTTCAAAATTGTCGCTATTTTTTTTGTTTATAGCGCAAAAAAAACCGCAGAGGCGATCAAATACCACCAAAAGAAAGCTCTGTTTGTGTGGAAAAAAGGATGTCAATTTTGTTTGGGAGCCACGTTGCACGACCGCGCAATTGTCAGTTAAAGCGACGCCATGCCGAATCGCAAAAGACGCTCTGGTCAGGAAGGGGGTAAATTCTTCCGGGGCTGAAGTGGTCAAAAGGCCATTTTTTTGTTGTCATTTTTTCAAATGACAAAAAATTTTTTTTTTTTGCATTTAAGTCCAAATATGAGATCTGAGGACTTTTTGACCCCAGATCTCATATTTAAGAGGACCTGTCATGCTTTTTTCTATTACAAGGGATGTTTACATTCCTTGTAATAGGAATAAAAGTGATCCAATTTTTTTAAAAAAGAAAACGGTGAAAAAGTAAATAAAATAAAGTAAAATAAATAAGAAAAACTTTTTTTTTTAAAGCGCCCCGTCCCGATGAGCTTGTGCGCAGAAGTGAACGCATACGTGAGTAGTGCCCGCATATGAA
Organism: Lithobates clamitans; assembly: GCA_037952925.1. Classification (NCBI taxonomy): domain Eukaryota; kingdom Metazoa; phylum Chordata; class Amphibia; order Anura; family Ranidae; genus Lithobates; species Lithobates clamitans. The sequence continues at coordinate 6,403,239 of JBBGZY010000458.1, forward strand.
AACGGTAGTCAAACCACACATGTGAGGTATCGCCGCAATTGTTAGAGCGAGAGCAATAATTCTATATATATATAAACATCAGGTGGGTTACCCTCTTCTCTTTCAATCCTTATTCAATCAAGGCACCGTCAGGGTAGACTCCCAAGCTTCCACCATATAGGATAGGTAAAACACGTGGAACGATGCTTTGATGCAAAAAGTGTCCTTTTACTGAAAATTCTTTCATTACATGATTCAAATACAAGCAAGCCACTGTACAGTTCCGAGCGCAAGTCACTCTTCATCAGGCTTTTCTGGCTGTGTGTGAAAAGCCAAACCACACTATGTTCTCTTATCAACACCCAGTCCAGTACACACCTGTGTTCACTTAACTAATTATCATAGACAAACCACTTATACACATTCAAGCATTTAACCCTACTATATAAATCCAATTCTGGTGAACCATCTTAAATTTCCTAATAAAGAATTATTTACAACAGATTCATCCTATTATGTATCATATACCATCAGCATGACATTATGGACTAACTAAACTCTCTCACTTAATTAATTAGATCTTTCAAATCATTTATCATAAATATAATAACGTTCTTGATCATGTCTCAGATCTCTTCATAGATTCCAGCTGATATTCTGCTATCTAGTATTCCCAATGGGAGCTCTTTGTGATCGATCTAAAAGAAATGTAATACATTCAAAACATAATTGTAACTACTTTTCAATCTCGTATCAAAACTTCTACACAAATAAGTATAAATCATAGTCCTTGTTCATACCGTCAGGATGCAAGGACTGTAATTTATTAATCCACCAAACCTCACGTCTTTTCAATTTCAAAATCCTATCACCCCCTCTTTTATCGTGAGGAATCTCTTCTAACACCATAAATCGTAAATCGGTGTCTTTGTGTCCCATCTCAGAAAAATGACGCGATACAGGAAGGCCTGATTGGGGATGTCTAATTGTACTACGATGTTGTGCAATACGGTCTTTGATTTTTTGGGTCGTCTCCCCCACATAAAGGAGATTACAGGGGCATGTGAGAATATAGATCACATATGATGACTGACAGGTGTAAAAGCCATTAATTATTATCTTATTGTTAGTTCTAGGATGACAGAAATTATTGCCCTTAATCATTAGGTTACATTGGATGCAATTAAGACAGGGGTAACAGCCCTTCCTTTTACTACCGAGAAAAGTCATTCTTTTCTCCTCCTGCCTATCAGGTTTGAATTCAGATCGTACCAAAAGATCGCGCAAGGTTTTATTGCGCCGATATGCTTTCATGGGAGTTAATTGAAACTCCTCTATCTGAGGATATGATCGTTCCAGTATCGTCCAATGTTTTCTCAATACATTAAAGATTTTATCACTATAACTGTTAAATTGAAAGACAAATGGAATCCTAGGTTTGTCAGATGAATATCTCTTCTTATTACAATTACCAATGGGGTTCAAAATTTTATTTAATTCCTGTCTAATTAGACCTTCTGGATAGCCCCGCTCCTTAAATTTAAAGCACATTTCATCTAATCTCTGGTCTCTTATTTTAGTATCACTCACAATCCGCATCACTCTGAGAAGTTGGCTTCTAATGATAGAACTAAAAACGTGGGGGGGATGGTAACTGTCATATCTTAATAGCTGGTTTCTGTGGGCTTAGTGTATATATCAGTTTCAATTGTCCTTGTTTTGTGTATGCCCGTATGTCTAGAAAGGAGACCGAGTTCCCACCAATGTGAATTTTGAACTGAATATTTGGTGAAATACTGTTAATCATCTCATCAAAGGTTTTGAGTGATTCAATGTTGCCCCGCCATATGGCAAAAATGTCATCTATATAGCGCCACCAGGTGGCGCAATGTTCCCGAAAAATTTCAATGACAAAAATATGTTTCTGCTCAAAATCATGCATAAATGAACAAGCATATGACGGGGCAACATTGGAGCTCATGGCAACCCCCGTCAATTGCACATAACGATCCCTGAAAAGAAAATAGTCATTATATAAAACCAAATTGAATAACTTTTCAAAAAAGGAAATCTGAGCTTCTGAGTACTCATGACAGTTCTTAATTAGGCTCAACGCTGCTTCAATGCCGGCCACATGTGGAATTGATGTGTATAGACTTGTTACATCCCAAGTGACAAGGATACATTTGTCTTGGATTTGTGGTAGGTCCCTAATTTTTGACAGAAAGTCACCAGAGTCCTTGATGTAGCATGGGGTAGTTTTCACCAAAGTATGTACAAGACCAGAATACGGGTATGTGTTGGTAACAGAAATTCATACAGGTCATGTGAAATTAACCCTTCTTTAAACGCTGGTTTTACAATACTCTCCAAGATCTTTCTAATAATCCATGTAGGGTCTGATTGCAGAGGTTTATACACTGTGTCATCATCCAATTGCCGCTTGATCTCATTCTCATACGCCTGGGGGTCCATGATGACCACCGAACCCCCTTTATCAGCAGGTTTACAAATAATATCATTCCGTTTAGTTAGTTTCCGCAACACTATTCTTTCATGAGGGGACAGGTTGTTAGGTACATGATCTTTAAAGTCCACTTGTTGTATTAAACGTTTCACATCTCGGGTGACTTCCTGTACAAACATCTCAACCGGTACATAAGTAGTGGGGGGAACAGATTTGGATTTCATCATCAGTCCCAAACTTTTATTACTCAACCTCCCTTCAAACATGTCGTTATGGACAAATGGTTTATGAAGAAAATGGACCTTCCATCTAATATTACGAAATAGGCGATACAGATCTTGATCTAACTGGAATGGATCTAGATGACTCTTAGGGCAATAAGATAAACCACGGTTAAACAGTCCTACCTCATCCGATGACAGGACCCGCCTGGAGATATTATGTACTAGGTCTCCCTTGATCGGCCACGGTTGCCTCATGTATTGCGGTATCTGTCGTGACTCCCTTCTCTGTTGTAACGGGACCTGGTTTGCATCCGAGTAGTGGACAATTCTCTCCGATCTGTTTATAAAAAATTAGATGAGGAATCGGTGTCTGTATTGGCTGAAGAATTATCGGACATTTCCCTCCTGTGGCTTCCATACTCGCCTCGTCGGTTGTATGGACGCGGCCATCGGTGTACCTGGTTCCTCTCATAATCCTCGATGTCCCGATCAAATTTGTTGCGTTTTCTGGTCTCCAGTTCGCAACGATATTTGTTAATGTTTTATCAGCCAACTCTTTACACTTATTAAACTCCTCCAAAGTCATTGCTGTGCGCAAATCTGATTCAATTTTAGTAAGTTGTTCCGACAGTGAAGCCAGTTCCTTATGTATAAATGAAATGGTTAAAGTCATTAGATCAAATGAACATTTATTAAGAATCTGCATAAATGTGCTCTTGAATTCATCATTATCACTGAATAGGGTAGGGGCCAATCGCACCCTCAAACCTCTAGGAATCCGTTGTACCCGATGGTATTCAGCTAAAGTTAGCCCGTGTAGTTCCAAAGATGTATGTTTCCTTCTTAATTTTTCCCATGTACGAGAATTGTAAATCGGGGTGTTACCCGTCAGGAAATTTCTGGACCCTGAGATCTGAGACATGATATGTGTGGTCTCTTCCTGGGTATATGAAAATGTAGCTCCATTGATATCCATCTTGAATGAAGGTAACTTACTCACTAATAAAAGTTTGGGACTGATGATGAAATCCAAATCTGTTCCCCCCACTACTTACGTACCGGTTGAGATGTTTGTACGGGAAGTCACCCGAGATGTGAAACGTTTAATACAACAAGTGGACTTTAAAGATCATGTACCTAACAACCTGTCCCCTCATGAAAGAATAGCGTTGCGGAAACTAACTAAACGGAATGATATTATTTGTAAACCTGCTGATAAAGGGGGTTCAGTGGTCATCATGGACCCCCAGGCGTATGAGAATGAGATCAAGCGGCAATTGGATGATGACACAGTGTATAAACCTCTGCAATCAGACCCTACATGGAGTATTAGAAAGATCTTGGAGAGTATTGTAAAACCAGCGTTTAAAGAAGGGTTAATTTCACATGACCTGTATGAATTTCTGTTACCAACACATACCCGTATTCCGGTCTTGTACATACTCCCCAAGATCCATAAGGACAAACATTCCCCACCAGGACGCCCGATTGTATCGGGGAGAGATTCGATCTTTGTACCCACGGCTAAATTATTGGACAGAGTGTTATCACCTTTGGTGAAAACTACCCCATCCTACATCAAGGACTCTGGTGACTTTCTGTCCAAAATTAGGGACCTACCACAAATCCAAGACAAATGTATCCTTGTCACTTGGGATGTAACAAGTCTATACACATTAATTCCACATGTGGCCGGCATTGAAGCAGCGTTGAGCCTAATTAAGAACTGTCATGAGTACTCAGAAGCTCAGATTTCCTTTTTTGAAAAGTTATTCAATTTGGTTTTATATAATAACTATTTTCTTTTCAGGGATCGTTATTATGTGCAATTGACGGGGGTTGCCATGGGCTCCAATGTTGCCCCGCCATATGCTTGTTCATTTATGCATGATTTTGAGCAGAAACATATTTTTGTCATTGAAATTTTTCGGGAACATTGCGCCACCTGGTGGCGCTATATAGATGACATTTTTGCCATATGGCGGGGCAACATTGAATCACTCAAAACCTTTGATGAGATGATTAACAGTATTTCACCAAATATTCAGTTCAAAATTCACATTGGTGGGAACTCGGTCCCCTTTCTAGACATACGGGCATACACAAAACAAGGACGGATTGAAACTGATATATACACTAAGCCCACAGATAGAAACCAGCTATTAAGATATGACAGTTACCATCCCCCCCACGTTTTTAGTTCTATCATTAGAAGCCAACTTCTCAGAGTGATGCGGATTGTGAGTGATACTACAATAAGAGACCAGAGATTAGATGAAATGTGCTTTAAATTTAAGGAGCGGGGCTACCCAGAAGGTCTAATTAGACAGGAATTAAATAAAATTTTGAACCCCATTGGTAATTGTAATAAGAAGAGATATTCATCTGACAAACCTAGGATTCCATTTGTCTTTCAATTTAACAGTTATAGTGATAAAATCTTTAATGTATTGAGAAAACATTGGACGATACTGAAACGATCATATCCTCAGATAGAGGAGTTTCAATTAACTCCCATGAAAGCATATCGGCGCAATAAAACCTTGCGCGATCTTTTGGTATGATCTGAATTCAAACCTGATAGGCAGGAGGAGAAAAGAATGACTTTTCTCGGTAGTAAAAGGAAGGGCTGTTACCCCTGTCTTAATTGCATCCAATGTAACCTAATGATTAAGGGCAATAATTTCTGTCATCCTAGAACTAACAATAAGATAATAATTAATGGCTTTTACACCTGTCAGTCATCATATGTGATCTATATTCTCACATGCCCCTGTAATCTCCTTTATGTGGGGGAGACGACCCAAAAAATCAAAGACCGTATTGCACAACATCGTAGTACAATTAGACATCCCCAATCAGGCCTTCCTGTATCGCGTCATTTTTCTGAGATGGGACACAAAGACACCGATTTACGATTTATGGTGTTAGAAGAGATTCCTCACGATAAAAGAGGGGGTGATAGGATTTTGAAATTGAAAAGACGTGAGGTTTGGTGGATTAATAAATTACAGTCCTTGCATCCTGACGGTATGAACAAGGACTATGATTTATACTTATTTGTGTAGAAGTTTTGATACGAGATTGAAAAGTAGTTACAATTATGTTTTGAATGTATTACATTTCTTTTAGATCGATCACAAAGAGCTCCCATTGGGAATACTAGATAGCAGAATATCAGCTGGAATCTATGAAGAGATCTGAGACATGATCAAGAACGTTATTATATTTATGATAAATGATTTGAAAGATCTAATTAATTAAGTGAGAGAGTTTAGTTAGTCCATAATGTCATGCTGATGGTATATGATACATAATAGGATGAATCTATTGTAAATAATTCTTTATTAGGAAATTTAAGATGGTTCACCAGAATTGGATTTATATAGTAGGGTTAAATGCTTGAATGTGTATAAGTGGTTTGTCTATGATAATTAGTTAAGTGAACACAGGTGTGTACTGGACTGGGTGTTGATAAGAGAACATAGTGTGGTTTGGCTTTTCACACACAGCCAGAAAAGCCTGACAAAGAGCGACTTGCGCTCGGAACTGTACAGTGGCTTGCTTGTATTTGAATCATGTAATGAAAGAATTTTCAGTAAAAGGACACTTTTTGCATCAAAGCATCGTTCCACGTGTTTTTCCTATATATATACATATATATAATGTTTGGGGGTTCTAAGTAATTTTCTAGCAAAAAAACTGTTTTAAACTTATAAACACCCAAATCTCAAAACGAGGCTAGTCCTTAAGTGGTTAAAAGCAAATGTATGTTAGTAGTGTGTTCCAGCAGCATATCCAGACCGGCTAAACATAACAAAGGTAGGAGCATCCAAAGAGACCAGCTCCGTGCAACATGTGGGGACCATAACAAGTAGCATATGAGTATGTCACCTCTACTGCAGAGGGAGGGTGGGAAAATTGTGGAGCACACTACTAACATACATTTTATTAATACCCATGATGATTACTTTTGTAGACATATTTCACCCTCATCCTCTACCCCAGAGGATGGACAATTATATAACATTATGCTTCTTACTCTTCCCCTTCCCCTATCTGTCCTCAAAGTCCCTGTTGGGGTTAATTTTCTTTATAGCCTTATGTTAGGACAAACGGCGTTCAAAGCTAGTTTACAACTGACATTGAGATCTGCCATCACAGTACAGACAGGGTTAATTATGGCAAATATATCTCTACAGCCTCCTCATAAACAAATGAGAACATGAGGCATATACTGTATAACATAGGTGCTATGCCAATTTGCCTGCAAAAGTGAAAATAAAATGAAGCACAAAATTCTATTTTTGTTGTGTAAATGTCTAGCTCTTTAACCCACCATGTAATGGAGATGAACAAAGGAAGGCAAACTTTTGTGACAACCAGTGTCCCCCAGTTACCTGTCTATTTATAGGGTTGCAGTTTTCTTTAGATTAGGAAGACTGCTGCCTGTTTTTGAATGTTTAGATGAACAAGTGAGTGGATTAGTGTTAGTGACATGTGTTGGGTTGTTTGTTCTCTGTTCTCTAAAGTAATAATTACCAATCTGTAAAAGCGTGTGTGATAATTACTGCAGACTTTGGTCAGAAGTTTTAATCATCGCTCCTAAAGAAGACCTACAAGGCTGTTTGTCAGAAGTGTTGCCTAAAATAGGCACATTTCCTGCAAGCTTTCCATGGCCAATATATATCATATCACACCCTAGCCATTAAATTAGAAATCCTGCAGCATACTAGTCAGCACTGTATATCCATTAGAAGGATAGGACATTTCATGAGCTTTTACTGTACTGATTGTAAATATCATTTTACAGATAGTTTAGGTTAATAAATCTGTGTTGTCTTTCAAGTGATGCTCCACCACAAATTGTGCCTGAGAAATTATTATTTCAGATACTTATATAGCCCTGTCAATTTATGCAGCACTTTACATATACATTTTACATTCACATCAGTCCCTACCCTCAATGAGCTTACAATCTAAGGTCCCTAACTCACATTCATACGCATAATAGGGACAGTTTTAGACAGGAGACAATTAACCTATTAGAATGTCTTTGGAGTGTGGGAGAAAACCGGAGTACCCGGAGGAAACCCACACGGGCACAGGGAGAACATGCAAACTCAAGGCAGGGAGTGTCGTGGTTGGGATTCAAAGCAGCGACCCTTTTTTTTTTTTTTTTTTACTGCTAGGCGAAAGTGCTATCCACTACACCACTGTGCCACTTACCAAAGCTAAAAATAATAAGAACCTTGGAGCAATGGTGGGTTTCTTACAACCAACAGCATAGACAAAAATAGTCCCTTTGTCTTTGGCAATAACTAGACAAAAATACTCAGAGAAAACATATAGAGGATCATAGCACAACAAGCTTTTCAAAGTGGATATAAGCAGGTAAATGTAAAAATGCCCACTTACTTTTAATTGTGCAATATGTCAGCACCAACATATAGAGCTTAGATTGAATATGCACGCCGTCCTACCAGCCATGGCATGCGTTTCAAATCCCAGGGGTTGGAAACCAGCAGGACCAGATATGATGTCAGTGAAAGATGGACATGCAGCCTCTATGCATTTCGTGTTATACACATCATCAGGAAGCTTCCTGATGACGTGTGTAACACGAAATGCATAGTGGGAGTTCGAACTATAGAAAATACTGGGGTCACGGTGCCTTGATGGGGCTCTGTAGCTAACGCATGCATTTGCAAATGTGTGCAGACAAAAACCCCTGTTAATGCATACTGTTAGACAGGATAATTCAGTTGGTGTATTTTTGGGCGTGTTTAGCACATCCAAAGTCTTGAACTAGTTAAATAAGTGCCATGTAAGTTCCACATTGCACATGTAGCTACAGTGGAACCTTGGATTACGAGCATAATCTGTTTCAGGAGTATGCTCGCAATCCAAAGTACTCGCATATCAAAGCAAGTTTCCCTATTGAAGTCAGTAGAAACGAAAATAATTTGTTCTGCATGGGATGCAATACCGCATGCGGCCAGAGGCAATACCGCATGCGGCCAGAAGACTTCCATGGGATGCAATACCGCATGCGGCCAGAGGCGGGAGGGGGGCACCGGAGAGCCGCGGAAACGGCCGAAAAGGCCCGAGGACACTTTGGCGGACCTCGGGAAACCTCGGAAAGACTTCCTACCCGAGATTTGCAGAGGTCAGACGTGCTGTACTCAGGCCTTTCCATGCATTTCCGAACGTGACGTTCGGCTCTGCTCGGCTTCGGCGCCCCCCCACCTCCGGCCAAAAGCGGTACTGCACACCGCTTTGGCCTGAATCGTGCTCGTTTTGTGAGACATCACTCGCAAACCGAGTTACAGTTTTTAAAAATGCTTTTTTTAAAAAGTGCTCGTATTGTGAAATGCTTGTTAACCGCGTTACTCACAATCCGAGGTTCAATTGTATACTCCTTCCGGATGCTGTTGAATAGATGAGTCCTTCAGCTGTCCCCCATTGGTGACCCACCCTAACTAGACCCAATTATCACTGACAGTACCGGGACAAGGTCATCTAGAGCCCCCTCCCCAAGATGTATGAGCATTATGTGTCTGCAAACCCTCCTCCCCCAAAATTGAACATGAATCTGCATGCTTACCTCCTAAGCATAAATTCCCCTCCTCCCAGGACAAATCCGCCCCCTGCTGAAATTCCTGCTCCAGCACAAATCTTTGCCTCCCCCCAAAAAAAATTACTCTTCTAGCAAAAATCTTCTACCCCTCAAACTTCCCCTTTTGAGTACATAACCTCCCCCCACTCCAAAAACCCCTTCCAGAACAAACTACCCCCCCAATTTCCCTTCCTAGCACAAATCCCCCCCCTCCAAAAAAATTCCTTTCCTAGCACAAAAACTCTCCAATCATCCTTACTAGCACTAACCCCCGCCACCATATCTCCTCTTCTGGCACATACCCTTCAAATCCCACCTCCTAGCACAAATCCTCTTCTCGTATCCCTTTCCCTACACAAATCTCCCTAAATCACCTCTCCCAGCACTTTCATCCAAATGTCCCCTCCTAGAACAATTTTTCATCCAAATGTCCCTTCCTAGAACACGTCTTACCCCCTGCCGCCCCCCCCCCCCCAAGCTCCCCCTCCCAACACAAATCCCCTCCCTCCAATCTCCTCACAGTGCCCCCCCACCACACATGAAGCCACAGTGCCCAGGGCAGCCGCCCCTCCTGCCCACCCCTTGTTCCGGCCCTGCTTACTGACTCTCCAGTAGTGAAAAGAGCGTTTTAGTTAAAGAACAAAAGCCCTGAGGAAGAAAATTTGTTAAAGCAGTATGGAAATAACAGGGCAATTGTAATAACAGTTTCAGAAACAAACACTGTTATAAATAGATATAAAGGACAAAAATGTGGCCTAATTCTGAGGCCCTGGCTATACTGTACCTCTAGCAAGTGGAAGGTCTATAGCCCAATCTGCTGCCTGTGAACTCCTGTTGAAGTGCTCATTCTCAAGAGAGTACCTTTAATCGGATAGAATGCCCCTAAAGTCTTTGGCCAACTCTACATATAGCAGCAGAGTTCCTAAGTAACTAGCAACCTGGTCAGTATAAGTACAGATGGCTAAGAGGCCTCTCACCACTAATGCTATTCCATAGCTCCCAACTGTTCCTAATTCCGAGGGACTGTCCCTGATTTGGAACAATGTCCCTCTGTCCCTCTGTAGCTCTCACATCCTCATTTGTCCCTCATTTTGGTCTGATCTATTTAGTTGTATATAAAATGCACTTTTTATCTTTCAAAAAGTGTTTTCCAGTGCTAAACCTTTCATCCAATTTCTAAATTGCTGTATTTGTAAATGTCAAAAGCCAATATAAAGGAATAATATTGATTAAAAAAAAAAAAAAAAAAAAAAAAGAGCACTTGTGTGTTTAATTTTTTTAGTATAATGCCTCTTAAGGGGGCGTGGTGGGGGGGGGGTGTCCTATGCCTACATAATTTTGCCAGTAGCTGTCCCTCGTTTCCATCTCAAAAATTTGGGAGGTATGCTATTCAGTTTCCATTCCCTGAGGCCAGGCAAGAGGAGACACCACACATTGGGCTCCCCTGTCAAGCTTGCATTAGCTGGATCCTCAGGCTTCCTTGCAGCTCACAGTCTTCAGCCCGAATGGGCCTCTCCTTTCTGGAGCACCACACAGTGGAGCAAAATGGGACTTTCTCTCACTAGACTTTCCCACAGAAGCATGGTACTGTGCAGAAGCTAAGTTCTCTCCCTGCTGGAGTCAAGATACCCTGATCTCTGCAGCCTGCTTCACAGCCCACCCATCTCTTTTCCTCAGCAGTCTTGTGATGCTCTCCCTAGGGTCTCTGCTGTTTTGTCCACAGCACAGTCCTTAGCACCACTCCACATGTAGCTCTCAGTCCTTAGTGCAGGCTTTCCTCCTTCTTGGGCACCAGTGGGTGGGACTAGAAAAATGGGTCTGAAAAGCAGCCAATGGAGTTCCTCTTTCATTCTTCAACATAATGACTTTTGCCCCTCCTGTATTGAAGACACTTCCTGGCACCAGTGGGTAAAGCTGAAGTCTAAGGTTGCTGTGGCCTATCAGGTTCTTTCTTTTCTTCCCCTCTCCTTATACGCTGTCCATCAAAGGCCAGGGAAGGAAAGGTAAGCTGCATTGGTGATGATGCACTAGGCCAGTGATAGCAAACCTCGGCACCCCAGATGTTTTGTAACTACATTTCCGACGATGCTCATGCGCTCTCCAGTGTAGATGATAATCATGGAAAATGTAGTTCCAAAATATCTGGGGTGCCAAGGTTTACCATCACTGCCCTAGGCTGTATGACTCTCAGGGGAAATACTTGCAATGCTGCCATACAATCAGAAGTCATATACCATTCTCACCAAGCCCTTTAGTGTCTATGTTTTTTTTACAGATCCACCAGCATGGCAAGAAATCCACAGGCAGTGGGAAATTATGTATTTTGCCCCCATTTCAACCACTTCAGCCAGAATTTTTTGACACATATATACAGATATAATTCAGTAAGGGCACCACATGTGTTCAGAAAGTTAGTTTATTGGTTGAATAACAGTATACAAAAAAAGGCCCAGCTACTGTGAGGAGCACCTACCAATATGCTACCAGAGTACTCCAGTTTCAGTGGGTCCAGTCCCCCCGTGTCAATTGGTCTGAGATCCCTCCAGCCATTCACCTGGGTTACTCTTGCATTTATTGTGAGGGAAGCTGTTTATAAGGATAAGTGCATTTAGCTGTCTTCTGTGCTGTTTTACCAAAGCTGTGATTCTCAGCTTGACTCTGTTTTTATATTCTCATAGGGACTATGCTATACAGCCACATTGCTGTGAAAAAAAAATCCATGTATCTGCAGTTTTTATGTGTTTGTGAACTCTTTTTTATTCTTCTGTACATGCATGTTTTTGCCATCCTAATTCTGTTTTGCATTATTGCTTATAAAATTGCACCTGTTTAGTAAACTGTAAATTTCAGTTACTCTGTCTGATCTTTCAGCCGATTACCCATTCTGTTAATGTAGACCGATGCTGCCCAGATCTTTTACCTTTAGTACTACATTGCCCTGTAGCATACTGTGGTGCTGAAGGAAAGCCTAAGGTCCTTATGACATAACAAGACAAACCTAAAAGATAACTCCACTTTCGTGGGAAAAAATATATCAAATAAAAAAAAAATAACATATACAATTGCGACACAAGTCATATTGTAATTTAATGTTATTAAAAATTACCTTTCCTTGTCAATCTGCAGTGCTGTCATTTTCTGTAAAATGTAATGCAATATGGCTACCTGTAGGCATTCTGTACACGTATGGTGTACAGAATGCCTCCCAGATACGTAATTTCTTGCTTGTGGGATTGGCTTACTGATTTTTCCCAGAAGTCTGCATTAAGATACAAATCAGATTTTTGGCATCCCCTGTAATGAAAAAGTAATTTTTGGTGAGATATTCTCAAAGGTAAATCACGATATTCTCAAAGGGAAATCACATCTAAAGGGATGCAGACCCTGCAACTTTCCTCATTAGAGCCCTGCAGGTGCAGCAACTGCTTGATAATTATAAAACCACTCCGATACCGATTAACTGAGCACATGGACACAAACAGCTATACCTTCAGAATAACAAAAGGAACCTGCAACAAAGTTTGTTAAAATCCTTGCAATGTACATAGAACAAACAGAGGGAAATGTTTTTTTGTCAACACAAGCCAACAAAGGTGCTATATTCAACTTTGTCTCCACTGGCTTCTGTCCTCTGTCTGCAGGAGACACACTTTATTAAAGAGACAGTGACAAAACTGAAACATAAGGGCTTTTCCTGTAACTATCACTCAGTATATACATATTATTCATGAAGAACGAATATATTAATACACAGGTCAGTTCCTTTCTCCTGCAGACAAGCGAAGATTGACAGTGGAGGACGGTATATACCCATGTATTTATATATATATATATATACCGGTATATATATATAAAACAGGGCTTTTTTTTCTCAAACAATAGGTGCTGGAACTCAACCACGACCCCCCAAAACCCCTCCCCCCACACACCTTATACAGAGTGCAGAGTTCATGGGGGTTAGACACAGAGTGCAGAGCTGTCACTTGTAAACACAGAAACCAGACTTCTGTGTTTACAAGTAATTGTGGTGAGCAGGCACCAAAGGGTCTGAGCCAGAGGTGGTGGAACTGAGTTTCACCAAGTTCCCCCTGAAAAAAAGCCCCATATATATATATTGCTTATTAGCAAGTTTTCCATGTATACTGAACAATGTATTTACCCCCCCCCCCTTTAAGATGGAGGTAATTAGACATGCATTAAAATTTACAGCAGACAAGCCAAGAGTTCCAGTCCTGGCGGTAGGAGACTTTAACACAGTGATGAATACACAGTTGGATAAATTCCCTGTGGGGAAGAGAGTAGGACAGGAGGGATATACTCCACTATATAAAGTACTTATAGAGTCAGGGATGAGTCAGGGATGAGAGATATCTGGCGGGAACATCACCCAGAAAAGCAAACGTTCTCATGTCACTCTGATACTTATTCCACACTTTCCAGAATAGATGTGGCATTGGGGAATGTAGAAGTGTTACCCTCAATAAGGGATATATTATAAGGTACATGGCTAGGGGATTATCAGACCATTCTCCCCTGGTTATGACAATGGGAGTGCGTGGGAGATAACAACCAAGGGAATGGAAGGTAAACCCTAGCTGGCTGCAGTTGATTCGGAGGAGCATATGATGAAGACACTTGGGAAAATTTCTAGCGATTAATAGAGAGAGCATCAACATCTCTGGGAATGGTATGGTATACACTTAGGCTTGGTTCACACCTATGTAGGTTGCAGTTGGCATATTCCAGGTACATTTTGCATTTTTCAATACACGTTTTTGATCTATTTAGGTTTATGGAACCAAAAACCAGAAAAAAGTCCTATAGGAAACCATGTTAAATGGACTGTAGTGTGTTTCTGCAAAACTGAAAATGCACTAAATAATGCATAGGTGTGAACCAGGCTATAAAGCATATCTTAGAGGGCTTATAAAACAACAAATCTCGAAAAATGAAAAAAATCAACTTATGCTGCGTACACACGGGTAGACTTTTCGACCGGACTGGTCCGACGAACTTTTCGACGGACTTTTGACACACTTCTGACGGACTTTTGAACGAACGGACTTGCCTACACACGATCACACCAAAGTCCGATGGATTCATACGTGATGACGTACGACCGGACTAAAATAAGGAAGTTGATAGCCGGTAGCCAATAGCTGCCCTAGCGTGGGTTTTCATCTGTCGGACTAGCATACAGACAAGCAGATTTTTCGACCGGACTTGAGTCTGTCGGACAAATTTGAAACATGATCCAAATCTAAAGTCTGGCAGATTTTTGACTGAAAAAGTCTGCTGCAGGTCCGATGGAGCCCACACACGGTCGGATTGTCCACCGGATTCGGTCCGTCGGACCAGTCCGGTCGTGTGTACACGGCATAAGGATTTCGAACTGTCAGTTATGAAGGGGGTGAGTGAGGCCGGAAAAATGTATATAGAAGATCCATCCCAAGGAAATATAAATGTAGCATCCTGATGTTTAGGCAGGGCTGCTATCAAATTTAGTTTCCAGGCTATAGTTGCCTTGGCCAATTGTAAGGAGGTCAATTGATTTCCCCCTAGTTCTGTAATTGCTGCACTTCTCTCTTCTGTCACTAGGTGGCATTGTGGCTGGTGACATTAGATAAGACAAGGGCATGGCAAGGACAGATTATGAATGAATGGAGTGTCTCAGCCAATGGGCAGGGATTTTCTTTGGTCCCTTGGCCTGCTGGGAGCTCCTATTTATTGGGGTGGAGTCAGGTGATCGGGGTTCTGTGCCACCTGGACGGCTGTCTTGGATGTGTGTTATGCTGCCCCGGGCTGCTAGGCCGTAAGCCTGAGGCCCCTGCCGGGGACATCTGGCTGTTAGGCTTATCCAGAATCAGGAGAAGCAGTGCAAAGTTGGGACTGCGGGCTTGTAGTCCAACCAGAAGTAGCGTTTCTGCCGGCTGGGGAACCAGCTGTGGTGGGAGGTAGAGAGGAAGCTGTCGCCACTAAGGGACCATCCACCTTGTTACCGGAGACCACTGTGAGTAAGCTGAGGACAGTACCAGAGCAGACTTCTCACAAGTTGGGATGGTGAAGAAGTGGAGAAACTTCAGCAAGTGCCAAGTCAGGGACCCATTGGGACAACAGAGGTGACGTTTGCAGAGCATCAGTGAGTGCCAAGCCAGGGACCTAACGTGTCAGTGGGGGAGATGCTTGAAGAGTATCTGTGAGTGTCAAGCCAGGGACCCAGCAGGGAAGTGGGGGTGACGCTTGAGGAAGATACTGAGTGCTAAAAGTGGAGGAGCTCAAGGTATTCAGTGGCTAGATAAAATAGAGAAAAACTGCTGCGCCAACTCAATAATAAAGCTGCCAACACCACCAATTAGACTAATTGTATAAATGAATGTGAAAAGAAAAAAGTGTAGCGCTGTATTGAATTAAAGAAACATCAATGTGAACATAGTGTGTGAAACACCGATGTATATATATATACTCGGTCCTATTAAATAAATAATTATTGGAATATTTATAATAACACCATATGTGCAAAAATCTGGTGATGTAGAAAACTATTGCAGCAACCTGCTATATAATAAGCATTGATACAAACTGTGTGTATACAGTAAAAATAATCCCAGAGCCTCAAACAAAAACGAATATGTGCAATGAAGATTGGGGTGGGGATAAAAAGGCAAGTCTCTGGGGTATTGAACAGTTCATTCAATCAGAGAGATGTATCCTGGAGCATTGATATGGATCTCACAGTAGTATCTATTCGTATCCCCAGTAGACTCTTCAAGTACTCAGTAAGGCAGAAAAGTAATATAAAATGCCCTTACCAGATGTAGTGGACTCACAGGCCATTGGCGGTGAGTCGTATAGGCTTGCACCGTTTGAACGGTAAGGTTACATTTGTTCTTAATCCGTGATGGAGGGTCCTGGATGGGTCCCCAATCCTGAGCAGTATCATGGATTCCTGTTCCGATGATCGCTTAATCTCATTCCAGTAAGATAGAGGAGAAGGGAGAAAAAAGGCTCCACATAGTGTAAAATCGGGGTAACCAGGAAGATTTATTGCATTAGTTTAAAAATTTCCAATAAAAAATCGGTTTAAAACAAAGTTCATATGAACAAAATGCTGTGTATATCGCAGTAATCAGATGGCTGTGGTAGCCTCACACACCCAAGTGGCTAGTGGATCCAAAGTCTAGTGAAAGACTGGGAGTTCGTTGAGTAAAGACCCACAGTGAGGGACTGTGGGGTAAGGTGAACTGTTTGTGTTGCCAATAGTTGAATATAACTACCTTTAGTAACTGCTACAAGATTGTAGAGGTAAGATTGTCCTACCTATACAGAAGCAGTGTCTGGCTGGAGGCCTTCACCTGTATAGCTGTCTGCCTATAGAGGTCTCAGAGTCTGCCAATTATCATTGCATCTACCTTAGAGTGTCTTGGCCCTAACCCTCTCTCCCACAGTTCTGTTCAAGAGAAATAAATCTCTTTGCATTCAAAAAGTGTCTGGCACCCACCATTTCATCTTGCATTACACCCACAATGCCTTGTAACCCACTCTACACAGAAGGATGTCAGCTCTCCCTAACTTTGGAGGTCACCATTATGCCTCAAGGGGCCTGGGACTTTGCTACAAAACTAAATGGATCGAGATATAGCAAATGTAGTGAACAGTATCACTGACAAAGGCAGAAAATAAAAGGATGTTTATAAAACAGCATTGGTATGACGATGGGGAAAGAATGGGACACATGCTGGCCCTCCTGGCTAGGACTCAAAATGCAAAATCATACACCATAACATCTATTGAGTTGGTAGCTGGAAGGGTCACCATGTGTCCTGCTGAGAATACAGAGGTTTTTAAAAATATATTATTTAGATTTGTATAGTTCCAAAACAGGAGATGTAAATATCGATATGGGAAATTTCTTCTGTGGCCTAGCAATCTCATCCCTTTCTGAAGAGGATAGGGACATGTTGGAGGCACCCAATACTATAGAGGAACTCCAATGTGCAGTATCAGCCTCTGCTAATGATAAAACACCAGGTCCAGATGGGCTACCAACAGAAATAAACATTATGGGAAAGTATTGCTACGAGAACTCTTGAAAGTGTTAAATGGGGCCCATAATAAGGGCGAATTGAAGCCCTCCTTGACAAAAACCATGATCATAGTGATACATAAACAGGTACAGCACTCGTCATATAGCCCAATCTCTCTGCTTTGTGTGGATGTTAACAGATTAGCAACAGTTCTGGCTTCTAGATTGAGTAGGATAATAGATACCTTGATTTATCTGGATCAATCCGGATTTATCCCTGGTAGGTCAACATCCCTAAATGTTAGAAGAGTTTTTTCTAAATCTACAAGTTCCAAAGAAGGAGATGGGTTCAAGAGCTATCCTCTCCCTTGACATTGCCAAAACATTTGACAGCGTTGAGTGGAATTACTTGTGGAAAGTCATGTCAGTGTTCAAATTCGGTCCCGTATTCTCAAGGTGGGTGAGATTGCTTAATAATGCCCCTAAAGCAAGGATGAGGATTAATAATGAGTTATCAGATTATTTTATTTTACTTTGGCCCGGTGGACAACGCAGGGGTGCTCTTTATCGCCCTTGTTTTTGCCCTGGCCATAGAACCGTTTTCCATAGCCATCAGGACAGAAAGATATAAGGTGCTTTCGTAGAGGGGTAGATGAGGAAAAAATCTTGCTTTATGCGGATGATATTCTTCTATACTTGGGAGATATGGGCCGCTCATTAACTACAGTAATGGACATTATAAAGAACTTGGCACGTTTTCCAGTCTATCTATTAACTGGGAGAAATGAACCCTACTTCTGTTGGACCCATTAGAAGGGACAATACCTGATAGTGCTAGGCACTTGCGGGTGGTGGAAATTAGTAAATATCTGGGAATAAACGTAATAGTAATCATACATCGCAAACAATTTAGTCCCTTTATTAGAGGCTTTAAAAGACAAATTCAAGACATGGTGTGACCCTCCTTTGTGGGTGGTGGGACACTGAAGTTTAATCAAGATGGTGTGGATGCCTACAATTTTACCTCTTGCATAACTCACCAGTATGGATTAATGGTAGTTGGTTTAGGAAGATACTGTAGATACTTTATTTAGGGATTTGGTGTGGAGAAGGAGACAGGCTAGGATACATCTGCGCGTACTGCAATTGCCAAAAGATATGGGTAGCCTTGCGTTGCCACACCCTCAAAGCTATTTCATGGCGGTTCAATTGCAGCATTTGTGGGGGTGCGTGTTGGGAATGGACACTGTATGTTATAGCACACATGCATTGCTGTCCTGTACACCACACTCCACACTGATTGAGGCACTAGAAGCAAGTTCATTGAAGACGGATGGAGATTGCTCCACAATTCACTTATTACTGAAGGTATGGAAAATGACATGTTCCCTACTTCAATATTCAGGGTTTACAGAATATGCACCGTTATGGGATAATAAGAACCTATCATAGTTGGAGAAATTGGAGAATCTCAATAACTGGAAACAAAAAGGAGTGGGGAGGCTGTCTCAATTATACAACGCTAGAGTAATGAAAATCTTCCAGGAGTTGAGAGATGAGTTTGGGTTCTCGAATAAGTGTTTCTATCAGTACTTGCAGATAAGACATGTGTTGTCAGCACAGTTCAAGGTAACAAGATTAGAATGGAGGAAGGCCCCCCTCTTAAAAATATTAATGTGTGCCACCTCTTCTAAAGGGTTAATATCAAAATTGTATACCAACATACATTTAGCTGCACTAGAAAAGGATATGGATCTTCCATGCAGGGTAAAATTAATTAAAATTAATTAAATAAATTAATGGGTGATCAGTGGGATTGTATTTTAAAAACAGTGGAGTTAACATCTTTATCAGGAACTGTCGAGAAATGTCCCCCATCGGATAGTGTCTGCCCTATAATGCGCAGGCGCAGCATGGAGGACAAAGGAGATGCCGAAAGTCTCCAAACATGAACAGCTGTTCATGAGCTGTACACGGCACCTGCGCAATTAATAGTACATTCTGTCACATGCTCCCGCACGTTCACGATGCTCGTACAACTCTGCAAGGGGCGGTGTGCCTACAGAATGGACAGAGCTGATTACACAAGGAGTTTTACAATGATGGCCAGAGCTGATAAGGGCGGGTTGTTCAATGTTACAAACATAATGCAAGCAATTTCAATACGTTACTGATTTTATTTTTATTAATAGGTCCACCAAACCCGCCCATCAACATTGCTAAACCTACCCTTTAGTTGTGTAAACACGCCCTGCAGAGATCCGCCCATTTGAGAAATACACTCGAGTATCGGGAGCGTGCGGGAGTGCGTGAATCTATTAATTGCGCAGGCGCCGTGTAGAGCTCATGAACAGCTGTTCATGTTCGGAGACTTTCAGCGTCTCCTTTGTCCTCCGTACTGCACAAGTGCTGCGCCTATGCAGTACAGGGCGGACACTATCCGATGGGGGGACCTTTATCGTCAGAACACCGGAATTGGTGAGCTGTTTGCATACCAGTTCCTTTTTTTCCATCCCTCTTCCCCTCTTTTTTTGTTTGTAATATATATATATATATATATATATATATATATATATATATATATATATATATATATATATAAATATTTTTTTCTGTATTGACACATATCAAATATACCCTTTAAATATATGTTGTTTATATATTTTTTGTAAAAACAGGTTCCTCAAGTTGGGACTTTAAGCGGACCACAAGCAGTATTTTAGTAAAAATGTTCAAATTTATTAAAGGGGTTGTAAAGGTATTTTTTTCGAGGGGTCAGGTAAGTAAAACAGGGGGGCTGGGGGGGCCGGCATTGTTGGATGTTTTTTCACCTTAATGCATAGGATACATTAAGGTGAAAAAATGTGAACCTTTAAAACCCCTTTAAACATTGATAACAATCAACGACATCAGATTGGAAATAAAAGCAACAAACACATATATTGGGAGCAGAAATGGAAACAGCTGAAAAGAAAGCCCAAAACCTTACGAGTTCCAAATCTGTAGCTTATATCCCAAGTGTTAGAGCTCCACTCATACATAGAGAGATCACAACTCAATGATGAAAAGAGAGATATGTCTGTCAGAGCCGCCACACAGGCATCAAACCAGGAAGATAGCGACAGCCAGTGATCCATATAGGAAAAAGTAGTCCAAAGGCAAAGATTGTAGTATATATTTGCAGTGACTCTAAAGGAGATGTATAGTAGTCATTCCCCATACACATGGATCAGGTCAGTGTAGAATGGAATCTGTATCTTGTATCCAAGCCTCCGAACCATCGCAGGCTATGAGCTAGTACATGGAATGGTGTGGCTGTTTGTGTCTGCCAGGTGGAACACCCTGTTTCACCTGGCAGACACAAACAGCCACACCATTTCATCTTAGGTATAAGATCAATAGGGCTTCTCCAGCCATCAGGTAGATCCATGTATTAGCTCATAGCCTGCGATGGTTCCAAGGCTTGGATCCAAGATACAGATTCCATTCTACACCGACCTGATTCATGTGTATGGGGAATAACTACTATACATATCCTTAAGAGACATAGGACATATTACACACCAAGGAAATTATTTTTGTTTGAGAGAAGGCCAGAGCCATCATGCCCCAGTTGTGGAGACTCGGTGGGAGCCTTATTCATATGCTCTGGAGGTATCCCAAACTATATAGATATTGGGAGGAGGTGGTTGATACAGTAAGTTCAGTATTTGAAGTAAATCTGCTTGTTATGTGTATTGGGATATATGGAATATCAAACAGCCCCTTCTTCGACACAAATAGCAGTATTGAGATGTTTCTACCAACCTAGAAAGCAAATTGCTCAGAAATAGTTGTTCCCTTCACCTCTCATGCAGAGTGGTTGAGAGGGATTAATAACACGATAATAAAGGAAAATTACGCTTATTTAATAGGATAGGTGGGTAAATTTGAAAACATATGGAGGAAACCATGGAAAAACAGGTCCTAAAAATATTATATTAGTTAAGGTATATGAAAATATAAATAGATGGTGGTGTCTGTGTTAGGATGTGGTTTTATTTTTGGTGGGGGGAGTAAAGTACTGGTATAAGCCACTGTAGTATTAATGTAATAGTTGTGTATAAATTGATAACCATGTCATTTAAAAACCTTGTTGAATAAAAAATGATTTAATCTAAATAAAACAAAAGTGGAGTTATTCTTTAACCTCCCTGGCGGTATGATTATTTCGGATTTTAGGTGCTGAAAGCGGTACAATTATTTTGCATGGAAATTTGGCGTTTTATATTGTAGGTCTGTAATTCTTAACAATAACACACTTAAATCTGGCCAAACAAGAGTCTAGTAGATATCCCGGGTATGATAAAGTTTGAAACACAAAAACATAAATTATAATATAATAAATAAAAATAAATAATTAAAAAAATAAAAATAAAATAATAATAAAATAAATTTCCCCACGATTCACTATCGCTCAATTCTGCAAGTGTTTTAATTTACTATCGCAGTTTTCTAGCTGGTCTAAAACCATTTTTGACGTAAAGGGACACTTTTTGGTTGCTATGGACAATCTCCAGTTTCCAGCCAGAAAGAACAGTATATATAATATAGAACTGCATGCAGGGCATAGGACAAAGCACTGGGGATAAAAAGGATGTGAAATAATTTCACACAGTACTGTAATCTTTAAGAGAACAGTACTGTATGATTTTTACAGTTTTTTTAATTTGCCGCCAGGCTCCGCCCCTGTGCGTCGCGATGCTCGCAGGGAACGGAGCCTGGCATGGAGAGGCTTCGGGCAGAGGACGGAGCCCACGGACACTGCGGGTGACATCGCAGGATCCCGGGGACAAGGTAAGTAACACCGCACCAGGATCCTGCAATGCGATCCCGAGTGTGGCTCGGGGTTACCGCTAATGGGACTGAATTTTAACCCCGAGCCACACTCGGGAAAACCGCCAGGGGGGTTAAGCCCACCATAGACGGTTAGAATCTCTGCCAGTTCAGCAGGGACCAGCCAAGATTCAAACTATGTATGGACAGGCTGATTGTACATAAGTTGATAGATTGATCAACTTCAGTACAACCAGCATGTCTGATTTTTCTGCGTACGGGTACAGCCAGTGGTTATAGCCACTAGCAGTGATCATTGAATTCTGCTGGCCAGGAATACTCCCACGCCCCCTGCTGGCAGAATAGCGCAGTGGGAGACATTCCCCCATCAACACTATTTGTTGATGGGGGAGTCAAGCGATTTTTGGAAGGAAAGAAAATTGTATCATCTATGGCCAGCCCTAGTCTGACATTCACAAAATATACACCTACACAGAACTATAAAATGGAAATGATGCACCTTGGAAAATGCTAATACACATGGGAAAAGGTACCTTAACCTTTCCAGTAGTGCAAACTATCATAATGATTTATTGATTACACTAACTCATGACAACCAGTTAGAATTTATTACCTAACTGGTCCAAACCAAAACCTAGATGATTGCTTGGTGTTTCTGCACTTTACGTGCATTGCCTTATAAATTTAGCCCAAGTATTTTGAGCTTATGCAGTAAGTGCACCCTTGCACCCTATTTGCCAGAACTGGATCATTCATAGAGGTTGGAGTCACGCACTTGCTTGCTGACCAAATAATGACGCACAATAATACAAAAAAAGTGTATCTTGGAAGGTTGCCAAATGGATCTTCTTGTTGCATGGGAACAATTGCTGTTCATATTAATTAGGGTCCTTCTCTGTGACAGCTGTCTCATGACAGCCTGGACATCACATGTACACAGATATGGGTCACTGCTGCTTGTTGTTCATAAAGAACGTCTTTATTTGGATTACAGGGAAGCTAAATAAGAAGGATTGTCTCATTCATTAAGAAAGTGCAATATCAATTTAATAAACCAGGATTTGTCCAGAAGAAAAGCCTGTATAATAGGTTTCATTTCCCTTTGCCGTGTCTGGCATGATGAAGAACCTGAGGGTCAAAATTTCATGCTGTTCTTTCTTGGATACAAACTGATGACAATGATATACTTTGTTTAACGCAGATATTCAGATCAAGGCAATATGTACCTAAAGCTGAATTTTAGGGCGATATAAAAGTTAAAAATGAATTTAGCTCCGAATTCATTAGTACAGCTAGAGCATAGGAGGAATAACTCTAGAGTGAGCTAAAGTGTAGGAGGAAGAAGCAGTTCAAGGAGCCAATCAGTTCATGTGTGGATAAGGAGCATACTGATAGAAGGAGTAAGCAGAGTGACAGAGAGGTTAGTTTGTCACTGTGCTGCTTCTTCCTTCACAGTCCAGTCACCAGCTGGGGGTAAGTCCAAGATGACCTTATTTCAGAGCAAGTGGGTTTATTGGTTTAATGGTCATCAAACTGAAAAGAAAAAAAAAAAAAAAAAAATCAGTAGCAGAAAAAAGTACTACTTTATCTTTCACTAATTGGGCTTTATGGTACCTAAAGTATAGGTGAAGCTTAACCTTTTTTTCAACATTGGATAGAGTAGGAAATCGGTAAAACCCCTTTCATGTTTTTCGAAAAAATACGAGAACCCCCTATCGGGGCTTTAAAGCAGCCAATAAAGTGCAGTATAGGTAGTTGAAAAAATTCAATTTTATTGATACAAAAAGTATAAATAACATATTAAAAAATCACTCAAATGAATACTGACTGTTTGAGTCAGGAAATGAACTGGATATGGCGTACAATTGCAACGGACAAAGCCTACAATTAGAACCAATGCAAAATACAATGTATTAAAGGGCAACCAAAGTTTTCTCAAAATGTTGAATCCTTAAAATTTGATAACAACAGACGATGCCTATAAATAAGGGCAATATACAATACGGTGTATGTGGGACAACGAAAGTTGTGTGTATAAAGTCTGATGCGTTTCGACCCTTCCCGGGTCTTCTTCAGAGGATGGTTGTCCACTGTAAAAAGGTCAACATGTATCAAACATAACATCAGATACAACAGTACCAAACCTATATATGTATACCATGTGATGTAGTTGCCTAGGTTGTATAATTACCTATCGCAGGATTTATGACGTTATACGGTCATTTCTAACATTGTAGAGTGTTTAGGGTGATGCGATTCCTCCTCTGCTCCCTTGTCTCCCCCGTGTCGGGCCAACTCCCCAGGGAGTGGGCGGTGGACCGAATGTATCTTACGAGGGATCACGTTTACCAACCCCCCATACAGGAGAGGGAAGGGAAGGAAGGGGCAATAGGCAGCCCGAACTGCACCCAGATAGGTTCACGTTAGTGCTAAAAATTCATGTTTTTCTTTCTCATCTGTGTTCCATTAGGGAGGTTTCCCCTCACCTCCTGACCTGTAGACACAACAGAAATAAAAGTAAACATCTCCAAAGTTAGGGAAATCCCCTCTTACTTACTGGAACAAGATTCCCCATTGGAAGTTTTCCCCTCTATCCCTTTTCTGGCGAGACAAGCATTTTGGATTTGTCCTCACTTTCATTCTTTGTGGCAAGGGTCACCAGGACAAACAGAGAGGGTACATCTCCCTAGATAGGACTCAGACAGCAATTAAAGTCCAACTGGGGGAATAAAAAAAAAAATACCCTTGCAGTTTGGGGGGGCCATTGACCCAATGTATGGTAGGTCTTAGGGATGAGTAATAATGTGTAATACCTTACCCAGAACTCTGGCAGGCTCCCTTTACTGTGCAACCTGTCACCCGAAACGACATGTCTGGGCCACAGTTGCATGATGATGTAATCAAGTACAATGCAGGGCCAATATCCCTTCATTATGCGTGGGGACAGGGAGGGGCCACCCACAAGGCAGAGCAGAGGAGAGAACCAAATCCTGCTGGTGGGAGAAGTAGGAAAAGTAATACACCTATTTCCTCATCCATTAGCGTAGTCATTTAACACTTGCATTGTGGGGGGTGAGGGCGGCACTAAAGGGTAATTTTTGGTAATTCCTGGAGTTGGTCTCTAAAGCCTGGCAGGAGTTCTAATCTCTCAACACTTATCCAAAACAAAAAAAATGTAAATGGTAACTTAATATTTGGCCAGGGCAGAAATTGGCTTTGTATAAGACATCCCTTATCTATTGTTCTATCACATGCACATAGTTACATAGTTGGTAAGGTTGAATAAAGACAACAGTCCATTCAGTTCAATCTGAAAAATAAAAATAAAAATAATTTCCCATATCCCTGTATATTGTTTTAGCTAAGATGCCTGTCCAAGAGTCTTTTAAAACTATCCATACTTCCTGCCGACACCACCGATTGTGGAAGAGAGTTTTACATCCTTACCGCCCTGACAGTTTAAAACCTCCTACACAGCTTAAGGTTAAACCGCTTCTCTTCCAGTCTCATCGCGTGGCCCCGTGTCCTCTTGCACTCCCTGGGACTGAAAAGTTTTATACTTACGCTGGGATCACCATTGAGATATTTGTATAACGCTATCATATCGCCTCTTCTCCAGGGAGATTAACTTTAGTGCTTGTAGTCCTTCCTCATAATTAGGGCTCTGCAGTCCCCATATTAATTTAGTTGCTCTTCTGTGGACTCTCTCCAGCTCCAGCACATCCTTTCTGAGGCCTGGTGACCAGAACTGGATGGAATACTCCAGATGTGGCCGAACCAGAGTCCTATAAAGTGGCAGGATTATAGTTTTATCTCTGGAGTAAATTCCCTTTTTAAAGCATGCTAATATTTTGCTGGCTTTGGTAGCTGCAGCTTGATACTGCATGCTATTGCTCAGTCTATCTTCAACTAGGACTCCTAGATCCTTCTCCATCCTGGAATCCCCTAGGTGTTCTCCCTCTAATGAATAACTTGCATTTATATTTTTACCCAGTGGCGGTGCGTCCATAAGGCACACGGGTGCCACCCCCTCTCTCCAGCCACTCCTCTAGCACCAATAGACAGATTCATGCATTGCATGAATCTATTTATGGCCACTGCTGCCACCCCCTTTTCGGGTGCCTGAATTACAGTGGCAGGGGTTTTTTTGAAGCACCTGATTAGAGCCTTAGGCTCTAATAGGCGTCAAACAAGGTGACCTGTGAGCGCCATGCTGGGCGCTCGCAGGTCACTCAGCTGTGCTAGAAAATAGAATGAATATTCGCTTTCCTAACACTAAACCGCCTCTCCGCCAATCAGGTGCTCAGATCTGTTACCCATCACCTGATTGGCTGAAACGACAGGCGCTGTGATTGGATGCTTATCAGGCGTCCAATCATAGCAGAGGACGGGAAGAGAGGACGGGAGAAGACAATCGAGGAGCTGTCCCACCACCACCGAGACAGGGTAAGTACAAATGGCGGGCAGGGGGCACACTGGCAGCATTTGATATGGCACAGTGGCTGCGATTGATGGGGCACAGTGGGAGCATTTGATGGGGCATAGTGAGGCTGAATTTGATGGGGCACAGTGAGGCTGAATTTGATGGGGCACAGTGAGGCTGCATTTGATAGGGCACAGTGAGGCTACATTGTATGGGCACAGTGGCTGCATTTGATGGGCAGAGTGGCTGCATATGATGTCACAGTGGCTGCATATGATGGGCACAGTGGCTGCATTCGATGCTGCACAGTGGCTGCATAAGATGGGCACAGTGGCTGGCTGCATAAGATGGGCACATTAGCTGTATTTGATGGGGCACAGTGGTAGCAATTGATGTCACAAAGGCAGCATTTGATGGAACAGTGGGAGCATTTGATATGGCACAGTGGCTGCGTTTGATGAGAACAGTGGCTGCGTTTGATGGCACAGTGGCTGCGTTTGATGGCACAGTGGCTGCGTTTAATGGCACAGTGGCTGTGTTTTATGGTACAGTGGCGGCAATTGATGGACACAGTGGCTGCGTTTGATGGGCACAGTGGCTGTGTTTGATGGACACAGTGGCTGCGTTTAATGGCACAGTGGCTGTGTTTTATGGTACAGTGGCGGCAATTGATGGGCACAGTGGCTGCATTTGATGGCACAGTGGCTGCATTTGATGGCACAGTGGCTGCATTTGATGGCACAGTGGCTGCGATTGATGGTACAGTGAGGCTGCAATTGATGGGGTTCTTTTTTCAGAATTTTTCAGTTTATTTGCTCCCCCCCGCAGTGCATTGCCTTACATTTTTTAATGTTAAAGCGGAGTTCCACCCAAAAATGGAACTTCTGCTTTAAGGGAGCTGTCCCACCACCACCGAGACAGGGTAAGTACAAATGGCGGGCAGGGGGCACACTGGCAGCATTTGATATGGCACAGTGGCTGCGATTGATGGGGCACAGTGGGAGCATTTGATGGGGCATAGTGAGGCTGAATTTGATGGGGCACAGTGAGGCTGAATTTGATGGGGCACAGTGAGGCTGCATTTGATAGGGCACAGTGAGGCTACATTGTATGGGCACAGTGGCTGCATTTGATGGGCAGAGTGGCTGCATATGATGTCACAGTGGCTGCATATGATGGGCACAGTGGCTGCATTCGATGCTGCACAGTGGCTGCATAAGATGGGCACAGTGGCTGGCTGCATAAGATGGGCACATTAGCTGTATTTGATGGGGCACAGTGGTAGCAATTGATGTCACAAAGGCAGCATTTGATGGAACAGTGGGAGCATTTGATATGGCACAGTGGCTGCGTTTGATGAGAACAGTGGCTGCGTTTGATGGCACAGTGGCTGCGTTTGATGGCACAGTGGCTGCGTTTAATGGCACAGTGGCTGTGTTTTATGGTACAGTGGCGGCAATTGATGGACACAGTGGCTGCGTTTGATGGGCACAGTGGCTGTGTTTGATGGACACAGTGGCTGCGTTTAATGGCACAGTGGCTGTGTTTTATGGTACAGTGGCGGCAATTGATGGGCACAGTGGCTGCATTTGATGGCACAGTGGCTGCATTTGATGGCACAGTGGCTGCATTTGATGGCACAGTGGCTGCGATTGATGGTACAGTGAGGCTGCAATTGATGGGGTTCTTTTTTCAGAATTTTTCAGTTTATTTGCTCCCCCCCGCAGTGCATTGCCTTACATTTTTTAATGTTAAAGCGGAGTTCCACCCAAAAATGGAACTTCTGCTTTAAGGGAGGTGACCCCCCGACATGCCACATTTGGCATTTTTTTTGGGGGGGGGGCGGGTACCCTCTTTTCAGAGGGTCCCAGCTCCCACTTCCTCCCGGCGCACCACAGCACAAGAAGGGAGATCACCTCTCCTCCCTCCCTCTCGGCAATCATCTGGGGCACGTCAAAGGTGATTCCCTGGCCAGTCACGGCGCGCGGCGCGCACATGTGCAGTGGGGAGACGAGCAGGGCTTTGTACGTCTGCATCGCTGGACCCTAGGACAGGTAAGTGTCCGATTATTAAAAGTCAGCAGCTGCGGTATTTTTTAAGCAGAACTCTTTAACAGCAGAACGCTTTAAACCTAATTTGCCATGCATTAGCCCACTCCATTCATTTATTCAGGACTTCTTGTATATCCTGCTGTGTTGTTATTGCCCTACCTATTTTTGTGTCGTCAGCAAACACTGAGACCGGGCTATTTATCCCATCCTCTAAACAGAATTGGTCCCAGGGCAGCCTTGGGTTACTCCACTAACCACTCCAGACCATTCTGAGTATACGTTATTTATCACAAAGCCTTTGGACATGACCCCCGTAGCCAGGTTTTCTTTCCAAGTACAAACCTTATGGTCCATACCAACATAGGATCTTGAAGTTTCAACTGTGTCAAGTTAAGAATCTTTCCATTTTGC
Organism: Lithobates clamitans; assembly: GCA_037952925.1. Classification (NCBI taxonomy): domain Eukaryota; kingdom Metazoa; phylum Chordata; class Amphibia; order Anura; family Ranidae; genus Lithobates; species Lithobates clamitans. Next base: position 6,432,272 of record JBBGZY010000458.1, read on the forward strand.
TTGTTGCTGGTGGAAAGTGCAGAAAAATGCCATGTATACATTCCGTAGTGAACTGTTAATAGTTGAATACTGACCCCATGCCATCAAACAATATTTAAAGAAATTTAATTGGGCATAGTATAAATGTCAAGACCTTAAATCAGTCTTACCAAACAATATACTGTAAGTAATAAATATTAGTTACAAAGCTGATTTTACCTCCCTGGCTCAGAATATCAACTTTAAATGTATTAAAAGTAGAGGAACCTTTAAATAGAAAGAACTCAAACATTGCTTTGTGGATACATTTTTGACTTTACTAATAACAGAGTCTTATACAATGTAATATTAGCCATGTATTCCACTTGTAGCTTATACTAACAGTTGCTACCATTTCTAAATCATGGCTATTGTTCAAATGGGTAGTTTTTCAGACAGAAAAAGATGGAAAATCTTTCCTGTGGGGACGCAAACTGCAGGAAAATACATATTCTTCTTATGTTTATCCAAAAAAAGTAGTTGGGCCTCATTGCATTTTTTTATTACTCTTCTCTCTGCTTGCTTAAAGCTCTAAAAAAGAGTGAGGAAGAATTAGAACCTCTGTTGGTTTTCTTATTGCAGTATGGGGTCGATTTACTAAAGGCAAATACGAGCACTGCGCAAGTGCAATTGCTCCAGAGTTTATTAAATGAGGTGAAGCTTTACTTTTCAAAGAGTACCCAATCACATGCAAGGAAAATAAATCAAGCATATTTTTGCTTGCACATGATTGGATGATGGAAGTCAGCAGAGCTTCCCCTAATTTACTAAGCGCTGGAGAAAATGCCATTTCAGAGTACACAGTCTATTTGCCTTTTGTAAATCAACCCTTATGTGTGGGACACAAAAGGGAGGTAGAGGAAATCTCCTGAGGTTAAGGATGTTGCCTTATGAGGAGTTTATGAGTAATCTCCATTAGCAACTGAGAATATCTGTATATAGATGTGTATATATATATTTTTGGATAAGAAATATTAGACGTGTGTATGTGACAGGGTTTCAGTAAAGGGGTATTTTAGCAAGATGTGAATATGCGAGGATTTGGCTGAAAAGAGCTAATGCATTTAACAGCTACTTGTAGTATGCGAGAAGGATGTGCTGGGAAGACAATCAGCTGATTACGTATATTTGATGTTCAAAGGGTCAAGGACAGATACCATCTTAAGTTTAATTGTTACAGAGCCAAATTCATTAGGTCAATAAAGGCCTTTGTATTCCTCCATGCTAATCAACCATTTGTCCATTTCAAAGGGGTGTTTGAGAGGATGACAAATATTTCTTTCATCTGTTCAGGAAAGGAGGTTTTGCCCTGGCTAAGGCCATGCATAAGTTAAGTACCCCTTTCAAGAGAAGGTGATGACTCTCACCTTAATCCCTCTTCAAACAACTTATCCCCAGCTCGTTACCACAACAGGAGGAAGTTGCCCAAATTAGGAGATATGCCTGGTGGGAATAGAGGGCTAACAGAATAAACCAATCATATTGGCCCTATTCAATTCAATGAGAGATGGGCCTATAAGAAGGTATTCCAAAGAGAGTAGTAGGGGAGATGAAAACTGACCTGGGCCCAGGAACATTCATAATATAGGTAATCAGAACATCTTCCAGCACTTAAAGGTATACCTGCTTGTCATGCTTGTTTGTTTACCCTTTGTATTGTAATGATTATACTTTGTCTTCTTGTACTATAACCTAATATTTTCTCCCTTAAGACTATAGATATTGTCTGTGTATTAGGTAGACTTTTAACGCTTCTTTAATAAATGTTATTATATTTAAGCTTTTACTCCTGGCTATGAGAATCCTTATTTAACCAACCTCATATCTTATGGTTAATAATTCATAAATGTACGTTTAGAACGTCAAGAAGGATAATAATTCATTTTGACAATTGTCAACATCACAGGAGTCCTCTTTCGTAAATTTCCTCTCTATGCTCATTTCTATGACAGCTCTGTAGTCATCTTTTCTAGGGGCAAATTATATATTTTATGTAGCAACGTCCCAGCCTTCTCTAGTCTAATGAGAACCTTTAGAGCCAAGAACTGCTGACATCCTTCCGTACAGAGTGGGTTGTGAGGCATAGTGGGTGTAATGCAAGTTAGATTCATGGGCGCCAGACACTTCTTGAATGCAAATAGATTTTATTTCTCTTAAACAGAACTTTGGGAGAGAGGGTTAGGGCCAGGACACCATTAAGCAGTTGCAATGTTAATTGGCAGACTCCAAGACTTCTATAGGAAGACAGCCACGCAGGGAAAGGCATCTAGCTAGACGCCACATCTGCATGTGTAGGAATGCTGTCTCCTATGGCCTGTGCATCCATAGGAATGCTGTCTCCTATGGACTGTGCATGTGTAGGAATGCTGTCTCCTATGGCATGTGCATGTGTAGGAATGCTGTCTCCTAAGCTTGACACCTTGAGCTTGAGAAAGGAGTGCCCCCGTCTTTCTGGCCAGTGCGCATGCTCCGAAACTTCGTTGCGACCAACCAGTGAAGTCATCGCGCCTGACGCCACATCCCAACACCAGCCCACAGCTTTAACATCCCTGGTGGTATGATTATGTCAGATTTTTGAGTCTCAAAGCGGTACAATTATTTTGCATAGAAAATTGGCATTTTATATTGTAGGCCTGTAATTCTTAGCAATAACTCACTTAAATCTGTCCAAACAAAAGTCTAGTAGATATCCCGGGTATGATAAAGTTTGAAACACAAAATCATCAATTATAATATAATAAATAAATATAAATAATTATAAAAAATAATAATATAATAATAAGTGCAAGTGTTCTAATTTACTATCGCTGTTTTCTAGCTGGTCTAAAACCACTTTTGCTGTAAAGGGACACTTTTTGGTTACTATGGACAATCTCCAGTTTCCAGGCAGAAAGAACAGTATATATCATATAAAACTGCATGCAGGGCACTGGACAAAGCACTAGGGACAAAAGGGATGTGAAATAATTTCATACAGTAATGTAATCTGTAAGATCACAGTGTACTGTATGTATTATGATTTTTAAATTTTTTAAATTTGCCGGCGGGCTCCGCCCCCATGCGTTGCGACGCTCGCAGGGAACGGAGCCCGGCACACAGAGGCTTCGGGCAGAGGACAGAGCCTGCGGACACAGCAGCGGGACATCGCAGGATCCTGGGGACAAGGTAAGTAACACCGCACCAGGATTCTGCAATGCAATCCCGAGTGTGGCTCGGGGTTACCGCTAATGGTACTGAAATTTAACCCCGAGCCTCACTCGGGAAAACCGCCAGGGAGGTTAACCATGCCTCAGTCACAGCTCTCCAGCCTCTCAGAGACCCTGCCGGTCAGGATCCCCCTCTTCCGGGCTACGAACAGCTGCAACACGCCATTGTGCCGGGACAGACGCCACATCAGTGTGGATAGGACATGTGCCAGACTTCCATAACTTTGATGTAAGTATATATTTGCACCTGTAATTCATTAAAATGCCACAAGTTCTAACCTAGAGGTGCCTGTTCTCTTCTCTATGGAATAAATAGAGGGAATCCATAGCCACCACCCAGGTAATATTTAGTTCAATATTTATTTCAGTGAGAATTCTGCTCTGGTACTTGCTTCAGCTACTCACTGCGGTCCCTGTTAATAAGGTGGATGGTCCCATAGTGGCGACAGCTTCCCCTCTACCTCCGACCACAACACGTTCTCCGGCTGGCAGAACCGTTACTTTTGGTTGGACTGCGAGCCACAATCCCAAACCTGCACTTATCTCTTGCTTCTGGATAGGCCCTCAAACAGCCTAGCAGCCAGATGTGCCCGGGATAGGCCCAAACTCCAACCTAGCAGCCTGGGCAATACAACACACGTCTGCCCAGACAGCCGTCCAGGTGGCACAGAACCCTGATCACCTGACTCCACCCAAATATATAGGTTCTCCCAGCAGGCCAAGGGATTTAGGAAAACCCCTGCCCATTGGCTGAGATACCCCATATACTCCTAATCTGTCCTTGGTTTGCCCTTGTCTTATCTAATGTCACCAGGTACCCGGCCACCTAGCAGCAGACGAGAGAAGTGCAGAAATTCAAGACTTAGGGTGAACTTAATTGATCCGTAACAATGAGCCAAGGTAACTACACCTGGCAGGTAAATTTTAGGAGCAACCTTGCCTAAACATCAGGGTGCTACATTTAATTTCTAAAATAATTCACAGTTCCACAGCTGTGAATACAATAAATCCTTATACAATACATCTGTCTGAAAAATTCCAAACAGTTGTTGGGTCAAGTTGTGGTCACCATACAACAGTATTTTTTCTTGTGTGTAAAATTAGATTTTCATTTATTCATGCTTGAATTCAATAACTTTATCATATAATGTTAGACAAGGACAATAAGTGCAAATATGTTTGTCAAGGTGAAAAACAGATTGTGCATTAAAGCACAAAGGATAATGGACAAATCATTTTCTTCACATATCATGTCATGAGTTTTTTTACAGTGCCTGTAAATTCTTCTGTGATTACAAGGACAGCTTTCCTCTTAGCGGGTCTCAAAGATCCCTGCCTACCCTGCACTCATGGTGGGGACAAGGGAGATGCAGGTGCAGTGTGGGATGGGGCATCACATGGTAAGCCACACTGTGATCCCCCCATCTGTTCCAGGGTGCACAGGTGCCAACCAATGATCATCCTGCAAGTGAGAGAGAGACAGAGAAGCCTACACTGCAGGGAGGCTCTGGAGCCAGGCTGGTGAGATATGAGGAAGCTTTTGGGGGGAGGGAGGAGAGATGAGGGTTATGAATAGACATGTGTGCAGAGGTGGAGGATGAGTGAGAGTGGGTCAGAGGTCACAGCTGAAAAGGGGTGAAAGTGTGCATAGCCTATGAAAGAGAGCTGAGCCCTGCACACTGAGCATAGGACACCCTTAAACCCTGCACTCTGTAAGTAGTGCACTCCTCAACCCTGCACTCTGTACACAGCGCACCGATGAACTCTGCACTCTCTACGTAGCAGACCCTGAACTGTACACTCTGTACATAGCGCACCCCTGAACTCTGCACCATGTACATAGTGCACCCCTGAACGCTACACTCTGCATGGTGTACTCTGTACATAGCGCACCCCCAGGGCCGGCCCTACCATGGGACCCAATGGTACCATCAGTCCCAGGTGGCACTTTTAGAGGGGCGGCAAATTGCCACCCGCCAGCCAGCCCGCTCCACTGCTTATCCCACTGTGAGGAGCCCGGCGCCGAGGTGACAGGAGTGTGCGAGCAGAACAGGGGATTAGTCAGGGGGCGGGGCGGCGGCAGAATGAATGGGCAAGACAGACAGCGTGAGCGGGCTTGCTGGCCAATCAGTGGGCCGGTAGGCGGGGGAGCAGAGAGATGACATCATCTCTCACCGCCCGCCCTGTATCACTGCAGTTCCGCCCTCACTGTGCAGCCGCCGGTAGCAGAGAGATTACATCATCTCTCTGCTGCCTGCCTTCACTCTGGGACACAGCAAGTGGCAATCCGCTACATGTGGCAGGTGAAGTGGCAAGTGACAATCCACTAAGTGTGGCAGGTGACGTTGTGGCAAGTGGCAATCCGCTACGTGTGGCAGGTGAAGTGGCGAGTGACAATCTGCAACGTGTAGCAGGCGACGTTGTGGCAAGTGGTGTAACAAGTAATACCGCACTTCCCTTTGTAAACAGCAGCTAACACAGCAAATTGGAAAAATAGCAAAACAAAAGAAAATACATAGTGTAGCTCTCTAAAAAAACATGACGTGACACATATATCAAACAACGGGTGATGAACCCAAATATTCACAACTTATACATAAAACAAAGGAACATGTGCAAACATGATAAACGCTGTGACAAATAATAAATGTCCAAGAAAAATCAAGGTGACGTTATACAAAATATAGTTCAAAACTTCATGTGAGTGTCCAAAACAGTGAACCAGGATGTATGGCTTAAAGTGAAGGGTACCACCACCGGAAGTTAGGAGGCTTACCGGAGCATTTGAACCCACAAGAACGTATGTTCTGTTGGTCAAATGGACTTGTGTTGTTTGGACGACCAATGGGAATGAACACTGAAACCCTTAGATTGCTGAAACAGGAATTGTGGGTTTGTCTCATAAGAGACGATGATCAGATGTCCATAAATGTGCTAGGGGTAGTTAAAGAAGAAAGAACAGAAAGGGCCACATAGTGTAATTCCGTTCGAATACAAATAAATTTAATGAAGTTAGAAAACATTTAGCAGGTAAAAATCAGCACTTTAAAATCAAATGGCGGCAGTGGAAGGACTCTGCTTGTTGTTTGATATACGTGTCACGTCATGTATTTTTAGAGCGCTACACTATTTGTTTTCTTTTATGACGTTGTGGCAAGTGAGAATCTGCAACGTGTGGCAGGTGACGTTGTGGCAAGTGACAATCCACAATGTGTGGCAGGTGGCTTTGTGGCAAGTGACAATCCGCTACGTGTGACAGGTGACGTTGTGGCAAGTGACAATCCGCAACGTGTGGCAGGTGGCATTGTGGCAAGTGACAATCCGCAATGTGTGACGTTGTGGCAAGTGGCAATCCGCAATGTGTGGCAGGTGATGTTGTGGCAAGTGACAAAACACAATGTGTGACATCGTGGCAAGTGACAATCCACAATGTGTGACGTTGTGGCAAGTGGCAATCCGCAATGTGTGGCAGGTGATGTTGTGGCAAGTGACAAAACACAATGTGTGACATCGTGGCAAATGACAATCCACAATGTGTGACATCGTGGCAACTGACATCTGGTGGCAGGTGACGCGGCAAGTGACAATCCGCATCTGACGCAGGTGACGTGGCAAGTGACACGCTCAGGCTCCCACTGATTCTGCATTATGGTGAGTTTAATTATTTTATATTATATAACAATGCAATAATAGAAATAATACACTTCAATAATTTTTTTTTGCGATACGGTACTGCGTCGATTTAACTGACAATTGTTCGGTCGTGCGACGCTGTACCCAAACAAAATTTATGTCCTTTGTTTCACACAAATAGAGCTTTCTGTTGGTCGTATTTCTTCATCAGTTTAGGCCAATATGTATTCTTCTACATATGTTTGATAAAAAAAAAAACGCAATAAGCGTATATTGATTAGTTTGCACAAAAGTTATAGCGTCTACAAAATAGGGAATAGATTTATGGCATTTTTATTATTATTATTTTTTTACTAGTAATGGCGGTGATCTGCGATTTTCAGCAAGACTGCGACATTGCGGTGGTCGGATCGGACACTTTTGACACATTTTTGGGACCAGTGACATTTATACAGCGATCTCTGCTATAAAAATGCACTGATTACTGTGTAAATGTCACTGGCAGGGAAGGGGTTAAATGTGTTCCCTGGGAGGTGTTTCTAACTGGGGGGATGGGACTGACTGAAGGAGGAGAGAGATCTCTGTTCCTAATTACTAGGAACAGCAGATCTGTCTCTCCTCCCCTGTCAGAATGGGGATCTGTCTGTTTACATTGACAGATCCCCGTTCTGGTTCTCTGTGGAGCGATTGTGGGTGGCTGGCTGACATCGCGGCCACGTACAGGTCCTTTTATACTCCTGGGGTTTATTTACTAAAGCTGGAAAGTGCAAAATCAGGCTGCGTCTGCATAGAAACCAATGAGCTTCTAACCCCAGCTTGTTCAATTAAGCTTTGTTAATAAAACCTGGAAGCTCATTGGTTTCTATGCACAAGTGAGCATGATTTTGCACTTTCCAGCTTTAGTAAAGAAAACCCCATTGTGTACTTAAAAGTGGGGTATGCCTGTACATGTATAGAGCCATGACAGGTCCTCTTTATACTCCTACTTACAGGTATATAGCCATAACAGGTCCTTTTTATACTCCTAAATACATGTATAGTGTCATGACAGGTCCTCTTTATACACCTATACATGTATAGAGCCATGACGGGTCCTCTTTATACTTCTATATACATGTATAGAGCCATGACCGGTCCTCTTTATACTCCTTTATACGTGTATAGAGCTATGACAGGTCCTCTTTATTCTCCTATATACATGTAGAGAGTCATGACAGGTCCTCTTTACACTCCTATACATGTATACAACCATGTCAGGTCCTCTTTATACTCCTAAATACATGTATAGAGCCATAACAGGTCCTCTTTATACTTCTACATACATGTATTGAGCCATGACAGGTCCTCTTTATACTCCTGAACATGAATAGAGCCATAACAGCTCCTTTTTATAGAGCCATGACAGGTCCTCTTTATATCCCTACATACATGTATTGAGCCATGACACATCCTATTACACTCCTATACGCATGTATAGAGCCATGACAAGTCCTCTTTATACTCCTACATACATGTATAGAGCCATGACAGGTTCTCTTTATACTCCTATACATGTAAACAACCATGACCGGTCCTCTTTATACTCCTATATACATGTATAGAGTCATGACAGGTCCTCTTTATACTCCTATATACATGTATAGAGTCATGACAGGTCCTCTTTATACTCCTATATACATGTATAGAGCCATGTCAGGTCCTCTTTATACTCCCATATACATGTACAGAGCCACGTCAGGTCCTCTTTATACTCCTATATACATGTACAGTGCCATGACAGGTCATCTTTATACTCTTATACATGTATAGAGCCATGTCAGGTCCTCTTTATACTCCTATATACATGTATAGTGCCATGACAGGTCATCTTTATACTCTTATACATGTATAGAGCCATGTCAGGTCCTCTTTATACTCCTATATACATGTATAGTGCCATGACAGGTCATCTTTATACTCTTATACATGTATAGAGCCATGTCAGGTCCTCTTTATACTCCTATATACATGTATAGTGCCATGACAGGTCATCTTTATACACTTATACATGTATAGAGCCATGTCAGGTCCTCTTTATACTCCTATATACATGTATAGAGCCATGTCAGGTCCTCTTTATACTCCTATATACATGTATAAAGCCATGACAGGTCCTCTTAAGTTATCATGATATAAAATTATGAATGTGGGGGCCTTTTGGTAGGTGTGATTTTTTATTTAATTTTTTTTTTTGGGGGGGGGGGCAGCATTTCATTCTTGGTACCAGGTAGCACAATATCTTGGGCCGGCCCTGCGCACCCCTGTACTTTTAGTATTTACTGCACCTTTAAGATCCTCCTACTCTTAATGCAATTTGGCCTCACATCCCATTTGATGCGGTTCGGCGGGGTGTGTGCTTGAGTTCTTGCACCTATTCTCTGATTAAAAAAAGCCCTGGATACATCTATGTAGCGCACCCCCTAAGGAGCTACAAGTAGTATGGGATCCCCCACCCTGCACTGCCAGGCACACCGAATCTTCACAGGCACACTTGAGCCAGAAAAAAGTGTTTTTTTTTTTTGTTTCATTGAGGGGATAATTACTTGGATAGGGATGGGAGATTATGGGTTGTCCACTTGATTTCAGAACAAACCTCAGGGACAACTCTTTCTTTATACAGTCTCTATATACCGTCTCTGTATACAGCTTATCTTCTTCCTCCAGCACTCACTTGCTTACAGAACCCAGCTGGAACATTGTGAATTATCCAACAGTCACTCAGTCAGATGAAATACTAGCCAATTATAGGCAGGAACCAAAGGCCCCTTGGTTGTGTAGTAAAAGTTCAGTGTCCAGCTTATATCACTCCTGTGACTACTGATCCCAGCACCACGTCCTCGGGCACTGTCAACCCACCTGGCTGCAGCTGCCCTTTTCACTAGCTCTCCAGGCTAACTTCTCCCCACAGTCCTCCAGACTGACACTCACCAGCCCACCCAGCTGGCTTTCAGGAGATCTCCAAGATGTGCTGACCTGCTCCCGCTGGCCTCTCTCCTTGCTCCCGTGCCTCCAGGAAGCGTTTCCTCCATGTATTTTAGGCACCCGAGCCCCAGGCCCGAGGTCACCCCCCCCCAGACTAAGGGGCACTCTCAGCCTCCTCAGCACTCCATCTCCACCTTTGACCCGACTTCCCTGCTGGCATGGCCCATGTGCATTTATGAGGTAGGCTCTGCCCCCTACCGGCCCATTGCTGGGGATTGTCTGGAGCCTCATAAATATGCATGACAGCCCCTCTTTACTCCCACCCTCCAGCTCTGGAAGTTTCTACAAACTGCCAGACCAGGAAGTGTCTGAGAGTCATCCAACCCCTAAGTCACTAAACCCTGATCCAGATTCACAGCCCAGGCCTGGCCCTCAGTCAAGCTAAAATTTTCCTATGCTAACATCTACTTCTAGCACACACTAGAGAGTGCTGCACTTATATAGTCTTACAGATACAACCAATAACTATGAGAAAGCTGTAAAGACAGTCATTCCATTGATTAAATCTTCTGCCCTTGTTGTTTTAACTTTGGATAGTAAAACATTTTATTTTTCTGCCAGTAAATACCTTAAACAGCCCACTTCCTGTTTCTTGTCTGGTCATTAGCCTAGGCTTATGGCATCATGCACAGCTCCCTCTCACTCTTGTAAGAGTTTGCCAGGAAGGGAGGGGGGATGGGTCATAAGAGGGCCAATAAAAGTTTCAGGGCTGCAGAGCTGGAGGTGTGCCTCTGTGTGTCTGTGTAAATCCAGGAAGTGAACAGGCAGCAGCTTCAGCTGCCCACATTTGAAATGGCTGCAGCCTGAATTAGTGGAGGTAGATTTCTGCAGCATATTTGGCAAATACAGAATCACAGTATATATAAAATAATGTGCAATGTGGTTGGAGGGAAGCTTCAGAATGGCAAAGATGTTTTTATTACAAATTATGTGAGCAGACTGCAGTTCCTTTTTAATGACTTTATTGAAAGTTAAAAACACTAAAAGTAAGCACAACCCATAATGCATAAAATAGGGAATGACATTAGCAAAAAATGTGTCATGACTTATTCAAAGAAAGCATTGCAACATACAGTATATTGCATATAGGCACAGTGATATAATACTGTAAAAAGAATTCAACAATTTTGTATGTTTATTAGGCACCCAAGTCCATGGCTCAAACATATGTTTGTATGTTAATAATGGTGTAAGCATGGAGGGAAATGATCCTATTATTATGTGCTTCATCGATGTTTGAGCACCAGACGGTGTCTAGTGGATATGTAAGGTTATAGAGCTCTGAGCTACGTAGCCTTATAAGAAGGGATTTTTGTTGCTTTTGGATAGTGTTTTATTCCACAGTGGCTCCAGTTCAGTTCTTATATTTATATTTTTTATAGTGGTGGTCCTTAACCCCTGAAGGTTTTATCCACTTTCTGACCAGGCCATTTTTTGCGATACGGCACTGCGTCGCTTTAAGTGACAATTGCTGTACCCAAATAAAATTGATGTCCTTTTTCCCACAAATAGAGCTTTCTTTTGGTGGTATTTGATCACCTCTGCGGTTTTTATTTTTTGCGCTATAAACAAAAAAAGACTGACAATTTTGAAAAATAAATATATATATATATATATATATATATATATATATATATATATATATATTCTGCTATAATACATATGTAAAAAAACGAATTTCTTCATCAATTTAGACATATATGTATTCTGCTACATATTTTTGGTAAAAGAAATAATAATAATATATAATGATTGATTTGCACAAAAGTTATGGCGTCTACAAACTACGGGATAGATTTAGGGACTTTTATTTTTTATGTTTTTTTACTAGTAATGGCGGCAATCTGTGATTTTTAGCAGGACTGCGACATTGCGGTGGACAAATCTGACCCTAAAGGACACTTTTTGGTGACCAGTGTCACCAATACAGTGATAAGTGCTATAATCACTAATCACTGTATAAATGGCACTGGCAGGGAATGGTTAACACTAGGGGGTGATCAAGGGGTTAAATGTGCTCCCTGGGAGGTGTTTCTAACAGTGGGGGGAGTGGTATCACTGGAGGAAAGGAGAGATTGTAATTCAGCGTAGCTGAAACAGGATCTCTCACTTTTCATCCCTGACAGATCAGCAGTGTGCTTTGTTTACATCGGCACGCGGCTGATCTGTCTCTCCAATTGGACACAGAGGGAGCGGCGCATTAGCTAAACTGCCCCCTAAACCGCTCCCTAAACTGCGTGCACAAAATCACATACAGGTACGTGATTTTGCGCACCCGGGCCGCCCTACCGCAGTACATGTATGTGGGGCCGTCCGGAAGCGGTTAACCCAAATAAGGGCCGCTGTCAAATTTATAAAACAAGTAGGAAATGCCGAAGCTTTGACTGTCAGAAAGGCTCAGTATTCAGCTGTGACAAAGGGGCAGGATAGATTAAACCTCACCACCACATGTTCATTCACAAGAAAAAGGTGGGCAAGCTTAATCGCCTAATGCTCCATTCATGTGGGATTAATCGCTACTATATGGTACTTGTGTAACAATTTGTTCCAGCTGTTTGGTGATCAGTTACTACTCCTAGCAATTTAACTCTAGCAAATTCAGAAGCATGATTGAGTTACCTAAAATCTCTCATGCAGCTCTAACCTCAGGCTCCTAACCCCTGTCCTCTATGAAATTGCTCAACAGTGGCTAGGGCAAAGCAAACTAAGTGCTGACCATGTAAATAAATAATGTGGGGACCAAAAGTAATTTTGGTGCTGATGGAGTTAAATAATATTTCTCCACGATATGCATCTACAACACTGCTTCATAAACCACGCATCCCATAATGCATTCATCTGCTATCAGATTGCAAATACAACTATTTTCCATATGATCACTGCAACCTAAATATGTCAAAAAATTCAACTGGAGATTGACTGTGTGGTCTGTGAATAGCAATAAAAATATACATCTCACATTCACGGTACAGTAGGCGACGACAAAGTCATTAAACATTCAATGTATTGACTTTGGCACATTAAATATAGATAGCTATGTGTAGCACATAATATTTAGGTTTTTACAGCAACAGTTCCTCAAGCTATTCACTGGCAAAGGCAGAGTTCCATTGATTTCCTTTTGCACCACAAAAAGCCATATATAGCTCACCTAAATTTGTCATCATTTTATATAATATACCTCTGTATACAAATTAACATTATATTCAAAAGATGAGGAGAAAGTGGTGTTCTGGACCCAGTGCATTGTAATGTCCTTAATTCATCCCTTGATGGATATCAACTCCAAACACATCAAGCTCCATAAAACACATAAATCCCTTAAGAGAGGCGCATCCATCAAGGAAGACATGGAACGTGCCTTTTAATATTCATATACAAATATTGTTTTTTATTATTTTTGCACAGAATTCTGTACTACTCATGAACAAAAAAAAATGTAATTATTTATCCGGCATGGGTACTGTTATATTATGAGAAGATAACTTATTTTGCTATGTGTTATGTAGGTTAAAGTGGAGAAATACAGTCATGTGGTTTCTGCTCTCAACAATATAATTCTACCATGTGGATTAGAAAAAATACACTTGCGCCAATTGTGTGTGTGTGTAGTGCAGCTGCTGTCCCAAACCTATTAGCCACAAGCGGGTGTGCTCTATGTGTCAAACAGCGCTTGCCTATAAAATAATAGTATACAATTACTGATACAACATAAAATTGTGAAAGAAATAAGAGTCCAAAAAAGTCCAAAATGGAAACAAAGTGAAAAAACCCAGTTCCATCCAAGTGCAGTGATATCCAAGTTAGTCCTTTTTGACAATAGCACTGTGCTGTATCTGCAACACTGATCCTTGCTCGGTGTCCCCGACTCACCAGATGGCGTTGACCCTCTTGTTTCAAGAAGCTTGCTGAAGACGACACGTGTTGACAAAATGCGTCAAATTGGAACGCACGGTGCATAACTCTCAGAGCAGGTAGAATGCATTCCGATGTCCGGAGGTTCCCTGCTTTCTTATCACAGTTTGGATGCCTGTGCTTGGATTTTGCATGTTTACCCACAACGGGAGTTTTTTTTACAATAAACAGAAACTTTTTTATGCTATGAAAGGCCTTTTCTCCCCTTTATTCTTCCACCTTTAAACCTTGCCACTGAAACATTGGGCTCAAACATCACAAGATAAAGGCACCAGAGAGACACTGGAGGATATCCCTTGGTCATGGGTGACCATTCAAGAGATATTTAACCCTTCTTGTCATAAGACAAGAGGGTCAACGCCATCTGGTGAGTAAGGACCTTTACTTTACATGTGGTGATTTGGGGACACCGAGCAAGGATCAGTGTTGCAGATACAGCACTGTACTATTTCACATGTCAAAAAAGGATTCTCTAACTTGGATATCATTACACTTGGATGGGACTGAGTTTGTTCACTTTGTTTCCATTTTAGAACATTTTTGAACTCTTATTTCTTTCACAATTTTATGTTGTATCAGTAAAGCAGAGGCCTAGTCCAGCAGAACAGCAGAACTCTAGAGCAGTTGTGTGTACTGAATAGAAATCACAAATTCTCTGAAAAACGAACAGTTAAAACAATGTCATTATCCAGCATAACTGTGGGTCCAAGATCCTCTCACCACCCTCCCTTGGGATTGCCTCAGCAATTAAGCCAAGATTTTGGAGGGGCCCCCCTTTTAAGTCCTTAAGCGGTCTGGTGGGAAGAGTGGTGTAGGGGGGGAATAGTAGGACTCCTCGCTCATTTCTGCAGTAGGCCTAGACTGCGGCGGTCTGGATCACTAGGCGTTGTGATACAGACAGAGTTCCAAAGCTGTGAGTTGACACTTCATTCTTGCACCAGAGCGATCAAGAGTGCAAACTCTGTCTAACTTAGTCCAGCAGTCTGTGAAGGGATGTGGAGGCTTTCAACACAGTTTTTGCCTGTCTGCTACTTCTTCTCAGTGAATCACAAACATTACTCCTCAGCAGCTCTCCAGTTAGTGGCAATATCCAATCCCCCTGCTTTCTTCCTGGGCCTCCTTTTATACCCCCTTCCCCTTGTCTGCGCCTCTGCCTCCCAAATACACTTGAGTACAGTAGCTCATTCACCTGGATCCGCTCACTGCTCAAAGCACATTTCCCAGCATTCTATGTTTTAAGTTCAAACCCAACAATAAGCACATTTGCTGTTGCCATCTTGTGGAGGAAAAAGAGTCCCGTATAGTTTAGTAGCATCAGTTCTGGTTAGAACTCCATAAATATTTAGTAACAGAGAATCTGAATTGTATATTATATGGTTGGGGAATGAAATTAGGTAATTTGAATGTCATAGTTTAGGTCTTGAGCACATACAGTAAAGGTATTGTTTATAGGAGCAGGTGATTGTAGTATGGGCCATCTCTATCCTCAAATTCTGACCACAGCTGTCTCTACTGCAGATCACATACCTGTTTCTAACCCTTGAAAAATCATACAGGTTCACAGGGGGCTTCAAAGGTGACAAAAACATTGTTTATATTAGTTGTACTGTGGGCAGTTTTACAGGTGCAGAGAGATCCCCTTTTCATCAGACTTCATAACTCATGTCAGGACCTTGATGTGAACCTGAAATCTCTGCTGTGTCAGGCAATGTCTCTTCTTGCTGAGCTACCTGGAATGCTGGACATCCCTGGACACTTCCTTAAATGATCCTTTCTTGAACCTTATTTGTCTTGAACCCTGAACTCTTTGCTCTTCCCATGAACTTCCTGATATAAGCCATATCTCTACACCTGTTTGCCAGATTATTGTGCTCTCTCTCCAGACAGTATCTCACTCCAGTCTTCCCTGCTACCGCCTATATTTTGCTACCACTCGTTATCGACCCTTGGCTTGTTCCTCAGCTATGCTTCTGCCTGATCCCAACCTGCAACTACTCATTATCGACCTTTGGCTTGTTTACTGACCACGCTTCTGTTTGATCCCTACTTGCTTATCCGCTACTGAACCCTGGCCTGCTCACCTCCTGGTGGGGTGCTACTGAGGACCGCAACCTGGAACTAACACACAGCACAATCTATCCACCATAAGGAGCTCTGGTGAACACTGGTTAGTACTTAGATTCTGCACCTCAGGTAAACCCACGTCACTCACCAGGGTGACTGCCTGTGTACCTATCCTGCTGGTTGCTGGTAGTTCCATTACTGCTATAGCAACTGGTCTTCAGACCTGACCCCTGATTGTGACATCTCAGTTCATTAACATGTAACTAATATAATGAACAAAACCTCTGATTTGCATGCTCCCCCATCAGTGCCCCTCTTGTACTACTACTCTTATTTGCCACAAATGCCCCATTCTGCAACTAATTTCCTCCTCCTCCAGCAATCCTCCTCTTCTGTGCCTTACCTCCACCTCCAGTGTCTGTCCTGTACTACTTCCCTTATCCTATGCTCTAGTGTCCATCCTGCACTACTCTTCTTATTCACTGCTCTCTGTTACGTACCGTGTAGTAGAGTCTGAAATGTAGGAGGAGACCTCTCTTACAGCCCTGGCTCAAGAGCCAGTGGAGTGGGAACAGTAGACTCGAGAGAGCAGTGAGGTAGGAGTGCCTGTTTGTGGTATAGGCACGGATGGATGGATGGACAAAGAGCCATCAGGAAGGTTCGGATGCAGATGTCAGCGGAGGCAGGTGCAGGTCAGTGACCTGGAAGCTGGCAGGTGCAGACTGGAGCAGAGTAAGACAAGCCGGGTCAGACACAGGTACTCAAACAGAACTTGAAACGGTAGGCTGGAGCAGAGTGAGACAGGCCGGGTCAAACACAGGTAGTCAGGCAAGTAGGGCTATAGCTGAAGCAGGGTCAGATAAGCAGGCAGAGGTCGGCAACAGGATATCAGGCAGAAAGTCCAAATAGCAGGGTCAAGGGAAGCCAAGGTCAGAGTTGGAGAAATCAGGAAGTCAGACAGAGCCGGGTCAATACAGCTGATCAGGAGACAGATGCAGGGTTTCAGGAATCACCTGCTGCAGCTCAAACAGCACTGCACTTGTGCAGCTGCTGTCCTTTTAAAGGCCTATTGGCGCCAAATCTCGTCTAATCCGCGCGCACACGCAACCGGCATGTGCCCCTGCGCACGCGCGCACCCAGAGCCTGTCTGGCACTCACTATCGCGCACACGCCCCTGTCCGACTGGTACCTGTGTGCGCATGTGCACACACACGCACCTCTGTCTTGTCACAGCAGGACCCTGACACTGTCTCTGTAGCATACTTCTTTTCTTCACTTCTTCCCTGTAATGTGCCTCTCTTGTAAGCAAATTTTTCCTGTTTGTCTCAATTGATTTGGATGTTATGGTCTTTGTTTTGATTTTAAAATTCCTGTGATTTACAGTACAATTATTGCTAACTGTGGACTTGGTAGTGGGTTTCAGCATATTTGTGGGGCACTTTTAATTTTTTTTGGTAGTGCTTTTTTTACTGCTTGGTTTGTGCGTGTCCCCATGCATGACATTTAGGTTTAGTAAGATAAGTAGATGCTAGATAAGGTATGGGAATAAAATTATGCATGTATGCTATTCATCTACTGCATCAATCTGGTCATGTTTTAATTTCAAAAGAAAATAATTATATATTATTTTCAAATTGGTAAAATAAAATAAAAATGTAAACATGGTGATTTCAGAATTGATTGTTCGCCCCGTACACCAATTGACCATACAAAACAATCAAAATGTTTAAAACTACACAATCCCTTTCATGTTTGATTTAATCCCCCCAAGAGCAATCAAAATGATATTGAAAATAATTGATAATTACTAGATGTTATCAGATTAACAGAGCAATTGGTTTATCGATTGAAATTACATGTTTATGGCTAAAATTAACCTGCGATTAGCCCATTAATAATAAGTTACTCTCAGTTTTTTTGTCCCAGGCGGTGAAGTTTAGTTTTAGCCTCAGTAAAGAAAAGAGTAGAGCTTAATCTTAATTTAGAGAATGGAAAAAGCCAACTCATATATCTTTTATTTCTGCTCTCCTAATAAGCACAGTAATTACATGATAGATTCCTCCAGGCTAAAATCAATGTGTTGGACTTTCATCATACATACTAATAGTCTGTTCAAGAAAGGAAGTCAATATTAATAGGAAGTACTTTTAGAGAAAAATTCAAGTGACTAGATTTAATAAATCATGTTACCCAATTTATTTTACAGGTGGAGTTGGAGAAGATTTCCCTGCATCAAATTATACCATTAACCAAGAACTCCAGATTCAACCAAACCTGCAGCATTCATGCATGTGCTCTAAATTGGTATAAATATACTGTAATAAAAGAAATTGGAACTTTTGTGCTTTACCCCATTCCTCAAAATGAATTCCCCTGGATAACTCAACATAGGAAGGGAGGGGATGCTTTTTCAATGTGTGGGAAACCCAAACTTAAAGTGTCCTTATTGGAAAATTTCTCCTCTTTTCCTGTCTTTTGTGGCAACTCAATTTTTTTAAATTAACCTATTACTTTCAATTCCTGTGGCATTGGGGATCTGGACAATTAGTGAGTAAATGTCTTCCGAACTGAGACACAGGAATAAGAATATGACAGAGGTTTTAACCTTTTACCACTCACAGGTGTTGTCCCTCACCCGTCCTGTGACTGGACAGTGAATAAAGAAGCAGTGCACTAATAAACTTATTGATTTGATATCCAGTCTGAGCTCTGCTCTATAGTGGATTGCAAGAGGCTGATACCAGGTCAAATTCACTTAGGTTAGCCATAGACAAGTTGAAAACTGAACGTTCTGTCAATTGAAAAATTAAAATGGGGCATAGGATTATGCCATCATTTGTTTTGTTTTTCAAAACAAAATCCAGCATGTTGGATCAGGCACTTTCGATTGCAACACGAAAAACGTGTGTCGCAGCTGGCATACTAATGATGCAAAAATCGAACGACCAAGACCGCTGGAGCGCTGGCCCGTGGAGGGAGCTGATAGGCTGAGCCAGGTGCCAGTCTCGGCATGTGGGCGAATCCTGACCATATGGACCGACTCTGTATCGTCAGCCAACAGTGGGCTTCAGTCCGCTTAAAACGGGTCACAGGAATGCAGAATGAACTGCACTCCTGTGATCCACAAGAGAAGTACAGGCAAACGAACTTTGGCTGTACTTCTCCTCTACGTTTTGCCATTTAATGGTAAATCTAGTTATTAAAATTACAAGCTTTGGTGATCCTCTTAGATCCTTTCCTCAGGACTTACATAAAGACTTTTATTTTACAAATATACATTTATCACGGGGTGCACCCATGACAAGAAGTGACCACAACAGAAATCCTGTCTCTAACTGGAACCTTAGATGCAGTTAGTCAGAGGGAGTGTAGTAAAGCTGGCCATACTTACTGAAATTTGTCCACTTGTGGCTGGTGTGTGGCAGTCCCCTCTTGACAGAAGTTGATTGCATGAATGACTTCTGTCGAATGAACTAGTTGGAAAACTTTTCTCAATCAGTAACTGCAGCCAATTGCCTGCAGCTGCTGATCAGTGTATTCTGACAGTAGCGAGTGCCTTCCTGGAGTGGGGGAGTTTGGGATTCTTCCATCCACATTGTTTCTATTATTTTACTGTACTATTACAGTGTATGTCTAGCTTAAAGTAGAAGTATAGGCAGGGTTATAACCCCTGTCAGATTTTTTTTCTCCATCTGTGTCCCATTGTGGAAATTTTCCTTCACTTCCTGTTCAATAGCCAAACAAGAAGTGAGAGGAAATCTCTGCAAATTCACATACATAATAATTGCAGCTATATTATTTGGTCATCCTCTAGTATTTGCCACTTATTTACTACTTCACATCAGCGCTTCAGTACACTTTTTACTACATATCTAAAGCTAAAAACAGAAACACAATATTTTATAGATTATTATTCCTTAGAAGTTGAAGCAGCATTGGTTTGTCCTAGGATAACAAACCTCATCACTCTACTGTATCTATGAGGGTGCAACACTGTTACCATAGGCTTATCTCCTGATGTGGACTACAAACGCCTCCCTTTCTCACCTCCATTAAAGAGGGGGGAAGAGGGGAATTTGTAGTTGAAAGAAGACAGCTGGGAAGGCTGATGATATTGTTTGAAATATCAGCTGAGTGCACAGGAAGCTACAAGGACACTCAAATTCTGAAAAGATAGACAGGTAATCATGTCAATCCCAGTTTTAGAAGTCAGGCATAGCAACCAAAATTAGTCTGCACTGCCCTAAGCAGCAAAGATTAGAGTGCCAGCCATGATGACAACAGACCCAAAAGACAATGCAAAAGAAACATTTTTTCCTTTAAACTCAATTCTTCATACAAATGTATATCAGTTTAGCTGAAGATATTCTCTTTAGTTACTGATCCAGCACTGCTCCATCTTCTCTCCGATAAGGTACTTTATACACTGCATCCTTATCACTCTTTCACTACTGTCTACCCCTTTTTCATCTGGATTGGAACTGTGTACAGGCAAGAATCCACTTCCTATCGTATAATGTTACTGCAAAATGATTTGCTCTGCAACTGCCTATTCTAGTCATTTGAAGTTATGTATTTCTGTTACCTGCATTATTCACATTTTTTGTATCCCACTGTACAACACCAAAGTAGCCAATGATAACATATAATTAAAATTAGTATAAAAAATTCAACAGACTCACAATAGAACTTTTGGACTTTGGGAGGAGGAGATACACGTTTAAATCTTTAACAAAGTTCCTAGGGAATATCCATGGCTTCCAAACTGTTGTTGTAGGATATTCTTACACAAGGTTGTCATTTAATAAGGCATACAGTACATTTAGAATTACACCCCAAAACACATTCTGCTTCTCCTCCCAAGTATAGCAATACCCCATGTGTGAAACTTTGAAAAAACACACCTGGTACCAAAAGGTAGGGTGAAGAACCCCTTGAGGGTCATTAATAGACAGATAAAGTCAGAAGTAAAAAAGTATAAATTTTATTACACAATGTCAATAGTATACATATACAAACAATACATACAGTACAAAAAAGCCATATTTGATACCCTGCTTGATACAGTTGTATAGGAAATTCACCATCCTGTGCAAAGGACTGGCGGCGATCAATACAATGTGAATAACATCTTACATGTTACGGCCTCAAAGTCCTTCTTCACAGGTTTTATGTTATTGACTCAAATATGTATAAGGTTTCTACAAAGAGAAAAGGAGTATATAAATATAAGTTCATCTTAATACAACATAATACTTTTAGTAACTGTTCAGCTAGATGTAATGCATACATATAATGCAAACATAAGATGTAGTATATGAATTGGCTTATTTACATGGCAAACCATTCACATAAGACAAATATCTGGAGGGACTTGGCAAGGTCAAGCAACTTAATGATCAATGGGACAAACACCATCCGGACCCACCCGACAACCAAATCATATGATTTGGTTGTCGGGTGGGTCCGGATGGTGTTTGTCCCATTGACCATTGAGTTACCTAACCTAGCCAAGCCCCTTCAGATATTTGTCTTATGTGAATACAAGGGTGGGGGCAGCCGTGGGAGAATTATAACTCCACAGAGGCACCGTCCCTGTGAAATACAAAATTCAAACTAAAAACAAAGTGGAGTGGGACTTTGAGTGTGCCTCGGTGGGGTTGAAATAACAATCTATACCACAGATTAAAAATATAGAAAAAACTTTGTTCACTGTCCATGGATGGAAACCTTAAATACAATTTACAATCTGAAATAGACTATAGTTTTACTGTTTCTTTTGGTTCAGGGTGTGCAGATCCTGGTAGAAAGTATCGGAAATATGGCCTACGCGGTTCGCGGGTGAGCCCCGCTTCGTCAGGGCCTTTAAAATAGCACAAGAAATATATATATAAGTATTACAGTATTGAAGAGTAGTCGAAAAATACAGTACCAACAACATTTACAAAATAATGTTTAGTGAACAACAACATTACAGATACAGTATATAGAAAATCGCATTTTACATATTATAAAAGTATTGTGACATTATAGGGTGTTTGTGATTGCCCACTAATGAAGCTCCAGCGTATTAGCCTAGAGCTTTAACTAAAACCATGTAGATACATAACATTTGTTCAGCTGTGTCTCATGAATGCCAGACTGATTGAAGGAATGAGGAGAATTACATTGTTCAATTCATCCATTACCTTTAGATTGTACAGTCTGTATATCAGTCCAGGAGAGGCAGAAAAGCCTGGGGAGCCTGTGGGGATAGCCTCCTGAGCTTCGCCGAGGAGAACAAGGCGGACCCCTATGTGTAAACGATGATATAGTGTGTATTTAGAATCATATTGTGCTGATAAAGGTGCTTGAATGAGAAAATACAGTGAGACATAAAAGGGAAAGGGAGGGGAGGGAAGAAAGGAAAGGAGAAGGAAGGGGGAAGGAGAAAGAGGGAAAAAGGGGGGAGTAGGTAAATGAAAAAAATGGGGGGGAGGAACGGGGAAAGAGGTGGGGGGGAAGCAGAGGAAAGGAAAGGGAAAAAAGAGAGAGAAAGATGGGGGAGAAAGAGGGAGGGTAGGTGAGGGGAGGAAGGGAAAAGGTACACATGCTGCAGCTGTGGCAGGTATTATACTACCTGTACCCCTGCTGATCGTGACCCTTGCAAGCAAATGGGGATTGTCCCTTGCGAGATGTCCCGTGGAACGAAACTTGGGCAGAGTTTAGCGGTAACATTAACACGCCCACCCGCAGACTCAGCGATGCTGTGCAATATGTTGTCATACTATCTGTTTTGTGAGTACCCACTGGGTTTATCAATAAATGTTTTTGTGACCACTTTTGGGGCATGCCATTCATGAGAGAGTGCGTCTTGAGGCTTGCTGAGGTGTGAGAGGAAGAGAGCTGGAACTATCCATCCATCCATCTGGGATCTGACATCTTTTAAGTGCTGATTTAGACCTCTTGAGTTCTGGAGTCTAAGGATTTAGTGTTAGGGCGCTGACAGCAGGAGAAGGTCTTTAGGACCCTGCATCTGTTAGGGCACCAACGACAGAAGAAGGGCTCTAGGACCCAGTGTCCCCAGCAGCACATCACATGGGCCTTTATAAGGAAGTGTATCAGTGCTTGACGTTGCTGTCTGATCTCAGCTTGTTACCTGTGTTCCTGTGATTCCTTGCTCCTGTGTTCCCTAGTTTCCCAACCTGTCTGCCTATCTCCAGTTCCGGCTCGTCTCACAGATACCCTCTGCCTGCTTTGCGTGTTTGATCCGGCTTCCACCTGACTTCGTCTGCTCTGCTTTAAACCTGGTTCTGATCTCGGCTTGTGTTGACTAGTCTATTATCTCAGTGACTTTACAGACCTGTCTCCCCTCACAGGTGCCACCTGCCTGCAGACTCTGTTTATCACAACAGCAGCATTCCTGAGCTTTCTGTAAGCAACTTCACAGGTGGCCTGTGCTACTTTGTGCCCGACTCCTCCTGTCTCACCTTCAGGGGAGTCTGGAACTTAGCTGCAAAGAAAGCCCTCTCTCCATTGGCTTTCAGCACCTGGTACGTGATATTTGGTAAGCAGCATTATAATCACTTGGTGGTTGGTGCACAGCAGCTGCATGAAGATTTTGCGCAGATTTGATGGACTTTGATATTTTGTTTATACAACTTTATTATTTTTTGATTTGGTTGTTATAAACTATATATTGAATTTCTTTTCCTGACAGCACAACATTTTTTTTTTCAACTCATATATAAATAAAGTGCAGCGCTGAATAAATAAAGTGCAATCTGTGCAATCAAACAATATGCCTGATCAGGGAAAAAGTTCAAATAGAGACCATGAGTCTCAAAACACATGTAAACAGTGATATAATACATATACATAAAATGCAGTCCTGTGCAAACAAAACTCATATAAAGCTAAAGTCCATTTAAGAAATCCCATGGAAGAGTCTGTGTTGAAAGTGAAATTCAAACACCCAGCGGTGTGACACCCATCACTAAAGCTAAAATGGAGGCTTACCAGAAAGCCAGTGACCCCCTTTACTCAGGGAGATCAAACAGCACTTAATTGGATACATGATCCACTGGAGGAAAGTCCAGATTTCATCTCTAATGGCCGCAGATGGTGTATACCGGAAAGCTCACAGTAAACCGTGAAGCAGTGTCAAAAGACCATCAATGGAACTCGATGCCAGAGTATATATAAAATATGAAACTCCACATAGTGTGATACTGCACTCTTGCTATATTTCCTGTTATAGGTAAGCGGTATACTGACGGAAGTACTCAAGCGAAGTGTGGCACAGTTTCGTCACACTCTGATTGGTCACAGCGATCACATGGTACAGGGTCAATTACAATGTCAGGAAAGTGTTGGCCATAGTACAAGTGAAGCACTGAGGTGTATGCAGATGCACAGGGGAGGATATTTTGCTGAAACTGGCACCCATTGGGCTATTTAAGATTAGCAGCGGTACTAGGCAGTGCTGTCTGATTTACAGTGTTCCTGTGCTCCTTTGCCAAGTTCTTTATTTACTTCTGTGTTTGACCTGGCTTGTCTTGACCACGCTTGATCTTCTCCTGCCCTGACCTCGGGTTGTTTTGGACTCTGCCTCGTGCTCATTTGCCTGCTTTTATGATGCTGACCCCAGCCTGTACATTGACCATTCTGCTGCCTGTTGTCCATGCCTGATCTAATTGTCTGTTACTGACCCGGCTAGTCTAAACATGCATCCTGTCTTGTCCTGTCTGCTCAGCATCCCCTGACTAGCATGCTACTTACCTGGTCCCTGTCGGTCATCTGTTAGCTAAGTGCCCACCAGCCTGCTTGCGACAAGTGGTCAAGCCAGTCTGCCATCTGCTAGCTTAGGATCTGTTGTACCTGTTGCCATCTGCTGTCCTGGCCATCTGATCTATCCCTGGCGAAGCACTAGCCACTTACCTGCATAGTCTGATGAACATTTCACAGGCACTTGTACCTCACCTCACTTTTGCGACCACTGTCTCACAACCAGTGGTCCCTGAGCCGAAGATATAAGACAGACCTCCCTCTTCACGTCAGGTTCTACAACGTGACAGTATCCCTGTACCCCAGAAATCATAGATTATGCTGCTGTGAACCCCGAAGGGTGTGCGCGAAGCACCTGGCTGTTTATCTACAGTGGCCAGGCAGGACAGTTAATATAATCCTCTAAATTTAAATTGAGGTGGGCAGTGCCACATCCACTAAAACACAATGAAAAAAATGCTATTAACTCCTTAATAACCAATAGATAACCCAGTTAACCTTAATCAGCACTAATGAAATCTTTATTCCCCTTTGCCTCCTAAATATAATTTTAATGTTGATTTTTATATACTTTTTACCATCATTTAAATTTTTTATTCATTATTTTTTCTTGTTAAATTGTAACAGTGTTGCAAAAAATGTTCACATTTTAAATGTAAAAAGTGCCTTTGTACCATAAATTTAATTTCAATGTCATTATAAATGAGACTAGTGATGATCTAAATTCCTGGGGCAGGGCCGCTGTTAGAAATCATGGGGCCCTGTACTGCCTACCCGACAGGACCGCCCTTGACCCAGCCCTCGACCCCACCCCTGACCCCATGCTGTTACTGGGGTCAGGAGGGATTGGTGGCAGGAGCTGGAACATGTTACATGCTCCACCCTAAATATAGGTGGAACATGTAACATGTGCCAAAACTTAAATTTAACCTTTAATAACCATAAATATTCTAAAGCTATTACACATATTTTAATGCAGCAGAGATGTCTTATTTTAGAACTTTTTCGACAACAACTAACAAAGCAGGGATGAGCTCAGGCATGTTCGGACCCTAATCTAATCCTGCCTCAGCTATCCCAGTAGGAAGCAGTCACAGCGCCCCACCAATTATAGCTGGAGCTGAATGGAACAGATGTCAGTGTTTTGCCTGTTCAGTTTGTGTCTGCATACACCACAGAGTGGACAGGGGTGGATTTGCGGTGGTTATATAGGTGTTCCGATGTAAATGGACTTATGTCTGTTTACATCTGGCTACCTCTGATCTGTCACATTTATGTCTGGAAAAATAGAAAAGGACAAGGTCATGTTCCAATTTTTTTTTTTTTTATACCTGAATGGACACGGAGGTAGGTTGGCCTAAATGGACATACAGTATATCCATTTACATTCAGACTCCTGTAGACCTACATTGAGCTTTCAATAAACTCTGCATCAAAAACATGGCTGTTTGGTTCTGACTTTGTTATGGCTGTACTGTATTACACACATTGAAGCCATAAATTAACAAATCAGCACTCAACAACCATATGACAGAGCCATAGAGTACCTGCTGTGCTGTGATCATCATAATGATGATCATAAGTACACAATGGGAGGTCTGTGCATCGCTACCGGGATTACTCCATCTGCAGGGCGCATCAGCTGCTTCAGGGATCAGTCTGTCCCCCAAGCTGCAGCTCCGGGACTTACTGAGGGATAGGAGTGGCTCTACAAGAGAATCCACCTGCCAGGGAAGGCATACAGTTCTCGGCTGGAACTATAATTTGTTCAGGTCCACTGGTGTAGAGCAGAATGTGGAGAGGGATTATCTGCCTGCACCCAAAAATGGAGAAAAAATCCCTCCTCTGCTCTCACCTCCTTGGCCCCTCTGTTGACCCGATGGGCTCAAAATAGCTAGAAATGAACTATAAAGCTGCCTGGGCCCCCTTGTTTAGCTAATGGGGCCCAGGCTCAGTACAACAGGACCAATTATACTGCTTTATCAGCTGCCCTGGCCTGGGGTTTGGATTGGGGGTAAGTTTGGAAATATAACACAAGTTTGGATGTCAAATCAGAACCCCATTGAAATTAATAAAAGCTGAATGTTAAAATAAAGTGTAGCGCTACCCTCGTGAGGGTCGCTGATAGAATCGGTACCCCACTGGTTGCCCCGGCCCTGCAAGTCCTCCGCCACCTCTGACACCCTGGGTTCAGACATGGTTTTACTTCAGTGAGTGACAACAATGAAATAAGTACACCACAATCTGTTAAACCAACAAACTTGTTTACTTTGTAAGATGAAAGCAATTAAAAGAAAACAACTTAGATGTATGCTTTAGAATAGTGTTTCCAGTCTGAATATCACCAGAAATGAAGTGACACTCAGATGGAAAAGGACAAACAGGTAAATACAAAGAATATCTATGCATATACATAGCTTATGTGAACAGACAGCAGAAGAGGAGAGGAATGGCTTTTAGCTGTGTCAGACCTCTCCCTTCTGTCCTTCAACACACAGACGCAAACATTAAATGCAAATGCCATAAACCTTCAATAATAATCAACTGCAATGGAATTTAGCATGCTCTTTCAGAGAGTTCTAGGGAAATTCAAACTCCGTAATAGAAATCCCTGAAGTGAGTAGGGAGATTTGAAGTAGTCCTGTAATATAAAGAAGAAATCCTTTTGTCGTCAGCTAGCCTTGAGAAAATTGCAAGTAAGGAATTGCTGAATAGCAGAGCAAAGCAACTTGACTAACTTTATTAGATTAAAGAACAAACGCTTCTTGTGTTAGCAAGATGTAGATGAAATCACAGTGACTGCTGGTTCATAGGTGCTGTATCCTGTAGAACTACAAGTAACAGTGGGGTGAATGGAGACAGTGATGTCTGTATAAAGTGTCTATGTGGATGAATGATTTTATCCTTTGATACCATAAGCGACAGGTAGTGAATAGGGACAATGGTGTCTGTATACAGTGTCTATTACAAAAGAATGGGCTGATGCCTGCTCACCGATACTGGAATGAACGATGAGGATGATGATGATGATGACTTGGCAAGCTCTTCCTCAGGAACTTGGCTCAAGGGATGGTGTCCGGCCTCCACTGCACCACGCTATAACTCACACGAATTTGATGCAAATGCAGGACAGATGGAACAGGTGCAGCCTCCAGGCTGCCGTCAGACAGGGAAGGGGATGCTGTCCGTAGGTGTCCCTCTGAATCTCTGCTGGGTGATTCCATTTTTGCAGGCCACAACGCGGTCGCAACACTCACAGTCACGGAATCTCTGCTAACAGATCCAGGCCAAGGTCCAAAGAGAGCAAGCTAGGCCTCAACCAGTCACTTTTATGAACTCTCCCAGCACTCTGTTCTTCCTTCTTAGCCACCTGGTAGTTGCAGTTCCTTACGATTCGGTTAGTGGGCAAATCCAATCAATCTGAACTACATGTCCCAAGATGCTTTGCTCTGCCTGGTCTCTGCATTCTAGATAAGACAGCTTTAAAGTCTGAACTCAACACTAGAGGGAAACAAAGCCCAAACAGTGAGGTTACACAGTGTCTCCTGATTGCAGGCACAGATATCCAGCTCCTGGCTACACCAGTAATGGCTATTTTCTAGGCTAACAATCAAGGGGTTATCAAACAATTGGCATGGATGGCTGGGCACTGCCCTGGGGAACATGTGCCAAAGTGATAAAAAAGAAAATAACACTCTGTTTGGTAAGAAGTAACACTTTAAAAATTAAAAATTCCCTTAAACAACATGCCTGGGGGTTCCATTACCTGCCTGTGAAGAGGTGCATCTGCACTATTTATACAACCTACTACAGAAAAAAAAATGCCATTTACATTTCTGGTAAATTACATTTTGCTGATGCTCATTTCTGTTTGTAAACAAACAGCTGGGAATTCTCTTCACTTGTAACAGGCCCTTTTGCTAAATGAGGGTCTAGTATAGATGGTAACAAAGCCTCCCACAAAAAAGGCCAGAGTTACCCACCCCCAAAAATACATATCAGACTCTTATCTTGGATGAGAGTTTGCTATGGATGCCAAGGGGGACCCCACAAAAAAATGTGGTTCTTGTGGTTCCCCCCTCCCCCAGATTGCATACCTGACCCTTCAGTTCTGGTATGAATTGTAAGGAGAAACCCCATGCAAAAAACAAGAAGAAAAGCATGGGTTCCCCACAAAATCCACATGAGAACCTTATCTGAGCATGCAGCCTGTCCATCAACAGTCTACAACAGTCTTTGAAACAACATTTATACAATGTTCCAGTAGTCTGAAAATCTTCATATTCATCAATTTATTGAGGGATATTGTTGATAAATATTTCTGTCCCAAGTGAAGAAGCCTCTCCAACCCAGTCTGCAAGAGGGCCACCATATTCCCTTTGACCATTAACCTGTAAAGATTAATATTACACCTTTCCATCCACTCCAGAAGGGAAGCTTTATTGTCCTTATTCAGAGAATTAATCCAAGCCTTGCTCTAAGCGTTCATCACATGATTGTCCATCACTAGAGAACAATCTCCTCTTTACATGGGCCATAATCAGTGGGTAGGAGGCTTGCCCCTAGTTCCCTCCAAAAGCCTCTGTCCCAGTTGTGTCTGTCACAGGCGCACATTGGTCAACCAGGTTACATGCTTACATAAGTGTCTAGTATGGATTTAGGGAGGGAACTAATGCAATTATTTGGAGGGAACTAATGCTTTTTTGTGTTTTTAACATGGGGTTTCCATGGTATAAATTTTGAGGAGAACCTCATGCTGTTTTCTGTTTTTTTTTTGCTATCCCTGCCCCTTTGTTTACATTCACCTGTTAGTTGGGAATCCCTGTCTGACAGCTGAATGGGCAGTGGGAAAAACAGGGATGAGTCACAGGTTGTTAGGACACTGGCGTCCACCAGCTTCCTGACAAACAGAAACCCTAAGCAGAAAACTGTCACATTTAGCAGCTGTAGTATTATCAATTCCTGCTGCAGCCGAAGGCTCAGCTGAACACCTATTTAGTTCAGCCATTTGCCAAATCTCTGAACAGCTGTACAAAAAAGCAGCTCATTTCTAAGTGGGACAAATTATAAGATAAATTGTGCATTTTTACCTACAGTAGTACTACCTATAACATTGGTTAAAACAGGAAGAAATAGGACCTATATCTCATTTCATTTGCGCAAACCAGACTCCAACTTTGAGAACTCCTGTGCCAAAATGGGGGGAGAGATGGGCCACGTTATCACATTGTTTCTGGAAATGCCCACCAATATATAAATTCTGGGAAAACAAATCTAACTATATTGCAGAAATCTGGGGATACCCCATACCTCTAGATCCCATGCTGATAGTATTTAATTTTTCGGAAGCCCTCAAAGAATCCCAACCTCACAACATAACAAAAATAAGGAACATATTTGTCTTTTAACAGCCAGATGTTTAACACTGCGATTGGCTTTCTTTCAACCCTCTGACACTAGCAAGGGTACAAGGTGACCTCAGAGATATTGAAAAATTAGCACCAGTGGGAAGTCTCAATAGAGAGCCTTAAACCAAACAATGCTAGTTACAATTTATTGATAAAACATTGGTTTCCTCAGAAAAACAATTTTTTAAACCTTCAGATATACTGCATAATATGCTAGAGATGTACTGAGAGAAAATACAGATGACCTCTAACTAACGAAACAAAATATGGTCTAAGTAAGTGATTATCATTATCAACTACACACCAAAGACTAACCCAGGATGACAAGTTTGGCATACCCTTAAAAAATTCACTTGACTAATAGAGCTAATTCGGTTTCAAGCTATTTTTTATGTTAATTGGTTAAAGATTTGAAGTTTTTTACCAGATGATTATATTGCTTTACTATAACACACATAACAAATGCCCGAAGCAAGGGTCAATCAACAGAAATTGATCTGAGATCTACTGTATGTGTCTTATTAACTATTTACAATGCAAACCTTTCTATACAGCAAAATGTGATATTATTTGGTTATCTGTTTACTGCTGTTTTTGCTGTACACCTGGACATGTACTTTTGCTTTTGTAACTGAAAAATCTAAATAAAATGTTTGGGGGAAAAAATAATGTTCATTGCTTTTGTCTATATAAAGCTATATACTGTACATCTATTTGTCTATATACTGCTTAGAAATTTCTTTTTTTGCGACAACCTCATAGCATTAACACAAAAGTGTCTCAAGTCCATAAGGGGTGTACAGGTATGGGAGCTGTTTAAAAGTATATACACACACATAATTAGAAACCTCTACAAAATATCAATTTACTTCATACCGGTTGCCTATTAGTGGTAGTGTCATCCCTATAGGGATATATTAAAACTATAAGGTTCAGTCTGAAACTGCCTACTGTAAACAAGTAATAGCATCCTATAGCCAAGATAAACGTGCACTTAAAATGTGCCTGTCTAAACATTACATACCATACTATATCAATATTAATAAAATGGTGAAACATATATAGGTAGTTAAATATAGAATCACCTACAATAATTTATTTTAATATTCTCTTTTCTCATTTTTGACAAATATTATTACAGTAAATCCTTCACATTATGACTACTGCATGGGAATTTATTATGCACTTGTTTTTTATAGTGCGTATATATAGCTATATATATATATATATATATATATATATATATATATATATATATATATATATATATATATATATATATATATATATAGATAGATAGATAGATATGGTACATATATACAGTATATATACTCTATATATAAACACACACACATACGGTATGCGGTATGTTTATAAACACAAATTATGGGGTGATCATAAAAATTTTGTGGTGATGATGGTGGTGGTGGTGGTGGGGGGTTACTGGTAACAATTTTAAATAGCTTTAGTTTCATCTCCAGGTTTCTATGATTTTGTTTGTTCCTTGGCATAATTAAATCTGATTTTCAATGCAATTTATGTTTGGGAGTTTCGGCTTCTCATTTTTCTCTCACAGTTCGAAACTAGAACCATACTGTACCAGGGCAATGATGTCCAATATATATACCGTCTTGATACATATATACTATAAATGCGATACTAAACCTGAAATTTATCCAGTTATATTACGATAAGTTAATGCAATCTACCTCACATTTGGATTTATATGCAGTATACATCAGTTCACTAATCTTCAGTTATTACCTATAAATTGAACCTATAAATCATAAAATTTGAAGATGCATTCACTTGTTTTGTAGGTTTTTCTTATAATGTATAAAAAATCACAAGCTCGGAGGGTTTGTGAACGATAATGTTTCTTTATTGCAAACATCAAGGTCTTAGCCTTGGATTTTTTTTCCTGTTCTGACTGCTGTTGTTCTTCATGCAGCTATCCTTTTTGTTATACAAACAACAAGTTCATGAAGTGCTAGAAACTGTCACTCATATGTGGATATATGTGGATAAAACTGATACCCAGTGCAGCTTCCATCCACTGGAGAAACGGGGAGCAGGAATCAAAGGACAAAAAATCAGCGATCTATGGGTAGGTGCCAAAATGATATGTACCGTATTTATTGGCATATAACATGCACTTTTTTCCCCCTGAAATCGTGTGTGCGTGTTATACGCCGATCCCTGCTACCTCGGAGTGGAAGGAGTGGACGAGCGCCACTGGATTACACACAGCCGCGATCTCCTGTGTATCTGGCGCTCAGTCACACACAGTCCCGCCCCCCTGGCCCAGCATTGGACCACTGTTCTGTCCATCATATGAGCCGGGCGGGACTGTGAGTGACTGAGCGCCGAATACACAGGAGATCGCGGATCTGTATAATCCAGCACTGGCACAGCTGCAATCATCGGCAAAGGCGAGTCTGCAGATGGATACTAAACAGGCTGTGATGATGGGCATGTTAGAGGCTGCAGATGGGTACTAAACAGACTGCAATAATGGGCACATTAGAGGCTACAGATGGGCACTACACAGGCTGCAATGATGGGCATGTTAGAGGCTGCAGATGGGCACTAAACAGGCTGCAATAATGGGCACATAAGAGGCTGCAGATGTGCACTAGACAGGCTGAAATGATGGGCATGTTAGCTGCTGCAGATGGGCATGTTAGAAGCGGCAGATGAGCACTAAACAGGGTGCAATAATGGGCACATTAGGGGCTACAGATGTGTACTAAATAGGCTGCAATGATGGGCATGTTATAGGCTGCAGATGGGCATGTTAGAGGCTGCAGATGGGCACTAAACAGGGTGCAATAATGGGCATATTAGAGGCTGCAGATTTAGCTTGCGTTCCATCACTACACCCAGGGTTCCTGCTTCCGGAATAGTGCCGACGTTATCTCACGTGCCCGGCTCCAGTGGCTACGCTCGGCTTCCCCGGCTCCATCCTCCAGTGGTGGCAGACACACTATATCCTAAACAGTTTGGCACAACGCTGTTGGATTACAGAGGTCAGTTCCAGCCATAATCGCAGCCAGCCAGTGTCTCCCTGCTCACACGGTATTCCTCTGGATTCTGGAGGTACCTGACCTCACGTCAGAAGCAAGAGGCAGTCCAACACCCCACTTTCTTCCATCAGGACAATACTGTTCCCCACACGTTTTGGAATGATCTCTCTCCGTGTGTGACCGGGGAGCCTCCTGAAAGCATTTAACCCTTCTCATCCAGACATCATGGTGGTACAGTTTTTAATTATAATATAATACAGTTACATAGCTATATGCTTTTTATTATCTGCTGCAGTTTTATACCAGCACCAACAGCCTTTGTAATTTGCTGGGTAACTGTCTACAGTGCAATAAACTAAGTTTGAATCCAGTCCATGGTTCATATATATGTATATACATACATATATATATCATTTTGGCTCCTACACATAGAGCGCTGCTTTTTTGTCTTTTGATCCTTTTTGTTATCTCTATGCCAGAGGGGTTATATAGTTCATTTCCAGTTTAATGTTTCTATTGGAAAAATAATATTCTAGAATGAATTGCATAAAATGTTCATTGTTCCCACATGCTTCTGAGCAAAATTTTAGGTCGCTGTGTAAAAGAATAATCAATAAATGGTCAAGAATAGTGCCAACTGTGGAGATTGCTGTAATTCTTCAATGGTTGAAAAAATAAAGATTTAAGCGTCTCAGTCTTGTTAATAGCACAGATTTCAGCTATTGTGTGCTCACCTTTATGGCTATTCAGCACCGCTCTTGCCTTTTCTGTATCTGGGCAGAATTTCTGTATAGTCAATATAGGCTGTGACATAGGGTGGTGCTTCTAAATTTTAATTATCTTAATTTTTCTATGGCTGTTATTAACTTCTATAGAACTGAACAGGATGATTCTCTTGCAGTACAGGTAGGTCCTATTTAAAGAGTAACGCCACTTTTGTTGAGAAAAAAACATTCCCCTCTGGGTAATCTATGTACATTGCAAAGATTTTAAAAAACTTTGTTGCAGATGTTTCTGGGGGCGTTTTGTACACATTCTGTGTACAGAACACCTCCAGTTAGCCATATCGCATTGCATTTTACAGAAAATTACAGAGCTGCAGATTGAAAAGGAAAGGTATTTTTTTAAAACATTCAATTACAACATGACTTGTGTCGCAGTTGTATATGCTATATTATTTTTTATTTATTTATTAGTGTAGCACCCTCTTGTGTGTGCTAGAAGTAGTGTTAGAGTTTAGTAAATTTAGTTGGTAAATTTAGTTTAGCTCAGGGCTAAGCCTGAGCTATGGAATCGGGGTCAGTGTTTACTAGAGTACAGGGTTGTCTTACTCATCCTGGCAGCTCTCTGGTACCTGCCCCTGGTCTAGAATTAGTGAGTTGAGGTTAGGAGGAGCTGCCTTGAATAATTATGGAGCCACAGCCAATCCCCAGAGGCTGGCTGGAAGGGGGCTGAGACCACTCAATAAATAGACATGGGCCATGCCAGCAGGGGCATAGTTGCCAACTGTCCCGGATTTCCCGGGACATTCCCAGGACTTACACTCCATTCACAAATTTTTTGTGTCCCGAGAAATGTCCCGAAAAATCCAGTTTTTGATTTTTGCCGCCGCCGCCC
Organism: Lithobates clamitans; assembly: GCA_037952925.1. Lineage (NCBI taxonomy): Eukaryota > Metazoa > Chordata > Amphibia > Anura > Ranidae > Lithobates > Lithobates clamitans. The sequence continues at coordinate 6,466,946 of JBBGZY010000458.1, forward strand.
GCCGCCGCCGCTAGAGGTCTGCGGCCGGTGGAGACATTGTCTCCGCCGGCCGCCATCTTGAAGAAGCTTGAAGACGGCTGGGGGGGGCTAGACGGAGCTCCTCCGACGCCGCCCACCCTCCGCCCCGCCTCACTCCGCCCACCCTCTGCCCCGCTCCACCCCGCCTCACTCTGCCTACCCCCGCCCCGCTGCCAGGGAAAGGGGCGGGGGTTTTGCCATGCATGCGGTATTCGAAAAGACCGGCGGACACCTCTGAGGTAGGGGAGGGGGGGCGCACGCCGCTGTGGGAATTTGTAAGGGGAGCTCCACTGGGGGACACCTGATGTGAGGGGGGGCTCCACTGGGGGACACCTGATGTGAGAGGGGGCTCCACTGGGGGACACCTGATGTGAGGGGGGCTCCACTGGGGGACACCTGATGTGAGGTGGGGCTCCACTGGGGGACACCTGATGTGAGGGGGGCTCTGCCGGGGACACCTGATGTGAGGGGGGCTCTGCCGGGGACACCTGATGTGAGGGGGGGCTCTGCCGGGGACACCTGATGTGAGGGGGGGCTCTGCCAGGGACACCTGATGTGAGGGGGGGCTCTGCCAGGGACACCTGATGTAAGGGGAGCTCCACTGGGGGACACCTGATGTGAGGGGGGCTCTGCCAGGGACACCTGATGTAAGGGGAGCTCCACTGGGGGACACCTGATGTGAGGGGGGCTCTGCCAGGGACACCTGATGTGAGGGGGGCTCCACTGGGGGACACCTGATGTGAGGGGAGCTCCACTGGGGGACACCTGATGTGAGGGGGGCTCTGCCAGGGACACCTGATGTGAGGGGGGCTCTGCCGGGGACACCTGATGTGAGGGGGGGCTCTGCCGGGGACACCGGATGTGAGGGGGGGCTCTGCCGGGGACACCTGATGTGAGGGGGGGCTCCACTGGGGGACACCTGATGTGAGGGGGGCTCTGCCGGGGACACCTGATGTGAGGGGGGCTCTGCCAGGGACACCTGATGTAAGGGGAGGTCCACTGGGGGACACCTGATGTGAGGGGGGGCTCTGCCAGGGACACCTGATGTGAGGGGGGGCTCCACTGGGGGACACCTGATGTGAGGGGAGCTCCACTGGGGGACACCTGATGTGAGGGGGGGCTCTGCCGGGGACACCTGATGTGAGGGGGGGCTCTGCCGGGGACACCTGATGTGAGGGGGGGCTCTGCCAGGGACACCTGATGTGAGGGGGGCTCTGCCGGGGACACCTGATGTGAGGGGGGCTCTGCCGGGGACACCTGATGTGAGAGGGGGCTCTGCCGGGGACACCTGCTGTGAGGGGGTCTCTGCCGGGGACACCTGATGTGAGGGGGGGCTCTGCCGGGGACACCTGATGTGAGGGGGCTCTGCCGGGGACACCTGATGTGAGGGGGGCTCTGCCGGGGACACCTGATGTGAGGGGGGGGCTCTGCCGGGGACACCTGATGTGAGGGGGGCTCTGCCGGGGACACCTGATGTGAGGGGGGGCTCTGCCGGGGACACCTGATGTGAGGGGGGGCTCTGCCGGGGACACCTGATGTGAGGGGGGGCTCTGCCGGGGACACCTGATGTAAGGGGGGCTCTGCCGGGGACACCTGATGCGAGGGGGGGCTCTGCCGGGAACACCTGATGCGAGGGGGGGCTCTGCCGGGGACACCTGATGCGAGGGGGGGCTCTGCCGGGGACACCTGATGCGAGGGGGGGCTCTGCCGGGGGCAGGCGTCGTGGCTAGTGACACGCTCAGGGCTCCCACTGATTCTGCATTATGGTGAGTTGAATGATTTAATTTTATATTACAATGTAATAATAGAAATACTGCACTTCAATCATCCTGACACCATAACAATCATGGTGCCGGGATGATTGAAGTGCCAACACCAGGTGTTTGGAGTATCTTTATCTGCTGATTGTTAAACTTTCTAGAATACACATATTTTTATTGTGTAGGATCTGGGGCTGCTGTCCCGTCATTTCCCTCTCCCCCCTCTCCCCCCCCTCCCCCTCTCCCCCTTTCCCTCTCCCCCTCTCCCCCTCTCCCCCTTTCCCTCTCCCCCTCTCCCCCTTTCCCTCTCCCCCTTTCCCTCTCCCCCTTCCCCTGTCCATCCCTCATTCATCTCAGACTCTAACCACACCCTCTTGAGCCACGCCCATTTAAGCCACGCCCACTATGACGCGTAAACCACGCCCATTTTTCGCCACGTCGCCCTTCGCCCCCGCACTTGTGTTTTTTTTTTGCTAAGCCACGCCTACAAACGAATGCCCCACCCCCTAATTATTGTACGGCTCCGCCTACAGCCACAAAAGTGTCCCACATTTTTTTTTTACAATGTTGGCAACTATGCAGGGGCAGTCAAGTGGAAGATGGAAACACAGTTCTGAGGAGGCTGTCGATGGCCCTCAGGTACCCCCTAGTCTGGGGGGGGGGGGCGTCTTGCTTTGGGCCGGGGCTCAGGTGCTGGAAGCATCCTGCCATAACACATGGGAGGAAGCCCTTCCTGGAGGTACAGGAGCAAGAGAGGACAGCATGCATAGAAAAGCACTGCTGGGGACTGACAATGGGGGAGACTGCCACATGTAGCCGGTCTCCCTGAAGACAGCGGTGTGGTTAAGTCTTCATCCTTCCCAGGGAGATCTTCTGAGAGTCAGCCGGGTGGGCTGATAAAGAGTCAGTCTGGAGAACTGTTGGTGGAGAAGTTAGCCTGGAGGTCTAGTAAAAGGGGCAGCTGCAGCCAGGTGGGTTGGCAATGCCTGACGAGGTGGTGGGATCAGTAGCCACATAGGAGGAGTACAATTTTTTTCACTGTAATCTTTGCTACACCACAAGGGGCTACAAGTTCCTGCCTGTAAAGGGTCATTGCTAAATCTGACTGAGAGCCTGCCAGATCAACTAACAGTGATTCAGCTGAAGCCAGCAAGCAAGTGTGTGCAGGAGGAGAGTAAAGGAGATTGTATATAAAATGTTTATAGGAAGATGTCCCTGAAGTTGTTGCCAAAGTTTTTGTTGAAGTCAAGCGGGCATCCCATAACCTCCCATCCCTATCCAAGTTATTAACCCTCAATAAATAACCCAAAAAAGTCACGGACTGTTCTCTGACTCTGCAGTGCCTGTGAAAATTCAGTGTGCCTGGCTGTGCAGGAGTGCGGGATCCAAGTTCATCTGCGGCTCTTACGGGGGTGTGCTACATTTATTTTTTCCCATGAAAGTGGAGTTACCCTTTAAGTCTACGGGATGTTCGTGTGCAGGCAGCCTGGCATTAGTATTTTACTGATCAGGCCATAGACAGCATAAGAGGCTGCATCTGGAGGAGATAAGTGGAGACTTGTGGGAGGGTGCCACATTTTAGTGTATTAAGGGGGTTAAGGAAAGAGACTTGGCGATTTTCTTTAAATTCATGAATTTGTACTTTGAGTGCAAATTATTTTATTTAAAACAGGTGAGTCACAGCTGCCCTCTAGTAGCTTAAATCTTCTTACTGCAGTGACAGGTATAGACTAGTAGCATTACAAAAAAGTGACAACCACCCCAACCTATGACCAAACTTTGCAGTAAGGTGCACATGGAAGGGCAGCTCATATCACAAACAAACAAAAGATTTCCCAACACACTTAGGCCTCATGCACACGAGACGCTGTTAAACGCGCGTTCAGAGGCAGATGGACACTTTTTTCAACTGACCCTGAACTCATTCAATGTTTATCCCATGTGTCCATGTACACAGTCTCGTTTTTTGGCATTTTTAGGCAGTTGTATTTAACCTCGTTTTTCCAGAAGCAAAAAAATGGGTTCAGACACAAACGTTTTCCACGTTTCAGACGCCAAACACGGCTAAACGTGGCTAAACGCCGGTACCGCGTTTAGCCACGTTTGCGTTTATAAGTGTTTTTAAAGGAACCCTATTTTTTGGACCAGAAAACACAGAAATGTGATGGTAAACTGCAGCAGAGAATGACATTTTGCGACCCAAGATACGGGGCCCCAAAGTCAGGTCACAAAATGTCAAGCACTTTTCTGCAGCAGAGAATGACATTTTGCGACCTGAATTTGGGGCCCCGTATCTTGGGGGCCACTTGGTGCTAGGAACCCCAAAATTGGTGTGAAAACACAGTGGAACTGGCACTACAACATATACAAATTTGGGGTTCCTAGCACCAAGTGGCCCCGAGATATGGGGACCCAAAGTTGGGTAAAAAACGCGGCTAAACGCGGCATGCCAATGCGGCAAAACGGGAGTTTCTAAACGCCGGTTTCAGCTTTTAAAAACATGTGTTCAGCAGAGTTTGCACCGACGTCTCATGTTCATGAAGCCTTACCAGCCAGCCAAACAACCAAATTGATACTGTCTAACATTTTTTGTTTAAAACAAAGGGGTTTGTTTGCACACATTTGCAAATATATGCACATTCTGCAGTGTCCACGCCAAGGCTCCTCTGTGTTCTGCAGTCCTAACTCTATAATTTATTATATAGAGTATATATATTTTATTGCAGTGGATAGAATAAAACTAGGTGTGCCTGGAGGGAGCCCACCCCTCCTTAAATGCACAGGGATGCACATGATGCCCACTAAGAGCAAAATGACAGCCAAGGCACCCAGAGCATCCCTGCACCCAATTCAGCAAACTGTACAAAAAAGTGGCAACCACCCCAACCTATAACTAGCCTTTGCAGTAAGATGCACAGCATTACCATGTTTCTGTTACAGTCACACACCTTCACAGTATACTTCACCTTGGGAAAGACCATAACATTTCTCTCTACAACCAAAATGTCTGCTCCCTGATCAGAGAATAAACTAGACCTTTCTTTGAGGCAATATAACACATTTCCTGGCACTAGAGGAATAGTGTGGTGCTGCTGGGACTAAAGGAGTAAAGACAAAGAAGCAGTGAAGGGGGATGATCTACCACTGCCTTAACTCTGGGAAATTGGGGAGGTAGGTGCTGCTTGCGGTATCTTAAAGTGGTTGTGAACCTGAGACATGAAATATGAACAAAGCACACATTTCAATAGTGTGTACTTGCCTCTCTCCAAAGCACTGAGTACCATTTCTCTCTGCTGCCTCATTCCTCAGGTATCAGCATGAGTCACTGACAGTTTTTTCAGACACAAGAGTTAAAAAGGTGACGGAGGAGGAGAGCTCTAGCACACAGCCTGTGATTCATATGCTCAGCTCTGCATTGATTATGTGTGCTGTGAGGAAGGGGGTGTGTGCCTTCCCTCTAGTCAACTCTCAGAGGTCTTGTACACTATGTAACTTCAGATTTGGTCTGTGAAAAATTCTTATCTCTGAGTTTTACAAGGATGTACATGAGAAATGGGTGCAGACAAACAGAGGCTCAAATTGGTTATAAAAAAGGGTGGTGTTAGTTTGCCACTCCCCCTAAATATTGAGCACCAGCCGCCACTGGCTGGAAGGGCTCTGAAATGCTGGTGAGCAGGTAGATCTTTGCTGGTGGGGAGAAAAGCTTCTATGGGGTTTATAAATGAAAAATGATGATTGGGGAATAATGGGGAAGACTGATTGTTGTTTCAACACACATTATGCAGGCATGGTCTGCTGTTGTCACTATCAGGAAACCCGCTAAAAGGAGTAGCTTCCCCATGTATAGCGTGCTTGTTTATGTGTGTACACATATATGTGTGTGGTGTGGAGAAGGGGGGGTGAGTTCCGTCCAGCTCCACCGCTACAAACCAACAGAAGTTATAACATCATCACTACACCTGTCAGCTAGGTGCTGGAAGTAATGAACCAACGCTGAACGTTGCTGAAGCTTGCCAACTGCTTGAGCACACTGTTCTACTCATGACCTCCAATGCACCTGTACACTTACTGAGATAGGGCTGATGGTGACCTGGCCAAGGGAGCAACTGGGGTCTGTGCTCCCTATCTCCAGGGGGGGCTAGTAGGCATGAGTACAACTTTCCCACCCCCACCCTCACCGCATCTTTGCCTAGCCACCACACCAACAATGGCCACTACTCTTCTCTATCTCTTCCATTGGTTACTGGATAGTTTAATCTCTTAAAGGTATGTCACTATCAAACCACAACACTGTTAACCTTATATTTGGCCGCAGCCTTATGTAAGCCAATATAAAACCATTGCTTCCATTTCAGCGTGACGCACTAGGTAATTGGCCCCACCTCTTGCTGCTCCCCAGTATCAAGCTCCCCACATCTTGAATTTGTCTAGGTATACTCATCACATGTGTACCCTGCCTTTTATTTTGCCCCTAGCCGGTCTGGCGCTGTTAACAATCAACACAAGGAGACCAATGGAGGTGGAAACACACAGCAGGAAGGTTCCACCACATCACTGTGTACTTCTAGGACCATGTAAAACTCTTTTTTTTTTCAATAAAAAAACTCAGCAATAGCGCCTGTTTACCTAGAGCTGCATAGTGATGCTGAGACAAGTGGGGGACAGCTGGGAGTAGGACCCTAGATACAGAAGATGATCAGGGTAGAGGGTAGGGGAGAGCATTTTGGCATCTTCATCCTGGGCATTGGATGACCTTGTCCTAGCACTAATGATATGTATTTATATCCTGCTATTATGAACAGCATTAAGTGAAAAAAATGTCTTTGAATAGTTCAAGCTACCTGGCAGAAAAAATGGGACCATCTGTTCCTTACTGAGCCATGTATTAGGTTGTATTTCCTATTTTAAGCTGCTTCTTCCACCCATCCCTTCATTCTGCAAGCATTTAATAAAGTGGAATTCAGCAGTCCGGAATGGAATGGAATGGCACAGCAAAGCTACTAAGGAGACACATGATTTTCAGCTTTTTTTGGATGACCTCTGAGGATTACTCCTGTATTTGATCATTGTGCCAATCATATCACAAACGTGCTTAAGGCAAGGCACCCTCATAGGTGCTTCACTTTAAAGAGCAATCCACTGAACTGGAAATGAACCAGTGATACTTTTACAAAGGTATGGTGGAAATGTGAGCAGATGCTGTAAGAAGGGTAAAGTGATCAGTTTCACACAGGATTTATTGAAGGTGTTCATGTGGAAGAAAGAAAAAAAAAAAGTCTGAAAGCACAGTAAAATGAAGAGAGTAAAGAAGTTTTTACAAAATGTTTTGCAGTAGCCTAAAGAAAAATATAATTTTCTAACTTGCAATCAAATTTACGCAAACCAGTTTTAATATAATGATTAAATTTATATGAGACACTATGTGCTGTCTTTACTTACGTTCCCAGCAAGAATGTACTGCCCCAATCAGTCTATGGAGTGCCAAGAAATACCCAGTACTTCTGGATATGGGGTGAATGTGAAACTCACCCTTTCACTTCATAATGCATTACCCACTGTTTAAGCAGCCAATCACTCTGACATGGGGGTTGGAAGCAGCTTGCTCTAGTAATAAGTCAAGGTGATAGCAGAGCTCACTACAGTATATTCTTACTAACTTATTTTCTTTGTCCTTCCTGTTTTCAGATCACTGGAAGTAAGTAGATGAACCCCTCTGTGCCATGCAGCCTTCCAATAGATGACTGCAAAGGAGTGGCTCTAAGTTTTAGGAACAATGCCAAATGAAAATGAGATTTAAACTCATTGAGACCCTTACAGTTTTTTTTTCCATTGCAGTAGAATTTTTAGTTCTGAGGAATTGGTTTTTATGCTATCCATCAAAATGCTTCACTTTTATTTATTGTTTTTTAAACGTATCCCTTCTGTTCCTGCTTGAAAGAAAATCCAATTCTTCTAGGTTGAATAAAACCTATGTAATGATAAAAAGAGGAGACACCTGCACAGTCATAGAGATAAATGTCTATAAAATATAATCAAGTGATAACGATGTTGCTGCCAAGTCCTATGTGTCTACATCACAATGTACAAAACAGTATTAATATTAAAAGACCGTGCTACACCACATATAAATGTGAATCATAAAACCATAATCTTTATCAAGTGGTCAAGTATATTACTCAATGGATATATACTGGAAAGAAAACCAGTATATTAACAGGAGTCCACAGTAAAAGGTGAAAAAACTGTTCATCAGGTGCTATGCGCAAGTAATTAATGATATTAGTCCCAACAGGTGGAAAATCACTACACACGGAAATCTGTAAGGTACAAAAGTAGGCACACATCCAAAGATGATTAAATCACCACTAGTGACAACCACCACTAGCTTCTCACCTTAGGGTATTGACTTACTAAATGTTTTGATCAAAATGCACATTTTCCCATATAGGGTGGTGTCAATTCTGTTCTGATTTACTTGGACCTATCCTCCTGAGTTTATTCAGTGTATCACCACATGTATCTTAAAAACTGCACTGTTCCAGTGCACTACAGGGTTCAGACGTGGGTAAATATATACAACTTCCAGTAAAAAAAGGAGGTGATGGGATCCGCAACTGACAATAGGCAATTCACAGCTAATTGTGTTACCGCCGTGCAGTGGAGTCCTATCCGGCTTCCTGCATTCACCGCCCGCTGGGATCTCCTGCTCTTTGTCCAATGGAATCCTGGTGTTGAAGAGGAATGTCAATGACTTGCGACCCTTACGCGTTACGCCACAGGAGTGCTTCGTCAGAGGGTTTGGAGCGTGGTGACTTGTGTTGGTTTATAACAATTTGCATGGTTTGTTTATAGCAATTTGAATGGGATTGACACCTCCCCTCCCCATATGGAAAAAAGCGAATTTTGACCAAAATATTTGGTAGGTCAATCCCCTAAGATGAGAATAACCTAGTGGTAAGAATTATCTTTGGTGCCTTGTGTGCCTGCTTTTTTAACTCACAGAGTATTGGGTGTAGTGATTTTACACCTGTTGGGACTAATACCATTAATGACTTGCTCATAGCACCCGATGAACTGTTTTATTCGCCTCTTTACTGTAGATTGCTGTTGATATACAAACTTTCTTGCCAGTATATATCCATTGAGCCGTATACTTGACCACTGGATATAGATTAAGGTTTTATGATTCATGTTTATATTTAGTATAGCATGGTCTTTTTATATTAATACCTATGTAATGAAACCCAGTTTCTGTGAGCCTAGAATGACAATGGGACATGTCTTGGGGTAAATAATCACATAGCCTGGGCTTTCAATGGAATGTTGTATACACCAGTGCTCATGAACTCCATTCTATACAGCACTGAAGACTGCCCACCACCATTGCTGGTGAAGAATAGGATAGATCACACTCATCATGTGAATGTCCACAAGACACCTGGATTTAAGTTATATACTGTATAGTTATAGTCATTAGTGCAGGGATGCTTGAGTTAATCATTAAAGTAGGACTATAGCCAAAACTTTTTTTCATATTAATAATAATTAATAGATTATAGCGGTGTTCCACCCGCAATTTTTATTTTTTTTTAAAGTCAGCAGCTACAAACACTGTAGCTGCTGACTTTTAATAAGGACACTTACCTGTCCAGGGAGCCCGCAATGTCGGCCCCCGAGGCCGATCCGTCTATCGGATCAGGTGCAGGCGCCGCCATTCCTCTTTCATTTTAGACCACCTCTTAAAAGTGGGTGGAACTCCGCTTTAAGGGAGATATATATCCCTGTCAGGTTTTTTCCAATTAGAAAGATTTCCTTTTGCTTACTGTCCCAAAGCCACAACAAGAAGTGAGAGGCAATCCCTCCAAAGTGTGGTTGTCACCAGAACAGACAGTGAGGGTGAATCTCCCGAACAGAGACACAGAAAACAATAAAAACCCGACAGGTGTTCTAATTCCTCTCTACTCTACCCAAAACTAAAAAACAATGCCTTTAGATATACTTAACATATAATAACATATGAGATTTAGAAAAATATATGACATTTTGTACCAAATATAAACATAGTACAGATAATTAAAGGTGATTTATATGAAAGCAATAATAATCTTGTAGAATTGCAATGCTACGGCAGTGTAGTAAGATTTTATCTTCTGCAGGTTTTATTTTTTTGGGGACAAATTATCTGCATTACAACCTCAGCTGCTGAGCCACCTCCTAGGAAAATATAATAATACACTGCAATCTTAAAGTGAACCTATACTTTGTACATACAGGGCAAGGCAACAGGTTAACTCAAGGAAGATCTATCTTTATAATTTTTACTTTACAGTTCTGTTCACTATGGGACAAAGTACATGTAAGGCTTTGTTTCATGTATCTAAGTGCTTTCCATAGTGCTTACCATAGTTATGAGGTACAACCCGACCCTCTGCTCTCCTGCCCCAGCCTGATCCTGTAACAGCTTCGAAGGAGACAACTGATTTATGGCTTCAGCTTGTCTCAGCTGTGAAAACTTTCCAGACAATCAATGGCAGAAGGAATGTAGAACATGACACCCCCCCCCCCTCCTCCCTGTGGATTCCTCTTGCTGTTGCTTGTCTGTGAAAAGTGCCCACAGCCAAGACAAGCTGCATTAATAATCAGCCATCTCCTTCAAAGTTGTTGTCAGGATCAACCATTTCCTTCAAAGTTGTTGTCAGGTGGCACCTGGAGGGTGGGGGGGAGCTAGCATTGTCTGACCTCAAAACCAGGGCTTTTTTCAGCGGGAACACTGGGGAACGCAGTTCCAGCACCTCCAGAACTGAATGTATGTAATGGCAAGATGTGCTTGGGTGTGCTGGAGGGTCTATTTATATTGGCTGCTGGGGAATCTATTGTTCCTGGAGGGGATCTATTTTGCGAAGGAAGGGGGTTGCTATTGTTGCTGGGGAGTTCTTTTGTTGCTCATGGGGAATCTATTGTTGCTGGGGTGGGTTTTATGTTGCCAGGGGGTCAGTCGTTGCTGGGAGGGATGTACTGTTGGGGGAGGGGTCTTTGTTGCTGGGGAGGCTATTGATGCTGGCTACTGGGGAATCTATTGTTGCTGGAGGGGATCTAATTTTGCAGGGGGGTCTATTGTTGCTGGGGAGGTCTATTGTTGCTGGTGGGGGATCTATTTTGCTGGGGGTGGGTCTTCTGTTGCAGGAGGTCAATCGTTCCTGGGAGGGATCTACCGTTGAGGGAGGGGTCTAATGTTGCTGGCTGCTGGAGGGTCTATTGATGCTGGCAGTTAGGCATCCATTGTTGCTGGGGTGTCCATTGTTCTTATATATATTTTACTGCCTTTCTTGTTATCATTAACAAATTCCATACAAAATACGTAGCACCACAAAATGATACTTTGTTCGGTATTCCCTAAAAGAGGCAGTACTGGGAAGTGGGTGAGGGGTGGAACCAAGGAATGGTGCTCGGAGGTGGGTAGAAGGTGGAGTCATGGGGTGACTCGGAAGGGAGGAGTTCTTGCACCTATTCTCTGTGAAAAAAAAGCCCTGCTCATAACTATGGTTGGAAAACACTTAGCAACATTGGACAAAATACTACATGTAGTATAGAGGGCAGAACTGTAACAAAATATTATAATGATAGATCTTGTTTAAAAGTCAGCCTTTCCCCTTAATATGCCTAATTTCCAATCACTTCCCAAAGCTCTCTGCTTGCCATCTGGAGCAAAGGGAAATACCCAATATTTCTGGATATAGTAGACTGTCACATTTGCGATACAAGAATGCTGGAGAGGCCAAACACCAGGTACCATCGCTGCCACACGAGGCTTGGTAGAGAGTCTATTATCTTGTGTAAGCTCAGACCAGGGAGACTTATGAAGGGCTTCTTATTCTACTCCTGCAGGTAAATAGAGCACAGAGTCAGCAAAAGAAATAAAAGCCACTGCTCTTTTTCACTAGTGTTTGTCAATTTCAACTTGAGCTATTGCGTACTGTAAACAAGCAAACAGTATTAAAGAGGCAAAGGAAGTGCCTGCAAAACGTTAAAAGCAGTCAAACGCTTCATCTACTGGTTCAAAAGGTGAATGCAATTTATATACTCAACCGGAATAAAGAATATTTCTACAAATAATAATGTTTTATTCCTAATCATAATAAATAAATGCATTATGTACTAAATATATAAACATTTATTTTAACATGCTATTCCCTGTGGTATTCAAGTGTATGTTTCTGGCTGGAGTTCAGTCTGCCAAGCACTCACAGGACAATAGGGATAGGCGTCTTATGTTTTTTACAAAAATATGCATTGGCCCCAATAAAAACAGGAGATTTCTATTTTTCTTTGGAATCAAATTATAAGGAGTAGCTGAAGTCATTCCCTGTGTCCTTCACCACACGTTAACCTTTTTAGTGAACACATTTCAGCCACTGACCTTATATTCTGCCACTTCTATTCAATATACATACATCAGTCACTGCATATTAACCCCATATTGTTCTCTTCCATTTTTCCATTTAGTATATGTTGACATTTACTGTGCATGTACAGTACGCTTTCCTGTGCACCCCCAACCATTACATGTAGGTTAACCCTTTACTATACAACACTGAGCAGTTAACATTAACTGCACTTTACTTTCTGTGATACAGTAAAAATGGAACAGTAGTCCCATTTGTACATTTTAATACAATAAACACTTCTTGCCTGTGTATACTATGCTCTACATACATTTCATGTTACTTCGCTTTATACGCTGTGCTGTAATTTTATATTCTACACAGCTCCATTGCCTAAATGATGCTGTTTGTATCACTCTTTTCAGCACTTGGTTGTATACACTGTGCTATATACTCCATTCTAAACGGCTATACACACTGGCATTATATACTCGACATTGCTCTGCTGTATACATTGTGCTGAACATTATGTATTCTTCTCCTCTCTGCTTCATGCATTATCTATAATATGCAGGATAATGAACATTGCAGGTCTGTATACACTAAGGTGTATATTATGCATACACACTGCTCAACTGCGTAAATATTCTTCATGTTGAATGGCTATATACACTGTGCTGTACACTATATACTCCATGTGGCTCCTTGCTATTTACCTTGGTTTTATTATAAAATCCACATTTTTGTACACTCTTCTGAACAATATAATGTAAAATATGGACGAGCCCTGGAGCCATTATACAAAAAAAATCATAAAAAAAATTTAAAATTTTAAAAGTTTAAAAACACATTTTTTTTCTTACTAAATTCTGAGTATGAAAGTCAGAATTCTGAGTTTCAAACTCAGAATTCTGAGATTGAAAGTCAGAATTGTGAGTTTAAAACATATTTTTTACAGAATTCTGAGATTAAAAGTCAGAATTCTGAGTTTCAAAGTCGGAATTCTGAGTTTCAAAGTCAGAATTCTGAGAATAAAAGTCAGAATTCTGAGTTTCAAAGTTAGAATTCTGAGATTGAAAGTCAGAATTCTGAGATTTAAAGTCAGAATTCTGAGTTTCAAAGTCAGAATTCTGAGAATAAAAGTCAGAATTATGAGTTTCAAAGTCAGAATTCTGAGATTAAAAGTCAGAATTCTGAGTTTCAAAGTCAGAATTCTGAGTTTTAAAATCAGAATTCTGAGATTCAAAAGTCAGAATTCTGAGATTCAAAAGTCAGCATTCTGAGATTCATAGTCATAATTCTGTGTTTACAAATAGAGTAGTCTTTATTAGGGGGGGTTTAGGACCAATGAGCAATAATGTAGTAATACCCACAGACCATTATTCTGCAGAGATACATGTCTTCTGCTCTATATATGAATATGTAAATCTATCTTAGTTACAGTACACAGTATAGGGAAGCAGGCAGTGCTGGGATCTCTGGTTCCTCTACTGTATTAATAGTTCCTTGGTTTGCTGTCTTATCCTCCTTCTCTGTCATCTGCTCCAACATAAAGAGCCATGCTGAAAATGTGTGTATTGTGTGTGTGAGTGGGGGCACAGTTTCCATAGATAACAGAACACCATGGCCAGCACAACTCTGCACCCCAACTTGTAGGAAACGTTGCACTGTTGCCCCTACATGAGGGAACTGTGAATGGCTAGAAGGCAGCAGGACATGTGTGTCTATGGTCATAACGGATCGATCATAGCAATTACTTGTCTGGACTAATACAGTTGTGTCATAGACAATTAACCTCATATCAAACATAAAAAGAGCCATTTTATATATAATATTATATATATATATATATATATATATATATACAGTCAGGTCCATAAATATTGAGACATCGACACAATTCTAATCTGAGTGTAGACCACCAGGAGCTCTGCCTGCAATACAGCTGAACATTTCAAAAGGTTTCCTCTCGGGTGGTGGATACCGTTGCAGCTGTTCCAGACAAGGGGAGATGTCCTTTGAGATCCGGCACATCCACCTCTTTCCAGGACAGCCATTTATCCTGATCACTAAGCCGTTTGATTCGGTGTCACTGGCATCCGAATCCACCCATTCTGGTAAGAGTGTTTAACCTTTTTCTACCTCAAGATTTCCATGTAGATGAATCACACATCAGAAGATTTCTTCACTTATACTGGATGTCACTTTTTATTTGCACTGTGGGACTTTATTATTTATGTCATTTACACTCACGTCATGGTGTGTCATCACCCTTAGGTTATTGTATCACATTAATTTCCACATATGTTTTTGTTTTATTTTAGCGCTACATTTTTACACTATCTGATTTTTGAATATTTATTATATTTTTGTGTAGCAGCTCTGTTTTCTTTCACTGGGTTAGCACAGTTATATTATTGTTTATATTTGATCATAGCAATTACTTGTCTGGACTAATACAGTTGTTTCATAGACAATTAACCTCATATCAAACATAAAAAGTAGGTATTAAGAGCCATTTTATATATAATATCATATATATATATATATATATATATATATATATATATAGTCAGGTCCATAAATATTGGGACATCGACACAATTCTAATCTTTTTGGCTCTATACACCCACACACACAATGGATTTGAGATGAAACAAACAAGATGTGCTTTAACTGCAGACTTTCAGCTTTAATTTGAGGGTATTTACATCCAAATCAGGTGAACGGTGTAAGAATTACAAGAGTTTGTATATGTGCCTCCCACTTTTTAAGGGACCAAAAGTAATGGGACAGATTAGCAATCATCCATCAAACTTTCACTTTTTAAAACTTGGTTGGAAATCCTTTGCAGTCAATTACAGCCTGAAGTCTGGAACGCATAGACATCACCAGATGCTGGGTTTCATCCCTGGTGATGCTCTGCCAGGCCTCTACTACAACTGTCTTCAGTTCCTGCTTATTCTTGGGGCATTTTCCTTTCAGCTTTGTTTTCAGCAAGTGAAATGCATGCTCAATCGGATTCAGGTCAGGTGATTGACTTGGCCATTGCATAACATTCCACTTCTTCCCCTAAAAAAACTCTTTGGCTGTTTTCGCAGTATGCTTCGGGTCATTGTCCGTCTGCACTGTAAAGCACCATCCAATGAGTTCTGAAGCATTTTGTTGAATATGAGCAGATAATATTGCCCAAAACACTTCAGAATTCATCCTGCTGCTTTTGTCAGCAGTCACATCATCAATAAATACAAGAGAACCAGTTCCATTGGCAGCCATACATGCCCATGCCATGGCACTACCACCACCATGCTTCACTGATGAGGTGGTAAGCTTTGAATCATGAGCAGTTCCTTTCCTTCTCCATACCCTTCTCTTCCCATTACTCTGGTACAATTTGATCTTGGTCTCATCTGTTCATAGGATGTTGTTCCAGAACTGTGAAGGCTTTCTTAGATGTTGTTTGGCAAACTCTAATCTGAGCCTTCCTGTTTTTAAAGCTTACCTATGCTTTACATCTTGTGGTGAACCCTCTGTATTCACTCTGGTGAAGTCTTCTCTTGATTGTTGACTTTGACACACATACACCTACCTCCTGGTGAGTGTTCTTGATCTTGCCAACTGTTGTGAAGGGTGTTTTCTTCACCAGGGAAAAAATTCTTCGGTCATCCACCACAGTTGTTTTCCGTGATCTTCTGGGTCTTTTGGTGTCGCTGAGCTCATTTTGCTATTCCTCTGATGGGTTTGTTTTGGTTTTTTTCAGCCTAATGATGGCTTGCTTTACTGATAGTGACAGCTCATATTGAGAGTTGACAGCAACAGATTCCAAATGCAAATAGCACACTTGAAATGAACTCTGGACCTTTTATCTGCTCCTTGTAAATGGGATAATGAGGGAATAATATACACCTGGCCATGGAACAGCTGAGCAGCCAATTGTCCCATTACTTTTGGTCCCTCAAAAAGTGGGAGGCACATATACAAACTGTTGTAATTCCTACACCGTTCACCTGATTTGGATGTAAATACCCTCAAATTAAATTTGAAAAACTGCAGTTAAAGCACATCTTGTCTGTTTTATTTAAAATCCATTGTGGTGTATAGAACCAAAAAGATTCAAATAGTATTAATGTCCCAATATTTATGGACCTAACTGTGTATATATATATATATATATATATATATATATATATATATATATATATATATAGTTAGTGAGGGCTTAAGTTGTATTTTATTAATATATCCAAATTGATTTCAAGGTATGAGGATAAAATTGTTGTATATGCTGACTACTATAAATTAGAGAGTAGATATTTTTTTACAAATCTGTGTATATATTAGGGTGATCAGGGTGATTAGGTGACATGGGGGCAGTTCTCAATTTCAGGAGACTGTCTCTGGAAGCTGCATGATAACCATCATGCCTCACAACTTAGCCCTGGGCTCTGCACTATAAGGTAATCTGTGCGTGTGTACTACAATGTAAATGCACACACTGATATCTCCCCTTCACTGATTGGCTGGCTGCCTACCTATCCACTATTGGCCAGCACTGTGCTGCAGGGGAAGCCGTTCTGGGAGAAGGGGGGGGGCAGAAGGGGCATGTGTCCCAGGCATCGAATGGAGGGGCTAGAATTTGGTCACTCATCCTGCTGTTCACTCACAGGAATGACTGCGTCACCCATTAGAGGGCGCAATGTGTGATGGCTGCTGAAGGGAGAAGTCTGCTTCCTCCTACCTCCAACCAGCTGTGGGTGGAAGAGAGCGGGTGCTCAGTCTCAGCACAGCGCCGCTAGGGAGTGACAGAGCACAGAGCACACTGCCCTTCCTCCTGTCTCCCTTGCCATGTGACATCACATGACCAGAAAGGGGAAGAAGGAGAAGCTGCCTTTAATATGAGCAGGCACCATGTAAATAACATGTGATCCTTGCATACTTTGGGGAGGTTGGACAGCTCTGTCACCTCCATAGTTCTCTTAATTGTGTCAGTAGTTGTGAGTGGGGTTTTGTCAGTGTGGGGTGTCAGTGACAGGAAGGGGGGGTCTGGCCCAGGGTTAGGAGTTAAGGGAGGGGGTGTCAGTCTATATGTGGAAGAAGTCTGTCAGTCTGGGGTGTAAATAGTTGGTGGTGGAAGTTGTCAGTCTTTGGGAGTGGGGGTCTATCAGCCTGGGTTGTCAGTGGCGGGGGGAAAAGGGTGTCAGTCTGGAATGTCAGTGGTTGGGGATAGGTGCGTTTCCTCACTTTTCAGTTTGCTTTTTGTATTTCAATAAAAGTGTGTTATTTGTTTTTATCTGCATTAATGATCATTTCTATTGATATATGGAAGGTGGGTCTTCCTGTAAGGACTCATTCACTCTACATGTTTGAACAATAAGTTCACAGAATTCTTCTTTTGGAGAGTCATCTGTACACACGGGCTGAAAGTTGTCAGGTTCCTGCTGATCTGACTGTTTTCAGATGATTTTTAGCCTGTGTGTACCGTTTTGGGAAAGGAAGTTACGGGTGAGAGGAAAGAACCACTATCACTTTGGAATGCAAACACCTCCGTGACTTCCAGGTGGTAACGCATGGTGCCGGGTGTAAAGCAGTTAGATTCAGCTTCAATAAGGATCCCTTTGCTGGAAGTGATGTCAGAAACGTAAGGGGGCATGGTTAGGTGTTTGGGGGCAATCAGACCCCCTCTTTCTCAAGGCAGAAGTTTCTGATGTCACTGCCAGCCAAGCGATCCTAAATTGGAGTCCGAACCTAACTGCTTTCCATCATCTGTTCCAGCCAAACTGACAGCTGTATTGCTGTTCTTCTCTCTCAACTGCAGCCTCTTTGGCCAAAGCTGGGTACACACATCCCAAAAATCATCTGAAAATTAGGACCCTGGCAACTTTCAAACCCGTGTGTGCAGATCACTGTCTGACAGAAGAATTCTCTGAACTTATGGTTCAAACACGTAGAGTGAATGGGCCCTTACAGGAAGGCCCTCCTTCCATAATACAATAGAAATGACCACTAATGCCGAGATAAACAAATAACACACAGAGTTTATAAAAATACTTTTATTATCTTTTAAGGGAACCTGTTAGTGCAGTAGCTTTTATATCTATTTATTTATTGACAATCAGCAGAGGGGAGATATTTGTGTGTACATGTACATTGTAGTTCACACACATAGTTTAGCTCTGGGGTCAGCAACCTGTAGATCGCAACAAGGTGACTGGTAGATCATTGGTTTGGGCTTGCTGACCCACCATTCCACCATTCCAGAGCATCAGAGTGCAATGCAGAGGGACTACTTGTAAAGTTGGAGGTGTAGAGAGCAAGAGCCGCATTAGCCAATGCCTCCTCTGTAGTGCTGGCTCCTGTCCCATGCGGAGTAATACCAACCGCACTTCACCTCTTATCTGGGCTAGTTGTCTCCAGAGTGGTACCAGCAGCAGGAAAGAGGAAATCTTCAGGTCAGTGTGAAGCAATACACTGTGTATAAAAGTATAGGGCTGCTTTCACACTGATGTGCTGCAGTTTACTCACACTGCAGGTGCAGTGCAGTGTACCTGCAGCTTTCCTGCGGCTTTGCTGCGCTTAGCCATAGACTTCTATTATATTCTACGGGTTTGGTGCACTTTCTGAATGCAGGAGTCTTGGTATGCTTCCAGAAAGTGCACCACACCTGCAGTATATAAAAGAAGTCTATGGCAAAGTGCAGCTAGCCCAGGAAAGTTGCAGATACACTGCGCAGCACCATGGGTGCGGGTAAACCGCTAAGGCCTCATGCACACTGGACGCTTTTTGACGTTTTTACAGCAGCTGTTTTTGACTGTAGACGTTTTTTCCTACAGTCATTAAACTTTCCATCATGTTATCCTATGTGTCCATGCACACATAGGCTGTTATCAGCAAAACTGGTGGGCTCTGAGAGACGTTTTCCAGCTGTAAAAACGCTCTAATGCTGATAAACGTCGATAAACGCTCAAAAACTTCGCTCGCCGGCGTTTTTTAACGTTTTTGATCCATTAAAAAAAAATTTTGTTTAAAAAAAAAAAAAAACGCTAAAAAATGCTAATGCCCCGTACACACGGTCGGATTTTACGACGGAAAATGTGTGATAAGACCTTGTTGTCGGAAATTCCGACCGTGTGTAGGCTCCATCACACATTTTCCATTGGATTTTCCGACACACAAAGTTTGAGAGCAGGATATAAAATTTTCCGACAACAAAATCTGTTGTCAGAAATTCCGATCGTGTGTACACAAATCCGACAGACAAAGTGCCACGCATGCTCAGAATAAATAAAGAGATGAAAGCTATTGGCCACTGCCCAGTTTATATCCCCGACGTACGTGTTTTACGTCACCGCGTTCAGAACGATCGGATTTTCCGACAACTTTGTGTGACCGTGTGTATGCAAGACAAGTTTGAGCCAACATCCGTCGGAAAAAATCCTAGGATTTTGTTGTCGGAATGTCCGAACAAAGTCTGACCGTGTGTACGGGGCATTACACAGGTAAACAGTAAAAAGCCAGAGGTTAAATAAAAAAGTAAAAAGGTTACAAAAAAATGAAAAATAATGTACATTTTGGAGTTATACAAAAAGTTTCCAAAACCATCAAAAGGCTATTGGAAATTGGAGGAATCTTTGTCAGAGACAGGTCAAACAAACCCAAATCTACGAAAGAATCATAAGATACGTTTTTAACCACTTCAGCTTTTACTCACTTCCTGACCAGGCCATTTGTTGCACTGCGTCATTTTAACTGACAATTGCGCGGTCGTGCAACGCTTTACCCAAATAAAATTGCTGTCCTTTTTCCCCACAAATAGAGCTTTCTTTTGGAGGTATTTGATCACCTCTGCGGTTTTTATTTTTTGCGCTATTAACAAAAAAAGACTGACAATTTTAAATAAAAAACAATATTTTTTACTTCCGGCTATAAAACTTTCCCAATAGAAAAAATAAAAAAAAATCAAATTTATTCATACATTTAGGCCAATATGTATTCTGCTACATATTTTTTGTATAAAAAATTCCAATAAGCATAAATATAGGTTGGTTTACGCAAAAGTTATAGCATCTACAAAATAGGGGATAGATTTATGGACTTTTTATTGTTTTTATTGTTTTTACTAGTAATGGTGGAGATCTGCAATTTTTGCAGGACTACGACATTGCGGCAGACAAATCTGACACTGAGTGACACTTTTTGGGGACCAGTGACACCAATACAGTGATCAGTGCTATAAAAAATACACTGATCATTGTATAAATGACACTGGCAGGGAAGGGGTTAACACCAGGGGCGATCACAGTGTTAACTGTTTCCTAGGGAGGTGCTTACTAACTGTGTGGGGCATCGTCACACTGAAGGAAAACAGAGATCCGTGATTCAGCTTAGCTGAATCACAAGATCTCTCTTTCCCTTCCTGACAGATCTGCCGTTTGCCTTGTTTACACAGGCAGACAGCTCATCCGTCTCACCTGTAAATGTTCGGACCAAACTTTGGGTGTATTTTTATTTATGACAGTTTTCCGTTGTCAGTGGTTTCTAAGGAAGCAGTGGGTGCTGGCACCTGCTGCATCCCTAGCAACTGCTCCAGTCACGGCATGTTGCCTTACATGGCCAAGCATCCCCAGCCATGTAAGCAAAGGAGCAGGGATAGCAGTTACATCACTGCCCAAATATGGTCACTGGCCATATTTAGGCAATTATGTCACTACTGTCCCCAACTCTTTCCTTATATAGCTGTTATTCGGCATGCAGTACCATTGGGATTGATTGTGTTTACAGGGAGGGTCATGTTTTTAACTTACCTTGGTGGGAGGTGGGCATCATGAATTTACAATGAGTAACATTTTTTGGGATTGTTTTATTAACAACGGACTTATCTAATGTTTAGGTGTCTTTCTTTTTATATTGCATTATTTTTTTTTGCGAATGAGTACGATGTACCACTTATTTTTTTAAAGGGAGCTTTCAGTTTCCTTCCCCCAGACACCCACAAACACTGGCCAGGGTTATGGCAAAAAGGCTCCTATCCTTATCAGTATGGGGACAGGGTGCTTTGCAACCCCCATTTTGAGGACATGTCGCCTGGCATGGTTTGAGGGGGGGGGGGGGGGGCGTAAGCTTGACCCCCTTCCTTTCCTGTCCAGCTAGGTCACATACTCAGATTAAGGATTTTTAGGGGGAACTCCCTTTTTAAATGTTTTTTATCTTGTTTTTTGTGTATGAGGATCCCCCTTTAAATCCATATCAGACCTGAACAGTCTAGTATGTGTAACACTGCCCCCTTGGGGACTGCTTAGATTTACCTGCTAATCTGCACCATCATAACCCTGGCAACATTCCAACCCACCTGACACTCTGGGTTCAGACATCTTTGCACCACCTTGAAGTAATAAATAAAACCACTCAATGAGTCTATATTCTATTAACGTTTATTGAATGACTCAAGAAGATTTTTGTTGCACAGAGGAGGTAATATATCAACTGAGCTTCGTATAACAGTCCTAGTTCAGAAAAAGAACTCCTCTGCAATAATACAACTTAAGACAATCTGGAGATAACAGTACACTTATACCTATATAGGCATATACAATGGAGTACCATTTTAGCATAACCTGAAAAGGATAAGCGAGAGTTAATTTCTGGCAAGACTTCTAAAGGGGAAACCCAGGCCGGCCTATTCAACTTCTAATCCTAATGAGAGATCAATTAAACAAGAACAGTATGAGGGCCCTTTAAGTAGTAGTGACAGTAATGTCCCCTTTGCTGGCCTGATGGTCTTTGCTAGCAGTCGGAGCTCTTTAACTATATCCAATAGAATGTAGCAGCAAGGTAATGATACTTTTTGAAAGAAAGGGTTGATGCGACAGGTGTATACTGTATGAACAATGTTCAAATAGAGATGCGGTAGAGTGTTTTCCCAGTTGTTTGTGCACAGTGTCCCAGTCAAGCAGCAAAGAAAGGTTTGTAAAGGTGGGCAATTGCCCTCTCACCAACGGCCAGGCCGGTTAAATGCCTTCCGTGCCTTCCGTGGTTCCTGAAGAGACGTCCTTCGAGCGGATCCACTTGTGACGATCAACCAATGGACAGCACCAACCGTGGGTTTTTGGACTATCAGGGTGATGCTGGATAGATGCCCAATAATCAGCAAACAGGGATGGGCCCTTCTCGGCTTGGTTGGAATGTCTTCCACCACGTGGTAGGCCGCGACCTCACCCTCTCGGAACGGAGAGGTCCGACACATGCCAGACCCAGGAGGAAGAGAACGCAGCACGCACCTCTGGTCTCTTTTATGATCTTCCCAGCATTCTCCCAGATGATAGCAAAGATTCCTGGGATATGTAGTCCGGGTGCTTAGTCATACCTGCAGTATATAAAAGAAGTCTATGGCAAAGTGCAGCTAGCCCAGGAAAGTTGCAGATACACTGCGCAGCACCATGGGTGCGGGTAAACCGCTAAGGCCTCATGCACACTGGACGCTTTTTGACGTTTTTACAGCAGCTGTTTTTGACTGTAGACGTTTTTTCCTACAGTCATTAAACTTTCCATCATGTTATCCTATGTGTCCATGCACACATAGGCTGTTATCAGCAAAACTGGTGGGCTCTGAGAGACGTTTTCCAGCTGTAAAAACGCTCTAATGCTGATAAACGTCGATAAACGCTCAAAAACTTCGCTCGCCGGCGTTTTTTAACGTTTTTGATCCATTAAAAAAAAATTTTGTTTAAAAAAAAAAAAAAACGCTAAAAAATGCTAATGCCCCGTACACACGGTCGGATTTTACGACGGAAAATGTGTGATAAGACCTTGTTGTCGGAAATTCCGACCGTGTGTAGGCTCCATCACACATTTTCCATTGGATTTTCCGACACACAAAGTTTGAGAGCAGGATATAAAATTTTCCGACAACAAAATCTGTTGTCAGAAATTCCGATCGTGTGTACACAAATCCGACAGACAAAGTGCCACGCATGCTCAGAATAAATAAAGAGATGAAAGCTATTGGCCACTGCCCAGTTTATATCCCCGACGTACGTGTTTTACGTCACCGCGTTCAGAACGATCGGATTTTCCGACAACTTTGTGTGACCGTGTGTATGCAAGACAAGTTTGAGCCAACATCCGTCGGAAAAAATCCTAGGATTTTGTTGTCGGAATGTCCGAACAAAGTCTGACCGTGTGTACGGGGCATTACACAGGTAAACAGTAAAAAGCCAGAGGTTAAATAAAAAAGTAAAAAGGTTACAAAAAAATGAAAAATAATGTACATTTTGGAGTTATACAAAAAGTTTCCAAAACCATCAAAAGGCTATTGGAAATTGGAGGAATCTTTGTCAGAGACAGGTCAAACAAACCCAAATCTACGAAAGAATCATAAGATACGTTTTTAACCACTTCAGCTTTTACTCACTTCCTGACCAGGCCATTTGTTGCACTGCGTCATTTTAACTGACAATTGCGCGGTCGTGCAACGCTTTACCCAAATAAAATTGCTGTCCTTTTTCCCCACAAATAGAGCTTTCTTTTGGAGGTATTTGATCACCTCTGCGGTTTTTATTTTTTGCGCTATTAACAAAAAAAGACTGACAATTTTAAATAAAAAACAATATTTTTTACTTCCGGCTATAAAACTTTCCCAATAGAAAAAATAAAAAAAAATCAAATTTATTCATACATTTAGGCCAATATGTATTCTGCTACATATTTTTTGTATAAAAAATTCCAATAAGCATAAATATAGGTTGGTTTACGCAAAAGTTATAGCATCTACAAAATAGGGGATAGATTTATGGACTTTTTATTGTTTTTATTGTTTTTACTAGTAATGGTGGAGATCTGCAATTTTTGCAGGACTACGACATTGCGGCAGACAAATCTGACACTGAGTGACACTTTTTGGGGACCAGTGACACCAATACAGTGATCAGTGCTATAAAAAATACACTGATCATTGTATAAATGACACTGGCAGGGAAGGGGTTAACACCAGGGGCGATCACAGTGTTAACTGTTTCCTAGGGAGGTGCTTACTAACTGTGTGGGGCATCGTCACACTGAAGGAAAACAGAGATCCGTGATTCAGCTTAGCTGAATCACAAGATCTCTCTTTCCCTTCCTGACAGATCTGCCGTTTGCCTTGTTTACACAGGCAGACAGCTCATCCGTCTCACCTGTAAATGTTCGGACCAAACTTTGGGTGTATTTTTATTTATGACAGTTTTCCGTTGTCAGTGGTTTCTAAGGAAGCAGTGGGTGCTGGCACCTGCTGCATCCCTAGCAACTGCTCCAGTCACGGCATGTTGCCTTACATGGCCAAGCATCCCCAGCCATGTAAGCAAAGGAGCAGGGATAGCAGTTACATCACTGCCCAAATATGGTCACTGGCCATATTTAGGCAATTATGTCACTACTGTCCCCAACTCTTTCCTTATATAGCTGTTATTCGGCATGCAGTACCATTGGGATTGATTGTGTTTACAGGGAGGGTCATGTTTTTAACTTACCTTGGTGGGAGGTGGGCATCATGAATTTACAATGAGTAACATTTTTTGGGATTGTTTTATTAACAACGGACTTATCTAATGTTTAGGTGTCTTTCTTTTTATATTGCATTATTTTTTTTTGCGAATGAGTACGATGTACCACTTATTTTTTTAAAGGGAGCTTTCAGTTTCCTTCCCCCAGACACCCACAAACACTGGCCAGGGTTATGGCAAAAAGGCTCCTATCCTTATCAGTATGGGGACAGGGTGCTTTGCAACCCCCATTTTGAGGACATGTCGCCTGGCATGGTTTGAGGGGGGGGGGGGGGGGGGGCGTAAGCTTGACCCCCTTCCTTTCCTGTCCAGCTAGGTCACATACTCAGATTAAGGATTTTTAGGGGGAACTCCCTTTTTAAATGTTTTTTATCTTGTTTTTTGTGTATGAGGATCCCCCTTTAAATCCATATCAGACCTGAACAGTCTAGTATGTGTAACACTGCCCCCTTGGGGACTGCTTAGATTTACCTGCTAATCTGCACCATCATAACCCTGGCAACATTCCAACCCACCTGACACTCTGGGTTCAGACATCTTTGCACCACCTTGAAGTAATAAATAAAACCACTCAATGAGTCTATATTCTATTAACGTTTATTGAATGACTCAAGAAGATTTTTGTTGCACAGAGGAGGTAATATATCAACTGAGCTTCGTATAACAGTCCTAGTTCAGAAAAAGAACTCCTCTGCAATAATACAACTTAAGACAATCTGGAGATAACAGTACACTTATACCTATATAGGCATATACAATGGAGTACCATTTTAGCATAACCTGAAAAGGATAAGCGAGAGTTAATTTCTGGCAAGACTTCTAAAGGGGAAACCCAGGCCGGCCTATTCAACTTCTAATCCTAATGAGAGATCAATTAAACAAGAACAGTATGAGGGCCCTTTAAGTAGTAGTGACAGTAATGTCCCCTTTGCTGGCCTGATGGTCTTTGCTAGCAGTCGGAGCTCTTTAACTATATCCAATAGAATGTAGCAGCAAGGTAATGATACTTTTTGAAAGAAAGGGTTGATGCGACAGGTGTATACTGTATGAACAATGTTCAAATAGAGATGCGGTAGAGTGTTTTCCCAGTTGTTTGTGCACAGTGTCCCAGTCAAGCAGCAAAGAAAGGTTTGTAAAGGTGGGCAATTGCCCTCTCACCAACGGCCAGGCCGGTTAAATGCCTTCCGTGCCTTCCGTGGTTCCTGAAGAGACGTCCTTCGAGCGGATCCACTTGTGACGATCAACCAATGGACAGCACCAACCGTGGGTTTTTGGACTATCAGGGTGATGCTGGATAGATGCCCAATAATCAGCAAACAGGGATGGGCCCTTCTCGGCTTGGTTGGAATGTCTTCCACCACGTGGTAGGCCGCGACCTCACCCTCTCGGAACGGAGAGGTCCGACACATGCCAGACCCAGGAGGAAGAGAACGCAGCACGCACCTCTGGTCTCTTTTATGATCTTCCCAGCATTCTCCCAGATGATAGCAAAGATTCCTGGGATATGTAGTCCGGGTGCTTAGTCATACAGAGTAATTGCTGGTCTGAGGAACTATTAATCCCACAATCCCTTTGAGTCGGCTCACAGATATAATGTCAGTTAATGATGCTGGGCACTAGAGGGACAATACAGTACATAGAAATGACAGGTAATTGCAGGTATCTTTGGAGAGGGACCTTTGGAGTGGTTTGAGTGCTATCTTTTTTTAATAGAGGATAGAAGGGAAATTGTGATTTGTCAGCATTTTAAAAACATTTTTCCTTTTGTAAAAATCACTGCTTGCTCCTGACCAAAGGGCTGAATTTTTTGATTTTTTTTTTTGGACTTCTACATGTTCCCCAGGGTAATGTTTGAAGTCCAGCCTGTGTGACAACCATGGCTCCTTCCATAGAGACAGTTGAAAAGTGAGTGTAGCCATGAAGTGTGTTATCCACAGGATTACCAGGTGAAAATTAAGGAAAAAAAGCCTAAAAAATAAAACTAGTGCAGCCACCATATCTAAGAATTTGTAAGCCACAACATATAAAATTGTAAACAAACAGTAAATACCGCGCTGTGATACAATAACCAATTGATTGTGTTTGCAAAAAAAAAAAATTTAAAAAAATATATAATTAAATAATAAACCTAAGATGCTGCTGCTATAAGTAAGATGCACACATGTTTAGATAAATAATAAGTAGCAGCGCTAAATAAACCAAATAGCATACACCAATAATATTAAATGATGTAAAGAAGTAGCAGCGCTAGTGACATAAAAATTTATATATATATATATATATATATATATGATTAGACTAGCATATAAACTGTATTAGCGTGAAGTTTGACAAATTAAAGTCCATCTAGATGTAAGTGAAAGAGCCCAAAGCCCAGATCACAATCTTCATATTGATATTGGATATAATAAGTAGGTAAATGGTTCCTCCACCGCACCGCTGTGATGACACCAATAAAAATGTGCGCTTACCACAAGGCAAGCGCAAAATAGCTTGCGACCTTAATCCCGGTCGGGGCCTTTATCCAGAGAGAATAATTGGAAGGCAATGATCCACCAAGCCACACAGAGGGATCGGTCACAGCATAGAACACTTCATATGCACCTCCAAGGCACCGGGATAGTTACCACTCAGGGGTTCCCCAAGAAAAGAGAGGGAATCGACATAGCGTAATCCTGATAGTTAATCGTTTATTTAAAATTGTAGAAAACACACTTACATTGTAGTAGAAGTAAGACAGCATAAAAAATCAGCCGGCTGGCTTAAGCGATCACCCGTCCTGCAGACGGAACACATGAAACGTCAGCACGTCAGCTCCTCCCAAGGGGTTGCTCCCCTCAGTCAGTATTCTTTTCTCTGTCTTCATCCCAGCAGGATCATTATCAACCTTACCTCACCGCTTTATGGTGTAACCGTTGCAGGTTCATGCTCTCCTGCAGTATGGAGTCCCATGGCTTGGGCTGCTAAATGCGCCAGATAAGTATAGGAGGCCGTTTTTTTCTGTGGATCTTTTTTTGGGCCAGATCGGAAGATTAACAGGAGCCTAATTTCTCTCCTCTATGCTCTTCCCTGATGGCATGCCTCATATCTTTGTAGAGCAGGCTTTTACCTGCCTTTCAGCGTTCTTCCATGGATATTGTTCCCCCCTCCTCCTGTAGCAGTGTGCGGCGCTTCGCGCGCGCCGATCTGCTCTGTTTTACCCGGCGGGGGGGCGGAGTCACGGCGTGAGGTCATGGGAAGCCGTCGGTGGATATCTTGGTACTCCCAAAGCACTCTCAGCATAAATGGAGAGCCTGGGATTCATTACATAGCCAGCTGTCAAGGAGAAGACATCTCCCTAAGTGTCTTCCCTGTTGTACAAAGACAATGGAGCCTGGCCAAGGTATTTAGGGACTGGCTTGTTTTATGTGTTGGGTATGCATGTATGTGTATATATATATATATAGTTATACATAGTTAAAAAAAAAAATTCTATCCTTTTTTCCAGCTGCCCCTAGTAATGTGATACCGCAACAAAAAGATCCTCATCATACCACTAGGTAAGGGCTGCAACAATCAGGTAAGTTTAAAAAAAAAAAAAAAAAAGAGCACTCCAGGCAACTTAGAACATATTTTTTGTTTCTACAGCCCGGGATCATCCCGCAGATCATCCCACCGAAGCTCTCCAGATAGGAGATCGAAAGGTCATAGGAGCTCGGGGCACTCTCATTCATCCTCAGCTCATGCCTCCCGCAGTGGCCAGAAGTCACCCCAACATACCCCTAGCAGACACGAATCCCACAGATTGGTGTATCCAAGAGAGAGGACCTGTTGGGTATGTGGAAAACAAGCGCTGCCGGAAAAATTGGTTTGCGAGAAGTGTCTACTGGAAGCCACAGGAGACAAGGAGAAAGACAAGCAGCAGTCTCTGGAATCAATTAAGAGCCTAATCAAGGATTCAATTAGGGAATTGGCCCTCTCCCAAGACCAAATTAACCCATCCTCGGCCGAAGCAGCAATAAATGCGCCCTCTCCTCATTCGGACGCAGAGGTGAATTCTGAAGATGAGGGGGAAAGGGTGGATGACAATATCTCAGCTTTTGACTTCGCTCTAGTTGAACCTTTCATCACCGCAGTCAAGGATGCAATCCAGTGGAAGGAAAATCCGGAGCTATATACCCACTGGCAGAAGCAGACGCGCAGCTTTTTGATACTGTACCATCTGTGGACGCCTCAGTTATGAGGTTGGCGAGAAATTCGACTTTACCACTAGAAGATGCAGTCTCCTTTAAAGATGTCCTTGACCGAAGGATTGACTCAGACTTGAAAAAGACTTATCAGGCGGCTGGAGGAGCATGCAAACCAGCGGTAGCTCTGACCTTGATCTCAAGGGCCACCAGAGTATGGTCAGACAACGTAGAAACGGCCCTCAGACAAGGGGTGGGCTCAGAAGAAATTATTAAGGCACTGGATGAATTAAAGTTGGCCTCAGATTTCATAGCAGAAGCAGCAATTGATGTTTTAAAATGTTCTTCCAGGGCCATGCTGTATTCCATCACAGCCAGAAGGGCATTGTGGTTAAAACCATGGTCGGCCGACCCCACGTCTAAACAATCATGGTGTCATATTCCGTACAATGGAAAAGCCCTGTTCGTCGAAAAGATGGTTACGGCAATTACCAGGGTCACACTGGGAAAAAGTGGTTTATTTCCCCAGGACAGAGGCAGGAGGAAGAGATTCGCTAGTCATCCAGCGGGCCAGCTAAGGGGGAAGGATTGCAGATCCTACCACCCTGAAAGGGAATACAGAACGGGCTGGAAGGTTCACAAGCTACTTTCCTGAGATCGGCAAAACCAAAAGCCTCTACATCCACAATTGAGAGCCAGAAGTCCTTTTGACGCCCTCCCCACCCAAACTGGTCCGGTGGGAGCCCGTCTAAAGGTGTTTGCCCATGTTTGGGTGGAAGATTGTGTAGACCAGTGGGCAGTGTCCACGGTCTGTCAAGGCTATTTCTGGAGATTCAAAAGGCAACCTCCCCTTCCAGACTTGGAGAAACGCTTAGGCTTTTATTCCCCGGTCTTCTTGGTCCTCAAAAAGTCGGGGGGTTGGAGGCTGGTACTAGACCTGAAGGGTACCTGCCACTGAGGAACCGCACATTCCACAAACTCACGGAAGGGGGCAGAGTCTACCAACTGAAAAGGTAGCAGTTGAAGTGCTAGCAATTTTGCCAAGCTAGCATTCAACCGCTGGGCATGTGGATGGCTGGGAGCAAACTTCTTTCGGCGGTGCAGCAGCTGGGGCAGGGAAATTTGCCTGGTACAATCTGACGTCGGTGTACCAAAAGCAGATTGCCCACAAGTACTTGGCTGTGACACACCTAATTCTACACCTTCATTCCTCTCAGTGCAGGTCTCAAAGAGGACTGAAAGTATAGTGGGGTTGGAAATCTCAGCTGATGAGGAGCAAGGAGAGGTCCTCTTTGTTCTTTGGTGTAGGTCTTTTAGATACGCTTGCCAACGAACTGCATGGCAGGTCAACATATGTCTGGTCAAGCATGTGGTACCCAAGCGGGAGATGTTTTGGCCGCGCGAGATACGCTTGAGATATATGTTGCAAATAGCAGCGGTGCGATCTGATGCACTCGTCTCAAAAAAGGCCCACACCAAAGAACTTTTTGAATAACGCGCAGAGACTGCAGCGCCCTGCACATGTGGAGCTTTGGGGTGTGATGCAGTCAATGTGCTGCCCTTAGGCTGGCCCCTGGAGGGCATCCTGCCTCATTGGTGATGTGCCGCCTCCTCCTCCTCCTCCTCCTCCTCTCTCCTATCAGGCACCCACGTTGAGTCAGTGACCTCATCATCCCCTCTCTCCTCATCACTGGAGCAAACCTGGCAGTATGCTGCAGCAGGGGGAGCATGACTGCCAGATTGCTGTCCTTCTTGGGCACCCCCTCTGTCCGTGCTCATGTTACTGCCTTCATCGAGCTCAGTATCATCATCAGAGCCTTCCAAACACTGGGCATCCTCCTGGAGCATGTACCCAACACTGTGGTCAAACAGTTCGAGGGACTCCTCAGGAGGACATGGTGGGGCTAGGGAAGGAGTCACTGATGACATTGAGCCGAGGAAAGAGGCCGCTGCTTTGCCAGACGAAGTACCCTGGGCATGGGTGAGAGAGGATGAGGAGGATGAGGACGGCTTGGTCATCCACTCGACCAAGTCTTCCGCACGTTGGGGCTCAACACGGCCAGCTGCCGAAAAAAAGGCCAAGCATGTCCCACGGCCACATGCTGATGAGGATGCACCGTCTCCACGACCAGCACTAGACACAGAGCCTGCTTGCCCTCTCTTATTGGCTTGTGACTGTCTGCCTCTCCTTCTTGGCCTTCCAGACATACTAATGGCTTGTAGCTGCACTAAGCTGGGATATATATATATATATATATATATATATATATATATACTGTATATATATATATATATATGTACTGATACTGCAGCTAGCAAAATCAACTGCCTGCCTGTAGTATGAGAACACTACCAACCTTCTACAGGTAACTTTAGCTGAACACTGTGAGGTGGATGCACCCCACTAATTTGTAGGTTTAGCTGAACACTGTGAACAGGACGCACCCCACTAACTTGTAGGTTTAGCTGAACACTGTGAGCAGGACGCACCCAACTGTAAATAGTCTAGCTGCCTGACTGTGGTACTAATAGGATCAAAAGAACACCAGTAATTTTCTTCAGGTAGCTGTATATACTGTAACAAGACAAGCCTGCCTGTCAGTAAGAAGATAACAGGAACGGATCTAGCTGAACACTGTGAGCAGGATGCACTGCACTAACTTGTAGGTTTAGCTGAACACTGTGAGGTGGACGCACCCCACTAACTTGTAGGTTTAGCTGAACACTGTGAACAGGACGCACCCCACTAACTTGTAGGTTTAGCTGAACACTGTGAGCAGGACGCACTGCACTAACTGTAAATAGTCTAGCTGCCTGACTGTGGTACTAATAGGATCAAAAGAACACCAGTAATTTTCTTCAGGTAGCTGTATATACTGTAACAAGACAAGCCTGCCTGTCAGTAAGAAGATGACAGGAACGGATCTAGCTGAACACTGTGAGCAGGACGCACTGCACTAACTGTAAATAGTCTAGCTGCCTGACTGTGGTACTAATAGGATCAAAAGAACACCAGTAATTTTCTTCAGGTAGCTGTATATACTGTAACAAGACAAGCCTGCCTGTCAGTAAGAAGATAACAGGAACGGATCTAGCTGAACACTGTGAGCAGGACGCACCCCACTAACTTGTATGTTTAGCTGAACACTGTGAGCAGGATGCACCCCACTAACTTGTAGGTTTAGCTGAACACTGTGAGGTGGACGCACCACACTAACTTGTAGGCCTGACTGTGGTACTAATAGGATCAAAAGAACACCAGCAATTTTCTTCAGGTAGCTGTATATACTGTAACAAGACAAGCCTGCCTGTCAGTAAGAAGATAACAGGAACGGATCTAGCTGAACACTGTGAGCAGGACGCGCTGCACTAACTGTAAATAGTCTAGCTGCCTGACTGTGGTACTAATAGGATCAAAAAAACACCAGTAATTTTCTTCAGGTAGCTGTAAATACTGTAACAAGACAAGCCTGCCTGTCAGTAAGAAGATAACAGGAACGGATCTAGCTGAACACTGTGAGCAGGACGCACTGCACTAACTGTAAATAGTCTAGCTGCCTGACTGTGGTATTAATAGGATCAAAAGAACACAAGCAATTTTCTTCAGGTAGCTGTATATACTGTAACAAGACAAGCCTGCCTGTCAGTAAGAAGATAGCAGGAATGGATCTAGCTGAACACTGTGAGCAGGACGCACTGCACTAACTGTAAATAGTCTAGCTGCCTGACTGTGGTACTAATAGGATCAAAAGAACACCAGTAATTTTCTTCAGGTTGCTGTAAGTACTGTAACAAGACAAGCCTGCCTGTCAGTAGGAAGATAACAAGAACGGATCTAGCTAAACTGAATACAGTGTATATATATATATATATATATATATATATATATATATATATATATGCAACACCTGGGATGCATATATATACACAATAAACTGTAAGTGCAGCTAACTGACTGACTGTTCTGCCTAATCTATCTAACTCAAATCAAATGTCACTGTCTGTCTCTCTCTCTCAATGAACGCCGGAACACACACTACACAGGGCCGCTGTGCAGGCGGCCTTATATAGTGTGGGGCATGTACTAAATCCCCTGAGCCATAATTGGCCAAAGCCTCCTTGGCTTTGGCCAATTACGTCTCTCTATTCAGGCTGCGCTGTGATTGGCCAAGCATGCGGGTCATAGTGCATGCTTGGCCAATCATCAGCCAGCAATGCACTGCGATGCCGCAGTGAATTATGGGCCGTGACACGCCACACGAATTTTGCGCGAACGGCCCATATCGTTCGCAATTCGGCGAACGACCGAACAGCCGATGTTTGAGTCGAACATGGGTTTGACTCGAACACGAAGCTCATCCCTAATTCTGAGCATGCATGGCACTTTGTGCATTGGATTTGTGTACACACGATCTGTTGTGAATTTTCAGTCAGAATAAGTTGTGTCTTTTTAAGGACAGGTTTCCCGCACAATAATTATCCTTGAGTAATTTTTAACGAAGATATTTTTAAGATACAAAATCAATCTATGTGACGCAGTCTATACTTGTGAAACACAAAATAGAAATTTTATTGGTAAACAAACACAAATAATCACATGAAATTAACATACCGATTGCGTTACATGAACGTCTTGAAAATCAATAAAAAATCAATAAAAACACTTGCAAAAATGGGCGTACCGTCCCTTTGACATAATACCACCATGATAACTTCTCGGTAGAATCAATAACCTTGTGAACTTGACAATTAGACAGAACATCTGTATTTCACACGTACAACCGTTACTTTGCTGCAGGTAAGTAAGTGGTTAAAATTGTGAAATAAATTAGACGTTTGCTTTGTCAATAAATGTGGCAACTATGATTATATGTTTTTCCTAATACTAATTCGTTACCTAAAACACTTCTACTTATAAAATCACACTTTCATATACATTTTCTTCATAGCAAAGAGGTTGGGTCCGCCGACGCCAACATTATAATGTCTCTGTGACCTACAATGTCAGAGATAGTTTAAAATGACTTATGATAACCTTATTGATACCTTATATTATTTTTGACTAGCACAATATTCAACTTTCACTAATGCGTTGAGAGGGACCTTGAACCTTCTCACTGGGTGTTTAGAACTGACTTGTTTGTCTAAACCATCCTAAAAAGTTCATACAATGGGTTCTCTTAGCCAAGGTGTTAGCTATTTAAACAGTTCTCCACTCGAACACAATGTGAGGCTATCTCTATGCTATAAAAGTCTATGTCTCCTTGTGTCCTGTGGCAGTGTTTGTTTATTCACAATACCATGTAAGTATCTCCTTGTTTTGTGACAGGAATAGTCTTTGTTCCAACAGCTTCCTTTACAATACATGCTTGTAAAAGTCTTCAATATTTGAGGTAGTAGAGACAGGCTTGGTCAAACATGAGAATGTCCATTTTATCCTAAAAGTCCCCAAGAGGGCAACAGTTCAACTATTTAACATCACAGTTCATCGACTTGGTGAGGCCTAAGCATCTCTCATGTTTCTGCCAGTAAATATAAAATATATTTCTTCATGAATTCACAACAAATCCCCCCTTGTGAAGTGTTCAAATGCCGGGAGTCGTTTGAAAGACTTCACCAATGCAAAACGTTGAAGAAAGATGGCCTCATTCGGGTCTTGTAAATCTAGCTGTGGAGATGGATCCGTATTGTGGATCTATGCTTAAAGGGTGTAGACACCTTCATGTGGGTGTAATTCTTTGAAGGGAAAACACAAAATGGGTTGGTGATCGATGTGTGCATCTCAGGGCCGTCATCCGTTGGTTGGCGGGAATTGGATCACTTCGGGCACCTTTGGGTCTTGGCCGTCCTCGGAGGTTTGTCCGTGTAGACTGGCCCTCAGTGGTGTTCCGGAATCCACAACACACATTGGGCTCTCGGTTCTGTTGACCGGCTCATGGACATCTTAGTCCTGTAAGGGAAAATGGATTCCGTTAGAAAAGACATATATAGTCTCCCTTTTTTTTTTACATGATCTGTGTTTGAGATCTCAAGGTTAAGCTGGTATCCTGGGCTTCCTCAGAGCCCCTTTTTTTTTTTTTCCATTGTGTCATCAGTCCTTTAACTAAACGCTCTGGATAGCATGACAATATATGAAACATTTGCTATGGGAGACAAAGCTCAGGGCTTATTAACATGAGGACATTTCTTTACAGCTGTGGATACCAGACATGAATGACTGACTGACATTCTTCAGAACCATTTTTTTTTTTAGCTTACTTGTAGCAGTTCTGGAATAATAACAATTAGAACATTTAAGTTTGACATGTGACACTTATTGTCGGTACTAAGATATTTGACATTATAGTCAACCTTCTACTTGTGAGGAATAAAACAAATAAAATCTCCCCCCTTTGGGGGTCAATACAAATCTTTTGAGGCAATCAAACTACCTTATGCGGGTGACTCCTCATCTTTTACCAAAATATCAAACCATTTAGGCCTCCTGATATTAATGTCTTTAGGACTCGGTCTTCCTCTGGAATCACCGTCTTAGGCGACTTCTTGAAATTAGGCTGTTTGGAGCGACCTGTGTATGTCAGAGGAATGAAGTGACCACTGAAAAATAGGAGAATAATTAATATCTAACAACCACCATCCCCCGGTAGGGATTTCAGGATCCTCATTACTGTGACCTGGGGAAAAACATGGTGTTAGAACTTCTGTCTCCTATACCTTTATTCAGTGCATTCCTCTGATTTATTTTACCATAGGCGCTTCAAAGGCTCTGTGGCCCTTGGTTGGCCACAGGATTTGCCCCTTGAAGAAATGCTATTCACGTTCCGTACAGCAATAAAACCGTGTAACATATTCATAATTTGAACGATTTTGGATTTTGCATTGCTTACGGGTTGATCAGAATTGGGTCGTGGGACCCGGTTTCTGTGCCTTCTAGGGACTACTGGCTCAGTTTGATCAGACATATCCCCATCAGAACCACTGTCTTCATTTTGGGATATTTGTCTGGGCCTTAGTTGCTCCCTATTTTTCCAGGGATTTTGGGGTGTCCTACCCCGTGATTGCTCCCTATTTACCTGTGTAGGCCCCCGGGGCCAATCACACTGGTGAGGGTGTCTACCCTTAGGTTTAAATCTGACCCGTGGGAGATACACCCTATAGTTTCTTTCAAACTTTGGGCCAGGATCCCATGGGTGATACTCCTGAGGTGGTCTTTGCTCCCCCCTTCTATTTGGTGGGGTATCTGGTCTGCTGCTGGGGAAACTCTTTGGCACGTCTCCTCTGACTATGTCAGCGTATGTCTTTTTCTGGGTTTAAACATGTACTGATTTAGGAGATACATGAATTTCATTCACAAATTTATTTGAGGGCTCAGGTCCCCCTTTGTTTTCACCAGTCTGTTGGATAGAATACAAATTGTTACTCTCTTTTACCAATGACTCCGGTGAACACCCCCCTTTGTAATCTTTTGCTAAACTCACATTTATGTAGTTAGGTAGGGCCTTGAAAGATGTGGATTTAAACTCAGGGTGGTTGTGATCTGGCTCCTTTTCTGCTACGTGGGAAGCACTTTTGAGCACAGACAGATTTTCGTTGAGGCTTTGATTACTGTTACATCTGAGCTTGGGTATAGCCGCTGTAGCCGCGGTAACATTTTCACATGGGCCAAATTTTAGATGACAGCAGTGTTTAATTTCTTGCCATGATGCACCATACAGACCTTTTAAAGATTCGCAGAATCTACGGTGTTTGGTTTCAAATACCCATGGCAGGAAATTAATCCTAGACTGGTCATCATCTAGGCCTAAAACTGATAGGGTATTTTCATAGGTCTCGATGTGGTCAATAACGCACATGGATCCCTCTTCCTTAAGGACTGGGACAGCATCATTTACAAATTTTATTATTTCTGAGGTGTCTTGTTTAGGGGTGTCTGGCTTTTTCTCTGATCCCAAAGAAAATTGATTAGACCCCCCTTTCATGTGGTGGTTCAATTTTTACCCCCCTTTGCTCTACAGATGGCTTGGGGTAGGATATTGGTTCTTTTTCTGATTCCTCCTCATTGTCTGACTCCCAACTTTCATATTCAGAATCAGATTCAGAGTCAGATTCTGAAGTCCTGTCAGACTCGTCACTAAAGACTGGGACAGGATCATTTACAAATTTTATTATTTCTGAGGTGTCTTGTTTAGGGGTGTCTGGCTTTTTCTCTGATCCCAAAGAAAATTGATTAGACCCCCTTTCATGTGGTGGTTCACTTTTTACCCCCCTTTGCTCTACAGATGGCTTGGGGTAGGATATTGATTCTTTTTCTGATTCCTCCTCATCGTCTGACTCCCAACCTTCATATTCAGAATCAGAGTCAGAATCAGATTCAGAGTCAGATTCTGAAGTACTGTCAAACTCGTCCCTTTCAGGGATGCGTATCTGAGTATTACCCTGGGGCATAAACTTCATTTGTTCTATTAATTTTTCTAATTGCTTAATTAGGGATTCCTGCCAACTTCCTGAATTTCCACTGCCTATTACTCGGCAACTTCCTAAATTTCCACTGCCTATTACTCTGCAATTTTCGTCAGGAGACTCGTTTTCCTGCAGAAAACTCTCCCTCTCCTCTATTAATTGTTCCCACTTTTTATTTATTTGGTGAAGTCCGTCCATAATTATTTTAGCGTCTTTTTTTGATTGTTCAAATTTATCTAGAAAATCTAAGATATCATTTTTCTGTCGGGTACTTTGATATTTAAACTCATTATGAAGATACATCAGGATAAGGCATAATTCCACAAGAAGGCGATCCCGCCTTTTTATTCCCTTTACCTCAGGGAAATTGTCTGTGAGTCCACAGGTTTGCCATCCTACAGACCACAAGCGCTTTTTTACATTATTGGCGTGGTTTCTAAGGCCTTTAACAAATACTTTTAGATCAGACTCATTAGACAAACTTTTTCCGGCTTGATCCGCCGTTTCCATTTTATAAATTATTTCCAACATTTCCTGTACCTGTATCAATTCTTCCTGAGTGCTCATACTACCACTAAGGGCTGACTCTTGATAGTCCCCATCAACATAAAATTCACTTTGACCAGACATTTTGGCATAAAAATAAAAAAAAAATTTAAAAATTAATAATTTCATGCAAAATATTATGTATGTCACCACCATAACTATGATTGATCTTGTACAAAACATCGACGTTATCTCAGCTCAGTGCCTCCATTATGTCGTGAATTTTCAGTCAGAATAAGTTGTGTCTTTTTAAGGACAGGTTTCCCGCACAATAATTATCCTTGAGTAATTTTTAACGAAGATATTTTTAAGATACAAAATCATTCTATGTGACGCAGTCTATACTTGTGAAACTTATTCACGGAGACGCGTGGTCACACAAAATAGAAATTTTATTGGTAAACAAACACAAATCTTCGTTCCTCCGTTGGTCCTTGTCTCCCATCTTCCTTGCCTCTAAATACCATTTCAGATAATAAGACCATAAAAATTATAATGGCTCTGCCCAAAAGGAGGTGGCTCACTTCCCATTGGGTTAGGAGACTTAATTATTAACTTCCTCTGGAAATTTAGTGAGTTCAAATAATACCACCTTCAACCACCAGGTGTCTCACACATGTTTTGAGTCCATCCTTTTAAATTAATACGTCCTATTTTCATAAGGTGTATAATGGTAAGGATAAGTATATACTTTTAAATATTCTGGTACTCGGTCTAATGTAAAATACACTCAGTATAAGTTTGATTAATCATCATTACATAACTTGGTTATATAACTGTATCTCTATAAATGTATATCTGTAAACTGGTCTATCTAGGAAACACACACATTGTTATATATTTCATCAATACCACATAAAATGATTATCTATATGGATACCTGTATAACTTCTGGTATCTCCACTGAACATTTGTTTATCTTACGTGTAGGCTACAATCTTATATGATTATAATCATGATTATATGTTTTTCCTAAAACTAATTCGTTACCTAAAACACTTCTACTTATAAAATCACACTTTCATATACATTTTCTTCATAGCAAAGAGGTTGGGTCCGCCGACGCCAACATTATAATGTCTCTGTGACCTACAATGTCAGAGATAGTTTAAAATGACTTATGATAACCTTATTGATACCTTATATTATTTTTGACTAGCACAATATTCAACTTTCACTAATGCGTTGAGAGGGACCTTGAACCTTCTCACTGGGTGTTTAGAACTGACTTGTTTGTCTAAACCATCCTAAAAAGTTCATACAATGGGTTCTCTTAGCCAAGGTGTTAGCTATTTAAACAGTTCTCCACTCGAACACAATGTGAGGCTATCTCTATGCTATAAAAGTCTATGTCTCCTTGTGTCCTGTGGCAGTGTTTGTTTATTCACAATACCATGTAAGTATCTCCTTGTTTTGTGACAGGAATAGTCTTTGTTCCAACAGCTTCCTTTACAATACATGCTTGTAAAAGTCTTCAATATTTGAGGTAGTAGAGACAGGCTTGGTCAAACATGAGAATGTCCATTTTATCCTAAAAGTCCCCAAGAGGGCAACAGTTCAACTATTTAACATCACAGTTCATCGACTTGGTGAGGCCTAAGCATCTCTCATGTTTCTGCCAGTAAATATAAAATATATTTCTTCATGAATTCACAACAGATCGGAATTTCCGACAACGGATTTTCTTGTCGGAAAATTTTATAGCAAGCTCTCAAACTTTGTGTGCCGGAAATTCCTATGGTAAATGTGTGATGGGGCCTACACAAGGTCGGAATTTCCGACAACAAGGTCCTATCACACATTTTCCTGCGCCAATCCAGTGGTACTATTCCCGTCATTAATGAGTCCCTAAAAATTAGATACAATGGCTTTGAAATTACAGAGCTCAATTCTTTTAGGATCTGTGGGTGGATGCCATCAGGTCCTTTATTCTGTCTAAATATTTCTGGACCATATCACTTTTGAGCCATTGTGGATCATTCGGGGCTGTGTCAATACCACCTCCATTATGGACATGAGCTCCCCCATGCTCTTTTGTATACACAGAGCTGAAGAAAGTATTTAATAAATTAGCCTTCTCCTTGCAGTCTTACTCCCATCAGAAAAGATCCCTTTATTGATAGGGAAGGTGAAAAGGGCACTAGCGAACCATTCTATGTCAGCGCCAGACTGAGCCTGCTCGGTTCCCTCTCTTCATGCATACCCATAGTGAAATGGGCCAGATGGCATCTATGGACTTTCCAGATGGGCTTCTTATCACAGTGGAAGAAAAATTGCCTAGATCAGAGGGTATCAATTATG
The DNA here is from genome assembly GCA_037952925.1 of Lithobates clamitans. Lineage (NCBI taxonomy): Eukaryota > Metazoa > Chordata > Amphibia > Anura > Ranidae > Lithobates > Lithobates clamitans. The sequence continues at coordinate 6,507,112 of JBBGZY010000458.1, forward strand.
CCTGCAATGAAATCCAGCCTTTGGTGGTGGACAAGGCCATCCAACCTTTTGCTTCACTGTCCCCTTAGCCCCATCCCATGGACTGTTCTGACGACAGACACAAGTCAGTTAGGATGGGGGGCACATTATCAAGACCAGTTGGTACAGGGCAGATGGCAGTTCAATGCAACAGAGGTAGTGTTAAACACTTTGGAGCTGAGAGCGGCTTGGTTGGCAATCTTGTCTCTGGCCACCTTCCTCAGGGGAAAATCCATCCTCCAGATGGACAACAGAGCGGCAGTGGCTTATGTTCAGAATCAAGGGGGAACGCACAGCAGGTCCCTCCTGAATGAAGTGACACCCATTCTGACATGGGCCGAGAGGAATTTAGTCAACCTACGGGCCTCATATATCCCAGGACCAGAGAACCAGTTAGCCGATCAGCTTTCAAGATCTTCCAGCCACAACAACAAGTGGTCTCTGAATCCGAGGGTCTTTTCCTGGATATGCCAGCAGTGGGGCACTCCCCAAATAGATCTATTTGCCTCCCCGCTCAATGCAAAGACACCGCTATTCTTTTCAAGATCCCCATCTCCGAAGTCAGCCTGGGTGGATGCTCTAACCCAACCATGGAACTTTCAGATGGCATACGCATACCCCCCAACTCCACTGATACTGAGGTTCCCCCAAAGCCTAACAACAGAGGCGATCATAATTTTGGCAGTGATTCCATACTGGCCCAAGAGACCGTGGTTCACGCTGCTAGTCAAGATGGCCTTGTACAAACTGCTTCCCCTTCCACGCATAGACAACCTTCTGTCTCAAAGCAAGTTCTGTCACCCGCACCCGGAGATCCTGGACTTGAGGGTCTGGAAATTGAACGGAAAAGGTTGGGCGAGTTAGGATGTTCGCATGATGTCATTCAAACACTACTGCAGGCCAGAAAAGCATCTACGAATTCCACATACTATAGAATTTGGAGAAAGTTTACGGAGTTGGAAGAGACTAACCATTTCGATCCTCTAAACCCTGGAATCCAGAACATACTCCTCTTTTTTACAGAGTGGATTGGACTTAGGTTTGGGCCTGAACACGCTCCAGGTTTCAACTCTTTCAGCTGTAACAGATACCCGGTGGGCACTAGACCCTCTTGTGGAATGTTTTTTGAAAGCAATTCTTAGATTGAGACCTCCCAGAAAGACGCTATACCCCAAATGGGATTTGACTATTGTGCTTAGTGTCTTATCAAAACCTCCATTTGCTTCCACAGAAGAATGCACCTTGCAGGACATTTCTCTGAAGGTAGTCTTTCTAGTCGCCGTCACTTCAGGTCGCAGGGTATCAGAGATCCAAGCATTAGGGTCACAAGAGCCCTACATTACCTTCTTCCCAGACAGGGTGGTGTTACAGCCTATTCATCAGTTCATCCCTAAAGTACCTTCAGTCTTCCATCTAAACCAAGAGTGGGTTCTTCCAGCATTCGGGGAGGATCCAGCCTCCTCAAAACTGCATGAGTTGGATATAGCCAGATCCCTAAGTCACTACCTGAATTTGACGCAGCAGTTCAGGAAAGATCAGCGGCTATTTGTCATCCTAAAAGGTGCCAGAAAGGGAATGGCAGCATCCAAGACGACCTTGGTAAGCTGGATTGTAAAGTTAATACAAAGAGCATATCGGGCTAGTGGTCTTCCAGTTCCAGTTGCGGTCAATGCGCACTCAACACGTGGAATAGCCTCCTCCTGGGCAGCTTTGGCGTGGGTCTCCCCTGAGACAATTTGCCAAGCGGCCAGCTGGTCGTCCCTTAGCACGTTCATGTCCCACTATAGTGTAGACCCAGCAGTCCTTACTGGGGAAAGGACCTTGCAGTCAACTGTACTGTAGTTTTTTCTTATTAAATTTTCTTTATTGCAGTACCCTGTAAGAGAGTTATTTACCATTGGTATGCTGTCATGAAGGCACCAGGAAAACGGAAAATTGAATACTTACCTTTCCGTAATTTTCCTTTCCTGGTGCCTGCCCATGGCAGCATACACCCTCCCTTCAATGATCCTTACTGTTATGAGATCTAGTTACAAGAATACTGACTGAGGGGAGCAACTCTTTTTTATAGAGTTAAAGTGGTCCTGTGGGTTGGTAGGGGGCGGAGAAACCAACCATTGGTATGCTGCCATGGGCAGGCACCAGGAAGGGAAAATTACGGAAAGGTAAGTATTCAATTTTCCGTTATTATCTTGTATTATTGAATCTTACAAGATTGTTTGGTGTCTCTTGTTAATTTGACGTATTTTTAAAATGTACCTGCCTCCTCACAAACAAACTGTCCTTTTTGAAGGAAAACACACATAGGCGAGTATAATAAATCAAACCAAAAATTTATTAAGGGCTCATAACCAAAGAAAGAGGGAGGCAATGCTGGAGAAACAGCAGAAATTGGCGAAGCCTTTGGCCCCCAGGGCACACATCAATTATTTCCAGGCAAAATTGGTGGCCTGAGGAGTCCATAGATAAGGGAGTACAATCTGGTCCAGAAGTCCAAGAGATCTTGAACAGCAGCAGATGACATGTATGTCCCCAGGCTGTGGTCATACAAGAGCCTGCATCTTTTGTCAGACCAGACTGAACCCAGGCCATCACTCTCTGGTCTTCCTTCCACGCTTCCTTCCACGCTGTGTCTGTGGTGGTGGAGTTGTGGCAGGAGGAGGAGGAGGATGATGCAACTCACTCAGGTGCGTATTGGGTGTGATTTCTCCCCTCAACCCCTTATTTAATTTCCTCACACATGAGGCGTTGGCCCTACTGCATGTCCTGCAGTTTGGTGGCAGCCATGGAGGCAAAGGCCTCTTCACGAGTGGGGGTGGCTCTGAGGGACGCAGAAGCCTCCTGAATCAGCCTGAGTGCATCCTGCACGTTACTCCCCTTCCTGGGTCTTTTGTTTGGAAGGCGGAGGGGAGGGACCTGCGATTCTGTCAGGCTCCTACTGGTCCCGGCCTTCTCCTGTCTGCCACTTACCCCGGCCTCCTCCTGGCTGCCATTAACCCCCGCCTCCTCCTGTGTGCCACATTCCACAGCCTCCTCCTGTGTGCTACATTCCACAGCCTCCTCCTGGTTGAAGTCTTCCTGTGTATGAAAAAGGGACATAGTTTTAGTTTTTTCTTCATCAATCACATACAATTTTCATCTCATGACTGTTGCAAAATGAATGTTAAGAAATATAAAAGGTTATCATTCTGAGCCCAGCATTTTTCATTCTTGTCCCAATTATTTTTGCCCACTACTGTCTACTGATATGTAAAACACTTTATTAAATCAGCAATTAGTGATCAAGAATAATATCTAGTAAACAACATTTATTTCTTGACCAGAAATCTGTAGAAGAATGCTATATCTGGCTCCAGCTGGGCTCCTCCACTTCTTCCTGGCTGGAAGTTCCAGGTTGGACATCGGAAGCCTCAGCTGGGGTGGAAGATAGGGTGGAAGGAAGAGTGGAAGGAAGGGTTGAGAAGGATTCCCTGACTTCAGTCTGGTCTGACAGAAAACAAAGTCTCTCACAGTACCACAGCCTGGGGACATAAACGTCATCTTCTGCAGCTCCTGATCTCTGTGAATCCTGGACCTTCTTGCGCTCCCTAAGATAAGTGCTCCTCAGGCCACCAATTTAGGCTTTTAAATAGGGGATGGTTGCTGTGGGGACCACCGGCTTCACCAACTTCAGCAGTTTCTCCAGCGCTGCCTGCCTCTTTTGTTTATGATTATACTGCAGGTGTTTGACCTGCCATAGACAGGGCAGCTCCCTGTATTTGTCTATGAACAGGGGGAGGAAGTTGTGGTCATTGAACCCATCCATTTTATCTGCAATACACAAGACAAACCCTAATGTCAGGCTAAAGTTTCCTAATCTTGTCCCAATATAGGCCTCAATCTCTAAGCAGTATAGGCCCAAGTTTAAATGTTACCTTCGTTCTCACGATCGGCGCTTCCTATACTCTTTCCTCCGCTCACAGATCGTACGTACGACGCACGCGTGTTATGCTTTATATACACTGCGCATGCGTGAAACTCCGCCCGCCCCTGACGTTCTTTCTAGTCTATTTCCCGCCCCTTCTCATTTGGCACAGTGGGGAAGAGCACATGGCGGAGACACAACAGGTGCGTGCTAATTACACCAACGAGGAGGAGGAGGAGGAGGAAAGCCCGGAGCCAGAAACGTCACGATCCCAGAGGAGACGATTTAAGGCAGCAAATATGTCCTTTGTGTAAATGTTGGAGATGGTCGACATCCTCAAGAGGGCCGACTATGACGGGAAATATGGACCTTACCCCAACCCCAATGTCAGAAAGGCCAAGATCATGGCGAAAGTTGTGAAGAATCTGCACACAAATTTTGGGGTATGACGATCCAAGAATCAACTCAGGAAGCGGTGGTCGGGAGCAGGATCAGTATAGAAGGATCAGAGAGTGCTGCAAAAAAGTAAGTAGTTGTCCTGTGTTCCTATTCTTTATTTTTATTACGTTCCTGCTGCTCCATGTGCTTTTCTTTACTGTAGTACAGTTTAAAATGGCAACTTTCATGTTCATGGACACATTATTCGTTCGTAGGAAACATTGTTTGTTTGGCCAATAAAACACCATGTTTTGTCCAGATGCAGTTCAATACATTTTTTCTGGCCTACTTCTCTTAAAATAATTTTGGTGTCTAGATGGGTTTGTAACTAGAATGAACTGCAAACTAGATTCTGTGTAAGGAGAGGAAACTCAGCAGCTGTTTACACTTCTGGACGCTGGAGCACTAGTGTGGGACACCAGAACATCCTTTTTATTAGGGGGACCCACACAGGTGCTCCAGTGTATAATATAGGGGTGACTCCATTTGTGAAGCTTGTACAAAACAGGTAAGTGTTCAAGCTTGACAAAGGACAAAAATATTTCTTCATCTTGGAACTCTGCCAAAACAGACAGGGTGCCCCCCTTCCCCAAAGCACCCACCCCCCCATGTTGAGGGCATGCTGCCTGGTATGGTTCAGGGGGGGCCCTCGCTCGTCCCCACCCCCTTTCCTGACTGGCTGGGCTGCATGCTCGGATAAGGGTCTGGTATGGATTTTGAGGGAACCCCCACGCCGGCGTAGGGGGGTTCCCCTTAAAATCCATACCAGACCTGAGGGCCTGGTATGCTCTGCAATGGGGCTCGCAAGGTATCAATCTCACCGATAAAAGCGGCGAGATTGACTTCCTTTTCTAGTCCCGTCGTACCTCATCACGTTCAAAATGAACAGACTTTAGTCTGTGTGTGGGCAAGTCCGTTCATTCGGAAGTCCGCCGTAACTTCGTCAAAAGTCTGTCGGGAAGACCGGCGGACCTAGTCTGCCGAAAAGTCCGGTCGTGTATAGGCAAGTCCGTTCGTTAGGAAAGTCCGTCTGAAGTCCGTCGGGAGGACCGTTGGACCTAGTCTGCCAGAAAGTCCGGTCGTGTGTACGCGGCATAAGAGGAAAGCAGCCTGGAGCGCAGCGCAGCTGGCAGCGTCTGGCGTGGTGACGTCAGCGGGACAAGGATGCAAAGTGACGCATTTCGGAGCATGCGCCATGCTGTACTGGAGCATGTGCGCTCCTTTGTCAAGCTTGAGTGCTACCTGGGACCAAGACTGCCTGCTGCGGATTCCTGTTGCAGAAGCCCAGCGTATTATTGGATAGCCCACCAATTTTTCTGCAATTTTTTTTCTAGCGCTTCCAAATTGAGTATGTGATATTCATGGTGGATTCCATTTATTCCTGAACATGAACAGGAACACTACTCATAGATCATGTTATGTTTTACACTTAATGCTCAAGGCTGTCCATGCAGCTTATTTAAAGCTAAAAGGCCTCAATTGAAATAAATGTCAATAACATATGTATACACATCAATACAAGGACGTCTTGCTTACAAGCGTTCCAGCCCACATCTTCAGAATCCTGCGTTAGTAGTGAGTTTACATTGTTTTCTTCCCCCAGCTCTATAAACCTGTAGGTTGTGGCCCTCTTATTCACTATACCGTTGTTTATGCTGATTCCATTTACTAGAATCATATTTCCGCCTCTTATAGCTCAAATGTTTTAAGGTTAGAGCATGAAAGCTTCGAAATATAAGATCTAGAGAATTAAAGATACACAGCAGTATTCACAGAGACTGTCCTTGTGAGCAAAGCAAAAAGTAGTTCAAGGTCTGAATAAATGGATGTTCTATTTCTTTCAATGATTCCTTTGTTGGTCTGTTTATCAAAGGGGGTCCTTAAAGGGAGATCCTTGCCATCAATTGTTTAATACTTGTTCAATATTAAAAACCATGGGTAATCCAGGTATACTAAAAAATCAACTAACACTATAAAAAATACAATAGTTCAAGCAAAATAATATGGCTATTTACTTCCCCCAGCACATTTTCCATATAAGTGATCCATATTGTTATTTAGATATTTATTATTTTTTATGTCCCTAAAAATTCCACAAAATTTGGCATATATGGTATAACTCTGCTTCTACTCTAAACCTAAATAGGAGGTAATGTTTGTTTATCCTATCATACTGTCAAATACATCATATCATTTCTTTTTTTAGTTTCATTATGCTACTTTCTGTAAAATGTAATACAACAACCTATTTGCATTCATTATTTTCAAATATATTTGTAAATCTGTCATTGTATTTAATATGAAATACAAAGAGATAAAAAAAAGATATTTAAAAGAAACCTGCTAAATGTATATTGTATATTTTGTAAAAAAACAGCTAAATGTATATCATATTTTGTATTAAAATATTACCATTGCATTGTATTATTATACTAAATGAAATGCCTATAGAAAAAATATCAGCCACACTCCAATTAGCTCTTCTTGCAGTGGTTTTAATAATCAGTGAATTGACTGTATAAAGTAATGTCTTTAAACAAAACCAACCCCCCTCAACATGTTTTACCGCTCCTGGTTTGCTCACAAGAACAGGGGAAGTATAGAATTTTCAAGAACGATTCGAGACAGACTGTGATGGCCGGCACCCAGGTTATCCATGTGCAGGAGAGGCTGGTTTTGAGCGGAGCTATGGATCTGTGTGTTTTTCTATATCAAATGTCCAATTTGTTTGTGTAGCAAGGTCTCTGGCCTTGTCCAGTCTAATGAGAACTTTCCAGGCCAAAGATAGCTGACATTATTCTGTATGTAGTGGCTTGTAAGGCATAGTGGGTGCAAGGTGGACAAAGTTATTGGGCGCCAGGCACTTCTTGGATGTAAAAGAGGTTTTATTTCTCTTAACAGTCCTTTTGTATTTTTGGGGGAAAGAGGATTAAGGCCAGGACACCCCTAAGTAGCTGTAGATTTAATTGGCAGACTGCGAGACTTCAAAAGGAGAACAGCCGTGCAGGGAAAGGCACCAGCAAGGCGCCACATCTGCACATGCAGGAATGCTGTCTCCTATGGCAACAGTCTTTAACAGTTCCCAACTCAAAGGTAACAGTTCCTTCAGCTTCACTATAACTGCCTCTTTTAGTTTCTTCAATACTGAGCTCCCTGTCTCTCACTAGACCCTCTGATTCACTGACTCTGAATCCCTTGAGCTCATCCAATCTTTGCAGTGGTATCTCCCTCAAGCATCACCCACGCTTCCCTGCTGGGTCCCTAGCTTGGCACTCCAGATACTTCTTAAGCTTCACCCCTGCTGACCGGCTCATTTCCTGACTTGACCCACAAGGCTGCTCTGCAAACGTCACATCCGCTGGTTGGGTCCCTGACTTGATCACCGCCTGAATTTTTCAGATTCTCCACCGTGCCCGTTTGGTGAGAATGCTGCTCCAGTACTTGCTTCAGTTACTCACTGTGGTCCCTGGTAATAAGGTGGTTGGTCCCTCTGTGGCGACAGCTTCCCTTCTACCTCCAACCACTGAAAGGTTCTCCGGCCGGCAGAACCGTCACTTGTGGTTGGACTGCAAGCCGCAATCCCAACCCTAAGCTGCTCTCTTTCTTCTGGATAGGCCCTCACACAGCCTAGTAGCCAGATGCCCCCAGGATAGGCCCAATCAGACAGCCGTCTAGGTGGCACCAACCCTAGATCACCTGACTCCACCCAAATATATAGGCTCTCCCAGCAGGCCAAGGGATTCAAGAAAACCCCTGCCCATTGGCTGAGATACCCCATATACCCATAACCTGACCCCCACACCATATGCAAGAAGTTTCCCCGCTCTATTTCACACTTATGACAAGTTGGGGAAGGCCACTTCCACATCAGAAATAGCCTTTTTGGGGTATAGTATCTTCAATGCAGATATGTAAGCTGTATTAATTTATCCCTAACCGAGATACAGTAACTGTGTCCCAGTATGAGAGACACACTACTTTCCAAACCTCGATGGTAAGATCAGCTATTATTATTATTATTATTATTATACACAATTTATATAGCGCCAACAGTTTACACAGCACTTTACAATGTAGAGGGGGACAGCACAATTACAGTACAGTTTATTACAGAAGGACAGGAGGGCCCTGCTCGTTGAGCTTACATTCTAAAGGGAGGGGGGAGGTGGTACAAAAGGTAATAGATGGGGGAATGATTTGATGGGGGTGGCTTGGGGACAGCTGTTAGGTGGGTGTGGGATAGGCGTCCCTGAATATGTAAGTTTTCAGGGATCTCCTAAAGTTGGACAGGTTAGGGGCTGATAGGATATACCCGGGCAGGGAGTTCCAGAGGATGGGAGAGGCTCTGGAGAAGTCCTGAAGGCAAGCATGAGAGGAGGTAACAAGGGAGCTAGAGAGCAGGAGGTCCTGGGAGGAGCGGAGGGGATGATTAGGGCGATATCTGCAGATGAGGTTGGTGATGTAGCTGGGGGCGATGTTGTGGATGGCTTTGTATGTTGTGCTTAGCATTTTGAATTTTATACGGTGGGGTAGGGGAAGCCAGTGAAAGGATTGGCAGAGAAGGGCAACAGTCACGGATCGGTTAGTGAGGTGTATTAGTCTAGCAGCAGCATTCATAATAGACTGAAGGGGGGATAGCTTGCATAAGGGTAGGCCATTAAGGAGAGAGTTGAAGTAGTCAAGGCGGGAAATAATCAAGGAGTGAATAAGTTGCTTTGTGGTGACATTAGTCAGGAAGGGTCGAATTCTGGAGATGTTGCGGAGGTTAAGGCGGCAGGATTTAGCCAGTAATTGGATGTGGGGGCTGAAGGAGAGGTCAGAGTCAAGGATTACACCCAGCACACTGGCATGTTTGAAGGGACCAATGGTTTGTGCTGTTGATCTTAATGGTAAAGTCATGAAGGGGACCGGGAAGGAGGAAATATAACAAGCTCAGTTTTAGAAAGAGTTTGAGAAAGTGGTGTGACATCCATACCGATATGTCATTCAGTAAGTTTGAGATCCGTGAAGAGATCGAGGGGGTGAGTTGAGGAGTGGAGAGATAGATCTGGGTGTCATCGGCGTAGAGGTGGTATTGGAAGCCATGGGAGGTTATCAACTGGCCCAGGGAAGATGTATAGAGCGAGAATAGGAGGGGCCCAAGGATAGGGCCTTGGGGTACCCCAACAGAGAGAGGAAGAGGAGCTGTAAGTGACACTGTAGGATGGAGTTGTAAGTGACACTGAATGTTCGCTGAGATAGGTAGGAGGAGAACCAGGATAAAGCAGAATCACAAAGGCCAAGGGAGTGTAGTTTGCTGAGGAGGAGCAGGTGGTCAACTGTGTCGAAGGCAGTAGAGAGGTCTAATGCCGCGTACAAACAAGCGGAATTTCCAACAGAAAGAGTCCGATGGGAGCTTTTCATCGTATATTCCAACCATGTGTATGCCCCATCTGACTTTTTCTGTCGAAAATTCAGACGGACATAGATAGAGAACATGTTCTATATTTTTCAGACGGAAGAAATTACTATCGGAAAAACTGCTCGTCTGTATGCTGTTCCGACGCACCAAAAACGACGCATGCTCTGAAGAAAGTACGAGACACATACAAAGCCACTATACTATACTTTGCTGAGGGAAATATGTCCTTTGCTTCTGAAAATGCTAGATAACTGGTTGTCATGCTGATCTAATGGTCTAAATAATTTCTGGCCAAGAAAAGGAATGTAGAGAGCGACAGCTAAGCAATTAGGTTTTCAGGGAGAGCTCATGAAGAGCAGCTTGCAAATTTATATCAGTACAAACCTAATGTATCAGTACAAACTTAAAGTAATAACACAGGAAGAACACTGCATTTCTGGTAAGAGCAACAGGTATTTTCTGTGCTTAAAAATTAAAATATTGTAACTCTAAGCTAGAACGCGCACTTCTATCACCCTATCGATCCGGGCTTATGTCCACCTACTACGCATTGCTGTTAGACAAACCAACAGCCCAATTAAAGAAAGCCTATAATACATGGGTGGCGGACATAGCTCTAACTGTCTGCGATTTCCCACCTGACTCTTCATACCCTCTGGTAACGGCATAGATCTTCCCTGCAACACAAAGTTGCTCTACCGGTCTGTGATTCGGATGAACTGTCGTGATCGGCTCTCGAAAAGTTGTGTACCAACGATCAGGCTATTGTACGATCACCTCGAAAGAGGTATTTTTTCATCCGATTTTCAGATCGTGTGAACGGGCCGTTTCTCTATCAAAAATTTATAAAAAATAAAAAAAGGTTTGTCTATAGTTCTACTTTTTAAAGCTAACTCAAGCCAGGAGGAAGATTACATCATTACCACGGTACGCCCTAGTTCAAAAACACGTTGCATTTCATTTTTCATCATGTTTTTTCTTCCCCTTGTTTGTGTCTCCCAAACATGCCCCCTATAGCTGATGTTTCTTTGCTTTGTCCTATTTGTGTGACCGGGTGCTACTCTTTCAACCCCATGGAGAAATGGCTCCTAGTCGCATAATCTCCGCCATTAGCTTTTAGAATTAAGCAGTGATGTGCTTCATCACGCTTCTTTTTTGTGGGCAGGGCCCATCTCCACAGCACCCTGTAGCAACCCACTCACAGAAACTGGCTAACTATGTGGACGTTTACCTTTATTCCTGTAACAGCCCAAAGCAAGGACCACAAGCACGTCCAGCACATCATTAATTCCAGGAATCATAGGAAATCTAATTATAGTACTTCATCAGAAAGATGTTGGAAATTATGTGTGCTGCCTAATTTGACCCTCCTTCCCCGCCCGGGTGCAGAAACAAGTTATAATGTCACAAGTGTAGCGCTACCCACGTAGGGGCTGCAGGTGTATGTGGTGGTCTCTCACCCTGCACAGCCAGGCACACAAATTTTCCATTCACTTCAGAGACAAGAAGCAGTCCTTGCAGCTTTGTTTGTTTGTTTTTTTATTAGGGGAATTGAACTTGGATAGGGAAGGGGTGACATGGTATTCCCATATGATCATTAGAACTCTCTAGGGACTTGAACTATATGCACCCAGTATATACACACTTTCCTCTTCTACTTCCAGCACAGACTTGCTTGTAGAACAACAACTCCCAGGACCACCTAGCACAGTTTCAGATTCAGCACAGTCTCAGCTGAATCTGAATCAATGCCCTTTGCAGGCAGGGACCGCGGGCCCCTATGATGTAGCAAAGTGGAAGTCTTTGCTGCTAGCTGTCCTATCTGTGGCTACCGCTCCCAGTACCACCACTTCAGGCACTGCCAGCCCCCCTGGCTGCAGCTGCCCCTTTCCACTGCCCATACCACCACATTTCTCTGCACCCATCCCAGACTGCTTCATCCCAATCCTCTCAGGCATGACTCCCTGACTGTGTGTCACTCACCAGCTCTCTTGGCTGTTCCTTTTCTTCCTGGAGACTTACCTGGCAGTGTTCTCCCACTGTCCTCTCCTTGCTCCCATGCCTCCTGGCCAGGACACCACCGTGTGTCTTGAAGAGGGTCCTGTCCGCACCCAAGCCAAGACCCAAGGTCACCCTTGCAGACTGGGAGCTCCCTCAAAGGCCACGAAAGCCTAACACGCCATCTCCAGCTTCCACTCGAACTCCTTACTGCCCCTGCTGGGCTGACCCAGAGTATTTGAGGGGGCCTGCCCCCTGCCAACCCTTCTGTTGGGGATTGGTCAGGGCCCTCAGAATACTCAAGGCAGCTCCACCTTACTTCCCCTCCCATTCTTCCAGAAGGTTCCATTACATTCTAGAAGTAGGGGGGAGGTCTCAGTGATGCTGCCTGTGAGTCATCCAGCTCTCCCCGAGTCACTCAAACCCTGACCCAGAAAACACACAGGCTTGGCTGCTAGCCAAGGCTGAAATTTACCTACACTAACAAACAAAAATCCTAGCACTCTAGCAACACAGCTAGGGGGTGCTACACAAGATAGAAAAGAGTTCATACATTAAAAAGTAAACTATTACTTTGGAAAACTTATAAGCATTTATTTTGATCTTGGGGAAAGGGAGCTAAGGTTTGATAGTGGTTATAATCCTGAAGTTTAGGATTAATAGAAATAGAAAGAAGGTCAGCTTTTACACAAAATATATACAGTGGGTAAAGGACACACTCCTGTCACGCCCCCATTTATGCGGACCCTGAAGAATGAATGTTAAAAATGATTGATTAAAACAAAAATGCTTTTTTCACAACTACTTTTCTTCTGTATTAGCTTTTTTTAACCCCTTGGTGCCGACGTCACACAAATATGTGGTCACACTGGACTGGGCTTTTTTTCCGTGGGGCAGCATATTTGCGTTTCTCCCTTCGTGCTGGGAGTGTGCCACGCGGTGTGCTCCCAGCATAGGGACTGGGATCTCACCGTGATCCCTGGGCCGCATACTAGCGATCGGGACCCTGAACTTGAGCTTCCGGGTCATCTGATTGTTGTGATAGTCTCTGATTGGTGATATTGGCGATCAGTCACTGTGAAGCCCACCCCTGTGTTTTCTGCCTCTGTGAATGGACAAGGGAAATCCATTGTATCTTTCTCTTTTCTTGCAGAGATGAAAAAAAAGTGTGTGTAGAAAAAAAAAAAAAAAAAAAAATTTTTTTTTTTTAAAAAAGTACCTAGATCAAGGTTTGATCTAGGCCAGTGCTAGGGTTAGTGTTTGGGTCAAGGTCAGGGTCAAAGGACAATGTCAGGGTTAAAGGTCAAGGTCAGTATTTTTTTGGACATATTTTTTTTAAATTAGTATAAATTAGTGTTGTTGTCAGTGTATTGTATTGGATAAAAAAAGAAAATTGTGCACTATTGTTTCTGGGCAGTATTACAGGTACAAACAACAAATCACATACACATCTCTGGTATTGCTGCAATCTCCAGGAGCAGGAGAATTTATTTTGGGTTGTCTTTTGGTGGTAGGTTATGGTAGTAGCAAGAAATATACAGCTAAATTTAAAAAAAAAGATTTTTTTTTTTTACTATTTTTTACTATTTTAAGCCATTTACCACCAAATGAAAGCCCAATATGTCCTGAAAAAAAAACAAGGCTGCCCAAAGCAGTTGTGATTATATGTACAGTTTTACTAACACATCTCAAAGTTGGGCTTAGGCATTAAGATTTGTTTTACCCTTAGGCGCGAAGGGGTTAAGCAGTTACAGCAATAATTTTTATTTTTCCTTTTATGATATAAGTGTTACATACGTGAATAATTACCCACTGGGTAAAAAAAGCATAAGGTCATCAGACAGAGAATGACAGCCATAAATAAAATTGTCGATTTCACTACTTTCCAATGTCACATATATCAAAAAGATATAGTCACACTATGAGCAGCACATTATGATAGCGTTACTTGATTTAATAAAGCAGTTAACATATATGCTTTTTATTATTAAATCCCAAGAAATGTCTAAAAAAAAAAATGTTAGATTGCTGATAATGACCTAATTATTGTTGCTCCTAAATGCCTCCTTCCTCTTATCTTAAATAATCAGGATCAGTGCAAGGTGTGTTATCTAACGACAGATTATGGAAAATTGTCTGTAAGGAAAAAGATGACAACACATTCCTAAGTATTCATAAGCAGGTCAACCTGTCTTTGACTGCCTTTCAAAGCATATTATCTTAATACATGGTATGGCTGATTTTAATTTGCTAAGATCAAAAAGAGTACAGACAAGAAGTGTCTTTGAATGGAATCATGTAATTGTAGTATGAATGAGAGCAGACATTCAATGAGCATGTGCGGCCAGTACATGCTCTTATATTTAAAGGGAGGCTGCATCTCTGCCTCCTGGCAGCAGCACATGAAAGCAGTTATCTGCAGCTGTACAGATAAACAATCTCCATCTCTGCTTCAGAAAAGGCAGATCATTGTCAGAACTACTAAATACAGTCAACAGACCCTGAAAATTAACTTCTAAGGATGAACACTTTGCCTGTTAGAAAGGGCATCACTTGCCCTCCTCAAGATGCTAACTGCACTAGGATTCTGGAGTCCATGAGCACCTGGAATAGTTCAGAAGTGAGCTCATACAGACTTGTGGAACTACCACCAGTCTTCACCACTATGGTAAGTTCTATCCTACCTGTGGCATAATATACAAATCTCTAGCACAAGGTTAAAGAGCTGTATTTTAGCCATGTGAATGTGATATTTAGATCTCATTGGACCCCCTGGAAAATAACTGTCACTTAAAAAAGAAATAAAGCTCTTTAACCTGATGCATTTACTTTATGAACCAAACCTCTGTCATCTTATCTCATGTAAGTCTAAACCATATTTACATGCAGCAAAACATATGCAACTAAAAACGGTGTATGTACATTTGCAACTTTACAAATAACAAAATCATTTTAAACTAAGTTTTGATTTTAATATTTTATTAGCGATATACAAGATGGACATTTAAAATGTCTACAGGCTAAAAAAATGACAACCTATGGGCACTAAGGTTTTCTTTTTTTAATATTTGTATTTGATCTAATATGCTTATTTTTAAATACAGTAAGTATCTATTTCGTCAAGCTCAGTTACTTTAAAAATATATCCCAGTAGGCTTTATTAATAATATGAAGACAATGAAAGCTGTGTGGTTTAGTATACTGTTAAATTGTACTGTGGTCATAGTACCGCACATGACAGGACGGTCTTTATGAATTTGAATTGCATTTATACTAATTGGATGAATTTTTATTACAGTAATCATTTGCTTTAGGTACTGTATGCACTTTATGAATAATTGTTGGTTAGTATTTATCCAAATGAATTTATTTAGCACTTTTTTTTTGATGACAGCACACTTCTTTTTTTGTTTTTTATAGTACAGCATAGCTGTTTGTGTTGTCTGTAAAATAAAAAAAAATGTAAAAAAAGACAGAAAAAAAATCACTTAGTGAAAACTGTTGAATAAAACTAATAGAGAATAATAAAAATAAGAGAAAAAAATGTTGATGCTTTTACATATGACCTTCATTCCAATTTAAACAATTTTAGTATATAGATAAAGCGTATCTTACAAACCACTTGATATTTACTGCATATTAAACTATTAATTTTCCAGTGTAGGTTAGGCAATTCCATGAAAGAAAAATGTAGTTGTCATTTGTCTTGAAGTCAAATGTGTGCATTGAAGGTTTAAACCTGTGAAGACCGATGTAGGTGCTAAGTGGTTTAGAAGAGCAAATTCAAGGGTAAAATAGGAGTGCTTGTGGGTTAATGCGGAATTACAGGCAAACACACTATAAAATAATAAACAAGACATAACACAGCTAGTTTTTTGTGACTGAATTTTTTTGTGAAAACAATTTTTTTTTTTTTTTTTTGTGCAAACAATTTTTTTTGAAAGGATAACAATCAAATTGTGGCCTACTGTAACTAAAATTTCAGAGCCTTGCTGTTGCATGGACTGCCACCGAAGAAATCACCAAAAGAGGTGGCAGGGCTTGTTTGCATTGGGAAGAGTCTTTCCTTGAATATTAGCAGTGACTTCTGAAAAAAATAAGACACAAGGGGTGAAGTATGTGCTTTTTGTGGGCACGGAGGGTGCTCCTTTTAGTGATAGGCACAGTGTATCCCAATGTTCAGCAGGTGTTGAAGGCTCTTAGCTGGGGTTGAGTACAAGAGGTGTATTCTCCAAACATTTAAGTTTGGTGTGAGGCAACTTATACAGAGGGGACACTATGCTTGTATGAGATACCTTATACAGAGGGGACACTGTGCTTGTGTGAGACACCTTATACAGAGGGGACACTTTGCTTGTATGAGACACTTTGTACAGAGGGGACATTATGCTTGTGTGAGATACCTTATACAGAGGGGACACTATGCTTGTATGAGATACCTTATACAGAGAGGACACTATGCTTGTATGTGATACCTTATACAGAAGGGACACTATGCTTGTATGAGATACCTTATACAGAGAGGACACTATGCTTGTATGTGATACCTTATACAGAGGGGACACTATGCTTGTGTGAGACACCTTATACAGAGGGGACACTTTGCTTGTATGAGACACTTTGTACAGAGGGGACATTATGCTTGTGTGAGATACCTTATACAGAGGGGACACTATGCTTGTATGAGATACCTTATACAGAGAGGACACTATGCTTGTATGAGATACCTTATACAGAGAGGACACTATGCTTGTATGTGATACCTTATACAGAGGGGATACTATGCTTGTGTGAGACACCTTATACAGAGGGGACACTATGCTTGTGTGAGACACCTTATACAGAGAGGACACTATGCTTGTATGTGATACCTTATACAGAGGGGACACTATGCTTGTATGAGATACCTTATACAGAGAGGACACTATGCTTGTATGTGATACCTTATACAGAGGGGACACTATGCTTGTGTGAGACACCTTATACAGAGGGGACACTATGCTTGTGTGAGACACCTTATACAGAGGGGACACTATGCTTGTGTGAGACACCTTATACAGAGGGGACACTTTGCTTGTATGAGACACTTTGTACAGAGGGGACACTATGCTTGTGTGAGACACCTTATACAGAGGGGACACTTTGCTTGTATGAGACACTTTGTACAGAGGGGACATTATGCTTGTGTGAGATACCTTATACAGAGGGGGCTCTATGCTTGTTTGAGGCACCTTATACATAGGTGACACTATTTATGTTTGAGACACCTTTTACAGAGGAGGCACTATGCTTGTTTGAGGCACCTTTTACAGAAGGGACGCTATGCTTGGGAACTAAGTGAATCAAAGTTTAAAAAAACAAACAGGAGCTTATGAAAAAATGTATTATCCGCACTCCATTCTTGCTGTATTTATTAATTGTCAACAAAATAACTGCATACCACAATGTCTCCACCTGGGAACCATCCTTTCCTGACATGTTTCACCACTCCTGGCTTGTATGCAAGGAAGGTTGGTTCCCAGATGGATCCACTGGAAGTTCTCTTTCCCCACGCCCGCAACCTTCTGGGGCATGTCACAAGTCTGAGAAGGCTGTGGGATCATTCACAAAGCACAGCGTGGATCACACATGTGCAGTGGACACCTGGCTGTGAAGCCACAAGGAATCACAGCTAGTTGGCTACAGTAAACATGCCAGCCCCAGGGATTCTTAAACCGTCAAAAAAACATTTCCGGTGAGGACGGCGCTGAACCCCTGGACACTTGAGTGTCCTTATTTTAAAAGTCAACAACTACAGTATTTGTAGCTGCTGACTTTAATTTTTTTTTAAAACAGGGTGAAGAACTGCTTTAAAGCCGAGTTCCACCCATAAATGGAACTTCCGCTGTTCGGATTCCTCCCCCTCTCCAGTGTCACATTTGGCACCTTTCAGGGGGGAGGGGGATCAGATACCTGTCAAATCCAAGTATTTGCTCCCACTTCCAGGGAATGTGCGGCGAACTAAGCTATGTCCGGCATATCCTCCTTCCCCCCCCCCCGCTGTCTTCTGGGAGACACACAGGTCCCAGAAGACAGCAAGGACCAATCAGAATGCGCATTGCGACTCATGCATACGCAGTAGGGAACCAGGAGTGAAGCCGAAAGTATTCACTGCCTGGTTCGCAAACCAGGAATGTCGGCGGCAGCACCTGGGAGTCAATCTTAAGATCGGCTGGGGTGCCGACATTGCGGGCTCCCTGGACAGGTAAGTGTCCATATATTAAAAGTCAGCAGCTACAGTATTTGTTTTTTTTTCGCAGGGGAATGCCATTTTTAAAGGAAGTGGCAGGCAATCTCTGCGAGTTATGTAAATCCTCTCTTAGACAGTTGCCACCAGAACAAGTGTCCCTCCTGGAAGATTTCACCTATTTTCATGTTCTGGAGACAACTCAAATTTTGGGTTTTCCCTCACCTTCAGTCCCAGTGGCGGTGGTCACCTGGACAAACAGAGGGCCCATTTCACTAATAAAGACACAGATAGGGATAAAAAAAGCCATAGGTTTTTACCCTGCCCTACTAGATTAAATTAACACTTTCTCTTCTCTTTACTTTGAATAATGGGAGACATTAAGACAGACTCTGCAGCATGAGTCACTCCAGTAAGTACATAGTATTTTGCTTCTGTTTTCAGATTACATTCTCCAAAACCTGGTCAAAGCATGGTTGTGTCAGGTTTGCATAATGTTTGGTGTGTGTAATAAAAAAAGAGAGATAAGGAGCAGAAGGTTTTACTACAGTGCCTACTGTAGTGGATCAGTTTGCAAGGTTAATGTTAAGAGTGAACAGTTAATTTAACCACTTGCCATCCACCCCATAGCAGATTTACTGCTACAGGGGGGCTCCCCTGTGCAGAATCACGTATATATACAGAATTCTGCACTTCTGCCTAGGGGGCTCGCCAACGGCAGCCCGCTTCTGCTGTGATAAATACTACGTAAATGTAGCGCTGGTAGATTTTAATCTACCGCTGATAGGTAGATCTTGTGGGTTACTTTTTAGGTGAAGTTAGATTTGCCTCTGTTCAAGCTTGGCTGAGTTGCGTGTAAGTTCCACACTGTGCCGGTGGGTGTCGTTGTCACCATGGGCTGGTGTTGGAAAGGCAACGTGTTGAAGCGTATGAGTGCTCCTCTGTCCCGGAGATAACTCGGTGGAGGTGGTCCTCAGAGTTGCATTCTGGGAGAGGGTATTTATGGGACAGACGCCATGTTTAGGGGTTCGTTTTCAGCCACCTGCTGGCCTTCCTGGCTGACAGGTATGTGTTAAGAGTACCACCTCGTGGTCCTCCGTTCCGGAGGCCTACGTCACTGCGGGGCCTACCACAGCAGCAGAGGAATGGTCCTGAGCTGTCTATCCTGAGTGAAGAAGCTGGACAACCGAGGAGATCCCAGTGGAGGACCCGTCATGGAAGGATCACGCAGAGTGCTGGTCTGGAGAGGGGCCTGGTGACTCGGTTGGAGGACGTATCCTGAAGTAGTCTTACTGCATAGTATTGCCGGGTTGGCTTAAAAGTTCAAGTACTGTGTCTGACATTCATCGCAAACCAATACATCCTGTGGCAGAGGATCGTCGGGTTTTATGCCAAACAAGTCTGTGGCAGACACTTTTGTTCATGCTATGTACTGGCTGCTAGGCAAGTGAGAGAGGCCTATCCAGGCTGGCAAAGATTAAATTCCACAAGGGGAGTGCATTCAACTACAAGTGTTTAATTGTAAAGAATGTTCTAAAGAATACTAAGGAAAGGTATTTGAGCTTCCCTGCACCTTTCCTTCTGCCTCTTTCCTGCTACTTCCTTTATTACGTGTTTATTAAAGCATTGGAAAATATACTCAAGTGTTTGGTGTATACATCGTTCAGAGGTAAACTCAATGGGACCCCTAGACCTGGTGCCGGTGAAACAGAGGTGGCGAGAGTGAAGGTAACAGCCCGCTTTAAATCAGCAGCTCCGCCGAGAGTTAGTGCTACATAAACAAGGCAGATCTCAGTTCTTGCATGGGGGGGAGGAATGGTTCTGTGTATTCAAAGCAGGGAATAAAAACCATCTCTTCCTCTAGTAAAAGCAGCACACACATGTCACAAAAACATGGACTAGGCACACAGTTTATCCTTTGATCGCCCTAGATGTTTAACCCTTAAATTCTTGTTTAGGTCTAGGGGCCACAAAAAGCTGTTTTTCTTACCCAATCCTCTATCTTTACAGACTTCCTCCAGGCTGCAAGGCCAGACTTCCCTATGCTTCCACAGTAAAATGTCCTCTGACATTATCCAGAACTGATGCAGGGTCCATAACTCTGCATTGGAAAGGAGGATGCCAAGGACAATCCACTGCCAGAGCATAGGGAAGCACCGTCTGCTAATGGAGATGGAAGATTCCCTTTTTCCCCTAGACCCAAAGGAGCATTTAACCCTTGCAGTGAGGTGGAAGCCCACTGCAAGGAAGGATTTCTACTTTTCCCAGGGTTTGGCTTTAAAGCGGAGGGCCGCTGAAAAAAACATTTTTAAAAGTCAGCAGCTACAAATACTGCAGCTGCTGACTTTTAAAACATGGACACTTACCTGTCCAGGGCGCCCGCGATGTCGGCACCCGAGGCCAAAGCGTCTCTCCGTCCTCGGGTGCTGCCGCCTCCATCTTCGGTAAGGGAATCAGGAAGTGAAGCCGTGCGGCTTCACTTCCCGGTTCCCTACTGCGCATGCGCGAGTCGCGCAGCGCAATACGGATGGTCCCTGCTGCCTCTGGGACCCGTGTGTTTCCCAGCAGGCAGCGGGGAGGGAGCAGGAAGTGGCGTAAATAACCACAGATTCTGCGGCTATCTATGCCGGAAGTGGGTACAGATACCTGTAATATACAGATATCTGTACCCCCCTCCCCCCTGAAAGGTGGCAACTGTGTCACCGGAGGGGGGGGGGAATCTGATGAGTAGAAGTTCCACTTTTGGGTGGAACTCCACTTTAAAAAAAAAAGACTGCAGGAACTTTAATACAACAGTAGTTAAATAGCAATCCTCTTTTCTCTAGTTAACTGCATATATTGTAACTGGATAATAGGTCGCAGCAAATTTGATTTTTGTTACTCTCAGTTTACTACATATATGATCCAGCTTTAGTGTCCTCATAAATTAGAATAGTATCACCGTTTGTAGATGTACCATGATAGGGTGGTCATACATGGACTGCTTTCTGAAAGCAACTTTATTTGGATTCCAATTGGGCTGTTTAAGAGTTACTAAGCTAGAGAATGCGGGCAAATAGTAACAATGAATTGGAAACTTCTGAATGATTTAAGGATAGTTCCTCATACTCTCATAGAAAAGAGCATTACACTTTTCTGCATGGGAAATACTGCAAATAAGCTGTCCACAAAATGAATTGAAAAAAAAAATGAAATCTGCACAAAGTAAATGCCACTACTCAATTGTGTATGACTTATATCCAGCCGATTACCAGCTAGCAATGTCTGCTAAAGACTGTGATTATCACTGGGAGTGATAAAGAAACATAGGTAGCAGAGCTTATATTTGCAACTGGGCCCCCACCCCTAGGGTTCCATAGAGTATTATTACCATATTCAAGTCTTCTCTATTACCATCACAAATGTGCAGCCAAATCACTTCTAAAGAAGATAGCACATACTGTGCAATCTGGAGGAAATTACTAGAGTACTGTAGAAGAGGCGTTAGGACCATTTATTTATTTATTACAGGTATTTATATAGCACGGTCAATTTACACAGCACTTTACATATATATTGTACATTCGCATCAAGGAGCTTACAATGTAAGGTCCCTAACTCACATTCATATGTACACATACTAGGGCCAATTTAGCTAGGAAACAATTAACCTAGCAGCATGTCTTTGGGGTGTGGGAGGAAAAGGGAGTACCTGGAGGAAACCCACGCAGGCACAGGGAGAACATGCAAACTCCAGGCAGGTACAGTAGTTCTGTGATTGAGCTGTGGGTTTTAAACTCAAATAGGGTGATCAATAGGTTGGGAAAGCTCAGAAGCCCATACCTTAAATTAATGCACTTTTCTTTTTTAATTGGTTATTTAGACATACCATGAGTACATTCATGTCAAAATATAGAACAAAAAGGTGAACAATGAGGCATAAAATATGGCCTAGCATTTAATTGTACAGAGGATTTTTTGTTATCTTTACAGTCAGCATATACATATTGCTATTATATAGAATGGACTTTATCCCTCAGAGCTCCAAGTATGCAGCATACACAAAAAGATGAACAAGATGGATTTGCCATAGCATGTGTCATAGAGAGCATTCATTACCTGAAACGTCAGGGTACGGTATGTATATTGCTACTGCATGTTCAAAGAGCAATTCTTATAATTCAAAGTCCTAAGTTGAATGGTGCATGAAACTAAAAACTCTGAGCTGTATGTCACGGATTTTTGAACTAAGTGAGGCCTCTGGAAAGAAAAGGGTGCTAAGGGATGGATTGCATGAAATGTCCAAACTGCATTACCCTCCAGTAGCTAATGGGGGCTACAGAAGTGATTGAATATCCTGAAAAGTGGCCCATCCCCCAGAGGGTACAAAGTTATTTACACAAAATGTGTACTTCTAGGAGCTCCTTCAAATCTCTTTGTTCAAGACCCTTCGGAAATTATGGGTCCCCAATAACTTGAATTAAAGGAGAAGGATATGGCCAAATGATAGGTAGATGTAATATTTAATTTGTTACCTGTAAGATTATCCCTAGAGGTAGCATCCAAAAGATTTAAGTAAGGTAGTTTTGAGCCATGCCGTTCCTGTAGGGACATGCATATGTCATCCAATTCGATTTGTATCCATGTTTTAAACTTTTGATTTAAGCACCAATTTAAGCACCAATTTACTACACAGAAGAGGTGACCAGTTGGTTGGTCAAGGATGGGGATGACAGTCCCTGCATGTCAGGGCTGGGCTCAGTCCTTCTTTCCCTGAGTTGGCCGCTCACTTGTCAGCTAATTGCCAACTCTTATCTCTCCACAGTGACTCACCTGTTGATGATATCCTGCTCGTCAGTCCTGCCTACTTAAGCCGTCCAGCCCAGATGATCTCTGCCTTCATCTTGGTCACATCTCTAGAGACGCTCTCCTGTGTTCCTGTTAAAGACTTGCTTAGCTGACATTCCTTCTGGCTCCAGATCCTGCTTGCTGTTCTACTATTCTCATCTCTGGCTCCCTGATGTTTTGGCTTGTCTGACTATCCGTTCCAGTTCCTGAACTCTGGCTATGTTTTGACTACGTTTACTCTGTTTACCTTTTTTACTATTACTAAACAAGTGAGATTTAACTATACTTCTGTCTCGGTCTGATTCATGGTTTCTGACAGTAGACGAAGGTCATGAATTCATAAGATACAGTCAATCCACTTGTTGGTAATAATTTTTCCAGATTGGATGAGCAGGATCACCGCGTGGATCAGTTTGCCATGGCGTTACAAACGTTCTGAGTTGCATGGCTCACCTGGAATCTCCCACTGTGTCTGCTCCGGTACAAGCTGTGTTGCAGGTCATCCCTGCTGCTGCTCCAGTCTCTGTGCAGGCACCTACCTTGAGTATTACCTCTATAAGAGTTATGTCTGGTTCCGCTCCGCTTCCCCAGCGATTTGGGGGAGATCCATTTCAATGCAGAGGGTTTCTCAACCAGGTTGAGATATACTTTGAGATGCTGCCCCAGGCATTTCCAATGGACAGAAGCAAAGTAGGTTTTGTGATATCTTTGCTTTCTGAGAGAGCCCTGGCCTGGGCAAACCCTCTAAGAAATCCGTACTCTGGCAGCAGAGGTTGCTTGGAACAATGAGGCCCTCGTAGCTGCTTTTTCTCATGGTCTCTCAGATACCATCAAGGATGAGATAGCAGCCCGAGATATACCCGCTGAGCTTGAGAAATTGATCACGTTTGCCATCCTCATTGACTCCAAACTCTCTATCTCTCTCTCTTTTAAGGAGCGCTTGCGGAAGCCTCCTGTATATTTGTCTCCAAGCTTTGTAGTCCCACCCTCGCCTCCCTCGCCTCCCTCACCTCCCATGCCTCCTGGTACCGAGTCGGTCAGCGAAGATGAACCCATGCACTTGGGCTTCACGCGTCTCTCTGTGGATGAGAGAACTCTTAGGAGGAGGGAGAGATTGTGCCTTTATTGTGGCCAGGCAGGTCACTTTTTGAAGTCTTGTCCTACCCATCCAGGGAATTCCCGAACCTTGAGGTCCTGTCACGGACAGACTTTAGGTGACATTGTTTCGTCCCCAGTTAACCAGAAGGATAAGCCCCTGGTTTTGGTTACCATTCCTTGGGCTGAGTCGTCCATCGAGATACAGGCTCTAATTGACTCTGGGGCTGCAGGCATGTTGATTGATGATGCCTTTGAATCGAAGCACTCAATTCTGCTGCAGCTGCGTGACACTCCACTCGCCATTGAGGCTCTTGATGGGAGACCTCTACAGCCTGCCCATGTGACTCATAAGACTGCTCCATTGTCCATGGCCGTAGGGGCTCTTCACCATGAGATAATCCAATTACAAGTTATTTCCTCACCTAAGTTTCCGCTGGTTATTGGTTATCCTTGGTTACAGAGGCACAACCCCTCTTTTGATTGGCTCCATGCTGAGGTTCTCTCCTGGTCGCCACAATGCAGTAAGACATGCTTCTAGAAGGTAGCCAAGGTCCTGTGCACTTCTCTCTCCTCCCTGCGGAAGGAGTACTGCGATTTTAGCGCCGTCTTTGACAAAGTTCCAAGCCGATAGTTTGCCTCCACACCGGTTGTATGATTACGCAATTGACCTTCAACCCGGTGCCATACCCCCTCGTGGCCGGGTTTACCCTTTGTCGGTCTTGGAGGATAAGGCCATGGAGGAGTATGTTGCAGATGCACTTTTTTGAGGTTTCATCTGCAAAGCTGGTGCTGGTTTCTTCTTTGTGAAGAAGAAGAGTGGTGAACTGAGACCTTGTATTGATTTTAGGGGTCTCAATCATTTCACGATAAAGAGTGCCTATCCGATTCCGTTGATTATGGAGTTATTTGACCACCTCAAGGGAGCAACGGTTTTCACAAAGCTTGATTTGAGAGGGGCATACAATCTTGTGAGGATTGAGGTGGGCGACTAGTGGAAAACTGCATTTAATACCAGAACAGGCCATTATGAGTACCACGTAATGCCTTTTGGCCTTTGTAACGCCGAGGCAGTTTTCCAGGAATTTAGTAACGATGTCCTCCTAGATTTGTTGCAGTTATATGTGGTGGTTTATCTCGATGATATCCTCATATTTTCCAAGTCCCTGGAGGGCCACCACACAGATGTCTGTCGTGTGCTTCAGAAACGAAGAGAGAACAATCTCCATTGTAAATTGGAGAAGTGCGAATTCCATTGTGAACAGGTTAAATTCCTGGGTTATGTCCACTGCTGGTTTTTCGATGGACCGAGAGAAACTTTCAGCAGTCCTACAGTGGCCCCGACCTGTGGGTTTACGTCCTCTGCAGCATTTTCTTGGCTTTGCCAAACTATTATCCGAAGTTTATTCGTAACTTCTCGTGTCTGGTCAAGCCCCTGGCTGATATGACCAGAAAGGACAGTAACCCACAGTGTTGTTCTCTGGAGTCCGTTAAGGCCTTTGAGAGTCTCAAGACTGCCTTTGTTTCTTCTCCTGTGTTGGCACATCCTGATCCTACATTACCTTTTATCCTTGAGACTGATGCTTCTGAGACTGGAGTTGGCGCCCTTCTGTCTCAACGTCCTACCTCTGAGAGCGTTATGCATCCTTGTGACTACTTTTCCAAGAAATTGTCACCTGCCGAGTACAATCACGAGATTGGTGACAAAGAGCTGTTAGCGATCATTTTAGCCCTGAAAGAATGGAGACATCTCCTCGAAGGTACCACTGTGCCGGCTCTCATTCTTACTGACTATAAGAATCTCACATTCTAGTCTGAGGCTAAACGGCTCTCTCCCAGAAGGGTGCGATGGGCTCTTTTCTTGTCTAGTTTCAGTTACATTGTCTCATTCTTACCTGGTACTAGGAATGTAAGGGCTGACGCTTCATAACAATTTTCCTCCACTTCCAAGATGGAAGTTGGAAGATCCAGTTCCCGTGATTCCTCCTGATCGTATTCTGGCTACGGTTTGCACCAGTCTCACTTCTCCTTTGGGTGACAAAATTCTTGCTGCTCAGGTTCATGCTCCTCCTGAAAAACCTTGTGACTGCTGCTTTGTCCCAGAGAGTCTCCGTTCTACCGTGCTCCAGACTTACCATTCTCCCAAGGCTGCTCGCCACCCTGGGAAGAATCAACTCTTTTGGGCCATTTCCCAACAATTCTGGTGGCCTAGTCTACGTCGTAATGTATCTGCCTTCGCAGCTGCCTGTTCCATGTGTGCTCAGAGTAAGACTCCACGACACTTTCCAGTGGGCCTCCTACAAACCATACCCAATGAAGAGAGGCCCTGGACCCACCTGTCTATGGATTTCAATGTGGAGTTACCCAACTCCCAGGGCAACACAGTTATCCTCATGGTGGTTGACCGGTTCTCAAAAATGTCTCATTGTATTCCACTTAAGAAGTTGCCCATTTCTAAGGAACTGGCTTCCATTTTTGCTCGGGAGATCTTTCGCTTACATGGGCTACCCAAGGTGGTTGTCTCTGACGGGGTAGTCAGTTTGTGTCTCGGTTCTTGCAAGCCTTTTGTGCACAGGTGGGAATTCAGCTTGCTTTCTACTCTACGTATCATCCGCAGTCTAATGGGGCCGCAGAACGAGCCAATCAGTCCTTGGAGCAATTCCTACATTGCTATATTTCTGACCATCATAACAACTGGTCAGACTTCTTACCATGGGCAGAGTTTTCTCACAATAGTTCCTTGAATTCTGCTTCCTGATTGTCCCCGCTTATGGGGAACTATGGTTTCCAACCTTCCATGTTGCCTGACTCATTTTTTTCCGCAGAGTATTCCTGCGTTAGAGGGGCATCTCCGTGGTCTTCGTTCCACTTGGGTACAAGTCCAGGAGGCTTTGCGACATGCTAAATATAGGTACAGACTCCATGCTGACCGCAGACGCCTGCCTGTGCCTTCTTACCAGATTGGGGACAGGGTCTGGCTGTCATCTCGCAACCTCTGACTTTGTGTTACCTCTCTGAAGTTTGCACCTCGGTTTATTGGGTCTTTCCGTGTTCTTCGCAGGATTAACCCAGTGGCTTACTGTAGGTTCTGTGGGCGCATACAGTACCTGGTGCATTGGAAAGGGTACGGAGGAACGCCCTTGGGTCTCATCCTCGGATGTACATGCCCCTGTCCTCCTCCGTGATTTCCTTGAGATGTTTTCCTCTCAAGCCTGGCCTCTGAGGGGGAGGGGTCATTGAGGAGGGTTACTGTCAGGGCTGGGCTCAGCCCTTCCTTCTCTGAGCTGGCCGCTCAGCTGTCGGCTAATTGCCAGCTCTTATCTCTCCACAGTGACTCACCTGTTGATGATATCCTGCTCGTCACTCCTGCCTACTTAAGCCGTTCAGCCCAGATGATCTCTGCCTTCGCCTTGGTCACATCTCTAGAGACGCTCTCCTGTGTTCCTGTTATAGACTTGTTTGGCTGACATTCCTTCCGGCTCCAGAGCCTGCTTGCTGTTTTACTATTCTCATCTCTGGCAACCTGACGTTTTGGTTTGTCTGACTATCCATTCCGGTTCCCGAGCTCTGGCTATGTTTTGTGTTTACTTGGTTTACCTTTTTTTATTATTACTGTATTAAACAAGTGAGATTTAACTGTACTTCTGTCTCAGTCTGATTCATGGTTTCTGACACTGCATCTTCAAAAACAAACCAGCATCAGCAGGTCCAATAAAAGTTTCTCAGAACAGGTTTTTCTTAAAGTAGAACTATAGGAAAAACTTATTTTTTTTCCTTTTGGATAGAGCAAGGGAGAGTTATGACCCCTGTAAACTTCTGTTTTACCTAATATGTCCCATTACAGAGAGTTCCCTTTACTTCCTGTTCCATAGCCAAACAGGAAGTGAGAGGAAATCCCTGCAAATTAAGGGAATTCCTTGGGGACCTCCAAGTCACCAGAACTAGTTTATCCACTGGAAGATTTCCCCTCTATTACTTTTCTGGGAACAATCCAACATTTAGGATTTTCTTTTACTTTCACTTTTAATGATAAATAAATAGATAGATAAATAGAGAGGGTTAATCTCCTTAATGGGAGCACAGACAGAAATACAAAACCGACAAGTGTTCTAATCCCTCTCCACTTTATCCAAAACTTGTCTTTAGTTATACTTTAAATGAGAAGCAGAATTATGAACACTGACAGCTCCCTTTAGGGGCAAATCTACAAATATAGTGCCCATAACAAAACATGGGTGAGCAAGCTTAACAAATGTCATCATATCCAAGATCACAAGATAAACACTGTAATACAGAAAGGCAGATGAGGATCTAATATATGGTCACTGTTTCACGATTACCTTTATATATTAGGCTTTGTCTGCCCGCAGCATGTCATGTTGATCAGCTACGTTGCACTGCACTGCATCCCCACCATGTTCTTTTAGCATGTAGGATCTATTCATACATTGGCCCGTTTCTGCTTTTTTAGTTCACTTTGCCACTTTAGTCATTTTTGTAGCTTCCCTACCCCCCCCCCCTTCATCACAGCGCAACTACCATCTTCCCCCACTTTTATCCTTTATTAGAAGTCTCATACTTCTTAGACCTTCTTCATAAGAAGAAGTGAAACTCCAAAGGGGGAAAGGGCACAGAGCCAGTGACTTCTGCAGGGATAAATTCATGTTGGTGACTGAGGGGATATCAGTTCAATGGCAATAAACTTTAACCGCTTGCTGACCAGCAGGTGCAGTACTGTGGCAACATGGCTCGGCTGCGTAAATCGCCGTCACGTTACAGTAATTAATGCCTTTTTTTTTAGCACTGATCGCTGTATAAATGCCAATGGTCCCAAAAAGTGTCAAAATTGTCCCTTGTGTCTGCCATAATGTCGCAGTAACGATAAAAATTGCAGATCGCCACCATTACTAGTAAAAAAAAAATAATAATAAAAATGCTATAAATCTATCCCCTATTTTGTAGACGCTATAACTTTTGCGCAAACCAATCAATATATGCTTATTGCGATTTTTATTACCAAAAATATGTAGAAGAATACATATCGGCCTAAACTGAGAAAAAATTTGCCTTTTAAAAAAAAATGGGGATATTTATTATAGCAAAAAGTACAAAATATTGTGTTTTTTTCAAAATTGTCACTCTTTTTTTGTTTATAGCGCAAAAAATAAAAACCTCAGAGATGATCAAATACCACCAAAATAAAGCTCTATTTGTGGGGGAAAAAAAGGATGTCAGTTTTGTTTGGGTACAACGTTGCACTATCGCGCAATTGTCATTTAAAGCGACGCAGTGCCTAATCGCAAAAAATGGCCTGGTCATTCAGCAGCCAAATCTTCCGGGGCTGAAGTGGGTAAATATACCATCAACCCCAGTACATGCATCCTACCCTTTACTCTATTAGGGCTCATTCAGTCAGGCATATGCAATTTACTGAAACTAAAATTAAAAATTCACATTTGAGTTTTCAGCCATTATCAAATTGCAGTTATTAGATTGTGATGAAAGAGTCCAAAGACAATCAAGATAAATAATGACGGAAAACAATAGTTTTTCTTGCAGGCCTCAAACTAATGTCCACACTAGAGCCTGAACATGTCTGTACTTACACCACTCTCCAACCCAGTATTTCGCTGCAATCTGTTGCATGCAGAACTGCACACTTGCTGATCCCTTGAGATTTTTATACTACCTTAACTCTGAGACCTTGGGCTTTGTTGGCGATTTTGTGTTCCAGTGTGATTTTGTGGTCCTGTGGGGTCAGTGTTGCCAACCATCAGTGTTTTTACTGGCAGCCAGTAAAAACAGGCAGTTTTCTCCTGCCAGTAAATGCCAGTAAAAGTAAAAGGTTGCCAGTAAACAATATAGCTGTGATGCTCAGCTTGGTCCCGAGCTGGCTGAGACCATCCGAGTGCCTTCTACAGTGTGATTGGGTGGCTCTGGCGATGCAATGGAGCCCCAGCAGAGTGGCCAGAGCCTCGTGTGCAGGTCTGCGGTATGGGAGCAAGACAGGCTGGAACCGTCAGTGCTGTTTAGACTGGAGTGGACTGAAGGAAACACTTGGCTTGGATAGAGACTGTCACTATGACACTATGACTCAGAAGGGGAAGTGTCATATCAGTGAGGTCTCATCCTCATCTGTGCTGCTGCACACTGCTGTCAGTGTCACTGTGAGAGTCAATTTTATGTGTGTGTGTGTCTCCCATTCTAATTTCTTGCCCTCCTGAGTCCTGTCCCTGAGCTACTTACTTACTATATCGAAAATAAAATAAGAAATGTGTTTTTTGCCTTATTATCTACCTTAAATCATATTGCTAATTGCATATTGCATATGTTTGTCACCTAAATACTCTAATTTGCGCTTACAAATGTAATTTAGTAACTTTTGGAAATGCCAGTAAAAACGTGGTGGTGCCAGTAAATGTTGTGTCAGTAAATTTCAATCTGGTAGGTTGGCAACACCGTGTGGGGGTGGATTTACTAAAACTAAAGAGTGCAAAATCTGGTGCAGCTGTGCATGGTAGCCAATCAGCTTCTAACTTCAGCTAGTTCAGTTAAGCTTTGACAAAGAAACCTGGAAGCTGATTTCTATGCAGATCTGCACTAGATTTTGCACTCTCCAGTTTTAGTAATTCAACCCCAGTGTCCTTGGCACTCTGTGCTTCCTATGTATTATCATAATATCCTCTCTGTTGTTATAATTTCTTTGGACTCTTTCACCACAATCTAATAACTGCCATAATAGAGACACAATCAGATATTAAATTCATCTGCCATTTCCTAAATATGCATGATCCTCTGCCCCTTCCCACCCATTGTCACAGGTATATTATGGCTGGTACAAACACCTGCACTACAGCTTTATGACTCCTTCACCCAGGCCACAACCAGCTCCCTCTCTACTTTCCATCCAGTTAATGATCAGTTCATCCTCTGCTTTCCATCCAGATGCACAGCCAGCTGTTGCTGCCCTCTTAGCAGCCTCATCAACAAGCAGTTATGAATACATTTTCTCTCTTCATTGTTTACAGTTAGTGTAACTTTACTTCCCCAGCCACAATATTTCCCCCCTATGCCCAAAACTATGTTTAACAGCACTCTATCTAAGTTTCAAGATCAGATCATGCTTGGCCTACTCTATCCGTGATCTCACTATATCTCCTCTATCCCTTCACATGCTCCATGATAATCTTTTCTCAAATGCCCCGCCCCACTACTTTTGCCTATTTCTCACTCACGAAACTTAATCGGTTCATCCTCATCCTCCTCTCTCTTTATTCCTCCATCGGCTACTTCTCTGTCTTTGAAATCCACTGGGCTGTGGTGGGACAGCCTGCTGTTGTTCCTCCTTTTCCTCCATCCCTTGTTGATCAGCTTCAACTCTACCTCCTCTATACCTCCCTATTCACAACCAATTTTCATTCTACCTTCTTTTTCTATTCTGGCATTCCATAAATAGCAACCACTCTGCCACTTCTCCTAGTAGTATATAAACAGCTCCCTTTCTGTCTCTTTCTGACTTAACAATCAGTAGTTTAGACTCTATTTCCCTCAATGATCAGTTCTGGTAGAATGGTACATTTGACCAAATAAATATATACACACATACAATTTTGTCAGATGGGCAGATATGCATACTAGAGCATCATGAAACACTTCAAAACCCAAAAACAATTTAACCTAGTTTATGAACTGATACATGTTTGCTTACTTTTGAATTCCCATTATCAATTTCCAAACTAAGGTCAGAATATTCACATCTAACCTATGAAATCTTGAACATATTTGCAATTGTACTCGGAGTCTCTAGTAGGCCATATTAGGAAAAGGTATGAGGGGAAATAGGAAAAGTGACCTGGGGTGTGCCATAGCCACATAATAAGTATGCCTAAAGGGGGCATACCCAAGTATAAGTAAAAGAGAAGAAATAGAAAGAAAAGGGGAAGGGCGGGTGGGACACGAGAGAACTGTCAACAGGCAATGGAGGATAGAGGGAGGGTTTAAATACAGCCCAACTCCTCCTCCTCCTGCGGTCAGCCTTCCCATTTGTACTCAGAGTCTCTAGTAGGCCGTATTAGGAAAAGTTATGAGGGGGAATGGGAAAAGTGACCTGGGGTGTGCCATAGTCATATGGTCGGTATGCCTGAAGGGGGCAAAAATAAAGACAGTAGGATGAGCTAGCAAACAATTAATTGAAAGTAATCGTATGTAACATTAACCAGCCAAATGCATGAAAGCCCGTGACATGTCAACATGTGGATCCTGGATATATCTGGAGAAGCATGCTGAATTCCACCTACCTCACTTCTTAATCACGTAAACGGGAACCCTCTGGCAAGAAGCAGCGGAAGCCGCACCTATTCTGAAAGAATAGCCGGAATAAGCTTTGGGGTCCAAACCTAGGTTTGACAGCAAGGTGCGGCAACGTTTTATGAACTGTGCTGAGGAGATTGGAGCACCAGAGAGTAGGATTCTTGCCAGATATGTCTTGATAATGCTGTAGGATAGCTTGAGCCATGAGTGGCAGAAGGCAACGAAAACCAGTAGATAGTGAATGTTGTGACAATCACTCCCAGGATACTAAGACTGGAAAGCCTGGAAGGTTTTCCGGGCCATGCCATAAGCCTTCCTGGCGTTAATTGATAATGACTTGTAGATCAAATTTGCCGCATCAGCCCAGTGGGAACCTAGTTCATCGTTAGCAGTGAGAAATACAGTGACAGTGTGGCACAGGCGTCTGTGTCTGGGACCTGTCAGAAAATAGCGAGTAGTTAAACGGGACAGAGCATCCGTTGCTGTATTCTCTACACCACTGATGAACCTACAATGTATATGGAAATGGAACTGAAGGGGCAGCCAAATCAGCCTACATACAAAAGGCCTGATGGGTAAAGACCTGGCTCTGCCTTTGTTAACAATTTCTGAGGTAGACTGATTGTCCGTGGAGAAAACAACAGTTTAACCTGTCCAAAAGTGACCCCACGCCCACGCTGCCGACACTATGGGGCAATTCCTGAAAAAAGCTGATGTCTCTGTAAACCCTGGAATAGCCAAAATCTCATCTGGCCAAAGCCCAGCTAGCCAGTGAGTGCCAGAAATAGCCACATAGCCTTTGGTGGCTGCTGTATCAGTCAAGATTTGGAGAAAAAAACGATTCTGCCGGGAAGAACATGGTGATTTCTTTCCAATGTTAGAGGAACTCGTCCCACAAACATAAGTCAGATAGCGCTGTGGAATCTAACTTGACCCAAGGGTCAGAATCGGGGGCTGACGGTAACAAGGCCAACAAACGAGAAATGAACGACCTACCCTCTGGAATGATCCTCACGGCAAAATTTAGCATGCCTGACAATGACTACAATTCTACCCTGGATCAGGCATGGTATACCCGGTCTTTGATTCTGTATAATTTGTCTGCAGGCAGACTGGCCTACATAGCCTGAGTATCCAGGGTAATCCCCAGGAATGCAAGTGCAGTCACCGGGCCTTCCATTTTTCTTGCCACCAGTGTAAAGTTGAGAGCAGAGAAAACTGATGTCAGCTTCTGTAGATCGGCGGGGGCCTGTTTGGAACTTTCGATGAGGAGGAAATCGTCCAGAGAGTGGATGACTTCTTGACAGCGTTCTATATGGGTAAGTATCCAGCTGAGTGCCTGCGTGAAGGTATCAAATAGCCAAGGGCTAGACCCAAATGTAAGTTTAGTAGAAAAATAATACAGACCCCTCCACTTTATCCTATGCCACTGCCAGAGTGACGGCAGAATCGGGAGAAGTTTGAAAGCATCCGCTATGTCAGCTGAATGAGCTGGGGCCAGGAGTAAACTCTGGAATGCCCTGGATGTACCTGGTAGGACGCCAGGGTAATGGAAGGAGAACTTGTACTTTTACCTTAAGCTAAAGGTACCGGGCATGGTACCAAGGGGGTCCCAGAACATGCTTATGTCCTTAGAATGGTAGGAGCCTCTGGGGCCGGACTCTGATGGTTTTCCATAACCTCAACCCTGGCCCGCAACTCCTGACAGGAGGTTGTCAGTGAGCTCAGAGTGTTGTGAACCTGTGAAAGGGGCAAGGCGAAAGACCTAGGGTAACCTGCTCAGCATTAGAGCCCGAAGCACAGGGGAATTATAATCTGAATAGCTCCGCTTTGCGAGCCAAAGCTGGGTACGAAATACCCCAGTGTCGTAGTTCCACCATGAGTCTTGGGATGGTCCAGGTTCTTAAGGAGGGCGTGCTACTATGTTCAGAACCCCTAGCCAGAGCAGGAGGGATGGAGGCAAAGTCTTCGATATCCACTGCCTGTGACATGACCTATGCAATCGAGAAAACACCGTCATAAGCAAGAGTTATAACCAAATGTACCCCAAACTTACCCTAAGGAAAGGAAAATCTCTTCACCTTTTTTTTTATAAACAACCTTCCAAAGGTAACCATGATTAAATGACGAAGCATACGTTGTGCAAGACTGAAAACGTGTCAGTCTCAAGAAACTAGCAACGCCGAGTTACCTGAGACATATCAGGCAAATTAAAAAAGTAAACTCAGGTCTATGAAACCTGAAGACGTGTCAGGCAACTGATATGAGTAGTGAGATGTCATGATGTATGAAATTGTAACATAAGCCATGAGAAACGGATGAGGAGACTGAAAACGAATGAGGAAACCTGCAGTGGAGTGTTGCCGTAAGATCTAAAACATGAAGATATGAACGTGACATGTATGAGATGACAATGAAAAATGAAATGTATGTTTGTGCAGGACTAAAACGTGTCAGTCTCAGGATTTAGACAAAAGCCGAATCACCTGAGGTGTAGCAGGCAAATTAACGTAGAGTCCGGCCCAGGAGATCTGAAAAAGTGTTAGCCAAATGATCTGAGTAGTGAAAACACTGTGACGTAAGAACGTATGTTGAGTGAGGAAACGGATGAGGGGACCTGCCACCGTACAAGCTAATTAGAAATGACCATCTCAACCCGCTGGTACCCATAAACATCATAGGTAACACTGCAGTGGTGTGATGCCGTAATACCTACAATGTGAAGAATGATCTTGTACCGTGTATGCGATGACAACGAACCTTAAAGGGAGATGAGAAGTACCAACCTGAAATGGACTGCAAGAATGAACTCTGTGCAACCTGTTGATATGTAGAAACCCCCACTATAGAAAAGAAACACAACCACACAAAAAGCTACCACTCAGATCAACGCGTGCGGACCGATGTCGGTTCCAAAAAAATTTTGAATGTTTGTAACAACCCGCACGGATTTCCGATGTTTGGAAGAAACAAACAATACGAACCTGAAACAGACTGAAAACTGAAAAAAAAAAACCTATGTCTTACCTTGACATGGATTAACCCTTCTTTGTGCTTTTTTTTCTTTTTGACCGTGGCTAAAGATGACGTATGTATTGTGTAAGAATGAGAAAATGTAAGACACATGAAATTACAGAGGCCGAGTAACCTGAAGTGAAGCAGGCAAATTAAAAACGTAAACTCAGGCCTACAGAACCTGACAAGCATGTCAGGCCAACAAAGTGAGTAGTGCAAAGAAAAAACATATGAAACAGTCAAACGTATTCTGTATGAGAAATGGATGAGGAGACAGCGCACAAGCCAATTAGAAACGATCATCTCAACCCACTGGTACCTATTAACGTGATAGGCAACTACTGCAGTGGTGAATGCCGTGACCTAACACGTAAAGGCAAAATCATGTACCATGTATGAGATGACAACGAAAATCCAGTATGTGGTGAACTAAAAATACTGAAACATAAGCCAAAAATACACATTAAAAGTAACCATATCTTACCTTTGACAAAGATACCTCGCCCTCTTATTTATTTATTTTTCTGGCAAGGCCTGCACCTGGTGACCGAGGCCCACCATGAAATACAATGTATGAACCGGACTGAAAACGTGTCAAACCCATGAATTTACAGAGGCCGAGCAACCTTAGGCATAGCAAGCAAATTAAAAATGTAAACTCAGGCCCAATGAACCTGAAGACAAGTCAGGCCACTATATGAGTAGTGAAATGTCATGATGTATGAAAACCGAAACGTTAAAACATATGAGAAACGGGTGAGGAGACTTGCCACTACCCAAGCCAATTAGAAATGATCATCTCAATCCGTTAGCACCCATAAACGTGATGGGCGACCCCGTTGCAGTGGTGCAACGCCATAAGCCTAACCCATGAAAATATGATTATGTAAAATGTATGAGCCACAAAGAACATGCCGGAAAACCTTTGTGATCCATGATGACACGTAGGGACAATACCTATGGAAAAAAAGGAACATAACATACCAACGCTACCAATTGTAACCACGCATACATTATTGAAATCAGGTTTGAAAAATAAATCATCGTAGCTGAACAATGCCTGACTTGTGGAGTATAGGAACACAGGGAATGACCTCTAAGTGGGGGAGGTTCCGACAGTACATGCACTATGTGACCCCTGCCAAGCTATGGTGTGGGGTGCCTAGGTAAAATAGGAAGGTACCTGCACCTAAAATGGACTGATGGTGCAATTTTTTTTCTGGTCATGAGAATTTGGTATACCAAAAGCACATTAATAAACAAGTTGTAGTGGTCAAAAACCGCCACTACGTAGATTGCTAGTGTTTTGCAGCATACTGCAAAACACTAGCAATCTAAAGTAATTCGATACAATTTAGAAAAGAACTGAAAGTTGGGCAGAAACAGAAGTCCAGACTGCTTTAGTTGTTCATCATTTGACCACTTGCCCACAGGGCACCCCCCCCCCCCCCCCCCAAATGACAGCAGTAAACAAGGTGGTAGGCAGTGCTGCCCTATAACTGGAATTAGTCAACAAAAGCAGAGGCCCGATGGACCACCAAACCCCAGTAGGAACAACCATGTAACAGATGAAAATATTACAATCATCCTCTACTGTGATGCAGCACATTCCTCCCGGCTGTACAAGCCCTCCTGGAAATAAGTGTCACCAAGGACCTCCCGCTACAGAGACCCACTCATAGACCCCAGCTGCCCTGAGTGACACACACCCTGCCACAACCTCCCCACCATGAAGGAACCCCTAAACAACATCCTCCCTCTCCGGATGCTAAGACCAATGCCACATATGACACTAATGCCCAAAATTTACTTGCCTGGCTCTGCCCTCCGTTCCCCCCAAATGGCCAGCACCAAGGCCTGCAATAGTCCAAATGGGCCACCCCCCTGACCCCGCCTGTAGTCCCTCCGATCGATACCTGTATCCCGCACTTGAGAGCGGGGAGAAGTAGAGCCTGCTTCAGCCGCACGTCCACCCAGTAGAAACGAAAATGCAGAAGTGACGTCAGAACGGTCGCGCCGGAAATTACGCTTGTCGACTGTACACAAGAGAACCTTTGACAGGCAATAAAGGATAGAGGGCGGGTTTAAATACAGCCTGACTCCTCCTACAAATACAGGCTGACCTGCGGTCACCCTTCCTATTTGTTTCACATAATAGTACAATATTATACATGATTTTACATAAAGATTGTAGTTGTATTGTAATACATTTCTATTTCTAGCTAAGTTTGAGAAAGTGGAAGATATTAGCAGTTATAAACCATTTTAAAAGCAGGAAGAAGTACACCCATACTTCCATATATTACTGATTTCCACAACACACAGAAAGTGAAAACGAGAGAAGAGAATGTTTGAATCAACATCCTCCCTACACACAGAACTCTATATCATCCATACCACCAAAGAAACCTACATTCCAGTACACAGCTTACCCCCCCTCCCTTCCAGTATCCATGACAGGAGTTAAATCTTCCACTTATTCTAGCCAATGCTATACTCTTCATCCAAGCCAACCAATTATATCCAGAAAATAATGTCACCCTGATGTCACTTCCTCCTCTTCTAGAAAAATGCACATTCTGGTGTAAATGTTGGGTTGTTTCTCCCTTTCTTCTGTAAGGTTATCAAATTTTCAAAATTCCACCTGGGTACACCTTCATAACCACGCTCACTTTTAACCACAACTCTCTTTTTTGTTGCCACACCAACAAAGCTGACAAAAATGTACATGTCTGTGCAGTTTGAAGGAAAGTTAGCCTGAGAGACAATTGTGATGAATGTGCGGCTAGCTCCAGAGGTGCTATACAAGGGATGTTTAAGTCAAACTGGGACTTTTGAGTTTATATAATACAAGAACACAGATTTTAAGGAGTAGAAAACTGCATTTATACACATATCCCAGCATTTCACTAATGACTGGAAAGTTTTGGCATAGAAAGATTTGTCAGTACACCTGAACCATCCTAGGACAGCCTGCTACACTTCATCATCAGTGCTGAAATGCTGATCTCCAAAGAACTCTTTCAGGGGTCCAAACAGGTAGAAATCACTTGGAGCGAGGTCTGGGCTATAGGGGGATGTGGCATCACTCATAACATGACAGTAATTTTCCCTGTTGAGTGGCTCCACGGGGTAGAAAATCCACATGAATAACGCCACGCTTGCATCCCTTTTTTATAAAACGAAAAGTCCTGGTTTGACTTGAACGCCCCTCTTATTTGGGTAACAGACAGATTTTTGCTGGTGCCATCCTTAACATGGCTACCTGACAGCACAAGATATCAGAGGACTTGGGGGCATTGCTAGGATTGTGAAAGACCTGGGACACCTTTGGGCACTCTAAGGAGAGCAATGATGCAGCATGGGTGTGACCATAATATACTGACAGTGGGTGGGGTATGGTTGGATAAAACCTGAGTCTATTTGCTTTAGGTCAGAAGTGTGTAACACACATAGTGCAGGGGTCAGGGGTGTGTAACACACAGAGTGCAGGGGTCAGGAGTGTGTAACTCCCAAAGTGCCCTGTGTGATCTATGCAGTTGCTAGACTCTGTCCCTGCTGCCTGTGAGACTTGTAGCACAGAGCTGAGCGAAGTGCTCTAAAACTCCTCCTGAGCTACAATTCTGACAGGGTGGCGAGGAAACAAACATCTTTACAATTCACATATAGAAAATGC
Source organism: Lithobates clamitans (assembly GCA_037952925.1). NCBI lineage: Eukaryota > Metazoa > Chordata > Amphibia > Anura > Ranidae > Lithobates > Lithobates clamitans. The sequence goes on from JBBGZY010000458.1 coordinate 6,546,020, forward strand.
AGGTGATTGTGGTGTACATTGTTCAGAATAACAAACTGTAGAGCTCCACTCATTTCCATCTCTGTACCACCAAGATGTATAAGCATTATGTATTAGCAAAAATACCCCTCCCCCCAAAAAAATGATCGTTAATCTGCATGTTTACCCCTTAAACATAAATTCCCCCTCCTCCCAGGACAAATCCACCCCTGCTGAAATCCCCCCTCACAAATCTTTGCCCCCTCCCAGCTCAAATCCTCTCAGCACCAAAAAATCACTCCTCCTAGCACAAATTCTTTACTCCTCAAATCCCCTCCAAGTACACATCCTCTCTCCCCCCTCCAAATCCCCACTCCCAGCACAGATCTCCTCTCCTAGCACAAATCCCCCCCCCCCTCAATTTCCCCTCCTAGCAAAAATACCCCCTATCATCCCTACAGTTACCAAAAAAAAAAATCCCCTCATAGCAGAAATCCCTTCCCCCCTCTACCATATCACCTCTTCTAGCACAAGCACCCCAAATCCCCCCTCCTAGCATAAATCTTCCCCCTCCCAAAACAAATCCCCCCAAATCACCTTTCCTAGCACCCCCCACCTCCAAATTTCCATTCCTAGAACAATTTTTACCCCCTGCTGCCCCAAAATTCCTCCACACAACATGAATCCCCTCCCCCAGTCTCCTTGTGGCACCCCCATCTCACAAGGCGTTATCAAAGACGTCTTTGTTAACGCCCTGTGGGAAGGGAGAAATGCAGCATCAGACGCAGCTTGTGGCACCACGGTGACATCACATCCGATGCCCGTTCAATTGCAGTTACATTGTGAGAGAACCTATTGATTAATGGACTGGTAATTGATGGTCATCCGTTTGCCCTCCACCTTGGAACCTTGTAAAAATTTTTGATTTTATGCTTGGAACTTTGTAAAGATTGATTTTAATGAATTAAACAAGATGTACTTTACTATGCGGGCTCTTTCTCCATATGTTTGTGCCTGAAAACACCCCAGGAAGGATTGCACCCAGGAGTTGGTGTTTTCATCACCCCGCTCACCATACTAAGCCTACCTGACCCGCAACGCAGTACTGCTTGGGGGTCCATTAGATCTGGTGAGTTCAACCACAAGTGGGGGTGTGGATCCCATATGCACCTGTTTACAACATCATATGTTTTTTTTAGCACAGCAGCACTTTTGAAAGGAACCTGGGAATAATGGATTTTTAACACATCACGGGACACAGAGCAGCATAATAATGACTAATTGGGTTATACGCTACCTTTAGGTGATTAAACACTAGCAACCAATAGTAAGACAGTTCCTCCCATATAAGCCCCCCCCCATATCGAGGAAATACCTCAGTTTTTTATCAAGCAAGGACGATCCCAGAAAAGAGGGGAGGGACCTCTGTGTACCGTGATGTACTTCAAGAAAAGGATTTTACAGGTAAGCTGTATTAAAAACCCATTTTTCTTTATCGTACATCACGGGACACAGAGCAGCATAATAATGACTAATTGGGATGTCCTAAAGCAATGCACCTGAAGGGGGGGGCACCATATCCCTAAGCCCAACGGACCAGAGACTATAAAGCTGCCTGCAACACGCTGTGGCCAAAAACAGTCTCTTTCTGAGATCTAACATCCACCTGGTAAAACCTGGTGAACGTATGAACTGAAGACCAAGCGGCTGCTTTGCGAACCTGAGCCATAGACACCTGTTGGCGTACTGCCCATGATGCACTAACCCCTCTACTGGAGTGTGCTTTTAAATCCCAAGGTGGAACCTTGTGCCTTAATCCATATGCCTGGATAATAGTCTGACGAATCCACCTGGATATAGTTGAACTTGTTGCCGGCTGCACTTTTTTAGGACCTTCCGGCAGGACAAAAAGGCAGTCAGTTTTCCGAAAAGAAGCTGACATCTTTAAATAAACTTTGATCGCCCTCACCACATAAAGCGAGTGAAGTGACCTTTCCTCCCTAGTTTTAGGGTTTGGAAAAAAGGAAGGTAGAATGATGTCCTGATTCAAATGAAATTTGGAAACTACCGTTGGTAAAAAATCCGGACAAGGGCGCATGACCACTCTGTCCTGATGAAGAATCAAAAAAGGTTCTTTGCAAGAAAGGGCGGCCAATTCTGACACCCTTCTAGCCGAAGTTATAGCCACCAAAAAAAACAATTCCCTGGTTAATAGGACAAACGGAATATGTCCAATAGGTTCAAACGGTTGACACTGTAAAGCTGACAGGACCAAATTTAGGTCCCAGGGACATAGTGGCGGCTTAACCGGCAGCCTTAGGGGGCGTTACTCCCTTAACAAAGGTTCATACCAAAGAATGGGATGCAATTGGTCTTTGGAAAAAAAACGATAAGGCCGAAATCTGTCCTTTAATTTTTCCTAAAGCCAGCTTTAAGTCTACTCCTGCTTGAAGAAAGGCCAGAACTCTTCCAATCTTATACCTAGAGGGTTCCATTTCCTTTCCTCACACCAAGAAATGTATGACTTCCAGACTCTATAATAGATAGCTCTAGAAACTGACTTTCTAACGTTTATCAGAGTAGACAAGACTGAACCCATGATACCACGGTCTTTCAAGCCATGCATCAAATTCAGCAACCGTAAAGAAGGATAGAATATGGGTCCTTGAGACAACAGGTCTGGACGGCACGGAAGGACCAATGGGTCCCCCACTGCCAATTTCACAATCTCTGAGTACCAGGATCTCCATGGCCACGCTGGGGCCACAAGGATCACTGGCTTTCGTTCCTTCTGTATTCTGCGTAGTAAGTGCGGCAGAATTTGGATCGGAGGGAAAGCATATATCAGAGAATACTGATCCCAAGGAACTACTAATGCGTCTATCCCGACAGCAAGCGGATCCTTGGTCCTGGATACAAACCTGTCCAGTTTGGCATTGAATCTGGATGCCAGCAGATCCACATCTGGGGTCCCCCAGTGTTGACAGATCTGTAGAAAAACTTTGGGATACAGGGACCATTCCCCTGGCAACAATTTCTGGTGACTTAAGAAGTCTCCCTGCCAATTGTCCACCCCTGGTATAAACACTGCCGAAAGAAACGGCACATGCTTTTCTGTCCAAGTCAATATGTAATTTACCTCTCTTTGGGCTGCCCGACTCCTGGTACCTCCCTCGTGGTTGATATATGCCACTACCGTCGAGTTGTCGGATTGGACTCGGACAGGGAGACCCCGTAACCTGGACGTCCAGAAATGCAGAGCCAGACGAACCTGAATCTCCAATAGATTGATGAGCAAGGTCCTTTCTACCTGGGACCATATTCCCTGGACAGACGCCTCCTCCAGGACTGCTCCCCAGCCGAGGCGACTGGCGTCTGTAGTTACTACCCTCCAGACTGCTGGTAGAAAAGATTTTCCTTTTCTCAAATTGCTGGTTCTTAACCACCCAGAGAGACTCCATTGTACCTGTGGGGATAGAACCATAGGATGATCCAAGGTTCGAGCAGACCTGTCCCAGGCTTCCAGAATGCAGTTCTGGAACACCCTGGAGTGGAACTGTGCATATGGAATTGCGTTGAAGGATGACACCATCTTGCCCAGCAACCTCATGCACAGCCGAATAGAAGGCCTTGGTTCTTTTTTCACCTTCTGGACGAGTTCCACAATGGAAACAACCTTTAAGGGGGGTAAAAACACCCTTTCTTGGGCGGTGTCCAAGACCAGACCCAGATATACCAAGGCCTGGGTTGGGCAAAGGGTTGACTTGTCCACATTTAGAATCCAACCTAGGCGTTGTAAAATCTGCACTGTTCTTGACACGTTTTGGATCAGGATGGGGCAAGAGCAATCCCTCAAGAGAAGATCGTCCAGATAACCTACCACGGAGATCTTCTGGGACCTTAGGGACGCCAATACTGGGGCCAGAATCTTTGTGAAATCCCTGGGGGCCGTGGCTAGACCGAATGGCAGTGCCACGAATTGAAAATGACGGCCCTCTACTGCGAAACGCAGAAACCTTTGATGTGGACCAAAGATCGGTACATGAAGGTATGCGTCCTTATCTATGGACGCTAAATAATCTTCCTTTCTCAAAGATTTTATTATTTAACGAACAGACTCCATACGGAAGGACCGGACGTTTACAAAAAGGTTAAGAGCTTTGAGATTCGAAATGGGCCTTACTTCCCCATTTGGTTTCGGCACGGTAAAAAGGTTTGAGTAAAACCCCTTGAATCTTTCTTCATGCGGAACCTTGACAATTATCCCCTGCTTCAGCAGATGCTGCAAGGCTAGGAATAGGCATTTATTTCTCTCTGGATCCGACGGGACCCTTGAGTACAGAAAGCGGCTTGGAGGGATTTCCTAGAACTCTATTCTGTAACCCTGTGTTATAGTGGAAATAACCCATCTGTCTTGGACCAGATCTTCCCATGCATCCAAAAACAGCCGAAGCCTGCCCCCCACCCGTGAGAGCGGGGGCGTCCCTTCATAAGGTTGACTTGGAGTTGGACTTGGCTGGCTTTTGGTTCAAGGGCTTCCTCTGACCCTGAGGTTTTTTAAAACCTGACGGCTGAGGCCGTCGATACCGCTTGGGGGAAGAAGCACTAGGTCCTGGAGCATTGGGAATTTTATAAGAGGGTTGCTTACCTCTCCTTTTAGTAGGGAGGAGGGCACTCTTTCCTCCAGCTTTCTTTTGGATATATTTATCCAGATCTTCGCCAAACAAGCGTTCTCCATGAAATGGAAAGGCTGCAAGTAGCCTCTTGCATGGCGTCTCAGCACACCAGTTCTTTAGCCACAAAACCCTGCGCATATGTATGGACAGTAACGCAAAACGAGACATCTGCTGAATTGAGTCTTTCAATGCGTCCACTAAAAAACATAAAGCGTGAGGAAGCTCCGACAATTCCTCGGAAGGTTTAACCTTTTAAAATGGTCTTTTAGGGTTTGGCAAATCCCAATGGCTGCAACTGCTGGTTGAAATGCTGCAACAGCCACCGCAAAGGACGCTTTAAATAAGGACTCTAGCTTTTTATCGGCCGGATACCTGGGCATTATCCACTGGACAGGTTAAATTCGTATTCACTGAAGAATTGCGACGTCCACCAAAGGTGTACCCCATCTCTTCCTGAACTTTTCCTCCATAGGATATAAGATAGAAAACCTTTTTGGAGGCAAGAATATCCTGTCAGGATGATCCCAGTCTGCGTAGATCACCTGCTCCAATAGTGGATGCAAAGGGGAACGCCTGGGAACCTTGCTGAGGTCGCAAGGATCCCAAAGTAGAACAGGATAGTACAGACTCCTGAATCGGAGGTAACTTAAACCCAACTTGTACCATCTCAGTCAGAGATTGGATAAACAATTTCTTGGAATGGGAGTCTGAAATTGGTTTCTCCGAACCTGAGTCCTTCTTCCTGGTCTTTCATGGCCACCCACTCCAAATCCTCTGCCCACTCTGGTTCCAAATCACCTGGACCCATTTGGCTATAAGAGTCCTGGTGCTCTAGTGATTCTCCACTTGGCCCAGGCTCAGGGGAGGGAGATCTATTACGCTTCTTCCCACCCTGTGTTACAGAAGCAATCATGCCAGCTATTTTGCCTTCAAGGCCTGCTAATGCCGATGCCAAATCATCCTTTGTAACATAAGTCGAGGCAGGAATATTGGTGGGGGCCACTATGCCTGACAAATGCAATGGCTCAGCCAGGCCAGATGCCGCAGGTCTTTCAGGGGAGACTGAGGCTGCATCAGCATGGGGCTGGTCTCCTGTTTTCAAGGAAGGTACTCTTACCTCTGTGCTTGCCCTGCTCCCTGTACCTCGTTTTCTGGAAGACATTGCTTACACACGAGGAAAAAGTACTCCCCACAAGCTGTGACCAGTGTTTAACCTATTGCAACTGTGTCCAAAAACCTCCAGACTCACGTGCCCAAGTATCGCCCTGTGTTGTCCCAGCACACGCCAGGAGCTCCAGCTCCTTATAAAGCCTGCTTAGCAGTGGACCGAGCTCCCATGCGACCAGTGGCATGCACGCCGCATGGCGCATCTGCCGAGCCCAGACGCACGCCGCGCACAGCAACGGCCCGTGCACACACCCATGGTGCACATGCCAGGAGCGAACTCGCAGAACGGCGGCGCGAACGAGGTGCACGCGCGCACACGGCGCATGCACACCCCCACGCACACCTGACATAAATGCGCGACATACTTGGGCTCTGTAATTTCCCAGACACAAGCAAAGGTTCACCAGTGGAACAGAGGGAACATATATATATATATATATATATATATATATATATATATATATATATAAATTCCCAAAGGGAGTACTCACCATCCCAAGCAGCAGGGCCTGTTTTACCAGGCCCAATCTTCCCCCATCACGACGGGTAGCGCCTCTGAGGACCTTCAAGGACCGGGGCCCCCATTTTTTGGGGCCACACCCTTGGACCTGTACTTGATTGGGTATTTTTTTCAAAGTAAAATTACACCACATTCAATAAACTCTAGGGAAAAAATACTTTCACATTGCAATTTCCCAGCCAAAGGGTGTATTTTTCCTTGAACGTGATTGGATGATAGAAGTCAGCAGAGTATCACCTCATTCGCCAAGCTCTGGGGGAAAATTCATTGCAAAGTACAACTTCTCTTGCAAAGTGAACAGCCTTTTTGCCTTTGGTAAATCATCCTATATAAATTACATCTTTGCCATGCATCAGTATTTAATACAGTGCCTTATTATTACATGCAGTACCACATTTATTTGTATTACATGCAGTGCTATATGCCTCTCTGTTGCATGCAAGATCTCACGTCTTTATGTTAATTCCACTAATACACTTCTTTATTTTACATATAGTGCCCCAGACCTCTTTTTTACATGCAGCTCCTCATTTCCCCACTAGCATCTGCATTGTCTCGCAGCTCTATTGCACACAGTGACCCATAATTTTTGCTTCTTGCCTCTCAGTTACATGCAGTGTGTCCCATTCTACTCCTCTACTGCCATTGACTCATGACTCCCTATGACATGCAGTGTCTCCTTTTATTTTATTACAATCATTTCCATATGTCTCTTCATCTCTTTGAAATACCCTAAGGCAGTGATGGCAAACCTTGGCACTCCAGATGTTTTGGAACTACATTTTCCCATGATGCTGCAAAGTAGTTGAGCATAATGGGAAATGTAGTTCCAAAGCCAAGGGCCCTAAGGGATCATACACACATGTGTCAACACCCTGTGTTTAGGTAGCATTTATGCAGTGTTCTTAAAAACTCATAACAGCCCTTGAATGCCTGCCATGAATTTTACAATGGGCACCACACAGTGCAGTACACACACATGCTGTATTGTTGTGCTGTGTTGTGTTATAAATTAAGCAGCATGTTGCTTTCATGAGCTATCCATGCTTGTCTGCCACCTTCATTGATTTCAATGGCAATGTGCTGTAAACCACACCTTAACTTCTAATGTTTATGGTGTGTTAGTGAAGCATTTATAAAGTGTTAGCTTGATGCTGGGGGAGAGGCAGTGGAGGCCCCTGTATCCCAGAATGCACAGGGAAATAGTATAGAACTAGGAAAGAGCAGCTCAAAGACTGATGCTGCTTGTAAAGAGCAGCTGTGTGGTAACACCAGCTGCTTCTGTGTGAGGGGCACTGAGCATTACTGTCAGTGGCAAAGCTTTTTGTCTCAGAAAAATATTGGTGGCAGCAAGTGATCTTGACAATCTTTCCATGATCATTTTGAGCTGGACCAAGAGATCAAAGTATACAAATCCATCTTGCAGAGAATTCACAAAAATGTCTGCTATCACACCACAACTTAAATACACCTCAAAGCAGATAATTTCCCCTACAGTACATCACTTCACCTTTAAGCATTTCCCACTCGAAAAACAACTCTTTCATGGGCATTTAAGAAGCATTCATGACACTTCAAAAACACAACAAAAACACATCATAAATGGTATAGGCATGTTAATGAGCATTGCTTCATTCTTCATAATCAACACATGTGTGAATGAGCCCTAAGACATAAAAAGTCAGGAACACACTCAAAGAAGGAGAAAACTGAACCAGCTTATAAAAGTAAAACTATTGCAAACTAAAAGACCCCATTCCTACCATTTTCCAATGTATTAAAATAAGGTAAAGGTAATGCATTAGTGTACCTGAATTCCTACAGTGTCCCTTCCTCTCTGTTGTACTATCCAGTGTGAAATACAAGCAAATACAACCAACCAGAATCTGACATCACAGAGCTTCCACACACTGAATGGCCTTTTTATGTTACCCTATATATCTCAATTTTCACTTTCTTAAAAATGGCATTCAAAAATATTATTCTAGGTGGCTTGCTATTATTATTTAGTGTTTCAAAAAGAATGTAACCAGAGTAAATTACTATGCGGCAACTAAGCTCAGTCAGAAACAATAGGCTTTGTGTTCCAGCTTTTCTGGGCTTTTCTTTATAATAAAGTCTGGCCCTTGAAACAGAATAGGGTTAATTGAGGCTGCAATTGCACTTGAGCAAGAGTGTTTTCAGGTGATTTATGTGCTTTTTTATGTGCCTGTTTGTATCATTAAGAGATTCAAGATTTAGGTGTTTGCTTTTGGCCAATGGAAAGCATTTCAGCCCCCAAAGCATTTAATTCTAAAAGCCCATAAAATAACTCAAATAACTTAAAAAACACACACACAGATATAATAAATCTAGTAATAAAGATGTAATCACTGAGATTTGTCACATCAACAACATGTTCTCCAAATTTACATACAAACATACCAAATATACAAGAAGACAGTCTGAGCTGAACCAGTTTACTCAAGGAGAGTGGGCAGAAGCAACTGTAAATGGGTGTGTAAACACGATATCAGTAAATAAAAACGGAATACCTTCAAAAATTAATGCTGGAGGAAGGAGAATGGTGACAGGGAGAATTTCCTGGGAGGAAAATAAAGTTTTGAATGATGGTCAAATGGGCGAAGGGGTGGTAAGATTTAATGACTGTGGGGGTAGTGTGTGGTGGGCTAAGTATTGTGTGTAGCTGGATAGTATTGCTGGCTTGGATGAGATGGGAGGTGGTGAGGATAGTTGGTAGAGGCATATGGATAGATGAACGGAGTATTGATGAGGGAAAGAGGGCTGGGGTTGTGGTGAGAGGAAAGAAAATGTTTGCTGAGGAGGGGTAGGGTGTATGGACCTGGAAGTAGTGATGCCGGGTTCAACGGGATGTAAAGACTGGAAAATGTTGTAAATGGAGGAGCAGGAATGAACAAGGCAATGTATTGCATGACCCCTGACCTGCATCTCCATCTGGCATTCCTCCTACACCTTTTTAAGAAGACCCACTAAGCTATTTGGCAAGGATTGCTTGTTACAGCGCTGGGATTGCAGTTGTACAAATATCAATGATGTGATATTCAGCAGGCAGTTTATATTGTGGCTGGTTGCACTCCCTCATGTGTGGTCTTTCTTGTTGTCCTGGGCTGTACAGAGGCAAATCTCTGGAACACTGTATCCTCCTCCTCTGGTACCGGGGTAACACAGGAGGTGGTGGTAACTTGTGTAGCACTAACTCACGGTGGAGCTGCTGGTTTAAGCGGGTCTGTTACCTTCACTTTGCTTCCCTCTGTTTCACCGGCACCGGGTCTAGGGGTTCCGTTGAGTTTACTGCTGGACGACACACACACCAACACTGGAGTATGTTTTCAATGCTTTATTGAACAGTCAAACTTTAGGAAGTAGCAGGAAAGAGACGGAAAAGGAAACTTTCAGGAGAAACTCAAATATCTTCTTACAAAATCTTAGCGACAAATGTCCCGGTAGAATTCAGATAATTATGTGGAATGCGCTCCCCTCATGGGACACACTCTTTGCTCATCTGGATAGGCCTCTCTCACTGGTCTAGCAGCCAGTACACAGCACGAATCAAAAGTCTCTGCCACAGACTTATTTGGGGGGTAAATCTGCACGATCCTCTGCCACAGGATGTATCAGATTTTCTACAGTGAACAGTCAGTCACAGTGCTTGAACCTTTAAGCCGAACCGGCACCACTATGCTGTATGGTTACTTCTTTTGGATACGTCCTCCAACCGAGTCACCAGGCCCCTCTATAGACCAGCACGCTGCGTGATCTTTCCAAGACGGGTCCTCCCCTGGGATCTCCTCGGCTGTCCAGCTTCGTCACATAGGGCCGACAGCTCAGGACCATTCCTCGGCCACGGTGGTAGGCCCCAGACAAGCCTCTGGACCCACCCCTGCGCCGTAGCATCGTGGGCCTCCCGATCGGAGGACCACAAGGTAGCTCCTTAACGCATACCTGTCAGCCAGGAGGGCCAGCAGGTGGCTGTAAAAACGACCCTAGAACATGGCGTCTGTCCCATAAATACCCCCTTCCCAGAATGCAATTCGGAGGACCACCTAAACCGAGCTTGTCTCCAAGACAGAGGAGCATCTATACACTTTGACACGTTGCCTTTCCAACACTTACTAGTGGTAACAGCTACACCCACTGGTCAGCACGAAAGCACACACAACGTCAGCCAAGCTGGAACAGAGGCGAACTTTTAACCTTCCTAACACACAATTTACTAAATTTACCTAATCTGCGGTAGATTGTAAATCTACCAGCGCTACACTTGTGATTCCGCCTCTTGCTGGTCTTTGACCAGCTTGTCCCTTTCTTCCTCTGTTGGTTTCCAGCTGCTTTCTGTACTGTAAATACAACATGTGCCTTTAAACATACACATTGTGTAAGCCTATGTGAAGAGAACTGTAGATGATCATAGATGCTTGCTTACCTCATAATTTCTAGTAATGGTTGGAGGATATCCAGTTCCTGGCCAGGACTGTATGCAGTCAGTGCAGTAGCAATGGACCTGCTTCCCTGGAATTTCTTTTTATATCTGCATGGAGTTTAGAGCATACCTAAACATATGGTTCCTACAGCTGTGTAGACAATTAACTTTATTGTCTTTCTGGGAATGTAAATTTCTCCAAGTTGTAAAACAGTTTTTATCATTTTCTTCCCAGTACCACTGCCACTTCCCATGGTTTTTGTATTATATTTGTGTATTTGTATCCATCAGGGGCCATACCAACCTGTATGGCCCCTGATGAGATGGATCAAATCCTCCACTTGAAGCATGGACATTGCTGAATCTTCCATTTTCTTCACATGCTTGGTTTTAGGAGGAGACCAGTAGTCAAGTGTGAAAAAGCATGAAAAATCTTGTGTTGTGTCATGCATTTTCATCCATGGAACCAAAAGAGCACAATTCTGCATCAAAAAAGCTCATTTAGTTTTTCATGACACTTAGGTGTAAGCAGCACTTTTGAAAACAATGGGATCACTCATGTTGAGCATTGTTGGGCTTCGAACAATGCACAACAAAATGCTCAGGAGTTGATGGGTCTTTGCAAAGCCTACTGATGTTAATATTGAACTCTGTAGTATACTAATATAAAGGTCTACCATGGTCGCAGTATTATATCTGAGCCTTTGCCAACAATGGACAGTTGTGTTATTACCTAATTAACATCAAAAGACTTGGCTTCATTGGAAAGATGTGGCTTTTCTTGATTAGAACATGATATACTATGAAATAACACTTAATGGTCAACTGATAAAGAAAAATGTCAAAAGAAACATGTTGCAAAGATTTTTTTAAACACTGTAACGTTTGGAATTAATAACCTGTTTCTTCAACAATTGATATGTACATTTTTAACAAATCTTTGTGTCTTCTTTCATTCAGTGACGGCCTGTGCCCATTCAAATGCAGCCACTTGTGCCCATTCAAATGCAGCCACCTGTGCCCATCAAATGCAGCCACCTGTGCCCATTCAAATGCAGCCACATGTGTCCATCTAATGCAGCCACCTGTGCCCATCTAATGCAGCCGCCTCTGCCCATCAAATGCAGCCACCTGTGCCCATCTAATGCAGCCACCTGTGCCCATCTAATGCAGCCACTTTTGCCCCATCTAATGCAGCCACCTGTGCCAATCTAATGCAGCCACCTGTGCCCATCTAATGCAGCCACCTGTGCCCATCTAATGCAGCCACTTGTCACTTCCCTAACTCACCCCCCCGCGCGGCCGGTCCAGCGGCACTTACCGCTCCTCTCCTGGAGTTACAGGGGCCAGGGCTCTCCTCCTCAGCGACTCTTCTCTGTGGCTCTCTTCCTTGGTGGCTCTTCTCCTCAGCTGCTCTCTTGCTCGGTGGCTCTCATCTCTTCCTCTGCGGCTCTCCTCGGCGGGAAGCGACAGCTGCTGCTGCTGTGTCAGCTTGTCTTCTATTCCGCTAAAGCGTTAGGCATCCAAAAAGATCACCTAATGCTTTGGCCAATCGGGAGACAGGTCTCACTGACCTGCCTGCTGATTGGCAGGGAGGAACCTCAGTGTGAAAATAGCAAAAATTCATTCGCTATGCCACACAACAGGGTGGGATCGGGATGCAGTGCTCTGTGCCCTGAGCCCACCCTATTTTTAAGCCTATTAGAGCCTCTGGCTCTAAAGGGGTAATACTGGCGGTATTACCAAAATCGGACTTTATGGGCCAGAAAAAAATGGAAAAGAAATATTACAAATAAATCCTCATATTTATTGAAAATTACAAAATGTACATAATTATTGTAAAGGTAAAAACCATCATACATATGCATTATACCGTTGTACAGTGAGCCCTTGTGCGTCTACGTGTTTCGCCATTAGGCTTCTTCAGGACACGACCAAGGTTCAAAGACACAACAGATAAGAGAAAAAAAATCTCACTATCTGGAGTTGGAGTATACTGATATATATATATATATATCTTTCAAAAGCCTAGAGTAGGTAATGGGTATTCATAATTCGAAATAATCGCTAAATTAGCATAGTAATTAGCAGGGGCAAGTAATGGCTTCACTACAAGGATATACGCGGCCAGCAGAGCAAAGATACACAGTGTATATGATGAAACAAGGAGACCTTTAATGGAATTAAATGCTGCTTGAAGCTGGCAAGGACTGACAGGACATGCTGTGCATGCAGCATATATTGAGGAAGTGTGCCCCTGGGAGACAGCCTGGTGCTGTACAACTGTATAATGCATATGTATGATGGTTTTTGCCTTTACAATAATTATGTGTACATTTTGTAATTTTCAATAAATATGAGGATTTATTTGTAATATTTCTTTTCCATTGTTTTCTGGCCCATAAAGTCGTATTTTGGTAATACCGCCAGTATTACACCTTTTTTTCCCCTATACTACGGACGTGGCTTTGGAGTGCCTTTTCTCTATTTATTAGCCTCTGGCTCTAATCACGTGTTTCAAAATACACACCCCCCGCCATAGGAATTCATGTGTCCGGCGTCCTGAAAGGGGCCGGACACGTGAATAGGGAGGGCGGCAGAGGTGTCGGGGGGGCGGCGCCTGTGCGCCCACAATGCATGGGCCGCCACTGCATTAGTTCCAATCTTGATACTCATGGACAAATGTGAACAATCAATATGTGATCAAAACAATTTTTTCAACAAATCTTTGTGTCTTTAGTCATTAATCACTTTATGGGCTTGCAACTCCCTCCCTCCAAAAGTAAAAACATACTCAACTTTTTATTTGCCCTTCTTTTATAAAAGTTAAATGCCCTAGTGTATATGTCCATGAGGTCCCAAATCCTTTTTATGTGAATCACTAATATATATGAGACACTTTCCATGTTATTTAAAGGTCTTTATGCAGTTAGAAGTTTGCTTTCATGCAGATAGATATATTACTCTTCATATACTGCCTTCCGTATTCATACAGTATTAGCCATTTAAAAATGAAACAGATTGCAAATAGTGCAAAATCCCCAACTTTAATGGTCATGCATAGTTTTAAAGATCCTTTGTCTAAGATTTGTAAAGCAAACAAGCAATGGTACATTTTCTATGAAAACATCAATTCCCATTATTTCTATAACCATGGTTATACAGCAATCATTAACTGTATATAATGTTAATAAATTTTACAAAATAACAGATTAAATAACTTACTGTCAGAGAACTTGTACAGCAAGTGCTCATTCCTATGCGGCAGTTGCTAATCCCCATTCCTCTCATGCTAATGCGCATGTGCAGAGCCACAGACAGAGGTGGGCAAGGATTGAAATGGGCATGTGCAATGGCACATCCATACGAGCGTGTGTGCGCTAGTGTGTGCACGCAGGCACGTACCCACGAATTCTGGCGCACGGTGCCCTATTTATACTGAGAGTCTGCCTAGTTTCAGTGCTGGATTGTCTTCAGCTCGTTCCTGTGTTCCTGATTACTATTCATACCCGTTGACCTTGTTCCTTAAAACCCGACTTCCCTCTGACTATTCTCCTGGTTCATCCCTGCCTGATTATCTGCCTTCTGCCTATATTACTGACCCCGCCTTGGACTTATGACTAGGGCTCTGCCTCCTGATCGGATACCCCGCTGCCAGCACATTACCGACCTCTGCCTGTTCCTGACTTTGCAACTGATCCTGAACCTGCACCTGCCTGTCTGGCTGCTGCTGAACAAGTCTTGTGACCAGCTTCCATGTCACCACGACAAGAGTTCCTGTGTCTTCAAGCTTCAGCTCGCTTCCACTGCCGGCAGGCACCTGCACCCTTCCGCTGCCCTAGCAGTCCCTGTCTCCACTCCCAGGGGTGCTCAGACAGCAACCGTGCAAGAGGCCACCCTCATCATCTCGGGCTCCACTGTAAGGTAAGTGACACTAGCATGAAAGTAGAACCCTCAGTGACAACTGAGGACATACTGTACAAACTTCTACATAGTGTTCCTAGTTGTGTAATGAAACCAAGACCCCCAACCGAGTTACTTTTGTAATTTAATGATTGTGCAATGTTGTGCAAATGTTCTTTCGCAATTAGGTACTCTGACTGTAGTGTTAGTGACACAACACATGACATACCCACGGAGTCAATTAAAGACTTAATAAACTTAACACAAATAAATCACCAGGATCAGATGGCTTACACCCGAGAGTCCTCAAAGAACTCAGTCAAGTTATAGCCAGGCCATTATTCCTGATCTTTGTGGACGGCATAATAACAGGATTAGTACCAGCTGACTGGAGGAAAGCCAACGTGGTACCAATATTCAAAAAAGGGCAAAGACATATTCCTGGGAATTACAGTCCAGTCATTTGAACATCAATAGTGGGTAAATTATTGGAGGGTATGATTAGGTACTATATCCAAAGATTTACGGAGGAGAAGAATATCCTTAGCGGTAATCATCATGAGTTTATGAGAGTACGTTCCTGCCAGACCAATCTACTAACATTCTACGAGGAAGTGAGCTGCCATCTAGATAGGGGGAGGCCTGTGAATGTGGTGTTTCTGGACTTTGCAAAAGCATTTGATACAGTCCCCCATAAACGCTTAAAACGTTTGTTAACCCCCCAAAAAATATATAGATTCTGGTCCCTTAAAACAGATTACACAGCACAGTGCTTGTGCTGTGTAATCGGCCCCCTCTAAAGAAAAACCCCTGAATCTGCCACTTCCTGTATGTCCTCTCTAAACACACAACGATAACCAGGGCTGTTCCGCCCTGATCACCGTGGTCAAAGTACGTTCCTTCATTATACGCTGCCCTACTCTGCTCTCCTCTCTCCCCTCCCTCCTTCCTGCCTGTCATCTCCCTCTTTGTCTGCCTCCGGCCCCACCACTATTATTCTATAATAAAAACTTAAATTTGTCACTGCCAGCCCCTCTATTAGAGGCTGGCATAGCACACTGTGTAAGTTGTTTTTAAAAATGAATGTTCTAAATACCGAATTTCAGCTGTCTTCAGGCCGTTCAGGTGACTTGCGGCCCCTTTACAGCTCCGATGGATGGCTTCTGTGGAGGAGACGAGCGGCCATGTGATCTCCCTGGCTGATGTCAGAGGGAGATCACGGCCCCTCCCACAGAAGACATCCATTGGAGCTGTAAAGCGGCCACGAGTAATGTGACCAACCTGAAGACAGCTGAAATTTGGTATTTATAACACTCATTTTTTTTTAAACAACTTACACAGTGTGCTATGCCAGCCTCTAATAGAGGGGCTGGCATAATAAGATTTTTCTAACAGCTTTCCTGTAAAATCCTTTTCTTGGAGTACATTACGGGACACAGAGCACCATAGTAATAACTATATGGGTTATAGGCCACCTTTAGGTGAATGGACACTGGTATAACCAAAAGGAAACAGGAAGTGCCCCTCCCTATATAACAACTCCCATACCGGGAGTATCTCAGTTTTTGTAGCAAAGCAATATATACACATATCCCAATAAGGGGGTAGGGGGACCTCTGTGTCCTGTGATGTACTCCAAGAAAAGGATTTTACAGGTAAGCTGTTTTAAAAATCCTATTTTCTTTATCGTACATCACGGGACACAGAGCACCATAGTAATAACTATCTGGGATGTCCCAAAGCAATGCCACCTGAGGGGAGGGAGACACAAAGCAAATAGCCGTCACCAGGCGTGAGGACCTATACTGCTGCCTGCAGCACACTGCGCCCGAAGGCGGTGTCCTCCTGCCATCTTACATCCATTTGATAAAATCTTGTGAATGTATGTACTGACGAGCAAGTAGCGGCCTTGCAAACCTGAGCCATAGAGGCTTGGTGATGCACTGCCCATGAAGCACTGACTGCCTGGGTAGAATGCGCTTTAATCTTAAAGGGAGGAACCCTTCCTTTCAGGCCATAAGCCTGACTAATCACCTGACGAATCCACTTAGCAACAGTAGCTTTTGATGCTGCCTGACCCTTTCTAGGGCCTTCCGGCAACACAAACAAAACATCAGTTTTCCGTATCTGAGCCGCTTTTAGTCGCTTTCAGCTTAACTGCTCTCACTACATCGAGGGAGTATAATAATTTTTCTTCTGCAGAATGAGGTTCTGGGAAAAAAGGTAAGGAAACATCTTGATTCAGATGAAACACTACCTTTGGCAAAAAGGTTGGGTGCGGACGCAGCACCACCTTATTTTTGTGAATGATTAAGTATGGCTCTTTACAGGAGAAAGCAGCCAACTCTGATACTCTTCTTGCAGAGGTTATCGCAACAAGGAATACCAATTTCCTTTTCAAAAGGATCAAAGGAATATTCCGTATAGGTTCAAAGGGTTGTTTTTGCAACACCAACAAAACCAGATTTAAATCCCATGGGCACAAGGGTATTCTAACTGGCGGAGTTATCCAAGTTACCCCTTGTATGAATGCCCGGAATGCCAAGTGGCCTTTGGAAAAAAACACTGCCAAGGTAAAAATCTGACCCTTGATTGTACTCAAGGCCAGCTTCATTTCTACTCCTAATTGTAGAAAGGTCAGAATTCTTCCTATGACATACTTACGAGGGTGACAACCTTTGGTTTCACACCAAGTGACGTAGGCCTTACAGACCCTGTAATAAATGGTCCTGGAGGCCGGTTTTCTGGCATTAATCAGGGTGGTTACTACCGAACCTGAAAGCGCCCAATTTTTTAGATTATGGGCTTCAAAAGCCACACCGTTAAATGTAGCGTTTGTAAGGCAGGATGCAATACTAGGCCCTGCGACAGCAGGTCTGGAAGAGGTGTAAGAGTCAAAGACTCCCCTACTGCCATTCTCACGATCCCTGCATACCAGGGTCTTCTGGGCCACTAGGATTACAGGCTTGCCTTCTTCCCTGATCCTATGAAGCAGCCGTGGGAGCTGCTGAACTGGAGGGAATGCATAAATCAGTGAAAACTGATTCCACGGGGTCACTAACACATCTATTCTGAGTGCAAGTGGATCCCTTGTTCTCGCCACAAAGTTGTCCAACTTCTTGTTGAACCTGGATGCCAATAGATCTACGTTCGGCATCCCCCATCTTTGGCATATGGCCAAAAAGACATTGGCAGGCAGAAAATCTGCCTGCCAATTTTCCACTCCTGGAATGTAAACTGCAGATAGGCAAGGAACATGTTTCTCTGCCCAAGACAGAGTATGGTCCACCTCCCTTTGGGCTGCGTGGGCTTCTAGTGCCCCTTTGGTGATTGATTTAGGCCACTGCTGTGGCATTGTCAGATTGTATCCTGACAGGAGCATTCCGCAACCTGGATGTCCAGGCTATTAGAGCCAGACGTACTGCGATATTGATGGGCAAGGTCTTCTCGGACTCTGACCACTTCCCTTGAACAGTGGTCTCTTCTAGAACTGCTCCCCAGCCCCATAGGCTGGCATCCGTTGTTACTATTTTCCAGGAAACTGGAATGAAGGATTTCCCCTTCTGTAAATTCCTGGTTATCAACAACCAGATGAGACTCTGGTGTACCTTTGGAGCCAGATTCATTGGATAATCCAAGGTTTGGATCTGTTTGTTTCAAGCAGACAGAATGCTGTGTTGCAACAGTCTCAAATGAAACTGGGCATAGGGAAGGCATCTTCCCTAGTAATCTCATGCAAAGGTGAATGGAAGGACCTTTCTTTGCCTTGACCGCCTGGACTAGCTCTCTTAGAGTATTGACCTTTGTCTGAGGCAAGAACACCCTTTCCTGGGTTGTGTCTATGACCAGGCCTAAATACTGCAGCCTTCTTACTGGCTATAAGGATGATTTCTCTAGATTGAGAATCCAACCCAGGTGTCTGACATAACTGACTGTTCTGGACACCCCTTGATTCAACCCTGCTATTGACTGATCTACCAGTAGCAGGTCGACTAGGTATGCTATTACTGCTATACCCTGGCCCCTTAGTCTTGCTAATACTGGGGCTAACACTGTTGCAAACAGTCAGGGAGCGGTGGCTAACCCAAAAGGCAAGGCCACGAACTGAAAGTGGTGCTACTCTACCGCAAACTGCAGAAACTTCTGGTGAGTGGGAAATTTTGGCACATGTAGATACACATCCTTGATATCTATGGATGCTAGAACCTCTCCTCCCTGTAGGTTGGAAACAACTGACCAAATCGACTCCATTCGAAGGGAGCGGATGTTTAAGAAGTGATTCAGATTCCTGAGATCTAGAATGGGTCTGACATCTCCATTTGGTTTTGGTACCATAAAGAAATTTGAATAAAACCCCATGTCCCTCTCTTCTAAAGGAACCTCTATTATCACTCCCTGACACAGTAATCAGTCCAGTACCAGGGACTTTTTCTTTATTGGGTCCTTGGGAACGTTTGATTTTTGAAAACGCGATGGTGGAAACTCTTGGAACTCTAGTTTGTAGCCAAGGGCTACTACAGAGAGGACCTACCTACTTTCCGCTTGCCAGGTTTCTGAAAACCACCGAAGTCTTCCCCCCACTCGATCGAGCAGGGGCGCCCCTTCACAGGGAAGCCTTGGGATTTTGTTTTATGGACTTCTGATCCCAGGGCTTTTTGTAGCCTTGTGTCTGGTTATGAGGCTTACCCTTTGCCCCGACGCTGGAGGCCGTTGATACTGCCTGGAGGCTGTTGCCCCAGGCATAGGAGGGGAAGTTTTGAAAGAAGGCCATCGATTCTTTTTCTTAACCGGCAGTAGGGTAATCTTACCCCCAGAAATCTTTTGGATATACGTATCCAAATCTTCCCCAAACAACCTTTCTCAATGAAAGGGAAACCCAGCCAAGAGCTTCTTGCATGGTAACTCGGCTGACCAATTTTTAAGCCACAGAGTCCTGAGCATATGTATCAACATAAGTGCAAGGCGAGATGCCTGATGGATGGAATCCTTGATAGCGTCCACTGCAAAGTATAGGGCCCTAGGTAGCTCAGCTAAACTTTGGGCCTCATCAGCTTGAGCAGGAACTTTTTTAATAACCTGCATGATTTCATCCCGAAGGGATTGACAGATACCTATTGCTGCTACTGCAGGCTGTACCACCGCACCGGCTACAGCAAATGAGGCTTTTAGTAGAGATTCCAACTTTTTATCAGCTAGATCGCTAAATACTTGTACATTGTCCACTGGACAAATTAAACTCCTGTTCACAGAGGAGATAGCAGCATCCACTGCTGGCAAATACCATCTCTTTGAGAACTTTTTCTCCATAGGGTAAAAAAATAAAAATTTCTTAGGGGGAGAAAACTGCTTATATGGGTGATCCCAATCAGCATAAATCAGTTGCTCCAGTAACGGGTGCATAGGGAAAGCATGAGAATCCTGTGGGGGTTTTAACTAACCCAAAGAGGAGAAGGAAACCTCATCCACCTCTGCAGGAGGAAACTTATATCCAGAGGGGACCAAGTCCGTAAGGGATTGAATTAGCAATTTCTGAGATTGCGAAGTTGAGAAAGGTTCTTTAGATGCTAAATCCTCAGAAGAGGAGTCACCTGAACCTCCTTCCCTCAAAGGTACTCCACTATCATCTGCCCATTCTTGTTCCAAAATGGGAAGGTCAAGGGCAGGAGAAGGGGACCTACCACGTTTTCTCACCTCCTGGGAGGATGAACAAATCGGCTATTTTTCCCTCCAAACCAGCCAGAGCCAAAGCTAAATCGTCCTTAGTGACGAATGCAGAAGCTGACATGTTGGGGTAGCCACCATACCTGTGAGACAAGATGGCTCAGATTTGCCAGATGCTCCAGGTCCTTCAGGGGATAAATGGAACTGCGGGTGTGCAACTAGGAGCCTCAGGCTCTGACCGCAGCGACTTTGCACTCCCCCTGATGAATTACCCCTCCTACGGGCAGACATAGTCCTAAGCACAAAAAAGCAGAGGTACTAAACAAAATGCATCTACTGCCGAGCTTTAGTCTAGCAATTTACATAATATGCTGCTATAAATGCCCAGTCTCAATGCTGAGTAAACGTGCCCCTTGGAAATGCCTGTATCCACACACTCATACAGCTTACATGCCCTTGTGCGCTCTGTGTCCCTCCGTCAGCCAACCAGACACTCCCAGAGCGTAAAGCTTTTAAGCAGTGAGCCTTGTGCCCCACGTGCACATCGGCGGCGTTTAAGCCACGCCCCCCACGGACTTAGGCTCCGCATTTTTTTTCTTTAAATGATCCCTTTTCTGAGCTGGCCCTGTAGTGAGGGTGGATTGAGGATGGGTGGGCGGGGGGTCTTCAGCAGGGGGGAACCTGACCTCTCTGATGGTGGATGGTCCCCCTAAACCCCTACTGATGGCTGACGGAGCAGAAGAAATAGCAATGTTGCCACAGGAAGCCTTTGCTGACACTTGAGCACATCACAGGGGAAGCATGGAATGCCGGAAGCCAGGTATGTAGCTTTTAACCCTCTAGTGGCAAATCACAGGCAAGGCATTGCATACTCACACCAGAAAGATTAAGTGAATCATATATATATATATATATATATATATATATATATATATATACATTCCCTGTCTTTCTGACCTAATTGATCCCCGCCGCAGGACTGCTGGAAATTATCACAGACAGATCCAGCCTTCACCCATCACGGTGGGCCGTGTCATGCCAGACCTTCAAGGACCTTTCATGGGTCCACTCCTTGGACCTGTACAGCACCGCTGCCGGAAAACTCTTTGGCTGTATTAACACGACCAAGGTGTCGGGTCCCAGGGTCCAGCTCTCAAAAGAAAAGCATTACAGACAAAAACCTTGTTTCTTCTTGTACGAGGCCCGGGTACCATCCATTTGGCTTTCAGGCACTTTAGATTCATTTGCACAGCCCCTTGATCCTGTCAGGGATTACTTAGCACTTCATCAACCATGACCAATACCTTAGACACTGGCGAAAAAACCGAGATACTCCCGGTATGGGAGGGGTTATATGGGGAAGGGCACTTCCTGTTTCCTTTTGGTTATACCAGTGTCCATTCACCTAAAGGTGGCCTATAACCCATATAGTTATTCCTATGGTGCTCTGTGTCCCGTAATGTATGATAAAGAAAGTCTTATATAATTGCCTTAACAAACACTTTCATTTACAAGCTGAGGTCTGCAGGCTTGGACCATAGAGTCTGTGCTTGGGTAAAAAACTGGTTACAGGGAGGGGTCCAAAGGGTGGTGATAAATAACATGTACTCAGACTGGTCTGGAGTGGTGAGTGGGGTACCCCAAAGTTCTGTCTTGGGACCAATTATTTTCAATATATTAATAAATGATATAGAGTATGAGATAACTAGTTCAGTCTCAGTTTTTGCGGATGACACAAAGATAAGCAGAGTAATACTCACATAAGGACATAGAAATTTTGCAGAATGACCTGAATAAAATAAAAGGAGTAGGCATACAAATGGCAAATGAGGTTTAATGTGGAGAAATGTAAAGTAATGCACGTGGGGGCAAAAAACATAAATGCAAAATATTCACTAGGTGGAGAACCTCTGGGAGAATCAAGGATGGAGAAGGATCTAGGGGTGCTAATAGATGACAGATTGAGCAACAGCATGCAGTGTCAAGCTGCAGCAACCAAGGCAGGTAGAATGTTAGCATACATAAAAAAGGGATACACTCCAGGGATAAAACTATAATTCTGTCACTTTATAAAACTCTGGTCAGGCCACATCTGGAGTTTTCTATCCAGTTCTGGTCACCAGTCCTCAGAAGGGATGTGCTTGAGCTGGAGAGAGTCCAAAGAGGGGGAACAAAACTAATGAGGGGACTGGAGGACCTCAATTACGAGGAACGACTGCAAACACTAAATGTATTTTTGTTGGAGATGAGACGCTTGAGAGGAGACATGATAGCGATCTACAAATATCTAAATGGCGATCCCAGCATAAGAAATAAACAAATAAGTCCCAGGGAGTGTAAAAGGACACAGGGGCACACAATGAGACTTGAGGAGAAGCAGTCTAACCTTAAACGGTGTAAGTTTGAGCTATAAGGATGTGGAACTCTCTCCCACAATTGGTGGTGGCTGCGGGGAGTATGGATATTTTTAAAAGACTCTTAGATGTACAGCTTAAAGGACACAACATACAGGAATATGGGAAATGATTATAGACAATAATGCACATACACCTACACAGGTTGAACTGGATGGACTATTGTCTTTTTTCAGCCTTACCGACTATATAACTATGTAACTAAGTACTCCAAATAGGAGCCTATATTCTAGATGTGGCATTATGAGTGATTTATACAGAAGCAATACTATATTAGAAATAAGTGTTTTTATCTCTCTTTTTACACATCCTAAGATTTTACTTGCCTTTGCAGTTACTCTGGGAATAGAATTATGGTGTGGAGCTTATTGCTAATATTGTTTTTATATATTGCAATTTATATGGCATGATTTATTAGTGTGAGTGATAAAAAAAAGCAAAATAATTGTTACTTTTTTGGCTAGGGATGACTATACTGTACAAATTATTTTTGGTTTAGGATTCCCACAAACTTTAGAGACTATCTTTAGTGATAGAAAAAGACCCTATAAAGTACAAAATACAAACAGATTAAATTAAGCTATATTCGAATTGCAGAAAATCATTATCCAATGGAATGCTTCAACTTACAACAGCCCCGTACACACGGTCGGACATTGATCGGACATTCCGACAACAAAATCCATGGATTTTTTCGACGGATGTTGGCTCAAACTTGTTTTGCATACACACGGTCGCACAAAGTTGTCGGAATTTCCGATCGCCAAGAACTCGGTGACGTACACCACGTACGGTGAGACTAGAAAAGGCCAGTTCAGAACCAAATGCGGCACCCTTTGGGCTCCTTTTGCTAATCTCGTGTTAGTAAAAGTTTGGTGAGAGATGATCCCCGCTTTTTCAGACTCGTAGTTTTCAGATCGTTTTCTGCTGTTCAGTTTGTGCTTGTGGGTTTGTATCTGCTCTTCAGTGCATGCAGTCAGTTCGTATTGGAATTTTCTGTGTGATCTTGTCCGCTCATTGCTGTTTTTCAGGTCGTTCTTCACAGGCCTTGCTGTTCTTCAGTGCGTTCTGTTACCTCGTTCTGAGCAGCCAACCGTTTTCTAGCCATACGTACTCCTCGTAGAGTTTGTGCTGTGCGGGGGCTTGGTGTTGGGGTCCTTACCTTGACACAAGCCCAGTCCATGAACAGGGTGGGGAGGAGCTCATGGACCAAGAATTGGTTGCTCCAGCGTGACCAGTTCTGTCACATGCCTTTGCTCCGTGAGATCCGTGAGAATAATCCTGATGATTTCAGGAACTTTCTCCGGATGACGGACCCCGTATTTCACCGTATGTTGGCTTTGCTGACCCCTTTTATCAGCAGGCAGGATACCTGCATGAGGCAAGCCATCACTCCGGAGCGGAGGCTAGTCGCCACCCTGCGGTACTTGGTGACGGGGAGAAGCCTGCAGGACCTAAAGTTCTCGACAGGCATCTCCCCCCAGGCTCTGGGGATCATTATCCCGGAGACCTGTTCTGCCATCATCCAGGTCCTGCAGAAGGACTATATTAAGGTAAGATTTATCCTTTAACATCACATTTTATTTTATTTAATGTTTGATAATATATTGTATTTCTTTGCTCATTCCCTAATTACCATGATTGTAATATGATGTGAATGTCCCCTTTGTCCTCATGCATGCTGGATTTTTATGTAATTATTTTTTTTGTCCTTGTCATACATATTTGCCTTCACTTACCTCCCCAACATGGTCTCCTGGCCCTATATTCACCTCATGTAGTCACTTAACAATGTATTTTGTCAGCTCCATACTAGTGCTTTACCCTAAATACCCCCTAAAATGTTTATAAATGTGATTTGTGCTTTAAATTCAGGCAGAGTGCCAGAGGCTTTCTTTTTTAGGTCCCCAAATCATTTGGAACCCTCCCTCCCTCCAACTGCTAAGTCAGCTGATACCAATTCTCTATCTATCCTCAATCATCTATCTGCTGACTTTGCCAAACCCATACACACTATACCCATCTCTTTTGTGGTCAGATGTATGGATGAATTCCCCAAAGCATGTAGTGCAAGGGCCTGCCTGTATACTTTCAAATGGTACTGTTTCAAGTTTTTGTATACTATTATTATCTTGATAGGTAATAGCAGAATGTCCAAATGTCCTCAAATGTGTACAATGTGTATTTATATCTTTGTATTATGACACTTCTTACCTGTCCAGTGGGCTGTCAATAGTGTAAGTAAGGAGGGGCTGGCCAAAGTAATACACCTTATTTAGGCATTCATCTCTCAATAAAGTGGAGAGGGTTACGTGTCCAAGAGCTCCCCCCCCTAAAATGTTAGAAATGGCCCATGAGAGGGTGGGGGGGAAGGGGGAATTTGATAGGTGGACCTAACACCTTGGTCTTTCCAAACTTCCTAAAATAAATGTTATACTGATGTTGGCCAAGAATGTTTGTTTCTAATCTACTTTCCCTGTTTAGGTGCAAAATTATTATTTTTTTTCTTGTGGCTGTGGCCTCCCACTTTGCCCAGCAGTGGGACTTTCCAAACTGCGGAGGGGCAATTGATGGGAAACACGTCCACATCGTCCCACCACCCAACTCGGGGTCATACTATTATAATTATAAGGGGTTCAATAGTATTGTGATGTTGGCAGTGGTGTCGGCTACTTACAAGTTCCTGTATGTGGACGTGGGGAAGAATGGCCGGATGTCCGATGGTGGAATCATCGCCCAGACGGAGTTCTAGAGGCGTCTCCAGAATGGCAGCTTGGACTTGCCACCTCCAGAAGACAATGTGGAAGGACTCCCATTCGTCTTCATTGCTGATGAAGCGTTTGCGCTGGGGGACCATCTTATGCGGCCATTCCCGATGAGGACCCTCACCCCGGACCAGAGGGTTTTTAATTGCTGGCTGGCCAGAGCCAGAAGAGTGGTGGAGAACACGTTTGGAATCATGGCCAGCCGGTTCCGCCTATTTCTTACACCCATACACATGGCGGAGTACAAACTGAATCATATTATCCTGGCGTGCTGTGTTCTACACAACTATTTATGGCAAAATTCTGCCAACTATGCTGGCTCAGTTGGGCCTGACGCCGGAATTCATAATGAACCAACCCTGACGGCGCTTGAAAGTGCCCGTCCTGGCTTGCCCCCCCTGAGTGCCCGTGAGGTCCATCTAAGATACCTTGATTACTTTGCGGGTAGGGGGGCCATCAATATGCCAGACAATGTCTGAAACATTTTTAAAATAAAAAAAATCATTTGAACTACTAAAATCTTTGGTGACATTTACTGCTTGTGTTTCTTTTAACTGACCCTGACAGAAATGTGGTGAGTCCTGAAAATGGCGTGATTGTGTAACATTACAAAGCACTGTTGGGTGTTATTTACTAAAGGCCAAGATACTTTGCACTACAAGTGCACTTGAAACTGCACTTGTAGTGCAAAGTGGATTTGCCCTTAGGAAATAACCCCCATTGTCTCAGAAAACACCAATTTGAGCACAACATTTTTTTTGGAGCGTTCAAACAATAATCCACACATTCTTGAGTATCAATCTTTTTAATATAAGAACAATCACATGTGCATTTATAAAAGGTTTTTAAAACAAACTAACATGTTTGTTGTATAACAATTTTTGGGATCACATTACTAAAAGTAGAAATGTCCATTAAAGATAAAACAGGCATGTTTAAAACCAACAAGAAAGACACAAATCTGGAACTTACAAAGTTGAAATTTTCAAGAAATTGAAGGCAATATCAGACATGAGTATTTATAAACTGTGTTTGATATTGCATTCAGATGGGGTGAAGTCACCCCTGGAAAAGCCAAATTTTGAAGATGCACACAAGTTGGTGAATGTCAACATGTGCTAGCTGCCATCACGGGGGATCAAGGGACGTGTTTTGGGGGTGCAACCCCTTCCTCCCATCTACTTTGTTATTGAGGAAGGGGTTGCATCCCCAAAACACGCCCATTGATCTCCCGTGATGGCAGATAGCACATGTTGACACACTGTGTGCATCATCAAAATTTGGCTTTTCGAGAATATGTCAAAAAATGTTAGAAATTTTTAGAGCCCAAAAAGCACAAAAAGGGAAGGGATTTGGAGGGGTTTTAAACTCTCCCTAAAAGATCAATGATGTTCTTCATTTTTTTTGAACAACATTGATTGTTTTTCTGGATGTTTTCCAAGTCCCTATTACACCCCATGATCTCCCCGATCAGGATCTGTGCACTTTCAGAGGTGAAATGATCTGGATCCACAACATCATGATCACCTAAAAAGATAGAAACAAAAACACACCATGTATTATAAATATGCCGCCATCCATCTCTTACCTGAGCCTGTGGTCGCAGACACTCACCTGTTGTGGTGACAATTTCCACCACATCTCCTTCCTCCTCCTCCTCCTGTTGTCTTTGGTGGGTCTTCACTTCTTCCTGAGGTGGGGGTCTGTTGTCACCTCGGATGAGGGGTGTCCTCCGAGTCTTTTATCCCCTATTTAAAAAAAATAGGTATACTTAGCACACAGATATTTGATGGCCGAAATAGGAATATGAAACATTGCTTGGAAGTGGGGTACAATTGTCTATTTTGGCAGAGTTCCAAGATTAAGAAATTTTTTTGTCCTTTGTCAAGCTTGAATACTTACCTGTTTTTTACAAGCTTCACAGATGGAGTTACCCCTATAGTATCTACTGGAGAACCTGTGTGGGACCCCCTAATAAAAAGGATGTTCTTGTGTCCCACACTAGTGCTCTAGGGTCCAGATGTGAAAACTGCTGCTGAGTGTCCTCTCCTTACACAGAATCTAGTTTGCATTTCATTCTAGTTACAAACCCATCTACACAACCAAATTATTTTAAGAGAAGTAGGCCATAAAAAATCTATTCAAATGCATATGGCCAAAAAAATGGTGTTTTCTAGGCCGAACGAACAATGTTTCATACGAACGATTTATGTGGCCATGAACATGAAAGTTGCCATTTTAAACTGTACAACAGTTAAGAAAAGCACATGAAGCAGCACGAATATAATAAAAATAAAGAATAGGAACACAGCACAACTACTTACTTTTTTGCAGCACTCTCCTGATCCTTCTGTATTTCAGGTCCAACCACGGCTTCCTGAGCTGATCTTTCGATCGTCGTACCCCGAAATTCCGGTGCAGACTCTTGACTACTTTCGCCATGATCTTGGCCTTTCTGACATTGGGGTTGGGGTAAGGTCCATACTTCCCGTCATAGTCAGTCCTCTTCAGGATGTCGACCATCTCCAACTTCTCCCCCACTGCGCCAAATGAGAAGGGGCGGGGAATAGACTAGAAAGAACGTCAGGGGCGGGCGGAGTTTCACGCATGCGCAGTGTATATAAAGTGTAACACGCGTGCGTAGTACGTATGATCTGTGAGCGGAGGAAGGAGTATCGGAGGTGCCGATCGTGATAACGAAGGTAAGATCTAAACTTGGGCCTATACTGCTTCTAGATTGAGGCCTATATTGTAACAAGATTAGGAGAGTTTCGCCTGACATTAGGGTTTGTCTTGTGTTGTGTCTTGCAGATAAAATGGATGGCTTCAATGACCACAACTTCCTCCCCCTGTTCATAGATAAATACAGGGAGCTGCCCTGTCTGTGGCAGATCAAACACCCGCATTATAATCATAAACAAAAGAGGCAGACAGCGCTGGAGAAACTGCTGGAGTTGGTGAAGCCGGTGGTCCCCACGGCAACCATCCCCTATTTAAAAGCCAAAATTGGTGGCCTGAGGAGCATTTATCTTAGGGAGCGCAAGAAGGTCACAGATTCCCAGAGATCTGGAGCTGCAGCAGATGACGTTTATGTCCCCAGGCTGTGGTACTATGAGAGACTGCGATTTCTGTCAGACCAGACTGGAGTCAGGGAATCCCTCTCAACCCTTCCTTCCACTCTTCCACCCGAGCTGAGGCTTCCGATGTCCAACCTGGGACTTCCAGCCAGGAAGAAGTGGAGGAGCCCAGCTGGAGCCAGGTATAGCATTGTTCTACAGATTTCTGGTCAATAAATAAATGATGTTTACTAGATGTTATTATTGATCACTAATTGCTGATTTAATAAAGTGTTTTAGATATCAATAGACATTAGTGGGACAAGAATGAAAAATGCTGGGCTCAGAATGATAATCTGTTATATTTGTTAACATTCAATTTGCAACAACCATGAGGTGAAAATTGTGTGTGATTGATGAATAAAAAACTAAAACTATGTCCCTTTTTCATACAGAGGAAGACCTCAGCCAAGACGAGGCTGTGGAATGTGGCACACAGGAGGAGGCTGTGGAATGTGGCAGTCAGGAGGAGGTGGGGGTTAGTGGTAGCCAGGAGGAGGCGGGGCTAAGTGGCAGCCAGGAGAAGCCTGGGCCCAGTAGGAGCCTGACAGAATCGCAGCTCCCTCCCCTCCGCCTTCCAAACAAAAGACCCAGGAAGGGGAGTCACGTGCAGGATTCAGCACTCAGGCTGATTCACGAGGCTTCTGCGTCCCTCAGAGCCACCCCCACTCCTGAAAAGGGCCTTTGCCTCCATGGCTGCCACCAAACTGCAGGGCATGCAGGAGGGTCAATGCCTCCTGTGTGAAGACTTTCTTTATAAAGTCTTAACTAAGGGGGTGAGGGGGCAAAATCACACCCAATACCCACCTGAGTGAGTTGGACCATCCTCCTCCTCCTCCTCCTGCCACAACTCCACCACCACAGCCACAGCGTGGAAGGAAGCGTGGAAGGAAGACCAGAGAGTGATGACCTGGGTTCAGTCTGGTCTGACAAAAGATGCAGGCTCTTGTATGACCACAGCCTGGGGACATACATGTCATCTGCTGCTTTCATGATCTCTGGGACTTCTGGACCAGACTGCATTCCCTTAGATATGGACTCCTTAGACCACCAACTTTGCCATGAAATAATTGATGTCTGCCCTGGGGGCCAAAGGCTTCACCAATTTCTACTGTTTCTCCAGCGTTGCCTCCCTCATTGTTTGGTTTGGATCCCTTAATAAAGGAATTTTCGTTTCAATTATACTCGCCTATGTGTGTTTTCCTTCAAAAAGGACAGTTTGTTTGTGAGGAGGCAGGTACATCTCAAAAATACAATGTGAAATTAACAAGAGACACCAACAACAACCAATCTCCTTGAGATTAAAGATTAAATAATACCAGATAATAATGGTGTTGTGGTAACTTGACACACAAAACACACACAAAAATATTCAGGATCTAAAATAAAAAAAATAAAAATTAACAACAAGATCAGGCTTGAAAACAATACAAACCAAAAAAAAAATATATATATATATATATATTTTTTTTTTTTCCGATGTGACAAATCTAAATATATTGATGAAATCACGATAAATAATAAAGAAAGGAGTTTGTGAGAAGTCTGTGTGAATATGAGCAGCAAAAATACTTCATTCTTCTAGCATTATAAAGAAGAACAGAGTGCGCTGTATTAAACAATTTTAAACATTGCTGCCTGACGAAAGTGCTATATCCATTCCAAACGCTAATTTTACCAGACCGAGCTGTTCCGTCTCGGAATTTCTTCTGAGCATGCGTGGCACTTTGTGCTTCGAAAGTGGCCACACACGGTCGGAATTGATGCGATCTGATTTTGTTGTCGGAAAATTTTATAGCCTGCTCCCAAACTTTCCGATGGAAAATGTCCAATGAAGCCCACACACGGTCGGAATTTCGGACGACAAGCTCCGATCGCACATTTTCCTTCAGGGAATCCGACCATGTGTACGGGGCATTAGAGTTGAGTGATAAAACATTTTCAATCACTTTTAAGTGAAGAATTTCAGATTATACTGTATTTTTAATATTCAAAAGGGTTAAATTACAACTCTGTTCTAAGCGAACAGGGCATGCTTTGGGGCCCCCAACCTTTAGAAGCTTGCCTGGCATAAATTAAAGAGCAGCAACAAAGAAAAAAAAAACAGTAAACAATTTAGGAATATACTTTATAGTGTTAATTAAACAAATAGGACACATATGACAGCTTTATTATTTCCTCATTATGAAAGAAATTAGCTAAGTACTATTTATATCTAAACTAATACCATACTGTAATCCCAGAAAAATTAAAAAAAATCAAAAACCCTTTATGTGAGAAAAAAAAAATAATACATAGGGTCCTATTTACTGTATAATGGAGAGTGAATATCACTATACGACCTGCTGTATTTCTGAATATAACTTATTATGAAAACGCAGGCTGCGTTTTGAAGCCTGCAGATAGAACAATAATTGGAGGAGAAGCTTACCACATAACTGTGATAGGTCATGTGACCAGGCAATCACCCCAGCCTTTTTTGTTATTTTTACTTATATATTTTAATAGAAACCTGAGTCTTGAAGCCTGCAGTGCGCAAAGCACATTTGTAAAGCACACTATTGGCTTTATTATTGTATTATGTTTTTTTTTTTTTTTTAAAGCAACGATGTGACTTCAGTATGGCTAAACCGCTGCTTTTTTCAATGGGCCCCTTGTTTTTATGTTTTTGCTGATGGGGTTTTCAAGCCTCTGAGGCCTCATTCAAACTGATGAAGACACATACATCTTTAACTCGCATAGAATATTTTGGGCTTGTTCACACCATGTGCAGAAATGTGTGTTTTCTTAATGTAGGTCTCTGCCAGGACCCCAAGAAAAAACTATTTTGTATGTGCCCTGTTTACAGCATAAAGTTCTTTGCAAGGGCACAAAGAAAACAATTGTAAAATGTATTAAAAACACAAGTGCACTCATAAAAATATAGGATGGGAGGCAGGAAACTTGGATGACAGCTCTGCTGAACCTCTCTGTGTGCGCAGTAACAGTCTGAACACTAAAGCCTCGTACACACGATCGGATTGTTGGCCATCAAAACTGTGGACTTTTGTCCGAAGGACGGTGTCATAAACTTGTCTTGCATACAGACGGCCACACAATTGTTGGCCAACAATCATGAACGTAGTGACGTACTACATGGTTTTTCAGCTCTTTAGTGCCACCCTTTGGGCTCCTTCTGCTAATTTTGTGTTAGTAGAAATTTGGTGAGTGTTTTGCGCTTGTTGAAATTCGTTAAAAATACGAATTCGGAACAAAACAAATTGCACATGTCTACTAAGCGTTAATGTTACACATGGGAACAGAAGCCACGCTTCATCATAAAGCAGAGATGCAAAATCTTTTTGGCGGTTTGATTTGGATCAAGTAGTTTGTATTCAGCATGCTCCCAGCTTCAAAAACACAGAAAAAACTGTTAGTTACATTTATTTATAATATAACAAGATATAAAACAAATCTGCCATTAAAAGCTATATTAGAAGCTTTTGTTTAGAGTTACTGAAGTTCACCTTATAAAGGTAATTAAGTTTGAAGCTAAACAATTTTGAAAAAAAAAACAATATTTTTAACTTTTTGCTGATGTAGCAATGTGGACTACAATTGCTATGATGAAAATGCATTCCCTGCCCCGTCTGTATGTCGTATTTTGCCTCTGGTGCCCAGCGTTACTGGACTGACATCATATTCGTGAGCCCAACCAAAGGGATTGTGGGACTAGTAGTTCCATCAAATGGCTGTTTGCCTGCATGACTGTACACCCGGACTACATATCCCAGGGATCCTTGCTACCACCAGGGAGATTGCTGGAAAGATCTATAAAGAAGACCAGAGATCGGCCCCACGCTCTTATCCTCCTGGGCCTCGTGTGCAATGGATCTCACCGTGCAGGGAGAGTGAGGTCGCGGCCTACCACACGGTCCACAGTCATCCAACCTGGCCGAGAGGGGGTCCAGCGTTGCCTGCTGTTCATCGGACATCTGACCAGCACCACCTCTACAGTGCAGCAACCCACGCTTCGTGCTCAGCAACGGGTGATCATCACAAGCGGGTCGGCAGCCAGGACGTCCATCTGGGATTCGCTAGCTGGAAGACATCGAATGGGTCTGGTCATTTGTGAGAGGGCCACTGCCCATCTTTTCGAACCTTTCCTTTGTTGTTTCACTGGGACACTGTGCACAGACAGCTTTACTTTGGGAACACTTCATTGCACCTTTATTTGAACACATACGTACATAAGCATCTTTAGTTTCATTCATCACCAGATATACTACCACTCTTTTACTATACTTTATTGGATACAATTAATGAGCTCTGACTGCCGGTGTAGACCATCAGATCTGTAATGGGGACAGGACATTCTGTCATTGCTACTTAAAGGGCCCTCATACCATCCATGTTTAGCTTCATCTCTCATTAGGATCAAAGGTTAAACAGGCCGGCCTGGATTTCTCTTTCTAGAAGTATTGTCAGAATTGATACTTAAATCAGCAACTTATAGCGGGACTGCGGTATTGCTGCAGACAATTCAGACACCTAACTGACACTTTTGACACTTTTTGGGTACCAGTGATACTAATACAATGATCAGTGCTAAAAAATACACACGCTGTTACTGTATTAATGACACTGGCTGGGAAGGGGGTTAACATCAGGGGCGATCAAAGGGTTAAATGTGTGCCTACAAGTGATTACTAACTGTGGGGGATGTGCTATGATTAGGGGAAAGTAAAGATCAGTGTTCCTGCTTAGCAGACCTGAATGATCGGCCGGTCCCGGCAGACGCAATGTCCAATTACAGCGGGAGCGGGTTGCCAGCGGTGCACGTGCATGCCCCAGACCTGGAAGTGCCAGATCACGTACTAGGTACGTGATCTGGCGCAGAGCGTCCGCCTTGCCGCAGTAAATCTACGATGGGCGGTCCGCAACTGGTTAAAGAGTAAATATAGTCCATTTTTTTAGATTGTGGATAGAATAGGGAAGGATTAGAATGCCTGTCAAGTTGTTACTACCTGTCTGCTCACTAGGTAGATTCACCTTCTCTAATTGTTTTGGTTACAAATGTTACCAAGACATAAAGTGATGGGAAATCAAAACTTTTACAGTTGTAATCTTCCAATAGGGACACCTTTTCTGGTGACATCTGTCAACAGGAGAATTCCTATACTTTGTATAGATTTCCTTTCACTTATTGTTGCATCTTCGGGAGATGAAGTGAAGGAAAAAGGACAAAGACATATAAAAAAATCAACTGAGATGGATTTCAACCTTCCCTGCTAGATCTAAAACTTGGAAAAAAAAGTTTTGGCTATACATACGGGGATACCACATATGTGGGACTTTTTGGGAGCCTAGTCGCATACGGGGCCCTGAAAACCTTCAGGATTTTTAAGGTCGTAAATTTTTGATTTCACTCCTCACTACCTATCACAGTTTTGAAGGCCATAAAATGCCCACATGGCACAACCCCCCCCCCATGACCCCATTTTGGAAAGTAGACACCCCAAGCTATTTGCTGAGAGGCATGTTGAGTCCATGGAATATTTTATATTTTGCCACAAGTTGCGGGAAAATTACAAACTTTTTTTTTTTTTGCACAAAGTTGTCACTAAATGATATATTGCTCAAACCTGCCATGGGCATATGTGGAATTACACCCCAAAATACATTCTGCTGCTTCTCCTGAGTATGGGGATACCACATGTGTGGGACTTTTTAGGAGCCTAGCCGCATATGGGGCCCCGAAATCTAAGCACCGCTTTCAGGATTTCTAAGGTCGTAAATTTTTGATTTCACTCCTCACTACCTAGCACAGTTTTGAAGGCCATAAAATGCCCAAATGGCACCCCCCCCCCCCAAATGACCCCATTTTGGAAAGTAGACACCCCAAGCTATTTGCTGAGAGGCATGGTGAGTATTTTGCAGCTCTCATTTGTTTTTGAAAATGAAGAAAGAAAAGAAAAATGTATTTTTTTTTCTTTTTTCAATTTTCAAAACTTTGTGACAAAAAGCAAGGCCTGCAAAATACTCACCATACCTCTCAGCAAATAGCTTGGAGTGTCTACCTTCCAAAATGATGTCATTTGGGGGGGTTTGTGCCATCTGGGCATTCCATGGCCTCTGAAACTGTGATAGGCAGTGAGGAGTGAAATAAAAAATTTACACCCTTAGAAACCCTGAAGGTGGTGCTTGGTTTTCGGGGTCCTGTACACGGCTAGGCTTCCAAAAAGTCTTACACATGTGGTATCCCTGTACTCAGGAGAAGCAACAGAATGTATTTTGGGGTGTAAATTTCACATATGCCCATGGCATGTTTGAGCAATATATCATTTAGTGACAACTTTGTGCAAAAAAAAAAAATGTGTCTTTTTTTCCTGCAACTTATGTCACAATATAAAATATTCCATGGACTCGACATGTCTCTCAGCAAATATCTTGGGGTGTCTACTTTCCAAAATGGGGTAATTTGGGGGGGGGGGGGTTGAACTGTCCTGGCATTTTATGCACAACATTTAGAAGCTTATGTCACACATCACCCACTCTTCTAAGCACTTGAAGACAAAGCCCTTTCTGACACTTTTTGTTTATATGAAAAAATATTTTTTTTTTTTTTGCAAGAAAATTACTTTGAACCCCCAAACATTATATATTTTTTTAAAGCATAGGCCCTACAGATTAAAATGGTGGGTGTTTCATTTTTTTTCACACTATTTCAAACGCATTTTTTGGGGAAAAAAACAAATTTTTTTAAATTTTAATGCACTAAAATACACTATATTGCCCAAATTTTTGATGAAATAAAAAAAATGATCTTAGGCCAAGTACATGGATACCAAACACGACATGCTTTAAAATTGCGCACAAATGTGCAGTGGTGACAAACTACATACATTTTTAAAAGCCTTTAAAATCCTTTACAGATTACCACTTTAGATTTACAGAGGAGGTCTACTGCTAAAATTACTGCCCTCGATCTGACCTTCGCAGTGATACCTCACATGCATGGTGCAATTGCTGTTTACATTTGATGCCAGATCGACGCTTGCGTTCTCCTTTGCGCAAGAGCAAGGGGGGACACTGGTGCTTTTTTCTCTTTCTTTCTTTTTTTTTTGCTTTTTTATCTTATTTTTAAACTGTTGC
Source organism: Lithobates clamitans (assembly GCA_037952925.1). Taxonomy (NCBI): domain Eukaryota; kingdom Metazoa; phylum Chordata; class Amphibia; order Anura; family Ranidae; genus Lithobates; species Lithobates clamitans. Next base: position 6,581,775 of record JBBGZY010000458.1, read on the forward strand.
TTTCTTTTTTTTTTTTGATCATTTTTATTGTTATCTCAGGGAATGTAAATATCCCCTATGATAGCAATAGGTAGTGACAGGTACTCTTTTTTGAAAAAATCTCTCCTCTGCCCTCAAAGTATCTGACCACACCAAGATCGGTGTGATAAAATGCTTTCCCAATTTCAGAATGGCGCTGTTTACATCCGGCGAAATCTAAGTCATGAAATGCTCGTAGTTCCCGGTTTCTTAGGCCATAGAGATGATTGGAGCCATTCTGGTTTCTGATCAGCTCTATTGTCAGCTGGCCGAATTATCGGCTGCATTCTCGGGTTCCCTATTGGGACAGGAGAGCCAGAGAAAACCATGGAAGACGGTGGGAGGGGGGGACATTCCCTCCCACTGCTTGTGAAAGCAGTCTAGAGGCTAATTAGCTGCTAAGATTGCTTTTACATGAAAGCCGACCGCTGGCTGAAAAGAATGATACCAAGATGATACCTAAACCTGCAGGCATCATTTTGGTATAACCACTCAAAGTCCAGCAACATACCAGTACGTTGCTGGTCCTTGTTGGGCATATATTGTAATCTTATTTTTCATGCAGCCTGTGGGCTGAACGAAAAAAAGAGATTGATCGGTGGGTATGCCCACCATTAGAATACCTCCCTTCATCCACCCACTTCTAATGATGGGCATACATGCACCATTTATATATGCCGAAGCATGGGGGCATCCGCCCCAAAAGTTAGGAGCAAATTGCTCCTCCGCCCCTGCTTCCCCCATGCTTCGGCATATAAGCTCTATTTTTTAACTGTGGTGGTGAAATCACCTCTGACAGTGCTGGAGTCACGGCTTTATGTATCGTGGGAGCAAACGCTGTTGCTGTCAAGATAAATAAATCTGCGCTGCAACCGAATGGCGTACCTGCTAAGCAAATGATGGTTAACAATAAAACAAAGTAGCATTACAGTATAACAGTAAGACTTACCATACCTGCAAAGCAAATACAAAAAAAAAATAGTAAAAAATAAAACATTTTTTAACGTAACCTGTGCCTAAAATATATATGCCGAAGCATGGGGGCATCCACCCGCAAAAGGTAGGAGCAAATCGCTCCTCCGCCCCTGCTGCACCCATGTTTCGGCATATATGCTCTTTTTTTTAACTGTGGTGGTGAAATCACCTCCGACAGCGATGGGGTCACGGCTTTATGTATTGTGGGAGCAAACGCTGTTGCTGTCAAGATAAATAAATCCACGCTGCAGCTGTATGGCGTACCTGAACCCACAAAAATGGTTAACAATAAAACACAGTAAACAGTAAAGTATAAAAAAATTACATACCTGAAAAGCAAACATGATAAAACATAATAACAATAAAACATTGCAGAATAGAATACAGTAAAAAAGAGTAGAACAATAGAGAGAGAATAGAGAGAGAGAACAATACAATGACAACTATTTTTGTTTTTTTATTTCATATTTTTTAGTGTTTTTTTTTTTTTTGCACTTTTTTTTGTAACTGTAACTTTTGTAACTGTAACCGGTTCCAGGTTCAGGTCTCTCAAAATGCGATGGCATCTAGGGAGACCTTGTGAAAGTGTGCCTAGTCTGTGCAATGCTGTACCCTACGCTAAAACTCAACTAGTGTGTGGTAGCGCTCAAAACATTCACCAATGCAAAGACCAGGATTGTCAGGACAAGAGGGACAATAATAGCGGGTGTCACGCCTATATCCCCGCTTTCTACAGACACAACATTTTCTTTGGGGGGCTCGTTGGGTAGGGGTACTCGGGAGGACATAAGGAAAATGCCTTTCATGCAGCCGGCTTACTGCATTTGGTTGGGGAAGGTGAGATGGAGAACTGTCTGGAAACAGAAGGGCTATGACGTTCTCTTCCTGGAATTTAAGGAAGGATTCAGTCCGTCCTGAAGCTCTGTATAACACATGAGCATTCAGCAAAGCCAATTGAAATAAGTATATAGACACTTTTTTATACCAGCATCTGGCCTTATGGGCAACAAGGTACGGCACCAACAACTGGTTGTTGAGGTCCACCCCTCCCATATTTTGGTTATATTCGTGGACACAGAGGGGTTTCTCCACAACACCAGTCGCCGTAGTAATTTGGACAGTTGTGTCTGCATGAAGGGAGGTAAGAACGAAAACATTCTTATTATCCCTCCACTTCATAGCGAGCAAGTTATTACACTTCAAGCAGGCTCTCTCCCCCAGCCTATGATGGGAATCTACAAGCCGCTGGGGAAAGCCTCAGTGATTAGATCGCATGGTGCCACATGCTCCAATCTGATGGTCAAACAAGGGACTAAAAAGTGGCACGCTCGTGTAATAATTGTCCACGTACAAGTGGTACCCCTTTCCGAATAAGGGTGACACCAAGTCCCACACAATCTTGCCAGCGCTTCCTATGTAGTCAGGGCAGTTTGTCGGCTCTACGTGCCTATCTCTTCCCTCGTAAACCATAACACTACATGTATAGCCTGTGGCCCTGTCACAGAGCTTATACATCTTGACCCCGTATCTGACACGCTTGCTGGAAAGGTACTGTTTGAATGACAAGTGGCCAGAAAACGTAATCAGGGACACATCAACGCAGACAACTTGATGGGGAGTAAACAAGTCTCCAAAAGGTTGGTTGAAGTGGTTTACAAGGGGCCGAATTTTGTAGAGCCGATCGTATCCAGGGTCTCCACGTGGACGACAGAGTTCATTGTTGTTGAAGTGCATGAACCGCAAAATCTGCTCGTATCGTGCCCTGGCAATGGATGCAGAGAACAAGGGCATATGGTGAATTGGGTCAGTCGACTAATATGACCGCAACTCACTCTTTTTGGTTATGCCCATGAGGAGGGATAGGCCCAGAAAGATCTTAAATTCAGAAACCGTAATTGGTTTCCAGTCTCTGGCAAGGGAGGATTGGGGAATAGTGGCAATGTGTTGACTAGTGTACAAATTGCTTTGGTCCACAATAGATCTATAGAGATCTTTGGTGAAAAACAGCGAATAAAAATCAAGTGACGTAAAAGCAACTGTTTCCACCTGAATGCCGGGTTGGCCAGTGAATGGGGGAAGTACGGGTGCTGCGGAAGTGGTGGGTTCCCAATTAGGATTGGCGAATGCAGCAGGAAGGGCACTATGGACACGATGGACCTGTGTTTGTCTTCTTGGTGGCAGCAGGACACTAATTGTGCTTGCCACCTCGCCAGCTTGAACTGTACTTATGGGACTCGCCACGTCACCAAGTGTTACTGCAGTGCTGGATGTACGACCAGGGTGTACTAGGCCGCTGGTGCTTGCCAGTTCACCAGAAGGAATAGCAGCGCTAGTACTTCTTTGCTCTATACGAGAGCCCTGCGGTTCTTGCACCTCAACAGCAGAAAAAGATTGGGGTCTGGTACGCCTGACCTTGGCAGGGACCACAACTCCGTCGTCAGAGCTATCTGTCATGGATCCGCTGCTGTCTACAGGTTCGTATCCTGAGCCTGAATCTGACAGATGAGTGACTTCCTCTTCACTGTCTGTCATGCTCAGAAATGTGTAGGCTTCTTCACTACTGTACCTTCGATTTGCCATTTTGGGCTCTAAATTTAGTGGTACAGTAGTGAGACTCACAGGTAAAATAGCTCCTGACTGTTAGCGACTGTATCAAAACGCTACCATAAAAACTGTTAGCTATTGCAGGGATCGGGCCTGACTCTGCGAATGCTGCAGTTATGTGCTTAGTGTTTTGTAAGTGACAGTGATCGATCGATACTGCAATTGGGTGGGCTGGGTTGAGCGGAGGGGCAAAACGCAGGTGCTAGCAGGTATTTGGGCTGATCCCCCTAACTCTGCGTTTTTGGGAACCCCAAACTGCTGGGGACGCTAGTATAGATCTGATCGGATCAGATATTGATCCGTTCAGATACTATACCACTAAGGGAGGTGTATGCTGCGTGCGTGCGTGGGTGTTAGTGGTACTGGTACTATCCTGATGCTGCCTGGGGCAACGCAGACCATATCTGATCCTAAAACCTAACTTATATCACCCGCCGGGCGATCAGGGGGTTAAACCTTTATTAGGTAATAAACGGCGGGTGCCCTGACACTATAAAAAACTAACTAACTAACCAGCGTCACCCGTAACAGTTATACGGTGATCACTGGTGAAAGGGTTAACTAGGGGGCAATCAGGGGGTTAAAACCTTTACTAGGTAGTATATGGAGGTACCTGACATAATAAACACCTGACGACGAACCTAAATACTTACCTGCCTAACTAACGTCACCTGTGACACTAATACAGCGATCAGATAAACTATTGCTTAGTGACACTGGCGATGGGGGGTGATCAAGGGGTTAAAACTTTATTAGGGGGGGTTAGGGGGGTACCCTAGACCTAAATGGGCCTACCACTAACTGCCCTACCACTTATAACTGTCACAAATGACCCCAATGCAATAATCAGTGAAAAAAAACAATTGGACCCCCCGCCCACAGGCAGTCGGGGACGTACAGGTAAGCCCTTATGCCTGCCCGGGCCATTGTGCCGATGTACATTGGCGCGCGGCGGTCGGCAACTGGTTAAAGCATGTTATACAGTATAGTGCTTGTGCTGTGTCATTTGGCCCACTGTAACACCTAAAAAACCTGACTGATCCTGCCAGTTTCTACCCTCCTGTAAAGCTAATCCCTGACACTGTGGTCAGTTAATGTGCCTCCGTCATCCGCAGCCCTGCTCTTTGTCTCCTCTGTCCTCCTCCCCCTCCCCTTCCTGTCTGTGAGCTCCGTGTCCATGCCTGATCCCTCGGCTTCTGCTGCTCACATTAGAGTACAATTTATATTATCCAGTTGGTTGATAAATCTAATGTCCTAATGCCCCCCTGTGGCGCTTCATAAAAAATGCAGCTATATACCTTGTTTTCAGAGCGCAGATCTGCGATCATGTGACCTGCCCTCTTTCTCCTCTCTCGCATGACAGCTGCAGCGGGTGGGGCCGCCTCCCTCCCCCCCCCCCTCCTAAATGATGTCAGCAGGGATCCTCGACCCCACCCGCTGCAGCTGTCAGAGAGAAGAGAAAGACAGCGGGTCACATGATCGCAGATCTGCGCTCTATAAACAAGGTATATAGCTGCATTTTTAATCAAGCACAGTCGCAGAGGGACATTAGATTCATCATCCAAGAAGATAATGTAAATTGTACCCTGTGGCTTAAAAAACACTTTAAAGCTGAACTCCAGGCAAACAGCTTAAACAGATGGCTGAGATTTACACAGTTCCACCACACAGCATGGTCCTGTCTGCAATTTAGTAACACAGGTCTTATCCCTCCCCAATCTGTGACTAGACAGTGAAAAGAGAAGCAGCAAAATGATGAGCTAATTTCTCTGTGGCTCTGCTCTCTCCTCCTAATAGCTTGTTTGCACTGCAGCACAACTTATGTGGTCTGTGTGCTTTTTCTCTATTGCCCAATCTTGGCTCTGTTGAAAGGGGACTTCGAGAGGCTGATATCAGTCAACTTGAAGTACTTTCATGGCTTGTGTAACAGGATGGGTTATTAGCCAAATTAACAACAGAAAATAACTGCAACTTATAATTTACTAAAGAGGCAGAAAGTTACAATCAATAATGCAAAACAGGTTTAGAATGACAAACAGCATGAATGCACTGCAGAAAAATGGAAAAGCATATTATGAAAGATTCACAAACATGGACTCTCAGCGATGAATCTGTAGCTCAGTCAGGGCATAGCAACATCTTTATAGCAGCAAAGAGTACAGAACATAAACTATTACTATTACTTGCTTATTCACAAAAATCTCTTGCAGTGAAGTGGAGGGTAATTATGGTAACACAGGCAAACAGCTGGAGGAATCCAGAGCTTGAGGAACTGGGTGGGCAACCCTACTTGGAACTGTAGTACTCTGGTAGGAAATGTGAAAGTGCTCCTCACAGTATGTCACGTACCTGATAGGAGACTGAAATGACGTGGTTGGCCCCCCTTGTGTCACTGGCCCTAACACCACTGGTAGGTAAACAGATAGTGCTGAGGGACCGGAGCAATGCAAGTGCTGGTAGATGTTGTTGTCAGAACCTTGGGCTGGAAATGCAGGTTGAGAAGATGCGACAGAACATCTGGCAGGAACCACAGCACAATGAGAAGAACCAGCTGAGCTTTAAGAGATACTCTGATTGTACTGCAGGTTCAGAAGGCGGGGTTCTTAGTACTCCCATTCAACCTATGACAGAAACAAAGATTAGTGGAGCTGATGCTAGATGCAGCCAGAGCAGAGACCCGGTAATAGAATGGAGCCAAATCAGAGACAGAAGCATAGTCACATAGGTAGCCAGGGTCAGCAAAAAGTGGGCAGTGAGGTACGGAATCATGAGCCGAATCGAAGTCATGGACAGAGCCGAGGTCAGGAACTGGTAAGCAATGGTACAAGTAGATTCCAATATCAGGTCAGGGACGAACTGGGTCAGTAGCAGGAATCATATACAGGGTACAATCAGAGCACAGGACACAGCTGAAGACCAATCAGCCCTGACATTGGGTTAGGACATGCCTTATATAGGCCATGTGGCACCAACATTGACTGTGAATGTGCACCCACGTCTGTGCGTAAGGCTACACACAATTCTTCATGCATGTGCACACCTGACTGTGATTTTATATGCAGCACCTGCACATGTCTCTGACCCAGCCGGCTCACAGGAATTCCCCAATACATTCATATCTGTCTGGATATCAGTACATACAGTATTTCTCCCTTCCATTGCACAATATTTCTAATAGGGTTTTAAGGATGCTGACAAAACCATCATGTTAAAGTCATAGGATAGATATGGGATTACACCTTTGACATAGTTATCTTTATAGTTCTTATAATTATAATTCTTATAAACAAAGACATTATGGAACTGGCTGTGACTTTTTGCTGACTGCAAGTGTTCTTCTAACTCAGTAAATACTAAACAGAAAACACATTCAAAATTCTTTGGGTGGAAAAAGCCCTGGGCCCCATGGAAGCCAACCAAGTCATGCTGGAAATGTAAAAATATTATGCCTGATATGAGTACATACTGTAATGATGCTAACATTCTAAACATTGACCTTATTTTAAAGGGAACCTGTGAATAATGTAAGAATTATGGGAGTTTAGAGGTGTATGCTGAACTTCACAGAACAAAATGAATCAAAGTTTTCATTACTGCTGGAAATTTAAAGTGTAACTATGGCAAGGCTATTGCCATTCAAGTGACATATTCTTAAAAAGCAGTAAATGAGCTTCAAAATAAGCTCGCACTGACCTTTGTAGCTGCAGGTACTGTGGAGGTATTCATCCTCAAAATTTACAACAGGAAGACTTCCACTTTCAGCCACTTAGTTCATTATATCCCTCCTAGCAGTAGCTTGGCAGCCCTCCAGCCTTCCAATCTCTAATGTAAACACAGAACAGATGCTGTGGAAGGTAAAGAGCAGAGTACTAAGACCCATCTCGATTGACTTCAGTAATTTTGATGGGAAATTTGAAGATGAAATGTTTCACGGTGCCTGCAGCTACGAAGGTTAGCGAGGACTTAAAACTTATTTACTGTTTATTACGAATATGCACAGTATACAGTGTAATCCATAATCTGCCCACATATTTTGTGGCCATGTCTGCCATTTATGAGTAAAGAAGTTCCTTAGGTATACTGTGTGTGTGGACAAATATTTTCTTCTTAAGTTTAGGGAAATATTGGACAGATAAACAGATCTTTAGCCTAACATAATTAAAAACTGGACAGTGCAAAATCTGGTGCAGCTGTGCATGCTAACTTGACAAAAAAACCGTAAGCTTATTAGTTTCAATCCAATGCTGCACACGATTTTGCACTCTCCAGTTTCAGTAAATCAAACATTGTATTTGCCATTATTCAAGATAACAATAAAAACAACACAGAGAAATAGTATAATTTGTGACTTATCTGTAAAATCCTTTTCTTGGAGTATAGTACAGGGTACACAACTTTAGTTATAACTTTTAGACCCCTTTCACACTGGGGCATTTTTCAGGCGCTTTTAGGCTAAAAATAGCCTGTAAAGTGCCTGAAAAACACCTCCCCTGCAGCCCCAGTGTGAGAGCCTGAGTGCTTTCACACTGGGGCGGTGCGCTTGCAGGACGTTAGAAAAAGTCCTGCAAGCAGCATCTTTCCGGCGGTGCGGGAGTGATGAATCCACCTCCCCTGCCCCGGCACTTTGCGGGCGCTATTAACCCTTTATTGGGCCGCTAGCTGGGGTTAAAAGCACCCTACCAGCGAGCAAAAAGTGACGCTATTACATTGGTAAAGCACCGCCAAAATTAGCTGCGCTTTACCGATAACGCCCCCCACCCCAGTGTGAAAGTACTCTTAGTCATGGGTTCAAGTAAATGAACACTGGAGAACAAAGTTGTTAGGACAGCTCCATATGACCCCCCTCCCCTCTTCCAGCAAGCCTCAGTTTTGTACCAAGCAGGAGGGAGATCACAAAGAACAGAGGGCCGGGACCTCTGTCCTGTACTGTACTCTAAGAAAGGATTTTACAGGCAAGTCAAAATCCTATTTTCCTAATCATACAGTAAAGTATGCAGGACTTTAGCCATAATCATGGGATGTCCAAAAGCTGTACAACTGAGGGATGAGCAACACAGCAGATAACTGCTAATAAGCCCAAAGAACAATGGGAAAAAAGGGCTGAAAATACTCATGGACCAATGGCAGACAGAGGAGAATTAGAATATATGTTGTTTAACAGTATAATGTTGCAGTGAATCTTTTCCAGTGCACAGGACTGGTAATGTCTTGGGAACTGTGGTGGGTTTTGTGATTGGGGGTTAATTAAGCCATTAGCCAGTAATATGCAGCATGAAGGGGTTAATGTACTGACACTAGCCAGTAATTCAGCATAAGGCATTAATGAACACTGCCATTGATCTCAAATGCATTAGTGGCCACTGCAGTTAATTAACCCCTTTGTGCTGCATTAGTGGCCAGTGTCTGTGTTTACCCCTTTGTATTGCACCAGGAATAGGTTATTAACACTGCCACTGGCCACTATTGCATTAGAGAAAAACATCAGCCCTATGAGAGGGGCTTGTGTGCAAAAGGCCCTGGACTAGGAACTTGGGGTTATGGCAAAGGATTGGGGGGTGCAGAGGAGAACCCGGACTGGGTTCCACTAGGAAATGGTGGTTGGTTTGGCAAAGGCCCCTGGATGGGGCTTTCACAACATAGCACAGTGGTGTAGTGGGTAGCACTCTTGCCTAGCAGTAAAAAGGGTCACTGGTTCGGATCCCAACCACGACACTACCTGCCTGGAGTTTGCATGTTCTCCCTGTGCCTGCGTGTGTTTCCTCCGGGTACTCCGGTTTCCTCCCACACTCCAAAGACATGCTGGTAGGTTAATTGGCTTCTGTTCAAAAATTGGCTAGTATATGAATGAGTTGGGGGGCCTTGGATTGTGGGCTCCTTGAGGGGAGGGACCAATGTGGGTGTACGATGTATGTGTGGAGTGCTGCATGACATGGTGGCGCTATATGGTTACCTTAAATAGGGATGATTGTAGACACGCACCCACACTCGCTCGGGTTGAGCTGGATGGACTGGTGTCTTTGTTCAACCTTACTAACTATGTAACTATGTAACTATGTAATAGCAGTGTTCATTAACCCCTTGAGCTGAATTAGTGACCAATGACAGTGTTAATTAGCTCCTTCGCGCTGCATGGTTTTAAATTGGCATATCACCACTGAACATCTATGCTGGGGGCTAATATTGCAGCTACTGCACCAATGCTGGGGATTACTGCAGAAACTGACACCAACGCTGGGGATTATTATTGCATCAATTGACACCAATGCTGGGAATTATTATTGCAGAAACTGACACCAGGTCAACCACATCCACTGGTAAACTAGCAGAGGCTTCAACAACAGTTCCCACATCTTGGCCACTGCAAAACCAGGTACACTCTCCCACCCCAAAATGTGCCAAATGTGGCAGTGGAAGGCGGACGGTTATGACGCTTTATGTGATAATGACTAAGCCCCTCCCCTTCATGACATTAGCGAAAACGGGAAGAGCATGGGTGACCTTAAAATGATGGCCCCCCCTGAAAAAAGTTCTGCGGATGCCCATATGCCCCCCTAAACAAAAAAAGACCAGCCACCACTGATATTCATCATTTAAGGATGCAAGTAGAAAACTGAGGCTTGCTGTAAGAGGAAGGGGTTATATCGGACTGTCCTAACAACTTTGTTTGCCAGTGTCCAGTCACGTGAAGGTGGAAGCCTATAACCCACGAGCAGCAACAATTCTTGTGTCCTGTACTGTACAATTAAGGAACATACTGTATATTCCTTCTAAATGTTTCTGAGAGAGAGATTTAAAAAACAGGATTTTTGATGATGCATAGTTGGATGATTAAAGTAAACACAGCTTCACCTTGTTCAGTTTGCTAAGTGAACGGTCTTTCTTTGTTTGCAAATCAATCCCATATTCTATGACAACTAAATTAAAAAACTGTTTCAGCAACTTTAAAGTGCTATTGATAATATTTTTTTTCAATTTGCCTGAATATATTGTATTGTTATTAGGGATGAGCTTCGTGTTCGAGTCGAACCCATGTTCGACTCGAACATCGGCTGTTCGACCGTCCGTCGAATTGCGAACGATATGGGCCGTTCGCGCCAAATTCGTGTGGCGCGTCACGGCCCATAATTCACTGCGGCATCGCAGTGCATTGCTGGCTGATGATTGGCCAAGCATGCACTATGACCCGCATGCTTGGCCAATCACAGCGCCGTCAGTAGAGAGAGCTGTAATTGGCCAAAGCCAGGGTGGCTTTGGCCAATTATGGCTCAGGGGATTTAGTACACACCCCACACTATATAAGGCCGCCTGCACGGCGGCCCTGTGTAGTGTGTGTTCCGGTGTGCTGAGCGATAGAGAGAGAGAGAGACAGTGTCATTTGATTTGAGTTAGATAGATTAGGCAGAACAGTCAGTCAGTTAGCTGCACTTACAGTGTATTGTGTATATATATGCATCCCAGGTGTTGCATATATATATATACACTGTATTCAGTTTAGCTAGATCCGTTCCTGTTATCTTCTATCTAGACTATTTACATTCAGTGCAGTGTGTCCTGCTCACAGTGTTCAGCTAGATCCGTTCCTGCTATTTACATTCAGTACAGTGCTTCCTGCTCACAGTGTTCAGCTAGATCCGTTCCTGCTATTTACATTCAGTGCAGTGCGTGCTGCTCACAGTGTTCAGCTAGATCCGTTCCTGCTATTTACATTCAGTGCAGTGCGTGCTGCTCACAGTGTTCAGCTAGATCCGTTCCTGCTATTTACATTCAGTGCAGTGCGTCCTGCTCACAGTGTTTAGCTACATCCGTTCCTGCTGTTTACATTCAGTGCAGTGCGTCCTGCTCACAGTGTTCAGCTAGATCCGTTCCTGCTATTTACATTCAGTGCAGTGCGTCCTGCTCACAGTGTTCAGCTAGATCCGTTCCTGCTATTTACATTCAGTGCAGTGCGTCCTGCTCACAGTGTTCAGCTAGATCCGTTCCTGCTATATACATTTAGTGCAGTACGTCCTGCTCACAGTGTTCAGCTAGATCCGTTCCTGTTATCTTCCTACTGACAGGCAGGCTTGTCTGGTTACAGTATATAAAGCTACCTGAAGAAAATTACAGGTGTTCTTTTTGATCCTATTAGTACCACGGTCAGGCAGCTAGACTATTTACATTTAGTACAGTGTGTCCTGCTCACAGTGTTCAGCTAGATCCGTTCCTGTTATTTACATTCAGTGCAGTGCGTCCTGCTCACAGTGTTCAGCTAGATCCGTTCCTGCTATTTACATTCAGTGCAGTGCGTCCTGCTCACAGTGTTCAGCTAGATCCGTTCCTGCTATTTACATTCAGTGCAGTGCGTCCTGCTCACAGTGTTCAGCTAGATCCGTTCCTGCTATTTACATTCAGTGCAGTGCGTGCTGCTCACAGTGTTCAGCTAGATCCGTTCCTGCTATTTACATTCAGTGCAGTGCGTCCTGCTCACAGTGTTCAGCTAGATCCGTTCCTGCTATTTACATTCAGTGCAGTGCGTCCTGCTCACAGTGTTTAGCTACATCCGTTCCTGCTGTTTACATTCAGTGCAGTGCGTCCTGCTCACAGTGTTCAGCTAGATCCGTTCCTGCTATTTACATTCAGTGCAGTGCGTCCTGCTCACAGTGTTCAGCTAGATCCGTTCCTGCTATTTACATTCAGTGCAGTGCGTCCTGCTCACAGTGTTTAGCTACATCCGTTCCTGCTGTTTACATTCAGTGCAGTGCGTCCTGCTCACAGTGTTCAGCTAGATCCGTTCCTGCTATTTACATTCAGTGCAGTGCGTCCTGCTCACAGTGTTCAGCTAGATCCGTTCCTGCTATATACATTTAGTGCAGTACGTCCTGCTCACAGTGTTCAGCTAGATCCGTTCCTGTTATCTTCCTACTGACAGGCAGGCTTGTCTGGTTACAGTATATAAAGCTACCTGAAGAAAATTACAGGTGTTCTATCCCAGCTTAGTGCAGCTACAGGCCATTAGTATGTCTGGAAGGCCAAGAAGGAGAGGCAGACAGTCACAAGCCAATAAGAGAGGGCAAGCAGGCTCTGTGTCTAGTGCTGGTCGTGGAGACGGTGCATCCTCATCAGCACGTGGCCATGGGACACGCTTGGCCTTTTTTTCGGCAGCTGGCCGTGTTGAGCCGCAACATGCGGAAGACTTGGTCGAGTGGATGACCAAGCCGTCCTCATCCTCCTCATCCTCTCTCACCCATGCCCAGGGTGCTTTGTCTGGCAAAGCAGCGGCCTCTTCCCTCAGCTCAATGTCATCAGTGACTCCTTCCCTAGCCCCACCATGTCCTCCTGAGGATTCCCTCGAACTGTTTGACCACAGTGTTGGGTACATGCTCCAGGAGGATGCCCAGCGTTTGGAAGGCTCTGATGATGATACTGAGCTCAATGAAGGCAGTAACATGAGCACGGACAGAGGGGGTGCCCAAGAAGGACAGCAATCTGGCAGTCATGCTCCCCCTGCTGCAGCATACTGCCAGGTTTGCTCCAGTGATGAGGAGGGAGGGGATGATGAGGTCACTGACTCAACGTGGGTGCCTGATAGGAGAGAGGAGGAGGAGGAGGAGGAGGAGGAGGAGGAGGTGGCACATCACCAACTAGGCAGGATGCCCTCCAGGGGCCAGCCTAAGGGCAGCACATTGACTGCATCACACCCCAAAGCTCCACATGTGCAGGGCGCTGCAGTCTCTGCGCGTTATTCAAAAAGTTCTTTGGTGTGGGCCTTTTTTGAGACGAGTGCATCAGATCGCACCGCTGCTATTTGCAATATATGTCTCAAGCGTATCTCGCGTGGCCAAAACATCTCCCGCTTGGGTACCACATGCTTGACCAGACATATGTTGACCTGCCATGCAGTTGGCAAGCGTATCTAAAAGACCCACACCAAAGAACAAAGACGATCTCTCCTTGCTCCTCATCAGCTGAGATTTCCAACCCCACTAGACCTTCAGTCCTCTCTGCGACCTGCAGTGAGAGGAATGAAGGTGTAGAATTAGGTGTGTCACAGCCAAGTACTTATGGGCAATCTGCTTTTGGTACACCGACGTCAGATTGTACCAGGCAAATTTCCCTGCCCCAGCTGCTGCACCGCCGAAAGAAGTTTGCTCCCAGCCATCCACATGCCCAGCGGTTGAATGCTAGCTTGGCAAAATTGCTAGCACTTCAACTGCTGCCTTTTCAGTTGGTAGACTCTGCCCCCTTCCGTGAGTTTGTGGAATGTGCGGTTCCTCAGTGGCAGGTACCCAAACGCCACTTTTTCTCACGGAAGGCGATTCCGGCTCTCTACCGGCATGTGGAAGGCAATGTCCATGCCTCGCTGGACAGGGCGGTCAGCGGTAAGGTGCATATTACCGCTGACTCATGGTCCAGCAGGCATGGACAGGGACGTTACTTAAGTTTCACGGCGCATTGGGTGACTCTGCTGGCAGCTGGGAAGGATGCAGGACAAGGTGCAGTAGTGTTGGAGGTTGTTCCGCCACCACGCCTCCAAAATGCTGATTGTGACACACCTCTCTCCTCCACCCCCTCCTCTTCTTCTTCCTCCATGGCCTCTTCCTCGGAACCAGCGGTGCTCCGTAGGCGTTCAAGGGGCTACGCAAGTACGCAGGCCAAAAGATGCCATGCGGTGCTTGAGCTGGTGTGCTTGGGGGACAGGAGCCACACTGGGGCAGAGGTTCTGTCAGCTCTGCAGGGGCAGGTTCAGAGGTGGTTGACGCCACGCCAACTTAAGGCAGGAATGGTGGTTTGCGACAATGGCACCAACCTCCTCTCTGCCCTCCGACAGGGACAACTGACCCATGTGCCCTGTTTGGCTCACGTCCTTAACTTGGTGGTGCAGCGGTTCTTGGGCAGGTACCCGGGCTTACAGGATGTCCTGAGGCAGGCCAGGAAAGTCTGTGTGCATTTCCGCCGGTCATATAATGCCAGTGCTCGGCTGACGGACCTCCAAAAGGAGTTTAACCTGCCCAAGAACCGCCTAATCTGTGACATGCCCACCAGGTGGAACTCGACGTTGGCCATGCTGCAGCGGCTGCACACGCAGCAGAGGGCCATCAATGAGTACCTGTGCGACTATGGCACCAGGACAGGGTCAGGGGACCTTGGTTTTTTTTCCCCACGCCAGTGGGCCATGATCAGGGATGCATGCACTGTCCTGTCACCATTCGAGGAGGCCACGAGGATGGTGAGCACTGACAGTGCATGCATCAGTGACACTGTCCCCCTTGTCCACCTGTTGGAGCACACGCTGCGTGGAATAATGGACAGGGCACTTGAGGCAGAACAGAGGCAGGAAGAGGAGGACTTCCTTAGCTCTCAAGGCCCCCTTTATCCAGACAGTGTTCCTGCGTGCCCGCCGATCACACAGGAAGAGGACGAGGAGGAGGAGGAGGAGGAGGAGGAAGATTGTGTCAGTATGGAGGTGGAGCCTGGCACTCAGCATCAGCAGTCTTTAAGGGATCAGTCCCAAGGAACACATGGACTTGTACGTGGCTGGGAGGAGGTGGCTGCGGACGTTGTTGTCCTTAGTGACCCAGAGGACTCCGGACCGAATGCCTCAGCAAACCTACGCTGCATGGCCTCCCTGATCCTGCAAAGCCTGCGTAAGGATCCTCGTATTCGTGGTATCAAGGAGAAGGACCAATACTGGCTGGCAACCCTCCTTGATCCACGTTACAAGGGTAAGGTTGCGGACCTTATCTTGCCATCGCAGAGGGAGCAGAGGATGAAACATCTTCGGGAGGCCTTGCAGAAAGGTCTGTGCAACGCGTTCCCAGAGACTGGGAGGTTACAAACTCCTGTTTCTGGACAACGTGTTGCTGAGGCTTCGGTCAGTCAAAGAAGGAGCGGTGGAGAAGGTGGCCGTCTGACCGATGCGTTCAGACAATTTTTTGGTCCGCAGCCCCAAGGTATGATCGGTTCCAGCAACCATCGCCAGCGTCTGTTTTACATGGTGCAGGAATACCTAGGGGCAAGATCAGACTTGGACACCTTTCCCACCGAAAATCCTCTGGGTTACTGGGTCTTGAGGATGGATCACTGGCCAGAGCTTGCACAGTATGCAATTGAGCTACTGGCCTGTCCTGCATCCAGCGTTCTTTCGGAACGCACATTCAGTGCTGCTGGAGGCGTGGTAACCGATCACAGGGTGCGTCTGTCCACCGACTCGGTCGATCGGCTGACCTTCATAAAAATGAATCAGTCTTGGATCACCACCAGCTACCAAGCACCTGATGCAGATGTAACCGAATAATTTTTTTTGAAATCTCAGATCCCTTCAAAGACTGCCTATGCTGATGCTGAGTGACTATCCCTGAGTAATTATCCTCTTCCTCCTCAATCATCACGCTGATAGCTTGTAAGAACATTTTTGGTTCTGGGCGCCACCACCAGTGCCTAAGGCACAATTTTTCAGCCCCTGTTTAACAGGGGCGTGTAATTACAATTTTTGATGTAATACTTTGCAGCAGGGCTCGTTCCTGCATTCCAACTAGAGTGTCTGTGAGGGGTTGCAGTGTTGTGGCACCAGCACCAGTGCCTAAGACCCAATTTTTCAGCCCCTGTCTAACAGGGGCGTGTAATTACAATTTTTGATGCAATACTTTGCAGCAGGGCTTGTTCCTGCGTTTCAACTAGAGTGTCTGTGAGGGGTTGCAGTGTTGTGGCACCAGCACCAGTGCCTAAGACCCAATTTTTCTGCCCCTGTCTAACAGGGGCGTGTAATTACAATTTTTGATGCAATACTTTGCAGCAGGGCTCGTTCCTGCGTTCCAACTAGAGTGTCTGTGAGGGGTTGCAGTGTTGTGGCACCAGCACCAGTGCCTAAGGCCTAATTTTTCAGCTCCTGTTCAACAGGGGCATGTAATTACAATTCTTGATCTAATATTTCACAGCAGGGCCCTGTGAGGGCTTACAGTGTTTTGGCCACAGCAACACCTAAGGCCCAAATTTCTGCTGAGTATATAGGGCAGGACCCTACTTTCAAACATCTAACTTACAAACGACTCCTACTTGCAAACGGAAGGAGACAACAGGAAGTGAGATGAAATCTACCCCTAAGGAAGGGAAATTCTCTCCTGTAAGAGTTAATATGGGAAAACAATTTTTCCTTTCCACTGATGCTTTCCAATCCTTGTTCCACAAAAAAACACAAATTTTCAAAAAACATTTTTCATTGGGACAAAAAAGTGAGGTGAAATCTTCTGAAGAGGAGGAAAGACGCAAAACAAATGTCACAGGGGTGATAACCCTTCCCTATGTTTTCCAAAAAGCTTAGAAAAGATTTTTTGGCTGGAGCTAAACACATTAAAAATGTTCAAAATTACAAACAGATTCTACTTAACAACAAACCTACAGTCCCTGTCTTGTTTGCACCGCCTGTATACTGCTGTTCAGAGTATATAGGGACCTTTCCTTATTTTAATTTGGGTGCGGGGTTCCCCTTAATATCCATACAAGACCCAAAGGGCCTGGTAATGGACTGGGGGGTACCCATGCCGTTTGTCTCACTGATTTTCATCCATATTGCCATGACCCGACATGACATTAAACCCGCAAGCAGTTTTAAATGAGATTTTTTCCTTTAAAAATGACATTTGGTGCAGGGACTGTTCTAAACATGGGAAACACGCGTCACTTTACAGGCATACTATAGACACCCCCCAGGTACGATATTTAAAGGAATATTTCACTTTTTTTTTTTTACTTTAAGCATCATTAAAATCACTGCTCCCGAAAAAACGGCCGTTTTTAAAAGTTTTTTTTGCATTGATACATGTCCCCTGGGGTAGGACCCGGGTCCCCAAACCCTTTTTAGGACAATACCATGCAAATTAGCCTTTAAAATGAGCACTTTTGATTTCGAACGTTCGAGTCCCATAGACGTCAATGGGGTTCTAACGTTCGTGCGAACTTGCGGTCCGTTCGCGGGTTCTGGTGCGAACCGAACCGGGGGGTGTTCGGCTCATCCCTAATTGTTATATCATAGTATATGTAAAATTTTACTATTTCTAAATTTGGGCTTATATTACATAACATTTGAAATATGTGCCATACAATTGTTTGGCCATTTACTGCTCCATAATCTTACTGAATTTGATTAGATTAATTAACATATTCTTCCTTTTAATGTATTATTTAGGAAACACCAAAGGATAATGTTCACCATGCCTTCCCTACAGTTGATGCTCCAGATCATGTCCACTATACAATTGGAGCTGTGATCCTGGCAGTAGGAATAACAGGAATGCTGGGTAACTTCCTTGTCATCTATGCTTTTTCCAGGTACTGACATGTGTCGTTCTAGAGCCTGCCAAATGTTATTACATGTTACATATGTTAAACTGGTATGGAACTTTTGACGTAGACTAAACTTCATTTGCATTATGTAGTGCATATTCCTTAAAGATAAATTCCAAGTATGGATATTTATACATTGGTCCAGCTTGGACCAATGTATATATGCATTTGCCATACCCTGGAAGCTAGAAATCACCGTAGCAGGCACCACTACTATAGTGATCTCCAATAACTTCTGCTATGCCAATTGGCAGCTATGTTGCATGCTGAACACAGGAGGCCACCCAATCAGTGTGGGCTCCTTTCAGAGAACACTTCATTTTCTAAACCTGAACCAGTGCAACTATATAAAAATATCCATTTCAGATATTCATCTTGAGGCTGGGTTCACACTGCTGCGGTGCGGGAACGCAGCGAATTTACTGCGGGTTCCCGCACCGCACCAACTCGCACGGCAGTTCACACTGCCATATGCGAACTGCTGGGGAGTGTCATACAATGTTAATGACACCCCCAGTTCAGCCCGCATATCGCAATGCGAACTGACAATCCGGACACTTTCGGATCGCATAGGTGTGAACACCCATGCGATCCGATTTTGGTCCGAACAAAAAAAAGGGTCCTGTGCGAGTTTGGACCGAATGCGGTGCGATATCAGCCATACTATCTGTATGGCTGATATCGCACAGCACAGACATCGCATGTGATGTGAACAGCAGTGCGCTGCGAATCACATGCGATGTCTGCAACGGCCGCAGTGTGAACCCAGCCTAAGGCTGGGTTCACACTGCGGCCGTTGCAGACATCGCATGTGATTCGCAGCGCACTGCTGTTCACATCACATGCGATGTCTGTGCTGTGCGATATCAGCCATACAGATAGTATGGCTGATATCGCACCGCATTCGGTCCAAACTCGCACAGGACCCTTTTTTTTGTTCGGACCAAAATCGGATCGCATGGGTGTTCACACCTATGCGATCCGAAAGTGTCCGGATTGTCAGTTCGCATTGCGATATGCGGGCTGAACTGGGGGTGTCATTAACATTGTATGACACTCCCCAGCAGTTCGCATATGGCAGTGTGAACTGCCGTGCGAGTTGGTGCGGTGCGGGAACCCGCAGTAAATTCGCTGCGTTCCCGCACCGCAGCAGTGTGAACCCAGCCTCAAGCTGAATTCCAGGCAAACAGGTTCATTTTTTAGCTCATGTCTTTGCACCTGATAGGCCTGATAGGTGTGCAGCACAGCTCGCATTGGGGTTGGGAAAACAGCCAAATTTTATCTATTGCTATGCTGGTTGCATCTAAAATACATATGAAGATTTTTTTTTTTCTTTATCGCAGAACTGCATTCATTGATGTTTTTTATATGTGCCCAGAGTTCAGCTTTAATTACAAATATAAAATAGCAACCTTTTTAGTTAAATATGCAAAATATGATCTTTGCTAAGATGTGTGTAATTGTATTATACATAAGCTCATTTTGTTGCATGCTTTGTATTTGAATCTTTGGAAAAGCAGGAAAAATGTCAAACTTTAATTATATTATTTCTTGCTGGATTTGCTGGATATCATCCATTTTCTATATTTAATGTCATCTGACTTTAACTTAAAGCTAATCGGATTAAGAAAATCTGATTGAAATAGCACTCTGAAATCTGCTTACAAAATTGACTATATGGGCCAGGTAACCTGCATTCTTCTTGGTTTACTATATAATCTGCAATTTATGTAATGCAAATGGGTTTACACAGCAGCACCGAACTTCAAAAAACTAGGACAGGGCCAAGTATAAAGTACTAAATAATAATATTTAAAGTAAAAAAGTTGGGATCTACAGTTGTTTTCAGGAATATAATATATCTGTCTAAAGTAAACATTCGTGGCACTCCAGTGGTAATCCCAAGATGGCTGTGAGCATAATACAGAGTCGCTTATAATGCACTTTCCAAATCATTAGGAGAAGCTGCCTTTCTCACTCGCTAAGCTTAAAGTGTTACTAAACCCGGGACCCTGCATGCGCTATATCTGATCTTCCAAAGTACATAGAACAAGGAAATACAATAATTTTAGTAAATATAAACTGCTAAGTACCTTTTCTCATCAGCAGTATATAGCAGTCTTATGACTTCTATCAGTGTCTGGTTAAAGCTTGTAGGAGGAGTTTTCTTTCTCCCCTGATTGTCCTATGAGGCTGCAGGATCCCTGACCCTCTGTCTAGACAGTGCTGATTGGCCCTGTGCTGATCATATGCACTCTCTCAAGAAAAAAACAAACTCTCTAGCAATACATACAAAACTGAGCATGTGCAGCTTGCCCCCAAGGCTCTTTTCTATCAGGAGATGGTTTGGATGGACTGCTTCACAGTCTTTTTCTACCTTGAGTGTTGATACCTCCTACTGGGGACTCCAGCTGATCCCTACATTTTACGATGGCTTAAACAATTCACCAGAGCTTTCAACTGTTAAATGTTACAGCCAGTCCCCTCATGTGTTATCTGCAGAGCCACATCGTTTCTCTTTCCTGTCCAGGTTTATATCTTTTCTTTACAGAACCAGTACAATCAATGCAGCTGCCTAGTGTTCAGTTCAAGTCTTTGGTGTGTGAGATGGTGCTTGGCAATCTGTATAGATGGTGTTAGCTGCTCAAGCCCAAGGTTAGATGTTTGCACTGGTTAGATAGTTAGATGATGGCAGTGTGTAACCCCCAAATATCTGTCCTTGACTGCTCAAGTTTTGAAAACACAAAAAAACAGGAATACTGGTGATTCTTAAGCAAAGTGACATCAGTCCATAGTGGCTAGGGAGATCCTTATACGGCATTATACATGCAGTCAGAACCTAATTTTAATTGGTAGTCATATAGCCAATGTATTTTGGAGGTTTAGGGCAGGACTATAGAAAAGAAAACAGCACACATACAATTTAATGTTTGGAGACAATGTTTGAACTTAGGGGGTGGAGTGAACAATATGGTCATGTTATGTGAAACTGTAGAAAAGACTAGCCGAATATAAACCTTAGCAAATAAAAACAGATAGACTACATTTGTAAAAAGTCGTTTTTGGTGGTTCCTGGAAAATAATAAAACTAATGATTAGAAATGATAATAATAATAATATTGGTGACTCTCTGTAAGATGCTCCTACACTCACCACACCTTGTGTGCCTTTCATGTTACCGCAAAAGCTGATCACCAGGCTCCATACCAGGAGCCCCTATAGAAACAATTGTTTACTAGGATGGATTCCTTTATGACTCAGAAGTCTCTACAAAAATCTGTCAATGGCATGTACTCAGGGGCGGACTGACCATTGAGCCACTCGGGCACTGCCCGAGGGCCCTGGGCCACTAGGGGGCCCCATCAGTGTTGCCAGCCTCAGTAAAACCAGGGACAGTATGTATAAATCTGTGTTTTTTACATCTGTCTCTGTATACTGTGTGTACATGTATGTGTATACTGTGTGATTGTATACTGTGTGTGTGTATACTGTGTGGCCCCATAATCTCTGATTGCCTGGGGTCCCCATAATCTCCTATTGCCCGGGGGCCCCATGAGTTATCAGTCCGCCCCCGCATGTACTGCATGTGTAAAGGAGACCTACCACCCCTTTACCCATACATATCTTCCTATTTTATATTATAGCTAACAAACAAATGACTCAGACACTAGAAAAAAAAAATAGAACTTCCAGGCTGTCAAATATAACATCTTAAATTCTATATATTAGGTGCCTTCTATCATTTTCTCATCAAAATGTTCAATTCACAAACATAAATATAGCACAAGCGTGGAATTATTTTCTTCCCCTGTGATGTAGATAATTAACTATTAAACTGATAAGGTTACTAGTAATTTGTCACAATAGAGGGAGGCACAATAAATGTAAACTAGTGTGACATGTACTTGAACATAGACCCTGATTATTTCATAACCTTCTTGTACTTTAGGCTAGGTTCACACTGCTGCGAATTCTATTGCGAATTTGAGCCGTTGCGATCGCTCAAATTCGCAAGTCATTTAAATTACATAGATTAACATTAGTGCCGTTCACATCGACGCGTTGCGAATATAACCTGCGTGAAAAAAAGGTCCTGTGCGAGTTTACTGCGTTGCGTTGCGAATTTAGTCTCCATAGACATCAATGTAAATCGTTCTTGAATCGCATTGATGGTTCACATATGTGCGAATTCCACCACACTACTCTCCACAAAAACCAGGAAGTACACAGGAAGTTAAGACCCTTTTTTTTTTTACATTATGATTCCATTGGCTAGACTAGCAATCGCAGCTATATCCAACTCCTGAAATTCGCGGTAAAATCGCGGTAAATTCGCGGTAAAATCGCGGTAAATTCGCGGTAAAATCGCGGTAAATTCGCACTGCAGCAGTGTGAACCTAGCCTGAAACCTTCATCAAATGTGAAGCCAGAGGTTGCCGTGAAGATCTGAAGAAGCAACTGATGCATTATCTAATCAGAATGTGTAATCCCCATATTTAGTAGTCAGACCTAATCTCATCAAGTGTAGAAAATGCCCCTGATCCCCAAGCTCAGCATCACCCAAATCCCGAAAATCAGTGAAGGAGGTCACTTTTAATTTCCTGCAAATGATAGAAGAGAGCATGCAGTAGGGCAGTAGCTGAACCTAGACTGTATAATTAAATGCTGCTGAGCAGTGCAAGCTAATATAGGATAAATTAAATTTCTCTTCTGTCATTTGACAGCTGTTTTTCACTGGTCATCACAGCTTTGCATTAATGAAGCCTCAATCTTTTTTTATATAGGAGTAGGAGTCTTCGATCTCCAGCCAACATGTTCATTATCAATCTAGCTATTAGTGATTTCTTAATGTCCATAACTCAGGCACCAGTGTTTTTTACAGCAAGCCTACATAAGAGGTGGATCTTTGGAGAGAAAGGTAACTAAAACATTTTTAGTAACACTGAGCAAGGTCATTTAACAAGTACAGTGCCTTGAAAAAGTATTCATACCCCTTAAAATTTTCCACATTTTCTCATGTTACAACCAAAAACGTAAATGTATTTTATTGGGATTTTATGTGATAGACCAACACAAAGTGGAACATAATTGTGAAGTGGAAGGAAAATGATAAATGGTTTTCAAGTTTTTTTACAAATAAATATGTTAAAAGTGTGGCGTGTGTTTGTATTCAGCCCCCCGAGTCAATACTTTGTAGAACCACCTTTCGCTGCAATTACAGCTGCAAGTCTTTTTGGGTATGTCTCTACCAGCTTTGCACATCTAGAGAGTGAAATTGTTGCACATTCTTCCTTGCAAGATAGCTCAACCTCTCTCAGATTGAATAGAGAGCGCCTGTGAACAGCAATTTTCAAGTCTTGCCACAGATTCTCAATTGGATTTAGGTCTGGACTTTGACTGGGCCATTCTAACACATGAATATGCTTTGATCTAAACCATTTCATTGTAGCTCTGACCGTATGTTTAGGATCGTTGTCCTGCTGGAAGGTGAACCTCTGCCTCAGTCTCAAGTCTTTTGCAGACTCTAATGCCGCGTACACACGATCGGAATTTCGGCCCGCAAAAGACCGATGAGAGCTTTTTGTCGGAAAATGCGACCGTGTGTATGCTCCATCGGACTTTTGCTGGACGAATTCCAGCCAGCAAAAGATTGAGAGCATGTTCTTAATTTTTCGGTCGGAAAAAGTTCCTATCCGAAAATGCGATTGCCTGTGGCACGTCTGTGGCAATTCCGACGCGCAAAATTCCTACGCATGCTCGGAAACAATTCGACGCATGCTTGGAAGCATTGAACTTAATTTTCTCAGGTTGTCGTAGTGTTGTACGTCACTGCGTTCTTGACAGTCGTAATTTCAGCGAACTTTTGCGTGACAGTGTGTATGCAAGGCAAACTTGAGCAGAATCCCATCGGAAAAGCCATCATATCTTTTTCCGACGAGAAGTCCGATTGTTTGTATACGGCATTTCGGGTTTTCTTCTAAGATTGCCTTGTTTTTGGCTCCATCCATCTTGCCATCAACTCTTATCAGGTTCCCTGCCCCTGCTGAACAAAAGTATCCCCACAACATGATGCTGCCACCACCATGTTTCACGGTGGGGATGGTGTGTTCAGGGTGATTTGTAGTGTTAGTTTTCCGCCCCACATAGCATTTTGCCTTTAGGCCAAAAAGTTAAATTTTGGTCTCATCTGACCAGAGCACCTTCTTCCACATGTTTGCTGTGTCCCCCACATGGCTTCTTGCAAACTGCAAACGGGACTTCTTATGGCTTTCTTTCAACAATGGCTTTCTTCTTGCCACTCTTCCATAAAGGCCAGATTTGCAGATTGCATGACTAATAGTTGTCTTGTGCAGAGATGTGCTGTGCTGTGCATCTCTGCAGCTTCTCCAGAGTTACCATGGGCCTCTTGGCTGCTTCTCTGATTAATGCTCTCCTTGCCTGGCCTGTCAGTTTAGATGGATGGCCATGTCTTGGTAGGTTTGCAATTGTGCCATACTCTTTCCATTTTTGGGTGATAGATTGAACAGTGCTCTGTGAGATGTTCAAAGCTTGGGATATTTTTTATAACCTATCCTTGCTTTATAGTTCTCCACAACTGTATATCTGACCTGTCTGGTGTGTTCCTTGGCCTTCATGATGCTGTTTGTTCACTAAGGTTCTCTATCTAGCCTCTGAGGGCCTCACAGAACAGCATGTATACTGAGATTAAATTACACACAGGTAGACTCTATTTACTAATTAGGTGACTTCTGAACTAGATTTTAGTTAGGGGTATCAGAGTAAAGGGGGCTGAATACAAATGCACGCCACACTTTTCACATATTTTTGTTTTACATTTTGAAAACCATTTATCATTTTCCTTTCACTTCACAATTATGTGCCACTTTGTGTTGGTCTATAACATAAAATCCCACTACAATACATTTACGTTTTTGGTTGTAACATGATAAAATGTTGAAAATTTCAAGGGGTATGAATACTTTTTCAAGGCACTGTAGGTCACTCTCATCACAGTATTTAATTTTCACTGTATTTCTCTTAGTTGTAGTTTTAGTAACCTTTTCAATCACACTCTGATCATAAAAGGGTTTGTTATCATTTTTATCAATGCCATAATGATTACGTTGATTATTTGTAATAGAGCAAGTCCAATAATTATTACAAATTATTTCTGAAAAAAAAAAAAAAGATAATGGTCAAATGGACACAAAATCGTAGATGAGAATTAAATTCTATATATTATAGTTATGGGTCTCATAGTCTATATTATGTAATGTATGGAGATAATCACAACAGGATAACAGTGATAAGATCTCCAGTGTCCAGCTTTCTCCTCCAACCAACACACCAGGTCCAACACCACACTTAATATTATCCTCCTTCAACCCTGTTACCACTGAGGAAGTTGCCAAACTCCATTCTGAGGCCCACCTCACCACCTGTCCTCTGGACCCTGTCCCTTCACAACTACTATGGCCCCCTGCCTGCTCTATCCTACAGTCTCTAACCCACATTTTCAATCTCTCCCTCTCCACCGGCATCTTTCCCTCCCTGCTTAAACATGCACTGGTTACCCCATACTTAAAAAACCCTTATTGGACCCCAATTGTTTGAGCAACTTAAGGCCCATCTCCTTGCTCCCGTTTGCCTAGTTGAATTGCTACCTCACTAATAACAACCTTCTTGACCTCCAACAGTCTGGCTTCCACCCACAACATTACACTGAAACTGCCCTACTAGAACTCACCCTACTAACCTACCAACTGCTAAAACCAACGGCCATTGCTCCATACTCATACTTTTAGATCTTTCCGCTGCCTTTGACACAGTCGACCACCCACTCCTCCCTAATAAACTCCACTCCCTTTGCCTCAGTGACTCTGTTTTTTCCTGGATCTCCTCCTATCTCAGGGCACCTTTAGTGTCACGTACAACTCTATCTGCTCTGCTCCTCTTCCTGTTGGTGTACCCCAAGGCTTTATCCTTGGACCCTTCCTATTCTTTCTCTACACCTCTTTCCTGAGCCAGTCGATAGCCTCCTATGGCTTCCAATACCACCTCTATGCCGACAACATCCAGATCTATCTCTCTACTCCCCCAGCTCACCCCCTCAATCTCCTCACATATCACAAATTTACTGAGCAACATATCAGTATGGATGTCACACCATTTCCTCAAACTGAATCTGCCTAAAACTGAACTTGTAATATTTCCTTCACCCGATTCCCCCCTCAGAACTTTACCATTGAGATCAACAGCACAATTATTGGTCTCTCCACACATACCAGGGTGCTAGGTGTAATCCTAGACTCTGACCTCTCCTTTGGACTGAACATCCAATCACTGGCTAAATCTTGCTGCTTAACCTCCACAACATTTACAGACTTTGCCCCTTCCTAACTAACAGCACCACAAAACAACTTATGCACTCCTTGGTTATTTCCCACCTTGACTACTGAAACTCCCTCCTCACTGGCCTACCTTTACACAGACTATTCCTCTTCTAGTCTATCCCATTGCTGCTGCTAGACTTATACACCTTACTAACCAAACCCTGACTTCTGCCCCTCTCTGTCAATCCCTTCACTGTTTTCCACTAGCCCAACGTATAAAATTAAAAATACAAACGACGTCACCAACCTCATCTCGAGATATGACCCAAATCATCCACTTTCCTCTCCCCATAACATACTACTCTCTAGCTCCCTTGTTACCTCCTCCCATGCTCTCCTGCCAGACTTTTCTAGAACCTTTCCCATCCTATGGAATCCCTACCCAGTATGTCCAGCTAGCTCCTACCCTGTGCGCCTTCAGGTGATCCTTGAAAACTCATTTATTCAGGGAAATCTACCCCACCTCCACCTAAAAACTGTACTTGGGCCACCTCCATCAGATAATCCCCCCAGCTATTTCCTTTTTTTATTACCTCCCCCTCCCTTTAGATTGTAAACTCCATGAGCAGAGCCCTCCTATTTCTTCTGTATTGAAATGTATTGTAATTGTACTTTCTCCCTTTATATTGTACAGCACTGCACAAACTATTGACGTTATATAAATCATGTATAATAATATTAATAATTTTCAGGAGGTGTTAGACCCTTAGAAGTAAACATACAAAGTTTTCAAATCTATAACAAATGTTCAAGCACAAGCCACATTTGCATTAAGCTAGCTGTACTCCTGACATCTGTGGGAGTACTTCCACTCTCCCAAACATGCCCACACCACATAATTTGACAGACCTTGTAAATACAGCACCATTTATCATTTAAAATAAAGGTGCTCAACATTTTTTAATGGTGTTTTCTGAGACCCCTAACTTATGGTTTGCCATGGTTCTGTAAAAACAAAACTGATTCAATTGAACGCTATCAACCTAATTCCTTTAATTATAATCTAGGGTCCTCAAAAATGTACTGTGAGAGCACCTTTCAGGATTCAATCTACAGATCACCAACACCAAAGTGTGTACAGTATAAAACAGACAAGGCAGCATAAGAGGCCAGACATATATTGAAAGGACTAACAAACCTACAAAAATTTTCTTTAAGTCTTGTACACATGATGAGAATAGCAAACAAAAGATTGTCCATTTTTTTGTTTTTGCATGCTAGTCTTATACCGAAAATGAAGAGGTTACTAAAGTTACGAAAATTCTCTTATGACACAATACAACATCGGAAGTGATGTAATGTGTTGTATTGTATTGTAATCCATTTTTTTGTTTCCAAGCATGGGTGGTCTGCTCTTCCGATTTTTTTTTTCCAGATGAATACTGTATCGATTAAATTGTATGTGATTGTATGTGATTGGCTCTCAACAGCTGTACACCAACGATCAGATTATCGTACTTTTGCTTCGAAATCTGTATTTTTTGTCCGATTTTCTGATCGTGTGTACTAGGCATGAGACATTGGTAATCACGAATAATCCCCTAATGCCCTGGGTCTGCTGTGTTGATATAGTGCCGTGGATGTGCCGTCAATGTGTATACAAACAACCTGTATAAAATGTGTCGATTTGGAGGTTTGACGTGTGACATCACCTTCAATTTTAAAATTAGACCTGGAATGTGGATGTTCTGCTGGAAGAAGGGTTTCTTTGGCCTTAGAGCTTTCAGCTGTTCTTGGGGAATCTTAGTATTAGAGGAAACCTGTATTGAAGGACATATGTAGGCCACAATTACTCATCTACTTCTAAAAGTGCTAGTTACCTAACTGTCTCCAACTTCAATACCTTGAGTCACTGATTTGGAGGTATGCAGCAGAGTGGATTTGAGTGAAGTTAAACCACCTGACCTCCATACTTGTTCCTGGCCAGAGTCTCAAAATATACTAAAGCCAATGGATCAGCATAACATCCAGGCAATTAGAATTTTTCAGAAAAATAAAAATGGCAGCCTTCATACTCACAGTACACATTTCCCTAAAATATTGTTGGATTTAGAGGTCATCTCATGTAAGTAAAATAACATACTGATCATATGTTCCTCACTGTTTGTTTTATTACTGACACTCCCATACATTAATACTTTTGAGCAGACAATGGCCACTATGTTGAAAAGCCATGACAAGAAGAAATTGACTTTAGTATTTATAAGCCAAGATGCCAGGTGCTGCTTAGAGGTCGACCGATATGGTTTTTTCTCTGGCCGATGCCGATATTTAGAAATCGCGGTGGTCGATGGCCGATTTTTGATGCCGATTTTTTTGGGCCGATATGATAGGCAGATTTTTATTTTTTTTCCCTTCATCTCATAAAATCTAACAGTTAGACCCCTTTCATACTGGGGTGTTTTTCAGGCGCTTTTGGGCTAAAAATAGCGCTTGTAAAGTGCCTGCAAAAAGGCTCCCCTGCAGTCTCAGTATGAAAGCCCAAGTGCTTTCACACTGAGGCGATGCTCTGGCAGGATGTTAAAAAAAAAGTCCTGCAAGCAGCATCTTTGGAGCGGTGCATACCGCTCCTCCACCACTCCTGCCCATTGACATGAATGCGCACCGCTGCCAAAGCACCTGCAAAGCGCTTCGACAGCGGCGCATTTAACCCCTTCCTCGGCCGCTAGCTGGGTTATAAGCGCCCCGCTAGCAGCCGAATGGCGCCGCTAAAATGACAATAAAGCGCTGCTAAAACTAGCAGTGTTTTACCGTCAACGCATGCCCGCTCCAGTGTGAAAGCAACCTTAAGTAATAAGTGATACAAAATTTTTTTTACGTTTAAACATTTATTAAACAAAACAAGCCTCCAATCAGTTCACTTGTATGTATAAAAAAAAAAAAAAAAAAACTATATCTTAAATATTAAATACACAAAAACAGGTAAACAAAACTTTTGGACGAAAAAAAATGGGCTAACTTTACTACATAAAATATTGCAACAACCGCTATGTTATTCTCTAGGGTCTCTGCTAAAAAAAATATTTATGATGTTTGGGGGTTCTATGTGAATTTCTAGCAGAAAATACAGTATTTTTACTTGTAAGCATCAAGTGTCAGAAAAGATTTAGTCTTTAAATGGTTAAACTGAGCACACCTGGGGTTCAGTCCATTGATAAGTGTAAACATTGTATCTTTTTAGTTTCTTTTATCAGACTTGGCAGGCTGCCCAGAGAGGAAAGAAGTCACTCCACAGAAGACTGCAGGCAACTTGCATTGACTTCTATTACAGAAGTCATTTGCAAGCCGCGCTGCAGTTATATCTGCCTTTTTATCAGCACAATCGGCCGATGCCGATTAATTAAAATACGCCAAATATCGGCCGATATATTGGTCGACCTCTAGTGCTGCTATGTCATAAACACATCGGACGTTGTAAGTGGTCATAACAGAATCTCTTAACAGGCAAGTAACTTTCATTTTACTTTATCATTCATTTTTGGAGTCAGGCCGGCCATACACAGTTCGAATCTCAGCTGGTTAAGCAGGAACTGGCCGAGATTCGAACCATTAATGGGCAGGTTGAATTTACCAAGTTGATCAATCAATCAACTTGGGTATAATCATCCTGCGGGATTCTCTTGCGATTATCGCTAGTAGCTGCTATAGCTGCTAGCAATATACATTGTCTTCTACTGCACACCTGTGGTCTAGGCCCAGTCCCTAGGAGGGTTCTGCTATGCAGCGGGCCCTAACTTGCCGCTTGGAAGGGTAGACCATACAGCCAGCAAATTCACCCCTTTGAAAAACCTTATTCACTGGCCAAACTCCCACTCCCAAACTGGCTGCTTCTTCTTCCTTCTATCTCTTACTCTTCATGACTCTGTAAAAGTGAATATGAAGGTCTCTACCTCCTTCCTCATTCCTTTTCACTGTAGGATCTCACTCTCACTTTCTGTTCACAGTAAACCAGATCAGACTAATTCAGACTATTCACTCATTTTCCATCAATCACATGGGAATGCAACAAGTTTTCAAAATAACAGTGGGGTTAATTTACTAAAACTGGAGCGTGCATGATTGCCAATCAGCTTCTAACTTCAGCTTGTTCAATTAAGCTTTGACAAAAAAAAATTGGAAGCTGATTGGTTTCTATGCAGAGCTGCACCAGACGTTAAACTCTCAAGTTTTAGTAAATCAACCCTAGCCCCCAGGCAGTCCCATTTCAGGGTTCCACCAAGGGGCAACCCCACTGAGCTGCTACTCTACATCTATTTGTGTATGGTCCTTCATACTTCTCACTACCATGACCATCCAATTCCAACCTCCTGGCCCAACCTCTTTCTGCTTGAATACTCCTGCTATGGCAAGTACCACAGGTCGAACAGCAGTGTATTATTATTATTATTTCTTAAAAACACAATGGACATGACGTGTTTGACAACTGCCTACATGCCCACTGCTACTTCAGGCCTTAGGGCTCTTGAGAGAGGTACTGTAGCTGGGGCCTGTGATGTTTTTCTGTACTGTCTACAGAAAAATATCACAGTACCCTTTCCACCAGCCATGATCTACCTGCATTGCACAGAGCATCACAGAGACCTAATAATGACATTTCAGGGTCTAAATTAAAGTATGTAATCGAAACAGAAATATTTTATTTATTTTTTTCTACCAGGGAAGACAATGGCAATATAAGCAGATTAAACATGAGTATTAAACGATTTAGGATGGCAGCACTGAGCCTGAGCTCAGGGGCGTTCCATCACAGTGTATGCATTGGTGAGTAATCCCAATAGTCATTTGTATTCATTGATTGATGAAATGTGTACTTACCCCTGTTGCATACAGTGTTCCAGCATGTTCCTGTGTACATCTCCAATGCTGTCATTAGGGATTCCACGGGCAGTAGTAACATCAGCCTGATGGGGACATGGACAACAACAAAGATACATTTATTAATATTTAGTAACACTGCATCCTCTATTTTCTTGTCTTGGTGTCACCAGGACAGAAAGTTAGGGGGAAGGCACTCTCTTATGAGGACACAGACAGCAGTAAGAACTTGACACTTCTGACTGTAACCCTAATGAACACTGAAAGAAAAGTTTTATCTAGAGTTGGGCTTTAAGAGTAGAGATTATGATTTTAAATGCCCATTTTAGATGGGCTCTCTTTAATAGAACAATGCAAATAGAACTGGTTTATTAAGAGATAGCAACCAATTTAAAATGATGTTCGAATAGCTGAAAGATTCTATATTTGTGGCTGCGATAGGTTACTGCTTACCCCTGCACTTTGTATAATTGTAGCTCTTGATGAATGTAAATCTTAAGTAATGACTGGGGCTAGGTTGTATAATTCTCTAGACAGCTTTTTATAATACATTGTAAACTCTTGTCAATGTGCCACGTTTGATTTGATGCAAACATTGTGAATTCTGATAAAATGTAATTCTTGTTTTTTTTCTTATTCTAGGATGTGAGTTATATGCTTTCTGTGGTGCCCTGTTTGGGATCACATCGATGATTACACTGATGGTGATTGCTCTGGATAGGTATTTCGTAATCACCCGACCGCTTGCCTCCATTGGAGTGGTGTCCAAGAAGAGGGCAGTGTTAATCCTTTTAGGTGTTTGGCTGTATTCTTTGGCCTGGAGCCTTCCTCCCTTCTTTGGTTGGAGTAAGTCTGGATGACTGCTTTGAACAGATAATATGAATTAGGAATCACAGTGCTTTCTTAGAGTCAACCACGACTTGCCTGTCATATAAGAAAGATTATTAGCTTGTAATTTATTTTCAGAAATGGAAAGAACTAAATGTCTTAAAAAGACCCATCTTTTATAAATGTAATTGTTATTTTTTAATTACACAGCCTAAGAGAGACAATTAATTTCAGAGGAAGCATGTTTCATCCTGTAGAAATACATTTATTATGTTTTCTCCTTTCTTATGTAAGCTGATGCAATTGTATAGACAGCCCTAAAAGGAACCAGACCCCAAGAAATTGTATAGGCAACCCTAAAAGGAACCAGACCCCAAGAAATTGTATAGGCAGCCCTAAAAGGAACCAGACCCCAAGAAATTGTATAGGCAGCCCTAAAAGGAACCAGACCCCAAGAAATTGTATAGGCAGCCCTAAAAGGAACCAGACACCAAGAAAAAAAAGAGCTTGCCTGTGCAACAGTTCTTTGCTTAGACTACGTTACATTTTAATGCAGAGAGTTGAAATTAGTGCTAAAATATAATTTAAAGTGCATCATTTAAAATGTACTCTGGGTTTGACTATTTTGAATATTTACATTCAATCTAAAAACTGGAATAAATCTTCCTAAATACATTTATTACGGTAACTATCTGCATATAATATTTTATATAAATATTTCCAATAATAGAAATTACTGGTGATTCTGACCATCCTAGGGCTTTCTTCTTCCTGGTGGCAATGATCTGCAGTCTCATAGAGCCTCTGTAGTGTTGCCAACACAGTACGCATGCTCACTATTTAGCTAAGTAAGTAAGCCACGCATTACTATACACGACTTACTAGGGCACATGATTTCTGTCCTTAGCAGCACTACCCACGTGCCATGTGATGTCATTGTTACATGCCCTCCCTTCAAGGCCATTCAGAGTGGGAAGTAAATTAGACATGTGCTCGTGGGAGGTAAATTAGACATGTGCTCTGCCCCCTAGGTAGTGTAATCATATTTGTGGCTATTGGTGTGCCATGCCTATTCAAGGGGAACAGATGAGTGAGTTTAGTAATACTTTAAAAGGGATAAAATTTGGAGTTGTTGCCCGTTGTGATCAATAAGATTCCTTTTCCCATTTTTATGAAGAATAAAAAAAAATGTTTGTTCCTGTAAAATAGCTTAAACTGCTTTTCTTCTTGATTTTTTCTGTGATTTTTAACTAGGCTTTACTTTTTGTAATGGTGCTGTATTTTTGCAGAGTTTGTCTTAAAACAATAATATTGTAATGTTCAAATTTTTTATAAACTTGCTCTTTTATATTTTTTTTTCTTATTAAATGGGAGGATGTGTAGGTAACCACAACTAATGAAGTAGATTAGTTACTAGAATGATCAGATGTTAGGACCTTCAGCTCCCTCCACATATTTTCTATGGGATTACGGTCTGGGGACTGGCTAGGCCACTCCAGTACCTTAATGTGCTTTTTTTTGAGCCACTCCTTTGTTGCCTTGGCCATGTGTTTTGGGTCATTGTCATGCTGGAATACCCATCCACGACCCATTTTCAATGCCCTGGCTGAGGGAAGGAGGTTCTCATCCAAGATTTGATGGTACATGGCCCCCGTCCATCATCCCTTTGAAGTTGTCCTGTCCCCTTAGAAGAAAAACACCCCCAAAGCATAATGTTTCCACCTCCATGTTTGACGGTGGGGATGGTGTTCTTGGGGTCATAGCCAGCATTCCTCCTCCTCCAAACACGGCCAGTTGAGTTGATGCCAAAGTGCTCGATTTTGGTCTCATCTGACCACAACATTTTCACCCAGTTCTCCTCTGAATCATTCAGATGTTCATAAGCAAACTTCAGATGGGCCTGTACATTTGCTTTCTTGAGCAAGGGGACATTGCGGGCTCTGCAGGATTTCAGTGCTTTACAGCGTAGTGTGTTACCAATTGTTTTCTTGGTGACTATGGTCCCAGCTGCCTTGAGATCATTGACAAGATTCTCCTGTGTGGTTCTGGGATTCTGTGATTCCTCATCATTCTCATGATCATTGAAACTCCATGAGGTGAGATCTTGCATCGAGCCCCAGACCAAGGGAGTTTGACAGTTATTTGTTGCCACCCTCTCACCAAGCTGCTTGGCAAATTTTCTTGTCTATTCCAGCCTTGTGTAGGTCTACAATCTTGTCCCTGACACTATTGGACAGCTCTTTGGTCTTGCCCATGGTGGAGAGATTGGAATCTGATTGATTGATTGCTTCTGTGGACAGGTGTCTTTTATACAGGTAACAAGCTGAGATTAGGAGCACTCCCTTTAAGAGAGTGCTCCTAATCTCAGCTTGTTACCTGTATAGAAGACACCTGGGAGCCAGAAATCTTTGCAGATTGATAGGGGATCAAACACTTATTTCACTCATTAAAATGCAAATCAATTTAAAACTTTTATGAAATGCGTTTTTCTGGATATTTTTGATGTTATTCTGTCTCTCACTGTTAAAATAAACCTATCATTAAAATTATAGACTGATAATTTCTTTGTCAGTGGGCAAACATACAAAATCAGCAGGGGATCAAATACTTTTTTCCCTCACTGTAAGGATAGTATAACATGTTTGTTATTTAAAAAAAATAAATCGTTTGCCTTTAGAATCACTTTAAATGCAGCTATTCTGCAAAGAAGGCAATTATCACTTAACCTGTCCCACCACCCAAACTGCCAAACTCAGATGTGTTGAAGATCCAAACAATATGATTAACCTGACTCTAAAAGGTTTTTTTGACAAGAATGAAAATCTGAGATGTTCTTAACAATTATTTAAAGGTAATCATATTCTAGGCTCCTAGTAATCAGGCACACTTTTCAATATTATAGTTCATACATTTTGTAACAGGTATGAATTAACTTATGACTAATGCCAGAAAAACAAACTTGGGTAAGGTTTTTTTTTTTTCCTCTTTTGGATAGGGAACATCAGCTTTCAATGGCCAATGCCATTATTTACACAATATAGTATGTTACATTGTGCATTGGGTCTAGTGAAAGGGGACTTAAATTAAACTGCGCCGGATACAAACTGGAAACCTGCAGATAATATTCACCCACAGCTTTTCAGAACAAATGTATAAATTGGCTCTTAAGAAAAATGGAAAATCAGAAAGCACTAAATCATTTAACAAAGCAACTGGCTAATAAACTAAAGCAGAGCAACAATAAATGAAAGCAAAAGCCTTGATAATAGAAAAGCCAAAAGTAAAAAACGTCCCAGTGAATGCAATCTATTTTTACATGTTCCCATTCTTTGCCAAATAGAAGACTTTGGAGATCATGCTTGAATCACTTGATGGTCATTATGAGTTACTGTACCAAAGGTCATTTGGTGATCATCATTCATAAACTTATGAAGTGCTCTGTTAGGGCTAACCCTTTAGCTACCAGCATTAAAGTAGTGTAGAACACCCCTTGTAAGAGCTGATGAGTTTGGGTTCCCCACTGCTGCACAGCCAGTCATTAGCATTTCCTTCATTCACTCTAACACAGAAAATCAGTCCTTGGCTTGTTTTGCTGTTCTATTAGGGGATTATAACATGGCTGAGGTAAACAAATTATGGGATGTCCAACTTGAAAATGTCCAAACAGATAAAGGGACAACTTCCTTCCTATTTACACAGATCTTCTTCCTTCCTCCTGCACAAACTTGGTTCCTCTGTACAGCACCTGCTGCTCACTCCTGGTGGAACTAGCAGTATATTGTAAGGCCCATTACAGGCAGGAACACTCAATCCCTTGACAAAAGTAGCACAAATGGAGTAAGCAACATAACGTCTCTCCTTCTACTTCCATGTGGCCACTGTTCCCAGTTTCACTTGCTTGCAGAATGCTTGCCCACCTGGCTGCCACCAGCCACACCTGGCTGCCTTTCCTCCCAGTTCTCCCAACTGACTCTCTGCACCAGTGTTGCCCTACTGGCACACGCACATGGAGTTTCCCCAGGGCAAGGTTAGATGAAGACTTGGCACACCACGGTCTTCAAGAGAGCACTGTTACAGCTGACAGCCTCTCCCCTTGTTTTTTCCCTGCATTGTGCAGATCCACTCACTATCTCTGCTTGTTCCGTCCTGCTTCCTCTCCAGCATGAATCCCTCCAACTGCCTCCTGTGGTGGTATCCTTCAAGCCCAGCTTTCCTGAGCTCCCAGACACTGACAGCCTCCCTCAGCACTGCTTCTCCATCTTCCACCCAACTCCCCAGCTGACATGGCCCGTTTCTATTAATGGGTTGCCCAGTCCTCTGCCAGGCCTACTGCTGGGGATTGGCTGAAGGCCCATAAAATATTCAAGGCATCCCCTCTTCACCTCAACCCTCTAGTTCCAGAACATTCTTCAATATTCTAGAAAACAGCTGGAGGCACCAAAGAGCTGCCAGGATGAGTCATCCAGCCCTGGCCTCTAATAACCCTGGCCCAGTTTCAGTGACTTAGGTTTATCCCTGGGCCAGAAATTGCTTTTTCCTACACTCACTTCTAGTAACACACACTAGAGGGTGCTACAGATATCAAGCATGTGCAATTTAAAACTTTCAATGCTGCTGGCTCCTGCTCTCTATGCTGCTTCCTTGAACTTCCAATCTTCACAGGAAAGAGTAAAAGTGTTACTAAACCCAGGACCATGCATTCACTATATCTGGTTTCCCACAGTACACCGAACATGGAAATGCAATTGTTTTAGTAAATATAAACTGCTAAATACCTTTTCTCATCATCAGTATAAAGCAGTCTTGTGACGCCTATCAATGGTTAAAGCTTGTAGGAGAAGTTTTCATTCTCCTGTGACTGCTCTATGAGGCTGCATGACCCCTGAATTTCTGTCTGGACAGTGCTGATTGGCCCTGCGCTGATCACATGCACCCTCCCAAAAAAAAACTTTCTAGCAATACACACCAAACTGAGCATGTGCAGAGTGCCTCCTATGGCTCTGTTCTATCAGCAGATGAATTGGAGACAGTAAAAGAAGGTGAGGATCTGTGCATACAGGATCAAACAGCCTTTTTACACAATGCAGATGATTAACCCTTTGGGTACCACAGTCCGTATAACAAGCATGCTTTACTGCATATACAGACTGATTTTACTGTTGTGAGTTTAGTAACACTTTAACAGTGGACAGTACAGTCTTCAGCCAGTCTGTTAGCTTGAAGAAAGGAGGGAGAGAAGGAGCGAGGAGCAGGGGAGTGCCTTGCCATCCTAGGCTAAAGGGTTGTAGGCTCCTACTGATGTACACAGTGTAGAGAGGCACAATTCCAGTGCAAGAGCAAGAAGCCACCCTGAAACAGGAAACCTGGGCAACGGTCATGGCACCAGCTTAAACTGGAACACAGGCAAGGATTAAAAGATAAATAAGCTGCATTAAAAAGGATTTACTATAAATTTTAATGGCTAGGTAGTGGTTTCAAAATAATAAAAAGGAGCCTTAATGAAAATCTTATAAAACTTAGAAATTCCCCAACTAATTATTAAATTATATTCTGTATGTTACCTATTTTGCTCCAAGTCTTCTTAAATGCATCCGTACACATGACCCTTTATTTTTAATAAAGTGAAGCTTGCACACTTTGTTACCTTCCCTCTTACTGTGGAACAATAAAGTGCAACGTAACCCCCCGATTTTAAAATGTTTCTAAAGTCAAAATTTCTTCTAACTAAAATAATAAACATGTTATACTTACCATGGTTCCCAAAATTCCTTTTCAGGGGTCCCCCACTGGTTATCTCTCCTACTCCTGTTCTCCAAACCACTTGTTATGGGGCAGATGTGCAAACTCGATCCTGAGCTGGGCTGTATGTGTCCATAGACACACACATAGCCTGGCTCAGCCCTAAACCCACTCCCTCCTCACTTGATTGGCAGCAGTAGGAGCCAATGGCTCCCATTGCTACCTCAATCCATGTGAGTGGAGGGAGAGAGGAGAGAAGAGATGCAGATGGGCACAGTGCTAGGTTGATTAAAGACTCAGATAAGTATTCAGAGAGGTATGGAAGCACAGCAAGATGTCAATTTTTTTTTTACCTAAATGCAAAGAATGCATTAAGGTAAAAAATGTTTTAGCATTAAAACCACTTTAAGAATCCATATACAGGTGCATCTCATAAAATTAGAATATCATCAAAAAAATTTATTTATTTTTTTAGTAATTCAATTCAAAAAGTGAAACTCATATATTTTATAGATGTGTTACACACAGAGTGATGCATTTCAAGCATTTTCTTTCTTTTAATTTTGATGATTATGGCTTACAGCTAGCGAAAACCCAAAATCCAGTATCTCAGAAAATTAGAATATTACTAAGACTAATAAAAAAAAAAGCATTTTTAATACAGAAATGTTGGCTTACTGAAAAGTATGTCTATGTACAGCATAGTATGCATTTAAGACTTGGTCGGGGGTTCCTTTTACATGAATTACTGCATCAATGCGGTGTGGCATTGTTGGGTCTGCTGTCTCTCATCTTCCTCTTGACAATACCCCACAGATTCTCTATGGGGTTTAGGTCAGGTGAGTTTGCTGGCAATCAAGCCTAGTGATACCATGATCATTAAACCAGGTATTGGTACTTTTGGTAGTGTGGGTAGGTGCCAAGTCCTGCTGAAATCAGCATCTCCATTAAGCTGGTCAGCAGAGGAATGCATGAAGTGCTGTAGAATTTCCTGGAAGACAGCTGCACTGACTTTGGACTTGATAAAACACAGTGGACCAACACCAGCAGATAACATGGCTCCACAAATCATCGTGCACTGTGGAAAAGTTTGCATTTCATTTGGAAATTAAGATCCCAGAGTCTGGAGGAAGAGTGGAGAGGCACAAAATTCAAGTTGCATGAGGTCTAGTGTGAAGTTTCCACAGTCAGTAATGAATTGGGGAGCCATGTCATCTGCTGGTATTGGTCCACTGTGTTTTATTAAGTCCAAAGTCAGCGCAGCCCTCTAACAGGAAATTCTACAGAAATTCATGTTTCCCTCTACTGACCAGCTTTATGGAGATGCTGATTTCATTTTCCAGCAGAACTTGACACCTGCCCACACTACCAAAAGTACCAATACCTGGTTTAATGATCATGGAATCACTGTGCTTGATTGGCCAGCAAATTAATCTGACCTAAACCCTATAGAGAATCTGTGGGGTATTGTCAAGAGGAAGATGAGAGACACCAGACCCAATAATGCAGACGAGCTGAAGGCCGCTATCAAAGCAACCTGGGCTTCCATAACACCTTAGCAGTGCCACAGGCTGATCGCCTCAATGCAACGCCGAATTAATGCAGTAATTCATGCAAAAGGAGCCCCGACCAAGTATTGAGTGCATACTATACTGTACATGGACACACTTTTCAGTAAGCCAAAATTTCTGTATTAAAAATATTTTTTTTTAATTGGTCTTATGTAGATACTGAATTTTGGGTTTTCACTAGCTGTAAGCCATAATCTTCAAAATTAAAAGAAAAAAAATACTTGAAATATATCACTCTGTGTATAATACATCTATATAAAATAAATTAACTTTTTGATGATATTCAAATTTTATGAAATGCACCTGTATGTGTCTGGTTATTCATATAGTTTTCAATAAATACATCCTGTAACATTTATATTTTGTATTCTGCTGATGAATACATGGGGCTCCTGCCAGTTCCCCTTGCTTTTGTTTATACTAACCATGGCAAGCATGGAAGCAAATCCATGCTGGTGTGGCCAGTTCATGTCCCAGGGAACTATGCTAAGAGTTACAGGGCACTGTGACAACACTGTAGTCAGTTTTGCACCCCCCCCCCCCCCTTCACAATGTCTTACTCCAGTTCAGCATTTTCACTGTAAATGGAGGTGGAGTGCTACCTCTGCGGAAGTAGCATCCCACCAGTCCAGCCCCTTCTTTTCGCTGATTTACAGTGATATCAGGAACAGTCCTAATGCATTCTCATAGGGGAAATTAAATAAAGTTCCAATTCTATTATTGACATTTTAACCCAGCAGTTGCCCTCATTAAACATGGTTCATGCCTTCCACCTTGCAGTCAGTGGGGTTGATTTACTAAAGGCAAATAGACTGTACACTTTGCAAAGTGCAGTTGTTCCAGAGCTTAGTAAATGAAGGGAAGCTCTGCTGACTTCCGTCATCCAATCAAGTGCATTGTGCAAGCAAAAGTGTTGTTTTTATTTTTTTTTGTCCTTGCATGTGATTGGGTACTCTTTACAAAGTGAATCTTTACCTCATTTACTAAGCACTGAAGCAACTGCACTTGCAGAGTGCAATTGCACTTTGCAAAGTGCACAGTCTATTTGCCTTTAGTAAATCAATCCCAATGTGTCAGTTAATCACAGGGCATTAACTATCTTGCAGTGCACATGATATAACTTACACCGCCTGCCTGCATAATAAACAAAGTCAAGGAAGAGGGGGTGTGAATGAGGCTGTGTGGTCATGTGACTGTTGAACAACATGCATATACACGTATAAACAGGTAAATAGCCTTTATTATTAAAAAAAAATTAATACACCTATAACATTCTATTTGGGGTATTAAAATGTTGTTTATTCTAGCGTGTACAGTACAACTCCTGGGGAACATTTAAAAGCAAACATTTAATATTTCTGAAAAGCTATATACTAATAAGAGCCAGTTATTTTTGCCTTTTAGATTTCAGTGCCACAACTTAGCTTAAAACGAAAACAGGCTTGCAGCATGAATGGTATGTAAAATGCGTAAATGGTGTGTAAAAGAAGAATTATATGCAGAAAAGAGCACAAAGTGGGTATCAACCGTGTGCTGGTGTTCACTGGTAGTGCGTACAGCAGCCAAGAACAGAGACAGTGGCATGGACTTTGGACTTTAGACTTAACAAAGTGTAATCATCTTGGTGCTATGCAGCTAGACAGCACATCATGGGGGGTCAAATGACCTAAGTAGAGCATTACTTTGCCCAAAGCTCCTACCATACAAACAAATGCTTCTCTTACAGTGGTTGTAAAGGCTCAAGGTTTTTACCTTCATGCATTTTATGCATGAAGGTAAAAGAACCTTCTCTATGCAGCAGCCCCGCTAATACTTACCTGAGCCCCATCATGGTCCAGCGATGTGCACAACAGCCTTGACTCTCCGAGGACTCTCACTCTTCATTGCCTGAGGCAGCAGCGGGAGCCATTGGCCAATGGTTAATCACAGCCAGTGAGGAGAAAGAGGGGGGCAAGGCCAAGCCGTGGCTCTGTGTGTGAATGAACACACAGAGCATTGGCTCGGGAAGAAGCCTGCTCAGGTGC
The DNA here is from genome assembly GCA_037952925.1 of Lithobates clamitans. NCBI lineage: Eukaryota > Metazoa > Chordata > Amphibia > Anura > Ranidae > Lithobates > Lithobates clamitans. The sequence goes on from JBBGZY010000458.1 coordinate 6,623,061, forward strand.
CCCCATTGCAAGCTGCTTGCTCTGGGGGCACTTGGCAGGAGGGAGGGGCCAGGAGCGCTGGCAGGGGACTCAAGAAGAAGAGGAACAGGACTGCTCTGTGCAAAACCACTGCACAGAGCAGGTGAGCATGACATGTTTGTTATTACAAAAAAAAACAAACAACAAGCTAATAATATTACTGTAGCCTCCCTGGCGGTTTTCCCGAGTGTGTAATCGGGGTTAAAATTCAGTCCCATTAGCGGTAACCCCGAGCCACATTTGGGATTACAGTGCAGGATCCTGGTGCGGCTTTACTTACCTTGTCCCCAGGATCCTGCGATGTCCCCCGCAGTGTCCGTGGGCTCTGTCTCCTCCGAAGCCTCCCCATGCCAGGCTCCATTCCCTGCGAGCGTCGCGACGCACTGGGGCGGAGCCTGGCGGGAAATTCAAAAAATTGTAAAAATCATAACACATACAGTACTGTAATCTTACAGATTACAGTGCTGTATGAAATCATTTCACATCCCTTTTGTTCCCAGTGCTTTGGCCCATGCCCTGCATGCAGTTTTATATTATATATACTGTTCTTCCTGCCTGGAAACTGGAGATTGTCCATAGCAACCAAAAAGTGTCCCTTTACGTCAAAAGTGGCTTTAGACCAGCTAGAAAACAGTGATAGTAAATTAGAACACTTGCAGAATTGAGCGATAGTGAATCGTGGGGAAATTTATTTTATTATTATTTTTTTATTTTATTTTTTTTATTTTATTTATTATATTATAATTTATGTTTTTGTGTTTCAAACTTTATCATACCCGGGATATCTACTAGACTCTTGTTTGGACAGATTTAAGTGTGTTATTGTTAAGAATTACAGACCTACAATATAAAACGCCAAATTTCCATGCAAAATAATTGTACCGCTTTCAGCACCTAAAATCCGAAATAATCATACCGCCAGGGAGGTTAAGTCAACAGACATGAGAAGTTGACTGTCTCTACTAATTGGCAAACAAATTATGTTTAAATTGGTTTAGAACTATTGAGTGGGAAGGTGATAAACTTAAATTAAATGTTACTTACGTTTATTTGAACATCTGAATCACTATAATAGTTCAATAAACATTTTTCAAAAAAAAATATGTATCTAGACCAACAACAAGTATATGGTTTCCTTTATTTTTAAATGACCCTGCTGATAACACACTTGGGGTTTGATTTACTAAAACTGGAGATTGCAAAATTTGGTGAAGCTCTGTTTTTTTGTCAAAGCTTAACCTCCCTGGCGGTTTTCCCGAGTGTGGCTCGCGGTTAAAATTCAGGACCATTAGCGGTAACCCCGAGCCACACTCGGGATTACATCGCAGGATCCTGGTGCCTCCTTACTTACCTTGTCCCCGGGATCCTGCGATGTCCCCCGCAGTGTCCGAGGGCTCCGTCCTCCTCCGAAGCCTCTCTGTGCCAGGCTCCGTTCCCTGCGAGCGGCACGACGCACGGGGGCGGAGCCTGGCGGCAAATTAAAAAAAAAGTAAAAATCATAACACATACAGTACTGTAATCTTACAGATTACAGTACTGTATGAAATGATTTCACATCCCTTTTGTCCCCAGTGCTTTGGCCCATGCCCTGCATGCAGTTTTACATGATATACACTGTTCTTTCTGCCTGGAAACTGGAGATTGTCCATAGCAACCAAAAAGTGTCCCTTTACGTCAAAAGTGGCTTTAGACCAGCTAGAAAACAGCGATAGTAAATTAGAACACTTGCAGAATTGAGCGATAGTGAATCGTGGGGAAATTTATTTTATTACTATTTATTTTTATTTATTATATTATAATTTATGTTTTTGTGTTTCAAACTTCATCATACCTGGGATATCTACTAGACTCTGGTTTGGACAGATTTAGGTGTGTTATTGTTAAGATTTACAGACCTACAATATAAAACGCCAAATTTCCATGCAAAATAATTGTACCGCTTTCAGCACCTAAAATCCGAGATAATCATGCCGCCAGGGAGGTTAATTGAGCAAGCTGAAAATAGAAGCTGATTGGCTACCATGCACAGCTGCACCAGATTTAGCACTCTCCAGTTATAGTAAATCAACCCCACAGTGTCCTAGAATAACAAGCCTCACTCACTTTATTGTATCAATAATAGAGTAATTGTGTCACTCTTACATTCATAGGACTACAAAATGCCACCCATATCCTCTTCTTCATAACTGGGTGTTCTGTAGTCTTAACACAATTACTAGTAACATTGTTTCCGATAACACTGCAGAGTGCACAGGACAGCAATGGATTTCTGGCTGATCAACAGGCATTTTGTTTTTACATTTATCCAACATATAAAATATTTCAATGGTATGTTTATTCCTAGAAAACAAAGCAAATTAGAGAAGTTCACTGTTAGTGTTTGTACTTTAAATAGTTTTAGTTTTCTAATGTTTATCAAAATGTTCTTAATTTTGATTGTAAACCTGTTCTTTATTTAGTTAATTATACAGTTTAAAGCTGCTAATATTCTAGTAGAATGTTGATGGAACCTTTTTGTTTTAGGAACGTTTGCTTGATTTTCTAACCTTTAGTGGGGTCAAATCAACGTTCATTTTTAACTTTAGTGAAGAGAAAATTTGAAGGTGCAGGATGGAAATTTTCTCTCAAACTTATTTCACACAGCGTATGCCATTTTTATTTGGTAAGTCCATTCATTCCAAAATCAAAAGTTAAAGGTAAACAAAATTTCTAAGTACTTTTGAAGGACATGCAACAAGTCATGCAAGGCGTGCTGAGAATCTTCAAATGATTGTTCATACAATTGTTCATACAAATGTTCATACGAATGTTAGTGCAATTGTCATTCAGAAATCTACTAGTGTATAGCCAGTTTAAGTGTCCTATACATTTCACAGCAACAACAGAAAGCTTTCTATATAATGTTACTGTTCTCTTTTCTAGGTGCTTATGTGCCTGAAGGCCTCCTGACATCTTGCACCTGGGACTATGTGACCTTCACACCCTCTGTTAGAGCCTACACCATGCTCCTCTTCTGCTTTGTCTTCTTCATCCCTCTTTTTGTTATAATCTATTGCTACATCTTTATTTTTAAGGCCATCAAGAACACTAACAGGTGATTGACTTAACACGTGTACAGTGGGTAAAACAAAACCATTATATAGAGCTAAAGAATTATCAGCAATGAAATGTGAACTCCTCACTGCTTGATCCTCCTGTCTTCTGAAATACATAAGTCATCTGGGAACCCGCTGTGCTCTGTGAGCTAGAAGATATATGTTTAATACTCAAACCAAGGTTGAAATGTTTCCAGCAACCTATGCCTCAGTTCATGTGCAGCTGTGTGTAACTAACATAAAGCACATAGCTCACATATATCAATCTCTAAAGCAGGTGTTAATACACCTAGACATTTTGACTTCTGAATCCTTCCTAGATACTTTGTACTTTATAGTTGCATCCAGCATCCGCATAGTGTCTATGACCCTTAACGACAACTTTTTTAACCATTAAAAAAAAAAAAAAATTTGCTCAATTTTATAATTTGGGTGCAATAACCATCAGTTACAGTAAATACAATCTGCTTCATAGAGAATCGCTTAATTTACTAGCAAGCACAGATTGTGTTGCAGCCTTTCATTGTTCTCCACTGGGTTTAGAGCTATAGATATATATAGGATACATTTATTGACACTAGGGAGATGGGGGATACCAAAAGATTCCTGGAAATGGTCTGGGATTAAGAAGCGCAAAATAGGAGTAGGAGTTCTGATGTGAGCATGCGTGTAGGTGGCAAAAAGGTTGCCTGACACATGCTCCTTATATCTGCACTGCATTTCTGAGACAAAAAGATGCATAGATTGGATACATGATCCCCAAGGGCTACTTTAGCCTTTTGCAAAACGCATTTTTTCCATGCATTTTTCAGAGAAAGGGTATCTCTTGTATTAAAATGCATTTAAAATGAGTGTATTGTGCCCCAAAAAATGCAGAGTTGTGAAGAATATTATTGCCTACAGTGGCACAGGCCTCCCTTATATATTTTGAGTGCACATTGGTCCCAAATTACTTCAAGATCCTTACAGCCCTATCCCAGCCTTCTAAATTTTGAAGGGCTATCTCAAAGATTTCTACCAACTCTCCACCAAGAAGGGGAAGATTAAGGGACAAAACCCAATCCTTGCTTGCTATTGCTGTCTTTTATCAATGTAAACAAGGTCTAAGAATGATGAGAACAAACATTGATTAGAAATTAGCATATTAAACTAACGCTCCTAAAGCGAATACTTTCAAACTGAATTCTACCAGCTATAGAGATGATTTTAAGTTTTTTCTGTTATGCTTAAACTACATGCTGGCAGTCACTTCATTGAGCTAAAGCTACATGGGAGATGTTTAGTAGTTCAATCGCATTGCTAAAATAAAAAGCAAATTATTACTAGTAGTAGAAATTGATGGCTGATGGAAAAAAATGGTACCCCATGAAGTAAGTTACACAAGCAGAAGCATCTTATTGGGATCAATGGACCATTGTATGAACATGCTGCACAGTGCATTCTGAGCCCTGATTGAGCAAAGTTTTGCCCAATCAGAGCGCAGTGAATAGCTAATTGTTAGGGAGTGGGCCGGAAATCCGGCCGCGGCGCCCTGAACAACCGATGAGTCATCAGCTGTCAATTGGCTTCCCCGCTGACAGCTGAATTTAAAGAAAAACATTGCTGGCAATTAGAAAGTGAAAAAAAAACAGCGTAGGTTCCCCCCAGTCCATACCAGACCCTTTTGTAATACGCAAATTTACAAAAGGATAATGCACAAGGCTGGTGTGCCCTCTTTTTTTTATTCCCTCTCTTCATTGCTATCCTGGAGGGGAGCAAGGTCTGAACATTAGATAACCCTGACATCGCGCTTATGCGCAAGAGTATTTGTTTGCTGATATCAAGGTAATATGCATATGCTATACCTGCAGGACCGTTGTGGAGGCGGAGAATCATTGTAGTAATCGCTGCTACTACAGTGATCTCCGCTCTTCCGGTTCCCATGAATGCAAAGCATTTTCTAATTAGATGAGGTGGAGTTTGTGATGCCACTGTCCAACCCCTCCAACTCATCCAATCAGAGAGCACCTTGCATTCATTGACAAAAATGTGAGAGTCGTCTGTGCCAAACCAGTGCCCCTTGTGGTTACTATATAGCACGGCAGCTGTTTGGCACAAAACCTGGAAGACAACGGTGACAACAATGGTGACCACTGTAATAGTGCAAACTACTACAGTGATGCTCCACTTCCACAGTTGTCGCACAGGTACGGTCCAAGCTGGACTGCTGTAACTGAAATAAAGTTCATGAATGGAATTCACCTTTAAATCTTTGAATATTAAGAGTTTGTAGTTTAGCCCCAAGTTAGAGACCTGATTTTCTTTGCATTATTTTGTCACAAAATGAAGATTCCTTGTAGTGTTTTACCAGTTGTGATGGTGCAGCATTTATTCATTTTGTATGTTTCATCTCATGGTCCCCCAGAGGGGACCATGAGATGAAAGTATCACTGGATGCACCTTTTCATCCCTTTTTCTGATACAAGCCCTAAGTTACCCCAATGGATCCTTGCTAACTACCCTATGGGAGTCAGAAAAGTCACAGTGCACAATGATGTAGGAAGTCATGACAATGCTTATGGCAGAACACGTTAAAACTCAACACATCATTCTAAATGTGTAAAGGGAAAAACATTCCAGACATTTTACAGCTGTAACAGGAAATTAAATTTGTCACTTGTAATGTCCTGGTTCTGTGTGTTCCAAACTATCTATTACTACAATACAAAACTAGAAAATTACTCAGATTGTTACCTACTGCTAAAAACGTGTGCCGTTGACAATCACAGTAAAACAGCGAGTGCACAGAACCAGACATTAAGAACATTTACCGATCACTTTTTTCCTGCCTCCTTTTCTTCTGTAAACTGTAGGGGTCAATAAATACTAACCTGTGTAAAGACAGCAACTTCTAAACATGAAATGATCATTTAAAAAGACATATCAGAAAAATACATATTTCAAAATCAAACAAAGAAAAAGGAAAAGACAAACAACATGACAGATTACATAGTTTGCATGGCATGAAAAATTGCTCTCTGGTACAGAGTGGTCTCGGGTGCAAACTATGTAATCTGTCATGTTCTTTGTCTTTTCCTTTTTCTTTGTTTGATTTTGAAATATATATTTTTCTGATATGTCTTTTTAAATGATCATTTCATGTTTGAATGATCTAACGATTTTATATATACACAATAAATATACTCTATAATCTACTTATGTGTGGTTGTTGCCTATAAAGTCCCAACGAAGGGAGATTTTCTTTTTTTTTGCTTTAGAATAGGGATGATGCAACAACACACTTGTCTGATCCCCTTTTTGCTAGACAGCGACTTCAGGCGCACACTTCTGCTTTTTTGTGCATGTAATACTTATGTTAAATTCTGCATTTGTCTATAACAGGGCTGTTCATAAAATCGGATCTGACGACAACAAGGAATCTCAGAAACAGTATCAGAAAATGAAGAATGAGTGGAAGATGGCAAAGATTGCACTCATTGTCATCCTTCTTTATGTGATTTCATGGGCCCCCTATTCTATTGTCGCATTGGTGGCCTTTGCTGGGTATGTATACAAATGTAGCACGGCCCCCTTGAAGACTGCTTAGAATTACCTGCTTATCTGCACGGCCATGACCTGGTGAACTTTCCAACCCACCTGACACTCTGGGTTCAGACATCCTTGTATCACTGTATGGCAATAGTCAGACAACTCAATGTATTTAGGTTCTATGGTTAAATTACTTCAACCAAATAAAAAGGGTATCGAGAACTTGGTAGGAGGCCGAGATGCTGGGAGGGCTCCCCTTGCGGCCGATCGCAGCACACCACTGAAGGTGGAACAGCAGGTGTGGTGCCTACAGAAGCATGGGTGCCGGGTTGCTGGAGACAGGTGTGCTTGGAAGGTCCAGGAGACAGAGACCAGTGGGGTAATGAATAGCGGAGCCGGGAGCCAGGCCAGGGGTCATTCACAGAGAGAAAGTCCAGGATCAGAATGACCTAAGGTCAGCTGCGTCTTAATACAAAACCCTGCTGTCTTTTCATGTAATTCCAGACTGAAGCAATAAAGTTGGGATCACGCCTTAGTGGTTTGGCCCCCACGGAGCCCTAATCTCAACATCATCACTTTCGCCTGGGATTACATGAAGAGACAGAAGGATTTGAGGAAGTCTACATCCACAGAAGATCTGTAATTAGTTCTCCAAGATGTTTGGAACAACCTACTTACTGAGTTCCTTCAAAAACTGTGTGCAAGCGAACCTAGAAAAATTGATGCTGGTTTAAAGCCAAAGGGTAGTCCCACCAAATATAGATTTGATTAAGATTTTTCTGCTGTTTGCTCAATTTGCAATTTGTAAATTGACTAACACCCGCTAAGACTTTTGCACAGTACTATATATATTTATTTTATTATATATTTTCATGTTACAACACTGAAGAAATGACATTTTGCTGCAATGTAAAGTAGTGAGTGCACAGCGTGTATAACAGTGTAAATTTGCTGTCCCCTCAAAATAACTCAACACACAGCCATTAATGTCTAAACCGCTGGCAACAAAAGTGAGTACACTCCTAAGTGAAAATGTCCAATTTGGGCCCAATTAGCCATTTTTTCTCCTTGGTGTCACGTGACTTGTTAGTGTTACAAAGTCTCAGGTGTGAATGGGGAGCAGGTGTGTTAAATTTGGTGTTATCACTCTCACTCTCTCCTACTGGTCACTGGAAGTTCAACATGGCACCTCATGGCAAAGAACTCTCTGAGGATCTGAAAAAAAAAATAGTTGCTCTACATGAAGATGGCCTAGGCTATAAGAAGATTGCCTGAAACTGAGCTGCAGCTCGGTGGCCAAGACCATACAGCAGTTTAAGAGGACAGGTTACACTCAGAACAGGCCTCGCCATGGTCGACCAAAGGAGTTGAGTGCATATGAGTGCTGCCAGCATTGGCTGCAGTGGTTGAAGGGGTGGGGGGGATCAGCCTGTCAATGCTCAGACCATACGCCGCACGCTGCATCAAATTGATCTGCATGGAAGCCTCTTCTAAAGATGATGCACAAGAAAGCCCGCAAACAGTTTGCTGAAGACAAGCAGACTAAGGACCTGGGTTACTGGAACCATGTCTTGTGGTCTGATGAGACTAAGATAAACTTATTTGGTTCAGATGGTGTCAAGCGTGTGTGGTGACAACCAAGTGAGGAGTACAAAGACAAGTGTGTCTTGCCTACAGTCCAGCATGGTGGTGGGAGTGTAATGGTCTGGGGCTGCATGAGTGCTGCCGGCACTGGGGAGCTACAGTTCATTGAGGGAACCATGAATGTCAACATGTACTGTGACATACTGAAGCAGAACATGATCCCCTCCCTTCGAGACATGATAATGACCCCAAACACCCCTCCAAGACAACCACTGCCTTGCTAGAGAAGCTGAGGGTAAAGGTGATGGACTGGCCAAGCATGTCTCCAGACCTAAACCCTATTGAGCATCTGTGGGGCATACACAAACGGAAAGTGGAGGAGCGCAAGGTCTCTAACATCCACCAACTCAGTGATGTTGTCATGGAGGCATGGAAGAGGACTCCAGTGGCAACCTGTGAAGGTCTGGTGAACTCCATGCCCAAGAGGGTTAAGGCAACGCTGGAAAATAATGGTGGACACACAAAATATTGACACTTTGGGCCCAATTTGGACATGTTCACTTAGTGGTGTACTCACTTTTGTTGCCAGCGGTTTAGACATTAAAGACTTCCCGCCCAGCCTATAGCAAAATGATGGCTGGGCAGTGGTTCAGTTACCCTGACTGGGCGTCATATGACGTCCTTCAGGATAACAGCCCTAGTGCACCCATGGGGGCGTGCATTGCGGCGATCGGTGGAGCGGGGTGTCAGTCTGACACACCGCTACACTGATCTCGGTAAAGAGCCTCCAGCGGAGGCTCTTTACCATGTGATCAGCCGTGTCCAATCATGGCTGATCACAATGTAAATAGGAAGAGCCTTTGATTGGCTTTTCCTCACTCGCGTCTGACAGACGCGAGTAGAGCAGAGCCGATCGGCGGCTCTCCTGACAGGGGGAGTCTGCGGTGATTGTTTATCAGCACAGACCCCCCTCAGATGAGCACACTGGACCACCAGAGACAACACTAGGACCACCAGGGAAGGGGGCAACATGTGGATGGCCGGGTATGTACCCCATGGCCATCCACATGTTCAAATGAATGCCCAATCTGTGCCAATCAGTGCCCACAAATGGGCACTGATTGGCACAAGTATGTACAAACACATCAGTGATGCCCAGCAATGCCACCCATCAGTATCATCTGTGCCACCCATCAGTGACATCAGTGCAACCCATCAGTGCCACCTGTCAGTGCCCATCCATGCCCACCAGTGCCCACCTATCAGTGCCCATCCATGCCACCTATCAGTGCCACCCATAAGTATCCATCAGTGCCACCCATAAGTACTCATCAGTGCCGCTTACAAGTGCCCATCAGTGCCGCCTATGAGTGCCCATCAGTGCAGCCTATGAGTGCTCATCAGTGCCACATACCAGTGCCACCTATCAGTGCCCATCAGTGCCACCTATCAGTGCCCATCAGTGCTGCCTATCAGTGCCACCTCATCAGTGCCACCTCATTGGTGCCACCTCATCGGTGCCCACCAGTGCCGCCTTATCAGTGCTCGTGCGTGCAGTCATATCAGTGCCCATCATTGAAGGAGAAAACTTACTTATTTACAAAAAATTTTAACAGAAACAAAGAAAAACGTATTTTTTTTCAAAATTTTCGGTCTTTTTTTATTTGTTACGCAAAAAATAAAAATCCCAGAGGTGATCAAATACCACCAAAAGAAAGCTCTATTTGTAGGAACAAAATGATAAAAAATTTGTTTGGGTACAGTGTATCATGACCGCACAATTGTCATTCAAATTGCAACAGCGCTGAAAGGTGAAAATTGGCTTGGGCAGGAAAGTGTCTAAGTGCCTGGTATTGAAGTGGTTAATGGCTGTGTGTTGAGTTATTTTGAGGGGACAGCAAATTCACACTGTTATACAAGCTGTACACTCACTACTTTACATTGTAGCAAAGTGTCATCTCTTCAGTGTTGTCACATGAAAAGATATAAGAAAATATTTACAAAAATGTGAGGGGTGTACTCACTTTTGTGAGATACTGTATATATATATATATATATATATATATATATATATATATATATATATATTCATGAAGTTGATCGATTGGTCATTTTTGGATGTATTTATTGCTTTTAACATTTATAGGGCAAAATGTAACAGTTTCACTAATGAATATAATTGTGTTGCTTGTTCATGTTTATTCTTTAGCAAGAAAAAGTATATTCACACTTGTCCATTTTCATGCATTTTTCTACATGAAAATGCATTCGAAGTCGAAATTCTATTCTTATGCATACCTATAGAATTGGAAAGGAAAATTGAAATGATATGGGCCTATGTGTGTGCATTACCATGCAGGCTGCAGCAGTGTGAATCCACACGCTTCCCTTGCGGACAGTGCCAGGGCAATATCATCCAGTGCCTGGGGCAAAGATGGCAAATTGCACACCCCCTTTATTATGTGAGAGGAAGAGGAGGGTGAGATTGCACAGCCTACACCTTTTCTCTCTCCTTTTCTCCTTGCTGACAGAAGTAGCGATGCAGCTGTCCCTACTCCTGTCAGCCTTATAGTAGAATGAACTTGGGGCACCCCCTTCCCTACAATACACTGCGAACACACAAAAAGCACAGCTCTGACTCTGAGTATCTTCAATGTAGTAGTTGATCACTGGTAACTCCATTCCAGTGCTCAGGTTCAGGTTCATCCCTACAATAGATGCTGCACCCAGGGCAGCCACCCCTTCTACCCACCCATTGTCCCAGCCATGCTTGCGGGGTGCAAGAAATACAACATAAAACAGATCCAACCTCTTGACTTAAAGTGTAAGGTCACCTTTTCACAAAAATAAAAATGTGAACCAACATCCTACAACCCCCCACCCCCCAGTTCCTGCTGCACTTACCAACGTGGGTGATTAGCTGTCACTGCCAATGCAGCCAGTGCAGCAGTCTGGAGATTTTAAAGCGCGGTTTCCTTCCCTGTTTTTTCTTGGGGATGGATTAGAGCAATTTTAACAGTCACAAGGCCAATTTCACCGATCAGAATCGCTCTGATCCGTCCTGGATCCCCCAAGAAAAGACAGGGAAGAAAAGTGAGGCTTTTCATATTCCCAGACCTGCATCAACTGCATGGGCAGTGAAAGTGATAGCAATGGAGAGGGTGAAGGTTGGTAATTCATCTTTTCATTTTTTTGTGAACTTACACCTTAAAGCAGTAGTTTTATCTCTCCCGTCCATATACAGTTGTTAATTGAGGGCTCTCACAAGCCTAACTACATGCTCTTGCTTCTGAGTTTCTGAGAGACCCAACCTTCAAATAGGCACCTGTGACCTCCCAAGCTAAGTGCCAGAACAAGAAGTGGTGTCCCTCAGTACAGGAATTGTCACATCCTGGATGCATTATAAATCAAGTCCAGGGTTAAAAGACCTTGGAACGCTTGTTACTTTAGAGCGATAAAGTCAAAACGATTATTAATAATACATACAAGGAACATCACAGAAGTAATAGAAGTAACTAGCAAGAGGGGGTAAATAAGTCCTATGACTTGTAATGTCTGTGATTATTTAATCTTCGTGTTTTTCTTATTCTTCCACAGGTATGCAAACATATTAACACCATATATGAATTCTGTGCCTGCTGTGATTGCAAAGGCATCTGCCATTCACAATCCAATAATCTATGCCATTACTCATCCTAAATACAGGTAGGATTGTGATAATTGGTAAAAATTATACTAAGTTGTGATGGCTGTCAACTGTGTGAAAGTGTTGAACTAGAAAGACTATAGGAGATACACAACGAGGTTAATTTACTAAAGGCAAATAGGTTGTTCACTTTGGAATGAGAAACTTACCTTAGCTTAGTTTTAGTAGTATTTTTTAAATTATTTTCCTTGTACATGATTGGGTATTCTTTGTAACGTGAAATTTCCTCACATTTACTAAGCTCTGGGGACCACCCCCTTGCAAAAGTGAACAGGCTATTTGCCTTTAGTAAATCAATCCTGTAGATTTCATCATGAAAAAGTATCTAAAAAAATGTTTTTTCATTTTGGACAGAAAAGGGATTTGTTAAAATCCTTGTTTGGCTTTTTTTACCTCATTGAAGATATTTTCCTTAACTTCCTGTCTGGTAGACACAACAGGAAGTAAAGAGAAATCTCTCAAAAGTGCAGAAAGATCCCTCTTGGACAGTTGCCATCAGAACAATTGTTCCCACTTCCTTTAATTCTGTTCTAGTGACAACTCATCATTTTGGATTTTCCCTGCTGTCTGTGTCTGGGGGCACAGACAGTAATTGAAACTTAAATAAAAAGAAAAAATTGCGCTAAATAAAGTCCAAAATTGTGAAATTAAATTATATGAAAAAATATATAAAATTATGAAAAAATATATATATTGATAAATATGTGAAAAAAGTTCCAATTGCTTGAACAGATGATACAAGGTAAAGGTTCGCCAGTGAGTGGATCACATATAATAATGCTGATAATGTTAGCAATGACGAAACGCGACTGAGGAGGTACGTGCTGACGTCACCACGTTGTCTCATCATGGAGGACGGGAGCTTTTTGAATACAGCCGGCCGGCTTACATTCTTATGCATGAATTTTATCGTTTTCTGTAAGTGCATTTTTATATCTTATTAAAGTAGATTAGAGTAGTTGATGGTATTACACTATGGTGTGTTGTATCCTCCCTTGGGTCATTATCCATTGACACCTACAGTCTGACGATTCTTTCGGTCCCACGCTGAGAGTTCTTCAAATGTCCGCCATTCAAGTGTCTGTTTGGGTCCAGCTGACATCTTGCCTTCTTAAAGGAGACAGCCTGTTTTTTTCAGAATTTGGTAAGGAGGCCCTCGGGTGGTGACGGGACACTCAATGTTGCTCTTTTCACTGGGTGGCATCTGTCTTTATAATCTTTGGTTGTTCACACTGTTAGTGCTCCTGCATCCATTGTGCACAATTTTATAATTTTTTACAGTATCACGCTATGTAAACTTTTTGTTGTTTAATATATATCAATACCTGTGGAACCAACGCATACCTATGCTGGGAGGATCTCAAACGTCGTGGTTTATCTTGCAAAATTTTTAGCCCGGGCTGGGGTAACGGCCACCTGCTCATTTGGCTTACAATTTGGTAAGCATGTATTTCACATGGTGATGGTATATTTTTATGTGATCCACTCACTGGCGAACATTTACCTTGTATCATCTGTTCAAGCAATTAGAACTTTTTTCACATATTTATCAATATATATTTTTTCATAATTTTATATATTTTTTCACATAATTTCATTTCTCAATTTTGGACTTTATTTAGCGTGATTTTTTCTTTTTATATATGCCTATGTTTATCCCACGTTAATTGCGGCTTTTGGGACTTGTCCACCCTCATTGTCTTATTGGACTAGCGCAATTTCTTTCCCCTTAGCAATTGAAACTTGACAGAGATTCTAACCCTAATAATATAAAAAAAGGTGGTTTTAGACACATTTTAAGCTCTAAACAACAATAGAAGTGCTCGATGGGACCAGCACAAAAGTTCTTGACAAATGGTGAATTCAAACAAGTAAGTAAATTTATTGGATGCACTTTCAAATTAGAAACATCTGCCAATAAGACTAAAACGAGCAGAGATAAATTGGTAACACCAAGCTCATAGTCACAGTGGAAGCATTTTGATAATTGTTATATACCGCCAGATGACGAAGGGTTAACATCAGAAGGCTCCAAGTTCCGTATCAAAATTGGAAAACCCTATTGCCTGCTCAGCAAGAGAGATATCCAGGTGGGGAAGCCCGGGTCTCAAAGCTGTGGCAATGGCTTATCAAACCCCTCAAAGGACTTTGATAAGGCGCATGCGCACGAAACATGTAAGCCACGGTCGCCACGGCAACAATGAGTTTACGATCCGCCCCTCATCTGAAGCTCTCTTCACTTTCGGCTCCAGTTTCCTGGATCCGGCCTGCACGTCCGCGCCATCCAGGGCGCCACTTGTATTAAATCCACTTCAGCCTCAGCCAGCCTGATCAGCCCGTTGAGAGGTAGATCCAGGAGTGCGGTCCACAATACATCTCCCGAAGCACAGCAGGTCCGACACGCACTACAGAGCCATAACAATTATCAAAGTGCTTCCACTATGACTATGAGCTTGGTGTTACCAATTTATTTCTTCTAGTTTTGGTCTTATTGACAGATGTTTTTATTTGAAAGTGCATCCAATAAATTAACTTACTTGTTTGAATTCACCATTTGTCGAGAACTTTTGTGCTGGTCCCATCGAGCGCTGCTATTGTTGTTTTTTGTCCTGTTGTCCACCTTCCCAGTGGTTGGCAGCTGCACTGGACTCCAGTTATTTCTTTTTATATTATTTTTATGACATGAATTTGTTTCTTATGGACTGCCTGTTTTAGCCCTTCAAGACACTTTTGTTTACATTTTAAGCTCTGTCTATATCACTTGATTTGTAGGTAGCCTCATGTATACACAGGTGGAATAATCAGAGTTTCAGCAATGGGAAACTTTGTAAAACATAATCTTTTGTGGGAACTTAGGTCTTATTCACATGGGCGCTAATGCCCATACACTGTGAATGGGCAGTTTGTTTATGTGTTCCTACTTGACAGTTGCTGTGTGCAGAAACCCCATTCAAGTCTATTTGGATGCACTTAAAAAGACATTCACGCCCATGTGAATAAGGCCTTGAAGGCAGATTTTGGAGACACTTTTTTAGGGGATGGCGAATTCTCTGATTCAAGGTCAACTGATAACATACAGTATATATGGTACACACAAGACGCCTACCATCACCACATTGTAATTCTGACTACAACCTTTGAGCTGTTAACTACAGATGAGAAAAATAGATGCCAAATCTTGTTGTTGCTTGATATAGAACTACACGGTGTCTCCATTTTTGGGCACTGTAGCTTGTTTGCACTCCTGTGATTCACAGCAGGCATCCATCTTATTGTCTGCCCATTGCTCTGAAAGAGCTCTCTTGGCATGGAACCCAGAATAAAAACTATCAAAACAGTGATGAAACATTTAGCTTCATGCTCTTATAATTTCATTCTATTTTTTACCTTGTTAGGATAAAATGTCTTATCTGATGATCTAAAAATAATAAGCTTTTTGGAAATAATAACACATAGAATAAGTAATTTAAAATTTGCTAGGGAATCAGCAGTAATAAGCAGACACAAGCAATGAAATAGAATGTCCTAGGCAGAACTTCATGAGGGGAGATGGCAAGGTATTACAAGGGATACCGACTAGAGCCATAAATAAACATAATGCAAACAATATTGAACATGTCTCCTAAGTGGTTTAGTCTGGAAATCTGAAAGTATATCTTATTGGATTTGAGAAAATCTAACACCTGAAATACAAGATACAGTATTTTTATCTAACTACAGAAATACATAAATCAAAAGTATAGTGGACGGAACTGATACTATCCATACAATTACATTCACTAGAGAACATCTCTAGCACAGTAGAATTGCTTTTGTAAAGCCATTACATTGCTTTTATAGTGGTTTGTTTTTCTTATTATTTTTTAATAGAGAAGGTATGTTTCTTTGCCCATTAGTAAGATTTCTGTTCACTTCCTGTCCCAGATACACAGCAGGAAGTGAGAGAAAATCTCAACAGTGAGTGTCACGCTTACCCCAAACGCAGGTGGTCAGACACTTTAGCTGGCTACTGTGTTCTTCACCTATAGGAGCCCCCTTTCCCATAAGGCAAGCAGGCCTACAGGTATTTGGTTGCCCCCAGGATTTATACACAATGCTATAGTGCCTGGCTACCATGCCAGAGCAGGTGCAAACTGAGCAAAAAAAACAGGTACTTGTAGTTGGCAGACAGGTAAAGTGGTTTAATGACCATCCAGGTAAAAGGCAGGCAGAGTTCAGAGAATAGTCGTTATCCGTTCCAAGGTCATAAAGAGGAAAGTCCAATATAGAAGAGCAGGGTAGACAAGGGAAGGAGCTTGATCAAGTATTAGCACTCTAACACACTCTATCACAAGCATGAGACTGAAGGCTTAGCTGACCTAAATCAGGTCCGCTCTCCACCCAGAGTCTGACCAGAATCAACCACCCTGCAGGTGGACAGACAGACAAGGAAAATGCCACAGCCAAAACCAGGATGCTGGAACCAGGAGCTATAAAGGAGCAGGAGTGCATATGCTTCTGACAATGAATTAAATTCTTCTCAGACAGTTGTCAAAGTGTCTCTATTGCAAGATTTACCCTTGCCTTTTGTTCTGGTGAAATTTTCTCTTTTCCATAACTTCTATTTTAGTAACAATGATCACCAGGACAAATAGAGAAGGTGAATCTACCTAACTGGGATAGAGACAACAATAAAAATCATTATAGGTGTTCTAACCCATTCCCCTTTCCCCCACACACAAACACCACCAGTCTATTCAAAATGTCAAAGTAGTAGAAGACCCCTCTGCATTGCCAGGTAAATACAAGCTCTAAAGAAGGCCCAGGTACAGAATCTCATGAGCTGCCTAGTGTGTATCAGAGCACCACTCAAGAAGTGATGGGCTTTTGTTGTAGACGGCTCCCAGGTTGAGGTACTCACATACATCTGCACTTGTAACAGCTGATTGACACAAGACAAGGTACAGAATTATATGGTGAGACGAAGATCAAACAAAAGGTCAGCAGTGGCAGTACACAGGGATCTTTAAAAAACGGGTTGAGGACATATACGGGTATCAGACACTGGTCCAGAATCACAGAAAGGTTTTGCTCAAGCAATTCACACTGCCTTATCACACTGAAGAATTCAAAGACAGACAGCCATGTCTGTCTACCAGAGCATATGATTATATAATTGTTGCACATGGACCACTAATAGAAATATATTTTTTACTGTAAAGAAACAATAATATATCTTGTTTTTGAATCTCACTGGAACTCCCCAATGGGTATTTAATAGTGAAATGATTTGAGTTCATCAAAGTAATCAGATCTTAACTATGTGATTCTTACTCCCACCTCAATCCCCTCCAAGGTATGCATGTTAACACTAGAAGGACAAAGAAAATAAGCAGGCAATTGTAAAAGAATGATTTTCAACAATTTGATAGAACAGATAGTCATTGTTGGATGAGAAAAGTATCTTGACTAATACACCAAAGCTAGCTTAAAGTGTATCTATGGTCAAAATGTTAAATGCATATATTTATTTCCACATTGTATTTCAATTATTTCTGGTCTACTCCGATTTATTTAAACAATTTCTAAATCTGTAAAGGTATTTTGTGAAGATCTCCACACATTTACTCCCTTGAATTCTGTGACACGTATTCACTATACCCTGTGCGTAGGTACTGCTGTGTCACATAATTCACAGAGCCTGCCTTCTGAACTACCAAGGAGTGGAGAAGTTTAGGGAAGTGGAGACAATACGGGAATCACAGCTTTCAGGCAGCAAGGTACCATTGGATATGTAGTCCTTAGAAATTTTAGGTAAATGGTAGAGGAAAAGTTGTAAAAAGCATGCAGGGAATCTAGGAAGTTTTAGAAAGATATGGCCAGAAGATAGGCAGAAATCACAACATGATAGAAACATTTTCAAGTAAGTTTATATTTGATTTTTTTAAAATAACTGTTGTTTGTATTGATATTACAATGTTGTTACTATAAAATGAAAGTGTATGCTGTGACCATAAAACTCCTTTAAAAAATATATGACTAATAAAACCCAGTTCTTCTATAACACAGGATGGCAATTGCAAAGTATATTCCTTGTTTGAGACCAATCCTCCGAGTGACTCGCAAAGATTCCAGATCCTTTAGCAGCTATCCATCTTCTCGCCGCTCCACTGTTACAAGTCATTGCAGTCAATCTTCTGACATATGTGGGCACCCCAGACTTAAAGGACCCATGCCTTCTGTCTCAGATAGTGAATCGGTAAGCATGATTTTAAATCATGGGATTTTCAATTAACTTCTGGAGTCAGCTCCTATTTCCCCCGCATCTCCCTTTTAAAACATATCACATCATAATCACTAATTCTTTATATAACAAGAGTGCGCTTCTGAAATAAGATTTTATGTACTATATATCTGATATATCATCACTTTACCATCTCACCCTTTGACAAAGTTGTCAACTTACACAAATTAACTTTTTTTCCAAGATAAAGTAAAGCTTTCATGGTTACACAAATGTTATTATTTTTTGTTGTTGTGAGCATATAGGGTAAGCATTGGTACTCAGGTACTCAGATCAAGCAAAATAAGTTTTAACTAACTAACCTTTGTCAATGACTAACTGGATCAAAATGGTGCACATTGTGCCACACAGGGGTGGATTTACTAAGGCCTCTTTCACACTGGGTCAGGGGCGGCATCGGCGATAAAACAGCACTATTTTTAGCGCCACTTTATCGTCGTTTTAGCGTCAGTATTCGACCCCTAGTGGGGTGGTTTTACCCCCCTGCTAGCGGCCGAGAAAGGGTTAAAACCACTGCAAAGCGCTGCTGGTGGTATAGCCGCGCTGACCCATTGAATTTAATGGGCAGGAGCGGTGAAGGAGCGGTGTATAGACCACTCCTTTACCGCTCCAAAGATGCTGCTAGCAGGACCTTTTTTACCATCCTGCCAGCGCACCGCTCTAGTGTGAAAGCACTCAGGCTTTCACATTGGAAACACAGCAGGGCGCTTTACAGGTGCTACTTTTAGCGCTGTAGCGCCTGCAAAGCGCCCCAGTGTGAAAGGGGTCTAAAGGCAAATAGAATGTGCCTTTTTTAAGTGCAGTTGCACCTATTTTGCCCCAGAACTTAGTAAATGTGGTAAAGCTCTGCTGATTTCCACCATCCAATCATGTGCAAGCAAAAGTGTTTTTGTTTTTTTATTTTCCTTGCACTTGATCGGGTATTCTTTACAAAGTGGATCTTTACCACATTAAATTTACTAAGGAAAATGAGCGCAACTGCTCTTTCAAAGTGCACAGACTATTTATCTTTAGTAAATCAACCCCACAGCGAGAGCGTTAGAACCAAAAAAAAATAAATTAAAATGAAATCCCTGCTAGGCAACAGCAAGATAAAAGAAGGATTAAAATGCTAAAGCTGGCCAAAATAGTTGATTTTTTTTTTTTAACAAATGTTTGTATGAAGAACATAAATACATGCAAAAGTTCTCAGTACATTTGATGACTGGTGAATGCTGTTCAAAAGCACTTTAGGATTTCTTTTGCTTTTAACATTTGGTTTTTGCAGTTAATGGACTTTCCTGAACAAAAAAAACACATTCATTGTTAAAGAAGGTTTTCATCCTGCGCCTTTGGATTTTCTCATCAGTGCAGTTGAAAACAAATATGGATTTAACCCCACTAATGATAAGTAAATAGCATGAACATTCTTAAAAAATGTCACACAAAATTCTACTAGAGTACGAACAGCTTAAGCTATAGAATTCTATTGCATATTATTATTGGTGTAACAGTTGGTAGCATTTCTTGTGAACGTGTTTATAGCTTTTCCAGTTCAATAACAAGCTAGTAAGTTTAAAGTACTTGACGATTAATAACAACACAACACAGGCTGCGTTCTTTGGGAAGGTGACCCTAGACCCAAAAGGCCCTAATCAAAAGTGGTGATCAATAAAAGTCATTGAGTAATGCAAGATAGAGGAAAACTGTGAATTCCAGATGCCTAGAAATGATCTGCACCTATTCTTGCAGCTTTGTGTATAGTACATCAGGGAGGTACTAAATACAATGACATAAGATAAAAGAACAAAATGCACATATGACAATAATAATTAAATAATTAGCTGGAGTTCAGGTGAATGATATTAGTCCCATGCTATCCCCTTTAAATAATCTAACTCTATTGGGCAGATTTACTAAAGGCAGAGAGACTTTACTAAAGGCAGTTGCACTTATTATCTCCTAAGCTTAGTCAATGTGGTAAAGCTCTGCTGATTTCTATCATCTAATCAAGTGCAAACAAAAATGCTTTTTTCTACATTTTTCTTGCACCCGATTGGGTATTCTTTAATATGAAGCTTTAACACATTACATTTAGTAAGGCAAATGAGTGCAACTGCACTTGCAGAGTACAAAGTCTATTTGCTATTTATTAATCAATCCCTGTGTGATCTAAGAGCAGCTATAATAACCCTTGTGAATCGCTGCACCGCAGGGCTCCTTGAAATATTAATACTCAAAAGTAATTATCACCTATATATACTCAGATCATAATCTCATATCAAGTGCATGTACAAAAACAACCAACCACTTGGCTTATATATACATCAACAGTGCTTGATATATACAACATTCATAAATCCACAGTCCAATTAAAATCATAGTGTCTCAATTCCAAGGAAAACGTGTGACATCTTCCCACTCCTTCAGTGACTCTTGCTTTGTTAATCAACTAGCACCTAGTGCGCATACAGAGGTGTCCTAACCTTTTTTGGTGGACTTCACTAATAAAAAGAGGTCATAAACAGCACTATATCACAATCTGCTCCACTCTACTATGCAGTTATGGTCCCCCTTCAGGTACTCATATGCTCATTGAAAGACTCCATAGTGCTTTAGCGCCAATTTATTGAAAATAAAAACAAAGTTTCTCCAAATGCACTCACATCAAATACACAAAGGTCTTCGAGAAAGTCCAGAAGGATGCAATGTATCAGGTGGGAGGAGCCTTCTGACATCACCATGCCAGTCCCATTGCAGGATGGGTTAAGCCCGTTGTCTGGTAAATGTTGGGATCTGGAGTGCTCTGCACTCTGCTCAGTGCTCTGAGTGGATCTGCTTATACGTGTTTATTAGATATCAAGATTTGGAGAAGCTTTGTTTTTATTTTCAATAAATTGGTGATAAAGCAGTATAGAGTCTTCTTATGTTTTTCATTGAGCATATGGGACCTGGAGTACTCTTCAGAGGATGACTGAGACTGCAAAGTAGAGAGGAACAGATTTTGATTTAGTGCTATTTATGACCTCTAGGGAGCTAATAGTGAGATCCACCTAAGAAGGTGAGGGCAAATCTGTATGCGCACTAGGTGCAAGTTGATATATATATATATGTGTATATATACATTATATTGCCAAAAGTATTGGGACACCTGCCTTTGCACATGAACTTTAATGGCATCCCAGTCTTAGTCCGTAGGGTTCAGTTTTGAGTTGACCAACCCTTTGCAGCTATAACAGCTTCAACTCTTCTGGGAAGGCTGTCCACAAGGTTTAAGAGTGGGTCTACGGGAATGTTTGAACATTTTTCTAGAAGCGCATTTGTAGGGTCAGGCACTGGTGTTGGACGAAAAGGTCTAGCTCGCAGTCTCCATTCTAATTCATCCCAAAGGTGTTCTATCAGGTTGAGGTCAAGAATTTGTGCAGGCCAGTCAAGTTCCTCCACCCTAAATTCGCTCATCCATGTCTTTATGGATCTTACTTTGTGCACTGGTGCGCAGTCATGTTGGAACAGGAAGAGGCCACCCCCAAACTGTTTTCACAAAGTTGGGAGCATGAAATTGTCCAAAATGTCTTGGTATGCTAATACCTTAAAAGTTCCCTTCACTGGAACTAAGGGGCCAACCCCAAACCCTGAAAAACAACCCCATGCCATAATCCCCCCTTCACCAAATAATCTGGACCAGTGCACAAAGCAAGGTCCATAAAGACATGGATGAGCGAGTTTAGGGTGGGGGAATTTGATTGGTCTGCACAGAGTCCTGACCTCAACCCAACTGGGATGAATTTGAGCAGAGAGTGTGAGCCAGGCCTTCTCATCCACATCAGTGCCTGACCTCACAAATGCACTTCTGGAAGAATGGTCAAATATGCCCATAGACACACTCCTAAACCTTGTGGACAGCCTTTCCAGAAGAGTTGATGCTGTTATAGCTGCAAAGGGTGGGCCAACTCAATATTGAACCCAACAGCCTTATGCCCCGTACACTCGGTCGGATTTTCCGATGGAAAATGTGTAATAGGACCTTG
Organism: Lithobates clamitans; assembly: GCA_037952925.1. NCBI lineage: Eukaryota > Metazoa > Chordata > Amphibia > Anura > Ranidae > Lithobates > Lithobates clamitans. Next base: position 6,645,282 of record JBBGZY010000458.1, read on the forward strand.
TTGTCGGAAATTCCGACCGTGTGTAGGCTCCATCACACATTTTCCATCAGATTTTCCGACACACAAAGTTTGAGAGCAGGATATAAAATTTTCCGACAACAAAATCCGTTGTCGGAAATTCCGATCGTGTGTACACAAATCCGATGGACAAAGTGCCACGCATGCTCAGAATAAATAAAGAGATGAAAGCTATTGGCCACTGCCCCGCTTATAGTCCAGACGTACGTGTTTTACGTCACCACGTTCAGAACGATCGGATTTTCCGACAACTTTGTGTGACCATGTGTATGCAAGACAAGTTTGAGCCAACATCCGTCTAAAAAAATCCTAGGATTTTGTTGTCGGAATGTCCGAACAAAGTCCGACCGTGTGTACGGGGCATAAAACTGCACAGCATAAGGACCGTCTTAATCAGTAAAAATAAGCCTAACTAATGTATGCCTATTTTTATTTTACCCATGGAGGTAGGAATGCATCGAATGTAAGTGATATAGTGTGAGGTACTTTAGGTGCATGCTGTGAACAAAAGGCAGCAACAACAACAGATGGTGACTAACAAGTAAATGCTCCCCTTTAAGCAACCCAAACTTAAAAAAAGGCCAACATAAAATAAAAAAAATAAAATAAAAAAAAATAAATGAAACCCCCCCAAATACCATTTCTGAAGTCCAAATAATTTTTTTTAAATATAAGGTTTGCATCAAAAAAATTTTAACCTAAAAATAAAGGCTCAGTCAACATAAAATAAAAACAAATATACCACCAAAATAAATGAAAACACCTACAGCAAAATCCATTTTTGCCTACAGCAAAAAAGGAACAAAAATTGCTGTGTATTGTTGTGGATGGGACAGCAGCTACAATACACTGTTGACCTCAAATCAAACAAAAATGAAAGACAAAAAAGCCCCCCCCCCCCCCCAATAAAAAGAACAGAAAATGAAGAAAACCTGTTATGGGAAAATTGTGAAGGCAGCCTTTGCTTGCTTCTCTTTTTGAGAATGTTCATTCCCCAACTGTCATCCTGATGCCCTGGCTTCAATGCCATTTAGGTCACTAAGGCATTTTGACAATGGCATATGATTATTTAAGGTCTTCCACTCAAACATATTAAAGCCAGACACAGCCAGGCAAATAGCATTTTAGAAGAAAGCCTGCAATGGCAGCCCTTATTCTTCTCCCATAACTAGTATATTTTAGGTTGTTCCAAAATGCTTGACAAGCAATACTTTTATTTTCAAAGTTGCCAGGCAATAGGGAAGTTTTATTGGGTTACTGTTATCGTTTTTCTGATTTGCATCTTTAACCACTTCAGCCCCGGAAGGATTTACCCCCTTCCTGACCAGGCCATTTTCTGTGATACGGTACTGCGTCGCTTTAACTGACAATTGTACGGTCGTGTGATGCTGTACCCAAACAAAATTGATGTCCTTTTTTTCCCCACAAATAGAGCTTTCTTTTGGTGGTATTTGATCACCTCTGAATTTTTTGCACTATAAACAAAAAAAGAGCGACAATTTTGAAAAAAAAAATTACTTTCTGCTATAAAACATTTCCAAAAAAAGGCTGATATGTATTCTGCTACATATTTTTGTTAAAAAAAATCACATTAAACATATATTGATTGGTTTGCACAAACGCTATTGTGTCTACAAAATAGGGTGTACTTTTATGGCATTTTTAATATTACTATTTTTTTTACTAGTAATGGCGACGATCAGTGATTTTTAGCAGGACTGCGACAATACGGCGGACAGATTGGACACCTAACTCACATTTTTGACACTTTTTTGGGAACCAGTGATATTATTACAGTAATCAGTGCTTAAAAAAATGCCCTGTTATTGTACTAATGACACTGGCACGGAAGGAGTTAACATCAGGGGCGATCAAGGGGTTAAATGTGTTCCCTTTGTGTTAACTGTATGGGGGACTGTGTGACTTAGCACAAAGACAGGATCTGTGTGATCCTGCCTTGTTTACACTGTTACTGAGGGGGAACAATTGGCTGGTGGACATCAAGTCCGCTGGACCCGCTGATTGGTTCCCCCACTGGCCAATGGGAGCGCGCGTGCCCACAAAATTGAGTTCACAAGCCGACATACACCTACTGCGATTTGCAGGAACGAGCCAACCTGCCACAGTATAATGACTGGTCGGTAAGCGGTTAATAATGAAGCAAAATAATTATTAAGAGTTGCCAATGTATAATAATGGTGTATATGTTTAGGGGTGAGAATAATTGTCATGTAGAAAAAAATAAATATTTGTAGTGCTGTTTTTTTTAATTGAATTTCTAAAGTAAACCACTACTCAAGCGAAAAGCAAACCACCAGAGCAAAGCATTTGTATTTTACTATAGCCCCCCGCCAGAAAATAATTTTCATTTTATTATATAATTGAGTTGGGAGGGTTTGGAACCTATGGCAATTTATTTTTTTTAGTCCCTGTTTCCGCTGAACAACATTGTACATTCTGTTCTGACACCTGGACATGAAGTGCAGGGCAATCTGAAAAAATATTCTGAAAGAGAGATCATTTTAAATAGTTTAAAAGGATAGTTCACCTTTACAAAAAAACCTGCCTATGCAGGTAAGAGATGTTTGTAGACTTACAAAATGCACATAGTTGCCAACATTGAACAAAAAATATGTGGAACACTTTTTTAGCTGTAGGCGGAGCCGTACAATAATTAGGGGGCGGGGCATTTGTTTGCGGATGAGGCTTAGCAAAAAAATTCATAAGTGTGGCGCGCGAAGCGCGCCGTGGTGAAAAATGGGTGTGGCTTACGTGAAAAGTGGGCGTGGTCTACGTGAAAAGTGGGCGTGGCGTACATGAAAGTGGACGTGGCTTAAATGGGCGTGGCTCAAAAGGGTGTGGTTAGAGTCTGAAATGAATGAGGGATGGAGAGGGAAAGGGGGAGAAGGAAAGGGGGAGAGGGAAATGACGGGACAGCAGCCCCAGATCCTACACAATAGAAATATGTGTATTCTAGAAAGTTTAACAATCAGCAGATAAAGATACTCCAAACGCCTGGTGTTAACGCTTCAATCATCCCGACACCATGGTTGTTATGGTGTCAGGATGATTGAAGCGCATTATTTCTATTATTACATTGTAATATAAAATTAAATCATTCAACTCACCATAATGCCGAATCAGTGGGATCCCTGAGCGTGTCACTAGCCACGTCGCCTGCCACCAGCAGAGTCTGTCCTTGCATCAGGTGCCCCCGGCAGAGTCTGTCCTTGCATCAGGTGCCACCAGCAGAGTCTGTCCTTGCATCAGGTGCCCCCGGCAGAGTCTGTCCTTGCATCAGGTGCCCCCGGCAGAGTCTGTCCTTGCATCAGTTGCCCCCGGCAGAGTCTGTCCTTGCATCAGGTGCCCCCGGCAGAGTCTGTCCTTGTATCAGGTGCCACCAGCAGAGTCTGTCCTTGCATCAGGTGCCACCAGCAGAGTCTGTCCTTGCATCAGGTGCCCCCGCCAGAGTCTGTCCTTGCATCAGGTGCCCCCGCCAGAGTCTGTCCTTGCATCAGGTGCCCCCGCCAGAGTCTGTATAGACCCCCTCAGTGCAGACCCCCTCGATCAGTGCAAATCCCCTCCATCAGTGCAGACCCCCTCCATCAGTGCAGACCCCCCCTATTAGTGCAGACCCCCCCTCAGTGCAGCACCCCTCTATTATTGCAGCCCCCCCTCTATTAGTGCAGACCCCCCTCAGTGCAGCCCCCCTCTATTAGTGCAGCCCCCCTCAGTGCAGCCCCCCTCTATTAGTGCAGACACCCCTCAGTGCAGCCCCCCCTCAGTGCAGCCCCCCTCTATTAGTGCAGACTCCCCCTCAGTGCAGCCTTCCTCTATTAGTGCAGCCCCCCTCAGTGCAGCCCCCCTCAGTTAGTGCAGCCCCCCTCAGTGCAGCCCCCCTCAGTTAGTGCAGCCCCCCTCAGTGCAGCCCCCCTCAGTTAGTGCACCCCACTCAGTGCAGCCCTCCCTCAGTTACTGCAGCCCCCCCTTAATGCAGCCCGGCCCCCGCTCAGTGCAGGAGCGGCCGGTGTTCTGCCGAGAAAGTTCCCCTCGGCAATGAAGGACCCCCTGTACTGCACAGGCGCAGCGCTTGCGCAGTATGGGGCTGGGGAACTTTGAGCAAGACAGCGCCGTGTCTTCTGCTCGCTTCAGTGGAGAGGGGAGGGGCCGTGCAGCTAAAGAAGCCGCTTCATTGGCTGCACGGATCGAGCCCCCTTCCCCTCTCCACTCAACACTAGAGGAAGATAGAGCGGCGGCGCCGGCCGCCATTTTGCTGGAGCCCGCTGCTCCAAAAAAACAAAAAAAACAACATTCCCAATTTTCCTTATGGAAAATCTCGATTCGGGACAGCCTCCAATCGGGACGAGGGTCCCAAAATTGGGATTGCCCCGGGAAAATCGGGACTGTTGGCAACTATGAATGCACCTGCAATATGCAATGAGCAACCTGCATAGGTGTGAATCAGGCCTAAAACTAACTATGCAGCTGTGACTAAAGATGAATAATACCCTTGCTATATGTGTAGGCCATTTACTTACATACCTTATGAAGTCTGACTGGAATACTCCCAGGACTCTGCTAAGTGAGGCCTAGTCATCGCTGCTCACCTCCACTATCGGGAGTGAGCTCTTTCTCTGATTCAAGCCCCTCACATGCTCTGTCTCTCCCCTGATGCAGTAGCTCTGCGGTCAGCATTGTGATGGTGGAGGTGAGCAGTAATAACTAGGCCTCACTTAGCAACGTCTCGGGAGTATTCCAGTCAGGTTTCATGAGGTATGTAAATGGTCTACACCTATAGCAAGGGTATTATTCAACTTTAGTCAGAGCTGCACAGTATTGTTTTTATCTACAGATGCTCCTTATCTGCGTAAGCAGTTTTGTGGTAAAGGTGAATTATCCCTTTAAGTACACTTACTGTATAATTGAACATGACTTATTTATAACTGTTGGTCTAATAGAAATGTGACATATAGATATCTCACGAATACACAAAACAAACATACACATTCCTGGACCATCCCAAACAAAATAGAGTGCATGCTATTATGTCCCAACACATGTTGTTATATGCCCCTGGTGCACTTTTAAATGCCGACCATTCTAGCAATGATAATTGCAAAGAAAGAGATTGACCCCAACATTTGAAGTCACTTTCCATCCATTATTATGAGCTATTGCTTTGTGGAATACTGCATGTATGAGATTCTACATTGTGTCAACATGTGAGTGGAAAAAATAAGTTATAAAAGCATATTGCACAATGTTTTGAAATTTGCTTTAACACGTGACACACAGAGCAACCTTTACAATCCTTGATAGCACATTAAGGAAAAAATCCAAATGCAATCCTCCAGTGATAGCTACCGTATATGATTAAGCTAATGTGACGTGCTCCACCCTTGGAGATCCGTATAAAGAAAAATGTAATGATAGTTACATAGACAAAAGAGCTTATTGTTCTGTGTTTTATTGCATAATGTACTATTTTTAATCCCTGGTATTATATAGCCAAGCCTTTCCAAGGCACAATCCTTCCATGCTTCAAAGGGCTGCCATTACAGCTCAAGTATTAGATTGTATAAATTGTTATATAGCCACAAATACTGTCTTCCACTGAGGTGGATGTACTTAGCCTTGAAAAAATAACCCCCAAGCAAAGAAAATATTGTGATATGAATACCTTATAAGAGCTCTTGGTTTGGTGTTGTGAGGGAATGCTTGAAAAGGATGGCCCATGTGAGGTTTTGAGGGACAGAAGAAAATGCTCAATGTTGCTTTTTGTTTCAATGTATAATTATTCCGCAATGCTACTGCTCACACATATCTTTCATTACATGTATAATGGTATAATAATTGTTTGCCAAGTCCCACAAATGCTGAAGTCAATTTAAAGCAGATGAACTTGAAAAGCAATACTGTTGCTGAAATGATAAGCGGCACAGAGAAGATGGGTAAGATGAGAAAAGTCTGTACCTCAAGGTACATCTTCTGAGTACATACAGCTCACTCCTAATACCCCAGAGACCTGTGCAGCAATAGCTGCTGTGTGAATACAAGATAAGTCCTCTATTTACAAATACTGATGTCGTTCCAGCCTTTGTGGGACTTTTTTCTACTAAGGCCCCTTTCACACTTATACAACTTCAAAGTGGCGCGATTTTACCGCGATTTCGGGGCCGCTATTTTGCCGCGATTTTACCACGATTTTGCCACGATTTGGGAGCAGTACTACTTTGTACGACTTTGCCACAACTTTGGCATTAACCATTCTCAGCTTGTGCTTTCAAAGTAGTGCTGAATTATTCAGGTACAATTTGCATGCTACTTAAGGGTTTAACATTGAGGTCTATGGAGTACAAATCGTATGGAAGTTGGACCAAAGTAGTGCTGAAATCGTGTCTATATTATTCAGGTACGATTTGCATGCTACTTGAGGGTTTAGCATTGAGGTCTATGGAGTAGAAATCGTATGGAAGTTGGACCAAAGTAGTGCAGGGACTACTTTGAAGTCGGCACGACTTAAAGTCGTGCCAATATGAATGGTAGTCATTGAAAATCATGGAGAATGACTTGTCATACGATTTTGCAGTACAAAATCGTGGGACAAGTCGTATAAGTGTGAAAGGGGCCTAAATCCAAAATGCCACTTTCTACTAAAAGCTACATTCACACCTGAGCATAGCTTCTTTGAGCATTTTTCCACGCGTTTTTATGTGCAGTTTTATGCACGTTTTGGAACTTGGCCAATAGAGAAAACTATCATCTGTTGCATCATTTGTTGCTAGGTTTTTCAGCTTTTTTAGCTTTTCTATCAGCTTTTATTATTATTTTTTTTAAATTCATTTATTATTATTTTTTGTTAGGGTAAAGGGTAAGAGTTAAGGTTAGGTTAGGGTTAGGATTAGGGTTTAGGGTTATTTATTATTATTTTTTTTGTTAGGGTTAGGGTGTTAATACTACTACTAATAATAATAATAATAATAACAAATGAATAAATAAATGTAAAATAAATACACAAATAAATAAAAATAATCATGAATAATAAACAAATACAATAAATGAATACTATGTAATAATAAACAATTAACTCTTAACCTTAACCCCTAACCCTTGAAAAAAATACTAATTAATTAATACATTAGTATTATTATTAATACATTATTATTATTATTATTATTATTATTATTATTATTATTATTATTATTATTATTAACAAAAATAATAAAAATGTATTATGCATTTATTTATTCATATAATATTACAATTTTTTGTATTACATTTTTTCATTTGAGCAGAGAATCGCAGAAAACTGTGTGACAAAACACGTGAATGTGCACAAAATGTCAAACACGTGAATGTGCACAAAATGTCAAATGCCAAATGTTGCAATTCCGTTCATTACTATGTGAATAAAAACACGCCAAAAACTCGCAAATCTGCCCAATTTGAGCTCCAGAAAAGCTCCAGAACTTTTTGAGCTTCAAGCATTTGGCTTCAGGTGACTTCAGGCACTGATGTGGTCAAGTTCCTCCACCCCAAACTCGCTCATCCATGTCTTTATGGACATTGCTTTGTGCATTGGGGCACAGTCATGTTGGAACAGGAAGAGACCACCCCCAAACTGTTCCCACAAAACTGGGAGCATGAAATTGTCCAAGATGTCTGGGTATGCTGACGCCTTAAGAGTTCCCTTCACTGGAACTAAGGGGTCAAGCCCAACCCTTGAAAAACAACCCCACACCATAATCCCCCCTCCACCAAAAGATTTGGACCAGTGCACAAAGCAAGGTCCATAAAGACATGGGTAAGTGAGTTTGTGATGGAGAAACTTGACTGGCCTGCACAGAGTCCTGACCTCAACCTGATAGAACACCTTTGGGGTGAAGACTGCGAGCCAGGCCTTCATCAGTGACTGACCTCACAAATGCTCTTCTGGAAGAATGGTCAAACATTCCCATAGACACACTCTTAAACCTTGTGGACAGCCTTCACAGAAGAGTTGAAGCTGTTATAGCTGCAAAGGGTGGGCCAACTCAATATTGAATATTGAACCCTACGGACTAACACTGGGATGCCATTAAAGTTCATGGGTGTTTAAAGGAAGGTGTCCCAATACTTTTGGTAATATAGGGTATATATATATATATATATATATATATATATATATATATATATATATATATATATATATATATATATATATATATATATATATATAATATAAATATATATACCCTATATTACCAAAAGTATTGGGACACCTTCCTTTAAACACCCGTGCATATATTTATACACACAGTGCCTTGCAAAAGTATTCACCCCCTTGGCATTTTTTGTGTTTTGTTGCCCCACAACCTGGAATTAACATAGATTGTTTGAGGATTTGCATCATTTATTTATAGAACATGACCACAACTTTTTTTTATTGTGAAGCAAACAACAGGACAAAATAACAAAAAAGTCAATGTGCATAACTATTCACCCCCTAAAGTCAATACTTTGTAGAGCCACCTTTTGCGGCTATCACAGCTCCAAGTCGCTTTGGATACGTCTTTAAGAGCTTGCCACATCTTACCACTGGGATTTTTGCCCATTGCTCCTTGCAAAACTGCTCCAGCTCCTTCAAGTTGGATGGTTTGCGCTTGTGAACAGCAATCTTTAAGTCTGACCACAGATTTTCTATTGGATTGAGGTCTGGGCTTTGACTAGGCCATTCCAACACATTTACCTGTTTCCCCTGAAACCACACAAGTGTTGCTTTAGCAGTGTGTTTGGGGTCATTGTCCTGCTGGAAAGTGAACCTTTGTCCTAGCCTCATATCACACACAAAGTGGTACAAGTTTTGCTCAAGAATATCCCTGTATTTAGCACCACCCATCTTTCCCTTAACTCTGACCAGTTTCCCAGTCCCGACTACTTAAAAACATCCCCACAGCATGATGCTGCCACCACCATGTTTCACTGTGGGGATGGTGTTCTTTGGGTGATGTGATGTGTTGGGTTTGCGCCAGACATAGCGTTTTCTTTGATGGCCAAAAAGTTATATTTTTGTCTCATCGGACCAGAGCACCTTCCTCCATACATTTTGGGAGTCTCCCACATGCCTTTTCACAAACTCAAAACGTGCCATTTTGTTCTTTGCTGAAAGTAATGGCTTTCTTCTGACCACTCTGCCATAAAGCCCAACGTCCTATGTACAGATACTCCAATCTCTGCTGTGGTACTCTGCAGCTCCTCCATGGTTACCTTAGGTCTCTGTGCTGCCTGATTAATGTCCTCCTTGCCTGGTCCGTGAGTTTTGGTGTGCAGCTGTCTCTTGGCAGGTTTGCTGTTGTGCCATGTTCCTTCCATTTGGTTATGATAGATTTGATGGTGCTCCAAGGATCATCAAAAATTTGGATATTTTTTTATAACCTAACCTGACTTGTACTTCTCAACAACATTGTCCCTTACTTGTTTGGAGAGTTCCTTGGTCTTCATGGCAGTGTTTGGTTAGTGGTGCCTCTTGCTTAGGTGTTGCAGCCTCTGGGGCCTTTCAAAAAGGTGTGTGTATATGTAATAACAGATCATGTGACATTTAGTTTACACACAGGTGGACATCATTTCACTAATTATGTGACTTCTGAAGGTAACTGGTTGCACCAGAGCTTTTTATGGGCTTCATAACAAAGGGGATGAATACATTCGCACATGCCAATTATCAGTTTTTTATTTCTGAAAAATAGTTTTATGTATATATTTTTCTAATTTTACTTCACCAACTTAGACTATTATGTTCTGATCCATTACATATAATTCAGATTAAAAAAAACATTGAACTTTTCCCATTGTATTAAAGTATATAATAGTTAGCAGGGGTTCCCTGAGATGTGAAAGTTAGCTCCATGTAAAAAAAAAGTCGAGAAAGGCTGAACTAAAGTAATAATCCATCACTTGACGGTCAGGGCAAGCTGTCTGATCCTTGTCACTTTTGGTTACTGATAGTTATAGACAAATTTTAAAGAACTAGTTGTCCACCTCTTAAGTTGACAATGCAAGAGGTCATACTATGACCTAAACACTGATAGTTGAACACGAGAGGCTCAGTACCACATAGCAGTATCTAATCCTTTGCTAAAATTGTGCTGCTTATGGTCAACTTTTTATGTATATGATTTGATTTTTTTATGTATATGTTTTCTCAGGTTCTTTTTTTACCTGATAGCAGTCCAGAGTTTTCTTTGTGTTTTTACAAATAACCTTAAAGTCACTTGTATTGTATTAAAGGGTCAGTCAACACAAATAAGATTTCTGGAGATTTGAATCTCCCGCCATATTTGTAACTCTAGTGGTGAAATTTACAAATCCAGGTTTGCCCAACTGCTACAACAAAGTCTAGGAGTCTTACTTGCCTCATTGCCGATTTCTCCCTTACTGTAATGAGAGAAGAAAATGTCCAAAGCATGGGGGATGAGGATAAGAATATTTGCAAATGTTCCTGCTGAAGACCTTATAAGATATATATAATGGCCACCAGTATCCACTTATAACAGAAATATCAATTTGGTGTAGACTGACCCCCGTGGCAACACATTCATTACATTGTCCATTCCCATTTTCACCTTGCCACCCATCCAGTTGTTTCATGGAAAATGATCTGCACCCCCATAAAACAGTATGATGATTTCCAATATATTCATTACAGGGCTGGACTGATACTGAAGCTGACATTAGTAGTGTGAACTCCAGGCCAGCCAGTAGGCAGGTTTCCTATGAAATGGGCAAAGACACCACTGAGCTCAGTGACATAATGTCCAAAGCTAAGCTGAAAAGTCATGATTCTGGAATTTTTGAGAAGGTAAATGTGCATATTGAAATATTATTTACAATTTTATGTTACAAGGTACATTTTAGTTCTCCATTATGGCCCATCCCCTTATTGTTGGTGATAACCATTCAATTTAAATTCTGTGTTTACTTTTTGCTTTGTTTTATAGTTATACTATTTATTATGACACCACAAAATCAATAATTAGATGTTTTACACAATTTTTGCTTTTATGCATGTGTGCCATACCATTTATTTTCAAATTATGTTACCATTTATACCTCAATAATGCTTGGGTTGTATTTTTAATTATTTTTTATTTCTTATTGTAATGTAGTTATTGTTTATAAACACTAAAAATGACTTTTTAAATATGTTTTAGACCTCCATGGATGCAGATGACATATCTTTGGTAGAAATTGGCCCATCCGATCGCAGTTCTCCACTTGCAGTAAGTATGGGTTAAATCATAAATGTTTCTAGAGTCTAGGTAACTCTGTATCCTTGCTACTTCTTTCTAGAACTCAATAAATGATGCACCTTTACTACTTCCTCCTAGACCTTGGTAAATTCTATACCCTTGCTGTTACCTTCAAGACCTCTATAAACGTGGTATCCTCTTTATTTCCTCCATCACCTCCTGCTTTCTCCCAGACACTGATAAACTCTGTACCCTCACTACTACCTTCAAGACCTTTATATATTCTGTACCCTCTCTTCTTCCTCCTAGATCTTGATAATCTCTATACCCTTGGTGCTTCCTCCTACAGCTCAATAAACCCTGTACCCTTGCTGATACCTACAGCTTGAAAAACTCTGCAGTGTCGCTGCTTCCTTCTAGTCTTCAAATTCTGTACCCTTACTGCTTCCTCCTAGACCTTGGTAAATTGTGTACCCTCACTGCTTCCTATTAGACCTTCATAAACTTTGTACCCTCACTGCTTCCGCTTAGACCTTAATAAACTCTGTACCCTCACTGCCTTCTCTTAGACCTAAATAAACTCTGTACCCTCACTGCTTTCACATGTTTAATCCCTCCCTCTTATAACTGCCTGCAATACCACAGAGGAATCATCTTCATGGTGCATACTGAATAAAAATAAAGTCCACACAACTGTCTCTTATTAAACAATAATAAGACATTTTATGAAAGATTTTTTTTTTTAATTTGACAGCCATTAGGCACTTGCAATTTTTATAGTACCAGTATTACAAATGGTGGCTGGGGCAATTTCTCTTAGGGCAGATTACTTCACACAGAGATCCGATCATGGACCTTCTTTCCTCACTTCAACTCCATAGAGGATGCATCTTGAGGGGGGGGGGGGGGCATTTCCAACAATGCCATTTTCTGCCTGAATGGAGAAAACCAAACACTGGCATATATGTCATCTTTTCATCGGCAGACTATCTGGAGGTATTAAAAAGAATAACCTTGCTCTACTCATGCCTTCATTGAATTGCAAAACAAACCCTTTGTACTTGGGCATGTTTTTTTTAACTGACAAAAGTCACAATATCCTCTTAATTACCCCCCTAATATTTCTCTATATTGGTAGCTTTTTTCCATATGCAGTTTATTGTGCCTAAGCAGTGATCTTAAAAATATACCTTTTGCCATTGTTTCCTCCTAAAAATAACAGTGCACTTTGAGGTACTCCTTTGCCATTAGCTGTATATTTGAAGTGTGAGATCATCTAATGCACATGTGTAGAACACAAGGCCCGCAGGCCGAATCCGGCCCTTCAAGCCATCTCATGTGGCCTTCACACCCAGGGGAAGGGTGGAACTGAGATGTTAACAGCCTGTGAAAGACAGCTGATTCTTGCACACTTTGCACTCACACGTAGCGCATCCCTGAGCTCTGCACATAATGCACTCCTGGTATTTATTACCCCTTTAAGATCCTCCCACACAGTGCAATTTGGTCATGCCCATCCTTCAGTGTGGTCCGGTGGGGGGAGTGGTTGAGTTAATGCTCATATTCTCTGAGAAAAAAAAAGCCCTGCATAACTTTATATAGTCTTACAGATACAACCGGCCCTTAGAGCATAACCATAATGCTGATGCGGCCCAAAATGAAAAATTGAGTTGGACACCCCTGATCTAAAGCATGCTGCCTCTGACTGCTAGTCTCACAAGAGTGAGATTTGGTAATACCACTACTGTACTGCTCACTCCTTGCATATGTGAAAGCTGTGTCTGAGGATCTGCCGTGCAAGGATTTTCTTGCTTCTGCTTTACTCATTCTGTAGAGGCGTGCTTCCTCTGCCTTTCCTGCTACATCTTCAGCATGGAGACGCGGCAGGAAATCATAAGATTACCAGTCATCAGGGGGCCAATTCTAATAAGAGGAAGCAAAATCCTGCTCCTCTACCAAGATGGTCAACTGTACACAGGGATACAGGAGTTGATTTACTAAAAGCAAAGAGGCTCCTCTCTCTTTTCCCAAGAGCTTAGTGAATGTGGTGTAATTTCACTTTGCAAAGGATATACAATCATGTGCAATAAAAAATAAAAAAAAAGATTTTGCTTGCACATTATTGGATTGTGGAATTCAGCAGAGCTCCCTTGCAAAGTTAACAGTCTAGTTGCCTTTAGTAAATCAACCCTAAAGTGTGTAAAAGGCTAAATTATTTAGTTGGAAAAGATCAGCTGCAGGGAGATCACAAGCAATACCCATTACACAATTTTCTCAGTTCAGGAACTCTTTAAGATCAAACATAAACATTCATAAATCACATTCACAAATGAAAAAAAAATCTGTGTTTGCACATTTCAGAGTGTTAAATTTGCTATTATTTAGTCATTAAAACGACCTACAGTTTCGCCATTTTGCGGCTTATAAATCTAATTACAAATGTGCTTTCTATACTGACAAACCTTTTGTTCTCCTTTCACATTAAAGACAGGTAGAAGTTTGAATGGCTTCGGACAAAGAAAGGGAGATCCTATCTCCCGTGTAGCAGCATCACGAATACCCAGCATCGTAGTGACCTACAGCAATTACCAAGGCAACCAGGCAGCAGTAGAACATAACTCAACTCTTCCCTGTCACAGGACCAATGGACCAAAACATAATACAATCGCCACCATCATTACGGAAACTATACCTGAAAACAGCACAGAAACATCGACAAATCAGTCATCACCAAAAAAATCATGAAGAAAAATTATGTATACATTGACTATTCACTGTGCCATTATTTATTCTGGCTACTATACAAAGACCGCGGAAAGGGTATTTAGTTCTGTATATATGGCAAATGTATCATTCCACACCATCAGTGTATTCACCACATGTATCTTTCTGTAGTGACTGAGTGTTTATTCTGAGACTATTTAAATGCCAGGAGTTTTGTTGGGTTTTTTTAGACAGAAGTACAGATGTCTTCGATTTTGTAGGAGTTGTAGAAAAGAAATTGATAGAGTAATCAAACTGGCAAAATATAAAGCATGTGAAGAAACAACAGAAATGATTCAAGCAGAATAATTCCTAATGTTTAAATTTCACTTGAAATGTATACAATATTTATACTGTGCAAATATAATGTATCAGTAGAAATGGCAGAAAATATACTGCCTGTTGAATGTGAAATACCAGAATGTTACTGTAAAAAAAAAGAAATATTATTAAATAGTAGATTTATAAAAGTTAATAAAGAATTTAAAGAATAACTCTGGGCAAATACAAAAAAACATTTATTTGTTAACTATTGTGTTCTTCCTTTTTTCTTTTTTTTTTTTTTAGATCATAAACTTATTTTTCTATTTATCTGTGGACCTTAAAGAGAAAGTTTAGAGAAGACTCCTTCCTGCTCACATGACAGTGTTTAGGTCTGGTAATTATCTGCCCAGGCCAATGCATACTGCGTCATGGGTGAAACTCATATGTCCTTACATATGCAGAAGGACTGGGTATTTACAGAAGAGTTTTTATGGAAGAGAACATGCATCCTTTTCAGGCACAAATAATAAAATTAAAAACATGTGTACATCTTTATTCTGACAATGTTATGCAAATTAATACAAGTTAATAAATTAATAAAAAAAAAAAAGAAAATATGAACCGATAACACCCATAAAGTTGGTTGGTTACCCTGATACAAGGTGACACAATGAGATCTGGCCAATGACAATCGCTCGGGGACTGTTCCAGCCTGGGGTGTGACAGTTCCTGCTCAACTAGTTTTGCGCTAAAAGAGAGCTTCCTCAGGAGCTTAACCGAATGTCTAAATAAATGGAAAACTGTGCCAAAAAATCAACGTATACGTTAATAGCTTGGAGAGTCAATAAACATTATAATGACATTTAAGGTAATTTTAGTTCACATAATTTGTGTATGACTGTCAATGACACAGGAATATGTATTAAAGAATAACTGTGGGCAATTACAAAAAAAAAACACTAATTTTTAACTAATGTGTTCTTCTATTTTTTCTTTTTTCTTTTTTTAAATCACAAACTTATTTTTCTATTTATAAGTGGAAGTTCACAAAAGAAAAAAACTCCTCCTGCTCACATGACAGTGTTCAGGTCTGGTAATTATCTGCCCAGGCCAATACATACTGCGTCATGGGCAAAGCTCGTATGCCCCTACATATGCAGAAGGACTGGGTATTTACAGAAGAGTTTAGATGAAGCAACAAAGCTGGAGGATCAGTGTATGGTGGATTGTTCCTATAAGCTTATCTATATAAATGCCTGTACTGTATACTGATTGGCAGCAGGCAGAGAAATTTAGATCTGATTATAGGAGGAAGAGAGTTCAGTGCCATCGGTGTGATTACTGAGTGGTTGATTTACTAAAGGTAAATAAGATGGTAACTTTGCAGAAGTTGCACTTTGCAAGGGAGTTTGCCCCAGAATTTAGTGAAAGTGGTGAAATTTCGCTTTGCGAAGAATACCCAATCAATTGCAAGGAATATTAAAAAAAAAAAAAAAAAAAAACATTTTTGCTTGCACATGCTTGGATAATGAAAGTCAGCAGAGCTTCACCTCATTTACAAAGCTCTGGGGCAAATTCCCTTGTAAAGTGCACAGTCTTAAGACCAAGAGACAGTAACGCTGTGAAAATCTGGAAGAGATGGTGCACATTCAATAACTACACATCTATTATTGCATAGCTTTCCCACATGTAGTATTTGAGATTATTTTGCAGATTTGTAAATTCTCCCTTTTGTGGCTATCTGTAAATCAGAGAAAGTGATCAGCATCACTACTTAAAAAAGAACTAAGGTAGAATAAACTGGCCACATTTAACAACATTCATGTCAGTTCTCTATTCAGTCATAATTCGTGTTGAACAGGGAAGGCTCGGGCTATGTGGATTTTCCCACGATAAAAAAAATGAATACCTCAAGCCATCAGAGAATTAAAACTGCCTTTCTATGGAGAATGGTAAAAAGAGTAATAATCATGATTGGAATTCTTCAATTTCAATAAAGTTGCATGGAAAATTACCAACAGTCCTGTCTTGTGCACCGACAAGCACGCATACCCACTGTCTATGAGAAATATGTCCATGACATGTATGGCCAACCTTAGATACAGAATGGAGAGGAAACAAATGTAACTATACTGTGTATGTACACCGATCGGCCATAACTTTGTATCCACCTAATTTTGAGTAGGCCTCCCTTTTGCCACGAAAACTGCCTCTTTTTCTGCCAAAACAGCCCTGACACATCGAAGCATGGACACCACTAGACCTCTGAAGGCATACTGTTGTCACGTACTTGGTCAGAGGCAGAAGTGCCAAGACGGCCCCCCTTGTGGCTAAGTGCAGTACACCCCTGAAGATAGTACAGAAGGTGTAGTGCCCAAAGAAGCACAGGTTGCCAGATGGGTACAGGAGAGTAGAGGTGGTGGTCACCTGAAGTATACCGGATAATGCAGGATACACAGCTGGACCAAAGTCTCTAGGAATCCCCAGTAACACTTTGCAAAGGTGTGTGCAGGAGACGGTAGTGGAAGCCAGGCCAGGGGTCAAACACTGTAGATCTGACAGGAGGAAGATGCAGGTAGCAGGAACAGGGTCAAGCCAAGGTCAAATACAGGAAGGCAGGCCAGGCACAGGTAGCAGTAGCAAAGTCCATGATGCAAGTCGGGATCAGACACTGGAGATAGCAGCAAAGTCGGTAAAGCAAGCCAGGGGGTCAAACCAGGAGAGCAGATCAGACAGGTATGAAGCAAGCCAGGTCACAGCAGGAAATCCAAGTAGAATGTGCACAGAGGCTCAGGAACACGGGAAGGCTGACGACAATCCAGCAATGGGATGGGCTCAGCAGCAGTCTTATATAGGCCAGTAACTGGCCGCATCTGTCATTGTGTATTCGCCAATTAGCGTTGTTGCGCAAGCGCGTTCGTATGTTAGCACCGTTGCGGACCTGCATACGCCCATTCGCACTCCTTGCACTAGTGCGCATGGCAATGTGCCCAAATCGTCCATTACCAGTACTGGCACTATTGCCAGTTCTCCTACGGTCATTGACAGCTGTGGTATCTGGCACCAAGTTGTCAGTAGCAGATTCTTTAAGTCCTGAAAGTTGTCAGTACATCCCACAGGTGCTCGATTGGATTTGGAGCTGAAGAATTAGGAGGACAAGTCAAAACCTCAAGCTTTTTACTGTGTTTCTCAAACCATGCTTAAACAATTTTTGCAGTGTGGCAGGGCACATTATCCCGCTGAAAGAGGCCACTGCTATCAGGGAATACCATTTCCATAAAGGGTATAGTAGCTCACCAACAATGTTTAGGTAGGTGGTACATGCCAGGTAACATCCACAAGGTTTCCCATCAGGATATTGCCCAAATTGCAGCCTAATATTTCCCACTGACTTTCAGAAGCCAGCATAACAATATAATCAATGTTATTCACCTGTCAGTGGCCATAAAGCTATGGCTGATCGGTATATACGGCATACTGTATGTACTGTGTATATATATATATATATATATATATATATATATATACAAACTACTGTGCAAAAGTTTTTGGCAGGTCCACGTCAAATCAATATTTGGTGTGACTACCCTTTACCTTCAAAACAGCATCAATTCTTCTAGGTACACTTGTTGCACACAGTTTTTGAAGGAACTCAGCAGGTAGGTTATTCCAAGCACCTTGGAGAACTAACTCACAGATCTTCTGTGGATATAAACTGCCTCTTCATGTAATCTCAGACAGGCTCAATGATGTTGAGATCAGGGCTCTGTGGGGGCCAAACCATCACTTTCAGGTCCCCTTGCTGTTTTTTACGCTGAAGATAGCTCTTAATGACATTGGCTGTATGCTTGGGGCCATTGTCCGGATGCAGAATAAATCTGGGGACAATCACACACCTCCCTGATGCTATAGCATGATAGATAAATATCTGCTTGTATTTCTCAGCATTAAGGACACTATTGATCCTGACCAAATCTCCAACTCCATTTGCAGAAATGCAGCTCTAAACTTGCAAGGATCCTCCACCATGCTTCATGGTTGCCTGCAGAAACACATCATTGTACCTCTCTCCAATCCTTCGGCAAACAAACTACCTTTTGCTACAGCCAAACATTAAAAATTTTGACTCATCAGTCCAGAACACCAGCTACCATTTTTCTGCACCCCAGTTTCTATGTTTTCATGCATAGTTGATTCACTTGCCTTGTTTCCACATCAGAGGTATGGCTTTTTGACCCCAATTCTTCCATGAAGACCACTTCTGGCTGTACTTCTCCGGACAGTAGGTGGGTGTACCTGGGTCCCACTGGTTTCCTAGTGGTTGCTGATGGCAGTGCTGGACAGTCTTCTGATGTAGAACGGAAATAAGCATGTTGTGTCTTTCATCTGCTGCATAAAGTTTCTTTGGCCAACCACTGCATCTACGGTCCTTAACATTGACCGTTTCTTTGTGCTTCTTCCAAAGAGCTTGAACAGCACATCTTGAAACATTAGTCTGCTTTGAAATCTTTGCTTGGGAAAGACCTTGCTGATGCAGTATAACTACCTTGTGTCTTTGTGTTGTGCTCAGTCTTGCCATGGTGTATGATGACCTGTGACATGAAACTGTCTTCCACAACCTCACCTTAGTAATAAGTATGGCTGTTCCTCACCCAGTTTTAAGCCTGCTACACAGCTGTCTCTATTTCAATTAATGACTTGGGTTTCAACCTACATGAAATTGATGATCATTAGCGGGTTTGAAGCCTAATGCCCCGTACACACGGTCGGACTTTGTTCGGACATTCCGACAACAAAATCCTAGGATTTTTTCTGACGGATGTTGGCTCAAACTTGTCTTGCATACACACGGTCACACAAAGTTGTCGGAAAATCCGATCGTTCTGAACGCGGTGACGTAAAACACGTACGTTGGGACTATAAACGGGGCAGTGGCCAATAGACTTCATCTCTTTATTTATTCTGAGCATGCGTGGCACTTTATCCGTCGGATTTGTGTACACACGATCGGAATTTCCGACAACAGATTTTGTTGTCGGAAAATTTTATCTCCTGCTCTCCAACTTTGTGTGTCGGAAAATCCGATGGAAAATGTGCGATGGAGCCCACACACGGTCGGAATTTCCGACAACACGCTCCGATCGGACATTTTCCATCGAAAAATCCGACCGTGTGTACGGGGCATAAGGGTAATCACACCAAATATTCACTTGATTTCGATTTTATTTCAATTCACTCACTTTGCATTTTGTAAATTGATAAAAATAAACAATTGAAATATATCTTCTTACTTAACAGCATTTACAGTATTTCTTCACACCTGCCTACTTTTGCACAGACAGTACTGTAATATATATATATACCTATATAGATATAGATATAGATCTATATATAGATATAGATATATCTATATCTATATATAGATATAGATCTATATATATAGATATATCTATATCTATATATAGATATAGATATATCTATATATATAGATATATATATAGATATAGATATATCTATATATCTATATCTATAGATATATGTATACACACACAAGTGACAAGAAAAAGTATGTGAACCCTTTGGAATTAACTCGTTTTTTTTTCTGTTGACAATAGAACTGTTCAAATCGGTGCGACTCCAACTTTGCAGTGCCACACTGATTTAAAAAAAAAAACAGGTTACTGCACTATTTTTGGCTATTTCATGTGCATGAAGTCGCACAGATGTCAGGCAAGCCACACCTGAAATGGCACTGACCTGCAGCATTGAAATTGTATTACTTTAAATGAACTAGCACAATTTTAAAGTCGCATTCAGTGCTTAGAGCTACTTTGGTTAATAAAAGACACTCAAATGTTTTAAGATTGCTTTTCACAAGAAGCATCAGCTGGTGGTGAACCATGCCTTGCAAAAAGGAGCTCTCTAAAGACATATTCAAGAGTAGTTGATCTGCATAAGGCTGAAAAGGGATACAAAAAAATCTCAAAGTGTTTTGGCATCCATCACTCAACAGTTAGACAAATTGTCTATAAATAGAGACAGTTTAGTAATGTTGCTACTTTTCCAGGAAGTGGATGCCTAGCCAAGATGACTCCCAGCAAACAACACAGAATGAAGTAAAGAAGAACTCATGAGTAACAGCTAAATGCTTGAAGACATCACTGAAACTGGCAAACATCCCTTTTGATGAGTCTACTATATGTGAATCTTTGAGGCAGGGTGTCCATGGTAGAATACAATGAAGAAAGCTGATGCTATCCAAAACAAAAATTGCTGCTCACCTGCAATTTGCCAAAGAGGTAAAATGTTTTGTGGACTGATGTTGAATTGTTTGGGAAAAATACGCAGCACTATGGCGTAAAAAGAGTAAAGCTTACCCACATCAAAACATCATCCCAAGTATGGTGGAGGGACATTTGATTTGGGCTTGCTTCACTGCCTCTGGCCCTGGACAACTTGCCATCATTCCTAAATTCACCCAAAATACCCTAAAGTATAATGTCATGGTGGCTGTCCACCAGGTGAAGCTTAGTAGAAGTTAAGTGATACAGCAGGACAATGACCATAAACATTGAAGTAAAGCCACCACAGACTGGTTTCATAAAAAAAGATGTGTCTTTTGTTTTGGCCCAGCCAGAGGCCAGACCCTAAAGTGAGTGTAAAGTTGTTTTTTTTAAAATAACAAACATGTTATACTTACCTCCTCTGTGCAGTTGGTTTTGCACAGAGCAGCCTGGATCCTCCTCTTCTCAGGTCCCTCTTTGCTGCTCCTAGCCCCTCCCAACTGTCGAGTGCCCCCACAGCAAGCAGCTTCAGACACGGAGCCCCGACTTGGCCCCGCCCCCTCTCTCCCCTGATTGGCTAACTTTGAGTGACAGCCGAGGGAGCCAATGGCACCACTGCTGTGTCTCAGCCAATTAGGAGGAGCGTCCTGGATGGCTTAAACACTCGTGGACATCACTGGAGAGAGATGAGGCTCAGGTAAGTAATTAGGGGGTGCTGGGGAGGCTGCTACGCACAGAAGGTTTTTTATATTAATGCTGTCAGGGCTGGGCTCAGCCCTTCCTTCCTCTGAGCTGGCTGCTCAGTTGTTGGCTAATTACCAGCTCCTATCTTTCCACAGTGACTCACCTGTTGATGATATCCTGCTCGTCAGTTCTGCCTACTTAAGCCATTCAGTCCAGATGATCTCTGCCTTTGCCTTGGTCGTATCTCGAGAGACGCTCTCCTGTGTTCCTGTTAAAGACTTGCTTAGCTGACATTCCTTCTGGCTCCAGATCCTGCTTGCTGTTCTACTACGCTCATCTCTGGCTCCCTAACATTTTGGCTTGTCTGACTATCCATTCCGGTTCCTGAACCCTAGCTATGTTTTGACTACGTTTACTCTGTTTACCTTTTTTTATTATTATTAAACAAGTGTGATTTAACTGTACTTCTGTCTCAGTCTGATTCATGGTTTCTGACAAATGCATAGACTGCATTAAGATAAAAAACCTTCTGCATATACAAATCTTTTAACCCCATAGAGATGCTGTGAAATGGCCTCAAGAGAGCTATTCACACCATTCTACAAATGTATTTGAGCTGAAGCAATTTTCCTCCTGAATGTTATGCAGGTCTGATCCAGAGCCACAGAAAATACTTAATTGAAGTCATTTCTGTCAAAGGAGGTTTGACTTGCTATTAACTCCAAGGATTCACTTACTTTTTTCTCCAGCACTGTGAATGTTTAATGAGCATGTTTCTTGTGTCTGGATGCACATTGGAAAATGCGTATTGCCTGGCTGTGCAGACTATAGGGGGACTCAAAACTCAGCAGTTCCTTAGGGGGTAGCGCTATAATTGTAAGATAACAATTTAGACAGTGCAGTATTATAGCTAGCCCACTTGATAGGAACAATGGCACCTATTTAATTAACTTTGTCCAGGATGTATTTAGCATTAATCCAAATATTGAGGTGTAAACACTTAAACACTAAATGACATAGAAATGTATTACCAAGAGGGACTTTTTTCATCTGACTGAATGCATATTCTTTTATAATAGATAAAAAAATGTGTTGCAATGTCAAACTTTAGCGAATAAATATAAAAAGCAATTTTGAATACCCAAAATAAGTGCCTAGCAAAGCATAAGTACAGTATTATCCAAAGCTGTGTCCTTCCTCAGTGTTATTCTTCAGTGTTCTTCCACCAATTGTACACAGTAAACTGCTTACCAGATATTAAGACCTTAAGATATGGGAGGTCTTGGAAAATGCTGCTCAAAACTCTAATGGAATCAGGACAGATGGTATTCAGCATAAGGAACAGTGTAGCACAAAACATCCCATTTATTTATAAAAGAAAGGTAATCACATAATGTGTACAGGAAGACAGCAAAACAGAACACCGTTGCTCAGATGAGCAGACATGATGACGTCACCACTAACCTAGTGTGCAATTGATGGAGGGACACTGAGGAGTGACACTGAGGATTGTCACAGCAGGAGTTAGCTCTAGCCCTGATCTTGTGAAGAAAAAAGGGGGGTTCGATAGACTCGGTGAAGAATAAATACCTGGGTTAATTTGCACGAGGGGGATAAAGAGAATGTTTGCATGGACTATAAAATAGCCTCCCAGATCTCATCAGTAATAGGGCTTACAACTATTTCCTATTTTATCCTACAAGCTTGAGAAAACTTTATTAGGAATATATCTAGAAGAGTCATGTAAGCTTCTAAAATAAAAATTTTGGCTGTGGTTTGAACCAGAGCATCAGTAAAAGGGGTGGGGGAAAAGGCGACAGAGCTCAGGACAAACTGTGAGTGTATGGCATGTCTAAGTTGGAGATAATAATAGAACCACTTTGAGTTTAGAGTGAATTCAGATGACAGCTGAGAGTATGAATACCCATCTGTTCCCAACTCTGAAAGCTCTGCAATTTAAAAAGTCTGTCTGTCCCAAACAGGTGTAAATCTAGTGAAATTATTTTATCAAGAAATTTTTTGAATGCATACCAGATATTACCTATCAAAAGAGGAGTAATTGTGGGGGACTAAAATTTTGTATGCAGACGTGTCTTTTAAGTCTGTGTCCCCTTTATTAGCCACATGGATAGGAAATAATTCTACAGGAGAATATTCCTTGTTTCCTTTTTTCAATGCTAAGAACTATGGCAAGAGCCTGCACATAAATGATGACCACAAATGGCCGTAAAACCTCTAGAATCCGCAGTGCCAGTTGATAGGTGGAAAGCATTGTCCAAAGTAAAGTCTGCTTGTAAAAAAAATCAGCCATTATAAGAGTTCAAAAACTCCCATGCATTTAAATCTGCTTTTATGTCAACAGTAAGTCTCGATTCAAACCTTCTTCCGAAAACAGGAAAAAAAAAAAAACAACAACATAAATGGGCAACATAAATGTCGTTACCGGTACTTACTTATCCATGCCCCAAAATTCTAAATATTAAACAGGAAAAACATTTTCTAATGAGCTAAAAAATACCAAACTAATTAAATGATAAATCACCACAATAGAATAGAATCAGTGAGATCTATAAAGAAAATGTCACCTAAATAGCGTACTGTACCATCAGAACCATCAGAACCATATTCGTAAAAAACTATCTATTCCAAAAATGAAGAAAAAAAAATAATAACAGGATAAAGTGCATCCCATTGATAAAACAGCTATCAAAGAAAAACTTACAATCAAAGTGGTTACCTAGGGAAGAAAAAGACTCAGAAGAAACTGGAAGTAGCTGAAAAGCAGATTTTATGCCCGCTTTAGCGAGGAGAGCATTATGCTCAAATGATCTAATTCATGCCAAAGCAGCCTCAAAAGTAGTGTAGGAAACTGAAGAGAAGGAATTATCAATGTCATTATTCAGTGACAGATGGTGGATTAGCTTAACTTTTTGTCAAAAACAATTACTGTAGTTTAGAATTGAAAACAGATGGTAATTTTTCAATCCATGTACAAGTAATATCAATAGAAACCAGTAAATAGAAACCAGAAAAATCACTTATTAAAAATCACGCCTTTAACTTGTTTGGATATACTACCAAGAAAAGACGTATTCTTGCCAGGTTAACAGGAGTTAACGCTTGTAAGAAAAAAAACATACACTACGATTGCTGTGTAGCTGGTAAGTTAGCTTATTTTAAAACATCTAACTAATGGGTGTGAAACAGAGCATAGAGAGCATTTGTGCCTACACCTACTTGAATTTGTCCCTTTGCACCGGCCATTAATGAATGAAAAACAAATGTCCTTTCTGTAACCGGGCCAGGACACATTAGGATTAGGTTGTTTCAAAGGAGTAACATCAGCTTTAATTGTAAGCAGTGGCGTACCAAGGTGGATGCGGGGAGTGACATTCATTGGGAAGGGGGTGTCAGGCACTGCCCAGGGACCCCTGGTGCATGTGGGGGCCCCTGCACTTTCCCTGTCATTGCAGCTTTGTAAATAGTTGATCTAATCAGCAGAGACCCCAGCGGTTTGGGGGAAGCTGTCTGTAACTCCCCCCTGTCATCTCATCAAGTTAGGCTGTCCCTCTGGGATGTTCATTATCTCTCCAGGCTGCCGGAGGTCGTGGGCAAGATCAGGATGTGGCTGCCTCCTCCACTCCTCCTACTGACTCCTCCCCTCAGGCTGACCCCCTCCCACAGCTAAAGAAGAAAGAGGAGGAGAGACTACAGCAACCCGGGAATCTTCTGACATGCTTTAAGTGGCTGAACAATGCACACTGTCACTACATGCAGACCTAACCTGTCTCTATATATCACTCTAACCTGGCACTATATACCCACCTAACCTGGCAGTATATACCACCCTGACCTGGCAGTATATATCCACCTAACCTGGCACTATATACTACCCTAACCTGGCACTATATAACACCCTAACCTGACACTATATACCACCCTAACCTGGCACTATATACCACCCTGACCTGGCACTATATACCACCTGTGACAGCATGGATCCCTGTCCTAGTAATTGTTGCCCAGGATTCTTAAATAGGCAGGTTGAGGGGCTCCAGGAGGATTATTTAATTTGGAGGAAACTGTTTTATCAGTTTCCTCTGTGGTTGGTAAAATCCAGTTGGGGACCTGCAGCCTGGAGATTTCATAGCAATCTGGGTGGGATGGAATCTCCAATTCTGGGACCAGGTTTTGGGAGCAGCCAGGAGTTTGTCTTTGTCAGGGCTGGGCTCAGCCCTTCCTTCTCTGAGCTTGCCGCTCAGCTGTCGGCTAATTGCCAGCTCCCATCTCTCTCCAGTTACCCAGCTGTTGTTGATTCTGCTCGTCAGTCCTGCCTACTTAAAGTCATCCAGCTCACTTGATCTCTGCCTTTGCCTTTGTCAACATCACAGAGACTTTCTCCTGTCTTCCTGTTGAAGACTTGCTCGGCTGATGTTCCTTCTGGCTCCTGATCCTGCTTGCTGTACTACTACGTTTATCTCTGCCTCTCTAACATTTGCTTGGCTGACTATCTGATCCGGTTACTGAACTCTGGCTTGTTTTGACTATGCTTACTCTGTTTACCTTATTATTATTATTATTATTATTATTATTATTATTATTAAGCAAGTGTGATTTAACTCTACTTCTGTCTCAGTCTGATTCATGGTTCCTGATAGCCTTATTGATTGTACAGGTGGGAGAGTGTTACCGGAGGTACAGTGTGGGTACCAAACAGGGACACAGTTACAGGGTCAAGAGGACCAAGGTCAACGCCTGAATAGCAGTGCTGACCAGAGAGCCAGGTGGCTCGGTATTTTCCATTTTTTAATTATTGCTTTGAAGTTGAAACTCTTGCGTGACAATCCTGGATGGACTGTTTTTTCTTTTACTTTAATACACATGGGCCAAAAAAGCCCTTAAACTGCATATCTAGCGTTAACTCGGCTCACTGGTAAGCTCTACAATGAAGCTAAATAACCCCCAATATTACACACCCTAACCTTGCACTATATACAGACCTAACTTGGCTCTATTTATCACCCTAACCTAGCAGTATATACCACCTTGACCTGGCACTATATACCAATCTGACCTGGCACTGTATACCTACCTAACCTGGCTCTATATATCACCCTAACCTGGCACTATATACCACCCTGACCTGGCACTATATACCACCCTAACCTGGCATTATATACAACCCTAACCTGGCACTATATACCACCCTAACCTGGCACTATATACCCACCTAACTTGGCTATATATATCACCTTAACCTGGCACTATTTACTACCCTGACCTCGCACTATATACCACCCTGACCTGGCACTATATACCCATCTAACCTGGCTCTATATATCACCCTACCCTGGCTCTATTTACCACCTTAACCTGACACTACATACATCCCTGGCACTATATATCACCCTAATCCAGCACTATATACCACCCTGACCTGGCACTATATACCATCCTAACCTGACACTGTTTACCATCCTAACCTGGCACTATAAACCACCCTAACCTGGCAGTATATACCATCCTGACCTAGCACTATATACCACCCTGACCTGACACTATATACCCACCTAACCAGTATCTATATATCACCCTAACCTGACACTATATATCACCCTAACCTGACACTGTATACCACCCTAACCTGACACTATATACCACCCTAACCTGATACTCTATCACCTAACCTGCCAGTATACTACCATAACATCTCTTGACCCCTAATGTGCGCTGTCCGCCTGCCTTGGGGGGGGGGGGGGTGCCAGGTATAGGATCCGCCCCGGGTGCCAAATGCTCTAGGTACGCCCCTGACTGTAAGCACACATCTTTCATACCAAATTTCATATTATTATGTACTGAAGGTTTTTGACAAATTCATTCATCATAATACCAGGCTAGTCCTCCAAAATGACAAAGTGCCTCAATTATCTGAATATGATGAAACATACTATTGCATTTTTAGAAAATAAATTGTCGGTTACACTTACAAAAATGCAGAAGCATTTTCAGTTAAAGTATTGGACATTAATAGGTTTACATCTCTCATGCATCTGCATCTGGTAATACTGTTAATTCACAGGCTACGGTTCAGTTGGATACAGCCTCATTAAGGCTTGGTTCACACTGTTGCGACTTGGGATACAACTTTCAAGACCCCAAGTTGCACGACACGTGAAATCCAATGTTAGTCAATGAGAGCTGTCTTAATTAGCACTTCTGAAGTCGCTCCTACTTTAGAAAACATTCCTGTACTACTTCAAGGTGATTTCTATATGACTAGATTTCTATCAATAGATTTAATGGAAGTCACCATTATATTGATGTGATTTGGATCTGACATTACAGGGAGATTGCCCAGGTAGTGCTTGGCATCTTCCTGTATGCTGCTGTCTCTGCATACCTGCACAAAACAAAGTTGTATCATAGTAGTACTCAAGTCGCATCACCTCGCCAAGAAGCTACCTGGCAAAGTTGCACCATAAGTAAGTAGTGCGACTTTCAGGTCGCAGTAGTGTGTATCATGCTATGAACAGCTAGTCAGATGGGCTGATTAGCTAATCCTATATTTGTTTCACCTGCTACAAGCATGCATAGTGACTTCCTAGATAATGCATGTGTGGCTTTGTTTTTAAATACTCCTAGATGTTCCTCTCTTTAGGCTGCTTAAAGATGTACCTGTGCTATGTACTGAAGACTGAGCCATTACAAGGTGGGGACCACAGTACAGTCTCTGGCAGAACCTCTACTCAGTTGGGATTTGTGTAGTGAAAGCGGAAGCTCCAATTAGGATTAACCTTGTCCTCAGGCATACTATTCACTTACTTGTATCTCTTGCAGTAATGACAGTCCAGTTTGTATTTTTTTTAAAGTTTATTGAGGAAACAATAGCAGCAGGATAAATGGAAGCAAGCCAGAATACAGCAGGTGGAAATGCTGCATACCACTTTATAGTGCTTTGAGTGGCGCTCCAAGTTCTGGATGGAAGACCCAAACTATAGTGTATCTTCTCAAGTGGACAATTCCTGGTTGGAGCTCAGACTTTTTCTGTATACAGCAGACAGAAGTAGAACCCATTACAACAAAGGGTCTTGTGATTTCTCTGTACCAGATAGTAACTGCAGCATCAGACCATTGTAGGTTCAAGTGTTACTTCAGTATCCTCAGGGATATCACTACAGCTACTGGATCAACATAGGAGATGTCCCACACCAGTAGAAGCTCAAGTGTGGCTTTGCTGTCCCCCAATATCATCCCTTTAGCAGCCAGATCAGCATGGCTAAGGTCCTCTTAGTCATGTAGCACATGGTGGCCCCAGATGAATGAGGCCTTTAGGGCCTGTGGCTCCAGCCCAGGTCTCCAAACTCAGGTAACAACCTGTAGATAGGGGAAAAGAATCCTTGAGAAGTCTGCTCAGAATATTTGTTAAAGCCCAGTTCAGCCCACTGAAGAAAAGTTTATCTGTGTTGGCAAGCCAACAAAATGATGACCACAAATGGCCGTAACACCTCAATTCAAGGTAGCCTCATGCTGCATGTCTGGCTTAGCCATTTAGATCTTTCAATAGATCTAGCAGATGATACATAGTAACTCTCTGAGCACATCCTACTGAAGAAATCAATGCACTACAGCAAAACTGTGAAGTAAAAATGCCATTTTTTTCTTTGTTTACTTTGTTTTACATTTTTTCAGCCCGGCCTTGCCCCCCCATGGCTGTTCTTGCCTGGGTGCCTAGCTGAGAATGGCATGCCTCTGCTCTCACAGCCCCCTGGAATATTATGTCATTTATTCCAGGAGCCTGCAGGAGCAGAGACACATAGTGGCTGGTGGACAACCCTGACCCATGTTATCAGGGACCAGCTGCATGAACCTAAAAGGAGCAGCTGGCTCCCAATGACTGAGGAAGACCAAGATGGTGGCGTGGGATTCACAGCTCAGCAGCAAGACAATATTGGATTTGCTAGGCAGATGAGTATGTGAATCTAGGACAACCTGGAATGACAGGTAAAAGAGAAAAAAAAAAGTGAGGGAGGAGTGAAGTTCCTCTTTATGGAGGCCTTAGGGAACACCTTCCTACACATGCATGTAACATGTAAAACAAAAAGTGGGAGTGTTTTGTGGAAAGGGTCTTAGTTTGCCAGCACTCCTTCATCGCTCCTTCCCCTGTCACTGCCTGCACTAAAATCCCCAGTGTCTGCTATTGTTAAGGAGACCAGTAACCGCATTGTGTCTATCATTTGACAGTGTTCCGGACTAATTATTAGCTGCTTGGTCATATGCTCCCCCTCACCAGCTATTTTTGCCAGCTAAAGTAGCAGAGGGAATGCTGGGGGTGTGATGGCAATGTCAGTATCAGTGGGTCGGAGGCCCCATTGCACATGCACTGTCACTTTGCCCCGAATGGAGAAAGCTTTTATGTTTCTTTAGGTATTGTACTGGATGCCGAGGATGGGTCCTGGACGGGTGCTATGTTTCACCCATATTTGGGATGTGTTCCTTTTAAGGAGGATAGCTTTGGTGTACTCAGAGGTCCTCACCTGTGCAGTGTAAGAGGTTATGGAAAGTGCAATCATAAAGGAAAAAACTGACTTACTGTTCTCTCATTTTTTATTTGGGACACATAGGGGGTTATTTACGAAAGGCAAATCCACTTAGCACTACAAGTGCACTGAAAGTGTTCTTTCAAGTGCAGTCACTGTAGATCTGAGGGGGACATGCAAGGTAAAAAAAAAAAACAGCATTTTAGCTTGCACATGATTGGATGATAAAATCAGCAGAGCTTCCCCTCATTTCAGATCTTCCCCTCAGATCTACAGCAACTGCACTTCCAAGTGCACTTGTAGTACAAAGGGGATTTGCCTTTCGTAAATAGCCCCTATAATTGTGGAGGTTCAGAGAGATATTGGGGTGGGAAAGAACCTCCATTCCTGATTACGGGGACTGTCCTGCCTTTGGGTAAATCCCTTATGCAGCTGATACCTTTGTTATGTTTTATTTTGCTGAAGATAAGTGGACTTTTTGTTGTTTTTTTGTTACTGGTATTGAGCTATTTACATTTGTTGCTTAGTACTCTTGTTATTTGCCTTGAAGAAAATAAAGACATTTTATGTTTATTGCTATCACCCCTGAACTTTACAGTATGCTATCCGGAGTGCTTTAGTCACATGTCAATTTAACTAATTGTCTTTAATATGTATTATTTATTTGCCTGCTGAGAATTGTATAGTGCTTCTGTTTGTTGTGCAGCTCTCCATAGTGTGATTTCAATTTTTCTCAGCATTGGTTCTGTCACACAAATGTTAATGTCTAAGCACAATTTTGCAACTGTGACAAGTGTTAGTAAGGCTCCATTCACACTTGTATGACTCCAATGTCTATCACACTCTGCTGTATGACACCGGTCTGTGCTGTTAGAAGTTTGCTTATCCTTGCAACATTCAGTTACTCCCTATACACTAGCAACATCAGTAGCCGGGCCGCTAAATAACTCTCAGGATTTGCCTCTCGGCTCAGTGTATTCTCAGAAATACTATATCCTTACGCCCCCTACTGGCCTCCCTTCCTCTTTTTGTTGGAAGGCCAAGGGAGGATCTAACCCCCCTCCCTCACCAAAGATATTTTTGAATGAATTTTTTCATCTCAATTCTTTCCCAATTCGGATACCAAACAAATTTCTAACAATTGAAAACCATTGCTTCCTCTTGGAACCAAGAATTTCTATGGTTGACAGACCGTGTCCCTGCTGTTGTTTTTAATTTTCAATTATATGGAATGGCAAGTCAGTAACACACCACAATAATAATAAAAATGTCTCAAACTTACACCCACCCCTGAGGAAGGAGGTATATTTACTCCGAAACTCGTCAGGTGCAAGAATACTTCTGAAACTGTGTACAAACATGTAAAAATGTCTGTTATACATTCTGTATAGTATGTGCAATACTAATATATTAACGTTGAAATTTATTAATTTACATTGGTAATAATATTTTGTAATATTTTCTCCAAGTGCCTTAAAAGTCCACCATTAGGGGGTCCATTGTTTTATTGTTTATCTTGTATGACTCCAAAGTTGTGCCGACTTTGGAGTGCAACTTTGGTGCAACTTTGACACAACTTTGGATGCTGCAACTTTGACGCAACTTTGGCTTTAACCAGTGATAATAGACAACTGATGCACACAAGTTACATTGTATAACACTCCACACAGTACAGCTTTCATGCAACTCCTGCAGGTTAACATTGAAGTCTATGACCCTCAAGTTGCATGAAAGTTGGACCAAAGTAGTGCATGATCTACTTAGAAGTTGCTGCAACTTTAAGTTGCACATATATGAATAGTTATCATTGTAAAACATGGGGAACAACGATGTCCAAATTTGCATGACAAGTCGCGCAAGTGTGAATGGAGCCTAAAGCTGTACATATCATCACAACTACTTAGTGTATCCAGGTGGATTATACCTTTTTTTTTTTTTTTTTCAGGACAAATTGGGCTTTCATTTGATGGTAAATGGTAATGGATATCTCCTGATTTTTCTTTTCTATTATCAGAGGAATACTGGCCCAAAATAGTTAAAAAAAGGTTTTTAAAATGTTGTAAATTTCTTGCTATTACCAAAGTTTACCACCAAAGAGCAACCCAATTAACCACTTGCCAACTGCCGCACGCCGATGTACGTCCAAAGTTTGGCGGCGGATGTTGTTGCTATGGCAGCAGCTAGCTGCCATAACCCCCAGTATGCCCATTTTCGTGCAGCAGTCGGCTTTCAGATAAAAGTGGTCTCTGCGGCGGATTCGCCGCAAGATCACTTTTACCGGTGGTTTTAGTGTAAATATGTAAGTGTAAATATGAGATCTGAGGTCTTTTTGACCCCAGATCTCATATTTAAGAGGTCCTGTCATCCTTTTTTCTATTACAAGGGATGTTTACATTCCTTGTAACAGGAATAAAAGTGACACAGTTTTTTTTATTAAAACAGTGTAAAAATAAATAAAATCATGTAAAATAAATAATAAAATTTTTTTTTTTTTTTAAAAACCCCCGTCCCGACAAGCTCGCGCACAGAAGCGAACGCATACGTGAGTAGCGCCCGCATATGAAAACGGTGGTCAAACTACACATGTGAGGTATCGCCGCAATCGTTAGAGTGAGAGCAATAATTCTAGCCCTAGACCTCCTCTGTAACGCAAGACATGCAACCTGTAGAATTTTTTAAACGTCGCCTATGGAGATTTTTGAGGGTAAAAGTTTGACGCTATTCCAAGAGCGGGGGCGCAATTTTGAAGTGTGACAAGGTATCAATTTACTCGGTGTAACATTATCTTTCACAATATAAAAAAAAATTGGGCTAACTTTACTGTTGTCTTATTTTTTTATTCAAAAAAGTGAATTTTTTTCCAAAAAAAGCGCGCTTGTAAGACCGCTGCGCAAATACGGTGTGAAAAAAAGTATTGCAATGACTGCTATTTTATTCTAGTCCTTAAGTTGTTAAACCCAAATAAATTCTCCTGCTCCAGGCGATCACATCGATACCACATATGTGTATGCTACTTGTTGTTTGTACCCGTAGTAGGGCCCAGAAACAATGGTGCGCATTTTGCTTTTTTATATCCTACCTAAAACAAACTGACACTGAAACTAACTGACACTGATAATATTTTTAATTTTTTTTTAAATTCTACTCAAAATATGGTGACTGTGACTTTTGACCCCAACCTTGACCTTTGAGCCCGACCTTGCTCCTAACACTAACCCTGGCAAACCTTGATCTTGTTATATTTTTCTTTATTTTTTCTTCTATATTTTGAATTTATTTATTTATGTATTTATTTATTTTTACACACTTTTTTTTATTTACAGCTTCATCTTCTGCAAGGAGAGGAAGATAAAATGTATCTTCCTCTCCATTCAGAAGAGGAAGTAAACACAGGGGTGGGCTCACAGTGGCTGATCACTGTGATAGCCAATCAGAGGCTATCACAGTGATCAGGTGACCAGGAACCAGGAGTCCTGGGCCCTGATCGTTTATACAAGACCCGGGACCCTTGGTGAGAGAGCCCAGACTTTGTGCTGGGAGTGCGCTTTGCGGCACACCCCCAGCACAAAGACATATGCACATGTGACCCCACAGAAAAAGACCCACTTTCATCAGTGGCCAGTGGGAAGGGGTTAAAAAAAGGTTCTGCATATTTAGACCTCCTTCACACGGCACTTAGCAACATACAACGGATTATGGTGGCAAGAATTTCTTATGACTGGAATCGTGGTGGCAAATAAACCTGTACAAAGTATTGAGAGGCTGACAGCAGCCATTGCTGTTTGCATGTGGTTGCACACCAAGCGGATACCTGCAGTTAGGCAAACTCTTAAAGTGGCTGTAAACCCACGAAAAAAAAAAAAAATCCAAGACAAAGGCATAATGAGCTAGTATGCATAGCATACTAGCTCATTATGAAATACTTACCTTAGATCAAAGCCCCTGCAGCGGTCCTGGCCCACCGCTGTGGCCGGCATCATGTCTCCCAGAGTTTTTTCCGGGTATTGCGGGCTCTGGAGCTGTGATTGGCCAGAGCTGTAATGATGTCACTGCCGCGCATGCGCGCGGGAGCCACCGGTAATGACACAGCAGCTGAAGAAATAGCAGGAGCGAGCAGGTTTAGTAGATATTTACGGTACCTACAGGTAAGCCTTATTATAGGCTTACCTGTAGGTAAAAGTGGTTGTAAAGGGTTTACAACCACTTTAATAAATCCAATGATTGTGCTATTGTAGCATGGTCTCTTGAGGATTGTTTGGATTTACCTGCTCATCTGCATCAACATGACCCTGTAAACCTTCCAACCCACCTGACACTCTGGGTTCAGACATTTTTTCACCAGCACCTTTTAATGATATGTCACACAGATCAATATTTTTATATTAACTCAGCTTTTACTGGAGGAACCCCAGGCCGGCCTATTCAACCTGTAAATCATAATGCGAGATCAGACAGAATAAGGATAGTGTAGGGTCCTTAAATAGCAACAACAGCAATGTCCGAGGTGCAGGCCTGATAGTCTTCACCGGCAGTTGGAGCTTATTAGATTATATCCAATAAGGCAGAGTGTTGTATCAACAGATTGACTGGCTTAAACAGGCTAATGGTATTCCTTGAAATGGTTTTAGGTAGAGGTGTCTATGTACAGTGTTCAAATGACAGTGCAGTAAAGTGTTTCCAAGGTAAAGGTGTCTGCACACAGTGTTCCAATAAAGTAACCAGGGAAGATTGCAGAAGATGGGCTATTGCCCCCTCACCAATGACTAGACTAACCTAGATGCCTTGCAGACAGCAACCCGGGAAGACACATCCATCAATGAAACCGCCAGCAATGACCCACAGGCGCAGAGTGTGGACGAACATGGTGTCGAGCTGCTGAGTTTGTGCCATGTAGATGTCTGTCGAACAGCAAGCAGAGTTAGGCCCTCCGAGGCCGGGCTGGAATCATTTGAACACCGCGTGGTGGGCCGCAACCTCTCTCTCCCCCTCACGGAGAGGAGTGCATTACGCAGGGCCTTGGAAGAAGCGAGCATCGGAAGGATCTCCGGTCTCTTTTATAGTCTCTCCCAGAAGTCCCCTGCATAGTGGCAAGGATTTCTGGGATGTGTAGTCCCGGTGTATGGTTATACAATGAAATTGATTATTATTATTATTACAATACAGGATTTATATAGCGCCAACAGTTTACGCAGTGCTTTACAATATAAAAGGGAGACAGTACAGTTATAAAACAATAAAATACAGGTGGCTTAAGAGGGCCCTGCTCAGAAGAGCTTACAATCTAATAGGGTGGGGCAGGTGGTACAAAGGGTTGTAACTGTGGGAAATGAGCTGATGGAAGTGGTAAAAGATTATTTAGAGACGTGATAGGCTTTCCTGAAGAGATGAGTTTTCAGGGATCGCCTGAAGGTAGCAAGAGTAGGGGATACCCGGACAAGTGGAGGTAGCGAGTTCCAGAGGATGGGAAAGGCTCTGGAGAAATCCTGGGGATGAGCATGAGATGAGGAAATGAGAGAGCTTGAGAGTAGGAGGTCTTGAGAAGAGCAGAGAGGACGATTTGGGTGATATTTGGAGACAAGATTGGTGATGTAGCTCGGGGCAGAGTTGTGAATGGCTTTGTATGTTGTGGTTAGTATTTTGAATTTAATTCGCTGGGTGATTGGGAGCCAGTGTAGGGATTGGAGGAGAGGGTTGGCAGACACTGAGCAGTTGGTAAGGTGGATAAGTCTGGCAGCAGCATTCATGATAGACTGAAGAGGGGATAGCCTATGGAGAGGCAGGCCAATGAGAAGGGAGTTGCAATAGTCAAGGCGAGAGATAACAAGGGAGTGAATGAGGAGCTTGGTGGTTTCATTTGTTAAAAAGGGGCAAATTTTAGAGATGTTACGGAGGTGAATGTAATAAAGAAAGGTGACTTTTGTGACAGCAACAGTTGATATCCAGTGACTCCGGTGCTCCCCCTCAAGGATCCCCACTCACCAGCTCCATGCACCCCTACAGGGGTAAACAGCATATAGTATCCGGCTCCCGATAGCGTCTAGCGTCTAGAAAAAGTTCGTACTCCTATAAGGAGTCAGGCTATCACACTAGGTAATGGGAGGTCAAGCATAGAGGCGTAGGCGTAAGGCGGAGCTACGTACCTACGTCACACACGGAAGTCAGAGAGAGTGTGGAGCGCAGCTGAGGCGAACGCCGCTCGGTTGCCAGTCTACATCCACGAGCCTCTCTCTATGCTTGACCTCCCATTACCTAGTGTGATAGCCTGACTTCTTATAGGAGTATGAACTTTTTATAGTTTATTTATTTTATTTTATATATTATTTGATTGCTGTAATCAGCATTTTTTAATAAGATTTTTAATACGTTATCACACTATGGGAGCCCTGTCTCTTTCATGTGAGGGGAACCCGGAGTTCTGAAGGCATACCTATTTGGAGTGGATAGTCCCAGGGAGAACCCCACTGGAATCCTAGACGCTATCGGGAGCCGGATACTATATGCTGTTTACCCCTGTAGGGGTGCATGGACCTGGTGAGTGGGGATCCTTGAGGGGGAGCACCGGAGTCACTGGATATCAACTGTTGCTGTCACAAAAGTCACCTTACACAGATTACTTAGATTTGGTGGAAATATATGGAACTCTGCAAGCTGGGACTTTCATTAATAGATAATAGATTTTTGAGTATTTGATTTTTTGATTTTTTGACTGTTTGATTTACTAATTTTTTCACGTTTTTTCCTTTTAACACATATTTTTGCACATCCAATGTGGTTCTACATAATCAATTTCACATTCTTCTAGGTGTATTAAGGTTTTTTAACGCTGATGAACTGTGTATAGGCTATATTTAGCTGCCCAGCTGTTTTCTGGGGGATAATTTGGTAACACTTATATCAGGTGTTATAATAATAATAATTGGCAATTGATTGATGGTTAATGATCACATTAGTTTAAAAGAGGATTTTTACTCACGTATTCATTTAACCCCTCTAGCACATCTATAGGGGGGTGGGTGTAATTACACCTTCTCACACAATAAGGATTTAGCTGTTTGCTTACACTGGGAAGGCACATTAACCAATATTGGCACATATTCAATATGCAATTTGTTTTACTTTATTTTTAGAGTGCACATTTGGGCACCCAGTAGAGATCATATATTCAATTAGGTATCCAATACAGGTAGCGCCACCTACCCCTATTCATAAACACGTTACGGAGGTGAATTCTACAAACTTTTGACAACGATTGGATTTGAGGCTGAAACGCCAAGTCAGAGTCTAGGATTACAGCTAGTACCCTGGCGTGAGGGGAGGGACTGATGGTTGCATTGTTGATTTTGATGGAAAAGTCATGGAGGGGGGCACGGGCGGGGGGGAATATTAATAGCTCAGTTTTAGAGAGCTTTAGTTTAAGTAAGTGGTGCGACATCCATGCTGATATGTCAGTTAGTAAGTTAGTAATGCGAGAGGAGACTGAAGGAGTGAGGTGAGGAGTAGACAGATAGATTTGAGTGTCATCAGCGTATAAGTGGTATTGGAAGCCGTGGGCGGTTATCAAGTGATCAAGGGAGGAGGTGTAGATAGAGAAGAGAAGGGGTCCAAGAACAGAGCCTTGGGGGACCCCCACAGAAAGGGGCAATGGAGAGGAGGAGACAGAGTTGAAGGTGACACTGAAGGAGTGCTGTGATAAATAGTAAGAGAACCAGGATAGAGCAGAATCTCGGAGGCCAAGGGAATGTAGTTTATTGAGAAGGAGCGGGTGGTCAACAGTATCAAAGGCCACAGAGAGGTCAAGTAGTAGGAGTATGGAGTACTGGCTGTTGGTTTTAGCAGTTAGTAAATCATTAGTGAGTTTTAGTAAGGCAGTTTCTGTGGAGTGCTGTGAGCGAAAGCCAGGCTGTAAAGGGTCAAGAAGGTTATTTTCACTGAGGTAGGAGCTAAGACGGTTGTAGACTAAGCGTTCTAGAAGTTTAGAGGTGAATGGGAGCAATGAGATGGGTCTTAAGTTGTTCGGGTTGGTAGGGTCCAGTGAGGGCTTTTTAAGTATGGGAGTGATCTGCGCATGTTTTAGAGGGGAGGGGAAGGTGCCACTAGAGAGGGAGAGATTGAAGATGTGAGTGAGGAAGCATAGGATAGAAGAAGAGGGTGACCGTAGTAGTTGTGAGGGAACAGGATCCAGGGAACAATTGGTTAGGTGGGCATCTGAGAAAAGTTTTGTAACCTCTTCAGTAGTAGCCAATTCAAAAGAGGAGAGTGTTGAATGTGCTGTTAGGCAAGGTATGTTGGTTGGGGAAGATGTACGCACAGTGGAGGTGTCCTCATGAATTGCATCAATCTTGTCTTTGAAGTGATTGGCAATCTCTTGGGCAGTGAGTGAGTTAGTGGGTAGCGGGGGTGGGGGACAAAGCAGAGAGTTAAAGGTTGAGAAGAGCCGATGGGGACTGGATGACAAGGAATTAATATGAGAGACAAAGTAGGCTTGTTTGGCAGCATGGAGGCATGAATTGTATTTTAAAAGGGCAGATTTATATAGGGTGAAGTCTTGCAGGCATTTCGTTTTACGCCACAGTAATTCAAGAGCACGGCAATGTCTCTTGAGATTTCTAGTGTTATCAGTTTGCCAGGGTTGTAACGGTTGGGGCCTGATTCTGCGTGTGGTTAGAGAAGCAAGTGCATCTAGTGATGATGGGAGTGAACTGTTGTAGACAGAGGTGGCCAGGTCAGGTCAGGACAGGACAGGGGAGAGATTATGTCATATAGGTGGTCAGTAGCAGAATAGAGAAGAGAAGTGTTAAAGTGGCGAAGGTTTCTACAAGTAATTGTTAGCTGCTTGGAGGGATGGGTGGTTGGAGGCCAGGATACAGTGAAAGTAATGAGGTTGTGATCAGAGAGAGGAAAGGGGGTGTTGGTTGTCAGAAAGACTACTAGTCCAACAATCCTTTGGGTTAGGCTCACAAATGTGATGACAGTATAGTCCACCATCGCTACACTATTGTGTAAAATACATCTCACAGTTCACATATGAAGTGTTAAATAACCAAAATACTGTGAACAATCCATAAATATACATGCTCAACAAAATAATAAAGTCCCAATCCAGATGAGTCCACAAAGTGCAGCCCAATTTCTAGTGGCACTCCGATCTGCTCACCTTCCATAGTTTGACCTCAAAGAAATGAGGTCTAACACGCAAGTATCCCCACAGGGATGAAATATTGCTCAATCATTTCGACCAAGAGTTGTTTTTAGATCTTCCAGAGTAAAAAATTTCCTTGCATATTACTCATCACCACATATGCATCCACATGAAGAAGGCTTTCATAGTGCTATATGAATGCTTTATTCAGCAATAGTATGTCCCCATGCACACAGGGCATTAGAAAAAAAAGCTGCAAAGCCACTATCGACACCAGGAAAAAGCAGCTGTAAAAAAGCGTTATTGGTAGTTTTTTGCATTGGCGTTAATGCGCGTGTTAGCTATGTTAGCTTTTAGCAGAGTTTCTCTGCCTCTATTCAAAATCAGTGGTTCCCTATTAGAGCCTCTTAACTGATCCCGCTTTCAACCCTATTATTTGAATAGAAGTCATATCCAAATCAAATCATCATTATCCAACCTGTGGTGTGACTTGTGCTCTGAGGATCTTGAAGGGTAACCCCACTTCAAGATTTAAAAAAAAACGACTTGGGGTTCCCCCCAAGATCCATACCAGGCCCTTTTAGTATGGCATGGATTTTGAGGGGCAACCCCACGCCAAAAAACCCCCGGCGGATATCAGACCCTTATCTGAGCAGGCAGCCCGGCAGGTCAGGAAAGGGGGGTCAAGCGAGTGGCCCCCACTCCTGGACCGTACCAGGCCGCACGCCCTCAAAATGGGTGGTCACATGACTTCACAAAGTGACATCGTCAGATGGCCACGCCCCTTGGCTATATAAGAACTGGCAGAGAACAGAGCTGGCACAATGACAGGAGACAGTGTCGGAGGAGGATGGGGTCGGCAGCGGAGAATACAGCTGCAGCAGAGAAGACAGCACCAGTGGAGAAGACTGAAGGGGGAACAATGGAGGAAGAACACCGGAGGGAGAATACCTGAGGGAGATTTTTAGTAAAGGACTGGTCAAAATCGTCTCTTGTTTTTATTCACACTACACTACCTTTTTCTTGGGATGAATGGGTAGGGGTACATGGTACCCCATACTCATTCACATGGGGGCCAGGATCTGAGGGCCCCCTTGTTAAAGGGGGGCCCCTTGTCAAAGAGGGCTTCCAGGTTCTGATAAGCCCCCTGCCTGCAGACCCCCACAACCACCACCCAGGGAACAAGGTGCTTTGGGGTGGAGGCCGTGTGGCCTGGTATGGTCTAGGAGGGGGTGCTTGCTCATCCCCCCTTTCCTAAACTGCCAGGCTTCATGCTCAAGTAGGGGTCTGGCATGAATTTTGGGGGAATCCCATGCCATTTTTTAATTTGGTGTGGGGTTTCCCCCCAAAATCCATACCAGACCCTATGGTCTGGTTTGGTCTTCGGAGGGGGGGGGGGGCTCAAAGGGCATGGCATGGATCTTGGGAGGGACCCCACGGCATTTAAAAAAAAAAATTGGGGTTCCCCTTCAAGATCCTCAGAGTGTCGGGGCTGGGCTCAGCCCTTCCTTCTCAAAGCTGGCCGCTCAGCTGTCGGCTAATTGTCAGCTCCTATCTCTCCACAGTGACTCACCTGTTGCTGATGATATCCTGATCGTCAGCCCTGCCTACTTAAGCTGTCCAGTCTAGATGATCTCTGACTTCACCTTGGTCACATCTCTAGAGACACTCTTCTGTGTTCCTGTTAAAGACTTGCTTGGCTGACATTCCTTCTGGCTCCAGATGCTTGCTGTTCTACTACGCTCATCGCTGGCTCCCTGATGTTTTGACTTGTCTGACTATCCGTTCCGGTTCCTGAAATCTGGCTTGTTCTGACTATGTTTACTCTGTTTACCTTCTTTTTATTATTATTAAACAAGTGTGATTTAACTGTACTTCTGTCTCAGTCTGATTCATGGTTTCTGACAGTAGGCGAAGGCCATGAATTCAGAAGATCCAGTCAATCCACTTGTTGGTAATATTTTTCCCAGATTGGATGAGCAGGATCACCGCATGGATCAGTTTGACTTTGCGTTACAAACGCTCCTGAGTCGCACGGCTCTCCTGGAATCTCCCACTGTGGCTGCTCCAGTACAACCTGTGTTGCAGGCCATCCCTGCTGCTGCTCCAGTCTCTGTTTAGGCACCCACCTTGAGTATTACCTCTTTAAGAGGTATGTCTGGTTCTGCTCTGCTTCCCCAGCGATTTGGGGGTGATCCAGTCCATTGCAGAGGGTTTCTCAACCAGGTTGAGATATACTTTGAAATGCTGCTCCAGGCGTTTCCCACGGACAGAAGCAAAGTAGGTTTTGTGATATCTTTGCTTTCTGAGAGAGCCTTGGCCTGGGCAAACCCTCTATGGGAGAAGCAAAAATATGTTGTCTTGAGTTACCCTGAGTCTGTGACTTCTTTTAAAAGGGAATTTGACGTTCCCGCGCGCTCCGCTTCTGCTGCCAAGTGCCTCATGTCCATCGAACAGAGTACGAGAACTGTTGCCAATTACGCCATTAAATTCCGTACTCTGGCAGCAGAGGTTGCTTGGAACAATGAGGCCCTCGAGGCTGCTTTTTCTCAAGATCTCTCGGATACCATCAAGGATGAGATAGCAGCCCAAGATATAACCACTGAGCTGGAGAGGTTGATCACGTTTGCCATCCTCATTGACTCCAGACTCAGAGAAAGACTCCCTTTTAAGAAGTGCTTGCGGAAGCCTCATGTACATTTGTCTCTGAACTTTGCAGTCCCACCCCTGCCTCCCTCACCTCCCATGACTGCTGGTACCGAGTCGGTCTGTGAAGATGAACCCATGCACTTGGGCTTCTCTGAGGATGAGAGAACCCTTAGGGGGAGGGGGAGATTGTGCCTTTATTGTGGCCAGGCAGGTCACTTTTTGAAGTCTTGTCCTACCCGTCCAGGGAACGCCCGAACCTTGAGGTCCTGCCAGTAGTTTGCCTCCACACTGGTCATATGATTGCACAATTGACCTTTAACCTGGTGCCATACCCCCTCGTGGCCGGGTTTACCCTTTGTCATTCTTGGAGGATAAGGCCATGGAGGAGTATGTTGCAGGTGCACTTTCTCGAGGTTTCATCCGCAAATCCTTGTCTCCTGCTGGTGCTGGTTTCTTCTTTGTGAAGAAGAAGAAGAGTGGTGAACCGAGACCTTGTATTGATTATAGGGGTCTCAATCGTTTTACGATTTAGAAAGCCTATCCGTTTCCGTTGATTATGGAGTTATTTGACCACCTCAAGGGAGCAACAGTTTTCACGAAGCTTGATTTGAGAGGGGCTTACAATCTCGTGAGGATTAAAGCAGACGACGAGTGGAAAAATGCGTTTAATACCAGAAGAGGCCATTATGGGTACCTCGTAATGCCTTTTGGCCTTTGTAACGCCCCGGTAGTTTTCCAGGAATTTATTAATGATGTCCTCCAAGATTTGTTGCAGTTATGTGTGGTGGTTTATCTCCACAATATCCTCATATTTTCCATGTCTCTGGAGAACCACCACACAGATGTCTGTCGC
Source organism: Lithobates clamitans (assembly GCA_037952925.1). Taxonomy (NCBI): domain Eukaryota; kingdom Metazoa; phylum Chordata; class Amphibia; order Anura; family Ranidae; genus Lithobates; species Lithobates clamitans. The sequence continues at coordinate 6,687,701 of JBBGZY010000458.1, forward strand.
TTCAGAAACGAAGAGAGAACAATCTCTATTGTAAATTGGAGAAGTGCGAATTCCATTGTGAACAGATTAAATTCCTGGGTTATGTCATTTCCACTGCTGGTTTTTCGATGGACGAAGAGAAACTTTCAGCAGTCCCACAGTGGCCCCGACCCGTGGGTTTACGTCCTCTGCAGTGTTTTCTTGGCTTTGTCAACAATTATCGTAAGTTTATTCGTAACTTCTCGTTTCTGGTCAAGCCCCTGACTGATATGAACAGAAAGGACGGTAACCCACAGAGATGGTCTCCGGAGTCCATTAAGGCCTTTGAGAGTCTCAAGGAAGGCAGCCTTTGTTTCTGCTCCTGTGTTGGCACATCCTGATCCTACGTTACCTTTTATGAGGTTGATGCTTCTGAGACTGGAGTTGGCGCCCTTCTGTCTCAACATCCTACCTCTGAGAGCGCTATGCATCCTTGTGGCTACTTTTCCAAGAAATTATCACCTGCGGAGTGCAATTACGAGATTGGTGACAGAGAGCTGTTAGCGATCATTTCAGCCCTGAAAGAATGGAGACATCTCCTGAAGGTACCACTGTGCCGGTTCTCATTCTTACTGACCATAAGAATCTCACATTTTTATTTGAGGCTAAGCGCCTCTCTCCCAGAAGGGAGCGATCGGCTCTTTTCTTGTCTAGTTTCAATTACATTGTCTCATTCTTACCCGATACTAAGAATGTAAGGGCTGACGCTTTGTCACAACAATTTTCCTCCACTTCCAAGATGGAGTTGGTTCTGGGCTATGAGTAAGCGCTCGAACTAGAGCGCGAAACGCGTCAGCTGTGTCTGTACCACCCGCCTGATTGTCCTGTTTTTTATGATCCAAGTTTTACAATAAAGAAGATGTTTTAAACTTTATCCGGTGTGCGGCATCCAGATTTTCCTGTTTCAAACCCCGCTCCTGTGATTCCTCCTGATCGTATTCTGGCTACGGTTCGCACCAGTCTCACTTCTCCTTTGGGTGACAAAATTCTTGCTGCTCAGGTCCATGTTTCTTCTGAGAAACCTTGTGACCGCTGCTTTGTCCCAGAGAGTCTCCGTACTGCTGTGCTCCAGACTTACCATTCTCCCAAGGCTGCTGGCCACCCTGGGAAGAATCAAATCTTTTGGGCCATTTCCCAACAATTCTGGAGGACTAGTCTACGTGCTGATGTAACCGCCTTCGTAGCTGCCTGTTCCGTGTGTGCTCAGAGTAAGACTCCACGACACCTTCCAGTGGGCCTCCTACAACCCATACCCAATGGGAAGAGGCCCTGGACCCACCTGTCTATGGATTTCATTGTGGAGTTACCCAACTCCCAGGGCAACACAGTTATCCTTATGGTGGTTGACCGGTTCTTGAAAATGTTCCATTGTATTCCATTTAAGAAGTTGCCCACTTCTAAGGAACTGTCTTCCATTTTTGCTTGGGAGATCTTTCGCTTACATGGGCTACCCAAGGTGATTGTCTTGGACAGGGTTAGTCAGTTTGTGTCCTGGTTCTGGCAAGCCTTTTGTGCACAGTTGGGAATTCAGCTTGCTTTCTCCTCTGCTCCTCTGTCACCCGAAGTCTAATGGGGCCGCAGAACGAGCCAATCAGTCCTTGGAGCAATTCCCACATTGCTATATTTCTGACCATCATAACAACTGGTCAGACCTCTTACTGTGAGCAGAGTTTGCTCACAATAGTGCCTTGAATTCTGCTTCCCAATTGTCCCCGTTTATGGCGGACTATGGTTTTCAACCTTCCATGTTGCATGACTCATTTGTTCCGCAGAGTATTTTTGCATTAGAGGAGCATCTCTGTGGTCTTCGTTCCACTTGGGCACAAGTCTAGGAGGCTTTGCAACATGCTAATGATAGGTACAGACTCCATGCTGACCGCAGACGCCTGCCTGCACCTTCCTACCAGGTTGGGGACAGGGTCTGGCTGTCATCTCGCAACCTCCGACTTCGTGTTCCCTCTCTGAAGTTTGCATCTTGGTTTATTGGGCCTTTCCATATTCTTTGCAGCATTAACCCAGTGGCTTATGCATTAGACCTTCATTCTAATATGCGTATTTCAAATGTATTTCATGTATCCTTATTAAAACCTTTGGTCTGCAACCGCTTTACCACCTCAGTGCCTCGTCCTTACCCTGTACAGGTTGAGAACCATGAGGAGTATGAAGTACAGTCCATTGTTGACTCCAGTAGGTTCCATGGGCACATACAGTACCTGGTGCATTGGAAAGGGTACAGTCCGGAGGAACGCTCTTTGGTCTCATCCTCAGATGTACATGCCCCTGTCCTCCCTTGTGATTTCCATAGACATTTTCCCCTCAAGCCTGGTGGTCCTCCGAGGGGGACGGGTCATTGAGGAGGGGGTACTGTCAGGGCTGGGCTCAGCCCCTCCTTCTCAAAGCTGACCACTCAGCTGTCTGACTATCCATTCAAGGTTGCTGAACTCTGGCTATGTTTTGACTACGTTTACTCTGTTTACCTTTTTTTTATTATTATTAAACAAGTGTAATTTAACTATACTTCTGTCTCAGTCTGATTCATGGTTTCTGATACAGAGTACAAGTTGCACCACAAGTCGGATCATGATGACAGACATTTTTACAGCTGTAACTCTGATTTTCAGAATCCGCTGGCCCTGGGTTTTTTTGCAGCTTGAAAACGCCTATGCCACTTAGAGCTCCTAAAATCCTGTGTGTGCATGAGGTCATAGAATAACACAGAGAGGCATTTTTAACTACTTGCTGACCAGGTTGGCTCCCCTGCACGAATCACCGTGGGTGTACGGCGGCCACTTTAAGGGGTATAGGGGGCGCGTGCCTGCCGCGTGACGTAGGAGCCAATGTGATGGCCCCCTAGTGTTAACCCCTTCTCTACCAGTGACATTTATATAGTAATCAGTGGCTATTTTTAGCTCTGATCGTTGTATAAATGTCAATGGTCTCAAAAAAGTGTCAAAAATCTGTCTGCTGCAATGTCGCAGTCCCGCAAAAAATCGCAGATCGCCGCAATTACTAGTAAAAAAAATAATAATAATATAAATGCCATAAATCTATCCCCTATTTTGCAGAAGCTATAATTTTTGCGCAAACCAATTAATATACGCTTATTGCCATTTTTTACCAAAAAAAATGTAGAAGAATATATATATCGGCCTAAACTGACAAAGACATTTTTTCTTTTTTTGGATATTTTTTATAGCAAAAAGTAAAAAATATTGTTTTTTTTTCAAAATTGACGCTCTCTCTTTCTGTTTATAGCACAAAAAATAAAACCCACAGAGGTGATCAAATACCACCAAAGGAAAGCTCTATATGTGGGGAAAAAAAGGACATAAATTTTGTTTGGCTACAGCATCACACAACCGCGCAATTGTCAGTTAAAGCAACGCAGTGCGGTATTTCAAAAAATAGCATGGTCAGGAAGGGGGAAATTCTTCCGTGGCTGAAGTGGTTAAGCTGCATAAGAAAAAAGTCTGATGCTGGTAAAAACGCCCTGTGTGCAAGGGGACTTAGGATTAAAAGCACTTACAACCAAAGTAGTAAAAGCACAAAAGTGGTTAAAGTGGTTGTAAAGGTACAAGGTTTTTTTAAGGTAAAAAGCCTTCTGTGTGCAGCAGCCCCACCAGCCCCCCTAATACTTACCTGAGCCCATCTCAATCCAGCGATGTCCAGGAGAGCCTTGCCTCTCTGGGGACTCACACGCCTAATTGTCTTTTGGCAGAAGCCAGTGAGCCAATCAGGAGACGGAGAGGGCGGGGTGAATGAACACACAGAGCCACGGATTGGAAGTGTGCCTACTTGCTCTGGGGGCACCCGGCAGGAGGGAGGAGCCAGGAGCGCTGGCGTGGGAGGCGAGAAGAGGAGGATCCGGGCTGTTCTGTGCAAAACCATTGCACAGAGCAGATAAGTATAACACGTTTGTTATTTCAAAAGAAACAAGGCTTTAATATCTCTTTAAACCAATCCAATATATGTAAACCGAATGATTGGCACCAATTGCAGAGCTAACCACCACTACTCTCTTGGATCCCAAGCACCCATTAGCATACTGGCGATTTTGGTTATCTAACACTTATATATAAACCCTTCCGCACTAATGAATATAATAAATTGTGAGAAAATTATATTGAAAAACTGTGAACCAAATAAATTATTCTTCAACCAATAACCAGCTGCTATAAATAAATATAAATCCCTAAATGATATAACAAAATTAGCAATGAATTGAATTGATTCATTTTGTTATATCACTTTATATGTGAACTTTGAGATGTGTTTTACACATAACCACACTTGTCGGATTTATTATGATTTTGCCTTAATTTTAATACAGTGTTGTTTTGTTAGAAATATTTCCGGCTTTATCACCATTATTTTTATTATTGTAAGCTTTTTCTGTGAATTGAATTTAGTGAGGGTAGCGCTGCACTACATATTTGTCATTGGTACCCATTGCGGTGGAGAGTTCACTTCCAAGTGCTAGCTTGCTTGCTGGTGTGATTTTGATAATTGTGCACATTGATATTTGTTATTGCATTTCACCTGCAGTTAGGGAAAGGTGTCCAAGGTTGGGCACAGTCAGGTGCTAATATAGCTTCATTGAAAACTAGGTAAAAAAAATATATAAACAATATGGACAATCTAATATTACCTTAGAAAATTGACTGTAAAATGTTTTTATTATTTGTGTAGCGCTACCCCCACAGGAACCGCTAGGTAATTTTGGTTCTCTGTTCTTCTCCTCAACTCAAGAACAACCTCAGCTCCTCTGACACACCTGGTTGAATGAAAGTTCTAAGAACATGAATATAGATTACTTTAACTAAGCTGTGAACTAGTACCACTAAAAAGACACAAGAATGTTTAGTGGTAAACAAACTCGATGTATTGGTACGGGTAAGAATAAATGGTGGTTTGAGCATAAACGATCATACAGATGGTAGGTTCAGACACAGTCCGCTAGACAGTATAATCACTATGTCAAGGTAACTAAGAATATAATTCTGTACCACTAGACTGGGATTAACTCATGAATCAGCAAAGTCATCAATAAACAGTGCATATAAACATTAACTGCAATGTGAATAATAATACTATATTGTAACTAGTCTAGATTGCACTCTAGTCATTCTCCTAGAGTACAATCTAGACTAGTTACAATATAGTATTATTATTTACATTGCAGTTAATGTTTATATGCACTGTTTATTGATGACTTTGCTGATTCATGAGAAGCACCTCTTAGCATGAGCAATAAGTGAAGGTCTCTGTGTAGCAGCTGTAAAGGGGCAGTCTTTAGTCCTCACTCTTCAGCCGGTTAGAGTAGGGGCCCAGTTGTACTGTTGGTGCACACAAGAATAATCCCAGTGAAACCTGCAGGCAGCAATAAGGCTACTAGATGGCTGTATGGTCCATTCCTAAAGGGCTCAGTCTCTCTAGGAGCAGATAATAAATCCCCACAGCAGCAGCTCACCAGTCCCAGCAATATTGCAGCTCTCCATCTGGTCACACACTGCGATTAGTCACACTCTCTGCTCCAGACCCAGGTGACTCTGGCTGACTCTTCCAAACTCAGAACTCTGGATCCTGCTCAGGCCGCTGACATGTAGCAGTGATGGTGCACACTAGACAGCAGTGTGCACTCCATGGTCTCCCTCAAGGCAAAAGGAAACTGTGTCCTGTACAGCCTGATAAACCACAGCTCTTTTCTTCTTCCTGGCAATCTTTCTCTGGTAAATGCAGTTCAAAAGCTCTTGATTACAGTAGAGTTGATCTCTTCTGAACTACAGTTCCCACAGTGCAGGGCTGCCTGACTCAGTCCATTAAATTCTTCCTGCTCAGCAACTCCCTCCTCTTGCTGATATACAGTAGCAGTCAACCAGTTCAGCCCCACTGGGTAGCAAGTATAGAGCAGCTGCAGCCAGTTTTTATCTAACTCTTCAATCGCCTGGCAACATTTGAAAATTTGGTTACTTACGTTAACCAACATACAATGATACAGTGATTTTCAGCAGTCAAGATTAAGTACCTTAAATTAGCACATTTTATTACTATATCTATTTATACTTGTAGCAGCCTCCTAGTTAGGTGCTATAGTGGTAGGTAACTACAACAGCAGCGTCTTTTGCAGTGGCAGCCACTCATTTAGGGGTGAAGGGGCGTAGCCCCACTAATCCATGTGCCTGGCCCCTAATCTCCATGCAGGGTGCCAGACGCATGGATTTCAATGTTTTTTTTTTTTTTAGAATCACATGATTAGAGCTTGAGGTTCTAATTGGCTTAAAAAAAGGCTGGACTTGGGGCGCAGTGAGCCCACCCACTTGTGTGATATTAGCGAATGTAATATTTGCTAATGTCTTCCTTCTTCTCCTCCCGGCCAATCAGAAAGCATGTCCTCAAACCCCCCGACAGGAAAAGGACAAGAAACCCTGAAAGGACAAGAACGACAAGCAATTGATATCAGTCCAGGAGAGCATTAGAGAGTTGCCAAAATGCATTAATCCTTTCCTTTGACAAGAACCATCACTGATCTTAGAGTCCATCCCTCCAACACCCCAATTTCATGATCTCAGCTTTACTGGTAGCAATAAATTAACATTTAATCCATCACTATTGATTGATGGATTTTTCACAACATTAGTGCTGTTAGTTCTTACTCCACAAGTTATCTAATATGACTAGATACTACTGGTTAACTTACTCGTAATTGTGTTTTTTGATTGACTGGATGAAGCCAATCCATGATGCAAGGAGAAAAACAGCATAAAATATTACTCTATAATAATGATGAAGAATGGGTTAGCCTTTAGCACTGGTTCACACTGAGGCGATGAGAGAGAGAGACCATTACTGTAATTTGCACATAAGAATACTTTAGCCTCCTGACTCACTCTCACTGGAACTCTGTCAGACTGTGCCAGCACATTTGCAGTGCAGGAAATGGCTAATGTGTAAACATCTTTACTGCACGCAGAGGCACACTTCCAGGTCCTGACTATGATGTGTATAAAAGCAACTTCTACTGTGGCTATGCAATGCTGTTGGGAGACAGGTGGAAATAGTTAAGTAAGGCAGGACATTTGAAAATCAAAGAAAAATTTTACCTTTTGCGCTATTTCAGAAAGGCAGCCAGGGGACAGTAAAAACAGGTGGCTGAGTCATAGTTACCTGAATTGTAACAATGCAGCCAGACAGAGCTGTACAAGTGTCACGGCTACGATGCTTGAGTTGCAGAGTTTGAAAGGTGGCCCATTGAGCTCAATGGCGTCACACTGCAATCGCCATCTCGCAACGGCCATCTCGCAATTGCAGCACAGTCCTGCAATGTAAAATTGACGTTCAGCAATTTAAAAATAAAAGTAAAAAAAAAAAACAGATGTTCAAGAGGCAGCCCAACTGAACTCAGTGGAGTTGATTTACTAAAGGCAAATAGACTGTGCACTTTGCAAAGTGCGGTTGCCTCTGGAAGTGCATTTGCTCCAGAGCTCAGTAAATGAGGTAAGGCTTCACTTTGCAAAGAGTACCCAATCCCGTGCAAGCAAAATAACAAAAAACAGCATTTTTGCTTGTACATGATTGGATGATGGAAGTCAGTAGCGCTTCTGCTCATTTACTACACTCTGGAGCAACTGCACTTGCAAAGTGCACAGTCTTTTTCCCTTTAGTAAATCAACCTGATGGGTGAGTTGACAGCGGCATGTGTAGTGTACCTTAAGAGGTCTAATAGCGATACCCCTAGTGTGCTGCAGTGAAACATGGGGATTATAGTTTTGTGGCTTGTTAGTGGCAGGCCTGCAGGGGATATGTTTATAGTAGTATGGTCCTCTAAACAAATAACACTAACTTGACAATATGTAGGAAAACAAATGGCAATCCTAACATTACATGAGCAAGAAACAGGCAATTATTAATATATGTGGGCAACAAATAAGCAATTATTACAAGACATGGGCGACAAATTGGCAATCGCAGTAAAATGTGGGCGACTGATAGGATATCATGACAATATGTTGCCAACAAACAAGCAATTCTTACAGTAAGAAGGTAACCAATTGACAATCATTATAAAATATAGACAACAAATGAGCAGACCCAGTATAAGTTGTAATAGTTTAAATCAGTTCCAAGCAATGTATATAGGGCATTAATGTTGGCATTAATAATCAGTTGAAGTTGATGATAAATGACTAACATGTTTTAACAAAGGAGCATCTGTGCTTCAAACCTATTTTAGCATTCTTTTAGGCCCTTAACAAAAAAATCGGCACATTGTACTGTCTGCATCTTGCCAAGTCCTTTTCATAACTTGCCACGGGCGGCCATAGATACATCTATTGGTGATAGAGGGGGTGGCAGGAGAGAGGGGGCAGCGCCCGTCCGCCCTCAATGCACGGGCCGCCACTGTAATGTGCTATCAAGTTTAAAACAACTGCCTGCTTGATTCTAAACCCAAAAACTAAATTGTAATATATTACAGCTTATGGGTCCTTAAAGTGTTACTAAACCCACAACAGTAAAATCAGTCTGTATGCAGTAAAGCATGCTTGTTATACTCACTGTGGAACCTAAGGGGTTAATCCTCCATTGTGTAAAAAGGTTGTGTGATCCTGTGTACACAGATCCTCCTCTTCTTGCATTGTCCGAATAACATGTCCGGATAAGCCTTTGGAGTCAGGCTGCACATTGTCAGTTTGGTGAGTATTGCTAGAGAGGTTTTTTTTTTTTTCTTAGGAGAGTGCATGTGATCAGCACAGGGCCACAATCAGCACTGTCCAGACAGGGGTTAAGGGGTCCTTGATCCTGATAGAACAGCTCAGTGCAGTATGAAAACTCCTTCTACAAGCTTTAACTAGGCACTCATAGAAGTCACAATCCTGCTATATACTGTTGATGAGAAAAGGTGTTTAGCAGTTTAAATTTACTAAAATAAATGCATTTCCATGTTCTGTGTACTGTGGGAGACCAGATATAGTGAATGCAGTGTCCTGGGTTTAGTGACACCTTAAATGGCTGCCTTAGCTTTACATTTTCAGGCTACTAGCCTTTTCAGCAAGCACAGAAAATGCCTGTTGATCTTGGCAGATAAGCAGTGTCCATGTCCCTTCCTGTGAACTGAACTCTCAAACAGTGTTATAACTTTTTCAAGTTATCTACTGTAACCTACAATATCCCCCTGACCCCCATGTAATGGAGAGGAAGAGAAGTAGTTTGAATCAGGAAAGCAGCCTAGGGTGACAATGCTGCTCCTTCATAGATATGGAAGAGTAAGGACAAGAAATGTGTTATTTGTAGGACCACCATGTAATAATGATGGGAATTAAAACTAATGCAGCTATCACATCTAAGGACTAGTCAGCTGCAATATATTATTTTTGTTTTTTTGGGTTTACATACATTTCAGGTATCAGAGAGGAGTAAACTACTCTTTAATTATCAACAATAATTTACTAACACTCTTTATCCTCCAGATGGTGCCAGTGTCGCATACTGCCAGTGATCAGCAGCTGGCAGTGAAAACTATTAATAAGAGAAAGGCATCCCTGAAAAGTGACTGATTAGTATGCCCAATTAGTTGTTATCAGTCAGTTTTTCTCATCTGTATTCGGTACCTACCTACACAGAGGTAAGTGAAAATTAGTTTTCCACTTTTATGTGGGATAGGTAGGTGTGACTTTTTCTAAGGAAAGAGCTAAGTGTAAGAGACTGCATATGGAATCACAGAGTGGATAATAACTGTATTATAACTTGTATCTCTCTGCCCCTTTTATAGTATTATATCTTCTCTATGGTGGAGTATCTGAGGCCTCATTCACACTTTGCGCAGTGGGAACTCATGTTCAAGTTTGCATTTTCGTGTAGGCAATTTTCATGTGATTCTGCGTGTCGTACATAAGGCAGCCCTTTCGATTCAGTGGGCTGCTCTTTGTGTGTTTGTCGCCCAGAATAAGCTTCTGCTCCTTTTTGGGTGACAAGTTTCAGACGATTTTTAACCACTTCACCCCTAGAAGGATTTGCCCCCTTAATGACCGGAACTTTTTTTTTCGATACGGCACTGCATTGCTTTAACTGACAATTGTATGGTCAAGCAACGTTGTACACAAACAAAATTTGTGTCCTTTTTTCCCCCCCAAGAGCTTTCTTTTGGTGGTATTTGATCAGCTCTGCAGTCTTTATTTTCTGCGCTATAAACAAAAAAAGAGCGAAAATTAAAAAAATATATACATATTTTTTACCTTTTGCTATAATAAATATAACAAAAAATAATACGCAATAAGCCTATATAAATTGGTTTGTGCAAAAGTTATAGCGTCTACAAAATAGGTGATAGATTTATGGCATTTTTATTATTATTTTTTTTTTACTAGTAATGGCGGTGATCTGCGATTTTTAGCAGGACTGCAACATTGCGGCGGACAGATTGGAGACTTTTGACACTTTTTTGGGACCAATGACATTTATACAGCGATCGGTGCTATAAATAGCCACTGATTACTGTATAAATGTCACTGACAGGGAAGTGGTTAACACTAGGGGACAATCAAGGGGTTAAGTGTATTCCCTAGGGAGGTGTTTTTAACTGTGGGGGGGTGGACTGAGTGTGAGTAGAGAGAGCTCGCTGTTCCTGATCATTAGGAACAGCAAATCTCTCTACACTTCCCTGACAGAACGGAGATCTGTCTGTTTACATTGACAGATCCCCGTTCTGGCTCTCTCAGGAGCGATCGCGGGTTGCCAGCGGACATCGCAGCCGCTGGTCATGCACATCAGCTCTGGCCGACGTACACCTACGGCGGTTTGTGAGCCATGCCGACCTGCCGCCGTATAACGGCGGTCGGCAAGAGGTTAAATCCTTGTTTTGCCACAATTGCTGCAAGAAAAATTGCAGAAAAATTGCACTGATATGAATGAATGGCACCCAAATGTGTGTTGTGCGCTTTGCAGCAATTGGGATGTGATTTGGAATCGTGGGCAGAATTACACGGATTCCGCCCGGGATTCCAAATCGCAGTGTGAATGGGGCATGAATCATGGAGAAGTGCTAAGCTTAATGGCCCCTAGAGTTCCCATGGATAATACTGTCACCAGGTAAGACTGGCAATGGGATGTCCTAGTAGTGGGGTGGAGGGTAGAATAAACTATTGTGGATAGATGACATCAAAGTGGGGAACAACCCTAGACATGAGGTGGAAGTCATTAGATCTGTCTTATGAATGATCTATGTGTAAACATGCACATTTATCATGTGTTTTTGGCTAACATCTGGGAAAATCCCTTTTGTATGATGAGATTTACCTCAAGACTGAACTGTCAGTTAGTGTGGGCAGATGAATGATGCAAAGGGGTTGATTTACTAAAGGCAAAAAGACTGTGCACTTTGGAAAGTGCAGTTGCACACGGCAAGAGCAGTTGCTCCAGAGTTTAGTAAATGAGCAGAAGCTCTGCTGACTTTCATCAACCAATCATATGCAAGCAAAAATGCAGTTTTTTTTATTTTCCTTGCATGTGATTGGGTATTCTTAGCAAAGTGAAGCTTTACCTCATTTACTAAGCTCTGGAGCAACTGCAGTGCAATTGCACTTTCCAAGGTGCACAGTCTATTGGCCTTTAGTAAATCAACCCCAAAGTGTCCATAGACAAATTGTTGTTTTACAATCCAATCATTATTTGCAAGAATGGGTGATGATCATCTAATAAAAGATTCAAACTTGTCATACACAATGCAATCAGATTGGATAATCTACTTTGAATTCACAAACAACTGTGAAGTATGAGAGGCCCACCAAGAATGTCAATAAAAAACTGGTGGCCATATGCACTATTGAATTTCTCATAAATCTAAATGAAATCAGATTGTAACATTTGTGACCAGCTTTACTAAGCAGAAAATATTACTACATACAAAATCGCAATGCAAATCCATTGAAAATGCACTCCATGTATAATACCAAATTCTGCCCCTGCTGACAACATTATCATGCAATATGCTTTATGAACAGCAAGTCTATATTAAATTAGTTGTAAAGGCAGAAGGTTTTTATCTTAATGTGCTGCATCAAATTGGTCTGCATGGCTGTCGTCCCAGAAGGAAGCCTCTTCTAAAGATGATGCACAAGAAAGCCCGCAAACAGTTCGCTGAGGACAAGCAGACTAAGGACATGGATTACAAGAATCATGTCCTGTGGTCTGATGAGACCAAGATAAACTTATTTGGTTCAAATGGTGTCAAGCGTGTGTGGTGGCAACAAGGTGAGGAGTACAAAGACAAGTGTATATTACCTACAGTCAAGCATGGTGGTGGGAGTTTCATGGTCTGGGGCTGCATTAGTGCTGCCAGCACTGGGGAGCTACAGTTCATTGAGGGAACCATGAATGCCAACATGTACTGTGACATACTGAGGCCGAGCATGATCCCCTTCGGAGACTGGGCTGCAGGGCAGTATTCCAACAACGCGATGACCCTAAACACATCTTCAAGACGTCCACTGCTTTGCTAAAGAAGCTGAGGGTAAAGGTGTTGGACTGGCCAAGCATTTCTCCAGACCTAAACCCTATTAAGCATCTGTGGAGCATCCTCAAATGGAAAGTGGAGGAGCGCAAGGTCTCTAACATCCACCAGCTCTGTGATGTCATCATGGAGGAGTGAAAGAGGACTCCAGTGGCAACCTGTGAAGCTCTGGTGAACTCCATGCCCAAGAGGGTTAAGGCAGTGCTGGAAAATAATGGTGGCCACACAAAATATTGACACTTTGGGCCCAATTTGGACATTTTCACTTAGGGGTGTACTCACTTTTGTTGCCAGCGGTCTAGAAATTAATAGCTGTGTGTTGCGTTATTTTGAGGGGACAGCAAATTTACACTGTTATACAAGCTGTACACTCACTACTTTACATTGTAGCAAAGTGTAATTTCTTCAGTGTTGTCACACGAAAAGATATAATAAAATATTTACAAAAATGTGAGGGGTGTACTCACTTTTGTGAGACACAGTATGTGTCTGGTAGTTATGTGAAGTTATGTGTAATAAAATGCTGGAATGAATTAACTTTTTGGGCATGCGCAGTAGTTACTTCATCCTTGGCCAGATAAACAAAATGGCTAAAAATGTTGAACCAGGAAGACTGGGAGAACATGTTGATGTCAGTGAGAGAATTCACAGATTTCGCATCACAGGAGTAGAGGTAAGGTTAGTGCCTCTTTAAGCCAGACAACGTCCTCCTGGTTAGCGTCGGCCACCTGAAGATTGACGATTTTGGCTTGGCAGGATCAGATGTGTCTGGATCCAGGACACTTAATAATTTCTTGGAACTTTATATTACATGGCGCCAATTTAAGAAATGAGATTTTCTTGGCTTTTCCTATCTTTCTCTGAGAATTTATCAATTATCTAAAAATAGTGATGATGATCCTGTCATTGTGCTGCCAACTGCTGTTGTGCTGTGTCAATATACAATGTGCTGAATATTAGGAGATCATTCACACAAGCCATTTTAGCATGTGGACTTGTGCTCGTTGTGTACGGGTGGTAGGGGGGTTGTGCCTGGTGTTGTCACAATGCAAGGTGCTGTTTACTTTTTTTTTTCTTTTTTTTACTGAAATGTAATAAAATTTGATTTAATTTCTATGCAAAATGCATTTCTGCAGTTCTTTACAATGCACTGTAATCCATTTCAAGGCAGCACCGTAGTGTGGAATCCACAAAGTGCTGCGCTAATCTCAAACACCCATGTGTACAAGTATGCAAAAAAATAAATCACAATCTAATAACCAAGGAATTACATTAGAAAAAATAAAAAACAGAGCTCAGGGCAATGTCACTATCAAAATTCCATTTTTTTGGAATAAAAACAGCATCTACTTACATTACAGAAGAAAACGCTCAGCCTGATAATGAAGCAGCATGTCAACTCTTAGAAAGGCACATCAGCATCAGTGGAGTGAAGAAAAAGGGTCCAAAACACACTGCCCATGTTATGGAAGCAGTAGGGACCGGAGGATGACAGGCAGCCAACGGAAGCAGAGAGCAGGGTCCATAGCAGCTGCATAATAGAGACCGTAAGCAGCATTTTGGTGGGAGCATCTGGCAAACATGCCTGTGGTGTAGGGGGAAAATGGGGGGGAAAGGGGGCAGGCAACCTGTTTCCGGGTGAATATTCCCCTTTATCATGCTTGGAGACCACTGGAGGAGAATGAAATGTAAATGTTAATTGGAGGGAGCAGCAGGAGCCACAGAAAAGAGAGCCGCCAAAATTAAAAAAGTATTTCACTGAACAGTAAGCTAAAAACAAATACAAAAGAATATGGGAACTAAAAATTATAAGGTAAAGTGGAATTGTTAATAAAATTATTTTTAAAAAACAAATGCATATTCTGGATCTTTTATGTATACCTACAGTATATACAGTGAATGTAGAGGTATTTCCAAAAAACACCAACAAGGGAATGGAAGTACCAACCACGTATATGCAACCTATTATGACAGACTAGAGGAAAAAAAAAATCAATAATAATGGCAACAGTTGTAACAAAAAAAATAAACCAGAGATAATGAACCTAATGCGATATATATAAAAAATACTAGTAAAATGGTAATAACGATTATAGAAAATAATAAAAAATCTGAACTAAAAAATAATAAATGAAATATAAATGTACCCAGAAATAATAATCATCATCTTCATCATCATAAATGATATATGAATAATAATCAGAGAAACTCCAAAGAAAAAAAACCTGAGAAAAATAGTGATAATAAATTCCTGATGAATAGATGAATGGATGGATAGATGGATGAGTGGATGGATAAAATTTGTTGTATAAAAGGTTTTATGAATGTTGTATATACAAAATACACTAAAAAAAAGCCAAATAAAGAAAAGGAGAGGGAGTCTAGCTAATGATTTAGAGGTAAGCAAAAAATACAATGGCAAACTACCATAAATACCTCTATATACTCACAATATGCTATAAAGTTCAAAGCTTGAATTAGGACCATGGACGGATAGTGTGTCTAGTTTATAAATCCAAAACATTTCCTTCTCGCAGAGCTTACGGAGATACTCCACAAGGGGGAAACTGCCAGGTATAGCTTCCATAAACCACACTTTAAGACCTATAGTGGAATATTTATGGAATTCCAAGAAATGCCTGGGGACACTGTGATCATCCCTTCCTTGTTCGATGAAGCAACCATGCTCACCGAACCAACTAGGGATTGCCCTAATAGTTCACCCCACATAGAGCAAGCCACAAGGGCATTGAAGTCAGTAGACAACAAACTCTGTTGAACATTTTTACAAAACCTTAATTTGATAATTGGTCCCATTGTATGAAAAGTCTTTCTGTCTAGGGATGACAAATTGACAGGTGAGACATTTCTTTTTCCGGCACTGATACATTCAAATTATGGTGCTAAACAGACCACAGCTAGTGTTAGAGAGGTGCTTCCATGTTTTTGGATTGCTAGGTGTAATCTTCCCTTTTATACCAGGGGCCTTGAGATATACCATTCTAGGCTTTCATGGGAGCAGGGGACGGGATGGGCCTATGTTTACGGAGGAATTTTTCCATTTCTTTATGCTGATAATTAAATTGTGTAATGAGTTTAACACCTTTAAAACCTTCATTGTGAGAGACCTTCTGGGAGGTATGGGGCTTCAAATAGTGGCAAAAGGCTTCATCCACTAACTCCTTCTTATATCCCTTACCCAGAACTTTTCTTGTTAATACTTCACTTTGTTCAATATAGTCCCCCAAGCAAGTGTAGTTTTTTCTCAATCGGCAGTACTGGATTTTGGAAATGTTATTTATTTATTACAGGTACTTAGATAGTGCCATCAATTTATGCAGCACTTTAAATATGTATTATACATTCACATCAGTCCCTGCTCTCAGGGAGCTTACAATGTAAGGTTCCTAACTCACATTTATACATACACATACTTGGGACAATTTAGACAGGAGCCTATTAACCTACCAGCATGTCTTTGGAGTGTGGGAAGAAACTGGAGTACCTGGAGATCATGCAAACTCTAGACAGGTAGTACCATGGTTGGGAATCCAGTCAACAGCCCTAGAATGCTGGCTTTCCGTTTTAGGTGGTATCAACTGTCTGCATGGAGATAGGAATTGCAAGCTACCGCCTTTTTTTTTTTTTTTAATTATAGTGTGTTCGTCATTGCCTAGTATGAGATCCCAAAACATTAGAGAAGTTTACTCAGACAAACAAGTAAATTTGAGGCCCATGGGGTTATTATTACATTGTATGACAAAAGGTATAGCATAATATGGATAACTGTCCCATATAATCACAATATCCTTGATGTAACGACTGTAAAATATAATCTGGGACAGGCAAGGATTATTGTTACAGATCTATAGCCAAACTGAAATAATTGGGTGCAAAATTGGCACCCATTGCAGTGCCATAGGTCTGTAGGTAATAGGCCCCATTAAAAAAACAAAATAATTGTTCTCTAGGCAGTATTTCATACAATCAGCTACAAACTGAACCTGCTTGTAATGTAACAAAGAAGCAGCATTGAGGAAATAATGGACCGCACTAATGCCTACCTTGTGGGGAATGGAGGTTTATAGCAAGGCCACATCTAGGGGCAGCCAGCTATAGGAAAGTGCTTGATCTCTCCTGTAAGCTCCCAGGATCACATTATAGAGCCATTGTGAGAGTTCCTGATGGATCTCTCCTGCAAGCTCCAGGGATCACATCATAGAGCCATTCTGAGAGTTCCTGTTGGATTTATCCTGTAAACTACAGAGATGTTATCTTTGGTTCATTCCTGGGTAACTTACCTGAAATAAATATGCTGCTCTGAGGATCCAAATTCACTGTCTGTATATTTATCCTGGGAGAGACTTAGTGACAGCAGAAGAAAGGATAAGAATGACAGCCATTTATTCCATATACCGTATTTGTTCTGGCATGTTACCTTGAAACTCTGACAAAAAAGATACACCAAAGCTATATGCACAAATAATTTTCTGTAAAAATGACTGACTATCTCTAATCAGGCCACGCAGTGTATTGACCATTCTCCTCCCTCATATTTTTCCCAGCTCTTTCTGGATATGCCATATGATTCTATGGCTGATTATTTTCTATAGCCCAATGTGATAGGAACTGACAATTACCAACTTAAAGTGTTACTAAACCCACACAAATAAAATCAGTCTGTATATGCAGTAAAGCATGCTTGTTATACTCACTGTGGAACCTAAAGGGTTAATTCTGCTCATTGCGTAAAAAAAGCTATTTGATCCGGTTTTCTCTGATCTTCCCCTTCTTTTACTGTCCCCAATCCATCTACTGATAGAACTGGGAGGCACTTTGCACATACTCAGTTTGGTGTCTGTCCAGACAGCGGAGTCAGGGGTCCTGCTTCCTTATAGGACAATCAGGGGAGAATGAAAACTTATCCTACAAGCTTTAACCAGACACTGATAGAAGTCACAATACTGCTATATACGGCTGATGAGAAAAGGCATTTAGCAGTTTATATTTACTAAAATATATATATATATATATATATATATTTTATGTTCTGTGTAATTCGGGAGACCAGATATAGTGAATGCAGAGTCCTGGGTTTAGTAACTTTCATTTCACTTGAACTTGAACTGCTTGTAGATTACAAATGTATTGATTGTAAATTATACCCACTAATATATAACTAGTTCTATTTTCAACTTTTTTTTTTTTTTTTTGCGAGGTAAAGGTTTACATTTTTTCAATATGACTAATGTAGTATGTCCATTTTTTGTACAGCCAACATTCCACCATTCATAATAATAATTTTTAGTCCGCTCATAGACGTAACACTGATACAATAAGCTCCATTTTTCCTTCATCACACAATTCCTAGGATCTATTCACGGGGGTTCCCTGCTGATCAGAATGGATGCCAGTTATATGAAAGGACCCTTGGCTAAATAGCTAAATATATTTCAGATGCATCAAAATAAAGGCGTGCAAGCTCTTACAGTTTGTTTTCTTTAAAGCACAACTCCATGAAACTTAAAAACTCTCCCTTGCACTGGCACTGAGCCCACACTGCACAAGTTAACTAGGAGACAGTTGTAGCACACCCCATGTAAGAGCTGCAGATGGACAGGGATTTCCCACTCCTGCACAGCCAGGTACACTGAATCTTCACAGGCACACAAAGTCAGAAAACAGTCCATAGCTTTGTTTTTGTTATTTATTAGGGGGGTTAACAACTTGGATGGGGATAGGAGGTTATAGGATTCCCACTTGACTGTAACAAGAACTTCAGGGACATCTTCCTAAGTACACACTTGCACAGCTTCTGCCGGTTCAGCACGTATGGAGTGAAACAGCGTGTAACCTTTCCTCTAGCTTCCCCTGTGGCCATTGATCCCAGCATCACTTCTTCAGGCAATGCTAGACCTCCTGGATGCAGCTGACCCTTTCACCAGCCTTCCTGACTGTCTCTCTACACCAGTCCACCCGACTGACTCTTCACCAGCCCACCTGGCTGACTCTCAGGAGATCTCTAAGGAAAGGCTGAAGACTTAAGCACACCGCTGTCTTCAAAGGAGAAGGCGGCTCCCACCTTTGTTGATCCTCACCAGTGTTGCACTACTCACTCTGTCTTCTCTTTGCTCCTGTGCCTCCAGAAAAGCTTCCTCCCTTGTGTCTTTGGCAGCATCCTTCCAGCACCTGAGCCCATGGCAGGACACCCCCCCCCAGACTAGGGGGTACCCCTCAGGACCACTGACAGTCTCCTCAACACTATCTTCATCTACCACCTGACTGCTCTGCTGGTATGGCCCATGTCTATTCATGAGGTAGTCTCAGCCCCCTGCCATCCCACTTCTGGGAATTGGCTGAGGCCCCACAAATATTCATGGCAGCCCCACCTAGCCCCCACCCTCCAATTTTAGAAGGTTCTCCAATCTTCTAGACACCAGGGGGAGGCACCAGAGAGCTGCCAAGATAAGTCATTCAGCTCTGGCATCTAATAACCGTGACCCAATTTAGTGACTAAGGTTACTCCTGGCCAGAATATACTTTACCTACTCTACCAATATTAGCAGCACACACTAGAGGGCGCTAGTCGCACTACAAGTAAATCCTAAAAGTTTTTTATTTACCCAATTCTCTGCTGCCCTGGCAGTGATGTTCCCCTAGTCTTTGGCAATGTCCTCATGTCCAATGCAGGGCTATGGACCCTGCAACAGTCTTTATGAATTCTGAGGACCTTAGAACATTACAGCATGGAAGGGAAGAGGCTTCAGGGACTGGTCTTGCACTGAAGAGGAGCTTGCAAGTGCAGAAGATTGGGTGAGTAAATCTGATTTTCCAAATCGTCTAGAAATGAGCAGTTAACCCCTGCTATGCAAGCACAGCCCCAATGCTAGGCAGGTTTTCAAGGTTTCCCGTAGTTCAGCTTTAAAAGCTTTTTTCATGTCCGCTGTTAGCAAGTGGACCTTTGCTATCTGTGAAGAAACAGTGATCGCTATGCAGATGTCTGTCACCCCCCTTTGAGTCAGAGCCAGAGCTTTTCAATCAGGGGAATGTGAGCATTGCTGATTGCAGAGCTATAGGTCTAACATAGGGGTGTGTGTTGGATTCCTGCAGAGAGACCATTGCTTCCACACAGAAAGCAAGGGTCCCACGTACATTTTCTGACAGGGAACCAGAATTTCTCCACAGGGGGTGGCTTCTTTAGAAAAAAAAAGCAAATTGTTAACACTGAACACTTTTTGTTTTTGATGCACCTGGAGTGTATTTAGCTAATTTAAACTGAAGGTTAAGCTTTATCAATTGCTGATAATACAAAAAAAAAAATGAATTTACAAAATAAGCCATAAGGAGGTATTCCCACCCGTTTCATAGAAACTTGAGTAAATCACAGCTGAACTTCCCTATATGTGTGTCTGTGTGTGTTACACAGCTGTCCTTCTTGGTCAATTAAGCAATCCCTCTAATAAGTAGGCAAATGAGACTCAAATCAAACATGATTATCTATTTATAACATAGAATTAAAATTCACAAAGGTGAGGTCAGTAAAAAAAGGAGGTCAAAATCTCATGTTTTTGCTATGAAGGATGCCCACATCCTTCACATCACTGCTCCCCATTTACATCACAGTCCCCCCTTTAATATCAGTGTATTCTGGGTCCCTCATTGACATCACATTCTTTCATTACAGTCCCTTATTTACATCATACTGCTGCCCCCCCCCCCCATACATCAGTGACTTCAGTCCCCCCCTTCACATTTACATCATGGTCCACTATTACATCAGTGTTCTCAGCTCCTCCTTCACATCTGTCTCCCCCTCTTTACATTACAGTCTTACCTTCATTTCAATTTACATAACCCCCATTTGCATCAACCTCCAGTCTCCCTTCCTTCACAGACCTAACTTACACGGCATGCCAGAGGGCAGGAGGTGTAGCCAATCTGAATGGAGGATGGGAGTTATCCAACTTTTCATGTTAACAAGCTGGTGATCTCTGGATCGAACTGTTACTCTGTCTGGGTCAGAACCACATCTGCCATTTAGTGATGTCTGACTTATACCAACACCAAGTACGTTGTATCACAAGATAAAATGAACATCCCCAAAGTGCAAAGGATGAATGCAAAAAAAGTGTACATATCTCAGCATGCATTATGTTGGGACTTTGAGGTTGATTTACTAAAGGGAAAAAGACGGTGCCCTTTGCAAAGTGTAGTTGCTCCAGAGCTTAGTAAATGAGCAGAAACTCTGCTGACTTCCATCATCCAATCATGTGCAAGCAAAAATGTTGTATTTTTTAGTTGCCTTGCACGTGATTGGGTACTCTTTGCAAAATGAAGCCTTACTTCATTTACTAAGCTCTGGAGCAACTTTACTTGCAGAGGACAACTGCACTTTGCAAAGTGCACAGTCTATTTGCCTTTATTAAATCAACCCCTTTGACTCTAAAAAGGCCATACAGCCAATGGGTGCCTGTGGATACTGGCACAAATCCACAAAGTGCAAGTTGGAACTTTTTTACCAAACTGAAAAAAGGATGTTTTGTTATGAATACATTTAAAAAACTAGTCTGATTTAGGAGGCCTTGTAAGTGCCAAATCCTAATTGTAACATATCAAGAAGACTACCAAGGGTATACTGTACACCCATAACTATGGTGGGATTTTTAAGGCATGACTAAGAAATAGTAATTAAAAAAAGTGTATTACAAAAGTACATTAGTTAAAATAGCAAACATTGTTGAAGTACATATTATCCATACAAAAATTATCCTTTCTCCAACGCTAGTGGGTTTGGTGTACAAAGCAGATTGTATACAGTTCTGTTCAGTGTTGATTTAAGCAATATAGCCATTATGGAAAACTCCACACAGGACACATTTCTTGGATAAAGATCCACTTCATCAAGAGTTCATTGGTGAAGCAAGAATATATCAACTGAGCACATGGACACAGGAAGATAGGATACCTGACCACCTTCATAGGGAGAAAGACATGGGTTGAACCCTTGATCGAAGGACAAGGCGCCGGGGAAAACCACAGATATCACACCAATATTTATGATAGATGCTACAGAGAACATATACATCTATATCATGTCTGTGAAATTTACAATGTGGCTTGTGTCTGTATTAATTTGATCTGACCTTCAGATGCTTTAAATCAATTCAACCAAGTTGTAGCAGCAACAGTGGTGCGGTTTCCCAACCGCCATGGTTTTCCCTGGCACCCTGTCCTTCCATCAAGGGTTCAACCCATGTCTTTCTCCCTACGAGGGTGGTCAGGTGTTATATCTCTCTGTGTCCATGTGCTCAGTTGATATATGTTTGCTCCACCAATGCACTCCTGATGAAGTAGATTTTTATCCAAGAAACGCGTTGAGTGTGTGGAGGAGTTTTCTATAATCAACACTGAACAGAACTGTATAAAATCTGCTTTGGACACCAAACACACTAGCATGTGGAAATTTATTGTATGAATAATATGTTCTTCAACAATGTTTGTTATTTTAACGAATGTATTTTTGTAATAAACTTTCATTTTTAATTACTATTTCTTAGTCGGTCCTTAAAAATTCCACCAAAGTTATGAGTGTATACCCTTGGTAATCTTTTAGCTATATTTAAAAAAAGTGTATTCACATTTTTTAATTGCATAATTGGGAATATAGCTTGTTATACAGAGGCGATGGATGAATCTTCTGCTGAGGCTATTGTATTTTGGACAGCCAAAACTGGTGGCTGTCAGAATACAATGGGTCCTGCCAAACAGAAACTGAAGCGGATTGGCTGCAGTCACTGTTCAGTCGAGAACTATCCTCCCAGCTCCTTTGATTTTCAAATCGAAGACTGTTGGGTACCAGGATGCTACCCATTATCTAAATTTCAGACAGTTTGTGATGAAAACCAAGGACTCCAACCTGAATTACTGTAGATTCTAGGTACAGTAATACATAAATGTAAAAATATGTAACACTGATTCTGAACCTGATGAATAGGTTCTCTCTCTCAGGCTGGGTTGGGGGTCTCCGTTTCAGGGACGAATCAAGCCCAAATTTTTGCCTGAATTAGAACCTAAAAAACGTAGCCAAAGACGCACAGGACCCTTGTGCAATCCACTCCGCAGCCACCCCAGAGAAGTGTGAACTGACTCCCCACATCCACATCCAATTTACATAAGTGTGAACCCAGCCTTAATCTCTCTTTCTCTTTTTATCCTCTCTCTCTCTCTCTTTTCTTGTACAATGTAGTTTAAAGTCATATGAGAATAAGAATAATATTATAAATAACCATGATAAGCATTACAACTGTGAATATTTCTGCAAGTGTACCTCGGTACGATTCACTGTATGCTTATTTTTTTTTTTTTTTGTGGTTTTCTGGTTGCTTGGAGCCAGAGAGAACCTGCCATTTTAGACATAAGTGCCAAGCGAGGCATTTACATTTTTCATGTCCTGTATATAAAGATCTGTCAGGGGTAAAAAAAACAAGTGCGCCTGGGATTCAGAGGACTTGGGGAGGTGTAAAGTGCTTCTGATGGCCTCATTCCAAATTCTACCACACTATTGAGGGATTTCTTGTGGTATTTCTTCAAGTACTTGACCGGAAAATTGCTGTTAATCTTCCAGCACATCACTTGAGACAAAACAGAGGAAAGGAATATAATTAGACATTCATAGTAGCCCTAAGACAAAAATAGTTTACCACAAATGAAAACAAATCACTCTCTCAATGTAGGGTACTAGGCTGACACATATATAAGCCAAAGATGCAATAACACACTCAGATAAAATTGAAAGCTACATTTAAATTCGAAAACAGATCTGGATGAAAATATACTGTGACAGTACAATAGCCTGCTAAAATGTGTGAGAAAGGTTAAGTGGCACTAAGAATTCTCATCCAAATAGGTTGAGGGACTCCAGGATGCATGTTTGGTATAGAGAAAACTGGTTGTTCCGAGTCCTCTAGGATTAGTAAATCCTGGATGGTTCTTGGAGCCTGGAGGTTTCGTAGAGAGCTGGCAGAGATGAAGTCTCCAATCCTGTACTCATGTTTTGCCATTAATCAACATACTAATTGTGCAGGGGTACACAACCCTTCCAGGATAGGTGATGGCAACAGTTTAAGGCTTCACCCTCCCTAGTAGGGAATGTGGCTGCAAGGTAGCTGTCAGAGGCTCATGTGTCACAGTAGTTTGAGTACTGTCTGTGGGTACAAAGTCCAAGTCAGTGGGCCAGAGTAGCAGCACTGCAAGAGTAAGCCAGGAGGCTGAGGATTTGTTTGTGGATTGCTGAAAAAACATCTAGGATAACTAATCACATCTTCTGTGGATGTAAGCTGCCTTAAATTCACCAAGATTTTTGGAACCTACCAGTTGAGTTCCTTCAAAAACTGTGCAATTTTGAAGACAAAGGGTGGTCCCACCAAATGTTAATTTGATTTGAACTTCTCTTCTGTTCATTTATTTTCGATTTTGTTAACCACTTTATGTCCAGATACTTTCACCCCCTTCTGGTCCAGGTCAGTGTTCAGATTTTGGCGCTGTCATGCTTTGAATGACAATTACTCAGGCATGCAGCACTGTACCCAAATTACATTTTTTTAATCATTTTTTGAGAGAGGTAGAGCTTTGTTTTTGTGGTATTTAATCACCACTAGGTTTTTTTTTTTTGCTAGATAAACTAAGAAAATATGTTTTCTTATTTTCTGTTATAAAATTTTGTGAATAAATAATCTTTTTTTCATAAAAGTCAAAATGTATTCTGCTACATTTCTTTGGTAAAAATAGCCCAAATCAATGTATACTGCTCAAAAATATCAAGAAACACTTTAAAAACACATCAGATCTCAATGGGAAAAAGGATCCTGCTGGATATCTATACTGATATGGACTGGGTAATGTGCTAGGAAAGAAAGGATGCCACATCGTTTGATGGAAATGAAAATTATCAACCTACAGAGGGCTGAATTCAAAGACATTTCAGAAATTTCATTACAGCAACTCAAAATGGTACTCAGTAGTTTGTATGGCCCCCACATGCTTGTATGCATGCCTGACAACGTTGGGGCATGTTCTTAATGAGACGATGGATGGTGTCCTGGGGTATTTCCTCCCAAATCTGGACCAGGGCATCACTGAGCTCCTGGACAGAATGAGGTGCAACCTGGCGGCGTCAGCTGGACTGAAACATAATATCCCAGAGGTGTTCTATTGGATTTAGGTCAGGCGAGTGTGGGGGCCATTTAATGGTATTAATTCCTTCATCCTCTAGAAACTGGCTGCATACTCTTGCCACATGAGGGAACCCAAGACCCACTGCACTAGTGTAGGGTCTGACAATGGGTCCAAGGAGTTCATCATACCTAATGGCAGTCAGGGTGTCATTGTCTAGCCTGCAGAGGTCGGTGCATCCCTCTATGGATATGCTTCACCAGACCATCACTGATACATCACCAAACCGGTCATGCTCAATGATGTTATAGGCAGCATAATGTTCTCCACGGCTTCTCCAGACATTTTCATGTCTGTCACATGTGCTCAGGGTGAACCTGCTCTCATCTGTAAAAAGCACAGGGCACCAGTGGCGGACCTGCCAATCCTGGTGTTCAATGGCAAATGCCTATCGATCTCCACAGTTCTGGGAAGTGAGCACAGGGCCCACTAGAGGACGCTGGGCCCTCAGGCCACCCTCATGAAGTCTGTTTCTGATTGTTTGGTCAGAGACATTCACACCAGTGGCCTGCTGGGGGTCATTTTGTATTGCTCTGGCAGTGCTCTTCCTGTTCCTCCTTGCACAAAGGAGCAGATACTGGGCCTGCTGATGGGTTAAGGACCTTCTACAGCCCTGTCCAGCTCTCCAAGAGTAACTGCCTGTCTCTTGGAATCTCCACAATGCTCTTGAGACTGTGCTGGGAGAAACAGCAAACCTTCTCGCAATGCTACGTATTGATGTACCATCCTTGAGGAGTTTGACTGCCTGTGCAACCTCTATAGGGTCCAGGTATCACCTCATGCTGCCAGTAGTGAAACTGACCCTAGCCAAATGCAAAACTAGTGAAAAACAGTAGAGAAGATGAGTAGGGAAAAAAATGTCAGTGGCCTCCACCTGTAAAACCATTCCCGTTTTGCAGGTCGTATCATTGTTGCACATCTAGTGCACCTGTTAATTTCATTTCAAAGCATCTGAAACTGATTACCAAACCCCTCTGCTACTTAACTAACCAGATCAATATCTTAGGAGTTTAATTGAGATGATGCTATACTCTGATTAAAAAGTGCTTCTTTATTTTTTTGAGCAATGTATATTATTTATACAAGTTATAGATTCTACAAACTAAAGGTAAATATGTATATTTGAAAATCAGTAAGTCCAGGTATACTGACTGCCAATCTCATTACTTGAGGCCCTAAAATGCCAGGACAGTATAACCCCACCAAATGACCCCTTTTTGCAAAGTAGACAATCCAAGGTATTTAGTAAGAGGCATGGTGAGATTTTTGAAGCAGTTATTTTTTTTTGTCACAATTGTTTGAAAAAGAAAAAAAAATGTTTTCACAAAGTTTTTATTTTAATAAGTTATTTCTCACACACAGTATAGGCATACTTATAATTACAACCCAAACACATACTACTCTGCAACTCCTCCCAATTATGAGGATACCATATGTGTGTAGTGATACCCCGAAGGAGCTGCTTAAGTTTGTTCAGTCCGATACTCTGCCTCTCAGCCCCAAAGAACTGTTTCAGCCCCTCTGACACACCTAGCAAGGAGTGTACTTGCAAACACAGTAAAACAGACACAAATGTAGTGAACAGGAAGATTGTTTACTGGGAGACTTTCCACAATCAAACAAACAGTGATCTGGTAAGTCAAGAATGGCAAACTGTGGTCTTTAATAGTGTTAATCAAACCAAAAATGCAGACTTGAAAATAACACAGTCAAACAACTTAAATAGGTCTAGAGTGGCTTATGCACTCAGGCATAAAGGGGAACTGAACTCATTTAACAACGGTCAGTCTGTTTCCCTCAAATCCTGAAATCACAGACTCAGGTAGTTAAATGTGAGGCAATAGGCCACAAATGCAATTTATCACTTTAATAATTAATGTGAGAGTTCCCCTTTAAAGATAGTCACTGGAATCACTAAATTACTGATACTGAAGGAGTAACAGAAAGGGTCCTCACAATGGAAATATCCAGGATCTTCGGCTAGCCTGGCGTTGGTGCAGTTGGTGTCCTGTTGAGAAGGATAAACACAGGGGTACTTGAAAGTATCCTGGTAGGCAAAAATGAGATGTAGGATGCTAGCAGTATCCTGATAGGAAAAGTGGAATGTAGTGACTGTTCAGCAGGGTGCAAGTTTTCCTACAAATGTGGGCACTGGTGAGGCAATGTTGCCTGACTATCGTATCTTTAAAGATGGGCAAACGCCCGCTCACCCATCCTGCGACCAAAGGATCAAGCGACAAGTTCCCCGAAAGGTTCGACTGGCCACCTTGAACCAAGATCGGCCCACGCCCTCAGGAACACCTGGAGATATGGCCGGGATCCCTCTCAGATGGGATGTCCATCACCGTCTAACTCCTAGAACTGTGGCAGGATCAGCACATCAACCTCTGGAGCTGTGGAAGGATCAACACACCAACCTCTGGAACTGTGGCTGGATGTATCCCCTCCGTGAGTAACAGCAGCGCCTCAGATCATGTCTGTGTCTCTCTCACTCTCTCATCGATTGACTTTTACCTCCGGACAAAAAATGGAGTCTTTTACTTTCCTGTCAGCAAAGCCTGCTGGGATTTGTATTTCTCCCTGTATACCAGTCTATGGGGCCATTTTGTCTGGGAACTGCATGTCCCAGAATCCATTGCAGCTCTCCCTGCAGTTCAGTACAGTCTCTCCCATTAGCTGTTGTAACTGTGCCCTTAAATGGTTTGTGAATTGGGGTGCAAAGCCATGCAGACATGACAGCAAGCTCTCTCCCCTCTTTCAGTTTGGAAAGCCTATGTACATGCAGTCATCTGTGTTAATGTACAGGCAGCCCATCTGTGTTAATGTAAGTCTTTGGCTGCAATACCCACTACACACTCCCCCAACAAAGAACCTTTGGTCCTTCAAAGGAGGTAAAGAGTAGGTGACCTGTTACATGCTTTGTAAATACACGCAGAGGAAAAAGCAAGTTAGTGTACACAGGAAAACAAGCAGTTTGCATTTGCATAAGTACGTGGCAGAGGAACCTCCCACCAATGAGCATAGGAAGGATGGTTGTCCTGCCTACAGGCCATCTTAATTGGAATGGCCCAGCTAGATGTGCCAGGGGTGAGTTGGGGTTTTCCTCTACTAAATGTGTGGTGGAGGAATCAGGCACCTCAAGAGTCCTTTTTAAAGTGAAAACAGCATCCTCAGAGCTTTCACCCAGAGTATCATAGGACAGTCTCTTAGGTGGGTGAATAGCTCTTCGCTCTCTCTATTCTTTAGGCTCTGGAGTTACAGGCACATTGGTTTCTGCTTCATCCACAGCTTTTTCTTCTTCCTGCATATCAGCCTCAGCTTCCTCTTCAATGAAGGATGGCAAGTCTTGGGGTCTGCTGTCAGCAAGGAAGACTGAGGGTCTTCCAACCCTTCAGAAGGTGGACTTTGAGGCACAAACTCAGGAGCCTCTGGTCTGAGAATCCCAATGTCTGTCACCTTGGGAGGAGACGAAGGGGGGGTAGCAGGCCCTGGCATTTGGGATGGCCACAACCAGTCTATTCCCATCTCTTCATCTTCGCTGTCCTCATCGTCTACAGCAAGGAGTACAAACTGAGATCTATTGACTGGTCGGGATCTCTGAGAGGCCGTGGGTGTGGACTGTGAATCTGGCTGTGGTGGCAAATGGACTGCTTCTGACAGAGGCAATAGGTGGTTGCAGTGCCAAGTCTTTAGTGGGCCAGTGCTCCCCTCTGGCCGGATTTGATACACTGGGGGTTCTGGCAGCTGCTTGCAAATGACATAGGACTGCAACTTGGGTCAGCCAACTTGTGCTTTCCAGGGACACCCAGATTCCTCAGCAGCACTCTGTCACCTGGTTACAAGTCCTGCACCCGTACCCTGAGGTCAAAGTTTCTTTTGTTCCTCTGTCCTCAGGCATCTGAGGCAGCTTGGGCCTTGTCATAGGCGATCTCCAGACTTTTCCGTAAGCGGTCCACATACCCTCTGTGGGAGGTTGTTGAGGTATAGTCTAAGGACATGTCAAAGGCCAAGTCTACTGGCAGCCGGGCCTCCCATCCAAACGTCCAAACATTAGACAATAGAGAGAGCATCCTGTGGCATTGTTTGTGGTGCTGTTATAAGCATGTACAAAAGCATCTATATGCTTGCTCCAGTGCTGCTTTTGTTCTGAATGCAAAGTCCCAAGCATATCCAGGAGGGTTCGGTTGAACCTCTCTGGCTGAGGATCCCCTTGAGGATGGCACGGGGTGGTTCTGGACTTCTTAATGCCTAACATGTCTAAAAGTCTCTTAAAGAGGCTGCTCTCAAAGTCTCTCCCTTGATCAGAGTGGATACGTTGGGGCAGGCCATAGTGTACAAAGAACTTCTCCACTAAGATCTTGGCCACCGTGAATGCCTATTGATCCTTTGTGGGAAATGCCTGGGCATACCGAGTAAAGTAGTCAGTCATTACCAGGATATTTCCCTATCCACTCAGATCAGGCTCCAAGCACAGAAAGTCAATGCACACCAGCTCCATGGTTCCCTGACTCTGAAGGTGGCCCATTAGGGCAGCTCAGTGAGGCAGTGACGGACTGCTTCTGACAGAGGCAATAGGTGGTTGCAGTGCCAAGTCTTTAGCGGGCCAGTGCTCCCCTCTGGCCGGATTTGATACACTGAGAGTTCTGGCAGCTGCTTGCAAATGACATAGGACTGCAACTTGGGTCAGCCAATTTGTGCTTTCCAGGGACACCCAGATTCCTCAGCAGCACTCTGTCACCTGGTTACAAGTCCTGCACCCGTACCCTGAGGTCAAAGTTTAACATGTTAGGCATTAAGAAGAGCCTTCCATTGAATGCACTTGATGCAGGAGTGGCAGTAACCCTCAACTTTAGCCTGCATGCAGGGCCAGTAGAATCGGTCCCTCACCAGGTGGAAAGTTCTTTCAGGTCCTAAGTGGCCATGACATGCAGGGCCATTAATACGGTCTCTCTGTGTTTTTCTAGGAGGAACAACTGCCATTTTTCTTCAGGATCGTCAGAGGGGCCCCTTCGGTAGACCACCCCCTAGTACAGCTGCAACCGATCCCATTCTCTGTGCAACAGGCGTGCTTTCTTCAAGGAGTCAGTGAGGAGCAGGTCAGGACGTTGGCTCTTCAAAGCTTTCAATGTCAAGCTACAGAGAGAGTCGTCCAACTGGTCCCGTCGTAAGTCCTTTTTAGAGAGCTTGGGCAGACCTTCACCCCCGGTGATGTTGCAATAACATCTGCATCTCCAATGTCTTCGGCCCTGGATCCGCCTCCAGCTTGGTATTCTGCTCCTTGACATAAGGCTCGTACCCCTTCAGGTGTCAGCTGGACCCATTCTTCTGGAGAATCTCCAGAGCAATGGGGCCTTCTTGACAAAGCATCCACGTGTCTTTGTTCCAGACCCTGGTCGATACTTCAGGCTGAAAGTAAACCCTGATAGGGAAGCCAACTATCTGTGACCCGTGGCATCCAACTTGGCGGTAGTGAGGATGTAGGTGAGAGGATTATTGTCGGTCTTGATCACAAACTCTGCTCCATACAGGTAATCCCTCAGCTTATCCACAACTGCCCATTTCAAGGCCAGGAACTCAAGTTTGTGCATGGGGTAGTTCTTCTCGGCGGGTGTCAAACTCCGGCTCACATAGGCAACAGGCCGTAGGTGGCCATCATGCTCTTGATACAGCACCCTGCCTAACTCATCTCGACTGGTGTCAACATGTAGTTCATATGGCTTGGTTGCATCTGCATAGGCCAGGACTGGAACGGTTGTTAGGCTCCATTTCAGCTGCCTAAAGGCCTCACCACATTGGGCATTCCACTGTTTCTGAATGGACTCTCTGGATTTTCTGGGCCCTTCAGCTGGTCTAACAGGCTTAGTCGGATCTGGGTCGTCGTCTTCATCTTCGCTTTTCAGTAGCTCATAGAGTGGGCGAGCTATTTTAGCGAATCCCTCTACGAATCTTCTGTAATAGGAACAGAATCCCAGAAATGACCTGAGCTCGGTCACATTAGTGGGCCTCGGCCAGGAGGTGACGGCTTCCAGCTTATGGGGATCAGTGGCCACTCTGTCGGCAGACACGATGTGACAATGCACACACAATAAATCCGAATGTATATATCCTATAGAGAAAGGAATTATAATGGCCACAGATGAATTAGGAGACAGGGATGCAGCTCCATCGCTAGACACAGCAAGGTAGCTGTGATCAGGGCTGTTACAGTGAGGCATACTTACTGTGGGTTGGTTAGAGTACAGGATTCCAAGGACCCGGCGTCCATGGCACTTACAAGCAGGCAGAGCCTGCTTATATAATCCCCAACCCAGCGGCGTTAGCAGACACCGACCATCGCCGGCGTGTGACGTCACTGGGTCAGAACTCCCACATGGCGCACGCGCGAAGGGGTCACGGCCAAAGGGGAGAGGCCTGTGCCTGGATGTGCACAAGTAGGAGTTGCGGTCCCATGGAGACGGGACTCGTCCATTCACCAAGGAGGTCACCTAGCCACCGCATGGGAACACAAGGGGGTGCCAAAGATGTCCAAACAGGTCACAAGAAAGGCAAGCAGCTGAGCTCAAATAACACAAGAATGAAAACAAAATATACAAAGCATAACTAACCATACAGGTTCATGTGTGAAGCAATGAAAAATAATAATACAAGCATATAGACACTTTTGTATAGGTATTTAAAATACAGAAAATACCATTAATGTCAAAGCAACCTTATAATGAACCCAAATTGGAGGCTCATAGGTATATTGGAGGCTATATAACGGGATAAAAAAAGAAGGGAAATATAGGACATGGCACAGGAAAAAGGAACAAAAAACAAGAGGGGCAGGAAAATACCGGGAATTTAACAAATAACCATGAGAGGAATGAACCAGACAAAGAAAGGGCCTAAAAGACCGCTTAGAGGGGCAGGATTATTTAGAGAAACGGCTTGAGGGAGTTAACCTCCTTCAAGCCAGGTGGAATAGTAGTGTTGAGCCTTTCGATCCAAAGGGTCTCACGTTGCGAAAGCACCTTGTCATGGTCACCTCCCTTTGGGTCAAGGGGCACCACCTCCAGGGCCAGGAATTTGACAGATACGGGATTAAACCTGTGGTAAAGGCCGATAAGTCGACCAATGGTGGTAAGTTTGCCATAAGTTGAATAATAAAGATGATCTCCAATTCTCTGTCTCAATACCCTGATAGTCTTTCCTACGTAGAAGACCTTGCAATTGCAAAGCATTAAGTAAATAACCCGGTTGTATCACAATGGGCTGGGATATGGGGAGTGAAGAGTTCCCCATTGGGAAGTCTATAAGTGGTGCCAGTGAGGATCCAGTGAGATGCCTGTTGAACCCGAGGGTCGACTGATGTTTGGTTGATAATTACTGCTGGTTACAAATTTCTTCTCTCCCCCCCCCCCCCCTCCTTCCATTTTCCCCAACTCCTCTCCCCCACACATTGCAATTCCCCCCTTTTTCCCTATTTATCCTCTCACTTACGCACTTCCACACAAATTCCCCAACCTTCCTTCACACCTTCACCTCACATTTACATCCTTTAATCCACATCCCTTTCAACTGCATAGTCTACTTATATCAATAACTTTACCCTATCTATCCAGATATCAGTCCATTGATTTGCACGTCCCCCCTAGTCGCCGCGGGGGACTTTTTGGTGATGCCCTTAGACCTGCACCTGCCAAGGTTATAGGTGAGCAGCTTTGCTCCTCCCCCATGTATATACTGCTATTGTTATCTCTGTTTGAGACTGTATCACTATTTTGGTCAATTGTACTGTTACTGTCATTTGTCAATCAAATTACAGATTTTCTCCTGACGAAGCGGCATTAGACCGCAAAACTAGTTGAGATGCTTTCTGTGACCAACTATCTCACTGTGATCCTCCCCTCTTGGGGACCATTATACTGGCGATATACATGGATTGTCACCATGCTTTTAATCTGTATCTGATTATGTGTTATCTTTTATTGATTTTGTATTAATAAACCGTTATATATTTTTCTATATACGTGTTTATAAATTTAAACCTACCTTAGTTTAACTTGTGCCGAGATAGTCCAATTGCCCCTGTTCTCTAGGGAGTTTTGGTTGGGGACCAAACTTCCGATTTCTATATCCTTAACCACCTCAATACAGGGCACTTTCACCCCCTTCCTGCCCAAGCAATTTTTCAGTTTTCAGCACTGTCGCACTTTGAATGACAATTGCGCAGTCATGTTACACTGCACCCTAATGAAATTTTTTGCATTTTTTCCCCACAAATAGAGCTTTCTTTTGGTGGTATTTGATCACCTCTGTGTTTTTTTTTTATTGCGCTATAAACAAAAGAAGAGGGACAATTTTGAAAAAACACAATATTTTTTACTTTTTGCTATAATAAATATCCAATTTTTTTTTTTTTAACAAATTTTTTCCTCAGTTTATGTATTCTTCTACATATTTTTGGTAAAAAAAAAATTGCAATAAGTGTATATTGATTGGTTTGCGCAAAAGTTATAGCGTCTACAAAATGGGGGATAGATTTATAGCATTTTTATTTATTTATTTATTTTTACTAGTAATGGCGGCGATCTGCGATTTTTATTGTGACTGCGATATTGCAGCGGACATATCGGACACTTTTGACACATTTTTGGGACCATTCACATTTATACAGCGATCCGTGCTATAAAAATGCATTGATTACTGTGTAAATGTGACTGGCAGGGAAGGGGTTAACACTAGGGGGCGATCGAGGGGTTAATGTATAACCTAGGGAGGTGATTCTAACTATGGGGGGAGGGGACTGACTGGGGGAGGCGACCGATCGGTGTGCCTATGTACAAGGGACACATCATCGGTCTCCTCTCCTCTCTGACAGGACGTGGATCTGTGTTTACATGCACAGATCCACGGTCCTGCTCTGTTACCCGGCAATCACGGGTGCCCGGCGGACATCGCGGCCACCGGGCACGCGCACCGGGTCCCGAGCGACGCACGCGCACGCCCCCTAGTGGCTCAGGAGGGCGATCACGTCATATGACGTCCGCCCAGAACAAGAGATGCCTCGTCCCGCCGTCATATGACGGTGGGCGGTGGCTTCGTGGTTAAATACCTAGAGTCAGCCCAGCTGGGGGGGAGTTGTTGGGTGGAGGAACTAAGGATGGAGTACTAGGCTGTCGGGGCCTTTGAGTGAGCTCCCCAGTCTGGGGGGGTGACCTTGGGCCTGGGACTCGGGTGCAGGACGGATCCTTTCAAGAACGCATGGAGGATCTGAACAGGAGGCACAGAGAGGAGTCAGAGAGGGCAGCAGGACCTAGTACTGCCGGGCAAGTCTTCAGGAGGGAACCACAGGTTTTCAGCCAGGAGGGCTGGTGAGTGACATGGGCAGTCGGGAGGACTGTAGAGGCATGTCAGAGAGGACTAAGAGGAAACAGTCAGAGCTGGGTGTGGAGCCAGTGAGAATTGCAATGTCACGGGCAGTGAAGTCAGGCAGCTGCAGCCAGGAGGGCTGTCAGGGCCTAAAGAGGATTTACTGGGAGCAGTAGTCCACCATAGGACAGCTAGCACTAAAAGTCTTCCTATGCTGATGTTTTGCTACATTAAAGAGTCCCACGGTCCTTGCCTGCAAAAGGCAGTTGCTGAGGCCTGACTGAGTTAGAGTTGGGCCTAACCACGTGCTAGCTGTGCCTGGAGTTAACTGATGTGCTGGAGAGAGAGAGAGAGAGAGTAACAGTCTGCAAGCAAGTGATGTGCTGGAGGAGACTGGCGTAAGCCAAGTGTATATAGTTGTCCCAACTGATTGATATACAATCAACCAATTGCTTGTTCTACTGGGCATCCCATATATTCCTATCCCTATCCAAGTTCAAATCCCTCAATAAAAATACAAAACATTTACATGGACTGTTCATTGTCTCAAAAGTGACTGGGAAGTGAATGCCGGGCTGGGCAGGGTGACATTGTTTTTCAGCAGCCCCTACAGTAGTGGTAGTGTAGTGTTTAACACAACATTACATAACATTTAGTGCTGTATACCCCCTTTTTTCTGGTTGCTGTGTTTTTTGTTTTTGCCCAGTGCCTGCCCTCTTTTTTTAAATTGTCATCTGTAGTTTTTCTGACTGTGATGCTGTTGTCCCCCCCCCCCCCTTTTTTTTTAGTTTTAAAATTTCTGTCAGCTGCAGTCCTCAAATTAAAGTGCACCAAACACCACTTTTTTGAATAAAGTGCATCCAATTACACATTTCCCTGCATGTATTAAATGTGAGTAATAAGCCCCCCCATCATGTCTGGGAGGCCAACAAGGAGAGGCAGACTTACCATGCCACTTTGAGGGGGCCAGCAGCGTCTGTGTCCACAGGCAAAGTTACACGTGGTCCGTTCTCAGGCAGGGCACTTTTTTCTGTTTAGGGATGTTGCCCATGCTACCCAGCCACAGCATGCAGAGGAGATGGTGGACTGGCTTACTAAACCCTCCTCATCCTCTTTCACCCAAGCTGAGACTAGTGTGCATTGGGCAGTCCACCACAGCTACCAGAGCAGCTTATTCTGCCTTCTTGTCCACAGTTACTCCTGCCATAGCCCCAGCATCATGGCATCATGCATGAAGAAGTCAGCTGAATTTTTTGAATTATTTAAATCAGCCACTTGCAGTTGCTTCTTGACAATGTACAGGCATTACTTAATTCTGATGTTGGTTCTGAGGTTGAGGAAGGCAGTAACATGAGCCTACAAAGAAGGGAGAACACTGATAAACAAATTGGCAGTCATGTTCCCCCAGCCACAGCGTATTGCCAAGTTGGCTCTAGTGGTGATGAGGATGGAGGATATAATGAGGTCACTGACGCTACTTGGGTGCCAGATAGAACAGAGGAGGAAAGTGAGGAGGACCACCCTATTTCATCAGATTGTGGAGCTGTTATCTCTCAGCCCACTTCCTACAGATCAGCTGGGTGGGCCTTTTTTAGCACATGTGGAGTTGATCGCACTGTTGCAATTTGAAATCTCTGCCGCAAGCAGATTAAGCGCGGCTAGAGATGTAACATTTCCGGAAATTTTGAAGCTCGGAAAAAAACTTGTTTCTTTCCGTTTTTTTGAGAAAAAAAATGAAATTTTTGGAAAAATTTAAAAAAATGCTACATTAGCACTTTTTTGTCTTTTTAAGATTGAAAGTCATTCTGTTACGAGAACGTTGATAAAAACTATGTGCATTGTCATCATTGTTGTCCTCTTCACTTCGATCCATGAAGGATTTTTTAATATCTACAGGATACTTGTTAAATAGAAGAATGTGTTTTGTCATCCTGGTAGCATTTGGAAATGCATATTTCATCTGACATTATTTGCAAATCACATTTTTCTTTTCAGAAGAACTTGTAATGTGAAAATGTCTCCATATGCTAGATGTTGGTCTCACCATTTTTCTGAGGGGAGTAGGAAATAAAAACAAGAAAAAATGACTACTTTGCAAGAAGACACTAATCTATGGTTGTGTGTGGGGGTGGGGGAAGAACCAGATTACTGGTAAATAAATTATTATTTACACAAAAGTTTATAAAGATAAACTAATGTAGCTAAATGATTCCGTTTTCTGGATTCAGAATCAGATAAATGTAAACTCCTCCCTTTTTTAATTAAGTATATACTTTCAGGTCCTTTTTGTTGCTCTATATTTTCTTCCAATGCTTTTGAGGCCTAGTGAAGAGGACAGAACAAACCAAACACACCCACTAACATGCAAAAGCAAAACTGAAACCTTTTTCTTGTTACAATAGCAGCACAGCACCTCCTAAAGGAAGAAATGCATACTGTTCTTGCATTGGAGGGTTCAGTTTGTTACCTATGACTTGCTTGTCCTCACTCAGTGCACAGAAATTAGAATAATCTGATATCATACATTTTTTTTAGAAATGATTTGGAAAATATTTGAACACCCCGTCTTAAAATATTTTATTCATCATGTTAAAATAAAATATTCCACAATTTTTTTTTTCTTTTTTAAATTTTTCCAATTTTTGGTAAAAAACAAACAAAAAAGCCTTCAGGAAAAAAAAAGTTTTTTTTCTGAATTTTTCAGTTTTTTTTCCGGGCCTTCACATCTCTAAGCATGGCAAAAACACCAGCCATTTGGGTACCACATGCTTGCAAAAGCATTTAACCTCCCAACACTCAGCCTGTTGGCAAGAGCACCTGAAAGCCACATAAAAAGAGACACAATTCTTCCTCCCCTCATTCCTCACCCTTCATGTCTACCCCCGCTATATCCCATGGCCTCTCAGCAGCCTCCACTGACAGGGATGATGGTATAGGAAAGGGTGTCACAGGTGCTTGCAACACGTTTGCAGCAGCACACCACCAGCTGTAGACAAAAGCAGGTGAATTTCTCTGCCACAGCTGCTGCATCAAAAAAAAAAATACACTTCCAGTTACCCACATGCTCAGCGTCAGAATTCCAACTTGTCCAAATTGCTGGCTTTACAACTCCTGCTTTTCTGTCTGGTGGGTTCGCTAGTTCGGTGAACACCCAAATTTGCAGGGCGTTTGCAAACGCCCTGTAGAAGGAGCCTGAATGTAGAAGGAGCCGAATGCTCGGAGCGCGTAGCCTTGCCTTTTCCTCCCACTTGCCAGCTATCTCCTGTCCCCGCTTGTGACGTCATAGCCGTGGGACCCTCCACACAGACAGAATGCGACTTCCTATCCCCTCGAGGCTCCAGACATCGCCTCCCTGCTTCCTACAAAGAGCAGTTGGACTTTATCAACTACATCGATGACAAGTTCCATGACAGCCGCCTGGAGTACAGCCCTGGAGATCCACTGACAGATGAGCCTATTTTAATTATTTCTCTTGTAGGTGTTCTTAATCCACCTATGTATTAAAAACTTTTGGGATACTGCACTTAGATTGGTGCGTCCTTCTCTCTCTCCCACTCTCTTTGATCATACAGAGCCATCACAACTCTGAGGACAGCAGCCACAGGTGATCCCAAAGTCCAGATACAGGCCAGGGTCAAGGTAGGAGAGATTCAATGGAGTCAGAGGCAAGCCAGGTCAAACACAGGAATAACAGGATCAAGTTTCTGGAAGTTTCTGCTCTGTATCCAGCGTGCTTTCCCGAATGGGCATTCAGTGCTGCCGGAGAGTTTGTGAAAGATAAAAGAGCGTGTCTGTCCACAGACTCCGGTAAATGGCTAACATTTGTCAAAATGAATAGTCTTGGACTAGCACCAGCTATCAAGCCCCTGATGCTGATGTCACTGATTAAATGTTTTGTGGGATGTGGAATCTCTGCAAGACTGTCTAGGCTGCCTAGCTTTGTGGGTGTTGATTTTATCTTGAAGTAATTTTTTGGTAAAGGTTTCATGGGCACAGTTACCACCCAAGGACAAATTTTTCCGCACCTGTTTGACAGGTACGTATAATTTACATTTTTTACAGCAAAGCCAATTCTTGCTTTCATCAAGAGTACCTCTATAAGGTTATGGTGTGAAGTCACCACCAACACCCAAAGCCCAATTTTTCAGCACCTGTTGCATATACTTTCAATTTTTTACAGAAAGGCTATTTCGTGCTTTCATCAAGACTACCTCTAGCCATGTCCTAGCGGTGTGTTCTCGGGGAAATTTTTTTCTTCCTTTCACTGGTCTGTAGATCACCGGCAGCTTCAGCGGCAGAATGAGTTTGCCACTAAACCCAAAACCAATATACAAGTATTGTGAGGATAAAGCTGCCAAACCCTGTAGTGTCACCACATACACAATCAATATTTTAAACATAGAAATGGAGTTATGCTAAATCTAAAGATATTATTGTTTCCAAGTGAAACACCAGAAAACTGCTAAACTGATCATATAAGAAAAAAATCATATAATAAAACCAGTAAATCATAAATGTTACGTGCAATAAATGAAACAAAAAAAAATGTGATTATCAGTTCATAAAAGCCCCAATGGGCAGTGCCTCCAAAATTCAGTGCTGCGTGAACCACGCCAATAATATATAAAGTTCTTGGTAAGGTGCTGCAAATAATACTTCAAATCCAATGACATTTAAAAAACTGTGCAATCCAGTGTTTAATGCAAGTGCTCCACCACTATGTGCAATGGCTGCTCACCTTAAGATTCAGTGTAACACAAAAATGAATCACAGATCTCTATGGGGTGTATAACACTTAGTGGTTGATGGTACTCAAACAGCCAGCACATGGAATAAGAATGCTCTTGGTGTAGTAGTATTGACAAGTTTATAAAAAATGTAGAGACTTACATTTAAAATAACTGCTGTTCATCCAAAGAGTGAAACCACGGGGTCACACAGCAACAGCTATCAAATCTGAACTTCCGGTCGCAGCCACAACCAGCAGTGATGTCACCCAGCTCCTCCCAACGCGTTGTGTCACTGACACCTGACTTTCTCAAGTGTCCACCTATTGTAGCTGACCTACCCCGCTCTCCCCTTTTTTCCCCCCGTTCTAGGAGATACAGGTAGGCAATCGCATTATGACAGCTAAGATGTGTAATGCATGTAATTTAAGCAAATGAATTCATATTCTCTGTATTTATGTTGTGTTCTAATATACAACCATTGTCATATGTTTTTCGCTAGAAGGCAGTGTACTCTGCATGTGACCAGCATCCCCTGAGGAAGCCCGACGGATGGGCGAAACATGTTGGGAAGTATATCGTTTATGCTGTGTTACTGCATCTGCAATTAAATACATGTGGCACTTCCATATATAAATCTCCTTTTTATATTTTGATGTGAAAAATATTTTATTGTATTTTCTTAATAAAGTAAAAGTCTTTTTATACAAAAATATTTGATACTTATTCAACTTGCACCTTAAAAATCCCCTCTCTTTTTGGTTCTAAACATAATTTTTCTTGGGATGTGGTGCTAGAAATTAAACTTGGGTTCGTGCTCACATAACTTTCCTTAACTTTTATTGTAGCTATTGTTTCTCAGATAATACACAAATTTTTCGTTACAAGATGAAACCTGCTTTGTCTTGTTCTATTTTCTGCCTACTCAAGTGCTTGTGTACTGTGCTGATCAGTGGCAGCCCATCCATGGGGGAGCGCACGAGCGCCGCCCTCCCTATCCATGCGTCCGGCCCCCTGCTCTACATTCAGGGCGCGGGACGTATGGATTCCAATCAGGTTTTTTTTTTGTCTTTGAAGCACATGATTAGAGCCTAATTGGCTTCAAAAAAGGGTGGGCTTGGGGCATAGAGCATTGCGCTCCGAGCCCACCCAGTTGTATGACAATAGCGAATGAGTATTCGCTATTCTCACACTGATCCTGCTCCCTTGTGAGACCCGTCACCTGATTGGCTGAAAAAGAGATCTGATTGGATTGGCCTCCAGCTTTAGGAGGAGGAGGGGCAGCCTAGGAGAAAGCACCCACCCACTGCCCGGATCGAAGCCGCTGCATGACCCAACTGACCGGGGGAATTGTGTGTGCTGAGCAGACATGGCCGTGTACACTGTGCTGGAAGGCTGGACTCAGTTGAGCTGTGACTGCAGTTGAGCTGTGACTGCAGTTCAAACCTGGAGATGAGGAGAAAGGAGAGCTGCCAGGTGTACTACCCATCACATTACAGACTTGGAACTGACCGGCCGACACCAGAGCTGCTCCGGGACCTGCAACTCACCACCGCACACTACTCATGGGGAACAAGGAGAGCATACCGGTACCAAGACACCACAGCTGTGAGAAAGGTAAGACTGCTGACACTGTTTCCTCCTGCCAGCAGAGGGCACAATGAGCAGATCAGACATATGTACATATGTACATAGGTGACAGCCAGGCAAACAGGAGGAAACAAATGGTTATTTACATTTATGTACAGTTATTTACAGTTATTTACACTTTTTGCTGACATATAGCACATATAACACATATAATCAGTAAGCATTTCTACTTTTATGTGAATTGATTTTTGCTTGATTTGTATGTTTAGATCCTCAGTAAAAGTTCTGTTGTTGTGGGTATGATACACTTGGCTATTATTATGGCCATAAATAGAGCGATTTTTTTAAATGATTGCATTTTCTATACATTTACTATGTGATCAGAAACAATGGCGGCCGATCCATAAGGGGCAGAGGGGTGCCGCCCCCCCCCAGTTTGCAGAATCTAATCCTAGAATGATTTATTTTTTAATAAATGATAATATGACTAACATCTGTTAACATCTTAAAGTTAAGAAACATTGGTCATATAATTTATTTAAAAATCAATCATTCTATGTGTGTGGCTGGGCACTGTGCAGGGTCCATCATGTTTTTTACAAGCAAGTGATTAGAGCCTGAGGCTCTAATTGGCTTGTGTTAGGTTGTTCTCTATGCCCCAAATCAATATTTGCCATCGGTTTCCGGCTTCTCATCCTGGCCAATCAAGACAGGATGCTGAAAATTTGGAACCCTGAAAGAAGACCAGGTTAACATAGAAGCCACGACGCTGGGTATCTGGTTAGTAACAGCCGCCACTGGTGCTGATGCTAGCCAATTTCTACCAGACACATACCTAAAGTTTATATTTTAAAGCTTGCAAGAAGATTGTCGATACAGGGATGGGAGTACATTTTGAGGAATGTGGAGTTGTGTTTTTGTGCACTCTTAACATTTTTAAGACAGTGCAGTGTGGTAGTGCAAAAAAAAAAAAAAAACATACAGTTAATCTGTTTTGCCACTGGCTATTTTGTATGAATTTGAGGGCTTTGCTTTATTCTTTTCAAGTGTAAACTTTTCTATAGCCTTTAGATATTTTGTGGCTGCTGCTACTTCCGATCAGTTCTGGCCTATTACCACTTGATTAAAAAAAAAGGTGTCGCAGCCAAAACCACCTTTTTTTAAGTTTAAATAAATAAAAATTAGGGTATTGCTGCTGTATTTAAGCCATGCTACATGTAAAAGTTACAAAATCAATTACACATCCAAAAATGTGATGCCAGAACATGGTGATGCTGATGCTTTTCGTGAAAATATTAATGTTCCTTAACACCACATACACCTTGAAGGGGCATCCCCCAAGCATGACATTTACAGGATTGGTATTTGTCCAAATTCACCTTCAATATCAATTAGAAGGTATTCAAAAATGTTTTTTTGCCTAGAGCCCAGGTCGTCATGTATATGTATATGCCGAAATGTCGGCATTTTTATTATATCCTAAAAGACTTGGTTCTGGACTACATGTTGCAATAATTATTTGGATTATTACTAATTATCTGTGTGTTATAGAGAAACACCCCCCACCTGTTTGTCACATTTATAAGTTTTTGCACATTATCTTATACAGGCTGCACAAAGTCTTTTACGAATCATGGTTTCTGCATAAGTTTGCACTTTTATATCGCCCACAGAGTGAAGTTTGCACATGTTATGTGGATATTATTTATTATCCTGATTGCTGTTACTATATGTATATGATTATTCTATCTCTATGGGCTGCAGAGATATAACAGCACCTTAAGGTTTTTTCATTTGTTTTGCACCTACTGTGCTGTCACAACCCTTATAGAGAAAAAATCTGACATAAAGAATCGTGTTATATATTTATATACTTTTTCCACAGGATACTGTGCATACAAACACAGTACCCGCATACCTTTTTTTTTTTTTTTTCCGCTTTCATCCGGAATTTTCTCCTTGCACAGGCACGACAGCACTTTAAGAGTGTATTTGCACAAGTTATTAGGTGTGTATGAGAACCATTTGCATTGGTTCCCCACACACAGTGCACTGTCGCATCCTTTTCATAGGTTCAACGTAATATAGGATTTGTTTTTTGTCTTCTGTTCTTTCCACTCAGATTTAGTGTATATACAGGATACTGTGCACACAGACGTAGCACCCGTACACTCCATTTCATAAGGAATTGTGTTATATATCTATATACTTTCTTCACAGGATACTGTGCATACAAACACAGTACCCGCATACCTTTTTTCACTTTTCTATTCTAATACCCCTTTTTGCACAGGCACGACAGCACTTTAAGGGTTTATTTGCACAAGTTACTAGATGTGTATGAGAACTATTCGCATTGGTTCCCTACACACAGAGCACTTTTGCATCCCTTCTACAGGTTCAACGGCATATAGGATTGGGTTTTTTTCACTCAGATTTAGGGTATAAATACAGGATACTGTGCACACAGACATAGCACCTGTACACCCCATTTTTTCATTTGTTGATTTAATTTTCTTAAATAAACACTGTTACACAAACATATCACACTGGATTAGCGCAGCACTTTCCACTTTTGTTTTTCTCTGGGGATATACACACACACGTATATTACTGTATATACATGTGTATGCCCACCCAAGCGTATGACTTTTCTTTACTACGCTGCTATGGGCTCTAGCCCCAGATCTTTTGTAGACCTAGCAACGCCCCTGATTCACAGTTTTGGTTAATAAAGTATATTATTTTAAAATATTGCGTGGAGGCTCTATAATCCTCATGAATAACTAACTTTTTTTGTGTTCTTTCCCATAAGTAACGTATATGGATAAACGAATGGAACCTGGGCAGTTTTGTTTATCCCTAATTGTCAGCTTGAGGACCTAGTAGCATCGCGTACCACAAGGGAAAGGGGTCTCTATATTGTGTAAGCCCCAAGCAATGATTTGGAGCTCACACAGGGCTTCCCCTCTTTGACCTTGACTGTCGAATGTGGCATTGAAGTTGTGTAAGGAGGGCAAATATGTTCTGCTAATGCCCTAATTAAAGAAAAAAAAAAGAACTGTTGCTTTGCACTACATGGGTTCACTTTAAGCCTGCTTTCACACTAACGCATTTTAGAGGCCCTATATAGCTAAAAATAACGCCTGCATAGCGCCTGTAAAGAGCCTCTTCTCTCACTCCAATGTGAAAGCCCAAGTGCTTTCACATTGGAGCGGTGCGCTGGCAGGACGCCAAAAAAAGTCCTGCAACCTGGATCTTTGAGGCGCCATAGGAGCGGTGCATAGACTGCTCCTACAGCTCCCCTGCCCACTTTGCGGATGCATTTAACCCTTTTTTGGCCATTAACAGGGGGTTAAAGCACCTCACTAGTGGCCAAAAAGTGCCACAAAAATGCTTCACCGCCGATGCCCTCAATGCCCCAGTGTGAAAGTAGCCTAAGTTTCTTTCTCAATTGGTTGTACTAATTTTCTCCTTTATTAAACTTTTAATTTCTTTGTGGGCCCAAGGCACAGTGCCTTCACAAAAAAAAAGGAGGCGGCAGTAGCACCTCATGAACGCCTGTCAGCTGCTGCTATACCACTCGTTGAAAAGCAATATACCACAGATCACTTTTCAGAGGACAGTAAGCATTACTGCAAATGTGAAAGAAACTTGAAACACATCATCCATTTCACACTCACCATCAACCAGGTCACTCCCCAGCCACTTTCCATG
Organism: Lithobates clamitans; assembly: GCA_037952925.1. Taxonomy (NCBI): domain Eukaryota; kingdom Metazoa; phylum Chordata; class Amphibia; order Anura; family Ranidae; genus Lithobates; species Lithobates clamitans. Next base: position 6,731,840 of record JBBGZY010000458.1, read on the forward strand.
TTAGCCACCTCCCTTCAACTTATCACAGGTGACCATTCCCCAACCTGCAGATGACAGACCCTACTCCAAAAGAGATCATTCCCAGTTACTCCCCCCATCCGCTGATACATATCCCTCCATGACCATCTAACACCCCCGTGCAGACAGACCTCTCTCTCCAGCCTGTCCCCACACTCCTTCTCACCTGCTGACCTGTGGATGGGGGAATCACTCTCGCAGTGTTATTGTGTTCTGCCAGTAGAGAGCTTTCCCAACCCACAGAATACAATGATCAGTGTTGCTAACTATAGCTGGCAGCACTGACTGTTTTGGGAAAAACCTGACAGGTTGGTTGTACTCAAGTCGATTAATAGATTGACTTGTGTACAACCAGCTAGCCCATACATAGATCGATTATAGCTGGTCTCTGCTTAATTGGCTTAATTTCAATTCATGTATGGCCCGCTTAACCACTATGCAGTCCCTAAACATCCTTCCACAAACCTTTACATTTTTCCTTCCCAGATTCCTATATCGATAAGAAAGAGACTCCCATCATCTCATATAGAGTCTGGTGGTCCCATCCCTTTGAATAAACATGGAAAAGATGCCCCCTAATTGGGACTTTAAATGGACCACCAACTCAAAAAATTATAAAAAATAAATCTTTAATACAATTAATTAAAATACAAATACACAAGACCACATATATATAAGGATGCACAACATGTGCTGCATTTGACAAACCAATGTATAGTAAAAACGTATGCTAGGTTAATGCCCAAATGCCCGACGCATTTCCGGTATCAGATGGTCCTATACCTTCTTCAGGGACCAAGGGTTCCGAAAATTTAGTGTTCAAAATACATTCTGGTGTAAAGATTCAATATTAGAAATACGTGTGAGGAGCCAGTGAGTTCATATTGACACTGCACACTTTGTCACTAGTGGGAATTATGAATGATTGGTGTGTTCTCGGGGTGAATGGCACCCACAAAGTCTCCTATGGAGTGTTAAGGTTATGGGCTTTAGTAAGCTGATAACTGGACCGTACACAAAGTCACTGTAGTGAGGCTAAATAGCCCAGGGAATAATGTCCCAGCCGTCCACCTTAAGTGAAAACCTGTCCCTTCTGCGTGCCGTGTCAGATCTCTGGATGCATGCCTTGATTCCTACATCCTCCTCACATGTACATAGTGCCCACTGTCATAACCTCCACACTCCTCTCCTATACATAGTGCCCACTGTCATACCCTCTACACTTCTCTCCTCTACATAGTGCCCACTGTCATACCCTCCACATTCCTCTCCTGTACATACTGCTCACTGTCATACCCTCCACACTCCTCTCCTGTACATACTGCTCACTGTCATACCCTCCACATTCCTCTCCTGTACATATTGCTTACTGTCATACCCTCCACACTCCTCTCCTGTACATACTGCCCATGGTCATACCCTTCACACTCCTCTCCTGTACATACTGCCCAATGTCATACCTTCCACACTCCTCTCCTGTACATACTGTCCACTGTCATACCATCCACACTCCTCTCCTGTACATACTGCTTACTGTCATACCCTCCACACCCCTCTCCTGTACTTACTGCCCACGGTCATACCCTCCACAATCCTCTTTTGTACATACTGCCCACTGTGGTACCCTCCACACTCCTCTCCATACTGCCAACTGTCATATCCTCCACACTCCTCTCCAGTACATACTGCCCACAGTCATACCCTTCACACTCCTCTCCTGTACATACTGCTCCCTGTCATACCCTCCACATTCCTCTCCTGTACATATTGCTTACTGTCATACCCTCCACACTCCTCTCCTGTACATATTCCCCCATCATATCCTCCACACTCCTCTCCTGTACATACTGCCCACTGGCATACACTCCACATTCCTCTTCTGTACATACTGCCCACTGTGATACCCTCCACACTCCTCTCCATACTGCCAACTGTCATATCCTCCACACTCCTCTCCTGTACATACTGCCAACTATCTTTCTCTCCACACTCCTCTCCTGTACATACCAACCCTTATAATACCTTCCACACTCCTCTCCTCTACATACTGCCCCTATTATACCCTCCACACTCCTCTCCTGTACATATTCCCCCATCATACCCTCCACACTCCTCTCCTGTACATACTGCCAACTGGCATACACTCCACACTCCTCTCCTGTACATAGTGCCCACTGTTATAGCCTCCACAATCCTCTCCCCCACCTGCACATACTTCCCAATTTTATACCATCCATACTCCTCTGGTCTCTGCTTAATTGGCTTAATTTCAATTCATGTATGGCCCGCTTACCCACTACGCAGTCCCTAAACATCCTTCCACAAACCTTTACATTTTTCCTTCCCAGATTCCTACATCCTCCTCACCTGTACATAATGCCCACTGTCATACCCTCCACACTCCTCTCCTATACATAGTGCCCACTGTCATACCCTCTAAACTTGTCTCCTCTACATAGTGCCCACTGTCATACCCTCCACATTCCTCTCCTGTACATACTGCTCACTGTCATACCCTCCATACTCCTCTCCTGTACATACTGCCCACTGTCATACCCTCCACATTCCTCTCCTGTACATATTGCTTACTGTCATACCCTCCACACTCCTCTCCTGTACATACTGCCCACTGTCATACCCTCCACACTCCTCTCCTGTACATACTGTCCACTGTCATACCATCCACACTCCTCTCCTGTACATACTGTATACTGTCATACCCTCCACAGTCCTCTCCTGTACATACTGCCCATGGTCATACCCTCCACATTCCCCTTCTGTACATACTGCCCACTGTGATTCCCTCCACACTCCTCTCCACAATGCCAACTGGTATATCCTCCACACTCCTCTCCTGTACATACTGCCAACTATCTTTCTCTCCACACTCCTCTCCTGTACATACCAACCTCATATTACCTTCCACACTCCTCTCCTCTACTTACTGCCCCTATCATACCCTCCACACTTCTCTCCTGTTCATACTGCCCCATCATACCCTCCGCACTCCTCTCCTGTACATACTGCCCACTGGCATACACTCCATACTCCTCTCCTGTACCTAGTGCCCACTGTTATACCCTCCACAATCCTCTCCCTCACCTGCACATACTTCCCACTTTTATACCATTCATACTCCTCCCCTATGCCTCTTACACACAAAAACAGTTCTTTAAAATGAATATTGAATATCCTCAATGTTACCAGCTCTAGACACTTTTGTTCCATCTTCACCCTGTCTTCCTTCCGGGTTCTGTGCCTTAGGTCACTTGCCTTGGCCGGGCTGTGTTGCTGTCAATTCCACGCATGCTCATCCACATCCTCTCTCTCTAATCCCCCCTCTATCTCTCATCCTCCCTCCCTTACCCCTCACACCTTTCTCATCCCCTTTTTCTCACTCTCTCTCATCCTTCCTCTCTCTATTTAATTCAATTTGTTATAACAAAAAATTGTTTGCATTTTTTATTATTATTATTTTTTTTTATATAAAAAGCCCCACCATAATCCTCAGCACCAGGCCCATGATGTTCTTAATTCGGCCCTGCTCAAGGAACACTACCTCAAGGAATTTGCTTTCAGCAAAGCTCAGCTTCAGCTTGCAAATATCCATGAAAACTGGGAACTTTGGATTCAGGATATTAGAAGCACCCCCACTTTTATGAGTTTTCTTCACTCCTCCGCTATACATGGCCTGATCCCTATCCTCCATCTCTTTCCTTACTCTAAATATCAACACTTGTTGATCTCAGTCATTCGACCTTATAATCTGTTTTATCTCTTGTTTGTTAATGCTGCATCCTCTATGTTGAGCATGTTATTTTACAAGTTACGCATAAATGTTACATTGACTGATGCATCCCTAATCTTACTTCTTAGCAGTCAATCATGCTGCAAACTGTCAGACAACATTACTGAACCCTCTGCTTTGCTCCTGTCATAAAAACACTACTTATACAGATAAATCCTTGTCTTGTTCACCTAATCGTATCTCTCACCTTATAACTTTTTACGTTATGTACTTTGGAATTAACTGTTTTTTTTATTTCCTTTTTTTTTTGTCACAATACTTTAAATAAAGGTAAAAATATAAAACCTGTTGCATTCATGCCCTTCAGAAATTATTATGAATCTGTTATCATTTTCTTGTCAAATTTGTTTATTGAATTTTAACAATTAGTATACATAAGTACATATGGTGGCAGCAAAAGAAAAGACCACATATATGGTAATAATATTGAGTTGTAGTTCCAACATAAACTAAAAGTAGTTTAACTAAAACAATTTTAGCATGGATCTAACTACTCAGAAGATTGCTTCATACATTGTATAAGAGAGGATAAATCCAACTTAGACCTGTTATCATTTTCATATAGGGCCCGGAACCTTTTAAAGATATAATTGGAACTGTAAAGAGTCCACCTTAAGAACTCCCCCCCTCCTCATGAACATGACGTCACGCTGGATGCAGGGATCAGATAAATGTGCTTATGGAGCAACTGTTGAGCCACAAGAGCACCAGAAGGGATCTGCAGAACAGCTCCCAGGTAGAATCTAATGCATTACTGTCTATCTGACAATACTAGCACCTCTTCCAGAGGGGACACGGGACATCTACCACCAGCATTTTCCCTTCTAACTTGTTGCATGATGCAGCTCTTAGCATTTCTATTCTTCTAAACAGTGCCTTACAGTTCATGTTGTTTGCTTTTTCTTTGCCTGTGCTTGCTGTGCCAGCCGGGTCTTACAGCAGCCCATTTGTTCGCCTAATCACAGGGGATCAGCTCTTAACAGACTGCATAGAGACTGATGCTGCTGTGTAGGACAGCAGAATTATTACTTACATTGTATTAACATCAATATCAGCCCTTTACGTTATGCTTTAACTTGTCTAACTGGCAAAACTACTTTAGTAACATATGTAGGATCTTTCCTCCAAAGCAGCACTAATAATGTACAGATGAAGAGGTTAATATGATGACACCTAACAATAAGTGCATTTGTTTGCAGTAATCATTGTGAGATTATTTAAAGGACATTTACTTATCCTGATACTGATACGGATATACAGTAAAAGGAACAATTGCAATAATAGAGATAACAGAGCAGTCACATTTTAGTTCTCATTATTCTGACTGCACTAGACTGCAGAAAGCCAAAATAGTGTTTTCTGTGCTTTGGTACACTTTAACCTCCCTGGCGGTATGATTATTTCAGATTTTTGATGCTGAAAGCGGTACCACTATTTTGCACAGAAATTTGGCGTTTTATATTATAGGCCTGTAATTCTTAGGAATAATTCACTTAAATCTGTCCAAACAAGAGTCTAGTAGACATCCCGGGTATGATAAAGTTTGAAAAACAAACAAAAAAATTATAAATAATAAATAATTATAACAAATAATAATATAATAATAATAATACAAATTATTCAATAATGTCATCAAATCAAAAACACTGAAATTTGCTCAGTTGCAGAATTGTCGCTTTCGTTACTTTTAGTGTTTGATGAAGGATTTCCCCACAAATCAATATCACTCAATTCTGCGAGTGATTCTAATTTATTAACCCTGTTTTCTATCTGGTCTGAAACCCCTTTTGATGTAAAGGGACAGTTTTGGTTGCTATGGACAATCTCCAGTTTCCAGGCAGAAAGAACAGTTTTTATAATATAAAACTGCATGCAGGACACTGGACAGACCACTAGGGACAAAGGGGATGTGTAATTATTTGATACAGTACTGTAATCTGATTACAGTATACTGTATCTGTACTGTAAAGGGTTGGAGTGACTGGGTGGTCCTCGGTACGATACGGCACCTCATCCCAATAATTTTCAAAAAATTTGTACTGTGTGTTTTACTTTTTGAATTTGGCGCCGAACTCCGTCCCCGTGCGTTGAAACGCTCGCAGGGAACGGAGCTTGGCACTGTGAATCGAGCAAACACGGCGGCTCGCCGATCACAGCGGGGAGGCATCGCAGGATTCAGGGGACAAGGTAAGTAACATCTACAAGGATCCTGCGATGCAATCCCGAGTCTGGCTCGGGGATACCGCTTTTGGAATTGAAAATCCACCGCGAGCCAGACTCGGGAATACCGCCAGGGGGGTTAATGATCTTTGTACAATAGTATTAAATAAATATCCATGTGTCAGTATATAAATATCACATATTCTGTTTTGGATATTCAAATACTGCTTATGTTCCTTTTATACTTCAAATTTTGTTACACACATTTCAAAATGATTTAAAAAATGTAGGTTAAAAAAATTAAGAAACTTTCCAATTTAGGCCTTAGAATTGCCTTGTTTTTCCACTTAAAGTGGTTGTAAACCCTAGCAAAAAAAATAAACCTGCAAGACAAAGGCATAAAAAGCTAGTATGCATAGCATAGCTCATTATGTATTACTTACCTTAGATCGAAGCCCCCGCAGTGGTCCTTGTTCACCGCTCCAGTCGGCGACATCGCTCACTGAGCTACTTCCAGGTATCGCGGGCTCCGGTGCTGTGATTAGCCGGAGCCGCGATGACATCACTCCTGCGCGCGGGAGCCGCCAGTAACGGCACAGTCTAACCTACGCGCCGTTGCTTCAGTTTGCTTCAGTGCGCATGTGCCGATGATGTCGGCACATGCAAATACACGGGATATCTCCTAAACCGTTCAGGGTATCCAGGGTAGCTACAGCCTTATTATAGGCTTACCTGTAGCAAAAAGTGTGTTGTAAGAATTTACAACCACTTAAAGAGCTAACTGTACACTACTGTGAACCAAAAAAATTAGAATTGTCATTTTTTTTTTGTACAGATTTATTGCTGCTACAAATCGCTAAAGTCATCGATAAATAGTAATTTGTATGTAGTGATTTAATTGCTAGAGGTGCTGGTTATTTACCACACCATTGGGTTGTGCTCTACTACAAATCATTCCACTTCAGCAATTGTAGCTAAGCATAGTGACTGTTGCAACATTTCATAGAAAATTTTAGCAAATTTGCCACCAAGCCAAAACCCTGATGAATCTTGATTGCTGAGCGACAGAGTGACTGTGACTGAGTGAATTGTGTTAAACATTTCCCATAGAAAATTATTATGATTTCTTAGTGACAAGTCGCTGTAACTAAGCGAGTTGAAGGAGGGGCTTAAATCGTGGGAAAATAGCCCGTGTGTCGTCAGCCCTGGTCAATAAGAAAAAAATTATATTTCTCTTTTCTCTAACATAACTATCCAATAACTTAAGCAGGCCTATTGATTATGTGAAAAATAAATAAGGAGATATTTGTACTAACCTATAATAACCAAATACACTTTAGATGTAGTAAATTTAGTTAATCAAAGCTTTGTGGCTGGTTACTATTTGCTAGTGTTATTTAGGCTGGCCAAATACTTCACAATTTTATTGTACAATATCCTTTAGGTCCCTTTCACACGGCCGGTTTGTTGTTGCCGCCTGATTCCTGCGGCAAGAGTCTGTGGATTTGTGCTGCTGGAACAATTCGCGTTAGGTGTTGGCTGCTCAGCCCATTTAAACTAACCGTGGGCTGAAAGCGGCTGCTGCTGATCGCATGTAGCTGCGCACAAAGCAGTTAGCTGTGGTTCAGGACAGATGCAGCCAGCTGCGTCCAGGACATCTATCCCTATATGCAGCTAATCGCTCTTCATGCGACTACATGTAATCAGCAGTGGCCGCTGTCAAACCCCCATTAGTTTAAATGGGCTGAGCAGCCAATGCTGATCGGATAATCCGGTCATTCCTGCAGCAAGAATTCCCAGCTTCCTGATGCATGAATCCAGCGGCTTCAACAAACCGGCCTTAGAGGGACCTTAGGGACCTTAGAGCTACTGACAGCTTTGTAGTGCAAAAGCCTGCATGATTTTCAAATAAAGTGTGCAGGTAGGCCTTGACATTACATAGCTTTGGTAAATCTAGAGATTGCACAGAGATTGTTCAATGATACTATAACATGCACCACTAGCTAAACATATTTCCACTACCCTATCAAATAATTCGGAAGCTACTTCATCATGCTTTCCTGTAACATACTGCTTTACAAATCCTGCTTTTCAGAGAATGGTAATGTCCACTCAGACACTGTTGCCCAATTTGGGGAATTCTAAAGATCTATACAATTTATAAGCTGATAACAATAGTTCCTATGAACTTAGATGGAATATTTCTTTATTATAGGAATTTATGATCAAATATCTAAATAAAGGAAAACCACAGTGCAATGTGCAATGCTACTGAGGCCTTGCTCCCAGACTTTTCCATGGTTATATAAAGAGGTCTTTTAATACTGAGTGACTTGCTATTAAGTGTATAAATACCCATTTATATGACCAGCTTACATGACAGCTCAGCCAAAGTATTGCAAGACCATTTTACTCTTCAAGTGTAACTAAAGCCAAAACTTTTTTATAGTTTTGGATAAAATAGTGAAGGGTTAGAACCACTGTTAAGATTGATATAGCTGTCCACGCCCCCGTTAGGGAGATTCACTCAATTTTTTTTGTCCTAGTGACCACTGGGACTGAAATCGAGAGAATAATCAACATTATGATTTGTAATTTCCAATGGGGACACTGGTTCCAGTGACAACTATCAAGGTGGAGGGGGGGGGGGATTCCTTGCTTTCTTCTGAATTCCTGTTATGTCTACAGGACAGAAAAAGTGAAGGGAAATCTCCCCAAGAGGACACAGATAGCAAAAAGACAACTAGCAGTTAGCAGGCAGGTTTTTTTTTACCTTAAAGCAGAGAATGCAAAAGGTAAAATACAGTTTGAGTTTCGAATCACTTTAAGTCAACTCTTAGCACGTGTAATTTTGCTTTCTCTGGATCGTGAAGGGAGTGTGAGGGAGTATTCTGTTAGATAAGGCCCACTTTATTTAGAGCTTTGTTAATAAGTAGGCCACTTTGAAAGGATATTGTTCATTTAAATGGAAACCAAAAGGTGGTCAGCGATAGCTGCCTCCATGTTTCTATCATGAAAAGTGTATTTAATGAAAATGACCAGGTTAGTTTTTCTATGTAGTGGTGAGCATCATGGGGATTGCATTCCTCTCAACTTTTTGAGATGGAAACAAGGGACATTAGCAAAAGTATGTAGGCGTAGGACACACACCCTGCCACGCCCCCCTTAAAGGAGAATTATACAAAAAAAAGCCCACAAGTGCTTTTTTTTTTCTTACCCCTACTATTCCTTTATATAGGCTTTTGAAATTTACAAATGCAGCAATTTTGACATTTGAAAGATAAATAGTGCATTTTATATACGATTATATTGATCAGAACAAAATGAAGGACAAATGATGAGCAAAGAGGGATAGAGGGACTTTTTTCCAAATCAGGGACAGTCCCTCGAACTGATGAGGGACATTTGGGAGGTATGGGATTGTTGGCAAGTTTTAATTCTCCTGACATAATATGGTACAATGTGAACTGGTACATGCCTTAGTGGCTGCTTTACATGCCGTAGACGTGATCACCACTGCATTCCATGTACATCCCACTGAAGAATGAAAAACTATGCAACTATGCAAATGTTTAATTGTACAGATAACATTATTATACCGTCCACCAACATGTTGGGGATATCTTTGTACAGTAAAACCAAAAACTAACACCCAAAGCTATTTATATTCACCGCATAGTTTAGACAGGAGGAAAAGACAGCCCTGTTTCAGACAGGCGTGGACTCAGCTTTCACATTGCCCAACTGAAGACCTAATGGTCTGACCAGCTGCTCTGGACAACTCTGAGGAGTTGGATTCAATGAGATCTGCTCCCTGACTTCCTCTACAATCAATGCCAGCAATGAAAGCTGTACAGAGAGATTGATTACAGCAGCACCTGTCACATAGCACGCATTCAAAGCTACACTGTGTGACAAGCGTAGATGAGAACTGTATAAAACTTGAAATGACTCCTGAGACTGAAATTCAAGTCACTTTACCTAAATAAGCCTTTAAAATGGTTTACCACTAAACATGCTATCCCTAGTCATTATGGTGAAGATATTTTTGTATATGCCAACTGCCCAACAACAGACATGTCAGTTTATTTGGCATGACAGCTGAACATGTAACTGACCTGACAGTTAAAAATTCTCCTTCCAAAAATACTGAACTAACATTCAAAACCAAATGCATCCTCTATGACTACTGTAGATCCACGGAGGTTCCTCTAATCATCTCCTCCTTGCTGTTCTCTTTTGTTGTAACATGCTGACATTCCGGCTAACTTCAACAGAAGGGTATTATGTCATCCACACAGGTAGAGCTAACAGTGGTGAAGGAAGGAGACTGGATTACTGTACAGAATGTATCTATTCATTCAGTTTAGTCCCCATTAAAGGAAACCTAGGGGATGCCATTATTGACCTGCTAGTTGACTCTCACTTGAATACATTTTAGGTGACTGACCTGAAATGAGCATGTGTCAAATCTTCCAGATCTGTGGCTCAGAATGAATCAAAGCCATTAGATCATCATGGTTATTAGTATTTTTAGAATAAGAAGGCAGTAATGGCAGCTTCCAGGTTTCTCTAGCACTACGCTTCTCTTAAGTGTATGTAAACCCCTAAAAAGGAACCTGCCTTATTTGTACCCTTTTGGTTGTTAAACATACCATTGACATTGTTTTATCTGTTTAATAAATGCAAACAAAAACCCGATAACCCTGTTAGAAATCAAATGAGTTGATAAAGTGCAGGTTTAGCATCATTGAGCACAGCGCTCGCACCGCCTAGTAGTGTGTTACTGGCTGGATCTTATTCCAAAAAATGTGCAACGCATTGAAAAAATATGTAATAATGTGACAAATAATGCTAAGTAACTTATAGTGTGCAATCCCAGACATTATCTTCACAAAATATATCCCACACTCACAACAAAACAAATTGTGTTGAATTTCCTGTGAAGAAAATCATTTTCACGTGCAAGTGCAATTCTGGATATTGTTTTCTCAAAGTATACTATATATGTAATGCTTGAAAAATGAACAAAATAATATGTGCTAAGAGTTCATTAAGAAAAGAGAGTCCCAATTCCAAGTGGATACATAAAGTGCCTGTTCCAATCTTCCCAATACAATTCAGCAGAGATGATGACAATTACACTCATGCAAGTGCATCCTCCCATACCATGTACCAGTGTTTCTCAACTCCAGTCCTCAAGGCGCCCCAACAGGTCATGTTTTCAGGCTTTCCATTATTTTGCACAGGTGATTTGATCAGTTTTAGTGCCTTAGTAATTACCACAGCTGTTTCATCTGAAGGAAATCCTGAAAACATGACCTGTTGGGCCACCTTGAGGACTGGAGTTGAGAAACACTGCCATGTACAGTGGGAGCTTACCAGATCGACCCTCAAATTAAAGAGTGGTCAAAAAAAGCTTTGCAAAGAAGATCCCTCTGGCTATTGTAAACATTTAGGCATGCTGCAGTAAATGATTACCTTGGTTTCTGATGTCAACCACAAACACACCTCCATCATGTAAAAACCAACAATATACGCTTAGTTTATTAAAATGACACTTAGAAACTCCAACATGTAAAAACAGCGCTATACACAGAGATATCCTGATTATGCCCACATCCAAAATGGCTGCTGTCTGGCATGCATGAAGTACGCCCTGGCTCCTCCCAACGCATTTCATCAGATGTCACGTCATCAGGGGATCTGTTACATGAGACAAAATGCGTTGGGGGTTGGGGGAGATTGCACAGTTTTATGCTACTTAGCATTTTTGTCACATTATTGTATATTTGTGCATGCGCTGCACATTTTGTGGAATACATTTTGTATGTCTGGTATTAGGATATTGTGCTAGCTGCTATAGGGCTTTTTTAAGAACCTTGCGCAAATTCCTTATATTTATTTTTATTTTTTTTTATTACTGGCTGGATCATCAGTGAAAAGAAAGGCAAATAATCTGAAAAAGGAAAATAATTTAGCCATCATATCTAAGGACTGGTAAGCTGCAATATATACAATTATTCGTTATTTGATGTAGATACTATTTTACCTCCACTCAGAACGGAACAAGCAGTTCTAGATCGATATCTTCATTCAGGCCAGCTTTAGGCCTCCTTTGCATTGCATTGCAACATACAGGACCATAGAATGCTTCATTAGTATGCGCCATACTGTATGGTACCCCCGATGCACTAATGCAACAAACCTGCATTTGCAGTGCACCACAACACATGGTAACCCACTACCATGCTTTCTGGCGCACTGTGTTGCCAAAAAAGGTCAGGTCTGATTTTAGGTGCACTGGAGTGTGTTGCCAGACCAAAATTCAAAATTAATTGGCTGGCTTGACGCAATACAATATAACACGTGGCATAATGGGCATACAGTAACACATCACAAAGGTGGGGGGGCCTTAGTGTTTTTATACGAATTACTAGATTACAGTCATAATCATTTGCCCTAAGGCTTCATGTCATGTGTTAAGATGTGGTCACTGTATGATGCAGTTTTTAACTACAGTCGGTTGAACCTGGTATAGATGGACAGAAACTTGATCTAATTTACATGCCTGTAAGTTAATCGACCAAAATTCTTAAAGAGAAACTTCAATTCTACTTTTTTTTTTTTAAACTCAGACAGCATGGGGAAGGGGCAGAATCAATGTCAGTTTTTAATTGCTGTCGTTGTCTATCCCTGTGTTGTATTACTGTTAGACAAATTTAACTTCACTTCCTGTCAAGGTGTCACCAGGAAGTGAGAGGAAATCTCTCCAACAAAAACACCTAAACAAAGGCTGCCTATTGCATTCTATGCAAAACAAAAAAACAAAACAAAAAAGGTTAGACTAAAGTTCTGAACCCTGTCCTGTGTTCCACATCCATTTAACACTAATGATTTTGGTCATTTTATGGTGGCCAGAACAATCAATCGTCTCCATTCAAGCATATCTAAGCCAAAAAATACATTTCATATATTGCAGCTTACTAGTCCTTTGAAGAGGTGGCTACATAGGTTTTCTATTTTAAGATTTTTTCCCCTTTATTTGCACCTGGTAATACTTTGAATAAGACTTTTTTGCATTCTATTGCATTCTATTTAAATGAGTGTTTTGTGTGCAACTATACACTGCATTATGTATATGTATGTGCCCATTCACATTCCCAACGTGTTTTGCTACTAACAAGTAGGGATGAGCTTCATGTTCGAGTCAAACCCATGTTCGACTCGAACATCGTCTGTTCGCCAAATTTGTGTGGCGCGTCACGGCCCATAATTCACTGCGGCATCGCAGTGCATTGCTGGCTGATGATTGGCCAAGCATGCACTATGACCCGCATGCTTGGCCAATCACAGCGCCGTCAGCAGAGAGAGCTGTAAATGGCCAAAGCCAGGGTGGCTTTGGCCAATTATGGCTCAGGGGGTTTAGAACACGCCCCACACTATATAAGGCCGCCTGCACGGCGGCCCTGTGTAGTGTGCGTTCCGGCGTTGAAAGAGAGATAGATAGACAGAGAGACAGTGTCATTTCATTTGAGTTAGCTAGATTAGGCAGGACAATCAGTGAGTTAGCTGCACTTACAGTGTATTGTGTATATATATGCATCCCAGGTGTTGCATATATATATATATATATATATATATATATATATATATATACTGTATTCAGTTTAGCTAGATCCGTTCCTGTTATCTTCTTACTGACAGGCAGGCTTGTCTTGTTACAGTATTTACAGCTACCTGAAGAAAATTGCTGGTGTTCTTTTGATCCTATTAGTACCACAGTCAGGCAGCTAGAATATTTACAGTTAGTGGGGTGTGTCCTGCTCACAGTGTTCAGCTAAAACTACAAGTTAGTGCAGTGCGTCCTGCTCACAGTGTTCATCTAAAGCTACAAGTTAGTGCAGTGCGTCCTGCTCACAGTGTTCAGCTAAAACTACAAGTTAGTGCGGTGCGTCCTGCTCACAGTGTTCATCTAAAGCTACAAGTTAGTGCAGTGCGTCCTGCTCACAGTGTTCAGCTAAAACTACAAGTTAGTGCGTTGTGTCCTGCTCACAGTGTTCATCTAAAGCTACAAGTTAGTGTAGTGCGTCCTGCTCACAGTGTTCAGCTAAAACTACAAGTTAGTGTAGTGAGACCTCTGCACAGTGTTCATCTAAAGCTACAAGTTAGTGCAGTGCGTCCTGCTCACAGTGTTCAGCTAAAAGTACAAGTTAGGGTGGTTCGTCCTGCTCAGTGTTCAGCTAAAACTACAAGTTAGTGGGGTGCGTCCTGCTCACAGTGTTCAGCTAAAACTACAAGTTAGTGCGGTGCGTCCTGCTCACAGTGTTCAGCTAAAACTACAAGTTAGTGCGGTGCGCTCTGCTCACAGTGTTCAGCTAAAACTGCAAGTTAGTGTAGTGAGACCTCTGCACAGTGTTCATCTAAAGCTACAAGTTAGTGCAATGCGTCCTGCTCACAGTGTTCAGCTAAAACTACAAGTTCGTGGGGTGCGTCCTGCTCACAGTGTTCAGCTAAAACTACAAGTTAGTGCGGTGCGTCCTGCTTACAGCGTTCAGCTAAAACTACAAGTTAGTGTAGTGAGACCTCTGCACAGTGTTCATCTAAAGCTACAAGTTAGTGCAGTGCGTCCTGCTCACAGTGTTCAGCTAAAACTACAAGTTAGTGTGGTGCGTCCTGCTCACAGTGTTCAGCTAAAACTACAAGTTAGTGCGGTGTGTCCTGCTCATGGTGTTCAGCTAAAACTACAAGTTAGTGCGGTGCGTCCTGCTCACAGTGTTCAGCTAAAACTACAAGTTAGTGCGGTGCATCCTGCTCACAGTGTTCAGCTAAAACTACAAGTTAGTGTAGTAAGACCTCTGCACAGTGTTCATCTAAAGCTACAAGTTAGTGCAGTGCGTCCTGCTCACAGTGTTCAGCTAAAACTACAAGTTAGTGCGGTGCGTCCTGCTCACAGTGTTCAGCTAAACCTACAAGTTATTTTTTTGCGAGCTCTGCACAGTGTTCAGCTAAAGCTACCTGTAGAAGGTTGGTGGTGTTTTCCTGATCCTATCACTACCGCAGGCAGCTAAAAAAGCTACAAGTTAGTTTTTTGCGAGCTCTGCACAGTGTTCAGCTAAAGCTACCTGTAGAAGGTTGGTGGTGTTCTCATACTACAGGCAGGCAGTTGATTTTGCTAGCTGCAGTATCAGTATATATATATATATATATATATATATATATATATATATATATATATATATATATATATACATATCCCAGCTTAGTGCAGCTACAGGTCATTAGTATGTCTGGAAGACCAAGAAGGAGAGGCAGACAGTCATAAGCCAATAAGAGAGGGCAAGCAGGCTCTGTGTCTAGTGCTGGTCGTGGAGATGGTGCATCCTCATCAGCACGTGGCCGTGGGACATGCTTGGCCTTTTTTTCGGCAGCTGGCCGTGTTGAGCCGCAACATGCGGTAGACTTGGTCGAGTGGATGACCAAGCCGTCCTCATCCTCCTCATCCTCTCTCACCCATGCCCAGGGTACTTTGTCTGGCAAAGCAGCGGCCTCTTCCCTCGGCTCAATGTCATCAGTGACTCCTTCCCTAGCCCCACCATGTCCACCTGAGGAGTCCCACAGACTGTTTGACCACAGTGTTGGGTACATGCTCCAGGAGGATGCCCAGCGTTTGGAAGGCTCTGATGATGATACTGAGCTCGATGAAGGCAGTAACATGAACACGGACAGAGGGGGTGCCCAAGAAGGACAGCAATCTGGCAGTCATGCTCCCCCTGCTGCAGCATACTGCCAGGTTTGCTCCAGTGATGAGGAGGGAGGGGATGATGAGGTCACTGACTCAACGTGGGTGCCCGATAGGAGAGAGGAGGAGAAGGCAGCACATCACCAACGAGGCAGGATGCCCTCCAGGGGCCAGCCTAAGGGCAGCACATTGACTGCATCACACCCCAAAGCTCCACATGTGCAGGGCACTGCAGTCTCTGCGCGTTATTCAAAAAGTTCTTTGGTGTGGGCCTTATTTTAGACAAGTGCATCAGATCGCACCGCTGCTATTTGCAACATATGTCTCAAGCGTATCTCGAGTGGCCAAAACATCTCCCACTTGGGTACCACATGCTTGACCAGAAATATGTTGACTTGCCATGCAGTTCGTTGGCAAGCGTATCTAAAAGACCCACACCAAAGAACAAAGAGGACCTCTCCTTGCTCCTCATCAGCTGAGGTCTCCAACCCCACCATACCTTCAGTCCTCTCTGAGACCTGCACTGAGAGGAATGAAGGTATAGAATTAGGTGTGTCACAGCCAAGTACTTGTGGGCAATCTGCTTTTGGTACACCGACGTCAGATTGTACCAGGCAAATTTCCCTGCCCCAGCTGCTGCACCGCCGAAAGAAGTTTGCTCCCAGCCATCCACATGCCCAGCGGTTGAATGCTAGCTTGGCAAAATTGCTAGCACTTCAACTGCTGCCTTTTCAGTTGGTAGACTCTGCCCCCTTCCGTAAGTTTGTGGAATGTGCAGTTCCTCAGTGGCAGGTACCCAAACGCCACTTTTTCTCACGGAAGGCGATTCCGGCTCTCTACCGGCATGTGGAAGGCAATGTCCATGCCTCGCTGGACAGGACGGTCAGCGGTAAGGTGCATATTACCGCTGACTCATGGTCCAGCAGGCATGGACATGGACGTTACCTAAGTTTCACGGCGCATTGGGTGACTCTGCTGGCAGCCGGGAAGGATGCAGGACAAGGTGCAGTAGTGTTGGAGGTTGTTCCGCCACCACGCCTCCAAAATGCTAATGATTGTGACACACCTCTCTCCTCCACCCCCTCCTCTTCTTCTTCCTCCATGGCCTCTTCCTGTGCTTTGTCCTCGGAACCAGCGATGCTCCGTAGCCGTTCAAGGGGCTACGCAAGTACGCAGGCCAAAAGATGCCATGCGGTGCTTGAGCTGGTGTGCTTGGGGGACAGGAGCCACACTGGGGCAGAGGTCCCATCAGCTCTGCAGGAGCAGGTTCAGAGGTGGTTGACGCCACGCCAACTTAAGGCAGGAATGGTGGTTTGCGACAATGGCACTAACCTCCTCTCTGCCCTCCCACAGGGACAAATGACCCATGTGCCCTGTTTGGCTCACGTCCTTAACTTGATGGTGCAGCGGTTCTTGGGCAGGTACCCGGGCTTACAGGATGTCCTGAGACAGGCCAGGAAAGTCTGTGTGCATTTCCGCCGGTCATATAATGCCAGTGCTCGGCTGGCGGACCTCCAAAAGGAGTTTAACCTGCCCAAGAACCTCCTAATCTGTGACATTCCCACCAGGTGGAACTCAACGTTGGCCATGCTGCAGCGGCTGCACACGCAGCAGAGGGCCATCAATGAGTACGTGTGCGAATATGGCACCAGGACAGGGTCAGGGGAGCTTGGTTTTTTTTCCCCATGCCAGTGGGCCATGATCAGGGATGCATGCACTGTCCTGTCACCATTTGAGGAGGCCACGAGGATGGTGAGCAGTGACAGTGCATGCATCAGTGACACTGTCCCCCTTGTCCACCTGTTGGAGCACACGCTGCGTGGAATAATGGACAGGGCACTTGAGGCAGAACAGAGGCAGGAAGAGGAAGACTTCCTTAGCTCTCAAGGCCCCCTTTATCCAGACAGTGTTCCTGCGTGCCCGCCGATCACACAGGAAGAGGAGGAGGAGGAGGAGGAAGATTGTGTCAGTATGGAGGTGGAGCCTGGCACTCAGCATCAGCAGCAGTCTTTAAAGGATCAGTCCCAAGAAACACATGGACTTGTATGTGGCTGGGAGGAGGTGGCTGCGGACCATGTCGTCCTTAGTGACCCAGAGGACTCCGGACCGAATGCCTCAGCAAACCTACGCTGCATGGCCTCCCTGATCCTGCAAAGCCTGCGTAAGGATCCTCGTATTTGTGGTATCAAGGAGAAGGACCAATACTGGCTGGCAACCCTCCTTGATCCACATTACAAGGGTAAGGTTGCGGACCTTATCTTGCCGTCGCAGAGGGAGCAGAGGATGAAACATCTTCGGGAGGCCTTGCAGAAAGGTCTGTGCAACGCGTTCCCAGAGACTGGGAGGTTACAAACTCCTGTTTCTGGACAACGTGTTGCTGAGGCTTCGGTCAGTCAAAGAAGGAGCGGTGGAGAAGGTGGCCGTCTCACCGATGCGTTCAGACAATTTTTTGGTCCGCAGCCCCAAGGTATGATCGGTTCCAGCAACCATCGCCAACGTCTGTTTTACATGGTGCAGGAATACCTAGGGGCAAGATCTGACTTGGACACCTTTCCCACCGAAAATCCTCTGGGTTACTGGGTCTTGAGGATGGATCACTGGCCATAGCTTGCACAGTATGCAATTGAGCTACTGGCCTGTCCTGCATCCAGCGTTCTTTCGGAACGCACATTCAGTGCTGCTGGAGGCTTTGTAACCGATCACAGGGTGCGTCTGTCCACCGACTCGGACGATCGACTGACCTTCATAAAAATGAATCAGTCTTGGATCACCACCAGCTACCAAGCATCTGATGCTGATGTAACCGAAAAATTTTTTTCAGATCTCTTCAAAGACTGCCTATGCTGATGCTGAGTGACTATCCCTGAGTAATTATCCTCTTCCTCCTCAATGATCACGCTGATAGCTTGTAAGAACATTTTTGGTTCTGGGCGCCACCACCAGCGCCTGAGGCCCAATTTTTAGCCCCTGTTTAACAGGAGCGTGTAATTACAATTTTTGATGCAATACTTTGCAGCAGGGCTCGTTTCTGCGTTCCAACTAGAGTATCTGTGAGGGGTTGCAGTGTTGTGGCACCAGCACCAGTGCCTAAGGCCCAATTTTTCAGCCCTTGTTTAACAGGGGCGTGTAATTACAATTTTTGATGCAATACTTTGCAGCAGGGCTTGTTTCTGCGTTCCAACTAGAGTATCTGTGAGGGGTTGCAGTGTTGTGGCACCAGCACCAGTGCCTAAGGCCTAATTTTTCAGCCCCTGTTCAACAGGGACATGTAATTACAATTCTTGATCTAATATTTCACAGCAGGGCCCATTTCTGCACCCACCAAGAGCGAGTGAGGACTTACAGTGTTGTGGCACCAGCACCACCACCAAAGGCCCAATTTTTCTGCCCTTGTTCAACAGGGGCATGTAATTACAATTCTTGATCTAATATTTCACAGCAGGGCCCATTTCTGCACCCACCAAGAGCGAGTGAGGCCTTACAGTGTTGTGGCACCAGCACCACCACCACCATCACCAAAGGCCCAATTTTTCTGTCCTTGTTCGACGGGGGCATGTAATTACAATTCTTGATCTAATATTTCAAAGCAGGGCCCATTTCTGCACCCACCAAGAGCGAGTGAGGACTTACAGTGTTGTGGCACCAGCACCACCACCACCACCAAAAGCCCAATTTTTCTGCCCTTGTTCAACAGGGGCATGTAATTACAATTCTTGATCTAATATTTCACAGCAGGGCCCATTTCTGCACCCACCAAGAGCGAGTGAGGACTTACAGTGTTGTGGCACCAGCACCACCAAAGGCCCAATTTTTCTGCCCTTGTATAACAGGGGCATGTAATTACAATTCTTGATCTAATATTTCACAGCAGGGCCCATTTCTGCACCCACCAAGAGCGAGTGGGGACTTACAGTGTTGTGGCACCAGCACCACCACCACCAAAGGCCCAATTTTTCTGCCCTTGTTCAACAGGGGCATGTAATTACAATTCTCGATCTAATATTTCACAGCAGGGCCCATTTCTGCACCCACCAAGAGCGAGTGAGGACTTACAGTGTTGTGGCACCAGCACCACCACGACCACCAAAGGCCCAATTTTTCTGCTCTTGTTCAACAGGGGCATGTAATTACAATTCTTGATCTAATATTTCACAGCAGGGCCAATTTCTGTGCCCACCAAGCGCGAGTGAGGACTTACAGTGTTGTGGCACCAGCACCACCACCACCATCACCAAAGGCCCAATTTTTCTGCCCCTGTTCAACAGGGGCATGTAATTACAATACTTGATCTAATATTTCACAGCAGGGCCCTGTGAGG
Organism: Lithobates clamitans; assembly: GCA_037952925.1. NCBI lineage: Eukaryota > Metazoa > Chordata > Amphibia > Anura > Ranidae > Lithobates > Lithobates clamitans. The sequence continues at coordinate 6,751,886 of JBBGZY010000458.1, forward strand.
GCTTACAGTGTTGTGGCCACAACAACACCTAAGGCCCAAATTTCTGCTGAGTATATAGGGCAGGCCCCTACTTTCAAACATCTAACTTACAAACGACTCCTACTTGCAAACGGAAGGAGACAACAGGAAGTGAGATGAAATCTACCCCTAGGAAGGGAAATTCTCTCCTGTAAGAGTTAATATGGGAAAAACATTTCTCCTTTCCACTGATGCTTTCCAATCCTTGTTCCACAAAAAAACCCAAATTTTCAAAAAACATTTGTCATTGGGACAAAAAGTGAGGTGAAATCTTCTGAAGAGGAGGACAGACAGCAAAACAAATGTCACAGGGGATATAACCCTTCCCTATGTTTTCCAAAAAGCTTAAAAAAGATTTTTTGGCTGGAGCTAAACACGTTAAAAATGTACCCGTTCAAAATTACAAACAGATTCTACTTAACAACAAACCTACAGTCCCTGTCTTGTTTGCACCGCCTGTATACTGCTGTTCAGAGTATATAGGGCCTGGTGGCCCCACACCTTTCCTTATTTTAATTTGGGTGCGGGATTCCCCTTAATATCCATACAAGACCCAAAGGGCCTGGTAATGGACTGGGGGGTACCCATGCCGTTTGTCTCACTGATTTTCATCCATATTGCCAGGACCCGACATTACATTAAACCCGCAAGCAGTTTTAAATGAGATTTTTTCCTTTAAAAATGACATTTTGTGCAGGGACTGTTCTAAACACGGGAAACACACGCCACTTTACAGGCATACTATAGACACACCCCAGGTACGATATTTAAAGGAATATTTCACTTTTTTTTTTACTTTAAGCATCATTAACCTCCCTGGCGGTATGATTATTTCTGATTTTAGGTGCTGAAAGCGGTACAATTATTTTGCACAGAAATTTGGCGTTTTATATTGTAGGCCTGTAATTCTTAGGAATAGTTCACTTAAATCTGTCCAAACAAGAGTCTAGTAGACATCCCGGGTATGATAAAGTTTGAAAAACGAAATAAAAAATTATAATATAATAAATAACTATAAATAATTATAACAAATAATAATATAATAATAATAAAAATTATATAATAATGTAATCAAATCAAAAACACTGAAATTTGCTCAGTTGCAGAATTTTAGCTTTTGTTACTTTTAGTGTTTGATGACGGATCTCCTCACAAATCACTATCGCTCAATTCTGCAAGTGATTCTAATTTATTATCGCTTTTTTCTAGGTGCTCTAAAACCACTTTTGATGTAAAGGGACAGTTTTGGTTGCTATGGGCAATCTCCAGTTTCCTGGCAGAAAGAACAGTTTTATATATATAAAACTGCATGCAGGACACTGGGCAAACCACTAGGGACAAAGGGGATGTGTAGTTATTTGATACAGTACTGTAATCTGTAAGATTACAGTATACTGTATCTATACTGTGTGTTTTACTATTTGAATTTACCGCCGAACTCCGTCCCCGTGCGTCGCAACGCTCGCAGGGAACGGAGTTTGGCACTGTGAATCGAGCGAGACACAGCGGCTCGCCGATCACAGCGGGGAGACATCGCAGGATCCAGGGGACAAGGTAAGTATACTCTTCCTGGATCCTGCGATGCAAGCCCGAGTCTGGCTCGGGGATACCGCTTTTGGTATAAAAAAATCCAACCCGAGCCAGACTCGGGAATACCGCCAGGGGGGTTAAAATCACTCCTCCCGAAAAAACGTCTGTTTTTAAAAGTTTTTTTTGCATTGATACATGTCCCCTGGGGCAGGACCCGGGTCCCCAAACCCTTTTTAGGACAATACCATGCAAATTAGCCTTTTTTTTATTTCGAACGTTCGAGTCCCATAGACGTCAATGGGGTTCTAACGTTCGTGCGAATTTTCGGTCCGTTCGCAGGTTCTGGTGCGAACCGAACCGGGGGGTGTTCGGCTCATCCCTACTAACAATCATGGTCAGTGAATGTTGGTAGTGAAATGCATTGGGTGGGGCTTGGCCGGTGACATCATCGCGGCCACGGACTCCCAGAAGCACGGCGTTCTATGCTTTTGTTTCTCTGTATCTGTTTGTAAGTACCTCTCCTGTGTGAAATAAACCAATTCATCTGGCAGTATTGCACTATGTCAGCTGCTTTTGGTTTCTTTTGAGGTTAAGTTTATCCAGTGTGGTGTGCGCTTGACCTTTCGTGTACTCTGATCGTGACTTTGCTGGTTAATACTAACTGGAGGAGGAGATCTTCCAAAGGATTCATCTACAATGAGCCCATATTGATCTCTCTTTAAAGCCGCGTACACACGGTCGGACTTTTCGTCTACAAAAGTCCAACGGACGCTGACGGACTAAAGCTGGCTGGTAATCCGATCGTGTGTGGGCTTCTCCGGACTTTCAACTGACTTTTTTAGCCTCAAATCCGACGTACTTTAGATTTGAAACATGCTTCAAATCTTTCCGACGGACTCGAGTCCGGTCGAAAAATCCGCTCGTCTGTATGCTAGTCCGACGGACAAAAACCCACGCTAGGGCAGCTATTGGCTACTGGCTATGAACTTCCTTATTTTAGTCCGGTGTACGTCATCACGTAAGAATTCGACGGACTTTTGTGTGATCGTGTGTAGGCAAGTCTGTTCGTTAGAAAGTCCGCCGCAAGTCCGTCGAAAGTCCGCCAAAAGTCCATCGAAAGTCTGTCGGACAGGCTGTCGGACTTTTGTAGCTGAAAAGTCCGACCGTGTGTACGCGGCATAAGGCCTCATGTACACTAGACGTTTTTGGACGTTTATACAGCAACTGCTTTTGGCTTCAGATGTTTTTTTCTACAGTCAATAAACTCTTCAGCATGTTATCCTATGTGTCCATAGGCACACATAGGCTGTTATCAACTGTTTTTGGCTGGGGTGTTTTTTGCCTGTAAAAAAACCTCCCAAACTAGTGGATTCTGAGAGGCGTTTTTCAGCTATTAAAACGTTCTAACGTCAATAAACGCCTAAATCGCTGATAACCGCTGAAAAACGTGGCTTACCAGTGTTTTTGATGTTTTTCATTAATTGGAAAAAAAAACTCTAACGCTGGAAAACACTAAAAAACAAAAAGAAAAAAAAAACGCTATTGCAAAAAATGTTGAAAAACTCACTGCGAAGCTATTGGCGTTTTTATAATGTTAATATAACGTCCAGTGTGCATGAGGTCTATTTAGGAGATCAATGTGGTAAGAGGTTCGATGATCTTTGGTGGAGGAGTCACGGACAAAGCACTTATCTGCTTTTCGTTTTCCAGCACCTGGTGGATGAAAGCTGCATGGACTGATGATTATAATAGTTATTGATTATTGGACTTTATTCCCTTTTAATTGTATTTAATAGCATGAATTACTGGTCACTGATTTGGTATGCACATGCACTTTTGGATGGATTTTCTATTATTTATTTTTTCTATGAAATAAATGTTGTACTTTTATTTGGTTATTTTAGCACCGACACTTTCTAGCACATTCATTGTGGAAGCGCACCTATCTGTTTAGAGATGCCTTCATGAGTGGCTAGGTTGGGGACAGGATCCCCACTTGTTAGGGTCAGGCCTGTCTAATATTGATTTGACCCTGGGCAAACATTTTCTTGGGCACACCTGAATTCAACGATCAACTATTTAAAGGCAGCGAAATCTCAAGGGGCAAGCTGCCCCTTTTGCCCTGCATTAAAGATGGCCCTGGCTAGGGTGACACCAAGTGTAGGAAAAGGTTCCTGCTCAAGGAGAGAAAGTATAGGGACACCACTTATATTTCTTATTTCTGGTCACCAGAGCCATTGCCAAGGTTTTCTGTACAGTCTAGAAGAGCCACTAGTTGCGTTTACAGTTAGTCACCCCTCCAGCAGATGCCCTTATGGGTAAAGTAGGTCTTGCCTGGGATAGTGCCTTACTACTGAGTCCGGGAGGAATACTGCTGCATTAATTAGTGACCTCACTGTATGCTTTATGCTGCAACCTGTACCATTATTGTCTTGATGTTTGCACTACATGAATATATGCTGTGTAAGAATGGAGTACTAGTTACTGCCAGTGTTACTAAAAGTGTTACTACAATTTACAGTACCTTGAGAACTACTTCTTCAAACTCAAGAACTTATACCGCATTTAGTCTCTGTTAGTGCTCCCTCTCCATTGGCTAACACAGCTCTTGGCCTTGCCCACAAATAGTATATTTACAGACCAAAAGGGAGCAAATAAGAGAAGCTCATTGTCAGGGTTTACATATACCATACTTAGGTGATATTTCTTAAAAGCAGTAACCTAGAGAAACATATAAGAATCCATTCTGCTAAGTTCAAGTATATAAAATAGGATGATTTACCCACAACAATGTACTTAAAGTGTTACTAAACCCAGGGCCCAGCATTCACTATATCTGGTCTCCCAAAATACACAACTTGGAAATGCAAAAGTTTTTGTAAATATAAACTTCTAAATACATTTTCTCATCAGCATTTCAAGCAGTCTTGTGACTTCTATCAGTGTCTGGTTAAAGTTTGTAGAAGGAGTTTTCATTCTCCCCTGATTGTCCTATGAGACTGCAGGACCCCTGACCTTCTGTCTGGACAGTGCTGATTGGCCCTGTGCTGATCACATGCACTCCCCCAAGAAAAAAAAAACTCTCTAGCAATACACACCAAACTGAGCATGTGCAGAGTGCCCCTAAGGCTCTGTTCTGTGAAGAGATGAATTGGGGACTGTGGAAGAAAGGGATGATCAGAGAAGTCAGAATCAAACAGCCTTTTTACACAATGCAGAGGATTAACCCCTTAGGTTCCACAGTGAGTATAACAAGCATGCTTTACTACATATACAGACTGATTTTACTGTTGTGGGTTTAGTAACACTTTCAGAAAATGAATAAGGTCATTAGGTAAAGAATAAGAATAGGGTTTATTTGGGGGCAGGACCTGAACAGGTACATGTTAGTTACATGGTTTACTTTTTTCTTGCACTAACATAGAAATTGATTTTTTTTTTTTGTTAAGTTTTTAGGGGATAAGAAAAAGTATATTTCAAAACGTTCAGTCATTAAGACTCATAGTTTATATTATAATCAATTAGATCCAAATGTACCTATATCCGAACATCTGGGCCACAAAGAAGCCATACACACACATTGACTACAAACAACGTCAGTTACTATCATATCTACCATACCAATCGTCTTGTTAGTGATTTTCAGTGCAAGCATTTGCCGAAAATGCCTTTTTAAAATAACATACCGTATGGTATAGGAAAATATAAAAACACAAAGTTTCCTCTCAACTCGTTGATTAAAGAAAGCACAGTTCTCTAATCTGGACGTCTGTAAAATACACAATCTTCTTGATTAACAGCTGCCCTGAAGATTATAATCAGTACGCGAGGTTTTATCTGTATGTGCCATATGGCTGATTACTTTTATCTATAGGACAATGTAGAACATAACCATCTTGATTTCAAATCCAACCCCTGTCAAAACATTGCTTATTTTTGCAGAGTGGATATGGGGTTAATCTTTTGTATTGCTGTCTATGATTCCATCTTAGAAAAAGGAGGGAAATGGGGTCACTCGGACAGGGCGAGACAGGCAGCATTAAAATTGAAAGGGGCTCTAATGCCCCCTACACACGGTCGGATTTTCCGACAACTTTGTGTGACCGTGTGTATGCAAGACAAGTTTGAGCCAACATCCGTCGGAACAAATCCTAGGATTTTGTTGTCGGAATGTCCGAACAAAGTCCGACCGTGTGTACGGGGCATAACCTTTATTCATTTTTTTCTGTGCTATTGGTATCCCCGTTGGAGAGATTTAATCTAACTTCCTGTCACTCTAACCCCGGTCACCAGGACAGGAATTGAGGAGAGAGTTCTGTCTAATGGGCTCAATAAAACTTGACTGAGTTTTTAGCACTTCTCTGCTGAAAACAATGTTGTCCATAGTTGGGCATTAAAGGAAATCTATATATACTATATTAGTCCACGTTAAGTAAATATAAATCTATAAAAATAAATAAATAAGTGTCCTAGCTGCTGTACAGGATGTAAGTATGAATAGGAAGAGTTTCACTCCTCTGGGAGTTTTATATTGACATTTTTCTCACCTAATATCTAAGCTAGGGTGACCAGACGTCCCCGTTTTCCGGGGACAGTCCCCGGATTGAGGACACTCTCCCCGGAGCCCGTCTGTCCTCGGATTTGTCCCCGGATTGCAGGGGCGGCACTCAGGAACATATCTGCAGCGAGGTTAGGCAGCATTTTTTCATGAGGGTGGTGCCGCCCCCAGCCTGGTTGCACGTTTATCCAGAGAGCAGAGCACAGTGACAGGCAGCAGGGCCAGGACTAGAGGGTGCCGAAAGAACAGAAACTCCTTTGAAGTGAAGTGTGGTGTGCAGGCAGCACCGGGGCTAAAGTCTCCCGGCTGAAGATTGACAGACAAAAGCAAAGCTGCAGTGGGGTGCCGAGTGCGCTCCTGCACTACCGTACACAGATTACATTCTCTGTGAGGCGGACATCACTCTGCCTGACAGGTGACTTCTACACCGGCCTCTGATATGACATCATTTAAGGGCCGGGACAGGAATGGAAAGTGGTGCCAGGGCAGAGAAACTGAAGTAAGTGGTAAACTTTGTAGCAGCAGATCCTGGTGCTGCTATGGTTCGGTATGTGGAGAATGTAGGGCAGGAAGAGCTGAGTGTACTGGGCAAGGGGGGAGGTGGGTGAAGAAAGAGGCGCTGTGTCCTGGGGGGGCTCAGGCTCTGTTTACTAGAAGTGGAGAAGCTCTGTTCTGGGTGGTCAGCTCTGCTCTGGGGTTGGGAATACAGGGAGAGCTCTGTGTACCGGGGGCTAGGGATATAGGGGTAGTTGGAGGTTTGAAGTGGGGGGCATCTAGGGGATGGGGAAGCTCTATGTACTGGGGGGAGAATGGGGGGTGGGGCTTGAAGTAAGGAAAGGGGGAGGGTCAGAGTTGAGGGAGGAGCACTGTATTTGGGGGGGTGGAAGGAGGATGGGCTCTGTGTACTGGGGGGTGGGAGCTCTGTGTAATGGGGGAAATGGGGGTGAGGGGAGCTCAGTACTGGGGGGGATGAGGATCAGTGGTGTACCTAGGGAGTGCGGTGGTTGAGGCTCACACCAGCTACCACAGCTCCAAGGTTGCCAATGCAGATCAAGTCTAATGTCACACACAGTTGTCTGATTACTCAGTGGTGCCAGCACCTCACAGGGCACTAGCGGTAAACCACTCCACTCCTCCTGCCCACCCCATAGAAAAGCATTCTTAGTGACACTGCAACTACTGTTGCTAAGCTATTTAGTGTCACTAAAAATACTTTTCTATGGGGTGGGCAGGAGGAGTGGAGTGGTTTAGCGCTAGTGTGCTGTGAGGTCACACTCCTCCTGCAGAGCTCCTGCCCGCATAGCATCATGCTGCTGTTCACATTCTCTAGCAGAAAGTACAGCACCTCAGCCACAGCACAAATTTAAAGGGGAAAACCTGCCTGAAACTGTAAGACCTACTATATATTAAAGTGAAACTTTAGTCATGAGTTTTAAAATGGGTGAACAGGCAGGAATTTTAATGCAGAAGAGACATGCTTTGTCTCTTCTGCATTAAAATTACTTACCTGCCTGTCCATTGCTGTATAGTGCACCACACATGCCCTCCGCAGAGCCCACTCTGCTCTATGGGTGATCATATGTAAACAAACTCTGCGGTTCATTTACACCCGACTGCGATCTGATCCGATACAGCCAGATAGAGGGGAACAGATCCCCTTCTGTTTGATTTTAGTGAACCGGATTATATTGGAAATTACACCCGCTGCTCCATACAAAAGAGTGGAGGGTCCAATTGGGTCAGCCTGAAAAACAGACAGGTAGATCCAATTGGACTGCTCACATAAAAGGAAGTGGTGAGACAAATTTAGATGGGGGGGTGCCCATTCTTAGTCTTGCATTGCTGAGCACTGGTAAAGCTGTATAGATGGGCACTGGTCAGGCTGCATTGCTGGGCACTGGTGAGGCTGCATTAGATGGGCACTGGCGAGGCTGCAATGGATGGGCACTGGTGAGGCTGCATAGATGGGCACTGTTGAGGCTGCATATATGCGCACTGGTCAGACTGCATAGATGGGCACTTGTGAGGCTGCATTGATGGGCACTGCTCAGGCTGCATTGATGGGCATTGGTGAGGCTGCATTGATGCGCACTGCTGAGCCCTGCATTCTTTATGTAGCACACTGCTGAGCCCTGAATTCTTTATGTAGCGCACTCCTGAGTCCTGCATTCCTTATGTAGCCTGCTACTGAGCCCTGCCTTCTTTATGCAGTCTGCTCCTGAGCCCTGCATTCTTTATTTAGTGCACTCCTGAGCAGGGATGAGCCGAACACCCCCCTGTTCGGTTCGCACCAGAACATGCGAACAGGAAAAAAATTTGTTCGAACACGCGAACACCGTTAAAGTCTACGGGACACGAACATGAATAATCAAAAGTGCTAATTTTAAAGGCTAATATGCAAGTTATTGTCATTAAAAGTGTTTGGGGACCTGGGTTCTGCCCCAGGGGACATGAATCAATGCAAAAAAAAGTTTTAAAAACGGCCGTTTTTTCAGGAGCAGTGATTTTAATAATGCTTAAAGTCAAACAATAAAAGTGTAATATCCCTTTAAATTTCATACCTGGGGGGTGTCTATAGTATGCCTGTAAAGGGGCGCATGTTTCCCGTGTTTAGAACAGTCTGACAGCAAAATGACATTTTGAAGGAAAAAACACATTTAAAACTACCGCGGCTATTGCATTGCCGACAATACACATAGAAGTTCATTGATAAAAACGGCATGGGAATTCCCCATAGGGCAACCCCGAACCAAAATTTAAAAAAAAAAATGATGTGGGAGTCCCCCTAAATTCCATACAAGGCCCTTCAGGTCTGGTATGGATATTAAGGGGAACCCCAGCCAAAATTTAAAAAAAAAATTGACGTGGGGTTCCCCCTAAATTTCATACCAGACCCTTCAGGTCTGGTATGGATTTTAAGGGGAACCCCGCGCCAAAAAAAAAAAAAAAAAACGGCGTGGGGTCCCCCCAAAAATCCATACCAGACCCTTATCCGAGCGCGCAACCTGGCAGGCCGCAGGAAAAGAGGGGGGGACGAGAGTGCGGCCCCCCCCCTCCTGAACCGTACCAGGCCACATGCCCTCAACATTGGGAGGGTGCTTTGGGGTAGCCCCCCAAAACACCTTGTCCCCATGTTGATGAAGACAAGGGCCTCATCCCCACAACCCTGGCCGGTGGTTGTGGGGGTCTGCGGGCGGGGGGCTTATCGGAATCTGGAAGCCCCCTTTAACAAGGGGACCCCCAGATCCCGGGCCCCCCCTGTGTGAAATGGTAAGGGGGTACTTACCCCTACCATTTCACTAAAAAACTGTCAAAAATGTTAAAAATGACAAGAGACAGTTTTTGACAATTCCTTTATTTAAATGCTTCTTCTTTCTTCCTTCATCTTCTTCTGGTTCTTCTGGCTCTTTTGGTTCTTCCTCCGGCGTTCTCGTTCAGCATCTCCTCCGCGGCGTCTTCTATCTTCTTCTCCTCGGGCCGCTCCGCACCCATGGCATGGGGGGGAGGCTCCCGCTCTTCTCTTCATCTTCTTCTCTTCTTCATCTTCTTCTTCATCTTCTTCTTCTTCTTCTTCTCTTCTTCCTTCTTCTCTTCTTCATTTCTTCTCCGGGCCGCTCCGCAGCCATGCTGGCATGGTGGGAGGCTCCCGCTGTGTGACGGCGTCTCTTCGTCTGACGGTTCCTAAATAACGGGGGGCGGGGCCACCCGGTGACCCCGCCCCCCTCTGACGCACGGGACATGACGGGACTTCCCTGTGGCATTCCCCGTGACGTCACAGGGAAGTCCCGTCAAGTCACCGTGCGTCAGAGGGGGGCGGGGTCACCGGATGGCCCCGCCCCCCGTTATTTAAGAACCGTCAGACGAAGAGACGCCGTCACACAGCGGGAGCCTCCCACCATGCCAGCATGGCTGCGGAGCGGCCCGGAGAAGAAATGAAGAAGAGAAGAAGGAAGAAGAGATGAAGAAGAAGATGAAGAAGATGAAGAGAAGAGCGGGAGCCTCCCCCCTCATGCCATGGGTGCGGAGCGGCCCGAGGAGAAGAAGATAGAAGACGCCGCGGAGGAGATGCTGGACGAGAACGCCGGAGGAAGAACCAGAAGGGCCAGAAGATGAAGGAAGATAGAAGAAAGAAGAAGTATTTAAATAAAGGAATTGTCAAAAACTGTCTCTTGTCATTTTTAACATTTTTGACAGTTTTTTAGTGAAATGGTAGGGGTAAGTACCCCCTTACCATTTCACACAGGGGGGGGGGCGGGATCTGGGGGTCCCCTTGTTAAAGGGGGCTTCCAGATTCCGATAAGCCCCCCGCCCACAGACCCCCACAACCACCGGCCAGGGTTGTGGGGATGAGGCCCTTGTCTTCATCAACATGGGGACAAGGTGTTTTGGGGGGCTACCCCAAAGCACCCTCCCAATGTTGAGGGCATGTGGCCTGGTACGGTTCAGGAGGGGGGGGCGCACTCTCGTCCCCCCCTCTTTTCCTGCGGCCTGCCAGGTTGCGTGGGGACCCCACGCCGTTTTTTTTTTTTTTTTTGGCGCGGGGTTCCCCTTAAAATCCATACCAGACCTGAAGGGTCTGGTATGGAATTTAGGGGGAACCCCACGTCAATTTTTTTTTAAATTTTGGCTGGGGTTCCCCTTAATATCCATACCAGACCTGAAGGGCCTTGTATGGAATTTAGGGGGACCCCCACATCATTTTTTTTTTTTTATTTTGGTTCGGGGTTGCCCTGTGGGGAATTCCCATGCCGTTTTTATCAATGAACTTCTATGTGTATTGTCAGCAATGCAATAGCCGCGGGTAGTTTTAAATGTGTTTTTTTCTTCAAAATGTCATTTTGCTGTCAGACTGTTCTAAACACAGGAAACATGCGCCCCTTTACAGGCATACTATAGACACCCCCCAGGTACGAAATTTAAAGGGATATTACACTTTTATTGTTTGACTTTAAGCATTAATAAAATCACTGCTCCTGAAAAAACGTCCGTTTTTAAAACTTTTTTTTGCATTGATCCATGTCCCCTGGGGCAGGACCCAGGTCCCCAAACACTTTTTATGACAATAACTTGCATATAAGCCTTTAAAATGAGCATTTTTGATTTCTCCCATAGACTTTTAAAGGGTGTTCCGCGGCATTCGAATTTGCCGCGAACACCCCAAATTGTTCGCTGTTCGGCGAACTTGCGAACAGCCAATGTTCGAGTAGAACATGAGTTCGACTCGAACTCGAAGCTCATCCCTACTCCTGAGCCCTGCATTCTTTATGTAGCCTGCTCCTGAGCCCTGCATTCTTTATGTAGTGCACTCCTGAGCCCTGCATTCTTTTTGTAGCCTGCTCCTGAGCCCTGCATTCTTTATGTAGTGCACTCCTGAGCCCTGCATTCTTTATGTAGCGTACTTCCTAGCCCTGCATTGTATATGTAATCGTTTACCATTTGCCAATAAAAAAAAATAAAAATATGTTCCTGGATTTCATTTTGAAAATCTGGTCACCTTAATCTAAGCACATATATTATATTACCAAAAGTATTGGGACACCTGCCTTTACACGCACATGAACTTTAATGGCACCCTAGTCTTAGTCTGTAGGGTTCAATATGGAGTTGGCCCACCCTTTGCAGCTATAACAGCTTCAACTTTTCTGGGAAGACTATCCACAAGGTTTAGGAGTGCGTCTATGGGAATGTTTGACCATTCTTCCAGAAGCGCATTTGTGAAATCAGGCCCTGATGTTGACGAAAAGACCTGGCTCGCAGTCTCCACTCTAATTTATCCCAAAAGTATTCTATCGGGTGGAGCTCAGGACTCTGTGCAGGCCAGTCAAGTTCCTTCACCTCAAACTCGCTCATCCACGTCTTTATGGACCTTGTTTTGTGCACTGGTCCAAATCATTTGGTGAAGAGGGGATTATGGTGTGGGGAAAGGAACGCTTAAGGCGCATACCAAGACATTTTGGACAATTTCATGCTCCCAACTTTGTGGGAACAGTTTGGGGATCGCTCTTTCCTGTTCCAACATGACTGCGCACGAGTACACAAAGCAAGGTTAATAAAAACATGGATGAGCAAGTTTGGGGTGGCAGAACTTGACTGGTCTGCACATAGTCCTGACCTCAACCCGATAGAACACCTTTAGGATGAATTAGAGTGGAGACTGCGAGCCAGGCCTTTTTTTCCAACATCAGTGCCTGACCTCACAAATGCGCTTCTGAAAGAATGGTCAAACATTCCCATAGATACACTCCTAAACCTTGTGGACAGCCTTCCCAGAAGAGTTGAAGCTCTCCTTACTCTGCAAGCGCGCTCCCGAGTCCAGCATTCGGCGCCCATAGCCGCCGATTGTACAACTCGGCCCCGCCCCCCGGCGTCCCCGTCATTGGATTGGTCATTGGAGCCAATGGCTGCGCTGCTATCAATCTATTCAATCAAGAGCCGAGAACCCTGGGCAGAGAAACATTGGGGGCTGCCATAGCTGAACTCTCCGTTTCCTGGTGGCCATACTGCAACTTTGGCTGAAAAGCTTACCTGGTTAGTAACCCAGAACAACTATAGAGATAAGAAACTCTAATGCCCGTACACATGATCGGATTTTCCGACAACAAATGTTGGATGTGAGCTTGTTGGCGGAAAGTCCGACCGTGTTTATGCTCCATCGAATATTTGTTGTCAGACTTTCCGCCAACAAATGTTGACTAGCAGGTTCTCAAATTTTCCACCAACAAATGTTTTTTGTCAGACTTTCTGTTCATGTGTACACAAGTCCGTCGGACAAACATCCACGCATGCTCGGAATCAAGTACGAGCCAGAGAAGCGTTCGTAATGGAGATATCACGTACGTCTTGTACATTACTACGTTCCTAATTGTTGGCCAACATTTGTGTGACCGTGTGTATGCATGACAAGTTGGACTCAACACCTTTCGAACAAAAATCCACGGTTTTGTTGTTAGAAAGTCCGATCGTGTGTACGGGGCATAACACTTTTCTCACACTCCTTTACAACATTCTTGTTATAGGTCTGTGACTTAAAGTTTATTTAACAGGAAGTGAACTCTGGAAACTGTGCCCAGAAAAAGGAAGGCAGAGAAAAAGAACTAGTCCCCAGTATTGCCTGTGGTCTCCATTCAGCAAATCTTCTCCCTGTTGCTGATCCAGAGCCAGGACAAATGGAGGGGGGCAGGGCATAGTGTTGTGATGGGGATTTGGGAACACCATGTGCACCTTCCTCAAGCTTGTCAGCCACCTCTGCAATGCTGGCCCAACCACCCTTCACTATGCCACTCACAGTCACAATCCCCACTTGCATCAAACAGGAGTCCTATTGCACAGCATATGGTCACGCTCTTCCACAACTGCCTGCATCTTCAAGAGGATTCAGTGAGTTACTGTAGTGGGAGCCTGCATTGTTGGTATGTGGGGAGCAGGGGGCTGCATTATTTATATGTGTAAGGGGAAGGAGGGCTCCATTGTATTCATGTGTAAGGGGGGGGGGGGGGGGGGCTGCATTGTATGCATGTGTAAGGGGGAGGGGCTGCATTATTTATATGTGTAAGGGGAAGGAGGGCTGCATTGTATGCACGTGGAAGGGGGAGGGGGCTGCATTTTTTATATGTATAAGGTGAAGGAGGGCTCCTTTGTATTCATGTGGAAGGGGGAAGGGGCTGCATTATTTATATATTTATATGTATAAGGTGAAGGAGGGCTCCTTTGTATGCATGTGTAAGGGGGAGGGGGCTGCATTATTTATATGTGTAAGGTGAAGGAGGGCTCCATTGTATTCATGTGGAAGGGGGAGGGGCTGCATTATTTATATGTGTAAGGTGAAGGAGGGCTCCATTGTATTCATGTGGAAGAGAGAGGGGGCTGCATTATTTATATATGTAAGGGGAAGGATGGCTCCATTGTATTCATGTGGAAGGGGGAGGGGGCTGCATTATTTATATGTGTAAGGGGAAGGAGGGCTCCATTGTATTCATGTGGAAGAGGGAGGGGGCTGCATTATTTATATATGTAAGGGGAAGGAGGGCTCCATTGTATGCATGTGGAAGGTGGAGGGGGCTGCAATATTTATATATGTAAGGGGAAGGAGGGCTCCATTGTATTCATGTGGAAGGGGGAGGGGCTGCATTATTTATATGTGTAAGGTGAAGGAGGGCTCCATTGTATTCATGTGGAAGAGGGAGGGGGCTGCATTATTTATATATGTAAGGGGAAGGATGGCTCCATTGTATTCATGTGGAAGAGGGAGGGGGCTGCATTATTTATATATGTAAGGGGAAGGATGGCTCCATTGTATTCATGTGGAAGGGGGAGGGGGCTGCATTATTTATATGTGTAAGGTGAAGGAGGGCTCCATTGTATTCATGTGGAAGAGGGAGGGGGCTGCATTATTTATATGTGTAAGGTGAAGGAGGGCTCCATTGTATTCATCTGGAAGAGGGAGGGGGCTGCATTATTTATATGTGTAAGGGGAAGGAGGGCTCCATTGTATTCATGTGGAAGGGGGAGGGGGCTGCAAAATTTATATGTGTATGGTGAAGGAGGGCTCCATTGTATTCATGTGGAAGGGGGAGGGGGCTGCATTATTTATATATGTAAGGGGAAGGATGGCTCCATTGTATTCATGTGGAAGAGGGAGGGGGCTGCATTATTTATATGTGTAAGGTGAAGGAGGGCTCCATTGTATTCATGTGGAAGGGGGAGGGGCTGCATTATTTATATGTGTAAGGTGAAGGAGGGCTCCATTGTATTCATGTGGAAGAGGGAGGGGGCTGCATTATTTATATATGTAAGGGGAAGGAGGGCTCCATTGTATTCATGTGGAAGAGGGAGGGGGCTGCATTATTTATATATGTAAGGGGAAGGATGGCTCCATTGTATTCATGTGGAAGGGGGAGGGGGCTGCATTATTTATATATGTAAGGGGAAGGATGGCTCCATTGTATTCATGTGGAAGAGGGAGGGGGCTGCATTATTTATATGTGTAAGGGGAAGGAGGGCTCCATTGTATTCATGTGGAAGGGGGAGGGGGCTGCATTATTTATATGTGTAAGGGGAAGGAGGGCTCCATTGTATTCATGTGGAAGAGGGAGGGGGCTGCATTATTTATATGTGTAAGGTGAAGGAGGGCTCCATTGTATTCATGTGGAAGAGGGAGGGGGCTGCATTATTTATATGTGTAAGGGGAAGGAGGGCTCCATTGTATTCATGTGGAAGGGGGAGGGGGCTGCAAAATTTATATGTGTATGGTGAAGGAGGGCTCCATTGTATTCATGTGGAAGGGGGAGGGGGCTGCATTATTTATATATGTAAGGGGAAGGATGGCTCCATTGTATTCATGTGGAAGGGGAAGGGGGCTGCATTATTTATATGTGTAAGGTGAAGGAGGGCTCCATTGTATGCATGTGGAAGGGGGAGGGGGCTGCATTATTTATATATGTAAGGGGAAGGAGGGCTCCATTGTATTCATGTGGAAGAGGGAGGGGGCTGCATTATTTATATATGTAAGGGGAAGGATGGCTCCATTGTATTCATGTGGAAGGGGGAGGGGGCTGCATTATTTATATATGTAAGGGGAAGGATGGCTCCATTGTATTCATGTGGAAGAGGGAGAGGGCTGCATTATTTATATGTGTAAGGGGAAGGAGGGCTCCATTGTATGCACGTGGAAGGGGGAGGGGGCTGCATTTTTTATATATGTAAGGGGAAGGAGGGCTCCATTGTATTCATGTGGAAGGGGGAGGGGGCTGCATTATTTATATGTGTAAGGTGAAGGAGGGCTCCATTGTATTCATGTGGAAGAGGGAGGGGGCTGCATTATTTATATGTGTAAGGGGAAGGAGGGCTCCATTGTATGCATGTGGAAGGGGGAGGGGGCTGCATTATTTATATATGTAAGGGGAAGGAGGGCTCCATTGTATTCATGTGGAAGGGGGAGGGGGCTGCATTATTTATATGTGTAAGGTGAAGGAGGGCTCCATTGTATTCATGTGGAAGAGGGAGGGGGCTGCATTATTTATATATGTAAGGGGAAGGATGGCTCCATTGTATTCATGTGGAAGAGGGAGGGGGCTGCATTATTTATATGTGTAAGGGGAAGGAGGGCTCCATTGTATTCATGTGGAAGGGGGAGGGGGCTGCATTATTTATATGTATAAGGTGAAGGAGGGCTCCATTGTATTCATGTGGAAGGGGGAGGGGGCTGCATTATTTATATGTGTAAGGTGAAGGAGGGCTCCATTGTATTCATGTGTAAGGGGGAGGGGCTGCATTATTTATATGTGTAAGGTGAAGGAGGGCTCCATTGTATTCATGCGGAAGGGGGAGGGGGCTGCATTATTTATATGTGTAAGGTGAAGGAGGGCTCCATTGTATGCATGTGGAAGGGGGAGGGGGCTGCATTGTATGCATGTGAAAGGGGGAGGAGGCTGCATTGTATGCACGTGTAAGGGGGAGGGGGCTGTATTTTTTGTAAATATGAGGGAAGAAGGGCTGCATTATTTGGATGTCTGAGGAGGGGAGGTGCATTGTTTGCATGTGTGAGGGGGGCAGCTTGGCTTCATTATTTGTACTGTATGTGTGAGGCAATGGGGGCTGCATTGTATGTATACGTGAGGGGGAGAGGGGGCTGCACTGTGTGTGAGGGGATGGCATCTACATTGTTTATATGTGTGAGGGGATGGGGGGCTGCATTGTATGTATATGTGAGGGGAGGGGGAATGTACTGTTTGTATGTATGAGGAGGCGGGGGGGGGGCTGAATTGCTTGTATGTGTGAAGGGAGATGCATTAATTTCATGTATGCAGGGCACAGAGGACTGCAATGTGAGGGGAAGGAGGGCAGAGGGCTGAATTGTTTTTGGGAAGGAGGGGGCGGGGGGTGCGATGTATGTATGGGGGAGGGGGACAGGGGGTCTGAAATGTATGTACTGTATGTTTGAGGAGGGGAAGCGGTGTTGTATATACGGGGGGAGGGGGGACAGGGGGTCTGCATTGTATGTATGTATGCTTGAGGTGGGGAAGCTGTGTTGTATGTTTATGGGGGAGGGGGGACAGGGGGTCTGCATTGTATGTATGTATGTTTGAGGAGGGGAAGCTGTGTTGTATGTATGGGAAGGGAGCAGAAGGGCTGAATTAAACATATGTGTGAGGGAAAATGCATTGTATGTACAGTATATGTGGGGTGGTGTCAGGAGGCTGATTTGTTTGTGAGAAGGGGTGGAACGAGGATGTATCGGGCGGCACAGTGGTGTGGTGGTAGCACTCTCGCCTAGCAGTAAGAAGGGTCGCTGGTTCAAATCCCAACCACGACACTTCCTGCCTGGAGTTTGCATGTTCTCCCTGTGCCTGCGTGGGTTTCCTCCGGTTTCCTCCCACACTCTAAAGACATGCTGGTAGGTTAATTGGATCCTGTCTAAATTGTCCCTAGTATGTATGAATGTGAGTTAGGGACCTTAGATTGTAAGCTCCTTGAGGGTAGGGACTGATGTGAATGTACAATGTATATGTAAAGCGCTGCGTAAATTGACGGCGCTATATAAGTACCTGAAATAAATAAATAAAATAAATAAATAAATATTTTCCATGGGTTTAAGAGGGGGTAGGAATAGGCACTGTATGTCATTAGGAGAGAAAAGGTGAGCACTGAGCAGTATTGAAAGAGGAGTGGAGGGAGGTGCAGAGGTGAGCAGCAGTAGATATTACATATAACATAGCAAATCTTTACTTTTGAGCTCAATTCCACTATAAGATAGACAGAGCCAGGTAACTAACATTATCAGAAAGAAACCAGCAATGGTACCCCCAGTGCTTGTCCCTAGACAGAGTCATTTTAAATCTCCTTCATAGTTCATTACTATTTGTTATTGCTGAAAACCCACTAACAAATGTAATATTTTTACAATTAACCACTTCAGCCCCAGAGGATTTTACCCCCTTCCTCACCAGAGCACTTTTTGCGATTTGGCACGGCGTCGCTTTAGCTGACAATTGCGCTGTCATACGATGTTGTATTCAAACAAAATTGACGTCCTTTTTTTCCCCACAAATAGAGCTTTCTTTTGGTGGCATTTGATCGCCTCTGCGGTTTTTATTTTTTGCGCTATAAACGAGAAAAGAGCGACAATTTTGAAAAAAAACGCAATATTTTTTACTTTTTGCTATAATAAATATCCCCCAAAAATATATAAAAAAACCTTTTTTCCTCAGTTTAGGTCGATATGTATTCTTCTACATATTTTTGGTAAAAAAATCGCAATAAGCGTATATTGATTTCTTTTTGGCGCAAAATTTATAGTGTCTACAAAATAGGGGATAGTTTTACGGCATTTTTAATTTTTTTTTCTAGTAATGGCGGCGATCTGCAATTTCTTTCGGGACTGCGACATTATGGCGGACACACCGGGCATTTTTGACACTATTTTGGGACCATTGTCATTTATACAGCGATCAATGCTATAAAAATGCATTGATTATTGTGTAAATGACACTGACAGTGAAGGGGTTAACCACTAGGGGGCAGTGAAGGGGTTAAGTGTGTCCTAGGGAGTGATTCTAACTGTGAGGGGGCTGGACTTCAACACACAGGACAGTGATCACAGCTCTCAATGAGAGAGAGCTGTGGTCACTGTCCTGTCACTAGGCAGAATGGGGAAATGTTTTGTTTACAAAAGCATCGCCCCGTTCTTCCTCTCCGTGACACGATCGCAGACACCCGGCAGACACCGAGTCCGCGGGACCCGCGGTCACAGAGGCACGTGACTCAGGTTCTTAAAGGGGACGTACCTGTACGCCCTTTTGCCTATCAGCACCATTCTGCCGACGTACATTGGCGTGCGCAGGTCAACAAGCAGTTAAAGGAGAAGTATGGCCAAAGCTCTTTTGGCTATACTTCTCCTGTGAATTAGAAGAGTGCACCTATTCCCACACTCCTGTGACAGAGATTCAGCTGACAGTGGGCTAAAGCCCGCTGTCGGCTGACAACACAGGCTTTGCAAGGGTCCCAACAATAATATCGGAATTTGCCGAGATGCATGAGCGGCAGTTGGCTCAGCCTCACAGCACACCGCTGAGAGAATAGCCAGCCACTCCCGCACCCTGAAAGTCACCAGCTCCTTGCTCACTAAAGACCGAAGACTAAGCAATCAGCTGTGTTTGATCGCTCAGTTCTCGGTGTAGAGGCAGTGGGGGACAGCTGCAACAGTACAAATGTTTATTATTTTTAAAAACCCACACTTCTCTTTTAATTGCTGGTATATGTCTAATGATATATTGTCAGCATGGCGGATTTGTCACAGTTGTGGCAGAGAACTCTGCCAGATGGTGACCTTTTTACCATAACCTTTGAAGAATAATTTAAATGCACATGTGCTACCTTGTAAAGATGTATTCTACAGGTTTCTGGTTACCCACTTAAATATGAGATAAATGCCAAGAATGGGTTGGACACCATTTATGTACTGCATAGACCACAGGTTTAGAAAACCTGACCATGTACTACAGATTTCGTATAGAGTGTTAATCCTTAGCACTCATTAACTCTCTATCATTTGGCTAAGAGTTAAGACTTCTCACGACACAAAATACTCCAACAAAGATTTTTCTTTGTCACATAAGCGATTTTGAATAACTTGCAACCTACAATCTGTACTTGACGCTCAGGACTTGCCATTTAACTTTGTGTCCTTATAATATCACCAACAAGTAAAGGTCTATTGAAGTTTTTTTAGCTAAGGAAAACAAATATTTGTTTAAACATGTCTGACATATTGGGATTGATTTGCTAAAGGATGAGGACAGATGGCTCAGTAAAGCTTTTTTCACTTTTGAATATTCAATTACATGTAGGAAAATCTAATTTAGGCTTTCCCCTGCATGACTAAAAGATTGAAATCAACAGCCTATGTGGTTCAGTAGTGGAGTGCCCAATTACTCACTATGCTCAGATGCAGGCTCAGGCCCCTTTAACTTCATTTCCCACAAGTCCCTAGGTTCCTGGGCGCACTAAAAGATCATAAGTTACTCAGATTCCAATGTTCGGCCACTCGGTGAGGCTACCCCTGATGAAGCATAGATAGCTGGGCAAGTTACCTTCAGCCAGGTGAGAAGCCCTCCACTGACAGAACTGGGGTGTGGGCAACCAAGCAGGATCCTAATAGGATGTAGCTTCTCCAGAAGATCCAGCAACTGTGGGAAGCACATCCCTAAATACTAGCAGAGTACTCCAGTTCCAGTGGTCTGGTCCTTTGTCCTTGGGCCTTTTATCCCTCCGGCTGTTTGCCTGTGTCAAAAAAGCTTCATTAGGAGGGATGCTGTTTATGGGAATAAGTGCAACTAACAGTTTATTTTCTGAACTGTTTTACTCAAGTAAACGTTTCAGCTAGACTCTGTTTTTTTTAAAGTCTTATAGAGACTATGCTTTGTAGCCACACGTTATCCTGATTCAGCTACAGAGACAATGCTGTGAAGAGTCCATGTTTGTGAACCTTTATAATTTATTTTGTATTATTTTGCAGCGTACACAAGCTCTCTGCCATATTGAACAGGATTTGCCTTATTACTTATAACTTTGCACCTGTTTAGTAAATTGCAAGCTACAGTTACTCGCTGTCTGATCATTTGGCCAGTTACCTACTCTGTTTAAAGTCAAAGCAGACCTTTTGTGAAAATGGAAGGTCTGCTTAGATGACATCCCTCAGAACCCGCCGTCCAACTTTTCAGGGAGGTGCGGGTTACAGCACCATGCCTCAATGATGCATACTAGGGAAGTTGAGAACTCAAAATCCCACACATAGGTTCTCCTACACTATGCTGGATGCCTTCTCACAGGATTTCAAACATCTACGTTATCCAGCATGCAGCAGTGAGGCATTGTGATGTCAGTTAAGTCTTTTTTTTCTTATAAGCTGCATTCAACTCTAGTGCTATTGCACCTTGTTTTGGTCAAATTCCCAACATTATTGACAGGCAGTGATTTAACACGTTCTGGTAGTAACAAAGCTTGCCTGCCCATTTTTACCTTTCCCACTAGCCAGTCACAGTGGTGGGCCAATAGGAGTGTGTTGGAGTGGGAGGTAGTAGCAAGATCTGACAGTACCTGAAAGTGTCAGAGCTTGGCTCTTCAGAATAGCCTGGGATTCAGTCATAACAGCAGGGTCTTAGAGGCTGCTGTAGGTATGTATTATACCTGAACCAACTTTTTTGTCAATGAGTCTCTCTTGGTGCTAACCAATTTCACACCACAAAACAGTGCACACATTGTTTGCATTGTGGCACACTGTGTTAGGCAGCCCATAAAAACCGAATAGGCTGCAATGCATTTCAACCATGAAGAAAAATAGGTGCTGTCTGCATTTTTCACAGTGCTGCTCAGCACACTGGACACCATGCCAATGGCCATATGCTGCTCAGAGGTGTGTTGCAACATAATTGGGCCCTTAGATACCAGTGTAGCAGGCATCAGACAAGAGTCTGCATCCTTGTATACATACAGCAATCATTTGATCATTGAAATAGCCTCAAATTGCTTTTCTTCAAAGCAATTTTTGTAGCCTTTTGTTAAATAATTGATAGTGATGGCACAGACATCTGCCATTTTGCGCTTATCTCCTATTCTATACATATTGAGAACATTGAGCTTACGGACCAAGCCAGCTGTCATAATCTACTAGACCCTAGTCACATTGCAGACATATAATAGGAACATCTCCCATATGGGCATATCAATGCATTACATGCAAAGCAAACTAATGTGCTACACAATAAGCGAAAACTGTGATTCTCCCATACTCTTCAGACAACACATATCATAAAAAAATAAGTATATTATAAATTGCTTTTGTACTGTAACTATGCATACTGTGTGTGTTCTGAGACTGTGTCTTGGGTGTCTTCTGTATGTTTTTATATTGTGTGTTCCCTGTGTGCTGTATGACTGTGTTTATATGTGTTCTGTCTGTTTCAACTCTATGTGATCTCCCTGTCTGTTTTCCAGTTGCGTGTTTTTTATTTATGTGTACTATTTCTCTGTGTTTTCTGAATGTGTATTTCTTGCTTGTCGGTATGCTCTGCTTGCATGTTCTCTGTTATGTGCGCTCCAAATGCATGCTCTGACTGTGTTCTTTAACTATGTGATATGCTGTGTCTGTGGGAGTATACTTCATGCGATCTGTCTGTTATGTGTTCTCTGTGTGTATTTTGACTGTATACTGTGACTGTGCATATTATGAGTGCTCTGATATTCCCGGTGTGTTTTGACTGTGTATGCTCTGACTGTGTATAATATGTGTGCTCTGATTGTGTGTGTCTGTGTGTGTGTTCTCTGTGTGTATTTTGACTGTGTATGTTCTGACTGTGCATAATATGTGTGCTCTGATTGTGTTTGTGTGTATTCCCGGTGTGTATTTTGACTGTGTATGCTCTGACTGTGCATAATATGTGTGCTCTGATTGTGTGTGTGTGTATTCCCGGTGTGTATTTTGACTGTGTATGCTCTGACTGTGCATAATATGTGTACTCTGATTGTGTGTGTGTGTATTCCCGGTGTGTATTTTGACTGTGTATGCTCTGACTGTGTATAATATGTGTGCTCTGATTGTGTGTGTCTGTGTGTGTGTGTTCTCTGTGTGTATTTTGACTGTGTATGCTCTGACTGTGCATAATATGTGTGCTCTGATTGTGTGTGTGTGTATTCCCGGTGTGTATTTTAACTGTGTATGCTCTGACTATGCATATATATGTGTGCTCTGATTGCGTATGTGTTCTCTGTGTGTATTCTGATTGTATGCTCTAACTGTGCATATTATGTTTGCTCTGATTGTATATGTGTTCTCTATGTGTAATCTCTATCCTTGTTCTGGGTCAAGCACACAAAGTACTAGAACAAATGGACCAGCATGACAGCCAAAGAACTAGTGTTTTTAGATAAGGATGTCAACAGTGGAAGCCATCATATTTCTTAAGTACATATGTTTCCTTTAATAGAAATCTCTCTACTGCGAGAAATACGTGTAATGAGCAATAACTGCTTTCATTTTAGCCAGCAATTGCACCAATTGTATCAGCCTATCCCACCACCATCTGAAGTCCATAAGGCAAGCACATATGTATGATGTTGTAACAGCCAACAACCAAAAGATGTTTTCATGAAAAGGCAGAATCGTATGGAACAAGCATGTATGTTTAACCAATGCATATATTGATTCATTTATTTGGACAATTTTTTAAATATTTAAATCGGAGTTCCGTCTGGGTAAAAAAAAATTAAAAGTCAGCAGCTACAAATACTGTAGCTGCTGACTTTTAATATATGGACATTTACCTGTCCGAGGAGCCCGCAATGTTGGCACCTGAAGCCGACCCGTCCCTCGGTTCCGGGTGCAGGCACCGGCACCATTACTATGGGAAACAGGAAGTTAAGCCTTTACGGCTTCACAGCCTGTTTGCTACTGTGCATGAGCGAGTCGCGTTGCGCTTTCTGAATGGTCTCTGCTATTTTCTGGGACCTGGGTGTCTCCCAGAAGGCAGCTGGGGGGAGGGGCTAGGCATTACGTACACATTGTGCAGCGATCTTTTCCCACAAGTGGGAGCAGATACCTCCTGCCAAGCCATTGTATTCTCCAGGTGGGGGAAGCCGTCCCTGCCAGGAGAAGACAGTAATTATTACTAGCGTCTATACCAGCCACTAGCAATAATCACATATAAAATCCGGCAGGCTGGTTGTACCCAAGTTGCTTGATCAATCAACTTTGTACATTCAACCTACCCATACATGGTTCAAATCTATTCAAACCCTCTATGGCCAACCTTAAGCCTAGTACATATGGGGCAAATGCCGAGCGGCATTGGCCAGTTCAATAGAAACCAACTGACATTCGGCTCGTGTGTACGGCAGCCGGTTTAACAGAAGCCAGCCGTTCGGCCGGCTTCTGTCGAAGGGTCATGACCGAAAAAGGTCTGCCAATCGGCTCCCAATCAGCGCTCTAAGCCAATGACCGGAGTGTTCTGTCAGAACACAATAGCACAGCAGGGGAGATCACTGTACTGACATCGGATTGTTGGTACAGGGGCTCTGACCTGAGCTGTCATGTTTTGTTTTTTCGTTCAACCCGTTGAGTTGAATGAAAAAAAAAATAGTAGGGTGTACAAGGCTTTAGTGTCAGACCAGGATGTGTATCAAACATCCAAGCAAAAGATAGCTTATCAAGTGATGCTTAGGTTGTTAGGTTTGGTTGCCTATAGACATGAGATGAACTTCAGTTAATTAAGACAATGATGACTACATGTCTATGAACCTGCACTGCAAACTCTGCAGCCTCTTCTTGACAACTTATCTAAGAGCATATGTTCTAAAAGGATTGCTATTATTTCTCAAAGATAAGGCTACTGCCATGGGTGTAGCCTTAGGACATAAACATACATGCTTGTTCTAAATCAGTCTGCCTTTCAAGGAAACATCTTTTGGTTGTTGGCGGTTACAACTAACATCCTACGCATGTGCTTTCTCTATAGACTTCAGATGCTGGGATAGGCTGGTACAATTGGTCCCATTGCAGGCTAAAATGAAAGCAGAAGGTGGCAAGGTGCGCTGTTCCTTGTAGACATTTCTGTTGAGTAGTTGTGTTGTATTTAAAACAGATTGTTGCCTAACCTGCTGAAAACGGCCAGCTCTGGTGATTTATCTAATGTCTACACGTAGAATTAAATTTGTTTGCTAGATAAAAATCACCCCTATAAAATTCTATCTATCTATCTATCTATCTATCTATCTATCTATCTATCTATCTATCTATCTATCTATCTATCTATCTATCTATCTATCTATCTATCTATCATAATCACATGGTTATGTAATGTTATGTTATGCATAGTATTACTGGTGTGCTTTTTTTAATGCAGTTATGAAGCATTTAACATTATAGAAAATTGTAGAGCACAATCTTGGAGTGAGATGCTTGGAAAGATCCTCTTGACTGCTATGAGGCAATAATAGATCTCTGAGTCACAGTATCCTTCCATGGAAGGTATTTGGTTACATACCTTTTATGGACCCTGCTCAGCTGGGATATCTGTATCTGCATTATACCTCTCTTCTATTCTTAGTGGCACTTCAAGCCGAGTGAACAGGCAAGATTACAATAACCTTATAAATGTGTGAAGCACACTCTTTTTTTCCCCTCTTCTGCGTTCTTGCCTTTCTCTTTCTAATCTGACCTTGGTGAAAACGCTTATATTGTCTGTTTTTATTTTTCTCAGAGCCTGTTAGTGGCTGTGCTAAAAGTTGGGAAAAAATGGCTTACAATGTATCCCTCGCTGGACCAGGGCCGTGGGGATTCCGGCTGCAAGGAGGAAAGGACTTTAACATGCCCTTGACCATCTCCAGAGTAAGTGCAAAGAGGCGACAAGCCAATACTGTTTAGTGCTGAGATCACCTTGAACAAATTGTGTGCGTGTGTATGTATGTGATATAAATGCATGGTATTCCGCAGAGTGAGAAGTGTCAGAGTTGGAGAAAATTCAAGGGATATGTGTGAAAAGTATTGAATTGTACCAACTAGTTGTAAAGGTCCCAGATTAATCTGCTTAATTCTGTGCTGCCTAGTAATCCTGATTCTAAAAACTGTGTATTCATTGTAAAACTGTTTGCTGCAGACTTTTGAATGAATAAGAATTTTTACAAAAATGCTAAATGTGTGAAATGTGTTCATTCAAACACACAGAAAACAAATGCAGAGCAATACTTAGCAGTAGATTACATGCTATAGTGAACAACTTAAGGCCATTATAATGTAATGGAAATGCATGCTTTGTTACTGTTTATCTTGCTTGCAATGTGTTGATTTGATGAGAAATTGCACACTGTTCTACCCAGCCATTTTTTATGTTGTCACCTCTAGTGTACTTTGTTATATGAAATTACTTTTTTTATATTGTTTTGGGACCCTTAAATGTGTTGGAAATGCTTGATTTTGTTATGACAACCTAAAGGACCCCAGAAATTTACTCGGGGACCCCATTAGGCTCTCAAGCCCTGGGTTGTGTATCTAAGACTTAAGCTGGATACACACTATACAACTTTTGTTGTTCGATTTCCTTTAGATTTACCTTCAATTATGTAGTGCAAGGGCCTGCCTGATTGCATACAAATTGAAACTGTGTAGATTTGATCTCATATTATATGGTTTTGGTAAATCTAAAGGAAAAAATGTAAAGAAATTGTATAGTGTGTATCCAGCTTTAGGTCACATGATAAATGACATTTGTAAGTGTGAGAGCGGATAGGTGAACTACAATTTGGTTCACTGAAGATATAGCAATGTTCCTTTTCATAGAAGACAGACAGAATCTACATCAGGTATATAAGTTACAATGGGGATAGCTGATTCTAGCATTTTCTGTAAGGGAGCATTGCTGCTCACATTTTTGTGACAAGGGAGAGCTCAGGGAAAACCCATCCTGAGCTTATGTTTAGTTATTAGCTCACCATGAAGATTGAAGCCTGTGATGTTCAATTTAAAAAAAATTGCAGTATGCACACCACTTGTCTGATGCCGCCCAGTCGGATCTTTAATCAGTATTGATGACAGATCTGACATGTATCTCACTGCGAATGCTGGGACAGCAAGTTCAATCTGTTTCTTTAATTATTCGCCTCCTCTTTGCCTTTTTTTTCTTAACATAGCTTAGAGATTCTCAAGCATACATACATTTCTAGAATGGAATACTGAAGATGTTCATCACATATAATTGATTTTTTATTGCTCATTCGTTAACTTATACATGTATAAATTATCACTAGTTTTTCTCAGGTGTAATGGTGACCTGCTTTATGGCCCATACACGCAATCCAAAAATCGGATGAAAAATACCACTTTCAACGGTAATCGGATTGTTAGTACAGAGCTTTCGAGAGCCGATCACGACAGTTCATCCGATATTATTTTATCGGACATGCACGAAAAATTTTCTCGTATGATACCAGATCGTAAGTTTTTTTTGTTTAATCAGTACAGTTGTCATCCAAAAATACAATACAAATACACTACAACACATGACATCGCTTCCGATTTTTTTATTCTGACGTACGAAAATTTTTTCGGAACTTTAGTAAACTCTTCAGGTTCAATATATGACTAGCATGCAAAAAAAACAATTTTTGAATCGTGTATACAGAGTATTAGGTTACAGACGTGAGATAACTTTGCAGCTAGATCTGGAGACGATTTCATAGCTATAGACAGATTCTAACCCTGCCAGCTGGACACTGCTGTCACAACAGTTGATTGGGCATACTAGAAAACCTGTCTCAAACAATAAGTTTTCCTATGAGATGAGTAGCAGTGGTGCCATCTGCCACCGCCAATCATCTCTTCCTGTGAGGAAATTTGTTTTAAAACAAGTCAAATTGGTAAATTAGCAAAGTACAATTCATTTTTGCTTTTCCTGTATATATCATGTAGATTTGTGTAGTTTGCTGAGAATCATACAATTCATTAGACTTTATTGCCTGGATTTTTAAGATACATGGTTCTCCACAGATCTTACAGATCTACATTCACTTATTAGAGAGAATCGAGACAAACATAATGATTTTACAGTTGTTCTGATTCTGCCATTACTAAATATTTCCTCCCCTCTCCAGAAGAGGAGACAGAGAAATGCCATGTTTGTGCATCCACCAGTCAGATCTTGCATGTGCATGTGACCACCCTTGAAGGTCTATGTACAGCTTTAACTCAAGCAGTCCTTTTTTACTTAGTGATGTGTAGATGGAAAATACAGTTCTATAAAAGGAACTTTATTTGAATTAATATTTGGAGTAAATTTGGAGTAAAAAAGGGTCAAATGTTAATTTTTCGCAAAAAGCAACAAGCAATAAAATCAATATTAATGTGGTCTAAAAATAGATTTAAATATATAATAGCAGTGCAGGTCTTGAAAAATTAGGGAATATTCTTTTTTAAAATTGCTTAAATAATTGTATATAGCTAAATTGTTAATTCTCCCTTGTAATTAGTAGAAAGGGCAGTTTTTGTATGGTTTGCATATAGTGTTCTTTGAGACTTAAAGTATATCTATAGCCAAAACTTTTTCTTTG
Source organism: Lithobates clamitans (assembly GCA_037952925.1). Taxonomy (NCBI): domain Eukaryota; kingdom Metazoa; phylum Chordata; class Amphibia; order Anura; family Ranidae; genus Lithobates; species Lithobates clamitans. The sequence goes on from JBBGZY010000458.1 coordinate 6,780,084, forward strand.
ATTTGAATAGAGAAGGTAAGGGTTAAGGCCAGCCATACACAGTTCGAATCTGCTGAACCAGCCTAGATTCAAACCGTTAATGGGCAGGCTGAATGTACCAAGTTGATCAAGCAATCAACCTGAGTATAACCAGCCTCTGATTCTCTTTTGATTATCGCTAGCGGCTACAATAGATAACCTCTCTATTGAGCAGGCCATACATGGTGTGAATTTCTTTTCTGCATCCACGGTTTGCACGATTTCCCCATCAACACAGACAGTGCTGACAGGGGAATCCCTCCTGCCAAGCAATTGTCTGCTCCTGACGGTGGGCGGGTGGGGGAAGCTGGGGAAAGGAAAATCGTGAACATTTCTTTCTTGCAATACGTGGTTGCAGGAAAGAAATTTGCACTGTGTATGGCCTGCCTAAGACTCCAGTCAGTTTATTGCTTTTCTGTCTTTGTCCCATAGGGGAAATTTATCTTCACATGTTTGAGAAATGTAACAGGAAGTTAGAGGGAATCACCAAACGTAAGGGGACTTCCCTCTTAGAACAGGAGTCCCAATTGTGATTTCCCTTTACCTCTTGTTCTAAGGACAGCACTAACATTTTGGATTTCCCCTCACTTTGGTCAGCAGCAAAAATAAAGGGGTTAAAGATTTAGCCTAGAAGTAGACTTTAATTTAGTTACTAGAATTGCTTAAAAAAAAAACAATGAGTACATTTAAATGTATATAATCTGTCATTGTGTCACATCTTGAAGACTGAAAAGGCATTCACAATGTTTTACTTAATAAAACTTATTTTTTTACATAATAGCCACTCAACCCCTTCAATGGTCCATAGTCCTCAGTCCTAACAATACACATTACTCGAGAAAAAAAGCCCTCTCTTATATACTTCTACAGACCAATCAAAAAGATTTTTGAAGTGATATGATAAAGTTCTAAAAAAAGACTTGAACTTACTTCCCATAACAGGAGTGTTTATTCATATTATAAATAAAAAATACGTACCAAGGTAACCTAAATCATGCTAAACTGTCAAATCCTTAATACTATGAAATTCACAGAGACACATTTTATCTATCAATATATTCCTAGACTGTCACAAAATTCAAAAAGACTTTCTTTCAATAGGTACTCTTTGTCAAAATCAAAAGCTCCAACTCCATAAATCCACCAGTGTCCTTCAAAAGGATGCAGAAGACAAGGAATTCCCTTGGACAAAGTGGGGTTGATTTACTAAAACTGCAGAGTGCAAAATGTTGTTCAGCTCTGCATAGAAACCAATCAGCTTCCAGTTTTTTTTTTTTTTTTGTTTTTTTTTAGTCAAAGCTTTATTGAACAAGCTGAAGTTAGAAGCTGATTGGCTACCATGCAAAAGCTGCACCAGAGTTTGCATAAGTGGTAATGTATTGTATATTTTATGATACAGTACTTGCTTGAGTCCAAGGGAAACCCTTTTCTTCTGCTTCCTTTAAAAACCAAGAGGGGACATCGGTGGGCTCCCAGAGCTGACTTCATTGATTTTGAAAAAAATTACCTATTGAAAGAAAGTATATTAGAATTTTATGGCAGTCAAGTCATACATTGATGCATATATTGTGACTCTATGAATTCCATAGAACCAGGCATCCAATTCAGAAATGTTTTAAGCTACCATGGTATGTGTTTTAGAATTTGTATGAATAAGTAGACCTTTTAAGGGGAGCAAGCTCCAGTCAGTACTTTATTAAACCCCTTGCAATACTTTTTGAGTGGTCCATAGAAGTCTACAAGTCAGGGCTTTTTTCTCAAGTAATATACTGTACTTTTTACATTTATTATAAATGTGATGCAGACCATTTCTGAATAGAAGATTATCCCACTTTAAATAACCTTTTGTTTGTTCCAGGACACATTTTAGGTCTTAAACTTTATGAGCTTGTGATTTTATTTATTTATTTTTTTTTTTTGCATAATGTTATTATAGTGCCTATTTACCTTTTTCCACACTTTTACTGGTATTTTGTATCTATTATCATAATCCCAAAAAGAAAAATGTGTATTACTAGATTACATATATTAATTTTTCTTCTTCATTGTCCTCAATATCATTCTGGCAAAGAAACATGGTGTTCACACTATCATATTGATTTGCCCACACATAGCAAATTATCCTCGGGACAGGTAGATGACACAGGGCACATGCTTACTTGTAAGCTGAGGTCCATTGTCTGGTTTCTTTGACCAGTAAGATTTAATGACACCTATACATGCTCATATTACTGCCAATAATTACACAGTGTTAAGTATCCCCATGATACTTTAACAGCAGATTCACTTTGGTATGTAATAGTTTATAAGCATCTGCTAGAATTAGTAGTGGTCATTATTGATTGTGGCTGGAAAACTGAGCAAGCAAGCATACATATACAGTAAATAGGTATCCCATGTACTGTATATTCCATGTGCATAGCGCTTATCTGGTGCACTACAATAGGGCAAAAAAAAATACAGTAGTGTGTAGCAAAATGCCAAAAGCACTTCTCACCGATGCCAAAAAAGGACCTTCAGAGTCTGTAAAAGCCTACAAAATCCTAAGGCGCATTAAAATTAAATGCCTTTCAGGACAAGGCTGTCATTTGTGAGCAAACCAAAACTACTTTTCTTTGTACAGAATGGAATTATTAAATGCTTCACAGTCCCAAATGAGTTTGATTTTTTTTAGACTCAATTCCACATTTACAGTGCCTTAAAAAAGTATTCATACCCCTTGACATTTTCAGCATTTTGTCTTGTTACAACCAAAAATGTAAATGTATTTTACTGGGATTTTATGTGATAGACCAACACAAAATGTTACATAATTGAGAAGTGGAAGGAAGATTATAAATGTTTTTCAAAATGTTTTACAAATAAATATGTGAAAAGTGTGGCATGCATTTGTATTCAGCCCCCTGAGTCAATACTTTGTAGAACAACCTTTCTCTACAATTACAGCTGCAAGTCTTTTTGGGGATGTCTCTACCAGCTTTGCACATTTAGAGAGGGTAATTTTTGCCCATTCTTCTTTGCAAAATAGCTCAAGCTCTGTCAGATTGGATGGAGAGTGTCTGTGAACATCAATTTTCAAGTCTTGCCACAGATTCTCAATTGAATTTAGGTCTGGACTTTGACTGTGCCATTCTAACACATGAATATGCTTTGATCTTAACCATTCCATTGTAGTTTTGTTTAGGGTTGTTGTCCTGCTGGAAGGTGAACCTCCATCCCAGTCTCAAGTCTTTTGCAGACTTTCTTTACTTCAAGATTGCCCTGTATTTGGCTCCATCCATCTTCCCATCAACTCTGACCAGCTTCCCTGTCCCTGCTGAAGAAAAGCGTCCCCACAACATGATGCTGCCGCCACCATGTTTCACAGTGGGGATGGTGTGTTCAGGGTGATGTGCAGTGCCAGTTTTCTGCCACATTTAGCATTTTGCTTTTAAGCCAAAAATTTCCATTTTGTTTTCATTTGCCCAGAGCATCTTCTTCCACATGTTTGCTGTGTCCCCCACAGCTTCATGTGTGTTTTAGTGCAAAAAATACAAGTTAAAATCCTCTGTCTAGAGCACATACAGTTAAAAAAGAGCTAAAGCAAATATACTGCAGTGTACCCATTTTTAGATGTGGCGGCTGCATTCATTGTCTTTTTTCAGGCTAAGTACATTTTTAGCAAGTACAGAATACTACCTGTTGATCCTCAAATAATCCTCAGATCACAAGAACAATGTTATCAGCTTTTCCATCAAATGCAGCCACCACATCTAAGGACTGGTAAGCTACAATATATTAATTTTTTGTTCTTCGGGCTTAGAAAAAATTCAACTGTGCTACAACTTTTTCCCCAGGCTCAGTCATTGACATCCCAGGACTTTCAAAAAGCTTCAGAGTAGCAAGCATTGAATCTTATTGTGCTTACCTGACCTCACGAATGGTACAGCTTTCCTTTTAACTAAGATATAGTTTGAAAATTGCTATGGCCTTGATAAAGTCACAACTACATAAAAATGCCACAAAGCTCCACCTGTTTACATAAAACTGCATAAAAGGCTTCAATAAATGTCAAGTGTAAAATTTCACAACTTTCAGGAGCCCTGAATCATTATGTCATGCGGGAGATTTAATTACTTGGAGTGCATTCATGCAGCTAACAAGCTCAGGTTCTACACATAATTATGAGGAAATGTGATTGGCAGGATTTTCCTCATTTTCTGTAATGTAATACCCTGTGTTTAGCATTGTTATTTTAAAAACACTTGTACATCACATACAATTTGGTAATAAGCTTATGAAGGATTTTTAAACTATTTTGGGACATTAAATCCCACTTGACACCAAAGTATGCCTGAGTTTTAGTAAACAATATTTTAGAAAAATAAATCACATTATTTATCATGGGTAGCAGAAAGCTTGAGAAAAAGCTTAATAACCTCTCTGGGACAGGTCATTAAGGTGTTATTTGGGTTGTTCTGCATGCTTATACTCTAAACAACACTTGTTGGGTAATCTCCTAAAAGCATTCCATATTGCTAGTAGAGAATGTTATAACAAATTACCCCCAACCAGACAGTAAGCCAGCCCAGTCCAAAGTATTGACCTCAGTGGTATTGTGTCATCAATTGGAAAGCAACAGCTTAATCTGGGGCAGAATGGCAGTGTGCGCAACATGGCTGAATTTGCACCATATGTATTCTTTTATAAGACAATCTCACATTAAATTATATAAAATCATTAGTGAACATATCTGATTGATATTATTGGATCTCTTACATCCTCAAGTACAAACTATCAGCAGCCCTTAATTGGCTTCATGAATAGAAACATTGCATTCAAGAAATATGAATGAACTCTGCACTTGGTTGAGGAGCAATTGTTATCCTGGAAAGCTTGCTAAGCTATTGCTCGACTTGCCAGGCTTCCCAAATTTGTTGCCCAATTGCAGCAAGTCCACATTGTATGACTCCAGATCAACTTTCTTTGCAAACATTCTGCAAGTCTGCTGCAAGTTCTGGTTCAGTTGTGTTGTGCAATAGTCATCCCACCACAGGGGTCACTGTGACTTGCAGAGTTCTTGCATTAGACTCACCACTGCAACTTTGTTCTTGCTAGAGACTTGCCATGCGAATTTGCTACAAATGGGAAAAGTGTCAACTAGAACTTGCGCTTCAGTTGCTCTGCAAGTGTACAAGTTGCCAGTAAAAAAGAGGAAGCAAGTTAACAAGACTTCCAATTCACAACTGCCACAAATTTGTGGCAAGTTATCTTTTCTATCTGGACTGACACCAGAGTGTGAAAATGCTGTCATATCGTCAAGGTGCTATGGATGTGGTATTGTAAGGATTTTCAAGGGAACCCCATGAATAACAGCGTGCCCCCCCCCCCCCAATAGAAAAAAAAATCCATGCCAGACTTATCTGAGCATGCAGACTGGCTGGCCAAAAATGGCTGACCCTGAATTATACCAGGTCACATGTCCCCAACATAAAGCACCTTGTCCCCACATCCCTGGTATGGTGGTTGTGAAGGTCTATGAGGAGAGGGGAGGTATCGTGATCTGAAATGTTTAAAATAAGTCCTCCTACATAAATGAGTAATGGGTACTATGTACCCTTGGTTATTCATTCGCCACCCATACAACCAGTCATTCATTTTAAAGCTGCTAAACTGCAGGCAGACATGGAAAGTTCCCACACTATGAAACGCATCCTGGGAGCTCAAACATAGAATGCTCCAATATGCAAATGCTAAATTCAGGAACATGAGTTGTTTGGCCCTGTCTGTAAGTGGGTGGGGGACACTAGCACTAGATTAACAAATAGTAAATTGCAATAGGTTTTCTAAATTACCCCATTGATTGTTACTGCTAAGCATGATCAATTGGCAGTCATGACTGGCACCTGGATGCAGTCATGATCTTAGTCTGTAGGCTTCTTATTACTAATATATTTTATTTTACACAATGTTTATTTCTAATATATGCAAAACTAACTTGGTGAGTTTTGGATTTTAATTCTGTAAATGTGTTTTTGTGTACAGTGTGATCTAAAATTATACTGAGAGATGTGAACAGATGCAGAAAGTTTTGAGCTTAGTTTAATATACTGCCCTTTTTCTCTATCTCTTTGAAGTCCTGTTGTCTCCTAATTATAGATGCCCAGGATTAGACTAGGTTCAGGTGATTAAAGAAACTGTAGGAGGTCCCAGGACGGTCAGTGCAGGAGGTCATAGTCAATCAAACAGTGACAGGTGATGGACCATTTGTGTGTCCCAGTCAGAGGCAGCATTGTCCCTTCTTTTCTCCATCTATAAATAAACCTTGCAAGATGATTCTGGTGATCTAACTGTCAAGTTATCACAGACACAATCTGATAATCCTGGGTCAGAGAGTAACCTGACAGTGCAGTTGTGTCATTTTTTTTAGATCCCAGGAGTGACATTAAAATACTTCAAAGGGGTTTTGTCCTTCTGAACTTATTTTCTTAACTGAAATCTGATTTAAATTAGCGTAGGACTACGTTTTTCATACATACAAAGCTTGCCAAACAAATTAGATTTCTACGTACTTTCTACTTAATTGTTTTTATGTTACTGTTCTATTGCAAAACTAAATATATCTCTCCAATACTGAATGTCCGTTTCCCACCTTCCATAAAATGTTTCTGTTATTCTTATTTCTAAAGAGACCTTAGCAGATTCTAAGTACAATTAGTACACTTCGGAGTAATGCTTCCTGCAAATTACTGCATGTGCAAATTAGGCCATTCAACAAAAACACAGACTTTTGGGTATTTACATTCTTTACATGGAAGATCTGTAAATCTGACAGTAAACCATCAGAATTTCCCTTAAACATTTATACAGAAATACTGAGAAATCGTTCATCAGAGCAGAACTTTGTTCATAAACCCTAAAATTGTGTCCAGACTTGCTACTTAAATGGAATCCCAGACCAATTAAACAGGTTTATTTTGCGCCTAGAACATGATAATACAATAGGTATGATTTTTTTTTTCTTGAATGAAAGACACAATCACAGCTAGAATTTCATTTATTTGATAACAATTTTCCAATCTGCTCTTCTTCACTGCTGCCTATCCACAAAGGACACTAGGGGGTTGATTTACTAAAGGCAAATCCCCTTTGCACTACAAGTGCACTGCAAGTGCACTTGGAAGTGCAGTTGCTGTAGATCTGAGGGGGACATGCAAGGAGCAAAAAAAAACAGCATTTTTGCTTATACATGTTTGGATGATAAAATCAGCAGAGCTTCCACTCATTTAAGATCTTCCCCTCAGATCTACAGCGACTGCACTTCCAAGTGCACTTGTAGTGCAAAGTTGATTTGCCTTTACTAAATCAACCCCTAGGACTCCTTAAACATCACCATTAGCCTACTGATTCTCAAATGATTTCAGGGGTAAGCCATTGATGGGTGCAGGCTTTGTGTGAGGCAGAGGCACTGTTTTGTTATTTAGAGATAGGCAACCTGTTGTTTGGCCTGCCTCTAAGTGGTTTTAGTACTCCTTTTGGATTGGCAGCAGCATTGTGGGGTTGGTCAGGAAGGTAAACTTCTATAGTGAGGTAAAGCCTAGCACACACAAATATCAGGCAGCATTGGCCAGTTCAATAGAAACCATCCAACATTCGGCCCGTGTGTACTGAAGCTGATCTGACAGAAGGAGCATGACTGAAAAAGGTCTCCCGATTGTCTCCCGACAGACTGGGGTCTTCTGGCAGAGGAGGGGGGGGGTGGCATCCTCCTGTCAGGACACAATAGCACAGCGGGGGAAATCACTGGACTAACATTGAATAGTTAGTACAGCGGCTCCTCCTCTCCTCCTGTGTCAGCTGTCAGGTTTTTTTTCGTTCAGCCCTGCTGGGTTGAACGAAAAAAAAAAATAGTAGTGTGTGCTAGGCTTTAAGTCCACTCTAAGCCACATTCACACATGAGGGTTTTGTATCTCATGGCTCAAAGCTCCAAAATGCTTACCAAGCCAAATACAATGCTTTTAAGTTGTCCCTGTTCACATTTGAGTATTTAAATGCCTTTAGCTCAATACCCAAAGCTCTAAAAGGTTAAAGAGGCACTACTAAAGGAGAATGGGGTGCTTGTTGGCCCTAATATTAGTATTACTACTACCCTACTATTACTATGCAAGAAAGTAATCTTGTTAACAACCTTCTAGACCCTAATAGAAATTTTTAATGGGGTCACCACTCTAAAGATTGTGCAATAACATATAACTATATAAAGTCCACATATTCTCTTTGTGTGCATTTAATCCAGCCCACACGTTTTCCAACCATGCTTGAACCACTCCACCACACACTGCACTCACCAGATCATATTGACCCCTTGTATGCAACAAGAAAGTCAAAATGTGCCTCTTAAAGCCTGATGTTTCACAAGCTGGACCATGCTGTACTCAGTATCCTACTGTAAGCAACTTAAAATGGATTCTCCATCACACCAGGAAATAATCCTCTGTTTTTTTAAATCCTCTCGGATGTACCATAAGCATTTCATGATAGAATTAAGATAAGCTGTAGTTTACAGTAGTCGAGGTCCCTGCAGCCTTCCCCAGGTGCACAGTTGATTGTCATTGAAAATTTAAGGTTCAGCAATGATTTTTAATACGTTGAGCCCAATCGTGTCTTGTTTTGTCTCTTTGTAAAGGAGATCAGGAGGCAGAAAGAAAGGTTACTAAAGCTTGAATCCACAGTAAATTGATAATTTATGAGCAGGTAGATGCTTGCCTTGCAGGCAATCAGCAGCAGCAGCTTCTCTTGGCCTTCACTAGATAGAGCTACAGTCAAAGCTTTATCTTGTGAAGGCCAGAAGAAGCTGCTGCTGCTTGCCTCCAAGGCAAACATCTATCTGCACCTACCTGCTTGTGTGTTATTCATTCTGTGGAACTTAGCGTTAGTAAACTTATGTTCTGCTTCCTGATCTCCTCTACAGAGAGAAAACAAGACATGATGATTGGGCTCAACTAACAAACAATCATTGCTGAATCCTACATTTGCAGGGACCTCAACCACTCTATACTGCAGTTTCTCCAACTTCTATGATAAAACACATAGGGCGAGACTTTTGGTACATCACTTCTGCTTCACTGGAGGGCCCATCGGATTTCAATTTTGAAAGGCTATAAACTTACACTCATATTGGAATTGCATATTTATTCTTTTTATTGCATGGGGTTATAATAAAGGTATTACACTATGAGAGGCTTTTCTTTCTTCTCCTTTTGAATAATATGCTGAATATTTTATGATGGTCCAAGAATAATTCAAGAAAAAGGGGGATGTTTTTTGGTGTGATTTAAGGTGCTTACAGCAAGATACTGAGTACAACATGATCCAGCTTGTGAAACATCAGGCTTAAAGAGGGGCATTATGACTTTCTTGTTGAATACAAGAGGTCAATAGGATCTGATGAGTGCAGTGTGTGATGGAGTGGTTCGGTTGGAGCACATTTTGGCTGGATCAAATGTACTTGAGCACAGAAAGAGAATATGTGGACTTACTTTATATAGTTCTATGTTATTGCACAAGCTTTAAAGTGGTGGTTTGTATAAGTGCTGTCTTTGCCCATTTCAAAATTTCTATTGGGATTTAGAAGCTTGATTTTTTTAAATATTCCTTTTAAAAATGTGGTTCAGCATTTAACAATGTCTCTCAAAATCTGTACTGAATTAGTCTTCACAAACCTAATAATTGTGAATCTGGTGTACATTATACTGTCTTTTTACATAGCTGAAATAAACTATTGTGTCATGTATATTGGAAATTATTAATATGGTGATAAAATGTCAAGCATTGCTGTTCATGCATTTGTTTGTGTTCTTAACCAGGAATGTTTGAGGAGATGAGCACACCACAGTGATGTAATCATTTGCCCCATAACAGCAATTAAGAAGAAACCTATGACAGCATAGGGCTTGAAGGTGTCATATTGTGGATTTAAATGTGTTAGACATATAGTGGAGAGCCTAGGACTATTTTTAATGCAAGCTGGTACACAGCAGTCTATTTTGGACCTGCTAGTCATTTCCATAACCCTGTTGGAATGTATGCTGAGGACAGGACATTTTATACTAAATACATGTCCTGATTAAACCTTCGTGGATACATCCAGTAACACAGATGGCTATCCAATAACAAATCAATTAACAGAATATGAATTTGCTCCTTGTGCTAATATAAAAGTAAAATAAAATACTATGCAACATGTTTAGCTTTTGATCGCCTGTTTTTTTTTCAGCCAAAACATTTTTGTTCAGGTTTCCCAAATGCAAATGTGCTGTTCTTAAAATATTAAAATGGGTGGAGTGTGTGACATTTAAAAAAATATAGAATAAGGTATATAGTTTTTTCTTACTAATTGTCAGGAACTGGTGAATCCCACTCATCTCTCATAGGCAGTCAATGGTCCTCCCTTCTTGGGGCTGGATTTGCTGCCATCATCTCTCTGGTCTGGCTAGGCATGCTATTATTAGGCATGTATATGCATTGGTAGCATTTATTGCCAGCTTGCTTACACTCAAGTGTGTGATGCCACCACACAGTAAACATTATTTCTGCCTTGCACTGGGGCAAACAGGTTCCTGCTGTTTTTTTGTTTTTTTTTGTGGTCCTTCGGTACTCTAATGTCTACTGATATTCTGGCTTTAAACCTTTTGGATGCCGTTGTTCACCTGTCTGCCACTAGCCCTGAACTTTGCCTGTGGAATGACTGTACACCATCTGCCCCAATTTAAACTTATCCTATGATTCTGTCTGAACATTGTCTGCCCTACCTACAGCTACAAACATTTGTGACATATATCACCCAACTGTAATACATCATAAAACATTTTTAAGTATAATCAAACTTATTTTTTAAATCAAAAAATGTTGAACCTTTTAAAAAATGTTTTATACGGTGGTGACGTGCGCAGCCTCAATCTATCCCTGTTCCCCCAAACTATGGGGGGAGTACATGTCTAGTACGTTGATGGGTGTTACACACATCATACTTCAACATACTTATGCCGCTTACACACGATCAGAATTCCCGTCAGAAAAACCTTGGATGGTTTTTCTGACGGAATTCCGCTCAAGCTTGCCTTGCATACACACGGTCACACAAAAGTTCTCTGAACTTTCGACCGTCAAGAACGCGGTGACGTACAACACTACGACGAGCCGAGAAAATTAACTTCAATGCTTCCGCGCATGCGTCAAATTATTTCCGAGCATGCGTTGGAATTTTGCGCGTCGGAATTGCTACAGACGATCGGAATTTCCAATAGGAACTTTTTCCATCGGAAAAATAGAGAACTGCGCTAAACCAAAATTGAAATGATATACTTTGAAATATATATCAAACACTATCAAACACCAAATCTGACAGTATTAAAAATAATAAATATTATCATGAGGAATCAAATAAAGTGACCTAAAAAATATGAAGTGTATAGCGATGTAAGGGAAAAAAAAAAAGTCCCAAGAAACAAAATTGGTATCCAAATGGTGATTAGATTAAACTCCTCAAATAGCACCCAGTGAAGGATCCACCACCTGTAGTAATACACGCTTACCAGAGGCAAGCTACAAGACAGCTTCTGTATGAATAGGATATCCGTTCAATGGAGGCATCCCAATCCAACCTCACCGAGAGAGGAAGACAAGGCAGGAAAGCTCCGTCCAGTGGGTAGAGGTACTCAGCAAGGGGGACCCAGAGGAATAAAAAATAGGATCTCCATAGTGTAAATCAGTAGATAAGAGTTTATTAAAAAAGGGGGGGTTTACACTTACATAAACTTCATAAAGATAGGCATAAACGAAGATTAAAACAGCCGGCCGGCCTGCAGACACCCGTTCTTGACGGGATGAAAACGATGACATCAGATGTCGTTGACGCGCTGACGGGTGTCTGCAGGCCGGCCGGCTGATAGGCATCTTTGTTTATGCCTATCTTTATGCAGTTTATGTAAGTGTAAACCCCCCCTTTTTTAAAAAACTCTTATCTACTGATTTACACTATGAAGATCCTATTTTTTATTCTTCTGGGTCCCCCTTGCTGAGTACCTCTACCCACTGGACGGAGCCTTCCTGCCTTGTCTTGCTCTCTCGGTGAGGTCGGATTGGGATGCCTCCATTGAACGGATATCCTATTCATACACAAGCTGTCTTGTAGCTTGCCTCTGGTAAGCGTGTATTACTACAGGTGGTGGATCCTTCACTGGGTGCTATTTTAGGAGTTTAATCTAATCACCATTTGGATACCAATTTTGTTTCTTGGGACTTTTTTTTTCCTTACATCGCTATTCACTTCATATTTTTTAAGTCACTTTATTTGATTCCTCATGATAATATTTATTATTTTTAATACTGTCAGATTTGGTGTTTGATAGTGTTTGATTTATATTTCAAAGTATATTATTTCAATTTTGGTTTAGCGCAGTTCATTTTACATTTTTCTGATTTGTTTATTTGTGTTATGCCTCACAAATTGGGACTGCAGCTTAATAATTTTTTGTGTATGTGAAGAACAGTAATTTTTTGTATTTTTCTGGAAAAATAGAGAACCTGCTCTCAATCTTTTGCTGGCAGAAATTCCCTTACATTGGAAAGACATCCTCTCACTTCCTGTTGAGTCCACAAAACAGGAAGTGAAGGGAAAAGCATTTTGAAAAGCTTAGAATAAAAGGTGAAAATAGCATATTATTTTTAATTGCAGTTAATATTTAATTAATTTTTCATGGTACACAGTAAATTAGCAAATTAAACATTGCTCAGGTTTCTGTCTACTTTTGGTATTTTTCTAAAGATTTAGCTTACTTTATTATTGTTTCCACCAGGCCTTTTCTTCTCTGAAAAGAGGTGCAGGAACTTAACCACGACACCCGAAATCCTATTCTCCCCCCCACACACCCTCCATCAAATAGTGGGTGTGGTTACATTTCACAATGGGGGGGTCTTAAAGAGCATTAAATACCAGGAGTGCATTACATACAGAGGACAGAGTTCGGGGGGTTACACACAGAGTGCAGAGTTCAGGTTTGCACTACCTACATAGTGCAAAGTTCAGGGGTGAGCTACACAGAGTGCCGAGTGCAGCCTTCTTCCACAGCTGCTTAACTCTGTATACCCTGTCCACATCTCACTTTCACCCCTCTTCAGCTCTGACCTCTGCATGCAATCCCCCATTGCCTTATGCTCCCCCCTCATTAAAATCTCCACTATCTTCCACATGTCCAACTTTTGCTGCTGTGTTAAGCTGAAGCACCCAGACGGCTCTAGTACCTTCTCTCCCACTGTAGTCCTCCCCGTCTTTCTCACTTGCAGGGAGATCATCCAGTGGGGTTGTCGGCATCCACACTGCACCCAGAACACCTGCTTTTCTTTTTTCCCCATCCTGCACTCAGCAGGAGCTGTTCAGGAGATCAAATCTTTGGGAGACAAGCTGTCACTTTTAAATACAGAAGCCGGACTTCTGTGTTTACAAGTGATGGTGGTGAGCAGAGGGCCCGAGCCAGAGGTGGTGGAAGTGAGTTCCACCAAGTTCCAGCTGAAAAAAGCCCTGGTTTCCACTATTCTTTAACCTTATTTATTTGAAAAGATAAATGGACTTTGGCCAGCTACTTAAAGAGGACCTGCAGTCTGCTCACATAATTTGTAATAAAAACATCTTTGCCATTCTGAAGTTTCCCTCCAACCACTTTGCATATTTTTTTATATATACTGTGATTCTGTACTTGCCAAATATGCTCCAGAAATCTCCCTCCACTGACTCTGGCTGCAACCATTTTAACTGTGGACAGCTGAAGCTGCTGCCTGTTCACTTCCTGGATTTACACAGGCACACCTCCACCTCTGCAGCTCTCAATGGCCCTCTTATGACTAACCCCCCCTTCCTGGCAAACTCTCACAAGAGTGAGAGAGAGAGCTGTGCATGGTGTCATAAGCCTAGGCTTTTTTCCTGACAAGAAACAGAAAGCGGGCTGTATAAGGCATTTACCGGCAGAAAAAAAATGTTTTACTATTCAAAGTTAAAACAACAAGAGCGGAGGATTTATTAGATGGAAAGATGAAAAAATTACTAAAGTTCCACTTAAACTGTAGTGCCAAAATTGGAATCTGGCTGCATGATCATGCCACCCTTGGTTAAAAGAACACATTTCAGCACAAACTTATCTTGTTGGCAGGGATACAATGTAACTTTTTGAAGAGAGAAGGGCAGGAGGACATAGCCACAGAATGACTTCTACAGTACTGGCTATTTTATCAGGGAAAAACTGAAGTAAGGCACTTATATTTTATCCCCCCACAGTTCCAGTAGGACTATTCTTACCATGCCAGTCTAAGCAAGCTGTCTAGTTGTTTTTATGACTCCCTATAGGACTTTAGATTTGCACCAATCAGACTGTGACCCTTTTTTATTCTCCTTGCTAATACAGATACGACATGTTATGGTAAGATTGGGACAAGCTAAACCCTGTTATGCATTCTACTGCTTCTCTATTGGTCCTATAGCCTCACTAATAACCAGGGAGGTGCACAAGGTAGACTAGTTCTCAGATTTGCCAGAAGAGGTTAGAACCAAGTATTAGGACGCCTTGGATTACAAGGCGGTAGCAAAGCTTATGAAGATATGTATCCCAAAAATGAAAGATTGTTCAATGTAACTGATTACAACAGATCAGCTGGAGTTTGGCTTCAATTTGTCAGTGTATCTAAATCTTCTAGTAAATATACCTCCTCTCTCAAACTAACCACTTGCCTACTGGTCACTTTTACCCCCTTCCTGCCCAGGCCAATTTTCGGCTTACAGCACTGTCACACTTTTAATAAAAATTTAGCAAACAGGTAATTTTTCTCCTTCACTGATGTGCACTGATGAGGAGGCACTGAGGAGGTTGCACTAATAGGTGGCACTGATGGGAACTGATAGGCGGCACTGATGGGCACTGATTGGCAGCACTGATAAGCACTGATTGTCAGCATTGGTGGGCCTGCACTGATAATCAGGACACTGATAATCAGTGCCCTGTTTATCAGTACCAATGTCCCTTTAGCACAAACCGGTTATCGGCTGTCAGCGTGAGGAAAAAAAAAAAGTCGATAACCGGGTGGTGTTGACATCCGTGGTGATCACGTGGTAAAGGGCTGCTGTGATTGGCCCTTAACCCCGATCTGTGATCAGCTGAGTCCTTCAGACTTGGCAAACACAGAATGCGCTGCCCGCACACCGCAGGGGGCGCGATCACTGGAGGACGTCAATAGACTCCCCCCCGGCAAAGGAAGTCTGCGCTGTAGCCATCATTCGGCTATAGCGCAAGCGACAACAGGTTAACAATGGAGCTGTCTGCTGTGCCCCTGTGCTCCTTCATCCAAAGCAGAGGCATTATAATACTGGAGGTGTGTCACCAGGTGAAAAAAGAGGGAAAAAGCCTAAAAAAGGAGAACTACTGCAGCCGCCACCTCTGATTGGTAAGATGCAATATATTACATTTTTGGTTTTGAGTTTAATACCACTTTAATGATTCTCCTGTAACTGTGCATTATCCTGGTTATGGTGTTGACAGTCAAGTATTTTCTCTTACAGCTCTCTGTAAAACATTTAAGCAATCACAGCAGACTAGAGCTGAGTTACAACTTTTTACTCCTCTATGAGTGTGGAAAAATGTATACATTGTTTTATGGTGCTGCAATGGAAAAATGAAATGTCAGATAGAGGAAATAATGCAGACGTACAACCAACAGCCAGAGGTAAAATAAATGATGCAAAGGTTGTGTTATGATTAGTTATGCTCTTGTAAACTACTTAGCACTGAACTCACTCTCTCATCCTTCTAAATAGACTTGTTATACAGTTATTGCTTCTAGTGGCATGAGGATGCCAGAAGGTAGACAGTTGGTAATGTGCCAGAACCCGTTTAAACAGACCACTATACATACATACAGTCAGTAAATATTAAATAACTGTAATTAACATTCACAAGCCTACTTATAACTTGGCAAGATGAGTATAGCTTGATATACTATTTAAATTTGCTTTACAGTTAGGACACGTGCCAGTACAGACACTAATGCCATGAAGTCATCAGCCTAAGCAGCCATTATTGGGTACGTTGATCTGATGTGGCTTTTAATTCAAGGCTTAGACTGTTAAATGATCTGCATAGGTTCTGGGCCTGGATAATTCTAAACAGACAACAAAGCAGAGGTCTACACTTGGCCATTTCACGCCTTACCAGTCAGCCAGCCTCAGAACCTGTTTCCAGAAAATAAACATGATTATTAAAAATAATCTGGTTAGTCTATTACAGGACCTTTAGTAAAAAGGAGTCCACATACAGAACTATTCTTGTCTACTTTGTTTTATATGGAAAGATAACGATCAAATACAATATAATGACTGTGCTACCCAATGCAGATTAAATGTGAAGCAAGAAAATAATGCACAAGCTTCAGATATCCATGGATAGCCAGTAGGCAGTGCTACAGTGTCTAGAGGCAGTGTATGCTTCAAATATGTTTATATCCAACAGAGGCAATATGCTCACATTACATTGTCAGACATGTCTGAATTTTAAACTGCCTTCTCCCCTTTCAGTCAGGATTCATAAGGCTCGTGGTCCATATGTCTGTGTTTTGCTGGGCCAAGGAACATCCAGTTCTACCACTGACCTCTGCACACAGGTGTTAGAGATCTTTACCCATTTCATATTTCAGAATCAGAGAAAGGATTCTGAAAGAACCAAAGGTCATGGATTTCTTTGAAAAAAGCCTACTGCTACACAAAACAAAATCATTCAGGAGCCCCACATGTTATCTCCAAGCTCACAAGAACCCCAGGCATAGCAGTAAAAAAACACAGTTTATTTATGCAAATGGTATAGTCAATATATTGCACATGAAAAGGTCAAAAGAAGTATAGCCAGCTTGCCAAATCGGAACAAAGCAATCAAATATCCTAATACAGTGAAGTCAGGGGTATATCCAGACCTGGTCTCATGATATGGGGAACTAATGCTGGATGCTACCTCTGTGACTGCTGACAAGCAGAGGGAATTCCGGTGTCTGCCAGGGATCAGACCGCAGCTAACTGTAGACTGGAAGTGATGCAATTGGTGACACGGATATGATGTCACAGACTGGCGGAAACACTCCAAGGGAAAGCCGCTGGAAGGGCAAATCCCTGGATGGTTTGGCAGCAATCAATCACAATAGAATAGACATTGAATAGAATGATAAGAACAGACAGTTGTCTTGACTACATGTTTCAGAGCATGCCCCTAGTTCAATCCAGTTGAGATTGATTGCTGGACAGGCAAACTGACATAATGTATCTAGTGTATGACCAGCAATAATCTTAACTTGAAGAGATACTGAGACCCTATATGCAGCCGGGCCTAGCATCCAGGGTCCTTCAATGCACAAACAAACAAGATACTTTACCAGTAATGCTAATGCATGCACTTTGTTGGCCATGACAGGATTACTTAAATAGCTCCACTTTGAAAAAAAAAGTGCTCCTTTAGGTATGCCTTGAATAAATAGACCCTTTCTGATCTTGTTATATAAACAGTGATTTTCAGTTACAGTGGTTATTACAATGATATTTCAGGCTACATGTATCAGATATTGTGTTAGACCATGTGATCTTCCCTGAGGTTAACAGTGAAGGGTTTATAGAAAGCTTAAAACTTTCAAGTCCTCCAAATGAAGTGTATTAACACAAAACCGCTCATTAAAATCAGGAGTTTGAGGTGCGTTTTTAACTCTTCTCAAATGCCTAGTAAAGCAGTCTGCAATTGATAATATGTACAGCACAAAACATGAAGAGTTTGCGTTTGTGCCGTTTCAAAAATGGAGCTTCGTGTGGAGTTTGAAAGGAGTTGAAGCATCTTAACTGCTTCCATTTAAGTCTATTGTAACATACCACATACGCGCCAGCAGCCATTTGCATGTCAAACACACATAGGGTGTTTGGGGAGCATTTTTAATGCGCGGTCACACAAGTCAAACTCAACTAACAACTCACTAGAACGCTATAGGTGTATTTGTTAAGCATCAGTATTTTGTGCAAATGTGAACAAGGCCCTAAAGCTATGTTTTACTATTTATAAATAAATTCATGATAGTCCCAATTTGCAAGAGGAATATTGAAGCATTAGTGCAAATTGTTAGTTGCTAGTTGGATTATTTTGGCCTTATGGACAGCAATTCTTCCATGTGCACTACAGTATATTCTGGCATATTTACTATTATTTATTTTACTTAATTTTTGCTACTTATACCTCTTTAAAATACCTGAGATGAAATATGCAAATTATGCTTTTGTAAAATATATTAAGACATTGACTTTCCAATTTTTCTGTCTCAGCCACACAACCAGTATGTAAGGATGTCTGTTAGCAGTAGTAGAGAATGTTGGGCATTTTACTACTGATGGGTGTCCAAGACACTTATATCATGGAGCCAGTCTGAAAGGACACGAGAACATACTCTGCACTTCCAAACTTTACCAATGCCTAAATACAGGACAGAATAAAAAATACTTTTTGTACTTGTACTGCAGGGATAGACTCTTGGTCCCTTTTGGAAGAGACAACTCCAGAGAACACCAATACCCCACAACTTTTGAAAAACAATTTTTATAGCTTAAGTGCAAACAAGAATCATTGATTCAGTGAGAATGAATTGTGGAAAGGGAAAGAGGAGTCAATGGGGCTTGATAGTGGAGAAGAAGGGGCAGTGAGATTGTATTGTGATCAAATATATAGTTAGCACCTTTATAAATAAAATTACATTAAAACGGAACTTCATTCAAAAAGTGAAGCCCCACTGGTCAATCTCTCCTCCAGTCTGCAAATGAATTGCAGGTTTATTTGGCGGGAGGGGAGAGAAGTGAGCTTATTGGTACCCGCACCCACTTCTGCAATCCTTGCCTAGGTGAGGATGATGTGCTTTTCCCCAATTTTTAATGTATATGCATGCACGAGTCAGTTCCTGACTAACAGGCCCATGTGCAGCTAAGACTAACTAATGACGTCTGGCTAACAGGAAAGATATTGATCTGGGAATGGAGGCTTTATCACATCCAAAGCTCCAAAACCTAGACCACACTTTTAGTTCAATCTTGTTTGATTGAAAGAAACATACAAGGAAATGTATTCCACATAAACATCATTAATAATAGTAGTAGGTGATGACAATAAATCCAGTGTATTCAAAGGATACATAATGTATTATCGTACCAAGGTCGTTATGTGTGCAGATAAGAAGGAAAAAACATTATTTTAAACAACATGTTGAGACCATAATAAGGATAACCAAAGATCCCTCACCATATATGGGAGGGGATTACATGTAAACTTCATGTGTTACTACAATCAAACTTATTCCAGAAACCTGTTATGTTGTAGAGGATTAGCTTGTGGGGGTCATATTTTGCATCTGGATTCTGAGGAGTACATTTATACGAAGAGGAGAAGGATTAGGGGGAGAGTAGAGAAGCAGAAAGGTTAGGAACAGGAGTCGCTCCAGCATGGTCATGAGGTGGTACTGTCTAGGTTGCCCTCTGCCCAGGAGATGAAGTCCGATGAGTAGCGGAACATGGACCATGAAGTCCAAGTAAGAGAGAACTGATTGTCTTTATTAGATTCCTTAGCCAACAGATGTTCAAGGTCTCTAATGCAGTCCACCTCAATAGCCCACTCCCCCAGGGAAGGTACAGTTCTTGACTTCCAATATCTTGGAATCATCATTCTAGCAGCCGCCAAGAAATTACGTAATACATCTTTTTTAATGGACTTGAGTGTGCCCGGGAGCATGGATAAGAGAGCTATCTCAGGTGTAGGAGAGAGAGCGGTCGCCATCAGTTTGCAGTATAGTAGGAAGATCTGTTGCCAGAATTTCTGTATGGGGGGCATTCCCACCAAATGTGGAGCATGGTGCCCCTGGAGCTTAGATATCACCAACAAGTATCCGGCATTGTCGAGTTGAAGTGATGTATAGTCGAAGGGCATCTATACCACCTCGTCACCAGTTTAAACCCCTTTTCTTGAGTTTTAGTGGCTAGGGAGAGCTTGTGCGTTAGGATAAAGCATTTTGCCAGTCAATGGGGGAGATGGAATGTTGGAGATCTTTTTCCCAAGCCTTCGTTTAGGGTGGGAGATCAGAGTGAAGAGCATTCAGCAAGAGGGAATAAAGCTGTTATACCACGTGCGTTGGAGGATCGGTTTGGAGAAGCATATCCTCGAATCCTGTCAGTTCAGCTAGAATATCTGGTATTGATGGGAAGGTTCGGATATAGGAAGTCAGTTGTTGTTTCTGAAGCCATTGCATAGGGTATCGAGAAAGCGATTCGGGGGGGGGGGGGTATCTGGCATTAGAGTAGGGTCTGTTCGGAGAACCTGGGAAAGCCTCCTATGGTCTTCTTTTCACCAAGGTCCAAAGCTTGTCCCATGCATAGCCGGTGGGAAGGCTGGGGTCCCAAATAGGGGGGTCATAGGCCCCGAAGGATTAGATATGTTACCACTAGAGATTAAGCGATCCCAAATTTGGATCTTTTGATGGGTGAGGTCACAGAGGGGGTGTGAACCCCTACGAATTGCAGGTGTGGTCCATGGAAGAGCTGAGAGATCAATGGAGTTCATATGGCTTTCCAAGTGAACCCAGAGCTTGGTCGTATGGTTATGAAACCAGTCCAGTATGCGAGTAAGTATCACTGCCTTATGGTACAATGAAGCGTCCGGGGCTCCAGCTCCCCCTCTCGCTTTCGGAAGAGATAACAATCTGTATCTAATTCTAGGACGGACTGAATTCCAAATAAATTTAGAGAACAGCTGGCGCAATTTCCGAAAATAGGAGTTAGGTATGTATATAGGGATTGTCTGAAATAGGTACAAAAACCGGGGAAGGACATCCATTTTCAAGGTGTTCACCCTACCAAGCCAGGAGAGCCGTTTAAATGTGTAAGTAGACAGATCGGCTTGAGTTCCTAAGAAGTAAGGGGGTAAAATTCTTGGAAAAGAGTTGGGATGCATCCTCCGGTATTTGAATACCAAGGTATCGGATGGAGGGGGATCCCGTTTTAAAGGAAAAGGCAGTAGAAAGTCTGTGTAGGTTCGACTTTGGCAGAGAAATATTGAAAATTTCCGATTTATTGTAGTTTACTTTAAAGTTACTGACTTCCCCAACTTTCTGGAACTCCTGCATCACCGAGGGAACTCCTGCATCACCGAGGGCAGGGACAAGTGTGGACGTGTCACAAATAGGAGCAGGTCATCTGCAAACAGAGCAAGTTTGGTTTGAGTGGGCCTGACTGTTATTCCGTGCACAGAGGGATTGTTTCGCAAACCAATAGCTAAATGTTCCATGGTGAGAAAATACAGGAGGGGAGACAGGGGGCATCCATTTCGTGTCCCGTTAGAGATAGAGAATGCCGGCGACAAAGAGTCGTTCAGTCTTATTCTAGCGGATGGAGAGGAGTAGAGGGACATTATCCTTGAGATCATGTGGGCTCCCAGTCCTATTTGTTGTAAAGACAGCTGAAGGAATTGCCAATCTACTCGGTCGAATGCCTTCTCCGCATCGACTGTTAAGAGGCATAAGGGAATATCGTGAGTTCGGGCATAGTTGGATAAAAGAAGGGTTTTCAGGGTGTTATCCCTTGCTTCTTGCCAATCACAAATCCTACTATGGTTGTAACCTGTTGGCTAACACTTTAGCGAAGAGCTTCAAATCCACCCCAATCAAGGATATTGGCCTATAATTTGTACATAAAGTCGGGTCCTTCTCTGGTTTTGGAATAAGGGAAATATGAGCCTCAAGTGTTTGTGGGGGAAGCACTGAGCCCTCTGATACAGAGCTGAATACTTTAGTGAAGAAAGGAATAAGAAGGGGAACAAATAATTTATAAAACTTTGGGGTAAAGCCGTATGGCTCTGGGCTCTTGCCAGTTGGTGTACTCGCAATTGCTTTCGCAACTTCATCTGCTGTTATAGGTGTTTCAAGTTTGGTAACGGTGTCATCATCCAAAGTGGGGAGCGCGGTTTCCATGATATAAGAGGACTTGTGCTCCTCTGTAGTAGAGGGGGAGCCTCAGGTATATTGTACAGGGATTGATAAAAATCCATGAATGTCTGCGCAATCTTAGACGGTAAGGAGATTGATTCTCCATGCGGTCCCTGGATATGGGAGATGAAAGTAGAGGATCTTCTTGGGTGCAGGGAGTGGGCCAGTGACCTGCCACACTTGTCTTGGAATTTATATTAATGGAAAGCGAGCTTGTCCGCGAATGTACGTGCAGAGGTCTCATATAGGCCTTTGAGATGTGATCGGGCATTGGAAAACTCAGTGAGCGATTCGATTGTTGGGGAACGCTTATGGTCAGTTTCCAGGCTTCGGAGCTTTTGAATTGCATCCACTATAGCAGCTGAGCGTTCCTTTTTCAGACGAGATCCTAATTGAATAAAGGTTCCACGTAATACTGCTTTCAGTGTCTCCCATTGGATGGGGAATGACGTGGTATCTTGTGCGTGGTCCCCAAAAAAGTTAGAGATTGTTTCCAAGATACGTGTAATACAGTCCGAGTTAGTTAGCAACGAATCGTTTAAACGCCATGTCCACTCCCTCACAGGTGTGGAGGGGAGCGAGAATGTCAAGTATATAGGGGAGTGGTCTGACCAGATCATAGAGTCTATTTCACACTCAGGAGACCAGTCTAGACAACTGTGGTCGCTCAATAGATAGTCTATGCGACTATAGGTCTGATGTACCTGAGAAAAATGTGTGTAGTTACGAGCCTTAGGGTAGAGAACCCTCCAAACATCTACAAGGCGTAAGTCATATAGTGCGCATTTCAGGGCCCTCAATTTTGGGAAGGAGATACATGACCTTGAGGTGGAGGAGTCCAATGGTGGCCCCAGGGGGGTATTAAAATCTCCTCCGAGGATGAGCTTGCCCTCCATGAATTCAGATAGAATCTTCAGATACTGCAAAGCTGATGGAACTTGGTTGACATTTGGCAAATATATGTTAGCTATCGTAAATTTAACTCCCCACAGCAAAAATTTCACAAAGACGTACCTTCCCTGAGGGCCGGAGAGATGATCAATAAATTCAACGGGGAGAGCCTTGTGAAAAGCTACAAATACTCCCTTCGTTTTCTGGGATGGATTAGTACTATGGATCCATCTGTTGAAATATCTGTTAGAGCAAGCGGTGGAGGCTGATTGAAAGTGTGTCTCCTGTAAGAGGAGTACATTAACTTGGCATTTATGCATTTGATATAGAATTTGTCCACGTTTAGAGGCTACATTGAGTCCATTTACATTGTATGAACACAGTTCTAGTCGAGGGTGAGATAATACCGTATAGGCCATGGTGGAGCGAGAAGATAAGAAGAAATTTGAAAGTCTAAAAAAAGAGGGGGAGGCGTTTGGGGAAGAAACGGAAAAGAGAAGGTAGTTAAAAAAGGGAAGAGGAATGGAAGATGGCTAGGTAGAGGACACCTGTGAAAGGTCTCTCAAAACAAAATCTAATGTGTTAGCAGCAGCGAGACACTCCGTGAAATATCACGTGCTAGGCACAAATCATGCCAAAAAGAAGAAGATAAACTGCGCTATAGACCAAAATAAACAATGAATCGTTGAAAAGCTGCAATCCTGACAATAAACATCAATTGTGGAAAAAACATGAAAAAATAAAAGGAATTGCGCTAATACATGTGCAAAATAACATAGAAAAGATATAAGTAATGTTAAGTGCAAAATTGAAAATAAAAGTGAATGTGAATAACAATTGATGATAATCCACTTTAATGTCCCAATAAAGTAAGAGCTCAATATAGTGTATAAAGAACTCCAATTCGCCCAAAAAGGTGCAAAAACAAAAAGTCCAAGTAATAATTCGATCAGTGACAGCAAAGGAGGGTCCACCACCAGGGATAGAAGGGGTTGCTCCTTACCAGATGGCCATGACCCCCCACTACAGAGGATCACAGCAAGCAGATAAGATTGTAACACAGAGATTGGGGACTTCTATCAGCATCCACCAGGGGTCGCCTCACCGTCAGTCACTCCAGCAAAGCCATAATGCAGAATCAGTGGGAGCCCTGAGCGTGTCACTTGCTACTGTCGCCTGCCACTAGATGCAGCTTTGTCACTTGTCACTGTCGCCCGCCTCCAGATGCAGCATGTCACTTGCCATGGTCGCTGCTATTCTCCGTTCCTCATTCGAGCCCAGTCGCATCCGCGATGTTACGACTCGTGACAGCCTTCACTCGGCACCACTGGTATCTTACCGACTAGGCGGTAAGAACCGTACGAATAAGCACAAGCCACCTTCGGGAACAAGTCACTTACAGCGCAGGGTCTCGAACCTGCGTACCACACCCCTACTAAACCCCCACTTCACCAGGTGAAGTGGGGGTTTAGTAGGGGTGTGGTACGCAGGTTCGAGACGCTGCGCTGTAAGTGACTTGTTCCCGAAGGTGGCTTGTGCTTATTCGTACGGTTCTTACCGCCTAGTCGGTAAGATACCAGTGGTGCCGAGTGAAGGCTGTCACGAGTCGTAACATCGCGGATGCGACTGGGCTCGAATGAGGAACGGAGAATAGCAGCAACCATGGCAAGTGACATGCTGCATCTGGAGGCGGGCGACAGTGACAAGTGACAAAGCTGCATCTAGTGGCAGGCGACAGTAGCAAGTGACACGCTCAGGGCTCCCACTGATTCTGCATTATGGCTTTGCTGGAGTGACTGACGGTGAGGCGACCCCTGGTGGATGCTGATAGAAGTCCCCAATCTCTGTGTTACAATCTTATCTGCTTGCTGTGATCCTCTGTAGTGGGGGGTCATGGCCATCTGGTAAGGAGCAACCCCTTCTATCCCTGGTGGTGGACCCTCCTTTGCTGTCACTGATCGAATTATTGCTTGGACTTTTTGTTTTTGCACCTTTTTGGGCGAATTGGAGTTCTTTATACACTATATTGAGCTCTTACTTTATTGGGACATTAAAGTGGATTATCATCAATTGTTATTCACATTCACTTTTATTTTCAATTTTGCACTTAACATTACTTATATCTTTTCTATGTTATTTTGCACATGTATTAGCGCAATTCCTTTTATTTTTTTACAAATCATGCCAAACCTATTTGGGGAGGGAGGTCGGATTAGAGAGTTCTGAGTTGTAAACCCGACAACATCGCAGACATATATAACATATATGTATCACACCCGTCTATCGTAGTATATTGAGTACTTAAAATTTTAGGTTTCAGAAGAACATGGCATATATCTAATCATTGTTTGAAAAAACACTTGAACACCCATAATCAGTCAGCTATCATCACAAGCAATAGTATGTATAACAAGCATTTTAAAAAAGTGAGGTAACGTTGAGGAATTCTACTAGTTCTATGGTATAGGATCAGTTAGGCCCGGAACTGAGAGGAGACCAAGAAGCCCAGAACAGGTAATAAGGTAGCTTCTGGGAAACTCCAAGTCAGTCAGCGGGTCCCCAGGTCCGAAGACCTAGAAAGGCATATTGGCTACAGGTACCACCCCAGGAACTTAGTGGTGGGCTCCATTCGGGCCGGGCCGCATCCCGATTAAGAGAATTATAGGGTTCTGGATAATTAGGTAACAGAGGAAGGTTTCTTAAGGAAACGATGCTCATAGTATTCAATTTGGTCTTGGTATGGTCCGTGTGTGGAAAAGTGTACAGCTAAGGCCAGGGACGTCCGGTGTTGAATGGAGCCCCCACGTAGCTATAAAGAGCAGCAACATTGTCAACGTCTAATCTACATCCTTTTTTAGATGTAACGGTCCCAGTAAGGGCAACACAAAACCCCCCCCTGAACTTAGTAAACTTCTATACCATCCCTGTAAGCGGAGTGGTATGGTTAGTATGAGTTCATAGAAGGAGGGTACAGAGAGAACACAGTACCAATGCAAACCTGGTCAAGTCCCTTAATGAAAACTGCAGATTGAAAGGTGTAAACCCCTTGTAAAATATTGGACAGAGAGAACAAGTAACAGTGTTGACTCACGTGGGGAGCCAAATCAGTCTTCCGGGGATGTTGGATGTCTTGCTCTAGGACCAAAAGAAGCAGATCTAGATCTCGGACGTCTGTGACATTGCGGGAGAGGGCCCGGTAGTCATTGACGATCCTCTGGAGGGCCCAGCCAGTTCGGGATGCTGATAGGGTCTTGTGCAAGGAAGGTGAAGAAGGCAGGAAGTTGTTCAGGGTCCAACAGAACAAACTTACAGTTATCATCTCGGGTAACTTTGATACTGAAAGGATGGCCCCAGGTGTAGGTAACCCCAGCCTAACGGATTAAATCCAAAAGTGGGCGGACCACCCATCTCATGTATAAGGTGTTGTGGGAGAGGTCCAGATAGAGGTGTACTGTAGATCCATCGAATTCTACAGGACCCAAGCGCCAGGCCTTACGCATAATCTTTTCCTTAAGGGTATCGTAATGGACCCGGCATAGGACATCGCGGGGGCGGTCACTGCGGTCTCCCCCTATGCCTCTCACTCTATGTACTCTGTCCAGTTCAATAGGGGATGTAACTTCCCTGCCAGGACCTGGTTGAGGGTAGAGACGACAGTGGGTTTTAGATCAGTCCCTGAGGTTGCTTTCGGGATTCCCTGTATCCTAATGTTGTTCCTGCGGCTCCTGTTTTCACTGTCCTCTATGCAGAGTTGGTGTTGCCGCAAGCGGGACAAATGTGACGTGGTTGCAGATTCGAGGGCCACAATACGAGCTGTATGGTCATCTTGGGTAGTAGCCAGAACGGATACAGCGGTCTCCATTGTTGAAACCCGATGTTGGAGGGCTTGTAGTTCTACGTGGAGGGAGGCTTCCATCTTGGATACCCAGGATTGAAAGTCCGCCCTAAAAGCAGAAAGAAGGGCTGTGGTCGCAGAGCCGGCTGATCCGCCCGAGGCCAGAGGAAGTAGCTTCAAGGGGCCATCTTCAGTGGAGTTGACAGGGGGAATAGCTGCCCCTGTGACAGGGGTTGGAGGGGCCATCGGAGAGGCCGAGGACTCACCTGTAGTGTCCCTGCACATAGAGGAGTCCATGTGAACCAGAGAAGGAGGTTTAGATTTGTCTGGGGTGCGACTGGCCGCCAGCTTATCCTTTCCCGTGCGGGAGTCAAGCGAGGATGTATTGAGTAGGTAGCCCTGGATTGAACCTTGCTGCAGCTTAGCGGAGTCAGTCGAGTGAGAGCTTGAGGATGACATAGAGATGTAGGTAATTGGTAACACAGCCTGGTAATGTCAGGAGAGCACAGAGCTCAGTAGCTCATGTCTTCAGCCATACATCGTCAGCCAGGAAGCATGGTATCTAGTATGGGGGGGGTAGGACGGTCGCTACCTGCAACTCTGGAGCTAGGACTGCGTTCCCGGCTAGTCTTTTTCACCACAGAATGAGATGGAAACGTGTTTCAGAACTATGGCGAGGTAGTAAACTGTCAGCCAAGGAGTAGTTATTTTGTGAGAAGGGTTACAGGTGGCAGCTGGGTCCTCTGGGCAGCTCTGGTGACAGTGTAGGGACAGTGTAGGGAGTGATCCAGGAGCAAAGGGGTTAAGGAGCAAATGCATATACTCGAGCAGGGTGGAGCAAGATGGTCGCTCGGCGTGGCCCCAGGGGTCAGTGTTGCAATCCACCCCACAAATGGGGGTGAATATTAGTTTTAGTCCCTTTCTGGGGTCACAGTCAACTAGGTCAGGGCACCCTGGTGTTTAGGTTGGGCCTGGATTGAGCACAGAGGAGACGAGGAAGCTATTGAGGTGTAGCAAGATGGCCGCCACTTACTGTGTGTGTTGGTAGTCCTTCAGGCTGGCATGCAGGGGTGGTACAGGGGAGAACGTAGGCTGCGGTCAGTAGGCTGGGCTGCCCCGGTGTCCATGCAGGAAGAGAGCCAGGCGCAGAGTAACCAGGAAGGTCTGGATGCAGCTGCGCTGTGCAGGCCAGGTGTACCAATATGGCCGCCACTTCCCTTGTTAAGGCCGAAGCCGCGGCCTGTAGTGAAATCAGCCGCAACACGGGATCGCCGTGTCAGCGGTCCCAGGTGACACCTTGGTGTTCAGGGGGACCCCGGGTTCTGTGTAGGTGGTGAGGCAGTCCTGTTAGGGGGAAAAAGATGGAAATGTGCCCCAAAATGGCAGGAGCTCTCAATGGGCACATCTGTTCAGACCTCCATCCGGCCAAGCCCCCTAGACGACACTTTTATAAGATCTGGTTTATTTTATAATCCCTCATTACAGATTACAGGATAAAGTATTCTGGATTAAAGTATTATGGGTTATACCACTATGGCCCACATCCATCAGACTGAGCCTTACGCCCTTGTTGGAATGTGGGTGTGCTAGGGGTAACCTTCTGAATCCACTAGGGCAGTGGTCATCAACCCTGTCCTCAGGGCCCACTAACAGGCCAGGTTTTATGTATTACCTTGGGGAGATGCAGACTAGAATACTGCAATCACTGAGCAGCAAATGATATCACCTGTGATGTATTTCAGTTATCTTGCAAATCTGGCCTGTTAGTGGGCCCTGAGGACAGGGTTGATGACTACTACACTAGGGGGTAAACTAGGTAGTGCTGACGGCGACTGTTTGTGTCACTCTCCGGCGGCTGGAACTGAGGTCTGTGACCATTTATTGAATTTGACATTCCTAATAATCCTAATCATGCCCTCCTTCAAGTTAGTTCCTTATGCCCAATCTCAGTCCAGAGCATTGCAACTCAACATTCTGGTTGCATGGGACAAAAGAGTGTAGTCTCTGGATTGTGCCATATGCCTGACCAACAGGAGGTCATGATGGGTCAGAAGCTTGTTGCTGGATTTAGGAAAAACCTTCCTCCCAATGGTTTGGAAGGTACTCACAACAGGTGCCAATCAGTTGGGTCGGGGAGGGGTCCTTGGTACCCTTTTGGTTCAGGAAACTTAGTTATCAGAGGAATCTTGTGTCCTAAACAATATTCTTAACTCAGGGCACTTTGGTTATCCCTTTAATGCTGGCTGTTTCATCTGCAAGGTCATCTGACCAGGATACAGTCTGAGAATGCCACAGGAGTGGCATACTTCCACCATCAAGGAGGAATCAGATGTCTTGCAGATCAAAGAGAAGTGAATCTGATTACAGCTTGAGATAAACTTTACATTCCTATTCTGCCTGCCGTGCACTTTAGAGGCATGGAAAATTGGCAGGCAGATTTCCTCTATTGTCAGTGTCTGAAGTCTGGAGTGTGGTCACTTTATCCTGGGGTGTTTTGAGACTTTTGTTGCAGGTGGGGGACACCAGACATGGTCCTCCTTTGATGGTTATATACAACTTCAGCAGGATTATCTATGGATTTAGATGGATTAAGCTCCTTTCCCACCTACTCAACAGAATTGAGATGAGGGTATCCTGGTTATTCTCATTGCACCAAATGACCCAGAAGGACATGTACTTGGACTTTATCAGACTTTTGGCATACTCTCTGTAGGCCTCCCCAGATTGCCTAGATCTTTTGCCCCAGGGCCCAGTTTTTCACCCTTCTTCTCATTTGCTGGCCTTAATAGTTTGACTGTTGAAGTCCAAATCCTGAGGGAGGGGGGTATCTCAGATTTTGTCATCTTTAAACTCTTAAAAGCTTGGAAATTGACTTTTCGCAAAGTCTACCATTGCACTTGTAAAACATTGTGCATAACAGTGAAATTCCAACCTAAAAAGTTCTCTGTGGGCTGAATCCTGTCTTTTGTCCAGTCTGGTCCTGAATCAATGCTTGGCCTTGAGTGCTGTCAATGGTCAGTCTCTGACCTTAAAGGATAAGTTTGCCTTCAGGAACATGTCACATGCTACACCTATTTATAGGGTGGCACATGAAACATCTTCCAGCTTCTGCAGCCGCTCGTTGATCCACTGCCTCTGTGTGACAGCAGTATGGGGAGAAGTTCCCCATAGCAACTGTCACTTTTTGACAAGAGCACGGCCATGCGGGGCTCCCCCTCCCCCACACGGCCATGTCATTCATTTACAGAGTCCTGTGAAGTAATGAACAACAACTACCGACATCCTATGCATCTTTGGAGGCGGTACACTAAGGTGTGTAGGGGAATAATTTTCAATAACACACACATCTTGGAATACTTGTGTAGCACCTTCTAGTGTGTGCTAGATGTAAGTTTTGTCATGTAGGTTTGTTAGTGTAGGAACATTTAGTTTGGCTCAGGGCTAAGCCTGAGCTATGAATCTGGGTCAGGGTTCAGTGAGTCAGGGCTGGATGAATCATCCTGACAGCTCCTCTGGTGCCTCCCCCTGGTCTAGAAAGTTGTAAACTTCTAGAGCTAGTGGGTGGAGGTTAGGGGGAGCTGTTTGGAATATTTATCAGAGCCTCAGCCAATCCCCAGTATTGGGCTGGCAGGGGGCAAGGCTTACCTCCTAAATTGGCATGAGCCATACCAGTCGGGTGGAAGATGGAGATAACTGCAGAGACTGTCATGGCCCTCTGGGGTACCTTCTAATCTTGGGGGTGACCTTGGCCCGAGGTTTGGGTGTTGGAAGGATCCTGCCCCAACAAACGGAGGAAGCCCATCCTGGACACAGGAGCAAGTGGAGGATGGTGTGAGTAAAGCAACACTACTGGGTAATTGCAAGGGGGGAGACTGCCACATGTAGCCAGTTCTCCCTGAAGACAGTGTTGTGCCAAGTCTTCAGAGCTTCCCTGGAAGATCTCCTGCAGAGTCAGCTGGGTGGGCTGGTGTGAGTCAGTCTGGAGGACTGTGGAGGAAAGTTAGCCTGGGGTCCTAGTGAAAGAGGCAGCTACAGCCAGGTAGGTTGGCAGTGCCTGAAGAGGTGGTGCTGGGACCAGTAGCCACAGGAGAGAGCGTGCAAACTGATCACTGTGTTCTGCTAGACAACAAAGGGGCTTCGAGTTACTGTCTGCATAGGGCCATTGCTAAAGCTGACTGTGCATGTCAGATCTATTTCAGCGATTCAGCTGGAGTCTGCAAGTAGGTGAAGTGCAGGAGGAATGTCAAGGAGGCTGTATATAGACACTGTATAAGAAGATGTTCCTGAAGATGTTGCCAAAGTTCTGTTACTGAAGTCAAGTGGGCATCCCATAACCTCCCATCCCCATCCAAGTTATTAACCCTCAGTAAACCACAAAAACAAAGTCACGGACTGTTCTCTGTCTCTGAAGTGCCTGCGAAAATTTTGTGTGCCTGGCTGTACAGGGTGGGGGATCCCAGTTTATCAGCGGCCCTTAAGGAAGTGCGCTACACTTGTATGGGAAAACACGTGAAACAGCCGTTTCACTATGACTTTATTGGCATTTGTACTGGATAGCTGGTGTCATAATCAAGGACTACCAATATGTGTTGATGCCCCCTAATGGATTTCCTCATTGGCCCAGATCCATAGCAACCCTCTGGAAATGTGGATGGGTTGCACTAAAAAGGAGATTCAGTTGGTCTTTCCCCTACCTCTTTGAATATCTCACAGCTGCGAAGATGTGCCAAAAGTCACTGCCAGATCTTCAGGGCCCAACAGAGATCTGTGGCACATTTGCACATGCATGAGGCTTCCTGTGCATTTGCCCGCAACACTGGCATTTGGGCCTTCAATACCTGTGGTGTCAGTGCGCATGTGCAGGAAACCCCCACGAATGTGCAGATATGCCACAGGTTTCTGCCGTACTCCGTTATCACTGTTACATGTTTTAGGAGTCATCCCTGGCCTTTGGTTTATCCATTAAGTCTGAGGCTGTTTCCTCTGATTACCTAACTATGACCAGTGGAGATTGTCAGGTACATCTGACATAACGTTACAAAACATCTCCCTGAAGCCATATATACAAAGTATTTCCATATGGTCTTAGCCAAGCTTGGCAGGGTTCACCCGACTGACATGGATCAAAGTGGTGATATTTCCAGAGTCTAACAATGAATCCCCCAGGTGTCCCTCTGTGGTAATAAGACATATTTATTAGCCTTCCGGTCTCAGTTTCTAGATGTGCTTCAAGAGCCAACCTGGCAAAAAATGGCATTCGCCTCCTAGGCCACATTCTCATGGATTGTGGGGCAATTGGTTGCCACTATCTCAAAACGACTCCTTTTGGCTAGCAGGCCATTCATATCTGGCACCCAAGGGTATCTCATCTTCCTCCATAAGAGTCTATTTACCCCTTTGATAAAAAAGCAACAGTCTTATCTGGGGTTGGTGTTTTCCTGTTTTTAGGGATTACTGGCTTTGAGGGTGAATTCTGGAGATAGTCTTCAGTGGAAAATAAGTCACTCCTCAAGGGACACCAGCTCATCCACACTCTGGGGGTCTGTATGCCTAATGTGGCACTGTAATAGACAAGCCACTGATGTAACAGTTAGAAAACACTCGCTTCACTACCTGCGCAGACTTAAATGACTTTGGTTGTAACCACTTGTTTGTATGGTGGGACAAATTCATAAATTCAGAAACTCATGGGCTTCCCTGGATTATATTTCCATGTGAACTCCAGCTGTACTCGGATGGTCATGGAAATCCTGAGCCTGACTAGGATTTCACTTTTAGGTTAACGAAAAAACTTGGCATCCTAGATTAAAAGTCAAAGTTGGACTTTTTAGGCTCCCTTGTTAAAAAGGGTGTTAGCACATCAGTAGCAACTCACATTCTACGATCCTCTCAAAAATGCCGAGGTAGTCTTCAACATCATCCTCCATAGACAATTTCCGCACAGTACCCTGTACTAGATGTTGAAATGTTGATGTCAGCCCCTGCGCCACGACCTGCTTCTCTTATAGGGTCTGTATCTGCTATTGTAGAGATTCACTTGCTGCTGGCCCTTTAGGGAGGCCTGGTGGGCTTCAGTCAGCTGCTGCATCTGCTGGGCAATTAAGCTGTTTGCAACTTACTTACTGTCACATACTTGGTTAGCATTTGCCCATTTGAGTTGTTTACAAGCTCCTCCATTTTGTTTAATAATAGGTCCTTGTCCCTTTATTGTGCTGCCATAAACCACCAAGTTTTGTGGGGAACATACCGTAATTAACAGGTATTCATGGCAGTAAACCATGCACCAGACAGGGACACCCAGAAACAGTCCAAGCAGGTTTGTCATAAATTTTTATTCAGCAAGGCAGTAAACAAACAGTTCAATGCTGGGGGGGGGGGGGCTTTGTACAGCAAGTTCATAGCATAAAAAACAAAACCTCCAGTCAGCGGGGAAAAAAAGTAAACTCATGTCAGTTTCTAACAGCATTGCCACTAATGGTTGTCCCAAAACAAACAGGCAGGATGCGTACTTAGCAAGTGAGTCTGAGCTCCATTCTGCTCACATATAAAAAGGCCTGTGAACAGCTGAGATTAATTAATGAGGTCAGGCTACCAGGTGAGAGAGAGATTTCTATCTTGCTTCCCCATTTGGACTGCAATTAGGCTGGTTTCACACTGCTGCGCTGCGGTTTGGCTGCAGCGCATGTGTATCCACACAGCTGTGGTCCCATAGACTTTCTATTAGGTCATGAATTTTTGATCATTTTCTCAAAGTGCATCAAAAGTTCTGCATGCTGCATCTTTGTTGTGCTTTTAAAAATATGGGACCGTGGCTAACATTGTGGGTAAAACATGCAAAAACTGCAGATACACCTCCTTGCTACAGCCAAACCACAGCGTAGCAATGTGAAATCAACCTTAGAGCAAGACCCGAAGTTAATGACCAATGCTGAGATGCTAAGCCCCATATAGCTGATTAATCTCATTGGCTGCAGGTTTGCAGCCAAAGTTATTAGAGACACACCACTATACACTGCTCCTACAGCACCCCTGCCCATTGAAATCAATGGGCAGCACTGCCGAAGAGCCGGCAAAGTGCCACTGCAGCGGCGCTTTGTGGGCGCTTTTAACCCTTTTTCGGACGCTTTGTGAAAAAACACAAAAGTCCATCTAGTTCAACCATAAAAATAAATACATAATAATAAATAAATAAATGACAAATTAATAAAAGTGGCATGCACAATTGGTTTATTTGGTGCACCAGAATCAAGAGTGCCCCAAAATGTTGGTGCAAAGCAGAAGCTATGTACTCTGGTAATGATCGACTGTATACTGGCACAGGTGCTTCACTAATTTGGCACACACAATCAGAAATTTTAACTGTTGCAAAGCACACTGTTAGGCTGGGTTCACACTGATGCTGCCGCGGGTCTCAGGGGGGGGGCCTGGTGCATCCCTGTACACTGATTCAGGTGCAAATCAGGTCTGCATTTTTGCTTTAATTCGCACGTGAAACAAAGCCAAAGTCGCACAGGAGGGGTGTGAACCGGCGCCATTGAGAGCAGGTCACAAGTCTCCTGTCATGCTAATTGGATGTGGAGAAACCAATTGGCATCAGTGTGAACCCAGCCTTATGTGATTTGGTGCAGCCGGTGCCACATCACATGGAGCATGTATTTTATCATTGTTGATTTGGCGCAAGAAAAATGTGGCAATATTTTTACCACAAAACTGACATATTTCTATTTGTTAGTTGCCTCCATTGAGTTCCTCTCAAGTCTGCAATCCTCAGACTACCCCCCTTATCCCACTTGTTGTGATTGTTATAGAAGATTGTTTAGCAGGGGTCATTAATGCATCAGCCAGGGACCGGGGGGGTTGTCCCTAAGATTACGTTCACACTTGTGCAGGCAAAACATGCTGCTCCTTAGCAGACAAAATAGGCAAAACACCCACTTGAAACTGCATGGCCCTGCAGCACCATGCGGCTCTGTGCTGCACGATTGTAAATGAATGGGCTTCCCTACCTGCAGAATGTGGGTCATATACTGTATGTTTAAACCTAGCCTAATGCTAGCCATACACCAGTTAAACAAAGCTAAGTGGCTAAAATGATTGTAATGTTTTTTGTTTTTTTTTTAATAACAAATATATCATACCTGCTCTGTGTAGTAGTTTGCACAGAACAGCCTCAATCCTCTTCTGGGGTCCCTCACCAGCACTCCTGGTTCCTCCTTACCTTCCAAGTGCCTGCTTGCTATGGGGACACTTGTGTGGGTGTAAACCTGGGGGGGGGGGACACTAGGGTTGCCACTTCATCCCTTTAAACCCGAACACATCTGAATTACACAGGTTTTGCGGCTGATTAAGGTGGTAATTAAACTCACTTGGTGCCTTATCTGCATTAAATTAGCCTCAGAACCTGTGTAATTCATATGTGTTCCAGTTTAAAGGGATGAGGTGGCAACCCTACGTAACACACTCCTTCTGCCTTTACAAACCCTAGTTCACATGGGTGCGATTGCAGCTTCAACTTGATTTGTACAGAATTGCATGACATTGGAATGCATATTATTCCCTATGGTGCCAGTTCACAACAATGCAGCACAGCATGGCGTAATTTTGGAACAGGGTCCTTGACCACTTTGATGCGATTGCAGATGTGATCTGGCCCTATAGACTTTAATGGAAAGGCATAAAAAAATAATGTAAAACACAAGTATCATAGCTATGGTTTGATAAAGGGGCCCTCCTGTCTGACCTGAAACATGTAGCCATAGCCCCTCCCCCCACATCCTGTGATCACCCAGTCGAGAGAGGTGCTATTTGGAGCCGCAGCCATCTTGCCACTCCTAGAAGCTGCGGATGCTTATGTTCCAGCCTGAAGCCTGACAGCTGCACTTCCATCAAAAACTCTGCTTTAACTAGCCACATGCATGCTGAGCTCTGCAGCCTCACGGTGATCCTGTGGGAGGTGTATGACAAGCCTTGATCCACTTTTATCTAGTGAGTGCATTTTTATTGTCTTTTATTTTTTTTTTTTAATAAATGGCTACACCTAGATGAAGGTGCCCTCTTGTGGTGTTTTTTTTATTTGTTTCCTTATCCGAGCATGCAGTCTGGTAAGCCAGGCAAAGCATCTTGTCTCTATGTTGATGAGGACAATGGCCTCTTCCCCACAACCCTGGCCTGGTGGTTGTGGGGGTCTGTGGATAGGGGGCTTATTGGAATCTGGAAGCCCCCCATGTGAATGAGTAAAGGGTACATACAGCCCCTACTTATTCACCTAAAAAGTGTAAATAGAAACACAAAGACAGTTTTTAACAGGTCCTTCATTAAAAAGTTTTTTTTTTAAATGCCCCCCTGTTGTACATCCATCATCAATCATGTTGTCCAGAGATGTGGGTCAACATTAATCACAAGGAATTATGGCAGCAACGCACAAAAACAAAAACAGCTGTCCGCCTACACCTGACCGCTCCTGTTGCTTGCCCAGTGCCAAATGACAATCTGCTCCCCCCACCACCGAAGTAAACAAAGAGGGGGAATGATTCAGTAACATTACTGGGAACCCCTCCCCCTCATGATGTCATTGGCCATATATGAAGACCGAGAACTGAGTAGTCATGTGATTACTCAGTTCTCAGACTTAGAGCCAACGTAGACAGCTGAGGCATCGCACTGATGTTGCAGCATAGAGGTGAATATGTATGTTTGTTTTTTTATAACCCAAAACATCTACTTAAAAGTATATCTAACGGCAAAACTTTTTATGTGCACCCTTGGGTGCAGACAGTTTTCATTCCGGGTCACTCATCCGTCCCTGTATGCATTTTCTTTCTCAATACACAACAAAAAGTGAGAGTAGTGCTCTGCAAAGGAAGGGAAATCCCTTCTGGAACAAGTGTCCCAAAAATAATATTTTCCCCTCTATAACTGGTTGAATAATAATGCAAAATGTTGGATTTTTTTTCTCACAATAATCCCCAGTGACAGAGATCACCAGGACAGACAGAGATGTTCTAACCCTTCTGTAATTTATAACAAATTATGTATGCAGCCTAATCTAGCTTTATCTAATGTTGTACATGCTTTCCATTCATCATTTTTGGTCATTAAAGTTTTTCCGAAACCAAACATTGCATGCATGTTCTGGTCAGTTCTTTTCCTGTAGTCACCCCAGAAAAAATGACCCCTTGTAAAGAAATGATATATTGATGACTTAACAGTAGTGTCTCATTTTCAAGATGGGAAGTGCCTAGGCAGCTGTATTCAGAAAGCCTAACAAAGACTTACTCACATTCATAGCTTCACTCAAGTAATACTAACATCTCAGACCATGTCCTGTGACTCCAGACTTCCCTGTATGATCAGTCATTAGAGTTCACCTAACAATGGCTTGATAGTTGCATGATAGGAAGTACGCACATAGTTAGATAGACATACTTTATTTATGCATTCCTAATTCAGGGTGCATGAGAAAGTCTTTACATTTTTTGATCTTTAATTACTCGAAAACAGTATTTTACAGTTCATTTAATAATTTACTGTTAAATATGTTTAGGAGGTAAATAGAATTAAATCAACAAGGGAAAAGTTAAAAAGTCTAACTGCACTCAAATAACTTTTCATTACCAATGAAATATCCAATTCTTTCTTTATAAGAATGATCTGCTGGATGGTGGAACATATGCGCAAATATTGTGAAAATTATAGCACAATTTGCTATTTATGAATCAACTATCAGTCCCCCATATGATAGCTTTGCATATATAAGTAGATAGTATGCATGTATTTAGAGGGATATGCAAAAACATATATGGACATACAGTATAAAGTTGTGCTTATTCCTTGCAACAGGCTGGGGAATTTTGGGGGAATTTTTGCTATGCGGTGGATCCCATATAAATAGGCACGTTATGTTTGTGCATTAACAGAACATATAGTATAATCTGCTGGATAAAAGGACACATGGGTAGACCTTGCTTATCTTCAGGTTACAATTTGGGTAATACAACTTGACATTGGATTTAACTGGTAATATCAGGCAATGGAGTAGTTGATGCGCACCTTTATATAACCCTGTAAAGCCCACACCACACCGCCTCAACAGGCAGGGTGGTAACGGTGCTACTCTATTGATTTAATGGGTCATGTTCGGTAGTGGTAATGTCAACCAAATGGGACAGGGGTCTAATTTTAGCCTCAGCCATGAAGCAAGGCATTGCATCTGTGGCATGTGTTTTACCCTGTCCTGCTGCCCTTGGAGCCTAGAGTGTAACTAATGGCAAAACTTTTTTTTTTAGTTTTGGATATAGAGTGGAGATGGATTGAAACATCAGTCACTTTTTATTGCTATCTGTGCCCCGTTAGGAAGCTTCAGCCTCTCTATTTGTCCTATTTACCATATCATCGAAAGTAAAAGGAAAAGAAAATCCCAAATTTTGGGTTAAAACCAGAACAGTAATACAGTATATGAAAAATCTTTCAATGGGGGCACTAGTTCTTGTGAGCAAGGTGACGCTTCAGGATTTCCTCATTTTGCAGGGATTTCACTTCCTGTTTTGGCTATGGGACAAGAAATGAAGGGAAATCTTTCATATGGGATGCATGTGGCAACAAAAACCTGGAGTTATAACCCTCCCTTACTCTAACCAAAATGAAAAAAAAAAGGCTTTGCCTTTAGTTACACTTTAAGGGGGGCTTGCTATTTAATGCTGTTGCTAGGACTGGACATC
The DNA here is from genome assembly GCA_037952925.1 of Lithobates clamitans. Lineage (NCBI taxonomy): Eukaryota > Metazoa > Chordata > Amphibia > Anura > Ranidae > Lithobates > Lithobates clamitans. The sequence continues at coordinate 6,818,607 of JBBGZY010000458.1, forward strand.
TGGGGCACTTGTTTAGAGATACTAGGCAGGTGAACCAGGTCTCCGACATGTGAGCCCTGCAGTCTTGTTTTAATTCCATCACAACCCTTCAGTGAATGTGGTTAACAGTAATGTGATGTTCTAGCCCACCTAGTCAGGCTTCCTTGTAGAGAATGGCACCTTGCAGAGAATAAAGAGCTCAAGCTTATGTCCTTCCCTAATTTCAGTTTTGATGCTGTTGCAGACAGTTTGCAACCAAGGACGAAGGTTCTGGCCGACAATCCCTGAACACAACAAATTGGCCAGTTTGTAGATGACCACAGCACAGAATGCTAATGCATTCAGAAGTGGAGTCTAGCCACATCTGAATGATGACGTTCAGCTGCCTCTGAATGAGTCTTTACTGTTTCCAATTGCTAACCCATGATCCAATGATTGTATAAAATCTTGATTCATTTGTACTGCTTCCAAATATCAAGCAGAATTTGGAAAGCCTTAGGTCCCTTTCAAATGGGCATCATTCGTTCAGTCATGTTTTTTCATGAAAAAACAAGGAAAATGGATTAAATTTACATCAGTTAACATCCATTTTTGCATCCCTCTTCGGTTCAATTCAGTTCAGTGTACTGTACATCAGTCTACATAAGTTTGCATTTAATTTTTTTTTAGTTCCAGTCCATTTACATCAGTTTACATCTGTTTGTCATCTGTTTTTACATCAGTTTACATCTGTTTTTATGTACCTTTTTTCGTGCTGGATAAAAGTATATAAAAAAATGCTAAAAAGTGGATCTTAACCACTTGCCGACCTGGCACAGTACAGTACTGTGGCAGGTGGGCTCGTACAGGAAAAATTACATATCTGTAGGTCACGACTTTCTTTTGGGGCCACTCAGGTATGCCATGATTTATGGCCAGCACCCTCTGATCATCTGAAGGAATGACAGAACAGAGCCTTGTGTCGGTAAACAACACAGAGCTCTCTTTGTACAGCGGTGATGTGCCATTTTTTTTCTCCCTGCAAATATTGTTGGGCTCACATTAAACCCCTTGATCGCCCTAGATGTTAACCCCTTCCCAGTCAATGTCATTAGTACAGTGACAGTGCATATTTTTAGCACTGATCACTGTATTAGTGTCACTGAAGATGTCACTGGCAGTTAGCCAGTTCCCTCTTAGTGTCAGTTAGTGTCAGATTTCCCACTGCACTATCGCAGTCCACTATAAGTCACTTATTGCTGCCATTACTAGTATAAAAAAATTTAAAAAATTAAATTCCAGTATCTATGCCATAGTTTATAGATGCTATAACGTTTACACAATCCAATCAATATACACTTATTGAGATTTTTTTTTTTCACCAAAGACATGTAGCAGAATACATTTTGGCCAAAATTTATGAAGAAATTTGATTTTTTAAATGTTTTTTTTGGATATGTTTTGTAGCAGAAAGTAAAAATATATATATATATATATTTTTTTTTTCAAGTTTTTCGGTCTTTTTTCTTGTATATTTTAAAAAATAAAAAATCCAGTGGTGATCAAATATCACCCAAAAAAGCTCTATTTGTGTGAAAAATTTATATAAATTTTGTTTGGGTACAGCATTGCATGACTGCACAATCACCAGTTAAAGTAGTGCAGTGACGAACTGCAGAAAATGGTCTGGTCACGAAGGGGATAATATCTTCCGGAGCTCAAGTGGTTAAAGGAACAGATGTACACGGACGTTGTCTGTTTACACCTGTTCTGATCCATTTCAACAGATCTGGATATTGGCTGTTCTGTTTAAAAAAAAAGAATTGAACATGTAAATGGATATAAATAGATGCTTATCCGTTTACATCTGTTTGTCCATAGTAATGAATTGTTGTCGTTTCTCATCCAATAAAGGATGGATGAAAACCAGACAGATGGAATACCTGTGTGAAAGGGACCTATACTGAATTTACATGCTGTCATAGCCTCTGCATTCTCCAACATGCCTTTAAAATGGCACTTATCATTTAGAGCTACTGAAATACAAAAGTGAGCATTTGTATTTATATCTGTGATTTAACTTCCAAGAAAACAACTTGGCCCGCTACCAATATGGAGAATCTTCCAGGGTGACAGCAATATTTTGTATCGGGTCAGGTGGGCACTTTGCCTTGTATGCAATATGATGCTGCCTGTATGAGCTTAAGTGTCTTGCCTGTTAGGTACAGTATCTCACAAAAGTAAGTACACCCCTCACATTTCTGTAACTATTTTATTCTATCTTTTCATGTGACAACACTGAAAAAATGACACTTTGCTACAATGTAAAGTAGTGAGTGTACAGCTTGTACATAAACAGGAAATCAGTGTAAATAAGAACAACAAGGCCTCAGACATAAGTACAAACCAAGAGACATCTTAAATGTTCAACATTCTATCCAAAAGAAAAATTCAACTTTGCAAGCTTGCATTTTAAATACAACATTCCTCTCATTTCCGGCAATCCTTACTATCTCTGGTGTCACACATCCTTTGCAATGAAAACATCCTCTCCGAGTCTTTCTCTTTTTGTACATGTGCATGATGGCACTATTCCTTCCTATTGGTGAGCTTCCAGCAGTCCTGCAGAGTACAGCTCACCGATAAGAACGAATAGGGCTGCAGAGTGCATGCGCAGTAATAAGAGACTTAAAGAGGAAGTAAACTCTGCCCCTCAGATGCTGTTTTTAAAATAAACCAGTATAATAAAGTATTACAACATATTCTACAGTATAAAAAGCCCCATTCGCGTGTTTCTTACTTTTTTTCAGCAGTTTAAAAATCCGTGCTTCCTGGTATAAGCTAGCTCCATTTTAAGTATGGTTTTCCAAGTCTGCATTGTAATATACTTCCGCTCACTTTTCTATTCCTAGCTGTAATATCGCGCATGCACAATGTTCAATGCTTCCTTAGCCAAGCCTCGTTCTAGCTTCGGGATTGCTATGGCAACCGCGTCTCGCCTATCACAGCAGGCCTGTTCTGACGATTAAGGTCACATGGGTATCAGACACTTCTGAATGGGACTAAAATCTCGCGGTATCTCGGCGCAGTGGCGCAGAGAGGGGAAATGCAGGAGACGGCATGCTTATTAATGGACTAACGGCACAAAGCATGCTGTGAATCAGGGAGAATATGTGCAGGCGTGAGTGATGTCAATAAATAGAACGGACAGATTACAAGCAAACAGAGACGGTATAGTGACATCTACACACAGTAATTTGCAGTGTATTCACTGATGATTAATATGTGCTAAAGTTATGTGGGATGGTTTACAACCACTTTAACAGTGACTTTCCTGGCAAAGGCTGTGCAATACCAGGCAAGGCCACACAGTAAAGATTGGGAAGAAATGTAAGTGTTTTAATAAACAGACTGCACTGAGGAGGATTCATTAAAGGACATTGGTACTGTTGTTCTTTAAAAGAAGGAATCAGTAGAAATGGTAGATTCATATGGCCTTTACTGCTTGCCCACTTTCATAGGTGCCTATTAAATTGAAAATCTTAGTAGTGCCAAAGCTGTAGCTGAATGCCTGGTAAAGAGCACAGCTGATAAAAAGCAATCATACCGATGCCCTCTGGGAGACCCTTAAGTCTTCGTTATCATTTGTGACCTTTGAAGAATGTGTTACATGATCACTCACTAGGGGGAAACTAGTAGTTGGATTTTTTTTCTGGCTTGAAGTCAGAAATGATAGAGTCATGCCTGGTTTATTTAGAGACTGATAAGGTAGTAGTAGATTGTTCTATAAACAAGGGCACTAGAAAAACAATTTGTCTGCACGTGACAGAAGATAGGAACATTCAAATGAAAAGCCTTAATGCTAGTTCTTACCAAGACAGTAAAACAGTAAGGCCAAAATAGGTATATATTTATATATTATGTACTTCTAGCAGAAACTTAACTTATCTTAATACTGTATATCCTTGTAACAGAAACATATCTGGTTTGTTGTGGTCCAAATGTTCTGTGACTTTGCAGACAATGGCTATGAACTATTGTTACTGCTGCAGAGATCCAATCTAGTCATAGAAACACGTCATCCTTCTAACATAGATTTCTGACAAATAACCTGAATTCTGACAATGTCAACTGAATTTTCAGATTTTGTCTTAAGAATTTCATACTTGCCTTGAGATTCATAAAGAGTAAGCCTTGGGCTAGGTACACGCGTACAGTTTTTTTTTGGTCAGCCCAACAGTTTGAACAAAAAAACCTGAGAGGTTGCCGTATTAACTAAGCCATGTCAGTGCAGCAATCTTCCCCGCTGTGCTATTGTGTTCTGACAGGGGGGCTGGTTGCCAGCGTTGATTGGCTGCTGGTCAGGTACAGGTACTGGTTTTCCAGCAAAACCATTCAACAGAAGCCAGCTTTGAGGCCGGTTTCTGTCAAACAGGCAGCTGTACATACTGCTGAACCAGCCTATATTTGGATCGGGTGTACCTAGCCTTACTTAGAGGAAATCTTCGAATGGGGACAATATTTATAATTTCCCTAGTTTGGAAAGATCCCCTCTTACTTCCTGTTGAGACAGGAAGTAAAGGAAAATCTTCCTAATGGGGCAAAAAATTAAAAAAAAATAATAGTTATTATAAAAGTAACCATTCTCTACTCTATACAAAACTAAAAAAAAGTTTGGGCTTTAGATATACTATAACTATATAAATAATACGTGTACAGTGCAAGTTGTACATATCTACTTTTAGCCACCAGTGTTCATATCATGTTTCATGAGCAAAAAAAGTAGAGTCAGCTATTTTTTCCAACAGAAAAGCAAGAGAAAAAAAAAAAAAGGCATGCAAAACAACTTTCTAGAAAAATAACTCTAAATAAGTGAACTAGAACAGCTAGCAACCATGATCCTAATAACCTTTATTTTCATTTATATCAAGCAATTCCTTCCATATTAAATCACATTTTCAGTTTCCCCCTATAAACTCCATTTATTTTTGTAAATACATCATTTTGAAATACCCAACTTTTGAAATACCCATGTTAAAGGTTTTATGAGATTTTTGTGATAAGGTTTACATACTTTAGGGAAGGTTAACTAATTTTAAAGACTCATACCATCTTTCTTCTTCTTTATTACCTGACTTTTCCTAGCAGTCTAACAAATCTACTCTTTAAGAGCTACTTTTTTTTTTAAGCTTAAAAGCCAAGTATTCATATTATATCTGCATAATAGTAGCCGACACTGTATGAATTGTTATTATGCAACCAATAATTGTGTAACATATTGAGCATTATACAAACCTCTATTAAAAAGCAATCTAGCAACAACAACCTCAAACTCATCTTTAAATATGACATTGTGATGCAAATTCCTCTCAATGTTTTTATTCTACTCTGAACACTTTTACTAAAAGCTACAAAATAAAACAATGAACAACAGGAAGGGGTTTTAGCGGCAAGAAAATGCTGCGATGAAAGCTCTTGGTTTGGCAGTTTTCCTCTTGTGAAAACATTATAAAACTGTGTAAAGAAGTCTGAGAAAGTTTAGCTGCTGTAAATGGAAAAAAGTTCAGATAGATAGATAGAGATTATAGTAGTTTAATGAATTAATACGTGACACGTGACTGGCTGCTATGTGGCAATCAGTGGGAGCTCTCAAACAAAAGGAAAAGGATATTTCTGGCTGAGCAGTTGAGTAATTAAAGGAAACTATAAAGAAAAAAAGGTTAAGGATTTCCCCAGATGTGTATCAATAAAGGAAAAAATAAAAATGATCAACATAATCCATAAATTATGCATTGCCAATCACTGGACTTAAGTTAACCTCTCTTGGAACGCTAACAATCTGTATACTGTCCACATCCTGGCCATTTTCACCCTCCCTATCCTACTTTTGCCCCCAAGCATCTTTTTCACCCCTTCCAGTTACAAGTTGATGTTAATACTACTAGTTATTAATAATGCAGCTTTACAAATTCGCTACAAATTATAACCCTAGCTTTAATAAAGTGATTGTTATCACAACAAATATTTGTTCTAGAAATGTTATGGAAAATACAAACTATCACAGTTTTTAATTATATTTTCATGCATTGAAATTGTATACACAAATCACTGCGTATAGGTCGTGTCTGTTCACGCAATTCATAAAACATTCAGTAAGCGCTGGAAGGCCCCCCCAAGCCACGCTCCAGTGCCCTCCCCAGCTTACCAGAGCTGCCAGCAGTGGCAGAGGTGATCGCGTCTGCTCCCATCTGTGGTATGGAGCTGAGTAAGGGGAAGATGGCCCCCACCCATCTCCATATCATTGCAGGGCGGAAGCGACGTCATAACGTCACTTCCGCCCCTAGCTCTTAGAGAGACTTTTTTATTTTTTCAAACAACTTTTTTTTTTTTTTTTTTAATTGCATTTTAGTGTAAATATGAGATCTGAGGTCTTTTTGAACCCAGATCTCATATTTAAGAGGCCCTGTCATGTTTTTTTCTATTACAAAGGATGTTTACATTCCTTGTAATAGGAATAAAAGTGACACAATTTTTTTTTTAAAAGAACAGTGTAAAAATAAAAAAATAAAAGGTAAAATGAATAAGAAAAAAAAAATGCGCCGGTCCCGCGGAGCTCGCATGCAGACGCGAACGCATATGTGAGTAGCGGCCGCATATGAAAACGATGTTCAAACCACACATGTGAGGTATCGCCACGATCGGTAGAGTGAGAGAAATAATTCTAGCCCTAGACCTCCTTGGTAACTCAAAACATGCAACCTGTAGAATTTTTTTAAGTCGCATATGGAGATTTTTAAGGGTAAAAGTTTGTCGCCATTCCACGAGCGGGCACAACTTTGAAGAGTGACATTTTGGGTATTAATTTACTCTACATCATCTTTCACACCATAAAAAAATTGGGCTAACCTTACTGTTGTCTTATTATTTAATTCAAAAAAGTGTATTTTTTCCAAAAAAAGTGCGCTTGTAAAACCGCTGCGCAAATACGGTGTGACAAAAAGTATTGCAATGACTGCCATTTTATTCTCTAGGGTGTTAGAAAAACATAGATAGATAGATAGATAGATAGATAGATAGATAGATAGATAGATAGATAGATAGATAAAATCTTCTGCCCATTTTAACTTTGGATAGTAAAACATTTTTTTTTCTGCCAGTAAATAACTTATACAGCCCACTTCCTGTTTTTTGTCCGGTAAAAAGCCTAGGCTTATGACATCATGCAGATCTCTCTCACTCTTGTGAGAGTTTGCCAGGAAGGGAGGGGGGATGAGTCATAAGATGGCCAATGAAAGCTGCAGGGCTGCAGAGCTGGATGTGTGCCTCTGTTTGTCTGTGTAAATCCAGGAATTGAACAGGCAGCAGCTTCAGCTGCCCACAGTTAAAATGATTGCAGCCAGACTCAGTGGAGGGAGATTTCTGCAGCATATTTGGCAAGTACAGAATCACAGTATAGTTATAAAATAATATGCAAAGTGGTTGGTGGGAAGCTTCAGAATGGCAAATATGTTTTTATTACAAATTATGTGAGCAGACTGCAGTTTCTCTTTAACTGTCATTGTCTCTTTTGCTGTTGTATTGATGAATATTGGTCATTCTGGTCTTGTTTACTGGAGTCTTATATCAGTCCTCCGGTAATATCAAAGCCACACATCTAAGGTAGTTAGGTATTACCATGCCAGAAACTGTCTGGGTCTCAGAACTAAACTGTAGGACTTTTTAGAAACAGTAAGGAGTAAAAAAAAAGGTTCATATGCCTAGGAACTGTGAAATCCAATTTGCTATAGTTGCCCTTAAATTTGATGTGATTAATGCCCAGACCAGATCAGAGAACAGCTTATTCTATAGTTATCAGCATACAGTCCCTGTTGACTGATTATGGAGAAATTGGAGGGTGGGATAGAAAAGAAAGTTTATACAATAACTATGGTTTCTTCCAATATTGGCTAGTGTGGGAGGTGTTTAATTCTACCACATAATTCTCCATGGCCGTTAACGTGCTGTTAACAACCTAACAGTTGGATGTTGATCATCTCCTGAGCACTATGGCCACCTTAACCTGTTGTAGGCAAAAATACAATTTCTAGAAAAGGAGCATATCTCACACACCGGATAGATTCCACGCTGCTAGAATCCCTGCGGTTTCTATTCTGATGCTTTCCTCCACTGCACTCCTGTGCTGAAGCCTACTGTTGCCTGACATCACAGAGCCGGTGCAGGCTTGGGAAAGATTGCGACCATATGGTCAGGATCCGCCCACATGTCCAGACCAGCACCCAGCTCAACCTCTCTGCGAGCAGCTGAGAGGCTGAGCCGGCGGCTCCCGCCCCCTCCAGAGCCCAGTGCTCCAGTGAGTGTGTGGGGAGGGGGCAGAGCAGAGAGCGGTGACTGACAGTCACCAGTTCTCTGCTCAAGGAGTTCTGAGAACCCAGCGATCGGCAGTGTTTGATCGCTTCGTGCTCAGTCTTAGAATTGGCGGGGGGCAGATGCAGCATCCACCTAGGAAAATATGATTCCAAAAAAAAAAATCTTATACTTCTCTTTTAAGCTCTGTGTGGGATGTACCATTAGGCCTGTGCCTAAAACACTGTTTGGTCATATATACCCTTTCCAGTTAGAGATTCTCTTGTGATAGAGGTAAAGACATGACAACATTTGTGTGCCTATCTGTTCCAGTTTTAAACATCTTGTCCTGATAAGATGTCTAAACCTGGATGGGTCAAGTGTACAGTTGTTTATACAGATGTTGACACCTTGGAATTTTCAACTTTTAATATGTTTATATTTACAAGTAACAAAAATCTGAAAAGTCTACATTCCAAAAGTATGTAAAACACCTAAACAAGCTCTGACCACAGAAGTCCTAAAATTTGTTGAAGTCTACCCGTGTGCAATAAAGATGTCACATGATCACTAAGGCCCCTTTCACACTGGGGCGGTTTGCAGGCGTTATTGCGCTAAAAATAGCACCTGCAAACCGCCCCTAAACAGCCTCCGCTGTTTGTTCAGTGTGAAAGCCCGAGGGCTTTCACACTGAAGCGGTGCGCTGGCAGGAGAAGAAAAAATCTATTCACCGCTCCTAAACTGCTCCTGCCCATTGAAATCAATATACCAGTGGTTTTAACCCTTTTTCGGCCGCCTGCGGGGGGTTAAAACCGCCCCGCTAGCGGCCGAATACCGCGGTAAAACAGCGCTAAAAATAGCGCTGTTTTACCGCCGACGCCCCCTACCGCCCCAGTGTGAAAGGGGCCTAAATAGACACCTGTTTCTGGAAGGCATACCCAGATTTGTTAAAAAAAAACAATGTTCTTGATGATGCAGTTAAATCCAGTACAGTCCATAACAAAATCTAATCAAGGTGGTAGCAAAACAAAATTGTGGAAAAAATTTAAAAAATATAGGGTAGGGTTAAAAATAAGTATAGCTACTGATGCACTGCTAAATTTATTAATAAAGATAGAAAGAACATGGTACAATTGTGAGTGCCTTTGCTCAGTTTCAAGTTTGCTTCAGGCAATTTGTATTTTAAACTTTTCTGATGACATAAGGGTACTTTGTTTACTTTAGTAATCACAGCCAGTACACAGATAATGTGTATATAGCAGATTGTTGGTTAATGAAAGGGAAAGGAATCACCCTTTGCATTATACAGTGGTGCTCTTGCGTGATCTGTGAGAAGCAAGATATTTAAGTACCCCATTGTCTTGGAAACATTAGGCATCCAATCAAATGTGTTGATGCGCTGGCTACATTTGAGACACTAATCATCTCTCCCTCTTTCTCTGTCTCTCCCTGGGCTGCATGGCCGCCTTTTGTTTGCTCACTAATTGCTATTTAAGGTGGCTCATCAAGAGATGTTCAGTAATAAATGTATAACACATTCACATCAAAGGCATTCTTTCAGAAACTAAGGTTTGAACGATCTAGCTTAAACTAGACATTTATGTTTCTACATGGCTGCTTTAGTTTACTGTTTTGTATTGGTATAACAAGGTATGATACTTACAGCTTATAGGGTAATTCCATTTTCGTAGTAAAAAAATATAGTATATTAAAAAAAAATAATATAACATATACAATTGCTATAAAAATCATATTATAATTGAATGTTAATAAAAATGACCTTTTCAATCTTCAGTGCTGTAATTTTCTGTAAAATTTGATGCAATATGCAACCTGGAGGCATTCTGTACACAAGTGTGGTTGCTTTTTAATATGACACTTTTCTCTGGTTTAGAAAAAAATTCCAACCAAATATGTGTTCTTAACTCAAAAAAGTACCTTCTGTTGCTCTCAGCCTCCTCCAAATCACCAAATACTTTTATTTTTTTTTTTTTCCTCTTTGATATGACTTCCTCTTAGAGGATGGGTTCTCCATGGCCCCGCTGTATGTAGGAACACTCTCTTGTTTCCAAGATGGACTAGGGACTATGAACTTTGGGATTTGTAGTGTGCACAGAGCAGAACACATGACTGTAACTAACATGCACTGCTGGTTCCAAACAAATGGAAGTGAGGGGGGAAAGAAATGTTCAGGAGGTCAAAATGGCAGAAAAACACAATAAAAAAAACATTTCATGACAAATAGATTACAGGGAAATTAAATAGTGGATGTGTTTTGATTATTTTTGAAGACTAGGGATATTGCTTAGCGTAAGTTTAAACAGTTACATAGTCACATAGTAGGCAAGGTTGAAAAAAGTCCATATAGTCCAACCGATGTGTGTGATTTTATGTCAAAATTACATTGTATATCCCTGTATGTTGTGGTCGTTCAGGTGCTTATCTAATAGTTTTTTTTTAATTATCGATGCTCCCTGCTGAAACCACTGCCTGTGGAAGAGAATTCCATATCCTAACCACCCTTACAGTAAAGAACCCTCTACGCAGTTTAAGGTTAAACCGCTTTTCTTCTAAATTTTAGTAAGTGACGTGTCTTTTTAAATTTCCTTTCGCAGAAAAGTTTTATCCCTATTGTGGGGTCACCAGTATGGTATTTGTACGTAGAAATCATATCCCCTCTCAAGTGGCTCTTCTCCAGGGAGAATAAGTTCAGTGCTCGTACCCTTTCCTCATAACTAATGTCCTGCAGACACTTTATTAGTTTTGTTGCCCTTCTCTGGACTCTCTCCAGTTCCAGCACATCCTTCCTGAGGACTGGTGCCCAGAACTGGATGGCATACTCCAGGTGCGGCCAGACCAGAGTCTTGTAGAGTGGGAGAATTATCATTTTATCTCTGGAGTTAATCCCCTTTTTAATGCATGCCAATATTCTGTTTGCTTTGCTTGCAGCAGCTTGGCATTGCATGCCATTGCTGAGCCTATCATCTACTAGGACCCCCAGGTTCTTTTCCATCCTAGATTCCCCAAGAGGTTCTCCCCCCCAGTGAGTAGATTGCATTCATATTTTTGCCACCCAAATGCATTATTTTACATTTTTTCTACATTGAACCTCATTTGCCATGTAGTTGCCCACCCCATTCGTCTGTTCAGATCTTCTTGCAAGGTTTCCACACCCTGCAGAGAAGTTATTGCCCTGCTTAGCTTAGTATCGCCCGCAAATACAAAGATTGAGCCATTTATCCCATCCTCCAGGTCGTTTATGAATAAATTAAATAGGAATTGTGGGGAACTGTATCAAATGCTTTTGCCAAATCCAGATACACCACGTCTATCTTGATGCATCTACATTTCTTATTGCATTCTTTGTAAAGTTGGAATGCTGATGATGATTCCTCAGCCTTTTGTTTTTTTGAAGGCCTTCTCCTTTGCTTTTATATGCATTCTTACGTTGGAATTAAGCCACCCAGGACATTTATTAGCTCTTTTAAATTTATTTCCCATTGGGATGCACTGGTTAACAGTAAAGGCAAGCATTTAAAAGATTATATCCTCAGATCAAATAATGCACATTTGCTATTAGCTTTGTTTCTCTGTACAAAAAAGTAGAAGTACTTATATATATATAAAAAAAAATCGATATTTGATGTTAATGGTATACTTCAGCTGAAATGGAAAGTGAAACCTTGAAATTCATTAAAAAAAAAATCACTAGTCACTTTTGTCAGTATTCTGGCAATCTGAATAACCTACTTGTGGTACAGGAGACCTATACCTAAATACTCCCACTGCATGCACTTTGCTGTATTGCACGTTGAACAGACATGTAAAAAAGGATCTGCACTAAGAAATATCTCACAGTCACCAATCAGATACAAACATTTTGAAATTTGGAAGGTGATTGCTGTTACAGGAAGCTGCACACTTTGGGAAGTGCACTCCCAGTCACCCTGTGAAGTGTTCCATGAATTCTGGCAAAGTGGATTACAGAGAGCTCCGACCAAAGCTAGCAAAACATTGTTTGATATCTTTTGCTCAGCCTGTGGGCTGAATGAAAGAGATCTAACAGGTTCCTCCAAGCACACTAAAGACCACAGATGATTAAAACCCCCTGTTGGGTTATACCCCTGCACAGAGGGAGGAATCTCCCTGCTGGTGGTGACTGTCAGAATACCCAAACAGCGGCTAGTGATTGAATGCAGGAACTGTTCAGCCAAAAATGTTGAGATGCTTACAGGGAAAACATACTTTCTAGTGCTGGTGATGTGAGAAACTTTGCTTGTGACGTAAGAGATAGCTGTTCCCACAAACACCCACAGTGTGAAAATGAGTGGTGATGCCGGAAGCAGAGGAAGTTGTTACATGAGACTGTTAAATGCACTGTGGATTCTGACAGAGGTCAATTTCAGATAATTTTAGACTAAAGGAAACCAGTGCTTACCAGTGCTGATAAGGATATTATATATGGATATAATATGGAAGCTGCAACTTCTGATCTGTCCTTCCTTCACTTGCTGAACATTTGTTCTAGGCCAGTGACTCTGAAAGTATTGAAGCTAGAGAGAGTCAGGGAACTAGTATTAACATAAAGTGGTTATTAATGGCAACCTCCATATTTCTGGTTTCCATATTTTGCATATTTCTGGTTTGTTTTCAAATAAACCTAGTGGAGTTTCTGACTTTCTTTACTGCTGTATTTACTTTGTATATTAGTAGCTCGGCAATGGTTTTCAGTTGTTGCCTGAAATTGCTCTATATAACTGACCTATTCTCATCTGAGATCATCTCCATTAACCTCACTCCCTGAAATGGATATAAAGAGTGAACAAATCCTTAGGTCACCAGCTTACTCAATTTGTGTCTGGTGGATCCCAAGGCTGACATAAATTAGCAGATTATAAACGCAAACTTCAGAGAAATGCATATTGAATGTTTTCACATTGAGTAAATGTACTGTAGCTTGTTGTCCATACTTCTCATCTTCTCTTTTTCATTTATTTCAAGGTAACACCTGGCAGTAAAGCAGCACAATCCAATGTAAATCAGGGAGACTTGGTGGTGGCCATCGATGGAGTAAACACAGATGGCATGACTCATTTAGAGGCCCAGAACAAGATCAAGTCAGCCAGCTACAACCTGGGTCTCACCTTACAAAAGTAAGCTTCTCTTGAAGTGATAGATGTAAACAATGTGTAAATGTGTGTAAATTAGTTGTATCCAAACCATTTGCATGAATAGTAGAATTGGCTAGCCATAACACCAATAGCCCATTTAGTAAAGAGATGTTAATCTTAAGCGATATTTGTGTTAGTCTGGCCATTCACGGTTAGATTTTTTTTTTGTTCAGCCAGTGGGCTGAACGTAAAAAAACAAAGCTGTTCCCCCATCCACACGAACGAGGTGGATGAAGGAATGCCCCCATTGGGATATTATATTCTAACTGTGGTGCATGCCACTGGGAGAATACACTGATTAGCAGGTGCAGCCAAATGGCTGCAGCTGCTGATCAATTGACAACTTTCCAACACGTCCCTTTAACAGAAGTAAATTGGGCAATTGACATCTGTGGAGTAGGGAAGCCCACATACTCATCAAAATTTGGAAGTTCCCTTCTGGACCAGCCTAATTTTGGTCAGTATATGGCAAAGTTCAGACTGTCTATAAATGTTAAGCCTGCGATAGATGGCTTGATTTTCTCTCGTTCAGCTCCTTAGCTGAGAAAATCCCTTGATTTCTACACTAAAGGTGGCCATAGATGGATCGAAATTCAGCTGGTTCAGCATGGACCGGCTGAATTTTGATCCATGTGGGGCCACTGCAGTTAAACAGAAGCTGATCTACTTATCGACTTCAGTATAACCTTCCTGTTTGATAAAAGCAGCTCATTCATCATCGCTCAATCTGCAGCGCTGGCCTGTGTATTCTGATAGCGAAGTAGTCCCCGCAGAATGCAATAGCACAGCAGTGTGGATTCCCACATCCACCTCGAATGTATGGATGGGGAAAATCGGTTCACTTTTTTGACTGAACAAAAAAATGAATCATGTATGGCCAGCTTTGCAAGGTGGATAGATGAATCTCCGCTGCTGGCTAGTTTACTCTGGCAGCTGTGACACCCATGACTGCCTGAATTCAGAGGCACTGCTCAATAGTGACGGTATTTTATATGATGAAGTCAGTGTTCAACCAATAATTTTCCACCCAGTTCTATAAATTTTTAAATTTACTTGTTTCAACTGGTGGTGCTTGCAGGGTCACCCATAGCTTGAATTTTGTCTGATTTAGTAGGAATTGGCTGAGATTTGAACTATCTATGGGGGGCTTTGAAGTGATTGTACAACCTTTGTAAAATCTACTTTGGATTTAGCATTAATCCTTTAGCGATAGGGTCGGCCTAAACAAATCAAGTTCTGCCCAGTTAAAGAAGCCCCGAATACAAAATAGTTTTTAGTAGAATTAACAAATTGTAATGTTGTATGGCCAACCCAGTGGGCTGAACGAAACAGAACTGAAAAGCTCGAGAGGAGATCCTCTACTGAGATCCAGTGCTGATTGGATGCCGATTGTCAGACCTTTTTGGTCATGCTGTACACACAGGCTGAATGTCAGACGGTTTCTATTGAATTAATCAATAAAGAAATAAAAAGAATGCCCCTGTACCTACTGAATGAGAATATGAATATTATTGAGTAAACATATACACTAAATTGAGTTGGCATTCTGTAATGCTCTTACATTTTAGAACACAATGAGCTATAGTATATTAAACGCAAAAGCTCAACTTATAAATTGCCCATTTCACCTGACCTTCATATGTGTGTTCATATAATGTTTGTGAAAGTTGAATTAGGTCCATCCCTATTGGTGACTAAGGCCATCCATCATTTCTAGACCAAAAAACTAAGGGATTGATAACTTGTGGGCCAGGCTCAATTTTTACAAGTGTAGCACCCTCTAGTGTACAGTGTGGTGGGGTAAATTTATGTTGACTCATAGTAGTTTGTGTGATTCTGAATTTGCTGTGGGTTCAGCTTAAGGTCAAGTTGGAAGGCTCTGCAGACCAGGCCTCTATCTCCTCTACTTGGTTCTGGGGCTCCATAGAAACTTCAAGAAACTAGTGGGTGGAGGTAAGGAGGCAAGGTCTGAATATTGATGGGAGTTTTGACCAATCCCTAGGCAGGAGGCCTGGCAGGGTGGTAAGACCCATAAATATTGAAAAGCCTGGCAGGTTGTTGTTGTTGGGTGGAAGATAGAGTGCTGAGGAAGATGTTGTAAGGCCTGGGAGGGGACCTCTGGTGGGGGGCTCTGCCTTCAGGCTGGAGCTGAGGAAGGAAGGAGAGGAATCTGACGAGAGGGACCTTCACCACCCTTCGGTCTCATCCAGTGGACACCCTGTCCAGCATGGAAAGATCTGTCCAGCAGGAGGCCTGAACAGCAGTCTTATCCAAAGCAGCTAGATGCAAGAGACCATTTGAGTACCTCTACACCTCAAGGGCCTACAAGGCAGAAGGCTGCCAGATGCAATATACAACATGCTTTCATAGGGACGGTGTCACAGCTAAACATAAATCCCTTGCTCTTGGACACTTTTCAAGGCAGCCAGGTAGGCTGGTATTTTCTGCAAGCGTTAGGACTTTGTGAGGTTCTCTTCCTAAGGGGACATAGTGCTCCTGCATACAGTTCGGTACTTTTTTGCTATTTCTACCAAGGGGCAACATTGCTCCTGCATACATTTGATAATTTGCTAGTTTTACCAAGGGGACATAGAGCTCCTGTAAGTTTTGGGACTTTGCTATTCACCCCAGGCACATAGAGCTCCTGAAAAGAGAAAACCTTGCTACTGATCCATCAGCGATTGATATCACTCTGGAAGGGGTACAATCCAGGATCTGCATTTTTTTATGTATATAGTGAAGGAAGTTTGTCCTCAAGTTGTTCTACCATGTCAAGTTGGGCATCCCATAACCCCCTCATCCCCATCCAAGTTGTTTTCTCTCAATAAAACAACAAAAGCAAGCCCATTGACTGGTTACTGACTCTGTGTGGAAGTTGGAAAATGTGTGTTGCATAGAAATAGGGGTACCCAAAAATCCAGCGGCCCTCTAGGGGGTAATACTACACAAGAAAAATTCAGTTTTCAATAAAAGTTTAGTTGCTGATATTCTTATTCAACTAACATGCCATTTTCACTAAAGTAAAAACCCTGCCTATTCTTTTTTTATCATACATTGTAAAGTGCTGTGTAAACTGTTGGCGCTATATAAATCGTGTATAATAATAATAATAATAATAATATACAGAGTTTGATTTGCCTAGAACTGCAACAGGTTTACTCAAAGCTTCATCTACATAAAAAAATGGCAGCCAACAAAACACAGAAAAAGATCAATACATCAGTAGATAATAAATCACAGAAAAGCTTCAGTGACTGCTGCGAGATCACTGAAGAGCTATTTTGCTGAAAGCAAAGTAGTGAAGTTCATTCTTTCTGTTCATTGAAGTAGCATTGATGTTTATAGAAAGAAGATAGAGCTTTTTTCTCTTCTGTCAATTTTCCAGTTCCAAAAGATAGCTTAGAAATTGAATACACGATACAAGACAACTGAAAGGACAAGCTAAATTACATCCAATTTTTAATGTGTTTCAATTCATTGTATGAATTGCTAAACTGATGATAGTTCAAACTTTAGAAAGCCTTTAGAAAGCATTGTGAGTACTATAGCTTGAAGAGGAATAACATTCTTGTCTTGGCACTTCAAAAGGAGCTACATAAAAAACTGAATTCCAGGAAAATATAAATTATACCATAATTAAATCCAGTTACAGTATGCATTTGTTAGAAAAAATCATTGGAAGATTACAACAGCCCGGCAGTTGGGTCACCCAATTAATGTACCACTTACTGTATATTGATGATCAGACTGATGTGGATATATTGTTACTTCAGTTGATGAAGCTGCTGGTTTATGATCATATTTTTGGTGAATGCCAGGCCTCTTACTATACCATAGCTCCCAACTGTCCCTGATTTGGAGGGACTGTCCCTGATTTGGAGGGACTGTCCCTGATTTGGAGCAATGTCCCTCTGTCCCTCTTTCCTCCTCATTTGTCCCCCATTTTGGTCTGATCTATTTAGTTGTGTATAAAATGAACTTTTTAGCTTTCAAAAAGTGTTTCCCAGAGCTAAACCTTTCATCCAAATTCTAAATTGCTGAATTTGTAAATGTCAAAATCCAGTATAAAGGAATAGTAGTGGTAAAAAAGCACTTGGGAGTTTAACTTATTTTTTTATATATAATTCTTCTAGCAAAGGGGCATGGCAGGGGGTGCAGCTTATGCCTACATACTTTTTCTAATAGGTGTCCCTCATTCCCATCTCAAAAAGTTGGGAGGTATGCTATCCCCATGATTAAAGCCTAAGTTAACCTTTGGAAGATGTTACACCTGTATTTAGGGTGTAATTTGTGCCATGTTCACCTAAAAGCTTTAATTATCGTTATGTAATGTGCAAAAACTTAATAAAATGTATTGAAGCAGAAAAAAAAATCATTAATTCTTTTTTTTTTTTTTTTTAATTAGGTATACTATGTTAATCTAGATGAATTAACCTGGCATTATACTAGCTTCAAGTCATACATTTTGGTTCACAACTCTATTGCATTGCAAAGTGTTGTCAGTCTAACGCTGTGAACGTGTTTTCAGGAGGGAAAGGCACAGAGATTGGCTCATACATGTGCTATACAATTAGCAGGTTGAAAGCAAGAAGGCAACACCATTGTAATCTTAAACCCTTGCCAGAGACATTTTTCTTTTTGCACGCACATAATAAAACAAACTTTTACCGTAAAACAGGATATCATTTATGAAATCAGAGGCCCTGAGGGAAAAACATGTCACTGGTGGCAATTTTTTTTTTCACACAACATTTGTTCTTCTGTTTATCAAATCTATATATTCAGTAATAAATACACAAATGTATTTTAATGCACACAAACACAATATAATCACAAACTGTTAGAATATACTGTAAAAGATAATGTTGCTTTAGGTAAATAGATACCAAATTTGTGAAGCCTAAAAATCGTGAGGACAAAAATTCGGTACTCAACATTGTCTATAGGTGATGCTTTTAAAGGATAGGTTCACCTTTTCGGGCAGAATTTCACTTTTCGTAATAGAAGTGTTTTTCAATGCCATCTCTGGCCCAGCCATCCCAATGTGCTTTTCTCTCACTTACCTCATCTACAGGAGATTTAGAATCTTGTCAGTCTTCTTGTATCTTTAAATGGATTTTCAGATTCCATCACTTCCTGTAGTTTGTATCAGCATTCACGTCCTGTTAGGTCATCTCCCAGAAGCCTTCACTTCCTTGTTGCATCACAGAAGAGGGTGTGATACGACGTGTTCACCACTCTGGACCACACCTCCCTCATTAAAATACCTTCCACCTACTCCCTATACAATCTGATTGTACAATCTTCTTTAGATCTCCCATCAGCTGTGTAGCACAAGGGCCTGTCTGATTGGATACAAATTGAATAGATTGTTCAGGTGTGTCCTCTATTGCATAGTTCTGGTAAATCTAAAGAAAATTGTACAGAGATTGTACAATCAGATTGATAGTGTATGGCCATCTTTATACAAGTATATAGGAGGGAGTGGATGGGGAAACTCATTTGTCAGGTCCCGTTCACATCTCCACGTAGTGAACACTCACATTCCCACATGCATTTGTTTGTTTTGGAGCATTTTCTCCTTGTCAGGCATAGAGCAGCCCATTCACTTGAATAGGCTGCCCTACATGCAATAATCGCCCCAGAAAAGCGCCAGAACTTTTTTTGTAGCAGAGCGTGGTGTGTTACCGCAGTTTTTGTAGCGTTTTCTGCACTTGGTGAGCCTATAACATGTAATGATAACACAGGCATGATGCACATTTGCAGCATTTCTGAAATGCATGGCAAAGCGCACATATTCTGTGCAGTTCGCTATGCGTTTGGAAACGCACAGATGGGAATGGAGCCTCATTGTTCTTGTGTAAATGCACCAATTTCACTTTCAGGCCCCATTCACACCTAGAGTAGTGGGAGTGCATATTTTTTTGGCTTGTTTTTCCCGTGACACACATAGGGCAGCCTGTTGATTTCAATGGGCTGTGCTACACCTGGCAAAGTAGCTTGTGGGACATTTTTGTAAGTTCTTAACTGCATTTGTCACCTGTTTTTATGTGGCAAAATTTGTTTTTGCTTCTGTGTTTGATGTGCCATTAACAATTAAAGTAGAGTTCCACCCAAAAATGGAACTTCCACTTTTTGGATTCCTCCCCCCCTCCAGTGTCACATTTGGCACCTTTCAGGGGGGAGGAGGGGGCAGATACCTGTCTAATACAGGTATTTGCTCTCACTTCTTGGCATAGATCACCGCGGCGCTGCGGTGACGTATGCCACTTCCGGCGCCTACTCTGTCCTCCTCCACCGCTGTATTCTGTGAGACACAGAACACAGCAGGGACAAGAGAGGACGCGCAGCACGACTCGCGCATAGGGAACCAGAAAGTGAAGCCGCACGGCTTCACGTCCTTATTCCCTTACCAAGGATGGCGGCGGCAGCTGCCGAGAGCCGAAGGATGGATCGGCTTCCGCTGCCGACATCGCGGGTGTCCCTGGACAGGTAAGTGTCCATATATTAAAAGTCAGCAGCTGCAGTATTTGTAGCTGCTGGCTTTTAATATTTTTTATTCAGCGGACCTCCACTTTAATGACACCGAAAGCTCAACTAGGTAATTTTAGGTGTATTGCCCATACACTATACAATCTAATTGTACAATCTCTGTACAATCCCCTTTAGATTTACCAAAACAATATAATAGGAGAACACACCATCGATCTAATCACTGTGTATCCAATCAGGCAGCCTCTTGCACTAGATTAGGGGTGTCCCGTGGGCTGCATGTGGCCCCTTGCAGTTTAGCATGCACCCTGAGCCCGTCTGAAGGGATGCCAGGCAAATGCACGCATGGAAGAATGCTGGGGGTGCTGTGAAAACTTGATGGGTGAAGGTGTGCTTATAAGGTCAGCTAGTAAACTCCTTCCTGTGTCTTACTGGTTTGTCTGTCCTGTGTGTCTATCCTCTATCTACCAGGAAGTTTCTGAAGTGATCTGAATACTACAGCCATGGATGAGGTAGGCCTTGTGTTCAAAATCAAAGAAAACTTGTGCAACAGAGGTACAATACTGGTATATTGGTACATAGGGGATCTGGATTTTAGAAAAAAAAAGGTGAACTTAGCCTTTAAGGCCCCTTTCACACGATCGGACCATTCAGGTCCGCCTGTCAGTTTTGACGGCGGACCTGAACGGGCGATCCATGTTAGCCTATGGAGCGTCGGATGTCAGCGGAGACATGTCCGCTGACATCCGACCCCGTCCGATCCGCTAAAAGCAGACGGATGGCTCTACGTCCAGATCCGTCGCTGGCGGATCGGATCGGGTGAGATCTGACGAAAACGGACACGCTGTCCGTTTTCGTCCGATCCCTCCATAGGCAGCAGCGGCGCCTGACAAGCTCCTCCCCGCTCAGTGAGCAGAGAGGGACCTGTCATCCGCCGGCTCAGCGGAGATCAACAGACAGATCTCCCGCTGAGCCGGCGGACCGAGGCGGGCTCCGTAGAAACGGAGTCCGCCTCATGTGAAAGGGGCCTAAAGCTTTTATAGGCAATCAGTTTAGAATAAACAGAGGATGATGACCCTAGAATTATAGTTCCCACTTTGACATGTGTGGTGATGCCTAATATGTATTGTGCAATTATTTTCATACATGAACCACGTGTTTGCATTGTATATGTGTATGTAAAGGAAGAGGTGTTTTTATTTTATTTAATGTATTACACTTTAATTTTTTTTACTTTTTTCCCTTTACTTATACTTAATGTGGTTGTAAAGTCAAAAGGTTTTTTATCCTAAAATAGTTGAAAAAGGCAGGAGGTTTTTAATTCTATGCATTAAGATAAAAAAAGCCTTCTGTGTGCAGCAGCCCCCCTAATACTTACCTGAGCCCATCTCGATCCAGCAATATTGCAGGAGTATCTCGGGTGCCCGGGACGCTCCCTTCTCATTGGCTGAGACGGCAGCATGGCACTTTTGTCTCCCGCTGATGTCAATGAAAGTCAGTGAGCAAATGAGGAGAGAGAGGGGGTGGGGCCGGGTTATGTCTCCATGTCTGAATGGACAATCGGAACTGCGGCTCAGCTGCTTGCTGTGGGGGCACTCAACAGGAGGGAGTGGCCAGGAGAGCTGAAGAGGGACTCAAAAAGGGGAGGATCTGGGCTGTTCTGTGCAAGACCCCTGCACAGAGCAGGTAAGTATAACATGTTTGTTATTTTTAACAAAAAAGAAACAAGACTTTAGTATTACTTTAACCTTAGGCCTGTTTCACATGGACTTCAGCTTGTATAAGAGCAGTGTGAACAGCAAGCTTTGACAAACCATTGACAAAGCTTTCAGCTAGCTTTGTTGAAGCTTTTAAAGTACCATTCAGCTCCATTTTGTAAATGTTGAACACAGATCATAATGGAAGAGTTGATTGCCACTTTAAACAAGATGCTAGTAGGCTTTAAACATGCAAAACAAAGACTAGTATAAGCAGCTTCAGAAACTGGCATTAACCACTACCTGACTGCGCACTGTAGCTTTGCTGCTACAGTATGGGCCGGCTGCACAGAATCATGTATATATACATGGTTCTGCTCCTCTGGGTAGGGGTCGATGCACCACCTGTGCTGTGATTAGTCACAGCACAAGCCGATCAGCAGGTGCCAATGGATGACTGCCAATACCCACTGATTGGGGAGGAGGAAGACAGGACAGAGCTCTGTCTATGTAAAAAAGGCAGAGCTCTGTCCTGTCTGCAGGGAACTGGTGGTTTTTGTTTGAATGCACAGCAGGGAATCAAAACCAGCACATCCCAGATTGAAAGCAGCTCCCAGTACACAAATAAACACTGGTTAGCCACTTATTTAACCCTTTGATTGCCCTAGATGTTTAACCCCTTCCCAGCCAGTGTCCTTAGTACAGTGACAATGCATATTTTTAGCAGGGATCACTGTATTAGTGCCGCCGATTCCCACAAAGTGTCAGTTAACGTCAGTTAGTGTCAGATTGCCCACTATACTATTGCAGTCCTGCTATAAATCGCTGATTGCCCCCATTACTAGTATTACAAAATAAATAAATAAAAATTCCAGTATATTCAATAGTTTGTAGACACTATAACATTTGTGCAAACCAAATAATATATGCTTATTGGGATTGTTTTACCAAAAATATGTAGCAGAATACATATTGGCCTAAATTTATGAAGAAATTAGATTGTTTAAATTTTTGTATTGGATGTGTTTTAGTTAAAAAAAATTAAAAACCAAGAGGTGATCAAATACCACCAAAGAAAACTCTATTTGTTGGGAAAAAAAGTATAAATTTAATTTGTGTACAGCATAGCATGATTGCGCAATTGTCAAAGTAACGCAGTGGCGTATACCAAAAAATGGCCTGGTCATGAAGGGGGGTAAATCTTCCAGAGATTTACTTTAGGTTAGACAAAACCTGACTTACAATGATCCCAAACACGTCCATGCAACGAAGGAGTGGCTTCGTAAGAAGCATTTCAAGGTCCTGGAGTGGCCTAGCCAGTCTCCAGATCTCAACCCCATAGAAAACCTTTGGAGGGAGTTGAAAGTCCGTGTTGCCCAGCGACAGCCCCAAAACATTACTGCTCTAGAGGAGATCTGCATGGAGGAATGGGCCAACATACCAGCAACAGTGTGTGACAACCTTGTGAAGACTTACGTTTGACCTCCTGTCATTGCCAACAAAGGATATATAACAAAGTATTGAGATGAACTTTTGATATTGATAAAATACTTATTTTCCACCATAATTTGCAAATAATTTCTTTCAAAAATCAGACAGACAATGTGATTGTCTGGATTTGTTTCCACATTTTGTCTCTCATGGTTGAGGTATACCTATGATGACAATTACAGGCCTCTCTCATCTTTTTAAGTGGGAGAACTTGCACAATTGGTGGCTGACTAAATACTTTTTTGCCCCACTGTAAAAGGTGCTTTAAACCAAAGCAATTGGATAATAACTTTCAGCAATGTACTTAAACCAGTAAAACTAATTTCTAAATGGTTTCTTTGGATTACTTCATTGTTTTTTTTTTCACACTTGTTGAATACTAGCAATTTAAAATGAGCAGGGCCCTCTGATTCCACCTGTATTAAATTGTATTGTAACTGTACTATCTGCCCTCATGTTGTAAAGTGCTGCGCAAATTGTTGGCACTAAATAAATCATGTATTATAATAATAATAATAATAATAACTTATTTTATTGTCAGCCTTCGTTTGCTACCAACTAAAGTAGATTGGGTTAGGTAACTGAAAATGTGAAGCTCCCTAACCTTTAATAGAAATATGTTCCACTGATTGGATTTACAAGTGCCAGAAAAAATATAGATGAGAAACAATGAAAAGAGCCTGTTGCAAACATTGTATTGACTTCACTCAATGGCCTTCTAGTAGACAAAAGTTATACGGGGGAGATTAGACTTTTTTAAATTGTACAATACAAAGTTATTATTCTCTACCAGTCACTGCGCATTATAACAGAAAAAATCCATAGTTCAGATGTACTTTACTTTACAATAAAAGACATGGTCATTCAGTGCTTCCAGTAGGTCTGTGTTATTGTGTTTAGAATTGCTCAGGTTAAATAGCTATTTCAACCCAGATTACAGGTAATCCAGCATTGACTTGGCCATCTCAGAATTTCTTTCTACAGTGGGGAAAAATTTCTTTTGATCCCCTGCAGATTTCGTAAGGTGGCCCACTTACAAAGAAATTAAGGCAAATGGGAAAAAGTTGGCGCTTACATCAACTAGGAAGAGATCCACCTGGCTAATTGCACACCATGATATAGCAAAAAGAAACAACAATATTATAATATTGTGACTAAATATAGTCCATGAAGTGGAAGTAAGCACTTGAAGGCAGCTTCCGTGGAGTGTTAGAAGCAAAACTCTGTGTGATGGAGGAGAAAGCACAAGAAAGTGCCACTCTAAGTGCAGTATAAGATACAATTTATTAGAACACAGGATGTATGGTACTCACAAAATTATGTGACAGGTAAGCATTTCACCAAAGTAAGCCGTCCGGGGGGAATCCATAGGAAAGTCCAACGGGATGTCCAGCCGTGAGTCCGTCAGAGGCAAAGACGTGGGAACCTTGGAGCGGGTTGCGTCGGTGGATACCGGTACCATACATCCTGTGTTCTAATAAATTGTATCTTATACTGTACTTAGAGTGGCGCTTTCTTGTGCTTTCTCCTCCTACAAAGAAATGAAGGGTCTATAATTTTTATCATAGGTGTATTTTAAATGATAGAGACAGAATATCAACCAAAAATCCCAAAAATATACATGATACAAATGTTATAAATTGAGTTGCAGTTCAGTGAGTAAAATAAGTATTTGATCACCAAGCAAAGCATGACTTAATACTTGCTGGAGAAACCCTTGTTGGGAGGCACAGAGGTGAGACATTTCTTGTAGTTAGTGACCAGGTTGTACACATCAGGAGAGATTTTGGTCCACTCTTCTTTACAAATCCTCTCCTTAAGTCCTTAAGGTTTTTTGGCTGTCACTTGGCAACTCGAAGTTTCAGCTCCCTCCATACATTTTCTATAGGATTTAGATATGGAGACTGGCTAGGTCACTCCATGAACTTAATGTGCTTCTTCTTAAGCCACTCTTTTGCTGCCTTGGTGGTACGTTTTGGGTCATTGTCATGCTTAAAGACCCATCCATGACCCATCTTCAGTGCTCTGGCTGAGGGTTCTCATCCAAGATTTTACATTACATGGCCCTATCCATTGGCCGCTCAAGTCGGTTGGTATCTTTAGCAGAGAAACAGCATAATGTTACCACCTCTGTGCTTGACTGTAGGGATGGTGTTCTTGTGGTCATAGCCAG
Organism: Lithobates clamitans; assembly: GCA_037952925.1. Classification (NCBI taxonomy): domain Eukaryota; kingdom Metazoa; phylum Chordata; class Amphibia; order Anura; family Ranidae; genus Lithobates; species Lithobates clamitans. Next base: position 6,843,932 of record JBBGZY010000458.1, read on the forward strand.
CATTTTTCTTCCTTTAAACACGGCGAGTCCCCCTCCTCAAGAAGGCACATGTACAGTCATGCCAATAAACATCTAAATGCTTCAGAGAAGGATTGGGAGAAAGTGCTGTGGTCAGATGAGTCCAAAATTGAGCTCCTTGGCATTAACTCGACTTGCTGTGTTTGGAGGAAGAAAAATGTTGACTATGACCCCAAGAACACCATCCCTACAGTCACTCTTTTGCTGCCTTGGTGGTATGTTTTGGGTCATTGTCATGCTTAAAGACCCATCCATGACCCATCTTCAGTGTTCTGGCTGAGGGTTCTCATCCAAGATTTTACATTACATGGCCCCATCCATTGGCCTCTCAAGTCGGTTGGTATCTTTAGCAGAGAAACAGCATAATGTTACCACCTCTGTGCTTGACTGTAGGGATGGTGTTCTTGTGGTCATAGCCAGCATTTTTCTTCCTTTAAACACGGCGAGTCCCCCTCGTCAAGAAGGCACATGTACAGTCATGCCAATAAACATCTAAATGCTTCAGCGAAGAATTGGGAGAAAGTGCTGTGGTCAGATGAGACCAAAATTGAGCTCCTTGGCATTAACTCGACTTGCTGTGTTTGGAGGAAGAAAAATGCTGACTATGACCCCAAGAACACCATCCCTACAGTCAAGCACAGGAGTGAAAACATGATGCTTTGGGGCTGTTTCTCTGCTAAAGGTGCAGGTCGACTTTGCTGCATTAAGGGGCCAATGGACAGGGCCATGTTTTGTAAAATCTTGGATGAGAACCTTCCCCCGTCAACCAGAACACTGAAGGTGGTTTGTGGATGGGTCTTTGAGGCATGAAAATGACCCAAACCATACTGCCAAGGCAACAAAGGAGTGGCTCAAGAAGAAGCACATTAAGGTCATGGAGTGGCCTAGTCAGTCTCCAGACCTTAATCCTATAGAAAATTTATGGAGGGAGCTGAAACTTCAAGTTGCCAAATGACAGCCAAGAGACCTAAGGATTTAGAGAAGATCTGTATAGAAGAGTAGACCAAAATCCCTCCCAAGATGTGTGCAAACCTGGTCACCAACTACAAGAAACATCTTCCTCTGTGCCTCCCAACAAGGGTTTCTCCACCAAGTAATAAGTCATGTTTTGCTTGATGATCAAATACTTATTTTACTCACTGAACTGCATCTTAATTTATAGCATTTGTTTTATGTGCTTTTTCTGGATTTTTGGTTGATATTCTGTCTCTATCATTTAAAATACACCTATGATAAAAATTATAGACCCTTAATTTCTTTGTAAGTGGGCAAACTTACAAAATCTGCAGGGGATCAAATATATACACTCAAATTTATTTTAACCACTTCAGCCCCGGAAGGATTTACCCCCTTCCTGACCAGAGCGTTATTTGCGATTCGGCACTGCGTCGCTTTAACTGACAATTGCGCGGTCATGCGACGTGGCTCCCAAACAAAATTGACGTCCTTTTTTTCCCACTAATAGAGCTTTCTTTTGGTGGTATTTGATCGCCTCTGCGATTTTTATTTTTTGCGCTATAAACAAAAGAAGAGCGACAATTTTGAAAAAAACGCATTATTTTTTACATTTTGCTAAAATAAATATCCCCCAAAAATATATAAAAAAAACATTTTTTTTCTTCAGTTTAGGCCGATCGTATTCTTCTACATATTTTTGGTAAAAAAAATCGCAATAAGCGTTTATTAATTGGTTTGCGCAAACGTTATAATGTTTAATAAATAGGGGATAGTTTTATGGCATTTTTATTAATAATTTTTTTTTTACTAGTAATGGCGGCGATCAGCGATTTTTATTGTGACTGCGACGTTATGGAGGACATGTCGGACATTTTTGACACATTTTTGGGACCATTGTCATTTATACAGCGATCAGTGCGATTAAAAATGCACTGATTACTGTGTAAATGACACTGGCAGTGAAGGGGTTAACCACTAGGGGGCGGGGAGGGGTTAAGTGTGTCCTAGGGAGTGATTACTAACTGTAGGGGGATGGGCTGTGTGGCTGACGTCACTGATCTCTGCTCCGATGACAGGGAGCAGAGATCGAGTGACACTTGTCACTAGGCAGAACGGGGAGATGCTGTTTACAACGGCATCTCCCCGTTCATCCGCTCCGTGAGGCGATCGCGGGTCTCCCCGCGGCGATCGAGTCCGCGGGACCCGCGACCCGCCTCACGGAGCTCCCGGCCGGCGTGCGTGCGGCGCGCACGCACGGGCACGGCGGGAAATTCAAATGGACGTACAGGTACGCCCATTTGCCCAGCCGTGCCGCTCTGCCGACGTACATCGGCGTGCGCCGGTCGGCAAGCGGTTGATGCACACAAACACAATATAATCCCTAACTGGTAAAAAAAAATATAAAAGATGATGTTCCTTTAAAGCAGAACTTCACTCTCTCAATCAACATTGACTATTTTTAATCCTTATGCTGCTAGCATTAGCTGTGGGAGTCGATCGATTGCTGAGGATCCTGGTTTTATTCATACTAAGGCCTGACTTGACCTGTAGGGGTCTTCTTGTGAGGTGAGAGGCTGGGGGAAAAGAGTGGCGCACTACGGATGGTGTTAGTAATTGGAGGAAGTGGATATCGTTCGATTATATTGCACATGCACTTTCTTTTTCTATGAACTGCCGTACGGAGATTTGTTTTCTCTTCATTGGATTTTGATTGCACTTTCAACACTTTTTGGACTATTTGACTGCACTTTATTGCTCTGTCTGCACTGCATGAGAATATTGGACTTTAATGGATTTTGATTGCACTATGTTGGCAGCTTCTCTTAACCTTATTTTGTGTATTTGAGCGAAATTGGTTTTGCGCATTAGTTCTTCTCTCTTTTACAAAAATTAATAAATAGCATTTTTGGTTTGTGGTGCTAAGATAAAGTGTAGTTCCACTTTAAGTAAATTGATACCAAATATTCGAAGCCTAAAAATTGTATGGAAAACTACGATACCCAAAGTGCCCATAGGCGATGCTTTAAAAGCTTTTACAGGCAATCAGTTTAGAATTAACAGAGAATGATGGCCCTAGAATTATAGTTCTCACTTTGATGTGTGTGGTGATGATGCCTAATATGTATGGTGCAATCATTTTCGTATATGTGTGCACCGGAAGCATGAGTTTGCATAATATGTATGTGTATGTAGGCGTAAGTTTTTTTTAATTTTATTTATTTTATTACACTTTATATTTTTAAACTTTATTCCTTTATTTTTACTTAACTTTATCTATTACGAGGGGGCTGACAATTTCCTATCTGATAGCATAGTGCAGGTAACATGATCTCCTGAAAAATGCTTGTTGTCAATATAACAGTTATATTGACAGACTGGAGCTCATTTCAAGTAATATAAATAAATAGACTGTTCACTTTGCAAGGGAATATGCTGCAGTGCTTGGTGAATGGGATGAAGCTCTGCTGACTTCCATCATACAATTATGTGCAATCAAAAATTATATTTTTTTATTTTCCTTGCACATGATTGGTATTTTTTTGGGAAAGTGACATTTTACCACATTCGCTAAGCTCTTAGAAAAATTCCCTTGCAATGTGAACAGTCTATTTGTCTTTAGTAAATCAGCTCCACTGATTTTAAATCTTTAAAATAGCTGAGCCAGAACAAGCATGCAGATCAGCAAACAAGAAGTCACAAATCCTTATGTGCTTACTTATTATGTGCCAATAATCCAAGGTATTTAACCAGTTGCCGACCGCTGCACGCCGATATACGTCGGCACAATGGCAGCAGTGGGCAAATGGGCCTACCTGTAGTCCCCTTTAAGAGCCGGGGATAGCAGGAGCGCATCCGCCTTATACAGCGTGACCATGCCCCCAGGACCGGCGGTCTCTCGGCGATCGTATCACGGAGTCTCAGAAGGCGGAACTGCCTATGTAACCAAGCATTTCCCCATTCTGGTTTGTGTCATGACAGAGATCACTGCTCTCTGTCACCGAGAGCAGTGATCGCTGTCATGTGACCTAACCCCTTCATCGCCTTCTAGTGGTTATCCCCTTCACTGCCAGTGTCAGTTACACAATAATCAATGCATTTTTATAGCACTGATCACTGTATAAATAACAATGGTCCCAAAATAGTGTCAAAAATGTCCGATGTGTCCGCCATAATGTCGCAGTCCCGATAAAAATTGCAGATCACCGCCATTACTAATAAAAAAAAAAATAATAATAAAAATGCCATAAAACTATCCCCTATTTTGTAGATGATATAACTTTTGCGCAAACCAATCAATATAAGCTTATTGCGATTTTTTTTACCAAAAATATGTAGACAAATACATAACGGCCTAAACTGAGGAAAAAAAAATGTTTTTGGGGGATATTTATAACAGCAAAGAGTAAAAAATAATGCATTTTTTTCAAAATTGACGCTGTTTTTTTGTTTATAGCGCAAAAAATAAAAACTGCAGAGGTGATCAAATACCACCAAAGAAAAAAAGGATCTCAATTTTGTTTGGGTGCAACGTCGCACGACTGCCCAATTGTCAGTTAAAACGACGCAGTGCCGAATTGCAAAAATTGCTCTGGACAGGAAGGGCTGAAGCGGTTAAAGGGTAACTCCACTGTCATGGGAAAGAAAAATAGCAAAAAAATATATATATATTAATATAGCATATACAATTGCGACAGTCATATTGTAATTGAATGTTATTAAAAAATACCTTTCCTTATCAATCTGCAGCCGCTGTAATTATCTGTAATATGTAATGCAATATGGCTACATGGAGGTGTTCTGTACACAGAATGTGTACGGAACGCCCAGCCAGAAACATAATTTCCTGCTTCTGTGACTGGCTCACTGATTTTCCCAGAAGTCTACACTAAGATACAAGTCAGATTGTTGGCATCCCCTGCAACGAAAATGTCATTTTTGATAAGATACTCCAAATAGGAAATCACATCTAAAGGGATGCAGACCCTGCAATATTCCTCATTAGAGCCCTACAGTTGCAGCAGCTGGTTGATAATTATAAAACCACTCCCATTGGTCTCACTCAGCACAGGGCCACAGAGGAACAGTGATTTCTTTAGAATAACAAAAGGTAGGAATCTGCGACAAAGTTTGTTAAAATCCTTGCAATGTACATAGATCACTCAGAGGGGAATGTTTTTTTCTCAGCAGGACAACAGGGGGGGTCAGCATTGTCAACCTTTTATGTTCCTCTTATGACACATACCTGTATCCTGGGTACCCTCAAGTTACAGTTATCACAATTTATCCAAGGATCTGTTACTGAATGGCTTTCAGGTAGCCTCCTAAACCTGAGTTCATATGCAGCATACAAATTCTTGGTTCAGTAAAGTCAGGACCTCTAGTGCATCCCACAATACAGTGTAGGGTACCTCACAAAAGGTTAGTAAGCCCCAGCCATTGAGATGAGCTCTTTATAAGAATGGCATTGCACTACATAGGTGTGAGCACTGGGTGTACAAGGTGTGCCTGGACACACCCTAATCACCCCATGTGGCGCAGATTTCCCCTGTTTAGACCCCTAATATTTCACCAAAGCCCCCTATAGGGTTTTCTAAACAGTAAAAAAAAAATAGTAAAAAAAAAAAATAATAAAAATAAAAACTACTGACACCGTCCAATGCCCTATTGACACTGTCCACTGCCCTACTGACACTGTCAGTATATATACAGTACATGCATATGTGTTGGAGCTTTGGGGTGCACACCCTAATGTCATAGGCTCTGCACACCTATGCTTCACTATATCACTTCATTTTCCCGGGTGAACACAGACATGCAAAAGGAAGGCTAGTATAAGCAGCTGCAGAAACTGGCATTTAAATGAACTTTTATAGGCAAACACAGGTTTAATTTAGGTTAGACAAAACCTGACATTACACCTTAAAGAAGTTGTAAAGGCAGAAGGTTTTTTATCGTAATGCATTCTATGCATTAAGCTAAAAAAACCTTTTTGTGTGTAGCAGCCACCCCAGCTCTCCCTAATTACTTACCTGAGCCCCATCTCTCTCCAGCGATGTCCATGAATGTCTAAGCCATCCAAGACACTCCTTCTGATTGGCTGAGACACAGCAGTGGCGCCATTGGCTCCCGCAGCTGTCAATCAAAGTCAGTCAGCCAATCAGGGGAGAGGGGGTGGAGCCGGGTCAGGGCTCCGTGTCTGAATAGAGTCACAGAGCTGTGACTCAGCTCCAGTGACCCCAAAGGATGGTGCTGACTGTGGGGGCACTTAATAGGAGGGAGGGGCCAGGAGCAGCAAAGAGGGATCAGAGAAGAGGAGGATCCAGGCTGCTCTGAGAAAAATAAACTGCATAGAGGAGGTAAGTATAACATGTTTGTTATCTAAAAAAAAAAAAAAAAGACTTTACAATCACTTTAATCTTCAACTCATGAGGTCAGTCTGCAGGAATGTGTACATTGCAGATGTACTTGCATTAAACAATGAATGATACATTATTGCAGTATCAGCACTCAAGGAGAGGAAGGCACACTTGACTTTACACTATGGTGGATCATACATTCCAGTGATCTAAAAGGTGCTTTAACTCAAAGCAATTGGATAATAACTTTTAGTTTATTTAAACCAGTAAAATGTATTTCTTATTGGTTTCTTTGGATTACGTCATAGATTTGTTTTTTTACACTTGTTAATTACAATTAATTTCATCATAAATACTTTTATTGACAGCCTTAGTTTGCTAGCAACCAGAGTAGATTGGGTTAGGTAACTGAAAATGTGAAGTTCTCTAACCTTCAATAGAAATATGTTCCACTTATTACAAGTGCCAGAATAAAACATAGATGAGAAACAATGAATAGAGCCTGTTGCAAACATCGTATTGACTTCACTCAATGGCCTTCTAGTAGATAAAAGTTATACGGGGGAGATTAGACTTTACTAAATTGTATGATACAAAGGTATTATTCTCTACCAGTCACTGAGCATTATGACAGAAAAAAATCCATAGTTCAGATGTAATTTACTTTACAATAAAAGACATGTCATTCAGTGTTTCCAGTAGGTCTGTGTTATTGTGTTTAGAATTGCTCAGGTTAAATAGCTATTTTAACCAAGATTACAGGCAATGACTTGGGCATCTTAGAATTTCTTTCTATATTAAAGAAGAGAAAGCTAAGACATGGCAGCCTCCTAGCTTTGGGCAGCTATGCTAGGAAATTGACTAGTGAAGTTGGCAAGTAAGTTCAAAGATACATTGCAGATTAATAAAACATTGTTTATGGGAATAAATATCGCTGCAAGTAAGCTTTGAACAAAATAATTGATTTTTCTGTGCTTCTACCCTTAATTTTTTAAACCGGTGACTTGATCCAGCTGGTCTAATCTATGAAATTTCAAATAGTGATAACTATCGAATTACATTTTTGCTGCTTTGGACCTGTACCTTTATTTTGCCCTCACAGTTGCCAAGTTTATGTTTCAGTTTTTACATAAACCAACAAAATATACATTACATATTGAGAATTTATGTAAATGTATTTTCTCTCATGTTTTTCTTTTATTCCATGCTACATGTTAATACATGTTAGACATGTGCACACTGAAATATTTTGTTTCGGAATTTCGTTTTCGTCCGAAAAATACATTTATTTAGTTACTCCCGAAATTCGTTTTTATTTATTTTGTTTCGTTAAAAAAATGCATTCGTCCGAAAATCCGATATAATTAAGGTAAAATCTGTCATTGAAGGCTTATGGTGTCTGTCGATTGTTCTAAGAAGATTAACGGAGCAGCTAAACTGTACGACGCCGCAATCGTACATTTTTGGTCGAATGTTCTGCCTACAAGCTATAGTAGAATTCTAATGTTGTATGGCACTAGTAATAATTATATTTATTAATTATTATTACTAGTCAACCAACATTAGAATTCTTCTATAGCCTATGGGCGGAGCATTTGACCATAAATGTCCGCTCGCGGCAACTGCTTCGTCGAATATTTATATCGAATCTTTTCTCTCTATGTTGAATAATCTTGGACTAATAGAGTTAGGTTAGGCACATTTGACCTTTTTTGCTATTGTCTCTATAATGCCGAATCTTTTCTCTCTATGTCGAATCTTTTCTCTCTATGTCGAATCTTTTCTCTCTATGTAGAATAATCTTGGACTAATAGAGCTAAGGTTAGGCACATTCGACCACAGGTTCGATGGACACAGATCGCTATTGTCAGCGTCATGTTGAATCTCCTATCTATATCGAACTGTTGTTGCAACGAAAACGAAAATAAAGCATTTGTTTATGTTGGATCTTTCCGTTTTCGGATTCTGCAAATTCTTTTTCGTTTGTTAAAACGATAATGAAAATACCCGAAATTCGGACGAAAATGCATTCAGGCAATGCATGGACTGTATCTTACATCCATAGTACTCAAATTATTATTTTTACTTGCCTATCCAATGCCTCATATATTATTTTGGGACTATTTAAAGGTTTCTTAACCTCCCTGACGGTATGATTATTTCAGATTTTTGCGTCTCAAAGCGGTACAATTACTTTGCATAGAAATTTGATGTTTTATATTGTAGGTCTGTATTTCTTAGCAATAACACACTTATATCTGTCCACCAAGAGTCTAGTAGATATCTCGAGTATGATGAAGTTTGAAACACAAAATCATAAATTATAATATAATAAATAAATATAAATAATTAAAAAATAATAATAATATAATAATAATAAAATTAATTTCCCCACGATTCACTATCGATCAATTCTGCAAGTGTTCTAATTTATTATCGCTGTTTTCTAGCTGGTCTAAAGCCACTTTTGACGTAAAGGAACACTTTTTGGTTGCTATGGACAATCTCAAGTTTCCAGGCAGAAACAACAGTATATATAATATAAAACTGCACGCAGGGCATGGGCCAAAGCACTGGGGACAAAAAGGAAGTGAAATGATTTCATACAGTACTGTAATCTTACAGATTACAGTACTGTATGTGTTATGATTTTGACATTTTTTTGAATTTGCCGCCAGGCTCCACCCCGTGCGTCACGACGCTCGCAGGGAACGCAGCCTGGCACAGAGAGGCTTTGGGCAGAGGATGGAGCCCGCAGACAGCACATTGGGACATCGCAGGATCCTGGGGACAAGGTAAGTATATCGCACCAGGATCCTGAGATGTAATCCCGAGTGTGGCTCGGGGTTGATGAAAATTTAACCCGGAGCCACACTAGGGAATACCGTCAGGGAGGCTATGAACATTTACACACACTTGTCAAAATAGGGTGCCCAGGTGTCAAGAAGATTTCATGATGCTTTAGGAATACATGCTGAGTGAAAATTTTTCAATGGTGCTTAATGCCTCTGTATATTGAGCTGGCATTGCTTTATACTAAAATGCTCTATCTGTTGGCATTTAGGAATGATTACACTGGATTGAGTTCAGTTTGCAGAGATCTGCAAATCCTGAACTTGGTGCCAAAGCCCACTGGAGTCTAGGGCAGGTGAAACTTGTATTGTATTTATGGCCTTTTTCACTGTCTTTTAATACTGGAGCTTAAAAGGCAATGCTGAAAATACACAAATCCTTTAAATTTTTGGGGGATGCCTTAAAGTTGCATGTGAAGTTTCAGGATAGTATGATGTAGTCCTTAGGAAAAAAAAGGCATTAACCACTTGTCTACTGGGCAGGCCAATTTTCAGCTTTCAGTGTTGTCACACTTTGAATGACAATTGCGCTGTCATGCAACATTGTATCGAAACAAAATTTCTATCATATTTTTTTTGAGACAGATAGAGCCTTCTTTTGGTGGTATTTAATCACCATTGGGTTTTTAATTTTTTGCTAAACAAACAAAAAAAGACAGAAACTTTTGAAAAAAAAAGTTTTTCTTAGTTTCTGTTATAAAATTATCCAAATAAGTAAATTTTCTCCTTCACTGATGGGCAATAATAGGCTGTGATGAGGCAGCACTGATGGGCATTGATGAGGAGGCAATGATGAGGCTGCACTCATATTGCGGCACTGATGGGTGGCACTGATAGGCAGGACTGATGGGCACTGATAGGCAGCAATGATAGGTGGCACTGATAGACATCACTAATAGGCGGCACGGATTGGCACTGACATGCATCACTAATGGGCACTGATTGGTAGCACTGGCGGGCACTGATTGGCAGCACTGGTGGGCACTGATTGGCAGCACTGGTGGGCACTGTTGGGCACAAATTGGCAGCATTGCTGGGCACTGTTGGGCACAGATTGGCAGCACTGCTGGGCACTGTTGGGGCTCCTGATTGTCAGTGCAGATGTCCCCTGTGTGGATTTGCCAGTTTTCGACTCTCCTCTCCTCACACGCTGTCAGCGTGAGGGAAGGATTGCCAATAATCAGCAAATCCTGTTTACATCCATGATCAGCTGTGATTGGACACAGCTGATCACGTAGTGAAGAGCCTCTGTGATTGGCTCTTTACCCCGACCTGTAATCAGCTGCATCTGAAGGACGCATCGATCACAGATCACTGCCGATACAGGCAACGCGGGCATGGGAGGACGACATATGATGGCCTCCTGGCAAAGTGCAGCCACGCTGTGGCCATCATTTGCTATATCGTGGTCCCAAAGGGGTTAAAAGAAAAAAACTGGGAAAAGAGTGCAGGATTTCCCCTAACATTGAAATAAGACACTTATCAAGATATGCAGCCTGGGTGACCAGAACGTAAGTGGTAGTGGTGTTCCGGCCCCTTTCCTAAACTATATCAGGCCACTTGCCTTTCAACATTGGGGTGCACCTTGCATGTGGGGTCTCCAAGCATCCCCCTTTGCAAGGCACTTTGTCCCAATATTAAGGGATAAGACACTCTTCACAAATTCTGTCCCCAAAATGGAATGTGGGGTTTGCTTGTGTGTGAGTGGGGGACTTATAGGAATTTGAATTAGGGAACTAACAGATATCCTGCTCCCCTTTCCCAGGAGAATAAGGAAGAATAGGGAGAATAATATAACATCTGTTATAAAAACCCTTTTTGGTGTCATGTTTCCACGTACCTTATAGATGAGCCCGGTAATGCAGAGGAAGACCTCCCTTACATATCTGACTCGCGGCCCCTGATAGAGTAGACAGGAGACCTGAGAGTAGGGATGAGCTTCGAGTTCGAGTCGAACTCATGTTCTACTCGAACATTGGCTGTTCGCAAGTTCGCCGAACAGCGAACAATTTGGGGTGTTCGCGGCAAATTCGAATGCCGCGGAACACCCTTTAAAAGTCTATGGGAGAAATCAAAAGTGCTAATTTTAAAGGCTTATATGCAAGTTATTGTCATAAAAAGTGTTTGGGGACCCGGGTCCTGCCCCAGGGGAAATGGATCAATGCAAAAAAAAGTTTTAAAAACGGACGTTTTTTCAGGAGCAGTGATTTTATTAATGCTTAAAGTCAAACAATAAAAGTGTAATATCCCTTTAAATTTCGTACCTGGGGGGTGTCTATAGTATGCCTGTAAAGGGGCGCATGTTTCCTGTGTTTAGAACAGTCTGACAGCAAAATGACATTTGGAAGGAAAAAACTCATTTAAAACTACCCGCGGCTATTGCATTGCCGACAATACACATAGAAGTTCATTGATAAAAACGGCATGGGAATTCCCCACAGGGCAACCCCGAACCAAAAAAAAAATGATGTGGGGGTCCCCCTAAATTCCATACAAGGCCCTTCAGGTCTGGTATGGATATTAAGGGGAACCCCAGCCAAAATGTAAAAAAAAAACTGACGTGGGGTTCCCCCTAAATTCCATACCAGACCCTTCAGGTCTGGTATGGATTTTAAGGGGAACCCCGCGCCAAAAAAAAAAAAAAAACGGCGTGGGGTCCCCCCAAAAATCCATACCAGACCCTTATCCGAGCACGCAACCTGGCAGGCCGCAGGAAAAGAGGGGGGGACGAGAGTGCGGCCCCCCCCTCCTGAACCGTACCAGGCCACATGCCCTCAACATTGGGAGGGTGCTTTGGGGTAGCCCCCCAAAACACCTTGTCCCCATGTTGATGAAGACAAGGGCCTCATCCCCACAACCCTGGCCGGTGGTTGTGGGGGTCTGCGGGCGGGGGGCTTATCGGAATCTGGAAGCCCCCTTTAACAAGGGGACCCCCAGATCCCGGCCCCCCCCTGTGTGAAATGGTAAGGGGGTACTTACCCCTACCATTTCACTAAAAAACTGTCAAAAATGTTAAAAATGACAAGAGACAGTTTTTGACAATTCCTTTATTTAAATGCTTCTTCTTTCTCCTTCATCTTCTTCTGGTTCTTCTGGCTCTTTTGGTTCTTCCTCCGGCGTTCTCGTCCAGCATCTCCTCCGCGGCGTCTTCTATCTTCTTCTCCTCGGGCCGCTCCGCACCCATGGCATGGGGGGGAGGCTCCCGCTCTTCTCTTCATCTTCTTCTCTTCTTCATCTTCTTCTTCATCCTCTTCTTCTCTTCTTCATCTTCTTCATCTTCTTCTTCTTCATCTCTTCTTCCTTCTTCATTTCTTCTCCGGGCCGCTCCGCAGCCATGCTGGCATGGAGGGAGGCTCCCGCTGTGTGACGGCGTCTCTTCGTCTGACGGTTCTTAAATAACGGGGGGCGGGGCAATCCGGTGACCCCACCCCCTCTGACGCACGGTGACTTGACGGGACTTCCCTGTGACGTCATGGGGAATGCCACAGGGAAGTCCCGTCATGTCACCGTGCGTCAGAGGGGGGCGGGGTCACCGGGTGGCCCCGCCCCCCGTTATTTAAGAACCGTCAGACGAAGAGACGCCGTCACACAGCGGGAGCCTCCCTCCATGCCACAGCATGGCTGCGGAGCGGCCCGGAGAAGAAATGAAGAAGAGAAGAAGAAGAAGATGAAGAAGAAGATGAAGAAGAGAAGAAGATGAAGAGAACAGCGGGAGCCTCCCCTCATGCCATGGGTGCGGAGCGGCCCGAGGAGAAGAAGATAGAAGACGCCGCGGAGAAGATGCTGGACGAGAACGCCGGAGGAAGAACCAGAAGAGCCAGAAGAACCAGAAGAAGAAGAAGATGAAGGAAGAAAGAAGAAGCATTTAAATAAAGAAATTGTCAAAAACTGTCTCTTGTCATTTTTAACATTTTTGACAGTTTTTTAGTGAAATGGTAGGGGTAAGTACCCCCTTACCATTTCACACAGGGGGGGGGCCGGGATCTGGGGGTCCCCTTGTTAAAGGGGGCTTCCAGATTCCGATAAGCCCCCCGCCCGCAGACCCCCACAACCACCGGCCAGGGTTGTGGGGATGAGGCCCTTGTCTTCATCAACATGGGGACAAGGTGTTTTGGGGGGCTACCCCAAAGCACCCTCCCAATGTTGAGGGCATGTGGCCTGGTACGGTTCAGGAGGGGGGGGGCCGCACTCTCGTCCCCCCCTCTTTTCCTGCGGCCTGCCAGGTTGCGTGCTCGGATAAGGGTCTGGTATGGATTTTTGGGGGGACCCCACGCCGTTTTTTTTTTTTTTTGGCGCGGGGTTCCCCTTAAAATCCATACCAGACCTGAAGGGTCTAGTATGGAATTTAGGGGGAACCCCACGTCAATTTTTTTTTTAAATTTTGGCTGGGGTTCCCCTTAATATCCATACCAGACCTGAAGGGCCTTGTATGGAATTTAGGGGGACTCCCACATCATTTTTTTTTTTTAAATTTTGGTTCGGGGTTGCCCTGTGGGGAATTCCCATGCCGTTTTTATCAATGAACTTCTATGTGTATTGTCGGCAATGCAATAGCCGCGGGTAGTTTTAAATGTGTTTTTTCCTTCAAAATGTCATTTTGCTGTCAGACTGTTCTAAACACAGGAAACATGCGCCCCTTTACAGGCATACTATAGACACCCCCCAGGTATGAAATTTAAAGGGATATTACACTTTTATTGTTTGACTTTAAGCATTATTAAAATCACTGCTCCTGAAAAAACGGCCGTTTTTAAAACTTTTTTTTGCATTAATTCATGTCCCCTGGGGGAGGACCCGGGTCCCCAAACACTTTTATTGACAATAACTTGCATATTAGCCTTTAAAATTAGCACTTTTGATTATTCATGTTCGTGTCCCATAGACTTTAACGGCGTTCGCGTGTTCGAACGAATTTTTTTCCTGTTCGCATGTTCTGGTGCGAACCGAGAGTACTCATCCCTACCTGAGAGTACAGAATGGTATGAGTGCCTGGCATGTGGATAGTCATAAGAGTTGTTCCTGATGCTGGTGGGATGAGATGTCGGCACAGCGAGCAGTAAAGGAGCTGGGTCAGCAAAGCAGCAGTAGAGGAGCTGGGATCACAGACAGGCACCGGACAGGTGTAGAGGCAGGTCGGGTACAGGCTTGGTTGGCAACAGGCGGACAGCGAGGTAATAAGAGGAGCAGGCAGGATCAAAGTCTGGGACAAGCTGGGGTCGTGTACGGGCAGCAGGCAGGGATAGTCAAGGGCAAGCCGGATCAGAACACAGGAACAGGATCTCAAAGCATGTTACAGGTAGCAGGGGTCACAGGAAGCTGCAGATCAGACAGCACTGACTCTGTGTACAAGCCCAGTTTAAATAGGAGATCTGGCGCCAAGACCCGCGCATGCTCCAGCAGCAAGATTCCCTCTGTAAAGCATTTCCTGACATTTGGTAGGTATACACCCCAAGGTGATCTCAATTTTTGCTACATATTTTTGGAAAAGAAGAAACATGCTGGTATTCAAGTGGTTAATAAATAGAGCTTGGTAATGGTGCACTAATATAGCGAATAATTACATATACAGATCATACACCGAGGGAGGAGGAAGTAAAACGGTTAATGTACAAGTCACATATAGTGGGGATTATTGTATAGAAGTGCAAGATAAGGGAAGTGAATGGGTTAATATAAGGTCAATGCCGAGACAGGACAAAGCAGAAATATAAAGAAAAGGAGTTGTTTGACAGCTCGAGAATGTAACTCTCATCCCTACTGATAATGTTTGCAGTTCTTCCTAAAGCCTTCCCTGAGTAGAACCTTCTGCTTCGGAGAGCATTGCTAATGGGAAAAAAGAACATGACAGCGAACTACTTTAGGGATCTTCATAAGTTAGGTGTCTCTTACTGGTTAATTTCCCATTTTGTCACTGTGAGAACTCTACAGCAGGTCATTTGCTTCAGCAGCTAAAGTAATACAGGCCACACTTGCTATTGATAATATAAGCAGAAACAAGGAGATTGGATCAATGAAATATAAGCAAATACCTTGTAAAAAAGGGATGAAGAACAATCATTTTGTTTTTAAACTTTGCCCATTTTTCAAAAAGGCAGCAATAAAATACATGACTGAATAAACATATATTGTTACTAATTAAAACTTTTCATAGAAACATACGAGGACAACTATTGATATTTTATTTTTCTTTATACAGATCTAAACGTCCAGGACCAGTTCCAACAGCCACACCACGAATGGACTCACCCATGCCAGTGATTCCACATCAGAAGGTAACTGTCCTACCCTAGTCTGTCTCTGACATGTACTTTTAGACCTGATCATATTGTATTAAAACACACATTCCTATCAAAATACAGGCCATGTAAAGTACACTATTTTTGTTTTCATAGATATTTCGGGTTATTATGTTAAATATTTTCTAATTTATCCATCTGTATTTGTTTGAAAGACATTTTTAGAGATGGCAGACAACCATATAATTTACCACAGGCCTAAATCTATACGTATTAAAAACTGAAATCTCAAATAATTAGCATATAAGGTGTGACATATTTTACTCTATGCATGTCCATATCCAGTCAGAATCCCACCAAACTTTATTAAATTATCTTATAAAAAAAACTGAAAACAGGAACATCTGTTGATGAATGAAGTGAAAGAACCATCAAGGAAAGGATTTGGGCAATAGGTAGTTACTCAGTACAATCAAGCAGCATATTTGGCATTTTTAGGAAATATTGGCCTTTATTAACACAAGATAGGAGCCTAAAAGAGGTCCTAGAGGACAAGATAACCTAAGGTCGTGTACACACGAGCGGACTTTTCGTCAACAAAAGTCCGACGGTCATTCCGGCGGACTTTCGTCAGACTTTTGACGGACTTCTGATGGACTTTTGAACGAACAGACTTGCCTACACACGATCACACCAAAGTCCGACGGATTCGTACGTGATGACGTACGACCGGACTAAAATTAGGAAGTTGATAGCCAGTAGCCAATAGCTGCCCTAGCGTGGGTTTTCGTCCGTTGGACTAGCATATAGACGAACGTATTTTTCGACTGGACTTGAGTCCATCATAAAGATTTGAAGCATGTTTCAAATCTGAAGTCTATCAGATTTTTGACTGGAAAAAAGGTCCGCTGAAGGTTTGATGAAGCCCACACATGATCGGATTGTCCGTCGGACACTGTCCGTCGGACCAGTCCGGACGAAAAGTCCGCTCGTGTGTAGTACGTTGCATAGTCAGAGAGAAAGACATTTGTGTGATCAATTGGTCATTTTGAAAGAGAATGCAGAGTTGGGATGGTCAAAAGAACAACTGGCTCCCTGTTCTCCCGAAGGGCTCCCATAGGTGTAGACATTTCATGCCAATATACTGTATGCCCAGTGTGAAGAATTTTACTAATCCAAAGAATGAGGAAAACATCAAAATAGAAGAAACTGAAACTTGCAATTCAACAGGTGTCATTTATGCTGCAAAATGTCATAATGAACTACTCTATGTGGAAAAAACTATGAGACAACTTTGAAAGAGAATATTGGAACATGTAGGTGATATGATAAAAATGGAAAAACCAATTCCACGTCATATGTGGGAAAAGTATGGAGGTAAAGTGAATGACCTTCTATTTTGGGGATTATAAGTGATGAAATAAAGCCCAAGAAAAGGAGATCTCGATCTGCTATGCCAGATAGATTTTTGCATTAGACTCAATGGGGTTGATTTACTAAAACTGGAGAGGACAAAATCTGGTGCAGCTCTGCATAAGAAACCAATCAGCTTTCAGGTTTATATGTCAAAGCTTGATTGAACAAGCTGAAGTTAGAAGCTGATTGGCCACCATACAGTATGTCCCTTAGTTTCTAATAAGTTTCCAATCAGCATGGTTGGGCAGCTTTCCCCCCTTCCCTGTCCAACAATGCTGCTAGAAAGGAAATGCATTTGTGAGTGAAAGCTCTGGTCTCTTGCAGCCAGGGCCACTCTGGAGACCAGCCCTGCCATTTACAAAAAAAAAGGTCATACAGCCTGCAGTGCTGTGCGCCTATCAGCAGCTGTACACATACATAGCCCAGCTGATGGAGCACACAGCACTGCAGCTCTGAGTGATATTTAAGTTCTAGGAATAAGCAATTAGCAATGTTAGGCTGTGTCATACATGGCAGCAGCCTGACATCGCAGATTGTCCACTGATAAAACTGCTGCGTGGTCTATTAGCCAGGCTGTGTATGTGAAAGAAAAAAAGAGAGCCGCAGTGGATTAGGCTTATTGAAAATCTGTCATTTAGAAATGAAGACAAGTGTCTGGAACAATGTAGAAATCATCAGCAAATTTGGCTACAGTAGTTTGATTTAAAGTAACCCATAAAAAAAAAACATTAACCCCCATAAAAGTCCCCTGCATTACCCCGATTTTTAGGGGTCAATCTTTCTTGGTCTACCTGACCTTGGCTTGGTATCAAAAGAACCCCTAATTTTCCACTTCTTAATAAGTGATTAAACAGCACTGACTTGCATATTCAAGGCTTTGGATATCTTTTTAGATCCTTTTCCATCTTTGAAAAGTTTCATTACCTTGTTACGCAGGTCTTTTGACTGTTCTTTTCTACCTTCTCATGGCTCAGTGTCTAGGCTGCTTAGTGCATCCATGTCAGAGCTAACAAACTCATTGGCTATTTATACACAGACACTGATTGTGATTTAAAAAGCCACAAATGTGGGAAATTAACCTTTAATTGCCATTTTAACCTGTGTGTGCCACTTTCTGTGTCTGTACCAAGGCCAAACATTCGAGGGTATGTAAACTTTTGATCAGGGCCATTTGGGTGATTTCTGTTATCATTATGATTTAAAAGGGATCCAACAAACAATGTGATAATGAATGGCTTCATGTGATTGCTATCCTTAAATAAAAGACAGTTTTTTGCCATGATCAGTCATGTTTTTAATATTAATGCCAACATTTCACAATTTCTGCCAGTGTAGGCAAACTTTTGAGCACAACTGTATCAGTTGCAGCATAATCTCACTATACATTCCACTTTCTCCTGGTGGCCAGTGGACGGGAGCACAGACATGACCGCAAGCTCAACAGAGTCACGTCTGTGCGCTGGAGTACTGGCGCCCAGGAAAAAAATTAATGAAAACAATGCCCAGTACAGGGGACAGCCAGGCAGTGTACAACATTTAGGGTATTTTTGGTACAGGAGGATGGGCAAAGCCTTTCGGAATTTTTTTTTAAGGTACACCTATAATTTAACCCTGTGCCAAAAGATACATTTTACAGCCAAAAATACCGGCCGCTTGACCTTCAGGCGGTTCATCAGACTTTAGTAGTCTGAGTAGCGGAATTGCAACATGTAGCTCGCATATCTCTTAGTACAGGTTTCCTTTAAATTTCTAAATCTATAGCAGAAAACTGCATCGAGTCAGGAGCCCTGCAGATACTTTTTCTCTATAACTGTAAATTTTGCATAACATATTAATGTTAAACTGGGCAGCGATGCACTTGGTGAAATCATTTAATTTAATCAGTCTCTTGCTGAGTGGCCAGCTTCTCTTCTTTGCTGACATATTCACTTTATGTTTTTTATTAAAGATAATAATCTAGTTAAATACAAGAAAACATAAAAATTGCTTTAACCTCAATTTTTGGGTCACACTTTCATCAATAAATTTTACTTGCTAAGCTTTTAACCACTTTTTGATTACTGTCAACAAGAGAAGAGTGTCCAGTATATTCTCAGTGTAGTGCATTGTAGGTCAACATTAAATCATATTTTTCATTTTCACATCTTTTAAATGCTGCATCGGTCTATGTGGATTAACTTTTTAACAGTGGTCTAGAGTGCTAAAATGGTAGATAAAAAACTATGTCAGGTCTTGGACTACTGTGCTCTAACCTGTACTTCTTTTTAAACTTCTTAAACTAAACAGCCTGCCAAAGAGTAAACACAACACAGAGCAAACCCAACAAATTATGTATAATAGCCAGAAATACATCTTTTGTGTGCCTTGCTGATTTAATTTCACTTAGCTGCAGGGGCTGGACTTTTAGAGCAGAACTAAAGTCTCACTTGCACCTTCCCGATAAAAGTACTTTATTGATACAGTGCAGTGTGCATGTTACAGCCACTTACGCGTTTCGGTAAAAACCTTGCTTATAACCAAAACTAATCTGAAACGTGTAAGCTGTTGTAACTTGCACACTGCACTCTTTATCAATAAAGTACTTTTATCGGGAGGACGAGTTGCTGACTCTTCACCTTATACTCTCATGCTGTTTTAAGTGCCAGGAAGACACCATGAGCTCTGAAGCACTGTTGGTCTAACTCCAGGGCAAATTAACCTAGGCATACTGTATATCTTTTCTCTTTCACGGATACCACCCTGAGAGTCTTTCCCAGCCGCTGACAACATCTCCCTGGGCTTTTTCTGGGTGCTGGGTCTTCAGCTTTTTGATAGGCTGGCAGGGGATGATGTGACTCCCGCACATGCATGCTGGAGTCATTTATTCTGGCACCACCGCAGTGTCCTGGGAATGTCAACTGAGTTAAGCATGAGCATGTCAGTTTACATCCAATAAAATATTGCAAACAGGCAGGTAACTTTGTCTTTTTGTGGAAGAGATATAGCATGTCTCTCCTGCAATAAAGAGCTGTCTAGTTGTAATCTTTTATTGCAGAGTTTAAGCCATAAAATCAAAATGCTTTCATCGATAAACTCTGGCAAGTGCCACTGTATTGTCCAATGAGAGTGCTTTAGTGGCTATAAAGGGTACTTTTACTAGACTGAAGAATGTCATTTGATCAAGCAGTGTAATGGCAGTTAGAAGAGGTTAAAATCTAAGTGCAGCCAAAATAAACAGAAATGAGCACAAGGGATATAACTTACAGTGAGTAGGATGTGTCCACTGTGCTGATGCCTTTTCTTTTAGTTGAAATCCTACCTTTCTCCAAGCGTCTTCCAGGACAGCCCATGAGACCTTGGGCTCCTACTACCAGGACAGGAAACACGTCACCCCCACCAGATAAAAGGGCGGTCCTCCAGGCCCATGTCAGTTATTTGTGTTTCCTCCGGACAGGGGGTAACATGTGCATGGAACCTGCTCCCATAGGCCTTATAAGCAGGGGCTTTGTATGGCTTTTTTCTGGGGCATATCACTTACCTCTTCCTCTGCCAGAAGCAGCACACCGCTGGGGAGGTTGGCTGTGTTGCTGTTCTCTGTCCTCAGTGCCTGGAGAGGGCCAGGACCGGTGTGAGGTCGTGCCCCTAGCGCAGTGCATTGCACTCTAGCTCAGCTGAGCTTCGGTTGTCCTTCCCTGCCGACAGCCTGGCTGATCTAAGCAAGGAATGGAGGAAGCCGCAGCGTTCGGGGGGCGGAGCTATTGCGCTCCAAGCTGGCCCACAGGAAGTGCCTGGAGAGGGTTACTTCCGGGGCATATGACATCATCATCGGGCGCCGGAGACGAGGTTCCAGTCTTCATAAACGGCGCGAACAGAGAACGCTGGCTGCTGGTGTTTCTTGGTGTTAAGCAGCCAGGCTGTGGATGACCAAGAGGGGCAGAATGGATCCTCCTGCAGTACCTGCACAGGCAGCGGATGCAGTTCCCAACACCAGCACCTCACAGGTAAGGATGACCCGGTTGCCTCTTGCCAGAAGATGCTTACTTCTGTTAGGGATGAGCTTGCGTCCACCTTCAGTTCCTTTAGAACGCTTATTGACAAGCTCCAGACTCCAGCAGAGAGTCCGTCTTCACTGAAGGCGTCAGTAAGCACTCCGCAGCAGGCAGAGAGTGAAGACTCTGAGGCTGAGGTCAGATCTACCCGTTCTTCTCTGGCAGAATCAGGGTCAGATACAGAGCCCAGAGATAGAGAATCCACTCGAGGCTCAAGATTTAAGTTATCTGTTGAGGATGTAGATGACTTATTAAAGGCTATCTATACTACCCTTGAATTAAAAGAGGAAGAGGTTCAGTTATCCAAATATGATCTTATGTATAAAGGATTACATAAGAGAAAATCAAGAGTGTTTCCAGTTCATAGTTCTTTGGTTGATACTATTAAACTGGAATGGGATCATCCTGAGAGAAAACCATTCTTCTCTAGTAACCTAAAAAAGAGGTTTCCTTTTGATGAGGACACTGCGCAGCCATGGAATAAGAATCCCAAGTTAGACGCACCTCTTTCAAAAGTTTCAAAAAACTCGGACCTGGCGTTTGATGATATGGGTACGCTTAAGGATCCGATGGACAAGAGGGGGGATATCCTTCTCCACAGAGCCTGGGACTCAGCAGTTGGAAACCTGAAACCAGCTTTGGCTTCCACTTGTGTGGCCAGAAATCTGGAGGTTTGGTTGACTCAGATTCAGTCACATCTGTCAGCAGGTACCTCCAGAGAGCAAATTTTAAAGTCTTTTCCTCTCCTATTTCAGGCAGTGGGTTTTTTGGCAGATTCTTCCGCTGAGTCGGTAAGAATGTCAGCCAGGACTTCGGCTCTAGTGAACTCGGCCAGGAGAAGCCTTTGGCTTAAGACCTGGTCAGGGGACTCGGCCTCCAAGTTGCGCCTTTGTGGCCTCCCTTTAACTGGCGATCATTTATTTGGCCCAGGTCTACAGGAGGCACTGGAACGCACGGCTGATAAGAAAAAGGCGTTTCCAGAGAAAAAGAGAGTTCAGACAGCCAGAAAATTTTTTCGTGGCCAAAACAGGCAACAGAGTCCTAGAGAAAAGGACAGCAGACCGAAAAAGCATTGGACTGGGCACAAAGGCAGAGGCAAAGGGGGAGTGCTATTTAACCCTCCTCAACAGCCCGCCAAGCCGCAGTGACTTGTGTTCCCCGGTGGGAGGGAGATTGAGGGCCTTCATCCCACAATGGGCAGCAGTCACTCTGAGCCCCTTCGTCCTGGACCTAGTGACCAACGGGTACAGGCTGGAGTTTGTTCACCAACCACCAGAACGTTTGTTGGTCACATTTCCTCCACAAGATCGGGAGAAAGCGAGGGCTCTGGGTCTCCAGATCGGAGACTTATTACCTGTTCCTCGATCGGAGCGGGGCAAGGGATTCTATTCCCATGTATTTGTGGTCAGAAAGCCGGCAGGAAAGTTTCGACTTATCCTGAATCTCCGGACCTTAAACAAGTCCATCAGATACAAGCATTTCCGTATGGAGACGGTTTTTACAATCAAAAAACTACTATACCCAAACTGCTTTATGGCCACGTTGGACTTAAGGGATGCTTATCTTCACATCCCTATCCATCCAGCCTTCCAAAAGTTTTTGAGATTGGCAGTGAAGACGGGTATGGGGACCCGACATTTTCAATTTCAGGCCCTCCCCTTCGGTCTTTTCTCAGCCCCACGCATCTTTACGAAGGTGTTGGGGGAAGTGCTGGCTCCTCTAAGATTAAAGGCAATAACGGTTATCCCTTACTTAGACGACCTCCTGATAGTGGCAAAATCATACCAAAGGCTGTTGGAAGATCTCCAGGCTGTACAGGACTTCTTACAGTCCCTAGGCTGGCTAATAAACAAAGAAAAATTGTCCTTGATTCCGGCCCAGAAAGTAACTTATCTGGGTTACGATTTTTGCTCCGTGAACCAAAGAGTTTTTCTTCCTCAGGAGAAGATTACCAAAGTGTTCCAGACTATGTCAACATTGCAGACCAACCAATCGGTCTCTCTGAGACAGGTGTCCAGGGCAGTGGGTCTTATGACCTCATGTTTTCCCGCAGTACCATGGGCGAGACTCCGTCAGCGTCCGTTACAAAGGTTTCTTTTAAGAAACTGGGACGGGGACGTAAGGTCCCTGGAGTCAAGGATCTGGCTTCCCGACAGGATAAAAAGAAGCCTGTGGTGGTGGAGAGCTGGTCAGCACCTAGCAGGAGGTCTCCCATGGTCCTTTCCCATTTCCCGAAGGATTACCACGGATGCGAGTTCCTGGGGATGTGGGGCCCACCTCAGCAATGCAGTAGCACAAGGAGAGTGGTCCCCAGAGGAGGCAAGGGCCTCATCCAATCAAAGAGAGCTGCTTGCAGTCCAGAGAGCCCTCCAGTCTTTTCAGATGGAGATCAGGGGTCACAACCTCCAAATCCTGTCAGACAATATAGCGACAGTCGCGTATATCAACAAGCAGGGAGACACGAGAAGCCGGAGGCTTCAGTCCATTGCCCAGGAGATCCTTTCATGGGCAGAGGGGAATCTAGCCTCCATTTCTGCTGTACACCTGAAGGGGATCGATGCTCTGGCAAACCCGTGGCCTCCAGGCCTATGTTATGCCTTTCCGCCAATCAGGCTGATTCCAGAAGTCCTCCGGAAGTTTCGGCTGGAAGAGACAGATCTGATTCTAATTGCCCCGTTTTGGCCCAAGAGGCCATGGTTTTCCCTGCTACAGTCTCTGGTTTCAGAGCCTCCGTGGAGTCTTCCGAAAAGGGAAGACCTATTATTGCAGGGTCCAGTATCACACCCTCAGGTGGTTTCCTTAAACTTGACGGCCTGGTATCTGAAGAAAAGATACTGAGCGCCCAAGGGTTCTCTGACAAAGTAGTCAGGACTCTCGTTAATTGCAGGAAGCCAGTTACTAGAGCCATATATTCCAAAGTTTGGAAAAGGTTTAACTCATGGTTATCTGAAAATGAAAGATTAGCTCATGATATTCTGTCTATTTTGGAATTTTTCCAAGAGGGTGTCGACAAAGGTCTTTCTGTTAGTACCTTAAAGGTACAGGCGGCAGCTATTAGTGTGTTCCTCCAGTTTTCTCTCCTGGAAAATCCCACTATAGCCAGATTTTTCAAATCTATCTCTAGGGCCAGACCAGTAGTAGTGAGAAGTTGTCCAACGTGGGATCTGTCCCTAGTACTTCAAACTCTGGTAGAATTTCCGTTTGAACCTCTGGAAAGTATGTAAGTTAAGTTACTTACATTAAAAACTGTGTTCCTTATAGCTGTTACCTCAGCTCGTAGGGTAAGTGAGTTGCAGGCCCTATCAGTTAGGGAGCCCTTCCTCACGATTTTTGAGGATCGAGTTGTGTTACGAACCGATCCAGGTTTTTTGCCCAAGGTGGCAAGTACATTCCACCGATCTCAGAACATTGTATTGCCAACCTTTTGTAGTTCGCCACAGGGCGACTTAGAAAGAAAATTTAGTTTTCTAGATGTAAGAAGGATTCTCTTGGTCTATCTTGAGGTCACGAAGACCTTTAGGAAAACTGATGCCTTGTTTGTCCTCTTTTCTGGAGTTCACAAGGGGAATAGTGCATCTAAAGCCACATTGGCTAGATGGATAAAGCAAGCCATCTTGGAAGCTTACAAAATTAGGGAGGTCCCTACACCTTTTGTTACTGCGCACTCAACTAGAGCCTTGTCTACGTCTTGGGCTGAGAGGGCTGGTGCCTCACCGGAACAAATTTGCAGGGCTGCCACTTGGTCCAGTTACTCGACCTTCATTAAACATTATCGCCTGGATCTCCTATCAGCTCAGGAGCAGGCGTTTGGTCGTAAGGTCCTTCAGGCAGTTGTCCCTCCCTAGACTGGTAAGTTCTGGCTCATCGTCTCATGGGCTGTCCTGGAAGACGCTTGGAGAAAAGCTGAGTTAGACTTACCGGTAACTCCTTTTCTGAGAGTCTTCCAGGACAGCCGGATTCCCACCCGGTATTGTCTGAAGTTATGTGTATTATGCATATGTTTTGCAGGGTCCTACGGTTCTTGAGAATACTGACATGGGCCTGGAGGACCGCCCTTTTATCTGGTGGGGGTGACGTGTTTCCTGTCCTGGTAGGAGGAGCCCAAGGTCTCATGGGCTGTCCTGGAAGACTCTCAGAAAAGGAGTTACCGGTAAGTCTAACTCAGCTTTTCTCCATGCTTCCCCACACCCACCCCTTCCACCATAAACTTCTGGTGCGATAGGAGTTAATACAACTAAGGGCTCTCACAGGCTCTCACTAAGAGAGCCCAACTATGCTCGCCCTATCTGCCCCACTGCTCCTTTCATAGAAGCTGTGCTACAGGTGCTACAGCTTCTATGAATGAAACATTATCTAAAAATGGAGGACAGACAGATAATTGATAAGTCCGCCCACCCCCCATTCATAGATCAGGTTTCATTCCAAGAAACTATCGTACAGCTTCTATAAATGGAACAGCTGGGAATAAAGTGCAGGAATAGCTCCCTTGATGAGAGCCTGTGACAGCCTTTTAGTTGTATTAACCCCTGCCACAATGGAAGATTACAGAGGCAGGATGGAGGGGGCTTCTTTGAGAGAGGATTTCAACTAAAAGAGGAGCCATCAGCACAAGGGACACATCCTACTGACTGTTAGGTTCCTTGTGCTGATTTCTGTTTATTTTGGTTGCACTTAAGCCTAGTAGACATTAGTAGTTTTTTTCTTGTTCAGCCCAGCAGAGTTGAATGAAAAAAAACCTGACAGCTCAGGAGGAGTCTCTGACGTTAACTATCTCTAACTATCTGAGGTTAGTAAAGCATTCTCCCCTGCTGTTCTATTGTGTTCTGACAGGGGGGCGGCCTCCCGCCAGAACATTCCGGTCAGCGCTCTCAGCCATTGACAAAATGATCGGCAGACCTTTTTCGGTCATGCCCCTTCAACAGAAGCCGGCCAAACAGCCGTCTTCTGTCGGACCGACTGCAGAACACATGAACCAAATGTTGCCCTGTTTCTACTGAACTGGTCGATGCCACCTGACACCCTTTATAGCCACTGAAGCACTCTCAATACACAATAGAGTGGCACTTGCCAGAGTTTATGCATGAAAACATTCTGACTTTATGGCTTATCCCTGCCAACTGGCTTAGCTGTCCAATGAGAGGGCCTCAGTGGCTTTAAGATCCAGGAATGTATGTGTTGAGAGTGCCAAGGAAATACTCCTAAATTAATGGAAGCTCATTGAAAAGTTCACTATATTGTGTATGAATAAACACCCATGTGTTTCAGGGGCTGCACACGCCCCCTTCTGGCTGTTATTATGGAAGCACTTGTTTTAAAGAAAATACTCATGGGAATATGAGGATCTAATATGTGCTTGTATCAATGATCCAGGTGGTAAAAGCAGTAGAATGTTGCTTTAGTTCAGTGGCTATAAATTACATTTTCATTGGATAAGGTGTTTGCAATTAGTGGATCTTAGCTATCAAATCAAATAAAGTAAGATCATTGTACCTAAATGAAAACAAAATCAGAGAAAGGCACATAAGCTCATCTGGCTATTAAAATAAATAAAAGGTGACTTATTTTTTAAAATAGATAAATGCTCACCTTAATAATAACATAAGCATCAATGTAGAAAACTAAATTTTGTAAATTAACTATTTATTTTCTGTAGCTTGATATCTCTGATCTTTTAAACTTAAAATGTATGTAAAGCCCCACATTTTTTTTTAGTTTGGATAGAATATGGAAGAGTTAAAATTGATGTCAGCTTAATTATTTGTTGTTTGTTGGGGAAATTTCCCTTCACTTCCTGTCTTGGAGACACAAAAAGGAAACCATTAGGGGAAATTTAGAACAAGAAAAGATACCCCCTAAATGGGACTTTGACAGACCACCAAGTCTATGATAAAAAGAAATGTAATGATATAAGATAAAAAGACGTAACAGCGTCTACACAATACATAAATACATTACATAAAAAAACTAAACAAAAAGTGCACAAATACAGATCATAATATCATATGTACTCTCCAAGGGGTGGTGTACCCTGATACCCAATGTGTTTCCAGTATTCTGATTCCTTCATCAGGGCTTGAGAGTTAAGTATATTTACATATGTATAAATTCCGATGGGATGATTCTATGTTCGCAGAGCACCAAAGGCGATTAAATCAAGTAAAAAGTTCCATGGACGCCAGACCATAATGATGGAAGGGTTATGAGTGTACTGTGTTTTTAGCATCAGTGAATGTTATTCAGAGCTGCATGGGATGATTGGTTGTTAGAGCTTTTAGTGTGGGCTACATAACGGGCGGATGAATGTCCAGGCGTCCCAATGTGGATATGTCCTGTGGATGTCCAGGTCCAGTATATGGCGCGCCTTCTGTGTCAGTACCTGAAGGCACTGGATACTGGACCTGGACATCCACAGGACATATCCACATTGGAACGCCTGGATATTC
The DNA here is from genome assembly GCA_037952925.1 of Lithobates clamitans. Lineage (NCBI taxonomy): Eukaryota > Metazoa > Chordata > Amphibia > Anura > Ranidae > Lithobates > Lithobates clamitans. The sequence goes on from JBBGZY010000458.1 coordinate 6,871,239, forward strand.
ATCCGCCCATTATGTAGCCCACACTAAAAGCTCTAACGACCATCAATCCCATGCAGCTCTGAATAACATTCACTGATGCTGGAAACACAGTACGCTCATAACCCTTCCATCATTATGGTCTGGCGTTATGGTCTGGCGGTCTTTATACATATGTAAATATACTCAACTCTCAACCCCTGATGAAGGTATCAGAATACTGGAAACACTTCGGGTATCAGGGTACACCACCCCTTGGAGAGTACATATGATATTATGATCTGTATTTGTGCATTTTTTTTGTTTCATTTTTTATGTAATGTATTTATGTATTGTGTAGACACTGTTACGTCTTTTTATCTTATATCATTAAAGACATTTTTTTTTATCATAGAGTTGGTGGTCTGTCAAAGTCCCATTTAGGGGGTATCTTTCCTTTTTCTATCACACCAGGGATGGGACCACCACACTCTACATTTGACATGATGGAGGTCTCTTTTTTCTCTTTTTTTTCTCTAATTAGGGAAATTTCATCTTAGACAGTTGTCACCTGAACTAGTATACTTATTGGACGATTTACTCCTATCTGGCAGGGGTGACAATGATCACCGGGGGGAAATAAAGGGATGAGTCTCTCCAGCAGGGGCAAGGACAGCATAAAAACTTGACAGTGATGCAACCTTTCCCTATGCCATCCAAACCTTTAAAAGAAAAAAAAATTGGATTTACATTTACTTTTAATAGGCGCTCCAGTCACCTTTTGTAAAAATTAAAAGTCAGCAGCTAAAAAAACGGTAAAATGTGCTCACTCCAGCCATTCTTTCCATCGGTCTTTGGTCCCCGAGGCCAGAATCTTAACTGTGGGCACCCGGTTGTGACAGCTTGCAGCTTCACAGCAGGCTGCCCACTGTGCATGCTCAAGCCATGCTTCATTTTGTGAATGGTCCCGTAGTCTTCTGGGACCTGTGACAAGTTCCAGAAGACTGCAGGGAGGGACGGGGGGAGGAGAACTTCTGCTCGGATCACCTAGGTGATCTGAGCGGAAGTGGGAGCGGGTACCCGGTTTTAAGGTCAAAACCAGATACCTGCTCCCCCCCCTCAAAAAAAGTGCCAATTCTTAAAGGCAGGGAGAGACCTTAAAGTGGTTGTAAACTCCATTCATGCAGTTTAATCTAAGCACATATATCTGTAGTGTTTACTTATCTCTCTCCAAAGCTCTAAGTATTGTTTCTCTCTGGGGCTTTGTTCCTCTGTTATCAGCATAAGTCATTTCTGACAAGTTCTCTGACATATGAGATAACATGAGCTGAAAATCTGTGTTGGGGAGGGAGCTTAGAGAGAGATAAGCAGAGAGCTTGTCTATTCAGAGTACAGCTCTGCATGTTTCTTTATCCCTCTGCCTATGTGGAGGGGGGAAGTCCCTTTCCTGCAATCAGCTCTCACACAGTGTAGGCACAGTCTCCCCACCCAGCCCTATGTACTGCTGAAAGAGGAAGAATATTTTTAACATGATCTGCACTTTTCAGAGGGTATAGAAAGAGAAAGACAGCAGTAAAACGTATGTAAAACTTATGTAGGGAGATTTTCTTCATCCCTGTGTATCATCTGAGGCTATTCACTTTACTGGGTATAAGTAAGAGTTTACATCCACTTTAAGTGAAATTTGTTATTATAATGAAGAAATAGGTCCCAGACACTTTATTACAAGATCTCTAAATAACTAAAATGCAACAGTTACATTTATCTAAAGTGTTGTTTTCCTATTCCATTATGTAATCAGCTCCCTTGTACTAGAATAAATGTCTCTATAAAGCCTTTTAACTTAAGTGTTCTGTTTGCTGCATTAAACAATATGATGTGATATGAAACTAACAGCTTGATTATTTACTATAGAGAAAAAATGAAACTATGGTTAGATGTATTATAGAATGCTTCGCCTGTACATCATAGAAATTTCATTTTCTTTGCTGTGTGCTTTGCATGTTTACTCTGACTGCTGTTTTCTCCTTTATGGCCTGCATGTATGCTGCTACAGGACTACGCTTTGGAAATAAATGGCAGAACTGACTTCAGTGCTCTGTGTAGCCAAACAGCTGTGCCTCTGGGTGGTGGAGTGACCACCAACGAGACAATATCAGGCTACCTGAACAAGCAAGAGGTCCACCAGTCGCATAGCTCATCTTTTGTAAAGCCATCTCTGAAACCTTCTTGGTCTTCTTACTCTGTGACTTCTGAAACATCTCCTATCAGGCGTAGCATAAGTGCAACATCAGATGTTTTAGTAAATGCTGAAAGTGATCAAAACCAGTTTAGTTTGCCTAAGAAAGGACTATATAACAATCCCATTGGCCTATATTCAGCTGAGACCCTTGATGAAATGGTTGGAAAGCATAAGCTAAGTCTCAAGGGAAGGGCTTCAGAAAGCTTTCTTCTCAGAGGGTATGTAAGATATTTTAATTTACCGGTAATTATTATATATGAAGTGTTTCACATGTATATCTGCTTGGCACAATTTGCTACCTTTCACAATATAACCATAGGGCTAAATTCAGTGTACTTAAAGGGTCCACCCAAAACTGACGTCTTCAATTTGAAATTAGATCAGTGGGCTCAATCACATATAAGCTATATGTTGCAGAGATTTTATTATGACTTCACAGCTTTTCCCACTGGCATGGCCTTTATAAATAAATTAATTCTCATTGAATATATCATTTAGTGTACCATTATGGAAACTGCGGCCAGAGAGCAGCGAGACTCATCAAGCTGCATCAGGGGAGGAAGACTTTTTGGAAAAAGTGGAGTCTATGTGAAATCAAAAGCCTATGGGTAATTCAGGCCATTAAAGCCCACCTATAATTGAAGTTCCAGTTTTCAGTGGACAGAGTCTTAAGTATGCTTTTAATAATAACATTTTTTAAAATAATGATTTTTGAAAATGTACTGATTAAATAAAATTACAGATACCAGACACATTGCCTGTATGTAAAATGTGCAATTGTACTGGCAATCAGAAAATCATTCTTCAGGAGGACAGTAATAAATAAAAAGGACCTTGTAACAACTTGAAGAACTGCCATTTGGCCCAGAATTTTAATACAGTACTCTTGATGAATTTGGCTGCATTATTTTGGCTTTCATATTGATGTCTGGATCTGCATTTGACAATAACTGTTGGTGGTTGGTTATATTATTTGGAGTAGGTCTGCTTTCTCATTCCTGGCATTAGCAATGAGCATTGTAACATTGCCATAAACACTGACCTTTCTGCTACTCATCTTGTTCTTTGGAACAGCTGTACATGTCCTCCAGGTCATAATGCTATTTGGTATTTGTTATATTGAAACTTCACTGAATGTCACAGAATTGTCAATGTAGAGGGGCAAAGTACTGCACAGGAACAAAGGAAAGACTCCAGGTAACCTTTTGGCATCACTTGAGATCAGAATTATAATAAGTGTTACCTTACTTCAGAAGTCGAAATTTTGTATGTTTTCACATCAATCCATAAGCAGGTTTTTCAGTTACTCTCAACATGGAATTAGAAAGGTCATTTACTAAAGGCAATAGACTGTTCTTTTTGCATAGGAAATCACACTTTGCAAAGGAAATATCCCCAAAGCTTAGTGAATGAGGTGGCGCTCTGCTGACCTCCATCATCCAATCATGTGCATGCAAAAACTGTGTTTTTTTATTTCCTTGCATGTGATTTGGTATCCTTTGCAAAGTGAAATTTTACCACACTCACTAAGTTCTGGGTAAAATTCACTTTTAAAGTAAACAGTCTATTTGCTTTGAACAAATCAAGGCAAATTATAATTTTTGTGTATAAGCAGCTTTGCTATGATATCTATAAAATCACTTGGCTTTTTAATTGATTAAAAAAAAAAAGGTTCATGCAAATAAGTGTATTTTTTCATTTTTAATTTCACGTAGCAGTCATATGGTCCAGCCTTTTTGTTATACAGGTTTGTGTCATAAATAATTACACCAAACCACATAGAATTCCATCTATCACATTAGAATTGTATACTCCATAATTTTAAAACAAGCTGCCTAGATTTAATGGATCAGAAGGTAACTTAAAGAAGACTATTATTAACCACTTCAATACAGGTCACTTATACACCTTCCTGCCCAGACGAATTCTCAGCTTTCAGTGCTGTCGCAGTTTGAATGACAATTGCGCGGTCATACAACACTGTACCCAAACTAAATTTTTATCATTTTGTTCCCACAAATAGAGCTTTCTTTTGGTGGTATTTGATCACCTCTGCGTTTTTTATTTTTTTTTGCGAAACAAATAAAAAAAGACCGAAGAGTTTGAAAAAAATAAATGTTTTGCTTTTGTTTCTGTTAAAAAATTTTGTAAATAAGTAAGTTCTCTCTTTCACTGATGGGCACTGATAAGGCGGCACTGACAGGCACTGATAAGCGGCCCTGATATGAGGCACTGATAGGCATCCCTGGTGGCACTGGTAGTGGTAGGCATTGTGAGTGGGCACTGATTGGCAGCTGCCTGGGCATTGATTGGCAGCTGCCTGGGCACAGATTAGTATTTCCCTGGGGGTCTAGGGGGCATACCTGGTGGTCCAGTGTGGATGGCCATCCTGGTGGTCCTGGGCGGCTTCCCTGGTGGTCCTGGGCGGCTTCCCTGGTGGTCCTGGGTGGTATCCGAGAGGGGGCTGTGCTGATAAACAATCAGCACAGACTCCCCCTTTTAGGAGAGCAGCCGATCAGCTCTCCTCTACTCGCGTCTGTAAGACGTGAGTGAGGAAAAGCCGATCACCGGCTCTTCCTAATTACATCGTGATCAGTCGTGATTGGACACGGCTGATCACGTGGTAAACAGTCTCCGTCAGAGACTCTTTACCTAGATAGGAGTTGCGGTGTGTCAGACTGACACACCACAACAACGATCGCCACGATGCACGCCGCTGGGGGCGTGCAGCGGCTTAATATCCTGAGGACGTCATATGACGCCCAGTCAAGAAATTGAAAGTACATTGCAGCCGTCATTTTGCTATATGGCGGGCGTTAAGTGGTTAAACTTGATCTGTAATTATTAAGGGAAATGGTAAGTAATGCAGCAGGGGTAGTGCTTTCAGGAAAATGTTTTCTCTATATCATTTCAACTTCCTCTCAGCCCTAAAGTGGTAATTGAGCTGCGGGTGGGGGGGAGCAGGGGAGAGTATTTAGAAAAACATGTAGACCACTGGAGAGTGATGTGATCTGCTTACTCCCGTGTCAGTGCCGAATCAAGCTCTCCTACACATAGTGGCACATACCCCTGTTTCACTTCTAGGGAGTTGATTTACCTAAAGCAAACAGGCTGTTTGTTTTGCAAGTAGAGTTCCACTTTGCAAAGAAGTTTTCCCCAGAGCTTAGTTACGAGATGGAGCTCTGCTGGCATCCATTGTCCAATAATGTGCAAGCAAAAATGCTGATCTTTTTTAATTTTGCTTGGTTATTCTTTGTAAAGTGAAGTTTCAGCACATTCACTAAACTCTAGGGCAAATTTCCTTGCAAAGTGCAACTTTCATTACAAGCATTTACAGGAGCACCCATTGATGGCTATGCTCAAAAAAAAGCTCATATACTTTTTGATCATAGGGCCTAGAGCATGGGGATGACTTAGCATGCAAGTGTAAACAGGGACAAGGAGAAAGAAGGATTGTGCATGTTGAGCTTTGTCAGGCGTAGGAAAATGACTATAAAAACTGTGCTCAAGTGTGAATGTTGTCTTAGATCTGTTCACTGCACTGTACCAGTGCCTAGGCATAAAAGTTCTTAAAAGTTCTTTTCAGCTTCTGTCAGATCCTGAGCACTTTGGTATCTCATCTGACTTCCCTGACTGTCATTCTGATTTGAAGCCATTTTCATCTATCATCTGACTGCTCTGGCTTTACAACTGGTTCTGATAATACTTCCGCTTTAGGATGGAGTACTTAATTTGCTCTTCTCTTGCCTGCCTTTCAACAGTAGAGCCATTTTGATGACTGCAACCTTACACACAGCCATGTACCATTCCTATGAGGTCAGCAGCAGTGAAGACCATTAACACTTTACGCTTTGTGTCACCAGCTGTAGATATAAACTCTGACCAATGCACAGAAGCTCCCCCCAACCCATGACACAATTAAATGTATCATCCATAAATATATACATACTCAATTTATGAATATGTTAATAGGTCGAAAAAAAAAGATTTTTTTTCCATTCCATCATCACATTTGCTAAACTATTAATGAAAGGTTGTTGACCCCTTCCTTCCACTTCCACATATACATTCATGGAACAAGGACCAGGTAGTTCTTCTAGTTCTTCTGTGCTGCAGGCATCTTCATCATTCGGTGTGCACTGCCTTCATTTCTGTACAGGAAAGTTGTAAAGGATTCCTCTGCTGACTTGACTATTTACTGCAAATGGGTATTACTTCTGCTGGCTGAGTGCAGTTACATGAACATCTGGAGAATGTGAAGTTGTATATATTCATTCAACTCTGAAATAACGTATTTCCACTTTGGAAATACATTGCATTTTTCCATCTTCTCCTCTGAGTAATAAATTTGATTTTGTTACTCTCCTGTTCTACCTTAAAAATGTCATCTGAAGCTCAGGAGATTAAAACAGACACAGGGACCTATTTTACCAAATGATACTGTTACACTGTGTTTGACTGTAAGGGGATGCTCAGCTGTTGAACACATACCAAAAATGGCTATATGACTATCTGCTTACAGACTCCAGCTTGTTCCTAATATATCTCACTAGATACTATAGCAGGCAGATATTTCAGAGGCTAAGAGAAATGGCAGAATGTGTCTCCTAGCGAAAGAGGTGATTCTCTGTTTTCAAGGGAAACAACAGAACAGACCTTATTTAAAAGACATATATTTATTTTTTTAGGTGAAGTAAGCAAAGGAAGGATTAATGAAAGTTTGACAGTAGAATGATATAAGAGGTAGCACAAAGCAAAAATACGTAGAATCTTTTTAAGAAGGAATTACTCTTTATATATAAAATGCTGAAATGCACGCTTTGCTAGCCTAAAATACTAAAGCTTTATTTCTGAAAAATAAAGCTTTTTACAAAGCCTTTGGTTAACCAATAAAAGTGGAGATATAAAATATAGCATTAGATATCTGTACTTTTGTCAGAATGCACAAAGAAGAAGCCCATGTGCTTTACATATCAACGTGTTTATAATACAATTCGATTTTCACTTATTGTCACTGTACAAATTAACCACCTCAGCCCCGGAAGAATTTACCCCCTTCCTGAACAGAGCACTTTTTGCAATTCGGCACTGCGTCGCTTTAACTAAGAATTGTGCAGTCGTGCGCCATTGCACCCAAACAAAATTGATGTCCTTTTTTCCCCACAAATAGAGCTTTCTTTTGGTGATATTTGATCGCCTCTGCGCTTTTTATTTTTTTGCGCTATAAACAAAGTGTGACAATTTTGAAAAAAAGGCATTAATTTGTACTTTTTGCTATAATAAATATCCCCATTTTTAAAAAAAAAAAAAAAAGCAGATTTTTTCTCAGTTTTGGCTGATATGTATTGTTCTACATATTTTTGGTAAAAAAAAATGCAAAAAGCGTATATTGATTGGTTTGCGCAAAAGTTATAGCGTCTATAAAATAGGGGATAGATTTATTGCATTTTTCTTCTTCTTCTTTTTTTTACTAGTAATGGCGGCGATCTGAGATTTTTATTGTGACTGCGACATTATGGCAGACACATCGGACAATTTTGACACATTTTTGGAACCATTGGCATTAATACAGCGATCAATGCTATAAAAATGCATTGATTACTGTAAAAATGTCACTGACAGTGAAGGGGTTAACAGTAGGAGGCGAACTAGGGGTTAACTGTGTTCCCTGGGAGGTGATTCTAAGGAGGGGACTGACTAGAGGAAGTGGCGGATCGTGGTTCCTACCTAATAGGAACAAACGATCTGTCACTCCTGTCAGAACAGAACAGGGAAGTGTGCGTTTACACACACTCGCCCCTATTCTGTGTCTCCTGCTCACGATCGCTCGTGGCCGGTGGTCATCGCGACCATTGGCCGCGAGCATCGGCACCTCCGCTGTGCAGCGGGCATGCGCCTGCTATTCCGACCCAGCAGGGGAGCGAACCTGAAGCAGTATAACTGCATTGGTTGGTCGGGAAGCGGTTAAAGCAAATTTTTTTTGTTTAAGTTTTGGATAGAGAAGGGAAAGATAGGACCCCTTATTGAGTTTTTTATGACTGACTGGGTTTGATTTACTAAAACGTAACAGTGCAAAATCTGTGCATGGTAGCCAATCAGTTTTTACTTCAACTTGTTTAATTAAGCTTTGACAAAAAAACTTGGAAGCTGATTGGTTTTTATGCAGAGCTGCACCAGATTTTTCACTCTCCAGTTTTAGTAAATTAGCCTCACTGTGTTCCCACTTGGTAGATTCCTATTGCTTCAACAATATAATATTAAAGCAATAAAAAAAAAGAATAATACAAAGAAATTAAATCAAATCTGGGGTGATCTTCGAAGGTTCTAAAGACCGCAAATTCAAATAGCAAGCATTCCAAAGCTGAAGTTTAGCTAAAAAATTTTTTTTTCCTAACCTACCTGTAATGAAGTATGTCCAAAATCATGCAGGCTGTTGGATCCTGTAGACATACTCTCTGCAAGTTGCCCGGTCTTCTTCCTGGCACTGAACTTCTGGCACTAAGATTGTTAATAGCTGTGGTTCTTCAGGATGAACTGCATTAGAGATTGTCCGACAGGGGCCTCCTCCTCCTTCCTTCTCCACTGAGAAAAGTTTTTTTTCATTGTTTACACTGAATGTAACACAATCTTTGAATGAGGGAGAGTCAAAAGAATGACAGGATCATCTCCACCATTCAGTGTAAAAATGAAAGAACTTTTCTCAATGGGGAAGGAGAGAAGAGTGAGACCCCACTCTAATGCAGTTCAGCCCAAAGACCCAAAGCTATTACCCATTGTAACTCCAAAAATTCAGTGCCAAGGTGAGGGCCGCGCAACCTACAGAGATGATTTCTACAGCATCCTCCGGAATGCAAGAAATGGCACATTACAGGTACGTTAGGTCACTAAAGTTGTGGAAAAAAAAAAGCTAAACATCAGCTTTAAAACTGTAAAGTTCATATGTACTAATTTTATAACATAAGCACGGTAATAGCAATACAAACTATTTTTATTTTTGACAATTCAATATAAGCTTACCTGAAAAATGTCCTATCATGTTATGAGTGCTGCCTGCCTGCTGGCCATCTCTATCCACAACTTCCTGAAATCCCTGCATGCTTTGGAGCTTCTCCTCTGCTGTTTACTTTCAACTTTAAAGGACTACATATCCCATGGTACCTTCCTGCTTGTAAGCATGGATTCCTGTAGTGACTCCACCTCCTGAAACTCCACCTCTCAGCACCTCTGTACATCCGAAGGCAGGCTCTATGAACTATGTGACACAGCAGTGCTTACTCACAGTGAAAACATGTCACAGAATTCAGGGTAGTAGGGATCTTTGCAAAGCAAATTTACAAACTTCAAGATTGTTTGGAATAATAAGAGTAGGCTATAAAAAAATTGAAAAAAAATGTGGAAATGAATATAAGATTTTACATTTTGACCATAGATACAGTATACTTTAACAAAATCACTAATCGTTTGGCAGAAAAAAACAGTTCACATTTAAGTTATGTAGTTAGTCATAAGTAGGGATGAGCCGAACACCCCCCTGTTCGGTTCGCACCAGAACATGCGAACAGGAAAAAAGTTCGTTCGAACCGTTAAAATCTATGGGACACGAACATGAATAATCAAAAGTGCTAATTTTAAAGGCTTATATGCAAGATATTGTCATAAAAAGTGTTTGGGGACCTGGGTCCTGCCCCAGGGGACATGGATCAATGCAAAAAAAAGTTTTAAAAACGGCCGTTTTTTCAGGAGCAGTGATTTTAATAATGCCTAAAGTCACACAATAAAAGTGTAATATCCCTTTAAATTTTGTAGCTGGGGGGTGTCTATAGTATGCCTGTAAAGGGGCGCATGTTTCCTGTGTTTAGAACAGTCTGACAGCAAAATGACATTTCGAAGGAAAAAACCCATTTAAAACTACTCGCGGCTATTGCATTGCTGCCCAACAATACACATAGAAGTTCATTGATAAAAACGGCATGGGAATTCCCCACAGGGGAACCCCGAACCAAAATTATAAAAAAAAAATGACGTGGGGGTCCCCCTAAATTCCATACCAGGCCCTTCAGGTCTGGTATGGATATTAAGGGGAACCCCGGCCAAAATTTTAAAAAAAATGACGTGGGGGTCCCCCTAAATTCCATACCAGACCCTTCAGGTCTGGTATGGATTTTAAGGGGAACCCCGCGCCAAAAAAAAAAACGGCATGGGGTCCCCCCAAGAATCCATACCAGACCCTTATCCGAGCACGCAACCTGGCAGGCCGCAGGAAAAGAGGGGGGGACGAGAGTGCGGCCCCCCCTCCTGAACCATACCAGGCCACATGCCCTCAACATTGGGAGGGTGCTTTGGGGTAGCCCCCCAAAACACCTTGTCCCCATGTTGATGAGGACAAGGGCCTCATCCCCACAACCCTGGCCGGTGGTTGTGGGGGTCTGCGGGCGGGGGGCTTATCGGAATCTGGAAGCCCCCTTTAACAAGGGGACCCCCAGATCCTGGCCCCCCCCTGTGTGAAATGGTAAGGGGGTACTTACCATTTCACACAGGGGATGCGGAGCGGCCCGGAGAAGAAAATGAAGAGAAGAAGATGAAGAGAAGAGCGGGAGCCTCCCCCCATGCCATGAACGCCGGAGGAAGAACCAGAAGAACCAGAAGAAGAAGAATATGAAGGAAGAAAGAAGAAAGAAGAAGCATTTAAATAAAGGAATTGTCAAAAACTGTCTCTTGTCATTTTTAACATTTTTGACAGTTTTTTAGTGAAATGGTAGGGGTAAGTACCCCCTTACCATTTCACACAGGGGGGGCGGGATCTGGGGGTCCCCTTGTTAAAGGGGGCTTCCAGATTCCGATAAGCCCCCCGCCCGCAGACCCCCACAACCACCGGCCAGGGTTGTGGGGATGAGGCCCTTTCCTCATCAACATTGGGACAAGGTGTTTTGGGGGGCTACCCCAAAGTACCCTCCCAATGTTGAGGGCATGTGGCCTGGTACGGTTCAGGAGGGGGGGGCCGCACTCTCTCCCCCCCCCTCTTTTCCTGCGGCCTGCCAGGTTGCGTGCTCGGATAAGGGTCTCATTTTTTTTTTTTGGCCGGGGTTCCCCTTAATATCCATACCAGACCTGAAGGGCCTGGTATGAAATTTAGGGGGACCCCCACGTCATTTTTTTTCAATAAATTTGGTTCGAGGTTCCCCTGTGGGGAATTCCCATGCCGTTTTTATCAATGAACTTCTATGTGTATTGTCGGGCTGCAATACAATAGCCGCGAGTAGTTTTAAATGGGTTTTTTCCTTCGAAATGTCATTTTGCTGTCAGACTGTTCTAAACACAGGAAACATGCGCCCCTTTACAGGCATACTATAGACACCCCCCAGCTATGAAATTTTAAGGGATATTAAAATTATTATTAAAATCACTGCTCCTGAAAAAACGGCCGTTTTTAAAACTTTTTTTTGCATTGATCCATGTCCCCTGGGGCAGGATCCAGGTCCCCAAACACTTTTTATGACAATAACTTGCATATAAGCCTTTAAAATTAGCACTTTTGATTTCTCCCATAGACTTTTAAAGGGTGTTCCGCGGCATTCGAATTTGCCGCGAACACCCCAAATTGTTCGCTGTTCGGCGAACTTGCGAACAGCCAATGTTCGAGTCGAACATGAGTTTGACTCGAACTCGAAGCTCATCCCTAGTCATAAGCCTGCAATTCTGCATTAAGATGAATTGACTGAATATGTGACTTTCGCTATGTAAAAGACACACACTTGCTGTCCACCTAAAACACTACTAAATATTTTACAATAGTGAACACATGAACTAATATCCAATACAGTAAAATGTTTTATAAGCCTTGTAAGCTTTAATTAGCATAAGTTCCTACATTATGTATTCTGTAGCATGTGTTAAACATTACATCTTCCATAGGAAAGACTGGTGCGAGCTTTGGAAGATGCCTTTGCAAGACACTGCAGACAATCATGTCTGAATTTAATTGCAACACATGTTTAGGTAAAACTGCTAAAACTTTGTGTATTAATACTGCTTGGACCTTGAAAAAAAAGAGGGGGGGTACATTCTAAACGCTTGTCCTGAAAAATTTGAATGTTAGTGCAAATAAAGAAATTATCACGGACAGTACTCAATTGTTCCTATTGCAACACATGAAACTTAAAGAATGTAAACGGTACCAGTGAAACATGGTACATAACCTATTATGCAAGTTACAGGCAGTGTAGAAGTGTGTCAAGCTATATTGACATCAAGGTGAGAGCAAACCCTAATTAGGACATACTGCCTGCTAATCCTGTGCTGTAAAAGGGGCTTATTGGAGGAGTATGTGGAGTGTATTGTCAAAACTGTAGAGTACGACTGGTTGCAAACCTATCTGTACTTTGAGTAAACTCTTATCTGTAAGCTTACCTATCCAGATGGTAAACTAGTTGGGCATGCAGGGCTTAGGACATTGTGGAAAGCGGAACAGCCAGTGAATATGCTGTCAGCAAATGCAAAAAGACAGTACAAAGTAGCAAGAAGAGGAGCCATGAACAAAGGAGCAATGGTCAGATGCAAAGCTCTAAAAGAAGGTCTCAAGTGCAGTGAAGATCCCCAGCAGTAACTCACACCAAATAAAAATGTCAGGATGGAAACCTGTCAAGTGGATTTGCAAATATGTAGGGTAACTATAATCAGTGCCATGGAGGGATCAAATGGTTCTTTTGCAATGGGTCATGGACTTAATATAGGAAACCTTAAATCTAAGGACTGAGAATGATAGTTGTCTGGCATTCATGTTGCTTCTCTGACTTTTATGAAACATTCCTCCAACAAATTTTATTTCAAATGGTGTCTAAACTCCCGATCTGAATATTTTTTACTTGACAATAAGTCAAAGTAGTGATACCATAAGATTAGCATGACAGGAAAACTACTAGCATTTTTAGAAAGTTAGGCTGAGGTTTTCTTCAGAAACTGTCACAACCATTAAATTTGCTATACATTTATCACATTTTCTTAAATATCTACAGCTAAAAATAGGGTCATTATTTAATATGTCCTTATTCGTAGATAGCCATATTGGGTTAGCATGGCCCAATTCCTTAAAAGGATCATTCATTTTATATTTAGCATCACTAACCCTGTTGTAACACTTAGAAAATGGCAGTGTATGCCAAAGCCAGCAGCCGGTTGTAGTCTCCTTGGAAACATTTACCAAAGATGATGGTCCAGTTTATTTCAATCATGATATAATCAAACATGACAGCAATTTTGGTATCCTCTCATGCTATAAAATCCTTTTAGTTGCCAGACATCAACAGCATGTATGAAAGCATTAAGTGATGCAAAAAAGGATCCCTTCCCCAAGAACAGAATGTCAGTAATGCTGGCATTGACCCTTTTCCTAAGTATGCATTCAGTCTATATGTATTATGGATTATGATTTAGCCAGAGGCAGTTAACAGCTATCTCTGTGCATTTATTCTTTAGGATTAAAGTATAGAAATACCAGGTGACACAAAATGTTCATGCTTTGGAATACTGGGATTAACATGACATGCAGCGTCCTTCAGGAAAAAGGTCTGCACAAAAATACTTTTAGAAGTCATCCAGCAGACATGAAACCTTTATAAGTCTTGCTGGATGAATTGTAATCCACACATTTTATGTCTATTACTCACATCAGTATTTTAGTTATACAGTTGTTTTCTCCTTCTATTTGTACACAGATATAAACAGCTTGAAAGCTTCAGTTAATGTCAAGTGCCCTTCAAATACAAGCATGATGTGCAGTTTTTCAAATCTGGATCATAAAATATCCTTGTACATTACTGTAATAAAGTAAAACAGAATCAGGGGCATGTGGATTAACAATGAAAAACTTGGAAGAAATAATACCATAGCCGAAATGCAGTCTCAAAAGGATTTTTCCATAGTTTAGTATTAACTAGTATCTGAAATTATCACTTAGTGGTTTTCTCTTTTTAAACTATCTCATAGACAAGGTAATACCACCATCCATACATATCAAGAACACTAACTTACAATGAGTTATTTAAAAGCTGAAACATTATTTATTGTACTTAGATCCATCATGCAACATAGTCATATGTATTGCTCATAATTGATTAGCAAAATAACATGTTCAGCTACAATAAACTGAAACCTGATTGGTAAATATAAGATAATAGACCTTTCTTCTTTCTATCTTCTTTCAAAATAATGCTGAAAGGACCAGGGGATCATTTTGTTACTTGCCATCAATGTGATGAAATACAGGAAAAATGCTTCTGTTCTAAAAATTACTCTTAACAGTATGCAGACAGATGGTCATGTTTAAAACACACAGCCATAAAATATGCATTTCATGCCGTTCTCTAACCAGCCTTGCCCAAAAAACAAAAGTAGATATAAATTATGATTTTAAATACTGTATTGACCACTGCAGTGTGGTCCTTCCATCATTCTTGATGCACCTCTGGGAAGTAAGAAATATTTGATACCTCTCCAAGTTGCTATATTCAATGTGGATTATTTACATGCTTTTGTAACCGTCATTGTGACTGGTTTACAGTGAGAAGGAAAATCATTAATATAACTCTACCATCTTATAACAAATCTATCTCGACTGATTCACCTCTCTTCTTTTTCTCTGCAGGTTATAGCCAACACTTCTGCCAAGTTAGTATAAAGGCATTATTATGTGTTGTTTGGACCCTTTGTATTGCTGTGTGCCTTTTTAGTTGGCATGGTATGTGGTGTTATTGTAAGAACATAACAGAAATAGGATGCAACTTGCTCATCATGCTAGCCATACACAGCTCAAATTTTGCCCAATTCCTGCTGAATCGGGCTAAATTTCAGCTGTAGGTGTAGCAGCGCAGATTCTTTTAGCGATGCTAACTTTGCTGTGTAATCAGTAATGTACAGCTAGCCTTAACATGTATATCAGATGCTGTTAAAGCTTACATTAGTGGTGTGATCTCTGTGAGCAAGTAATAAAGATTGGGATATACGGAATGCTCCTCTGGGCCAATAATTCAAAGCTACAATGCAAAGTGAATGATTGAGTATTACATATTCTATTTGGTTTCTGTGCTCAAGCAATGTACAGACAAGGTACAGACAAGGTACGACAGTCTGCTACTACAGCTGGCTACACAATATGCAATTTTCCTTTAGATTTACCAAACTCATATAATATGAGGGAAAACCTTAACACTTTCAGTTTGTATGCAATCAGGCAGGCCCTTGCATTATATAGTTGAAGGTAAACCTAAAGAGAATTGAACAAGAAAATTGTATAATGTGTAGCCAGCTTAACAGAGCTGTACGTGGGTAGAGCAGTAATTCACACTAATGTTAAACCAGTAGTTGATGCATCAGTGGCAGTACTAACATTACATAACTAAATTTGCATTTTTTTCTTGAAAGGCCTGCTGGGGATATTTAACTCAATGGCTTTTTAGGCTGTCATGGCAGCTGCATAAAAAAGGGTCCATCCTGGAATGTAGGAGAACCCACAAAAAATATGGCTACAGAGTATTTCTTAGGCTCTAAGGTTACAAAGAGATTTTTGATTATGCAGTTAAAAAAGAAATAGCGCAAACATGTAATATTTGTCATGAGACTACGCATGATCATATTGCATTTTTTCACATTTTTTGTTCAGTCATTCAATGGCTTATAGTGGCTCCTTTAATAAAAAGGGGGGTATGCTAGATCAAAATCATGGAAAAGGAGACTTTTGGAAGTTAACCAAAGCTCCTAAAAAATGCCACTACAACCACAATGTGACTAAAATTAAGCATTGTGCCATTGTCTGCAATCTAATGCATGATTGCATGGAAAAAAGTTGCCTGTAAAATGCCCTGTGTTCCAAGACAGGTGATTGCTCAAAGGTGATTTAAGTAATTTGATCATAAACTGAACTCACAAACACACCTCCAGCTTGTTTAGGTCAGAAACTGGTGACATTGATGCATATTGTGTTCAACTAATTTGAATGCCGGAACGCAGGTCAATGCACTCAACATGTTGCACAATATGCATGTTAATGATTAAGCCTTTAAAGATCATTCTTCATAGGTTTTTATCTAAGAAAACAAATGCCAGTTGCAGGTGGCACAAGTTATCATGAACAACCCTATTGGGAAAAGACGAATCCACGTAACTTTGCAAATATTGGTAAAAACACAGTTTAATTTGGAAAAGCTGGCACAGGTAAAATGTCTAGTATTTTACAGAGTTAAAGCTATATATAAATTTAAAAAAGTATGAACTTACAAAAAAAAAAAAAAATACATACTCAATTTCCTGTTGCAGCATCGGTCTGATGCTGCAGCTGTCCTCCTCTAGTTCTAAGCCTGAAAGTTGAGCAATCACATGACCAATGATCGCTCAGTTCTCGGTCCGCTCTGAGCAGAGAGCAGTGACTTTGTGGTCTGCCCCTCCAGTGCTCACTGGGGCACCAGGCTGGGAAGGGGGCGGGAGCAGTTGGCTCAGGCTCTCAGCAGCATGCTGCTGGTCAGGCATTTAAGCGGATCCTGTCATTATTGTTGGGATCCCTCCAGAGACCTGAAGGGCTCTGTGATGTCAGTCGACATGTGGGATCAGTGTCAGCTGATTGTGGGTCACAGGAGAGCACAAGTGCACTCCTTGTGAGCCACATGAGAAGTATAACCAAAAAAGCTTTAACCATACGTCTCTTTTAAACATTCTTGCTATGGGAATTTGCATTCATGGTGAGCATGTATTAGATGTTCTTTAATGCCCCCAATGCACCTGTAGTGATCATGTGCACAGTTATGCTGGCCATACACTATACGAAAAATCGGCCGAACACATTTTCGAAAAACGAACATTCGACCGTGACCGCAAACGATCGTGCCATCATGTAATGACCAATAAATTGTTCAGTGGACATGAATAAATAATTTTTTGTTTGTTTTTTTACATATACCTAGTGCAGACAGTTCGGACGGGAAACACATTAACCTTGCAATTTATCAGACGTTCGGCAGAAATTTTCCAAACTTCCCGTTCGTTTTTTTTTCCACAAAAACGTCACAAACGATTATCGATTTGTGCCCAATAACTTGCCGAAAAACGAACAAAGTGTCTATACAAACGATTTTTCGGCCGATTTTTCGTATAGTGTATGGCCAGCATTATGGAACAGACCTTGCCATATTAGTGAAGCAAAAGAGGAACCAGAAGTGTAGGAGATACAATGGGGGAAAAAAACAATATTTTATATCCAACAGATACACAGACAGCAATAAAAAGCTTTCAAGGGTTCTGGTCTTTCCCTACACCTATTAAAGAAAGGCATTTTAATTATTGTCTGTGTTCCTTGGCTTATGATGTAACATTTACACAAAAGAACGGTTACACTTTAGTTGCCACTTGGCGTAGACATAATGAGACTGCTTTACTAAATGATTTAAAAATGTTCACACAATAAATTGTGTGAAGATTTACCTAAATTATCCAATCATATGGAAAGAAAATCCCCTTTTACTTATTTCACCTGCAAATGTTTGGATAATTCAAGTGAATATTCACACAATTTATTGTATGAATATTTTCAAATCTTTTGGTTATTAAATGTTACCTAAAGTATTGTATTGTATATCTCTTATGAATTACACTAGTGGTGTTGATGGAAAGTTTCCTAGCAAGTTTCCTGGCAATTTTAAATATTTACCTGCTCAATAATCTGTTCATTTAACAATGCAGGACATGAATGGACTTACTTCGAAATGGAAAAGAAATTAAGAGATATACTGTACATGCTCAAATGGAGACCAAAACAAATGTATAGGTGACACTTTTATTTTAGTATTAGAGATAAATAGTGGGAAATTGGGCTTCAGAATTCTTAACAGACTCCACCAAAACATTTTTGGTGAAATGTGAAGAGACTTGCATGGGTTAATACTTCCTCTTGTATTTCTGCCTCCATTCTATTCAGACTGTGCAGAGTGTTTCAGAAAGGTTATCAATGAGGGTATTTTCCTAACATACATTTTCCTTGATCAAAGCAGGAGCCGAAATGACATAAAAAATGACATTAAACAAATAGTTATATTTCTCTATGCTAAATTCTCACACTACCAATTTTGAATTAAGTTCTTGCAATGCTTTCAGTCTGGATAATGTTCTTAGAAAATATGCATGGTATGACTTGTGTACACTTAAAGCATGAATTACCCTCCATACATTGTCCGTTTACTCTTGAAGACCATAACCTACAATGTGGCTATGGGTTTTTGATCTGCTCTGCGTTTAACACTTCCTGCTCTTTTTTTCTCATTTCCCTTTTGCACTATTCACAACTCCCTTCACTTCCTGTCAGCTCTGAGTTCGTACCCCAATTCAACCCCAATGTGCTCAAGGACTCAGCACTTTCTACCCACAAGCCAATTGAGGTCAAGGGTCCTGGAGGCAAAGCCACAATTATTCACGCCCAGTATAACACCCCAATCAGCATGTATTCCCAAGATGCTATTATGGATGCTATTGCTGGCCAAGCACAGGCCAGAGGCAGTGATCTCTCAGGGTAAGCAAAATACAACTCTTTCTTGCATGCTCACTGGTTAAACTGGCACTGTAGAGATCTACACACCTACCTAAACACCACAAATGACTGATTTCTGTTGTCACATTAGGAATTGTTATAGTTTATTGATCTAGTCATATTTAGCATGCTTTCCCAGCTATATTAAATTATAAATTTTAGCACTTTTAAATGGTAAATACAACTTCATTTCTTAGCCTATGTGGCACATACCCAACAAGTGCAGTATGTATTATAATTAATAATTTCTTCATATTTCTCTGTTAAAGTTCAGAGCTAGCATTCATGGTCTACCTAAAACTCAGGAAACAACTATGGGTGAGCTGATGTTAAAGATCACCCCAGTTTCAGTCAGAAGGGGTGACAATTTCGATGGCTTTGGGTAACATCTGACTGTGAACAAGCGTACCCTGAAGGATGCTGGGTTAGGGCAGACAGAACAGTGGTCAGTCTTGCTGGATATTTTTAATCGTGATCATTAATATTAACTGGCCCCATCCACAAGATAAGCCTGGCTGAAGGCCATAAACTACTGAGCTCCCAAAGGTGCCCCTACTTCTCCACATGGGGCTACCCAAGACATGTTTTTGCTGGTGGCTTGATTTGCAGCAATACTGGCTTGTCAGCCCAAACATAGATTGTTATACTCATATCATTCAAGAGACGACCATGATTTCAGAGTTGCATACATTCACTGATGTAATCTTCAAGTGATAACATTTTCCATCCCCCTAAAAAAATCGGAAGTGAGAGTGGGTGACCTCCCATACATGTGCTGATTACTGGCAAGTTCGTAGATCCAAAATGACCCTATACTATAGATAGATAATCAACACATGTACATTAAATTTACGAACAGCTCTGAATGACAATCACACTGTTACAAGAATATGGCAAGTGTAACTGTAATGTATATATTAAAATGCAGAAAGAACTCAGCTAATGTAGGATTATGAAATGGTTAAGCTTCAAATCTATGACAGACTATTGTAATAATTACATCTGTGAAATTGTTGCAGAAATGTTGTCTGTGATGATCTAAGATTTGAAAATTTTTCAGTTGAGTATGAAAAATAAAATCGTAAATGTTGCCTGCCCTCATGTGGCTATGCTGGAGAAGAACATCACATTTCTGCAGATTATTTTCACTTTGTGTATTAAATCTTGTTGTCACAATTGTTACAGATTTACTTCTGTTAATATGCTTTTGCGAAAAAGAAAACCTTGAGAGCGTGTAACTAGATGATTTCATAAATAATTTTTCAAACATAAATAATGAAAAAATGTGTGGATGACTTTTGGATGGTAGAATTAGATCTGTGCTCCTGGCCAGTAAAATGATCTTGTTTAAATGCTATCACTTCATAAATAATCTGTCATTTACACTGCCACAGAGAAGACAGAGTACAGACAAGCTAGATTAATGGTAGATGTCCAAAAACCAAAAAGCCGTTAGAAACTCCAGGATAGTGCTTATACAGTGTAAACAGTATAAATTTGCAGTACAAACACAAGAATTAAAATTGTGTTAGCTTTTAAATCATGTTTCTTTTTCTTCTTATCTTATCTTTCTGTCATGTGGTGGAAAAATACATTGAAGTATGTCTTCCTTGTTTTGGGAATAGCTACTCTGAAAAAAAATATTTGCTTTGAAAAAATACATTTTTCATTACTTGATGGAAAATAGTGTAACTCCAGTCAAAACAAGTGTTGTGTTTATAGGGAACACTTATTTTGCAGAGCAGCCCCGATCCTCTTGATCGGGTGCACTGCCAGCTTTCCAAGCCCCTCCTTTTCATTGGGGGCCCCCATGGAAAACAGTTTCCCTGGGGGCACCCATGCGGGCTCGTTCCTGAGTCCCGCTGCTGCATCCATTAATACAGATAGCGGGACTCAGTCCCGCACCCCGCTTCCAAGTCACTGGATTTGATTGACAGCAGCAGGAGCCAATGACTCCTGCTACTATCAATCCGTCCAATAATGAGAGAGACAGCGGCTGGAGCCGCTGCGCTCATGCACGTCGCTGGATCTGATTAGGCTCAGATAAGAAAAATGGGGGGTCTGGGGGGAGCCGCACCATAGAATGCATTAAGGTGAAAAACCTTGAGGCTTTACAACTACTTTAGGGCATTGGTTTCATTTTTATGATTAAATAAATATGTGTTTGACTATTATTTGGTATGGTGCTGCTCTCTCTTCCAACTCCCATGTTTATTTTTGTTACCTTAAGCTGTGTACACACGACCGGACTTTTTCGACCGGACTGGTCCGACGGAACGAATCGGACAATCCGACCATGTGTGGGCTTCATCAGACCTTCAGCGGACTTTTTCTGTCAAAAATCAGACGGACTTTAGATTTGGAACATGTTTCAAATCTTTCCGACGGACTCGAGTCCGGTCGAAAAATCCGTTCATCTGTATGCTAGTCTGAAGGACAAAAAAGGACGCAAGGGCAGCTATTGGCTACTGGCTATGAACTTCCTTATTCTAGTCCCTTCATACGTCATCACGTTCAAACCAACGGACTTTCGAACAGACTCTAGTCCGTTCATGTGTGGGCAAGTCCGGTTGTTCGAAAGTCCGTCGTAACTCTGTCGAAAGTCCGTCGGAAAGACCGACGGACCTTTGATGCTGAAAAGTCCACTCGTGTGTAAGCGGCATTACTTTCTCCCAGTAAGCATCTTCATTTGGACAAGAAGTGAGAGTAATTATCCCTAGTTGAAAGACAGACAACAATATAAATCTAATAGATTCCAGCTGTTTGATTTAAAACTTAAAAAATGCAAATAAAGTTTTGGCTAGAATTATTTTCCAACAATTCTTGTGAAAGGAAATGTCTTAAATTTTTTTTCTTTTTTTTTAATAAAAATAAAAAAGAGGAACACTAAAATTGAGGTTGACCTCATGCTCCCCTGCCTGCCCAACTTAGCTATTTTGTCATCACATTAAAAGGCCAATATGGAGGTTCAAGATGTGTTTGTGTGTTTAAAGGAGGCATACGTTAAGCACAACCTTTCCAGGAGGTCTTAGGAGTTTATCTCTAGATTGACATGAGTGTTTTGTTAAATGTTAACTCTTCTTATACATTTTGTTTCATTATACTTTCAATTTGAAGTATGCATATTTTTAGTTTGTTTTATTAAAGACACCCCTAGACATGAAATGGTACTTACAACATCCAATCGCAGAATGGTTATTGTTGGATCAATTGTGGCATTGATCAGCTGGGGTGCATGAATTTGTGCTAAGCAGCGAGAAGAGAAAGAGATAAAGAAGACAGACAATTAGTACAGACTGATTACAGCATTGGATTCTTTTTTTTTTTTGCTCAATTAATCCTGAAAAAATAATAGGTTCTCATGTAAATGCAACGCTGTATTTATGAACTACCTTACCTCGAAATTTATAGAACTGAACAGATTTACTAACTTATAAACCAATTCTCAGAAACTATTTTAATTTGTTGAATTATTAATGCTGCAATTAATGCCAAGTACAGAGGCAGAAATAGGCTGAGCAGAGTTGGCCAGTGGCGTCATGTTAGCAGTACACTCATAAATGAGTACACTCATAAAACACTGACACGTCCCTCAGTCATGTGAACATCCTAATGTTGCTTAAATAGAGGACTAGACTGAGCTAAAAGCCACGCAGACAAGCTGAAGATGCGAAAAGACATGTAAAACAATACCCAAAAATAAATATCACAGCTATAGTAAAGTAGAAGCAGAAGCATAAATAGGTACATATTCTTCAATGTCAGGAAAGCAATCTCTAGCCTTTTTTTGTGAGAAGGGTATTGAGTGGCTTTATTTCATACAAAATAGAAAAGCAAACCCGACAGCAAAGGTCAAAAGTCAATGTGTTTTGTAGCAAAAAGTGTTACTGTATATTTTGTGTGTCCAACTTTCAAGTGTATATGGTTTGTGGATGTCCTGTAAACTGCAAACCACATTATATAAACACAGCAAACCCAAAACTATCAATTAAGGGTAATTCGCTTAAACCGGAGGTCCTCCCACCACTGCAAAAATTGAAAGCCAGCAGCTGCAGACTTTTAATAATCGGACACTTACCTGTCCTGGAGTCCAGCGATGTCGGCACCGCAGCTGATGTAAAAATATACTCAAGCACTGTAGTGAAAATAAATGAATCAATGAATAAATCAATAAATATGAAGTGCAAAAATCTTTGGAAGATATCCAAATAATAAAAGCAGCAAACTAAATAAGTGTTCAGGCACCTGAAATACCATATAAAAAATAATAATTATAGTTGCGCTAATATTAACCTTTCAAAATAAATAGTGTGTGCTCAGATAATTAAAACCATATAAATGTGAAAAAATATCAAATCAAAAGGTCACAGTGTAAATACTGTCCCAATAAAGTGAAAAGTGCAGAAAAATCCCACTTGTACAGATAGATGAGCGATCCTAATTGAATTATAACATCATCAATCAGAACAATCCCTTTGATAGTAAAACCTTCAGAACATAAAATTTGTCCAAATTCCGCTGTGTGATGAGATGTTTCCACCAGAGGTTGGATCTATTCATCAAAAATCCAAATACCGCTGTATGATATAATATTTCCACCAGATATTTCTTAGATGTCCCCACTATATGTAATACAAAAAAAATAAAAGAACATCATTGCGCAATGAACTATTATTAGAGAAAAGGCAGCACTACACAGAGTGCACTCACGTAAGCCAGAATGGATAACAGCCTGGAAGAACAATCAGCCGCTTGGGGCGCGGTAGATTCTCACACCGCTCGTAAAAAGCTGCTGACTTAGCCACAATAGCGGACGTCACTGACTCCATCTACGCGTTGCGTCACCCGACACGTGACTTTTTCAAGGATGGTCATGTGACGCTCGAGTCTCCATTATATTATTATTATATTTAAATCAAATTCTATGTTTAACCCTCTCGGTGTGAGTGTACCCATCTCAAAAATCCATCTAGATTCACTCTTGCCCAACTCTCTAATTTTATTAGATCCTCTCCAGTGTGGTGAATACCCATCAATGGCCCAAAATTTTAGGCCAGTAGGATCTTTGTTATGGTGGGTTGTAAAATGTTTGGAAACACTGTGCTTCGGAAAGCCATTCTTAATGTTCTGTATGTGTTCTTTAATCCGTTTCCATAGTGGGTGTTTTGTTCTTCCCACATATTGTAAGGAACATGCACATTGTAGCACATATACAACTCCCTCAGTCCTACACAAAATGAACTCCTTAATTTCATATTTTTTCTTAGTACTAGTTGATTCAAATTTTGTACACTTCTGTCCATTGAGGTTTGTATTTTTACACGCATAGCATCTTCTGCACGGATAGAATCCTTTCCCCTGGAAGAAAGTTAAACCTGCCAATTTCTTTGGAGGATCAGGGACATTTTTTGCTACAAGGTCCCTTAATGTTGGTGCTCGTCTATAGATAAAATGAGGTCTTTCTGGTATATTGTTTTGGAACATTTTATCAGCTATAAGGAGAGGGCAATATTTTTTTAATTATTCTTTCCACCTGCCTATGTTGTGCACTATAATTCATTATTAGTGGGATCTCATTTTGTTGCTGATGGTTTCTTGGTTTATCTTGAATTAAAAAATCTCTTGGCATTTGCAATACTTCCTGTATTTTCTCATCTACAAATTCATCATTATAACCTTTTGCTATAATTGTTTTCCTATCAATTTTGCTTGTTCCAAATATTCATTAGTGCCCGAACAATTTCTTCTTATGCCCCGTACACACAGTCGGACATTGATCGGACATTCCATCAACAAAATCCTAGGATTTTTTCCGACGGATGTTGGCTCAAACTTGTCTTGCATACACACGGTCACACAAAGTTGTCGGAAAATCCGATCATTCTGAACGCAGTGACGTAAAACACGTACGTCGGGACTATAAACGGGGCAGTAGCCAATAGCTTTCATCTCTTTATTTATTCTGAGCATGCGTGGCACTTTGTGCTTTGGATTTGTGTACACACGATTGGAAATTCTGACAACGGATTTTGTTGTCGGAAAATTTTATAGCCTGCTCTCAAACTTTGTGTGTCAGAAAATCCAATGGAAAATGTGTGATGGAGCCTACACACGGTCGGAATTTCCGACAACAAGGTCCCATCACACATTTTCCGTCGGAAAATCCGACCGTGTGTACAGGGCATAAGCCTAATCATCTGGCCCTTGGGGATGTTTATCAACCAAGGCTCATGATGGCAACTATCAACCGGTATATAGCTATTCCTTTCTACCGGTT
The DNA here is from genome assembly GCA_037952925.1 of Lithobates clamitans. Taxonomy (NCBI): domain Eukaryota; kingdom Metazoa; phylum Chordata; class Amphibia; order Anura; family Ranidae; genus Lithobates; species Lithobates clamitans. The sequence goes on from JBBGZY010000458.1 coordinate 6,896,277, forward strand.
TGAAGAAAGTTTTAGTACTGATATCACCATCAACGAGTTTTATTTGCAGATCTAGAAAGTTTACAACCTATTCATTAATTTCATATACAAGTTTAATATTTTTTTGGTTAGTATTAAGTTTATCAAGAAATTCAATTAGGCTCTCTTTGTTCCCCTCCCATATTATAATGCAATCATCAATAAACCTTCTATATAATACCAAATTAGGAGGTGTATTAGTAAAAATAGTTAAATCTTCCCAGTTTGCCATGAAAATATTGGCTACACTAGGTGCATACTTTGCCCCCATTCCAATGCCATTCAATTGCCATTCAATTGTTTTATGTATGAATAATTTTATGTTTTGAGTACCAGATGTGGCGACACATTGTAGGGCTCTAGCCACTGACATTACCCATTTGTGTATTGATAATTCCCTTGTTGCTGATATGGCTCCCATATAGTTCATTTGCTAGGCAGGGAAACTGACCATATGTGCAATAGGTTGTTGTTATTTAGATTATCCATTAGAGGGAGTATGTGAGTTAATCACTACCTTCTTGTGTTTTAAATGATTAAGGTTGTTAATGTAAACCATATAGTGCGATTTATTAGATTAGCGGCTTTTAAATGTATCATTTTTATGTTGTTTTATTAATAAAGCTGGTATGCAGTATGATAATCAGGCCCGATGTAAGGACAAAATGATGATTCAATGATACCGCTATTCCTATAGTAGCACTGACGCTGGCACCAATATATAATGGAGGCTCCAGCGTCACATGACCATTCTTGAAAAAGTCACGTGTCGGGTGATGCAACGTGTAGGAGGAGTCAGTGACGTCCGCTATTGTGGCTAAGTCAGCAGCTGGTTATGAGCGGTGTGAGAATCCACCGAACCCCAAGCGGCTGATTGTTCTTCCAAGCTGTTATCCATTCTGGCTTACGTGAGTGCACTCTGTGTAGTGCTGCCTTTTCTCTAATAATAGTTCATTGCGCAATGATGTTCTTTTATTTTTTTTGTATTACATATAGTGGGGACATCTAAGAAATATCTGGTGGAAATATTATATCATACAGCGGTATTTGGATTTTTGATGAATAGATCTAACCTCTGGTGGAAACATTTCATCACACAGCGGAATTTGGACAAATTTTATGTTCTGAAGGTTTTACTATCAAAGGGATTATTCTGATTAATGATGTTATAATTCAATTAAAATCGCTCATCTATCTGTAAAAGTGGGATTTTTCTGCACTTTTCACTTTATTGGGACAGTTCAGGAGTTGTAATAATTATTCTCTGCACGTTTTTAGTATTTACACTTTTGATTTGATATTTTTTCACATTTATATGGTTTTAATTATCTGAGCCCACACTATTTATTTTGAGGAAGGTTAATATTAGCGCAACTATAATTATTATTTTTTATATGGCACCCCACTGATGTTTCCATCAGCTGTTGGGTGCATGTCACCTCAATTGCGAGTAAGGGAACCTGGCAGTGTAGCCTTACGGCTCCACGCTGGGAACCCTACTGCGCATGCGCAAGGCTCTGCTCCTCTCTCCTACTGGCCCGGCGGCCAGGGAAGGAGGAGGGAGCCCCCAAATACGGCTGAGGCTCCTGAAAGGGGAGACAGGATACCTGTGAAAGACCAATATGCCACCAGAGGGGGGGAGGAGTACAACGAGCGGAAGTTCCACTTTTGGGTTAGACTCCGCTTTAAGTTTGATTAGTTGTTATGGGTTTCTACACTTTGCACTTATTCATTGCTTTATTACATAAGCCTGAAACTGTAAAACATAAAATTGCCAACTTGGCTTTCACCTCACTAGCCTGACAATTGTAGAAAAGTATGTAATTCATGATTAAATTTCTACAATGCAATCAAAATTTCTGACTACACAAAATATGTGTGCAACATTTTCAAAGTGGGATGATCACATTTCTAATCGTACAGTCCATCTTGTATTGTATGTTCGATGGCAGATGAAAGCATCGTTATTCTGCTTGTGCTCTGTACATCAGCTTCATCAGACAAGTGTCACGTGTGTATGCATACCTTTGGAAACAAGAGAATTTTTCAGTACGAGGACAATTATGTGGCACAAGTCTAATCTATTTTTTTCCAATAGATTAAATTTAAGTTTTTTACTTTACTTTTTTGGCATACCAAAAGGTAATGTAATTGACATAGCTGCAGCACTGTCATTGGTGGTACATCAGTGACATTATATTTACTTACTTCAAGACCATGGGTTGCAATTTTCTCAACCCTGCAGTGACCAGAGATGGTGGTAATGCTGACTTTTTTACCACTTAGACATCAGCATCACTGTGGCTCTCTATGGGATAAAGAGAACCTGGTCTTGTGACCTGCCTTGTGCTATGTGACGTGTTATTTAACAGTACCACCAATAGATTGGGAATCACGTTTTTCATGTGTATCAATGATTTTATTAAAAAAAATGTGCACATATATACTGTACAACCGCACTATGTTAGTCTTTTAAAATCCTAGCTGTGTAGTATGGTTGTAACTAAGCCTAAGATCCTAAGATAAATATACTGTATATTATGAGGGGGAAAACTACTATTTCAACCCAATGACAGTGCCTAATACACAGCTAAAATATAAAATTTAAAGAGGAAAAATAGTCATCTGTCAAAAACATTTTATTCAGTTTTTCTTCTTTGACATCTTTTACTTCTTCCACATCGTCACGTAATTACGGTTTTTCAGATCATTGGACCTTTTCTTTATGTTTTGACAATCTTGTTTCCTTTACTAAGGTATCTTTTAATATGTTAATTATGCTTATGTTTTCCTTTACTGACTATGTTCTTCTTTTTTTCCTCTTTATCCATTCTTTCTTTATTAACTCACTTCTAATACTAACATTACTCTGTGCCCATCACATCATCACATTGCTGGGTACCAAACCTCAATGCACTGGTCTGTTGGGTTTGGTCGTATCACTCTCAGTGGCCCTGAAGCTACACAGGTGTAAGTAGAAAACATTTTCTAACTTGATCACTACAAAGAATAGGCTTATTCTTCTTAGGTGGACATTCATCTTTTCAGATTCATCTTCAACTGTTTTTATTCTCCACAGTGTTTTTGTTCCAGTAGCCATTCTAAGTATCCCTGCACTATTAACTCACATCTTCCTCACCTGCTATTAAATATTCATCATTTTCCTGCTATATTACATACTACCAGATTCTAACTTGGCAGGTGACTGGAGTAAAAAAAATAGCATATCAAGCAGGTTAAATCAAACAGGTTAAGTGTGCTGTATTTGTTTAATAAGAATTAGGTTCCTTTCACATGGATGCAATGCAGTTTGATTGCACTGGGGGTGCATCAAAGTGTGCCTATGGGTTTGGTGAGGGTTAGCTGTGCTTTTCCATTGACTTCTATTATCTCCTACGGTTTTGGTGCATTTTCTGAAAGTGCACCAAAACTGCGGGACATAATAGATCTCTATGGGAAGGCACAGCTAACCCACACCAAACCACACCACATCAGTGTGAAAGGAGCCTTAGGCTGTATTGCCTATGGTAAAGCTTATTGGCTAAAATGTTTGATAGGGTAATTTTTAGGTAGTTTTTTTAGGCCAAGCCAATAGTAGTCTCTTTAACCTTTTTTACGCTAGTGCCGGCCCTTTAAGAGGTTTCAGATGCCGGGAGTTTAGTTTATGATCATGTGTCCGCCGTGATTGGCTGTCACAGCAATCACATGATCAGAAAGCTCCCGATCACAAAGGAGTGATATGGATGTTTCCGGTAACTGTGGTGGGAGCACACAGGGCACGTGCTCTCGGCACAGCTGTGTCGGCTAATTGGTACACAAATATGCGACCGATCAGCGCCAAGGACCACCTGCTGAGAGGCCGCATATTTGCGTACTGTTGGCGCGTAGGGGTTAAACTCCTGAAGGAGCTTAAGGGAAATATCTTTTTTTATTTACTTTAAGCTAACAGAATGAAACAGTCACAAAACAGTAGAAGAAGAGAGAGCAATACATTTTCACATTTAATTTTAAAGTTGTATACAGTGTACAGATTTAGTAATAATTGCTCATGTGAATGAGAATATATAAATGCCATGAGAATATATCAATGCCATGACTTCTTTGATCCATACTGCCATGCTTACAGTCATCTTAATTATCTTGCACAGTAAAGGGGCCACTCCATGTGCTTGCTTTATTCTGTATGTGACTGTCATATGTTTGCATACTGTTAACTGTTTTTTGGCCTCTGTGTTTTTCTTTTGTTACCTACACATATCATAGACTCATGAGATATTATGAGGGATCATAAGAAAAAATTAAATCAAAAGTCTTCTGCTTTGTTTTGGGAGGTAAAATAGTCAGCTGCAGATTTAGAATTTGCAGATATATCACAGGTATTGAATGAAAGTCGGTAGTCTTTTTATTTTAAGCACTATGTTACTGAAAAGAAAACAATGATACATGGCATGGTGTACATCTTGTATGGAGATTTCTGGAAATAGAATAATCTGTATTGGCCCTCATCAATATAATTCCACCCTTTAGTATCAAGATTAAAAAAAAAAACAACAACAAATATATATATATATATATATATATATATATATATATATATATATATATATATATATATATATATATATATATATATATATATATATTCCCAACTCTGATGAACACAGTTCAATTAAAGTGTGATTTATTTAAAAAGCGTTCATTTCTATAACCTACAAACGCAACAGGTAGTGTTTAAAGTTAAAATCAGATTCTTTGAAACGTAAGAAGTGCATCCTAATTAATTTACCTTTTTAGCTTGTATTATACATTTTTTTTTTTGTCCAGAGGTGTCAATGAGCTCTGACCTTTCATTACTAATAGTAGCACTGTGATTTAATACATTCAAGTTATTTCAGTATATTTCACATGCTCATGCCAGGATTTTTAATAAATATGCTCTGGGTAAAATAATTTTTAAATACCTTTTGTTTTAAATTTGCAATGGAACATATCGCAATATATACCAAGAACCAACAGTCAGTGTCATATTTTGATATTCTGAACAATACTGAATCAAACCTCTAAAGCAAAGATCCTCAACCAGTTGCTCAGAATTCACAAATGGCTCTTAGCTACCTTTCATGGTAAGGCCTCTCAGCCGGTGCTTATCTTTTAATATCATGTCTCAAGACCTGCTTCATTACACACTAGTAATAATCAGATGGTCCCACAGATGTTTTTACAATTATGTAGTTTCATTATTAAAATGTTCCCATATCTTTTTTTTTTAATGTTTACAGTGGATCACTTCCTTTATTTATATTTGCCTGTGGCTCCTGAGCTGACAAAGGATAAGGATCTCTGCTGTATAGCAAAAATATTATATGGGTCATAGACTTAATTATATTTTCCCAATGCATAATGTAATATGTATTCCAATATGTATACAATTTGTACTATCTTGCATGGTCATAACACAGTACATGTAGTTATTAGAGGTTTGATTTATTTATTTATGTTGGTAAGATTGTTGAAATATGCAAAAAAGGCTTCTACAAAAAATGTCATATAATACTTAATTTTATAAACACAAATGCAAGCATGATATATTGCTACAAATTCTTAAAATATGACAAATAGTAAAATAACACATTAGTAGTTAAATTATTTGCCTTTATTTGCATATTAAAATGCACTAACTTCTTCAGAAACTGAAATGCTGGTTTGTATCATCTAATATAATGTCAGGTTTTTGTATTTAGACTGGCATTATTTGGAAATAATAAAACCAAGTTTAACCACGTAAAGAAATGGGCTGTTAAATTTCTCTTATTTTCCCTTGCATGAGCTGGTCATCGGGAATGCGTATTTGGTAGATTTTCTTTGTATTTCTTTTGCTCATGTAAATATGAAATATTGCGTATGAACTTTTAATTACTTACCATTTACAGCTAGCAGATAATGAGCTGCAATAAAATGGAAGGGATTCCCAGAGGCTCAGGTAATGGCCGTTGTCCTAAAATAGTCCCAAATGATTCAGAATAGGCCCATTATGCTCTCCTGGAAGCCTTAGGGCTACCCTACCAGTTTAATGGATTCTACCTGTAATACTTTTTTAAACAGGAAATATTTTATCCAAAACATTTAAACATATTTTATATGTAAATGTATAAACCTAAAATCATATAAAAATGTAAACCAAAACAAAAAAAAAGAGAAACCCTTTAGGATACATAAAAACATGGTGGGGTAAACGATCAATAGGATACAGAACATTGTGAATATTACGGTAAATATAAAGTATATAAAGTCAGGTACAATATATGGGATGTTTGCAGAAATATTCAAAGATTTTTTTTTATTCATCAATAATATATAAGTCAGATAAATATAAAATGTAGATTTGTCTACCAAAAATGTTTAGGTTTCCTGTTAATCCCCAACTTGAGTTTACACTGGATCAGCCCAGTTAAGGATGAATGAGTGACTACCTCAGGTTCACCTTGGAAGATCAAGGAATTCTTTAGTGAACACATAAAGGGGTATTTTGGACCCCACAGCCTACCACATCCAATTAGCAGTCAGCAGTACAAAGGACCCAGGTTGTCGTATGTGCTTTTATTTACTAGTAGATATTGAAAGAGATTGTGAAGTGGTATATTCCAGCCTCTGTAATAGCACTGTCCTAAACACTGAGTGGATAGTAAAAAACTATACTGTGGAGCAAAACTCTGCCTTTTTTTCTGAAATTAGCATTTCACCAGCCACAATCAAGCTGAAGGTAAGAAATATTGATAATATTTATATTAAGTTATTTCATATTAGATAATACAATCTTTTTAAATACTTTTGCCGCTTTAATAACATTTAAAAGTGACTTAGTAGCAATCACTTTAAAGTATAGGAACAGGTTCCAAGTAGGTCATAGACACAGTTATCTCTCTGCTGTAGTCAAGAACTATTGCAACTGTGTAACTTTATCATAACAGGAAGAGAGTTTCTCATGGTGGTCCCTGTCACGATGCCCCACCCTAATCCCTTTTAACAACCTATTGGTAAGGACACGGCCGAGTATCATTCTTTAAAGTTTATGTAAAATCAAAACTTTTAAAAAACAAAATTTTTTTGTATTGGATAGTGTGTGAAACTAATTCATAACTACCCTTTAAATGTTGCTAGGTATTTGTTGAGAATGTATCAGATAGCATATTAGTAAATAGACAGAACTGTGAAAATATACTTTAAATCCTTAATTTCAGCCTATTAAGAAAGTGCACCAACATAGATGTTTTAATTAAAAAAAAAAGTAACCACTGAAAAAGTAAAGAATTTCCTTTAAATCCAGCCATTATTATATTATATATTTTGCCACATGTCTAAATACAAAACATGTGTCTGTTCTTCCTTGATAGTAATTGTGTTGACCTATATGGATAAAGTGTTAATGTATTCTTCTTATTTGTTCAGTTAATTTGCTAATGCTTCTCCCAAATATCACAGTGAATGTGTTGAATGGTAATCTTTTATTCGCATGTACAGGATACCTGAATCATTTTGTAGCAGATCTTCAACTCCCTCTTTCTACATTGCAGTAACCTCCCAGTTAAAGATCCTCATGTAGACATTGCTTCTCCAGTGTATCAGGCTGTGCTTAAAAATCAGGGCAAAAGTGAAAATGATATTGAAGAGTGGACACGTCGTGCTGCCAACCTGCAGTCCAAGTCATTCCGTGTCCTTGCACAGATCACAGGAACAGAATACAGTAAGTTGAAATTCTAATGTGGCAGAAAAATATTTGAAAGCTAGTAAATCCTGGCAGTACTTTTTATTGGTCTATTGTGAGTAAACATGTTGGGCCACCCTGCTCTATGCCCACCATTTCAAATATACAGTTGGATAAAGTGTATTAAATTAACGTTACATAGAACAAGAACACAAGAACATAAAGCGAACACTGGAAGCTTACAAACAGACCTGCCAATATTATGTTTTTAGTGCACAAGTTTTACTTAATCAGATAATAAGCACACTATCTTTTGAAACTGTTTAATGATTTCTACTTGATGAAGAGTGTTCAACCCACCTGATTCATGCTACTGACAATAGTTGCAAGGACAGCTGGAATTATAATTCAAGGTTCTCACTGTTGAAGTTCAGATAGACAATTATGGACAGAAAGTAGAGGAAGCCTGTATGGTAGGTTTGGTTTACTAAAGGCAAATAGGGAATTTTCACTTTGCAAAGGAATTTTCTAATAGCTTAGAGCAGGGATCTCCAAACTACGGCCCTCCAGCTGTTGCGGAGATACATGTCCCATGAGGCATTGTAAAACTCTGACATTCACAGACATGACTAGGCATGATGGGAATTGTAGTTCCTGAACAACTCGAGGGCCATTGTTTGGAGACCCCTGGCTTAGAGGATGAGGGGAAGAGCTGCTGACTTCCAATATCCATCATGTGCAAGAAAAAATATTGTTTATTTTTGCCAAAGATATACCTCACATACAGGGTATGTGTTGTCCTATGTTTTGAGGAACTTGATCAAGGTTCCCAATGCAAAACTCAGCGTTTGTTGCTGTTTTTGTATTTTTTCTGTTATGAAACTCTTGTTCAACGGTGTGAATGGTCAATGATCTGTTGTATTTTTGTACTTTTGTACTTTTTTCTTATTGACAAAACTTAAAATGGAGCTCAACCCAAAAGGGGAAGCTCCACTTGTTCACACCCTGCCCCCCTCCACTGCTACATTTGGCACTTTTTGGGGGGGAGCAGGTACCTGGTTTTGACAGGTACCCACTCCCACTTCTGGGTAAGATTGCTGTGGCGATCTACGAGCATTTCCGGCCCCTCCTCCTTCCCCCTGCTGCCTTCTGGGACACACACAGGTTACAGAAGATGTCGGGATAATTCAGAAAGCGCAGCACAACTCGCGCATTTACAGTAGGAAACTGGCTGTGAAGCCTGAAGACTTCACTGCCAGTTTCCCTTACTTACAATGCCGGCACATACACCTGATTGACAAATCGTCTCGGGGTGCCGACATTGTGGGATCCCTGGACAGGTAAGTGTCCTTATATTAAAAGTCAGCAGCTACAGTATTTGTAGCTGCTAACTTAAATTTTTTTTCCAGACTAGAGCTTCTCTTAAACCACTTCAGCCCCAGAAGAATTGGCTGCTCAATGACCAGGCCATTTTTTGCGATACGGCACTGCTTCACTTTAACTGACAATTGCGCGATCGTGCGTCGCTGTACCCAAACACGATAGACGTCCTTTTTTTTCCACAAATAGAGCTTTCGTTTGGTGGTATTTGATCATCTCTGCGGTTTTAACTTTTTTGCGCTATAAACAAAAAAGAGCGACAATGTTGAAAAAAACACAATATTTTGTACTTTTTGCTGTAATAAATAGCCCCGATGTTTTTTTAAAAAAAGCTAATTTTTTCCTCAGTTTAGGTCGATATGTATTCTTCTACATATTTTTGGTAATAAAAATCGCAAAAAGCGTATATTGATTGGTTTGCGCAAAAGTTATAGCGTCTACAAAATAGGGGATAGATTTATGGCATTTTTTTATTTTTATTTTTTTTTACTAGTAATGGTGGCGATCTGCGATTTTTAGCGAGACTGCGACATTATGGCGGACACATTGGGCACTTTTGACACATTTTTCGGATGATTGACAATTATACAGCAATCAGTGCTATAAAAATGCACTGATTACTGCATAAGTGTCAATGGCAGAGAAGGGGTTAACACTAGGGGGCGATCAAGGGGTTAACTGTGTTCCCTTTGTGTGTGTTCTAACTGTGGGTGATGGGACTGACTATAGGAGATGAGAGATTGTAGGAACTCACGATCTCTCTCTCCTCTCCTCATAGAACTGGGATGTGTGTGTTTACACACACACGTCCCTGTTCTTCCTCTCGTGCCCGCTATAGCTGGTCACGAGCATCGGCACCCCCACGGTGCAGCAGGCATGCGTGCACGCCTGCTATCCCCCTTAAAGGGACTGACGTATAGCTACAATGGTTCGGCGGGATCGTGCTGACCTGCCGCAGTACAATGACGACGGCTGGTCAGCAAATGGTTAAATAAAAACACTGGAAACAAAAATACTGTTTTATCATTTTCATTGCTCTTGATTGGATATACTTTGCAAGTGAATATTCACCACATTCACTTAGCTAAAGGAAAATTCCCTTGCAATGTGTACAGCATGTTTGCCTTTAGTAAATCATCCCCAGTGTGTGCATATTAAACTGCTGTGAATAGACCACCAAACAGCAATGTTTTAAGTACACAAAGCAGTGAGTTTCACCTTTGTTATAGTATAATTAAAGACAAAACTTATAATCATAAATCTTGTCAGGTGTTTATTGCTGCCTGTTCCCTGCTTAGAGAGATTCACCCTCTATATTTGTCTTATATTCCAGTATCATTGAAAGTGAAAGTAAATGAAAATCCCAAGATTTAGGTTGACAACAGAACAAGAATAAAAGGGAAATCTTTGAAAGGGGACACTAATTCTGGGGACCATGGTGACACCAAATAATTCCCTCACTTTAGAGGGACATCCTCTCACTTCCTGTTTTGACTGTTGGACAGGAAGTGAAGGAAAATCTCCGTAATGGGACACATATAGCAAGTGCCAGTTTGGACAGTTTGGCTTCAATCTGCTGGATCCTTATTGTGAAATCAATTCAATTTTGCTAGCTGAAATTCAAGGCAATACATGTTGGTACAGGTGATAAATCGGTTGTGTTAAATTGTAAGGTTTTTCTGATAATTCTTTACTTTTTTAAACACTTAATATAGACCACATAGGTGAAACTTAGCTTATCCTAGCCAACCATTTTTAACCCAAATCCAGTAGATTAGATCAGAATGACATGCCATGCTCAATGAATAAATTACCTGTTAGTCATCAGATATGTAGTATAGTAGTAGTATAAGTAATTTTTCCTTTTTTTTTCCTCCTACAGTGCAAGACCCTGATGAAGATGCACTAAGAAAATCAAGGTAGGCAACTAGCAGCAAAACTATGTGGCCATCTTAATAGATAACAAAATGCGTAAAGCTCTGAAGCAAAATTAATAAACATAAGTTAAAATCAGATTTAACACCTAAGTTAATCTGCTATTGGCTTTCAAATTGGCAACTTTATGTACACCCAAACGATAGATGATCTATTTTTTTTTAAAGAATGTTTCTAGAGAATTCATCTATAAATGATGTTGTGGCATGTTGATATGTAAGCAATTTATTTGGATATTTTTATCTAAATACAACATCGTACACATACAGAGTTCTACAAGAATATACTGACATGCAGTTAATGAAGGTTTCACACATAGGATTGTAATTGAACTTTCTACTGAATCATCATTCATTAATGTAAAAAAGATGTGAATACATATAACATAATTCTAATACAGTATGTATTTTACAATAGGTAAATATTTTACACCTAAATCAAGTGTCCTGTGTCTGTTACATCAGGACCATATACAGGAGAAATCATATCTGTAGTATAGAGGATTTCAGTGGTTCTCACTTTTCTTTGGTTACATCCATCACCTATAGAGAAATGCCCTGTACACATGGTCGGACATTGATCGGACATTCCGACAACAAAATCCATGGATTTTTTCAGATGGATGTTGGCTTAAACTTGTCTTGCATACACACGGTCGGACAAAGTTGTCGGAAAATGCGATCGTTCTGAATGTGGTGACATAAAACACATACGTCGGGACTATAAACGGGTCAGTAGCCAATAGCTTTCGTCTCTTAATTTATTCTGAGCATGCGTGGCACTTTGTGCGTCGGATTTGTGTACACACGATCGGAATTTTCGACAACGAATTTTGTTGTCGGAAAATTTTATAGCCTGCTCTCAAACTTTGTGTGTTGGAAATTCCTATGGAAAATGTGTGATGGAGCCCACACACGGTCGGAATTTCTGACAACAAGGTCCTATCACACATTTTCCATCGTAAAATCCTATCGTGTGTACAGGGCAATAGAAGATAATCTGGCATGAAGCAAAGTACCTATCTCAGAAGCCCTTGATATAACCAGCTATTAACTGAGTTAAGTTACTGGTCTGGAACATGTGCAGCCTCTAAATTTGTGAAAACCGTTAATATTTCTGAATCGGTGTTTTGCTTCTTTTATAATACCTTTACTCTGAATAGTTATATAGTTGAAGTGTCAGCAAGACTCACCAAGACAAATGGGTAGACTAGACTGACCACATTTTTTATCTTCCAACATTCAACTATGAAACAGTTCCCCCTTTTCCTCAGTCAGAATACTACAAGACTTTTAAACCATTATGCAAGAACAGGTATATGGCCAAAATGTAAAATATATGTGATTAGTGCATTTGAATAAAAAAAAAAATAATAATTTCAGTTTATACAGCAGATATTGCATATTAAAAAGTAGAAACCTCCTTGAATAGAACCCTAATACAGCAAGAGAGACGTGTGTTATCTTACCATGCGGTTTTTAGTGCAATTGTGCTAATCCACTTGGTGTTTATCAAATATCTCTAGATAAACACCACACTTAATTTTTTTGGTTATTTTTTGTTTCCTTTTTTTCCTTTTATCTATGGCTACTTTTGTAATGAATCAATGAGGGTGATGGCTGGTTGTGTGGTGTGCTTGCAATTGTAGTCCTTATCCTTGTTTTACAGAAACATACATTTACCTTATCTGGAAAAAAATTGCTGTAGGTAGAGAAAAATGATCCCTAAACATTTTTATTACCCCCTGGCAGTAAAAGTAAAACATCTTAGTGCAGAGAACATATTGCAACATTTAGCTGTGTGCCAGTGTTATGGTCTTAAAGATGAACTATTCAATTACTGAGGCATCCTGACAAATGACTATCCAAATAAATTGCTATATTTCTAGGCAGGGGAGTGAAGCTCACTATCCCTAACCCCTTCTTTATTCCTCCTCTCTCTCTTTCTCTTTCTCTCTGTTTCTCCATGCCACAGGGAAAAGTTTGAAACGGAACGTAACAGCCCACGCTTTGCCAAATTGCGCACCTGGCATCATGGCCTTTCAGCACAAATCCTTAATGTTTAAAGTTAAATGCCCACGTGTAACACAATATCTATTGAAAAGCAATGAAACACTAAAATATTCTGCATCACTATGCAGAGACAAACTACCATATACATAAAATATAAATATATATAAATAGAAAAAAAAACACAGGGATGTGTTCTTTTAGTGCCTGTCATTACCTTATTTTCCTGTTATACTTTTAACCCACCATTGTCAAATAAATATAATATAATAGTTATTGGCATTTGCTTTGTGTTGCATTTAGATCCTAAAACTGCTGTTTGGAATCAAGTTGCTCTTGTATTTCCTTTCCTTTAAAAAAAAAAATCTAAAAAACTAACCTTTTCAGGTGTTGTGTGATCTTGGTAGACATTAGTGATTTGGAAATAAGGATTGCTGTAGGGGTTCAGTAGGAAGCGTGCCTGCTATGCAGGTGTATGATCGACACTGGCTTAGTGGAAGAGATGCAAGGTTACCGAGCTTGACTAAAATATAGGTAGATGGGACTGTTTTATTCATGTAGTTTAGATATTATTGTATTGTGAAATAAAGTAGAGGAACAGGTCCTGCTGTGTTGTTGAACTGTGGTTCCCAAAACACTTTGCCAACAGTTATACAGTTGCTTAATTATTTTATTGCTTTCCTGTACAGGTAAAATAGCAGTAGATTGGGTTTCTTTTGTAAATGCTGTTTTCTAGCAACCCTTTCATCTTTCTGATCCCTTTTGTGGTGGATGTTGGCAATATCTGTACAGTTGGGAGCCATGTTAATGACAGTGCGCATAATTTTAAAGAAGTGGTTAAGCCTTTAGTTTGTATAGTGTGTGTATGGGTTTTACTGTTTGAACCTACATAGATTCTATAATCATAATTTTCAGATATAGTAAATGTCAAAGGTTTATGGACATCCCTTGATAGTTATCCACTCATTTGTCACTTAAAATGATAATTGATTCACTGGATGATGTCTGGATTACAGTTTCTTTTCAATGGCAAAGATGCCATGGAAACCTTAACACATTTGATATTCCTAATGCTAAAAGCAGTATGCATTGCTTAAGCTTTTGATATAACAGAGATAATAGAGACATATGATATTTCTCTTCAGTATCAATTACATATTTTGTAACTGTTAAACGTAGACTAAAGGTAATAGTTACATAAGGGTTCATTCATTAGGGTGTTCATAGACATTATATGGTTGGAATCCAAGATGGATGATGTATTATAAGATGTTGTATTGCATTCAATGTTGTACTGCTTTGATGTTTAAATTACAAATGGCATTTCCTGTATTGTTTTTTCCTCATGATGATTTTCTGTAATAGAACCACATTATGTGTTTGTGTTTTGTGTTGTGATAATAAAGTGGTTCATAAAAACATCATGCTGTATTTGCTTAAATTAAACGGTAGGGATAATTGTGCTGTAAACAACTAGAGAAGCAGAGTTTCTATGATAACCTAAAAGTCCACAAACATCCTAACTGAATAGACAAAACACGCATCAAATATTTTGATGTTACTAAAATATCAATATACAAAATGTTCAAATATAAAAGCCCTATATCTGAAATTTACTGGTGTTACTAAACATTTGTTAGTGTATGCAAGCTGAATTTACTAAAGATCAAAAATAGAAAAAAGACCTAAGCAGTTAGTTAAAAAAATTCTATAATATAACAAATTCCATGTAGTTTTCAGATGCTGTCCTTTTTTACATAACATTAAACTGTTCATTAATATTTAACTGTTACAACTTAAATTGTTAAAAGTACCTTTTAAAATGTCTACTCCAGAAACAAAAATAGAGCAAAAGCAGAAATAAGCAGTAGTTAAAAGCAACATATCATCAATTGGCATTTTTGTAGCCTACTGCTATTCACAATTGGTGTGATTACTATGAGTTGCTGTGCACCACTGTTCTACACATTGTACTATTATCAAACGTAATACGTAAATAGACCTAGATTTGTTGTTACACATGCAATCTGATTTTTTTAGAACTCTTTTCCTAAGATGTTTTCAAGGCATCGCTTCCATCATAAATCCCAAAGTAAGGTGTTAATTTCATTAAAGATATTGGTTAAAAGACATGCAGATGTTTTCTTCACCCTTTAGCAGCCAGCCTGACATCTTGAATATCTAGGTTATGACATAAATATCATATAATATAATGGGACATTTATTTAATTTAAATACAGAAGCTCTGATCAATGCAACATTCTAATAACGTGATCAAAGCTGCTTCAACTTTCCATGCAGCTTTTAACTATAATTAACGCATATGCAGTTGTATTTACCATCATAAAGCTGCATGGCAACTACACAACTTTATGCACTGTCTAATAACTATCGTTTATGCAGTAATTGCTCTATTTCTCTGTTAAAAATAGTTAAAATGTTTTTGTTTTGACTCCATTTCATATATTTCCCTAAATACCTAATACACAGTAACAGGAACATAGGAAAGATATGATTAATCAATTATTTATTATTATTTTTTGCTTTTAGCATATTTACACATTAGCGAATATCATTTTTTTTTTTTTATAAAGTACCTACCAATTATATATGAATAATTAGTCTAATAGTCACAATCTGAAGAATAAGAAAATCTCAGAAAAAAAAGAGAGATTACAACATTACTTTAGAGAAGAGACGCTACCCAAAGTAAGCAATGAGATGTATTGCTATGAACATCACCCTTCACGAGCCCCAGTGTGCCTTTATTACAGTAAGACCTTAATGCCTACCAAGACACTGATTACATGGTTTAGCAACTTCACTTCTGTTTGGTTAAATAACATTTCTGATTCGATCAAACTGTTCAGTTTTAGGAGTCCGAATTTGTTTCCTGCCTGGTATTCTGGGTTTGTTTAATGCGCCAGTTTGAGTAGGCAGGCCTTGAAAACTTTAGATACAGCTTCAGTAGATAAAATGTAGCGCGTGGGCAACCAATCCATCCTACCATCCCATACTGAACTGATAAGCCGCAAGTTTGTGCATCCATGAAGATGCTACCAATGGGCTTCCAGTGTTAATCTATACAAAAAATATCTGCCTACAAGGTAAAATTGCTTGACTGGTACCTGTATAAAAAACACCCTTATCTGCTGTGGCCTGCGCTTGTTTAATTGAACTAACCTCTTATCCTTTCCCTTCCTCTTTCCTTACTATCCTGCTGTCCAGTTTATGCTCTACATTGGCTAGATATGCAATATAATTGGATTTATATATTGCATGTGGTGAATGCAGTAAGTCTGCATGCTTTATACACCAGAAAATTTGTATTTATCCTTTTTGAATTGATAGCATACTAGTGTATTTCATGGCTGACCCTAAAGCCAAATTGTGTCTGCTCCCTGCATTAAAGGTCTGACTCGAGGCATGGAGTTATGTCTTGCCTAGGTCACCGACGCTTGCATTGGATCTTGAAATGTGCTCTGCCATAATACTTGCTTTTTCTATAACCAGTGCTAAATATGCCTGCACAGAGATTTCTTTCTAGAGTAGACGTTAACAACAGACGTTAACATTACTAGTCTTATCTCCTTTCTTTTACCCTTAAACCTGTGACAAATATCTTTGCGCTTTAGTTTTATCTCTCGACTAGGGGATAAGTCATATCAATATAACGGGGTGGCAAGGGACTTGTATAGATTAGTCATAATAAAAAAATTGATTCTTGAAGCAAATACAACAGGTGCCACAACTGCTTCCAAAAGACTTTCAACCTCTTTGCTTCTTTGTCTTGTATGTGAAATCATTAGCCTATACATAAATGTGCATACCATCAAATACATAACCTGACTAATCAAACATTTGTTTATTAAACATCTTCCCAGCTATCTTAATTATCCCTATCCAGTAATCTTGTACACTGTTTCCTGATTATCATCTTCTCTCTCTGTGCTTTTGGCTCATATCCTTCATTATCTTATGGTCATTCACCCTGATAAACATAGGTTAGCATTTTCAACTTTACTTTTCAGCTTTGTTTGCAAACCTTTTCTAGCCTAATTCTTTTCATTATACGTAATTTCTCTATAAATTTAAACAGACATTTTGTAGATTTTATGACTTAAGACAGACAATGATCGCCCCTTTTATTCAAAGCGAGACTTGTGTCTCTAATAAATTGCTATAAATGGACCCAGGGAGAAGCCAAACAATAAGTTGTCAAGGTCATCCCTTTTATCTTTGAAACGCTGAATAGAAAATAATTATTCCGCGGGTATAAAATAAACAAATAAAAAATAAAAGCTGCTGTCAACAACACAAAAAAACAACTTGTGAAATGGTAGAATAAAAACTAAAAGTCGCCACGCTGAGTATTCAATTAAATGTGGTGAAAAGAAGTCCATAAAGTGAAGCAGTTCATGCTATTCTTCATAGCAACGAAAATGATAATTCAAAGTCTGAAATTCTCCTAGTATGCATCCAATTTGAGTAAATAAGGTGAATAAAAGTGCAGATCACCCAAGTGCACCTCCACCGTAAAAAATCATATGAAATGCTTCCTTACTGGAAACCTAGACTCCAAATGATAAGATTCTAGAAAAGTGCTGTTCACAAATCCAGAAGGTCTAATCCTCCCCCTCTGTTACACTGATGAGGGTAATGTCATGGCTAATGATGAGGATCCCTCCGCCACAACGCCCATGGGAAAGAGATAAAGAATGTCCACATAGTGTAAAACTTTTTATTTCTGTCCTGAACAAAACTTTTTCATTGTCCTGCTTCTGGCATGACTGGATTTAATGAATGAATCAGCTGGTGAAAAGTCTGAGTTCTGGCCGGCGTTCTTTATCTTTTTCCCATGGGTGTTGTGACAGAAGGACCCTCATCATAAGCCATGACATTACTCTCATTAGTATAATAGAGGGGGATTCTGGATTTGTGAGCAGCACTTTTCTAGACTCTTATCATATGGAGTCTAGGTTTTCAGTAAGGAGGCATTTCATATGATTTACGGTGGAGGTGCACTTGGATGATCGGTACGTTTATTCACCTTATTCACTCAAATTGAATGCATACTAGGGGAATTTCAAACTTTGAATTATTGTTTTTGTCACTTCGAAGAATAGCATGTACTGCTTCACTTTATGGACTTCTTTTCACCACATTTAATTGAATGTTTAGTGTGGTAACTTTTAGTTTTCATTCTTCTTTAAGAGCAACCTAACCTGTCCGCAGACATTCAGCTGCAGAGAGATCTACTGCTCTCTGTACCGGTTTGATGACCAACCAATTGGGTCAGAGATAGAACTGTGCAGCCAGCAGTGCTTATGTTCCCTATTGATTGCACAGCTTTAGCTTTGACTCAGCAGTGAGCATGTTGGAACCCTACAGAGAGAACACTGCTCTCACACAAAGAGCAGCACAGTGCTCTCTCCAGTTTTTTAACTATGCGTTTTATTTAACTGCATAAACATTCCGCAGGTAAATCAGCATAGACAGAATAGAAACTCAAGTCTTTAAAGAAAATTATCACCAGCTTCAGTACTTTGGAGCTTTCATATAATAACAGTGTGCAGAGAATATGTCCCTGTGTTTAGCTTGCAAGTACACCTTATTTGGTCAATTCAAAGGTGATTTTTTTTTTTCATCAAGGCCTGTAGCGTGGGCTGTTTTTTTTTTTTAATAAAGTGGCTGAGAAGAGAGAATGCCTTGTTTTTCTCATGTAATCTGTACACTGAGCCTATGCATACACTTTTGCAGCTGTTCAGTCACTGTACAGTCAACATGCATCCATTTACTTGGAGTATTAAAAAACAGATCTGGAGGTATCTATGGTGCATTAACATGTAGGAATGCATTATTGTGTATGTAAGAGATTTGATGTGTTCTAAAATTTCACCTCATGCTGTCACAGTTTTATCACTGCACAGTGACTGTATGGGTTTCACAAGAAAGTATGCCCCCCTAGCAATGCATGTTAAATGTCTATGTAATAATCAGAAGCTTAATTTGTTTTCATTTTCCTTACAACTGTGTTACCAAGTACATAATTTTGACTTTGTAAAAAAGGATGAAACAAAAATTAATAACATATAAACTGATAATATGGATGTGCTTATACTACATTTCTTTTAAATAGATTTAGTCTCTATTCAAGGATGATTTTTTTTCATAATACAGAAGCATTTAACATTAACCAATAAACACTTCTTTAGTTTCTTTGTAACATGAATCCAGTCAAATTAATGGGATCTTATATGTATTTTTTTTTAACTAAAGAAGCTTTTTGAAGGTTTAGTAATCTGATAATCCTTTAGAAATTGTTAATTTATCTAATTATTTCTTTTTCAAAAATGGATTGGCTAAAAAGGCAAAACTACTTTGTTAGTTTAGATTTTTCCAGTTAAACCATATATAAAAGCATGTTACAATTATAGTATAGTATAGTAATAATTTGCCATAATGTAATATTTAATTAAAAAATAAAGAATGTAACTTGATTCATTGTTTTTATTTTTTCAAATCTTAAAATGGCTTACAAAGAAGAACTTAAATTGAATTAATGTTACATATAATAATAACTAATATTTGTTAAAGAGCAAACTCCAGTCAGTAAAAAAAAAAAATTAAAGTCAGCCGCTACAAATGCTGTGCCTTCTGACTTTTAATACAAAGACACTAACAAACCCTCGGATCCAGCGCTGTCATTACCCAGGCCAGTTCTTAGCCGGTCTTTGGGTCCCCGGCATCGCCATCTTGCTTGTGGGAAGCCAGCTGTGACTTACTGCAGCTTCACAGCCAGCTCTCTACTGCGCATGCGCGAGTTGAGCTGCGCTTTCTGAATGGACCTGAGACGTTTCCCAGGAGTTTGTAGGCTTGGGGGGGGGGCAGCTTTTGCTTGGCTTGCTTCGGTGAGCCGAGCAGAAGTTGGAGCAGGTAAAAAATATTCCCAATAATGAAAGAGGGGGTGGGGGGATAGGAAGAGCTTCCCTTTTCAGGTGAAGTTCTTTTTTAAATTCTAAATATAATGATAGTAATAATAATAATAGACAAACAACATTTTGATTCAGCTATAGTAACATTTTTTAACAAATAAGCTGAAATGATAAATCAAGGTGGCACTCTTACAATAAAGATTTGGATATACCGGTAATTTATTTCTAAAAATAGGCCTATGCTTATTACATAGTAGGCATCATAACATATTTTCATCACAAAATTAAATATTTAATGCTAAAAAAAAATCTGTAGTAAATTAAAGTAGGCTATTTATGTAACAAATGACTGCCAATTTTTAGGTTTCAGTGTTTTGGCCATAAAAAATGTCCTTTGTTATCATTGTGTATTAACCAATATTGTTTCTTCTTACCATCCTGTCTCTTTCTCTTAACACAAATCAACTCCCCTGCCAATGTCTCTAAAGTCCCACATTATGTATAGGTGAACAAAATAGAAAAAATTAAGACATATTATTGTTTGGGGAAACTTGCCTTTTAAACAAAAAGTAGAGTATATAACTAAAGGCCTAATGCTGCTAGAAGCCTTACCCAACTGCTTGCTTTATACATAGATTCTAGGACTTTTGGAGCATCTTCTTGCTTTATTGGACACGCCTCTGACTTTCTTGCTTTGAGTGATCTTTAACTTCCACTGCATGTACTTTTGAGGTTCTTGGTATATTATTGTTTTTACTTCTCTTTTACCACTGTGTAATCTCTCATTCCACCAGCTTCAGTCTACATCCGTGACTCACCATTAGCCTTGGTTGAGAAAAAGAAATTAAATCAAGATAAAAAATCGAAAAATCAAAGTGAAAATGTAAATTTGGTAACATTTGTATCGTATTTTGATGTTGACTAGCAGTTAAAGGTCTCCATATTAAAATATCTTGATTGGCTTTTAAAATAACTGAAATTAAGTTATAATTTGGATAAAAATAGCCCCCTCCTGTCAAAAACATTTTATAAATGGCAAAGTGAGTGAGTCATGGCTCTGTTGCTAATTACACACAGCAGGGATGTCCCTCATTCATCTTCATTCATACTGCCATCACGACTGGGGACTCTTGCCCTGAAGAGCTGATTGATATATTCTGAGACTCTTGAAACACATTCACTGTGTCCTCTTCTTTCGCAGCAGCAAGGAAAATGTACCCAAATCTCCCGAAGCAAGGTAACTTGTACAATGGACTTTGTTTCTCTGGGACTTATACAACACCACAAAACAGATTAGAGTAAAAGGGAAAAAATGCACTTATATTACCATTACAAGAATGTTTAAAAAAAAGCACATTTATGTTGTTTAACATTTAAAATTGAGATTCAAAATCATTGAGACAGTCCATAAAAGGAGCATACATTTTACAGAATAACTGGTTTAAACAATTTAGAGAAAACACAGCTAAGATGGCAATCGAACCACAAATAATGTCTTTAATATTGTAAAGCCACTTAAGAAGTTAGGTGCAGCTACTATTCAACTTTCTAGAAACGTCAGTCCACTTAAACCTGAGATTTTAGTTTTGACTAGATACCAGGAGGCTGAATTAAAAATAGTCTTTTCAGACATCTCTTTGTCTGAGTTCATAACTTAAATGACCATTATGATCTCTTCTGTTCTTTGAATATTACAATGCAGTTGTTGTAGAAGGAGTAGGGAGAGCGTGAAGGAACTTAAGCAGCTAATCTTTCATAGAAGTCAAAGGTATAGTTTAAAGTGGAACTAAAACCATTGAGGGTCAGCACAGCATTTGTCATAATATGCAAGTATGCAGAGGATACTTGCCTATTATGGCAGACTTACCCCACAATCTTCTTTGCTAGCAGAGGTAAATTAGTTTTTTGCAAAAAAAGACGTATATTTTTCCCCAAAAAAACTACCTACCACAAATGTATTTATGTTTAGTACCACTTTAAAGCTTCAGGACCCTGAAGCAAGAATTAAGACAGCCCAAAACACTACCCTTTTGCATCCAAATAATTTGCAAACGAGAACAAGAAAAATAGACTATTTTAAAATCAAGGACTGAAATTTACACAACTCTTCAAAAATTGTATTATTATAAGAATTTACTTTAAGTTGCTCCTATTGACTCTCAAAAGGACAAAGACCTTTCCAGTCTGTTAGATGTGATCTGATGATGTAAGTTGGAAGCCTCACATCATACCCCTAGTGAGGTAGGAAATACTCCGATGGCCAGTAACTATTTTCTGTTGGCTGGCAATACTGTTGTGCAAGGGTGCATTTCAAATGGCATAGAGCAAGAAATATGGGAACTTGGTGAGTCTGGAGTCATTGTTAAACATTGGACTTGACATCAGTGGACACTGTAGGGCTTCCAGCTGCAGTAAGATCTTCACTACAGGAAGTCCCCAAGTTACGAACACAATAGGGACTATAGGTTTGTTCGTAAGTCGAAGTTGTTCGTAAGTAGCAACACTGCATTTGTAAGTGTAACTTCCGGTCGGAACACTGCATTCGTTAGTGTAACGTCCGCTTGTGCATATATGTGGGATTTTCCGGGTGCTTGTTATGTTATCTGGGGCTCTTCTGGCCATGCAGTACATGTAATACTGCAGTATGGGATGTGTCCGGAGGCATCCAGGACCATCGTGGAGCACACGTGGCCGGCATTTTAGGCCGTTCATAAGTAGAAGTCGTTCGTAACTTGGGTGTTAGTAACTCGGGGACTGCCTGTATCACATGTGCACTACAACTTTACATTAAATTTCAATATACAGTGTGACTGATTAACTAAAGGCAAACGGGCTGTTCACTCCACAAGGGAATTTTCCCTAGAGCTTAGTGAGCTAAGTAAAGCTCTGCTGATTTACATCATCCAATTGTGTGCAAGCAAAAATTTTATTTTTTTTTTTACTCGCAAGTGATTGGGTAGTGTTTGAAAAGTGAAATCACCACATGCACCCAGCTCTTAGGCAAACTCTCTTGCAAAGTGAACAGCCAGTTTGCCTTTAGTAAATCAGCCCCAGTGTGAATACACCTTCATTATGATACAAGTATATTGTACTGAGGCAGAGAAAATGGCAGGGAACCTAATGGCACCCAGGAGTAAGGGTCAAATCACAGCAGAGACTCCTGTTCCTTTAAATCCCCAAGATCTGTGAGCATTTTATCTGAACAGTATTCACCCATCATCAATATCAGTTGTGACTGACAAAAAATAAATGGCATACTGTGGCATAAAATTACATTACCTATCTTGCTAGTGATGATTTACAAAATATTTTAGTCAAGGTTTTAGATTAATGAACCATGGTGCTGCTTTAAATTTATTTTTGGAAAAAGAATCAAATGGCTGTACTTAAATTGTTTTGATGTTCACTTGCTAAGTCTTTCAAGTCTGATAAATCATCTTACAATAGGAAGACAAGGAATAAAAGAGTTGTCTGCTAGTCCCACTGCACATATGGAGCACAAAGCACTAATTTCTTCCATGTTTATGAATATATAATGTTTATATTGCCATGCATGGCTACATGAACCAGGCATTTAGGCTGTATTTTAAATATGCAATTGCATACATTCTAGTTTAGGTTGACAATGTTGGAGAGAATGGATGCTCTCTATAATGTTTTAGGGGGGGTATGGAGTTGTCACACATTTAATTTTTTTTTAATTTAATGAGGACAATCCTTTTTAACAGTATTGCTGCTATCAGAAAAAAGGTCAAGCCAAGCTATAGTCTTGGAAATGTATATTTTTAATAGGTTAGTTACGCTATTACAATAGCTCTACTCTGTATTAACTGTCATGGTTATATGATTTGAACCCTTCTTTGGAGTGTGCTGAAAGCACATCGTCATTTCTGTCACCCAGGCCTGCAGGTACATCAGTGTCACAAGGTATCACCTCAAAGCTTTGGCAACCTTCTAAGCCAACTACCATGAATGCCACCCCTGCCCAAACAAATGTAATGCCTGCCAGAGGTAATTCCGTGAGGTTTGGTGCCAATACAAGTCCAGGAAAACCCACTTTTACAAGCCAGAAAGTGGTTAAGCCCTCACCCCCAATTACTTCCTCTTATAAAAGGTATTAAGATAACAGATATTAACATAATAATCAGTGTTTTGCAGATTGAAGTTCTTCATAATAGCTTCCTAACAATGTACTGGTAAAGATTTGTGAGTTTTATTACATATTGGACAGCAACACAACTAATGTTTATATTTAACATTTAGTTCATGATTCAACCAATGAAAACCCAACACGCTCACATCAGAGAAGTACTAGTATAATATTTAGAGCTGCTCTGCTAATGTTTCTGAAATTGCAGAGTTCTTCGATGCTTCTATATTAGAACGTCTGAAATTTTGATCAAATAAATGTGTTTATGGAGTTTCTAGTGATGCTTCAAAATGCTTATAACCTTATCTTAGAATATGTCCATTAGTCCACACTATAAATGCCCCACTTTAACTAGGGTTTACAAGACTTTTCATCTTTCTCAAAGAGTCGTTACTACAACATAAAGCAGTTGCCCCAATTTGTCAAGTTCTCTAGGTTACATTTATCGTTTTTAAAATTGCATTATTTTTTTCCACTAGGAGTAAATGTAGTACCTGATGAACTTAACCGGTTACTACTGATTTTTTTATTTAATATTCAAGTTATTACATCAACTAGTCTTTATAATTCCATTAAAGCACATAATATTCCCTCACAGATTCTCCAAGCAATATTATGTTTCAGCACCTCATTCCTCTGGTAGCTTGATAACATACAACGAACATTAATGAATTTGAAATAGTTGAAAATATAACTCTTTCATCACCTGGGTGGACTTTGTCAGGTGTGCTGTTATGTCAAATATGTGGAAATATGGTTACCAGTAAATCTAATTATAGTCTATTTTGCTACACAGAAGCAAGGCACATGGCTAGTCATGAGAATGTATTGAAACTATGGACAGAAAATATTTAAATTATTAACCAACATATATTTTACAGCACATTTTGGCACATTTAATCATGGTATGAAGTAAAACATGCTCGCAGACCATGCTTGTGAAAATACACAGAATCCTGCTGATTTTACAAATAAATCTTGCTGCATATGTAGAGTAACCAAACCTACCCCTTTGCTCAAAAGAGCACTTTCCTGCACTTTCCTAGTATCCCTTAACACAAATAAATGGTCATGAAGAATAATTCAAAAATGTTTTTTCTATATTTAAATTAAGTAGGATAATTTATGCTTAAGATATTCAAAATAGTGAGGTATTTGCATCGTTTAAGGACTATACACCAGTAAGAGGGATATCCTTGATGGATCTACAAGCAACATAATTTACTATAGTCAAGGTTCTGGAGCTATTGACTACCCCCTTCTATGTTATATCAAGTAAAAGATAAACCACCTTGTTACTAACCAGCTAGTAATGTAAAATAGCCATTGTAAAAAAAACGAATTTACTTTTATCACAAATTCTAAATCATCCAGTATGAATAAGATCCTCTGGTGAAAAATTACACCAAATTTTTAAGTCAGGTCTCATATACTATACTGTATACATAATCTGTTTTTTTAGCCTGCTAAAAAGAAAAAGGAAAAAGTATATATTGTTAACTTTAGGTGCTAAGCTCCTGTGCTTATTATTTCTGGGTCTAGAGTATAGATGGCTCTATTCCATTGTTTTTTTTGTTTTTTGTTTTTTAATGTAATCAATATTTATTGATTTTAAAAGAGTAAAAAAACAAGCAACACATATAACATTCATACTAGTTTGTACAGTGAGACATCAGTTTCCAATAGTAATAAGATGCACAGTTATATACCGTAATTACCTGTTATTTAATTGTAAGCCTTCCACTCAAGATAGATACTAGAGTGTTACAATTTGTATCTTCAAAACTGTATATACATTCTATTTTGTCATTGAGCATTATATACATATGGTAGTGGTAAAAGAAATGTCATACAATCAGATCATACATTAAAAAAAAATCTTGACGTATTCCAGAAATCATTTCGAGGAACTATAAAACCATAATCCAATGGCTATATTAGAGGATCTATGCAGGTGAATTTCACTATGTTCTCAATATCTATCAGGGTCTGTGATCTCATGAAGAGTAGTATATCCATCCTGCCCATATATTGTTTTGCCTCCCAGCAAATCTCCCAATAGGCAGGGGCTGGTAGTCAGGGGGTCAGGTGCTAATCCCATGTCTGTAAAGTGCATTCTTGTCTAGGGTGGAAATGGGTCAAGCAGTGGAACCGGAAATTGAATCAAGTGTTATCTCCCAAGTGATGAGGAACCAAAAGTGCTGCAATGCTCTCCTCTTGCTACACCTCTTTTATATCAACACGAACACTCAGATCTAATTTAAAAGTTCTCAATCTCAGCATACATATCTTTTTCCATTTAATGTCATGGAGCTTTATAGACTTTTTCAAAAAGCTTGAAAGAATCGTCTATTTTGTAGCATTTGTCTATCCTAACCTTTCCACTATTGACCACTCTATTCTCTTGCCCTTTCCATGTCCTGACATAGTAATCTGCTGTTATCTCTGTTGCACTGCAAAAAACCTCACCTGTCTTTTCCATTTAATAGCATAGAGATCATCCAACCATTCTGTAAGGTGTTGTGCCATCTTTACTTAACAGTACCTAGTTTACATATAATCTGCTTGCCTCCTTCTTTCTCCACAACACACTTATATGTTATATTCCATTTCAGACACACCCTTTTATTTTGTAGTATAGAATTCACCTGTCCTGTTTGATATTACCCAACTTTCTTGCCTACTGCATTTCACAATACACAGCTTACCTACCCCTTCCATTCCACAGCAGAGAGCTCATTTGTCCCTTCCATTCCACAGCACAGAGCTTAACTGTCCCTTCAATACCACATCACAGAGCTCACATGTCCCTTCCATTCCACAGAACACAGTTCACTTGTCCCTTCCATTTCACATCATAGAGTTCACCTGTCCTTTCCACTTCACGTCATAGAGCTCACCTGTCCCTTCCATTCCACAGCACAGAGTTCACCTGCCCCTTCTTTTTGTAGCAAAGGTTTCACCCGCCCCTTCTTTTCCACAGCAGAGATTTTGCCTTCTTCTCCCATTCCACAGAACAGAAATCACCAGCCTCTTCCATTCCAAAGCACAAAGCTTACCAACCTCTTTTATCCACAGCACAGCACCCTTCATAAGCAAAAAGGACCCTTCATAAGCAAAGAGTTATTACCTGTCATCTCTATGAAACAACACAGGGATATTTCTACTCTCTAGTATTGAGTCCACTTGTCCTTTCTACCTTCTATCTTGGAGTCCTTACTGTGTTTTAGCTTGGAGCCTACCTGTCCTTTCTACTCTGTAGCTTGAAGCACATGTGCCCTTTCCACCATGTAGCATGTAGCCCACCTCTCCTTTGCACTTTCTAGCTTGGGCTAACCTGTCTTTTCTACTCTCTAGCAAGAAGCCCACTAATCTTTTCTACACTATAGCCTGCAGCCCATCCGTCCTTCCACTTTCTAACATGAAGCTCATCTGCCCTTTCTGTCCTTTCTACTTATGAGCCTGGAGCCCACTTGCCCATTTCTACCCATAGAACCCACCTGTCTTTTGTGCTTTCTAATGTGGAGCACACTCCTCCTTTCCTCTTTTTGCTTTTTAGCATTCTGTCCTTTCCACATTCAAAGATGAAGCTCAGATGCTCTTTCTACTGAGTAGCTTGAAGCCCACCTGACCTTTCTATTCTCTAGCCTTCAGCCTGCCTGTGCTTTCAACTCCATAGCTTGAAGCCCACCTGTCCTTTCTACTTCCTATCTTGAAGCTCACCTGTCCTTTCTACTTTCTAGCTATGAAGCTTATCTGTTCTTTCTACTCTCTAGCTTGAAGCCCATCTGTCCTTTCTAATTTCTAGCTTGGAGCTGACCAATCTTTTCTCCTCTCTAGCTTAGAACTCACCTGTCCTTTCTAATATCTAGTGTGAGATCACCTGTCCTTTCTACACCCTAGCTTGAAGCTCCCCTTTTCCTTTTACTCTTTAGCTTGGGGCTGACTTGTCCTTTCTACTCCCTAGCTTGAAGCCCATCTGAACTTTCTACTGTCTGGCATAGAGCCCATCTGTTCTGTCCACTCTCTAGTTTGGAGCCCAGCTCTGCTTTTTACTTGCTAGTGTGAAGCTTTCCTACCTTTTCAAGTCTCTAGTATGGAGCTCATCTGGCCTTTTTAATCTTTAGCTTGGAGCTGACCTGTTCTTTACACTCTCTAGCATGAAGACCACCAGCCCTTACTACTTGGTGCTCAGCTGCCCTTTCTATCTCCTTGCCTGGAGCCCAGGTGTCTTTTCTACTGCCTAGTATGGACTTCATCCATCCTTCTACTATCTAGCATGCAGCTTACCTGCCCTCTCTATTCTCTGGCTTGAAGCTGTCCTGTCCTTTCTACCCTATAGCATAGAGCCCACCTGTGTTTTCTACTTTCTAGGTTGGGGCCCATCTGTCCTTTCTACTTTGTATCTTGGAGCTCACCTGTCCTTTCCACCTTATGACATAAAGCTCACCTGCTCGTTCTATTGACTAGCTTGAATCCACATCTGCCTTTTCTACTGTCTAGCATGAAGCCTACCTGTCCTCTTTATTCATTAGCATGGCACCCATCTGCTATTTTTTACTCACAGGAGTTGTTCTCACATGCCTATTCTACTCCCTAGCACAGATATCTCTTGGTATGTCTACTCTTTAGTATGGTGCTTTTCAGGCCCTCCTGCTTTCTAGCTTGGAGACCACCTGTCCTTTCTGCCTTTAAGCTTGGAGCTTACCTCATTACTATCTAGCTTAGAGCCCACTTGTGCTTTCTACTCTGTAACGTGAAGATCACCCAGCCTTTCTGTTCTGTAGCTTCAGTTTAACTGTCCTTTCTACTCTCTAGTGTGCACCTCAACTGTCCTATTCTATTTTTAGCATAGTGTCTTCCTGACCTTCCTACTCTTCTTCCCTTACAACTATCTAACTTGGAGCCCACCTGTCCTTTCCACTTTCCAGCACTGAGCACACCTAGTCTTTCTGTTCTCTAGTATGGTCCCCACCTATAATTTCTATTTTCTAGCATAGAATTCATCTACACGTTCTGCCCTCTAACTTGGAGCCCACCTGTATTTTCTATTCTCTAGCTAGGGCTTAGCTATGTTTTCTACCCTCTAACCATCGTTTCCTTTGTTACTTTTTTTTGTTATTTTTTTTTACCATGGAGCTCATCTGTCTTTTTTCTCTTTTTAGCAAAAAGTTTACCTTTTATTCCTACTTCATAATTTAGCTTTCCTGCACTTTTCATTTCTTCACATGGATTATACCCATTCTTTCTATTTGCAATAATGCAGCATGTCTGTCCTTTCTATTTCCAAGCATAGAGCACATCTGTCCTTTCTATTTC
Source organism: Lithobates clamitans (assembly GCA_037952925.1). NCBI lineage: Eukaryota > Metazoa > Chordata > Amphibia > Anura > Ranidae > Lithobates > Lithobates clamitans. The sequence continues at coordinate 6,925,725 of JBBGZY010000458.1, forward strand.
CATGCATGAAAAATGCCTATCCTTGCTATTTTAAAACACAGATTTCACCTGTCCTTTCTACTAACTATTAAGGAGCTGAACTGTACTTTGCAGTGTTTAACATATAATGTATCTATGTTTCTACTTTCTAGCATGGAGAGAACATCTACTCCATTGCCTATCTTTCTAATACTTTTCATTTCATTGTGCAGAAATTACCTGCCAGTTATGTTCCATTGAGCCCATTTAAAGATTACTTGTGCAATTTTTTCACAGCATGAAGGTCAACTGTCCTTTCTGTGCTCAAGCATGAAGCTGTCCTGTCCTTTCTACTCCCTAGTCCTGCTCTCCTATACTGTCCATTCAATTGCACAGAATTCACTTGCCCTTTCCATCAGAAAATGCCGAACTATAATTTATTCCCTATTTTGAATATACGTCCTTTCCACTCTTTAGCATGGAGTCCACCTGACTATTCTAGCTCTACTGTCCTATCTACTGTCTAGCAAAGATCTCACCTGTCAGTTCTTCTGTCTAGCATGGAGCCCATCTGTCTTTTCAATTCTATAGCATGTTCTTTCTATGCTCTGGCATAGAGCCCACATGTCATTTCCACCCTCTAACTTGGAGCTCACCTTTCTCTTTCTTATTTTCTAGCATGGAGCTCGCCTGACCTTTTCATATTCTATGCTCACATGCTCTTTCTCCTGAGTAGCTTGAAGCCCACCCAGCCGTTCTACTCTCTAGCTTGGAGCTCACCTATTCTTTCCACTCTCTACCTCAGAACCTACCTGTACTTTCTCATTTCTGGCATGGAAATTCACTTGCCCTTTTTACCTAGCTTGAACCCCACCTGTCCTTATTACTCTCTAGCTTGGCTTGACTTTTCTTTTCTAAACTCTAACTTGAAGCCCACCTTCTCCCTCCTTCCTTTCCACCTTCTAGCTTAGAACCCAACTTTCCTGTCTGTTTATTACCTGTCCTTTCCACTTTCTGGCATGCCGTTTACATGCTCTATTGATTAACTTGAAGTCCACCTGTCCTTCTTACTCTCTAGCATGGAGCCCCTCTGTCCTCTCTACCCTTTATTATTAAGCTTACCTGTCCTTTCTACTCTCTTGCATGGAGCTCACCTGAACTTATTATTCTCTAGTATGGTGCTCATTTTTCCTTTTGACTTTCCAGCATAGAGCTCTCCTGCCCTTCCTACTCTCTAATTTGGAGCCCACCTGTCCTTTTCTACTTTCTAGCATGGAGCTCACCTGTCATTTCTACTCTCTACTATGATGCTCACTTGTCCTTTCTACTCTCTAGTGTGCAGCTTACATATCTTTGTTACTCTCAAGCTTGGAGCCCACCTGTCTCTTCTACTACCTAGCTTGGAGCCCACCTATCATTTTTACTACCTAGCATGGAGCTTACCTGCTGATTCGATTCTCTAGCTTGGAGCCCTCTTGTCTTTCTGTTATCTTGGGGCTCTACTGCGTGGAACCCTTCTTTCCTTTGTAGCATGAAGCTCATCTGTCTTTTCTACTTTATATCATGAAGTATACCTTTTATTCCTTCTTCATAATATTGCTCCTCTATACTTTTCATTTCCTCAGATGGTATATACCTGTACTTTCTATTTACAAGTCTGCAGCATGTCTGTTCTTTCTATTTCCAAGAATGAGCAAAAAAGGGGGTAGAATAAAAGAACCGTGACACTCTGTGATTCAAGATAATAATAAATATAACATATAACAGACTGGAAATGAATTCCATACACGTCTGCATATGATTGGAGACAGCTGCTAACACCAATCAGTAGTAGGTGTGTTCCTCAGAATTCATATAGCATATCAAAAAAAAGGGGGGGGAAGAAAAAGTGAATTCATGGGTAGGGAACAAGCAGAAGTCAATATAATTATGAATAATATTTAATGAAAAAAGGATTCACAATATACACCAATCCAGAAAATATCCTGATTAATCAGGTACCATCACCATTAAAAGACCTAACTGTCATGTGCAGACACAGATGGCCACCTCTCACAAACAACCTTTCATAATCAGCATTAAGGGTCCTTCACCATGACTAAGCTTCAGTGATATAATAACATATAATAAGTAAGCAAAACATGAGTGGAAATCCAAATAGCATGGAGAAAGGACAGCAGATGATTAAATTGATGCTGGGTAGTTGTGATGACAGAACTTGATCCACGCTGACTAATAATATGAAGAGACAGAACTGGCTGTGATACGGGGGAGGGGGGGAGACAAGGACCCAGTAATGGCAAAATGCCGTGGTGGAACGGGCCTTGAAGGGGTGACTGGATGTCACTGTGATCGCTGCAAGGCAAAAGTGTCTATGGACTCATGGAATGGAGCCTCTCTAGGCCGGGAATGGCTCACAAGGCTGCAGACCAAAGGATAAAAGTGGGGCGTGCAGGCAGCTGGGATAGGAGAGGCTGGATGGGTGGTGGGCTGACACTAAGGGACGGAAACCAGCTGGCTCGTGTGGTGGATATCTGAAATTGACAGTCCCGAATCAGGGATACAAACAAGGAAGGATCTCACCCAAAATTGTTTGCCGTCTTGGTCAGAAGGGAGAAATTGCAGCTGTAGCCATCTCCTATTTGCGGAACTCCTTTTTGTTAATGGTCCGGTCCAGTAGGGGGTCATCAATGGTGTGCCTCAGACGTAAGTAGCGGGTAGGCAGTAGGAGTGTATGAACTCACATAAATACTGCATATAGAGTCCAGGCGGCTGAGGTAGCGGTCTCCCCCTCAGCTAGTTACTGTAGTAGTAATCAGGCAGCCGCTAGTATCGCGGATCAGCGTGGTCAAGGCTGGTGGGTGGGTCTGTTGGTCAGCAGGTATGCTAGGAGCAGCGTGATGGCGTCATGCTTAGCATGAGGGGGAGACCGCTACCTCAGCCGCCTGGACTCTATATGCAGTATTTATGTGAGTTCATACACTCCTACTGCCTACCCGCTACTTACGTCTGAGGCACACCATTGATGACCCCCTACTGGACCGGACCATTAACAAAAAGGAGTTCCACAAATAGGAGATGGCTACAGCTGCAATTTCTCCCTTCTGACCAAGACGGCAAACAATTTCGGGTGAGATCCTTCCTTGTTTGTATCCCTGATTCGGGACTGTCAATTTCAGATATCCACCACACGAGCCAGCTGGTTTCCGTCCCTTAGTGTCAGCCCACCACCCATCCAGCCTCTCCAATCCCAGCTGCCTGCACGCCCCACTTTTATCCTTTGGTCTGCAGCCTTGTGAGCCATTCCCGGCCTAGAGAGGCTCCATTCCATCAGTCCATAGACACTTTTGCCTTGCAGCGATCACAGTGACATCCAGTCACCCCTTCAAGGCCCGTTCCACCACGGCATTTTGCCATTACTGGGTCCTTGTCTCCCCCCCTCCCCCGTATCACAGCCAGTTCTGTCTCTTCCTATTATTAGTCAGCGTGGATCAAGTTCTGTCATCACAACTACCCAGCATCAATTTAATCATCTGCTGTCCTTTCTCCATGCTATTTGGATTTCCACTCATGTTTTGCTTACTTATTATATGTTATTATATCACTGAAGCTTAGTCATGGTGAAGGACCCTTAATGCTGATTATGAAAGGTTGTTTGTGAGAGGTGGCCATCTGTGTCTGCACATGACAGTTAGGTCTTTTAATGGTGATGGTACCTGATTAATCAGGATATTTTCTGGATTGGTGTATATTGTGAATCCTTTTTTCATTAAATATTATTCATAATTATATTGACTTCTGCTTGTTCCCTACCCATGAATTCACTTTTTCTTCCCCCCCCCTTTTTTTCTATTTCCAAGAATATAGCATGCCTGTCCTTTCTATTTCCAAGCCTAGACTTCGCCTGTCTTTCTACTGTCTAGCAAGGAGTATGTTCAAGTCTTTGGCATGGAACTTATTAATGTTTTTTACTATCTAGCATGAAAAGAATTTGCCCTTTCTACTCTATTGCCTATCTCTCCTATAATTTTCAGTTGTGTAGAAAACACGTGTCCTTTCTATTCCATAGAGAACATTGTAGATCACTTGTCCATTTTATTTCACAGCATGGCACTCAACTGTCCTTTCTGTTTTCAGCTTAGAGCTTTCTTAAACTTTTTACTCCTTAGTCTTGCCCTCCTATACTGTTTATCCTATTTCACAAAGCTCAGTTGTTCTTTCTATGAAATAATACTCAACTTGGATCCATTCACTAGCTATCAGCTCCCCTGTCTTTTTCTACTCTCTACCATGGAACCCACATGTCCTTTCTACTGTCTATCTTGGAGTTCACCTGTCCTTTCTATGTTTTCTCCTCTCCTATACTGTCTATTCAATTGCACAGAATTCACTTGCCCGTTCCATCAGAAAATGCCCAGCTCTAAATCATTCCCTAGTTTTGAATTCACATACTTTCCACTCTCTAGCATGGGGTCCACCTGACTATTCTACTCTCTAGCTCTACTGTCCTATCTACTGTCTAGCATATATCTCACCTGTCAGTTTCCACCCTCTAACTTGGAGCCCACGTGTCCTTTCTCCTTCTTATTTTCTATCATGGAGCTCACCTGTTCTTTCAATATTCTATGCTCGCATGTTCTTTCTCTTGAGTAGCTTGAAGCCCACCCAGCCGTTCTACTCTCTTGCTTGGAGCTTAACTATTCTTTCCACTCTCTACCTCAGAACCTACTTGTACTTTCTAAACTCTGGCATGGAAATTCACCTGCCCTTTATATTTAGCTTGAACCCCACCTGTCTTTATTACAATCTAGCTTGGCCTGACTTTTCTTTTCTACACTCTAACTTGAAGCCCACATTCTCCCTCCTTCCTTTCCACCTTCTAGCTTAAAGCCTACCTTTCCTGTCTGTTTATAGCTTATCTGTCCTTTCTACTTTCTCTAGCATTTAGTTCACCTGTCCTTTCCACTTTCTGGCATGCCGTTTACATGCTCTATTGATTAACTTGAAGTCCACCTGTCCTTCTTACTCTCTAGCATGGAGCCCCTCTGTCCTCTCTACCCTTTATTATTGAGCTTACCTGTTCTTTCTACTCTCTTGCATGGAGCTCACCTGAACTTTTTATTCTCTAGTATGGTGCTCATCTTTCCTTTTGACTTTCCAGCATAGAGCTCTCCTGCCCTTCCTACTCTCTAATTTGGAGCCCACCTGTCCTTTTCTACTTTCTAGCATGGGGCTCACCTGTCATTTCTACTCTCTACTATGATGCTCACTTGTCCTTTCTACTCTTTAGTGTGCAGCTTACATATCTTTGTTACTCTCAAGCTTGGAGCCCACCTGTCTCTTCTACTACCTAGCTTGGAACCCACCTATCATTTTTACTACCTAGCATGGAGCTTACCTGCTGATTCAATTCTCTAGCTTGGAGCCCTCTTGTCTTTCTGTTATCTTGGGGCTCTACTGCGTGGAACCCTTCTTTCCTTTGTAGCATGAAGCTCATCTGTGTTTTCTACTTTATAGCATGAAATATACCTTTTATTTCTTCTTCATGATATTGCTCCGCTATACTTTTCATTTCCTCAGCTGGTATATACCTGTACTTACTATTTCCAAGACTGCAGCAGGTCTGTTCTTTCTATTTCCAAGAACATAGCATGCCTGTCCTTTCTATTTCTAAGCCTAGACTTCACCTGTCTTTCTACTGTCTAGCAAGGAGTACGTTCAAGTCTTTGGCATGGAACTTATTAATGCTTTTTACTATCTAGCATGAAAAGAATTTGCCCTTTCTACTCTATTGCCTATCTCTCCTATAATTTTCAGTTGTGTATAAAACACGTCCTTTCTATTCCATAGAGAACATTGTAGATCACTTGTCCATTGTATTTCGCAGCATGGCACTCAACTGTCTTTTCTGTTTTCAGCTTAGAGCTCTCCTAATCTTTCTACTCCTTAGTCTTGCCCTCCTATACTGTTTATCCTATTTCACAAAGCTCAGTTGTTCTTTCTATGAAATAATACTCAACTTGGATCCATTCACTAGCTTTCAGCTCACCTGTCTGTCTCTACTGTCTACCATGGAACCCACGTGTCCTTTCTACTTTCTATCTTGGAGTTCACCTGTCCATTCTATGTTTTTCCTGCTCTCCTATACTGTCTATTCAATTGCACAGAATTCACTTGCCCTTTCCATCAGAAAATGCCCAACTCTAATTCATTCCCTAGTTTTGAATCCACATCCTTTCCACTCTCTAGCATGAAGTCCACCTGACTATTCTTCTCTCTAGCTCTACTGTCCTATCTATTGTCTAGCATAGATCTCACCTGTCACTTCTACTGTCTAGCATGGAGCCCATCCGTCCCCCTCAGATCTACAGCGACTGTACTTCCAAGTGTACTTCCAAGTGCATTTGTAGTGCAAAGTGGATTTGCCTTTAGTAAATCAACCCCAATGTGTTGCTGGTGGAGATATTTCCTCAAACTTTCTGATGTAGGGACGACCTTTTTACCAGAAAAAGGGAGGTGTAATCATTGCCTATGCTTACCACAACTAAAAAAAAGTTTTGGCCCACTTCTATTTAAACAAAAAGAAAACTCCAACAAACACAGCCCTGCTGCTCAGGCCTCATGCTTTGGTCCTCCTGATCATCTGACACAGCACTCCTGAGCTCTCGTACAAATGCAGTAGCTCTGTCAGCTCTCTGTCTCTTTCCTGGAGCTCCCTTCTGCTCCATCTCTCAAGCTCTGTCCTGTCTTGTCCCAGACAGCATGGTGCAGATATGTACACTTCTCTGGCTGCTCCCTTGCAACCACACATGGACTTCTCAGGAGGATGGAGCCCTGGAGTATGGTCAGATCTCTAAGGGTTACAAACGCCTGCATGCTTAGCCCTCTGGTTACTGGCTACTGGCAAAACCCAGACTCTGGGTTGGGGACCCTTTGTCACTTTCTCCTACATTTTCACTGTGGCATGGCCTTGCACTATCACAATATTCTATCAATTACTTTTCATTTTGCAATTTATGGTATTTACTACATCATTTTAAACAATGGTGAAAATCTATAATAAATTATACATATTGTAGTTTAATAATATTTACAATATTTCATGTGGATTTCCATGTCTCCTGTGCCTCTTAAACTTGCTTCCAACAGAGCACATTTTTTTTTCATTTATTCTTTCTTTATCATTTTGCACACTACAAAATACTCAAAATATCTTATAACATTCCTTACCCACTCTCCACACACAATAAAAAAAAGGAAAAAAGAGCCCCACACACACATGATGATGACCCAAAAATTCTCTTACTACTTCCCTAACGCCAATGAAACACTTCCAATGGGATCTTTGTCCTCAGTAGATCTCCAGTCTTTTTCAGAATCTCAGATCTCAGGGACTTGATGTACAATATAACTCCTCCCACCACTTCCACTGCCACAGCAAGCAAGTGCTGAAAGAGTTGACCCAATAGTAAGTTAAAAAACAGGAACTGTAGTAGTCATCCTAGACACAATTACTTGATAACCCTCATACAAATGTCTTTAAACTTTGGAATTTTTTGTTGCAAAACTACAAACAGCCAAAGAAAGACTGCACTGGGCATACAGGGTTAATGTCAGTGCAGGCTGGGAGGGCCAGAAGCTCTTAGGGCTATAAATGTACACTGCTAGGACAGCTAATCAGATTCTCACTACTGCAAAACCTGCAAAAGGGGAACTGTGACTAGCGAAAAAAATCTAAAATCACCTCCTGTGCTCTGACATCAGCTATTCTTGATTGGAAATGTCACACAGGGTTAAAGTGGTTGTAAAGGCGTAAAGGCTGAAGGTTTTTTACCTTCATGCTTTCTATGCATGAAGGTAAAAAATCTTCTGTGTGCTGTTCCCCCTACAGCCCCCCTAATACTCACCTAAGCTCCCTTCGATCCAACAATGTGGAGAAGAGACTTGGCTGTCCCGGGGCTTCCTCTTCATATTGGCTGAGACAGCAGCGGGCGCCATTGGCTCCCACTGCTGTCAATCACAGCCAATGAGCTAATGAGGAGAGAGCAGGGGTGGGGCTGAGCTCTCTCCTGAGCCTGGCTCTATGCATCCATAAGACATATAGTGTGGGAGCAAGCAAGCACCAGTGCCCCTTAGCAAGCAGGTTGCTATTTTGGGCACTGGTCAAGGGAGAGGAGCCAGGAGTGTCGGCGGGGGGCCATGAGAGGAGGAGGATCAGGGCTTCTCTGTGCAAAACCATTGCAAAGAGCAAATAAGTATGACATGTTTGTCACTTTAAGGGTCAATGTCAGCAGCAACTTCTGCAGTAATTAACGATACTGTACTAAATTTGCGTTATCTCCACACGCATACAGATTTTTCAATGTTTCATTTACCCCAATAGCCCCCATAATGGGGCCTTCTTCCAGCCCCATGCCCATAGCAGCCATGTAGACATCTATAGCTAGTGGTATGCAACTGGTGTCCACTCTACTCTTTAAAACCATTGCGAGACAGAGCTATGCTATGGAACAACAGGAATGAAAGCTCTTATTAGTTTATGGAAGCAAAACCTCTTTTTTCCTTAACCAGAGCTGCTCAGCTATGACATTCAATAAAGTATGAATAGCCTAATTTCATTTTTATTCATAGAAATGGATGTTGTTCTAAAACTGCAATGGGGTTATACTGGGTTCACATAAATGCGGGTCCCGTTTTCATTCAGAGTTCGGTGCGGCTTCCATTCAGCAGTTCAAGTGCGAGTCAGTTAGAAATTTGACACTGAAATCACACCTGGACTGAAAAACCCACAGAACTCTTTTTTCATTTGCACCACAACCGGCTTGCATATATGTGAACCGGCTCCTTTGAAAGCCAGTCTGCTTCACGTGTTATGCGAATCGAATGCGGATCAAAACGTATATATACATATATTGAACCGAGCCTAAAGGAGACTAGTTCTGAGAGAAATATCTGGTCTGCTGTTCTTCCTGGAACAAGTACTGGAAGCAGAAAAGGAAGTCAAAACACCACATCGCCATAATTTTTCCTGTTCAAAGATTAAAAGGTATTGAAACCACTGTATAAGCATGAAAGTCAGGCAATTCCCATTTACAGAATGAGGAGCCAGCAATCCCAGCCTTTGTATTTTTCTCAGCACTTAACAAGTTCATAGCAATAATAACAACTCTAGTGCTAGTGAAAATGCAAAAGTTGAGCCATTGAAAGATTCTTCATAGAAGAAATAGTTGACAATTCTGGCTACTAGTCAGTGCAATCTTCATTATGTTGCTGTGAAATTGAGCTACCTTAAAACTGCTGTGGAGAAATGTCTCTTGTGGAATCATCATTTGCTAAAAAAACAGTAGGTGATTCAACCCATTGATGCCCAACCCAAAAAAAAAAATTAAAAAAGCTTTTTAAATACACAGAATTTGTTTCTATAACCTTTCTTTCATGCCAACTTACAACTTTTTGATCCTTTTAAAACACTATAAATGTTATTCTACAACCATCTATACTAGAATACCATATGCTGTATATTACAGTAGAAAAAAACACTCGTGTTGCAGGGATACTTGGAATGGCTTTGCACTAAATGCTTATGAAGCGTGAATGTAACCAGTATGACTGTACTGTTTCCTAAGACAAAATCAGATGTTGCATTCATAAAAAAATATATATATATTGATGTCTGTACATTTTTTATTTTCCAAATTACCTGCATGGAGAATCCAATCTATTTTGTACAGTGATACTGCTGACATCTGATTGAATATATTAACCTTAACCTTATTTTTTCAGGTTGCATCCTGGTTCTGCCTGTATTTATATTTCCTTCCAACTATAGAACCTGCCTAGTTGTTTAAATGTAGCTTAGTTTTTTTGCTGCTTCTAACAATAGGTACTTTGAGCTCATACAAACTCAGCAAGCACAATAACAAAGAAAACTGCAATATATGAAATAAAAATGTATTTGTGTATGAGAGCAGCAGTTGCTTTTAGCTTTAACACATCTAAAGCATACAACCTAGAATGTCCTGTTTTCTTACTGGCTTTAACTTTACTCAGTAGCCCAGTTGAGCATGCACCAGCACCAGCCAACGCAGAATTTGTGAACAAACCTGCCGCTTCTGCAAACCAAACTGCTACTGCTGAGCTATACACAGCCCAACACCCAGCATTACCGCTTCCAACTGCAGCTCCTTCCTCTGCCCCCCCTGCAGCTTTCTCACCTTTCAGCGAGAGGTAACGCTTTATTTTTGCTTATATGTTGTATATTTTGCTATGAAGAATACAAATATTTCAAAAAAAAATAAATTAAATTAATATGAATGTGCATGTCACCATGGCAAATGGATTAAGCCAGCTGCTTAATAGGAGGTATCAGAAGGTATCTACACAGATTCCGTCTGCTCCCTTCTTACACCTAGGAGTCTCTGCTCAGGGTGGGGGGAGTTCCGAACTCCGACCAAGCTGGAATTGTTTACATTCCACATCCTGCAGCAGCAAGATATTCATTAAAAACAAATATTGCCACCTTGCAGTGCTGCTATTATTGTGTTGTTGGTCAAATCAACTTGCCATAATGACAGATTTAACATTAGCAGGCATTTGTAGGATTACAAATCATGTTTACTTGTACAGAAATTACAGAGTGCAGTCCACCATTTTCTGAGCATGAGTCATTGCCATTATTTAGAAAGAGAAACAGAACAGTCTAGAGAATGTGGATCCAGAACATTTGTCTGCTTTCAGAATACTGTTTAGGAACTGATTGTCTGACAAAATGACAATTTCAGGGATACAGACGTCTAGCACTGGATAAAGTTTAGGAAATGATATATAAAGATACAAAAAAGAGTTGAGAATCTTTAGCTTTTAACTTTATTTAAAATGCCCATGAAGTAAAATACTATTTTTTACCATGTAATTTATGTTAACATGTATGTTGTGTATTTTATGTGTGTTACTAATAACATGCAATCATTAAAGATCAGGTTCTACTTTTCCATATACAAATTACAGCTGGTTTAGCAGCCAATATTACATTGAAAAACAATCACACAATACAAAATAATATAAGGTCATCTCAACAATTCAGAGATGTTTCTAAAAACAAGAGGCTGTTTTTGCATGTAGCTTACTAAGTGCAAGAGAAAACATCCTGGGCAGCTGAAACCAAAGAAAATTATTTTACTCAAATAATCAAAGTGTGCAACACCCAAAATAGTAATTTTCTTGTCACCAAGGGTGCACTCACTGGCAGTTTTGACCGATCCCAGGCATGGTTCACCTCCTTGGTCCAGTTCAAGTGGTTGTAAAACTCTGCCTATACCCAGTGACGTCACTATCCTCGGGTGATAAGCAGAGATGAAACAAATCCACCTACATGTGTTGTTGTACCTGTCTATCTGCAGTCTTCTCTGCTCTACATCCATTTAAAGTGCTGAATTTATAAGCTTCTCTGTGAGTTCAAAAAAAGGGGGTGGAGAGCTGAAGTTACACTCTGCAGAGCTCAGTGAGGAGAGGGCTGAGAGCTGATTGGAGGGAAGAGACAGGGCCCCCAACCCGGCTCACAGGAACAAAGCTGAGGCTGTCAATGAGTTGGAGGTCCCGCACCTATTATCATTGTTCTCTTGATGTCAGGAAAACTTATCACAAGTGATTCATACTGATAGCAGAGGAGCGAAGCAACAGACAGAAATGGCACTTAGTGCTTTTAATTGAGACAAGTACACACTATACAGGGATATGCTTTGTTCATATATTATGTCTGAGGTTTATAACCACTTTAAGCAAACATTGCCCAGGACCAGATGTGGTCCTAGGCACAGTTCACTTGTGATCTGGTACATTTCGGTTCAGTTTGAGTGCTAACTGTACCAGAGCTCATAACTCTCCATAGATGATTATGCACAGAAGCAGTGATCACTGTGGTCTGGTTAGCAGAGCTGATGATGTAAGTGTGCTTGGGAACACTTGTAAGTGTGTCCAGTATGAGTGCAGATCAGTTGGAGAGTGGAGAGAGGGGACAATCAAACTTAAGCATGGTTCAGTTCAACCAATCCTAGTGAGCATCCTCAAAGTTTTATTATTAACAGTTAGCTACGCCAGTAAAATCTGGTTGGTGTACTGTATGACCAAAGGTCAACCATGATCAGTCAAAAATGCATTTTTATAAGCTACGTAAGAGCTTTTAACACATACAGTATATTTACGCTTAATTATACAGGTGCTTCCGTGTAGTTTAACCAATAGAATTTAAATATATTTCCTATTGCGATATGGAGTCAAGCACTTTCATAATTAATTGAGCGTTAAAGACAATCTTTTATGAGAGAAACTAGTTTTCACTTCCAGGCAACTAGCATTTTCAAATGGGGAGGTCAGCAGTGGCATGCTAGTTGTCTGGAAGTGATGCTGATCCACTGGCTTACTGCATTACGAATGTACAGATAATGATCTGGCTTTTTCTGAGCTGTATACTTATTCCAAGTCAGTGATTCAGAAGGTACCAAAGCCAGTGAGTAGGATAACAACCAGGCAACTAGCACTTTCAAGAGGTCAGGAATGGCAGACAGTCCCTGTTTTTCTCTCATCAGGTTTTTGACAGATATTCAGCAATATTTTTAGTATTATTTTGTAATGTGTGGTTATTTTTATGTTTATTCAAAAAAATATACAATATGCCAACAGTTATTAATTGAAGGAGGATTTTGACAATGATTATCAAAGTGGATTAAGTAGAACGGTATCTAATGATATTTGTTGTTTGGAATTTTCATTGCTAGTAAATGTCTTGCTGTGGACATTTCTTGGAATTGTGGTAATCGAGGGGTCTCAGCTGCATTTCATCCGTCTGTCTGTTTTGTGTCTCATGCATTGCTGTGTCATTTGCAGAGCTCCAACTGCTGCCAGCATTTCTCCTTCACAGAACAAACCCATCCTGGGCGCTAAGAACATATCTGCTGCAGCCTCCACTATATCTTCTGCCATTTCTTCACAGTCTAGGTACACATTTGCTTCTTTGCGTCATGTTTTGAATGTGTTTCCATATCTGTTTACTGTTCATGCTCATGCAACAGGTCATTACATGAACTATGTTCTTGATAAATGGTTGGAACACAAAGGTTCTATGTAATAGCTGTGACAGCTGTTCCTTGTAACATTATTTAACAGATGATGACATTGTAAATGTTGAAAGGTTTTACATGTGCTTATTTTGCAAGATGTAAAAAATGAAATAAAACTGCTGATGAATTTTAAAGCAAGTGCTTACTTTGTCTTGAAGTTAGCAGTGGTAGTTTTATTTACATTTTGTAAGCACTGATAATAAACTGAGGTTTGAATTTATTGGGTTACTCAACTTGCTTGTTAAGACGCTCATTACTGCATTACGGAAAAAGCCAAATGTTTGTTCTAATTGTGTCAGGGTTGCCTTCCAGCCATAAAATCTGCTTTACAGAAAATAAAATACAATACAAAAAACATTTAAGCACCTGTGAATGTGAGGATTTTAGAACTTTGTATTGAACTAATGATTACCTTTAATTCTTAAGTCAATGCTAGGTTCATCACCATTTTCTTTTCTACAAAAAAGAAGAGACATTGCTTGATACACTAAAAAAATTTTGAGGCATTTTCCTAATCTACAAGGGCTCTTTCCAGACTATTTTCTTTTGAACACCCACATTTTCTTCAATACAGGATATCTGTTAGTGGAGCTGGAAAATTTCAACATCTAACTAAATTTTCATATTTCAGCTTTGGGGTTCACAGCCAGACAAGAATATGTATCTTGTGTAAGAAGTAAATACTTTCTAAATGATCATATTCATTTTTAGCAGGAACCATTTGAAGCTATGTTTGCATTTTTCCCATTGCATTTCAGTGATGTGAGTTCCTGTAAAAAATGCAGACTTTTAAAATAGCTGTGTACAATTAAAGGAACCATTTGGAACTAAAACTGGGCCTCCCATGAAACAGTTGTTAATATGGTTGCATTACATAAAGGTTGGGCCAGGTTTCAACGGTTAGGGTGAATGGAAAAATACATAACATGAAGAATAGCAGTATTGATAGTGTTTCCTGTGTTTTAGACGGATGGTAGTTACTGTGCCAATCATCTATGCCATTTAGTTTGTCTTGTTTTCATTACCAAATAGTTTTTAAGCCTTGGAAGAATGTCATCAAATATATACAGCTTGCCTTGGTCTTTAGGTACACTACAGGTATTTTCTGTGCAGTGCTGTACCACATTTCAGAGTGCTTGTTCTCTGTATATATTAGGTGTGTTTAAGCCTAGGCTCACACTGATGCAGTGCGATTTGAAGCGGTTCAGATGCGAGCTTGATCCTTTTATTATGCAATATGGATACAGCTGTGATTTCTGTGCTGTGGTTTCTCTCTCTCTCTCTCAACAAACAGTACTAGAAAATGTGCTGGAATTGTATTACTTTAGGACAAATAGGTGATCTGCCTGCAGATTCCATTCAAGTCTATGAAGCTCAAAATCACACTGCACTGCAATAAACACGCACAGAACCCTTTTTTTAAATTGCATCCAAATCGCACTGCATACAGTATATGTGAACAGCCTCCACAGAAACTCATGTTATTTCACTTGTAATGCGATTACTTGGGTTCTGGAACATATCCGAAATCCCATCAGTGTGAACCAGGGTAAATGACTAGTGGATACCAGAGTGTTAAGTCCCAGTTAGTTATACTTAATTTAAAATAATTTATTGAGATCATTGTGTCACATTAGCTTTTGTTATTCAATAGTAATAGTTTAACAATCATACATAGTAAATTAGACTATAATGTGGCACTCAGAAATCAGTAACTAATAACTGGCAAGGGTGTTTGGCCCTTTTGCATTTCCAGGTTTCTTGGTCTTTCACCAAAAGTCATTCTTGACTATTAAATCTTACATCAATTACTTAAATAGACACCATTATCAAGAAACATTTTTCATTCTGCTTACATTTACAAGTAGCACTTACTGATGCTGGTCTAGCATAGTAATTCATTATGCCTTTTGTCAGTAGATTTCTTCATCCTCTATCACTTAAGGACAGTGTGTGGTCAATACCACTGCTAGACATTTTTATTATAGACAATGTTTCCAAATGATGAGAATTTATTTCATTGCTTTCTTTTAACATTTAGTACATTTCTAATTAACCATGCAAGTGCATTGGCCATGATTACATAAAAATAATTTTTATACCTCTAACTGATTCCACTGAATTGGATATTGCTCAGGTTTATTTATTCCAGCTTGTGATAGTCTCCAGCCTCCCAGGTGTTGTGTTATAAATGTTTCCTATGGGTCCACTGCAAAACACACCTTCCTAAATATTATAAAAGAGATTATAAATAGGGGTAGGTGGTGCTACCTTTAGCAAACAAAACCTACAAAAATATAACATAGATATAAAAATAAATAAGTAATATGTACTCATATGTGTAAAGCAACAGTCACTCAAGACCATTGGTTAATGAGTGTGAGTGTTCATCTCTTAAATAGTGAACCGTGCTAATATGCCAATCTCATATCATACCTATAGGTATATAAAGTGTAGTTAACCATCAAATGTGAATAATATATATCAATATTGTAAATAAACAATTCAATAAACACCACAATCTGTAGCATAGAAGGGAATCTGTCCAATAGGAATCCCCCCTTCCTAAATATTAATTTCAGACACCATTGTTATTACAATAATGGAATCCGTGCTGCATCTCCACCTCCACCTGTGCATGCTGAGGCCATGTTTGTGTCATAATTGCCATAGCAGCATTACAACATTACTCAAGGGCATGCAGAAAAAAAATTACCTTCTCGACAGTGATTTGAGAACATAGAAGTACGATTTAAAGTAATTGTAAATGATCACCTTGTAAAATAACCCATTCAGTTTAAAATAGAAATGAAAGTCAAAACATTTGTGTATAGATATAAAAAAAATATAAATACTTTTTCTTCCCATTCTCCATCTCAGCTGCATAAGGCTTGGTTCACACTGCCGTACGGAGCAGCTCACAGCAGGGCCTGGTGCGTCCCTGTTCACCGTTTCAGGTCAGGTTTCAAGTCTTTGGCTGGATTCAAACCTGAAATGGACCAGAAGACACACAAGACTCCTGTGCAATTCGCTCCAGAGCTGCTCCGGAGATGTGAGAACCAGCTCCATTGAGAACCGGTCACAATCTCCTGACATGCGAATTGAATGCAAGGAAATCCACATCCAATTCCCAATAGTGTGAGCCCAGCTTAAGAGCTGGGGGAGGAGAAGCAGCAGCACACTGAGCTTCCCAGTGAATGGCTGTGCAGCAGGGGTGTGTCAGGACAAGTCTGATCATTGGAGGAGAGCAGGCTGAGTTCCCAGAATAGCTAGAGAACTGACCACACTGTGTTCTCCTGCTTAGTGTGGTCAGTTTTTAATAGGAAAGCAAGGAGACTATTGAGAACATCAGAAATTTCACATAAAGGAAGCAATAAAAAGAGAACAGGATACTTTCTCATACAAGTGCATGGTACAGCAGGCACATATCAGAAATATGAAGTGTTGGGGTAACAAACGCTTTAAGACCACCTAAAGAAGAGGTAAAGGGTGGTCACATGTTCATTTAAAATATATTTCGGTACTCTAAAAAAAGGGGGGGGAGGTGTGCCGGGAGGTTTTAAGGAAGCAGTCTATGAATCGTTTGCTGAATCCTGGACTGATCATTTCACTAATATAGTCTACTGCTCAAATTCACTACCAGCCACAGGACAGCAGCAGATAAGCAAAATTTTGAGGATGACCAATGGAGCCAAAACTCCCAGTATCAGAACACTATTAAGTAGTATTAGAAAGCATACTAGGGAACCACTGATTGGAAAATGTGAATTTGCAGTAGACCAGTAGGAATAAAGCTAAAAGGCGTCATGCATTTCTAGAATATAAAAGGTCTGGATAAGAGAGTCTGATCCATCTTCTTTGTCTGGCTATCCATGTCTTGCAAAATGGTATATCTGGATCTGGTTGGATTAGTTTTCTCACTGAAATTGCCAAGCTCATTTAGGAAATTCCTAAGTTTACCATGGTCTTGGTTTAAACCAGATGAAAAAATTATCATAATTGACCTTTTTTTCCCCCAAGTCTTTGGAATCAGTATATCAGATGATGCACATTCTTGCAAATATTTCTACTAGTGAAAACTGTATCATTGTTTTGGTCAAGCAATGAAACTCAAATAACAGGAAATATTGCTTATAACGTTTTTGAAGGCCTGATCAAACTAAAGTTTCTTTCTCAGGATGCTACTATCTAACATTTAACTCTTACAACAGTTATACATCCTGATATGTTCCTTTTTTCCCTATGCAACTTTTTTCAACGGGTAGATACACATATAGGTCTCCCATGCTGCCACCAGCCTTGGAAGCCCTTTATATTACACCTATATTCACTACTTCACCTCTGCTCAAGAAGAGAAACGTAACAACTAAAACAACAAAAAGAACTGGTGTCTCATATCTACCAAGAAAAGTATCTCCGAGGTACAGCTACAGCAGCTGGCTAGATATTAACAAGTTCCTACCTTCAGTGCTGAGAGGTCAGCAACTCTTCATCCACAGTCAGACAACGAGGATAAAGCTCTGTTGTCAGACAAGACTTAAAGGGAAATCATCACTTTTTATGAATTGCATTTAGCATTGTGATGTCTTGTTGGTTGGTCATGCTTCAAATGAAACCTCAATAAGGATACCATCATTTTTTTAATATGTAATTTAGAAGATCAAAAATGGTGAAGTCCAATCATGAAAACAAGTACATTAATTTTTTTGCAGGGTAAGAAATTGATTGGCATACCCCCAACATTTCTGAGAATATGCTTGGGAGAATTAATCCTGGATCTGTAATATGCACTCAGGCAACATGCCTGGCCTCGTGCCTCTCTCTCCAGTCATGGGTGCCAGCAATGCCCTGGACTGCATCAACTCCCTCCATTTGTAAATTAAATTAAGTTAACTTTTTACACTGCTTGCATATAGTTGAATAAACGTCACTGCATAGGCAGCTTCTGGAGATAATTCACTCCACACCTTTTTCAGACATGTTTCACCCCCTACATGAGTTTAGTTGTTTAGTCCTTCTATAACTAGGTTTTTACGACTATGCCCCAGAAGGGAACAAAAAATATCAGAGACAAGACGTGGAGTGGAGTGTCTCCAAAAGCTGTCTATTGAAAAAAGTTTACCTAATTCCATAGAAAGTGGTGTGTGGAGTGACCTTGATTAAATCTATGTATAGATCTGACAGTTTAACACATAGAGAACCAAAAAAGATTCTCTGAGGCAAACAATAACAGCTGCTTTACTTTATTTATAAATGCTAGTTGTTTAGCTATAAGTGCCGGTTCACACAGGGGCGACTTGTCAGGCGACCTAGCCGCCTGACAAGTCGCCTCCCGTTCTGTACAATGGAACCGTTCTAATAGGAGCGACGCAAGTCGCTCCAACTTAGAAAAAGGTTCCTGTACTACTTTTGGGGCGATGTGAGGCGACCTGCAAGTCGTGCCGCCCCTGTGTGAACCAGGGCTTAGGCTGACAATATAGTTTTAATCAATACTTTTGGATTCACTGATGCAAAACAAGTGTGCAGTTTGGACAGTTTGACTTCACTTGCTGCATGTTTGTTTCATAGTATTAAAAGTTAGAGACAGCCAGGCAATTTTCTTATATTTCTGGTTTCTTTAAAGCAGAAATAAACCCATTCATTTAATGGTTTCCCAAAACAACTACATTTAAGGCATGATAAAAGTCCATTTGCTTGTTCTCTAAACTGAACTGTCAAACCATCCAATGGCTGGCATCATAACTGATTTAATGTGCAGCGCCATTTCAACTGGAGATCCAACAGATGGCAGCTTGGTTGGCTGTAAAGGATAGGAGGGTCTGTTCCACTTTAGACATTAAACAGATTAACAATTTTTGGTAAGATGGTGTCTTGGACTTGTTTTACTTCTGAAGATATATTTTTTTTTCAAATTGAATTGGAAGTGGTCCACAGTTATCAAGGACCATTTTTACTTTAAAAACAAAATCTCTTCTGTACTGAAACCATACAAAATTAGTAGAAGCTAATTCTGTTAATTTGTTGATGAGAAAATGCTAATTATGGCAATATTCTATAAAGTGATCATTTCCCTTTAAGGAGGAAAATAATTTCACACCTTGCAAGCACTCAAGGGTTTTTTTGTGGAACATGGATTTCCACAAAGCGTTTGCTCTTAGCAGTGTTTTTAGATGTGCCTTTGACTAAGTTTGCTTTCACTTTGCTTAGTAATTCTGGCTAACAATAAGCTTTTTGGTGTTGCCCTCTTTGTCAATCTTCCTTTTACCTTGTTACAAAAAATGGATTTCAAAATGTAATATTTTGGTCACCTAATTGTTGGATATCCAATCATATGCTTTTCTTCTTTACAGCTAAACTGCAGGAATTAAACGTCTATTGATAAGCGGATGCTTTAGGCTAAAAGGTTTTGTTTCGCTAGTTGCATTTTTCATCTTTATAACCACTGTTTCAATATAGAACAAATTTCAAAGCTGTCTTTAGTTCAACAGGACAGTCCCAACTTCTGGAGTCTATATAGACAATGTTTACAGATATGGGTTTGTTCTTTCTAAATCTGTAGCTATAGGCTTGGACTAGGGAAAAACCAAACGACTACACAGCAGTATTTATTTCCTTAAAAGAGAAGTATGGGAATATTTTTATTCTAGAATCATACTTACCTAGGAGGATGCAGCATCAGTCCAATACTTCATCTGTCCTCTGCTGGCTCTAAGGCTGAGAGCCGATCGCTCAGTTCTCAGAGCTCCCTGAGCAGAGAGCTCGTGACTGTCAGTCACTGGCTTTCTGCTCTGCTCCCCCCCCTCACACTCATTGGAGCGCTAGGCTGTGGAGGGGTAGGGAGTGGCCAGGTCAGACTCTCAGCGGCTTGCTGAGAGGCTGAGTCAGGTGCCGGTCCAGGTATGTGGGCTGATCCAGACCATATGGTCACAATCTTTCCCCAGCCTGGACCGGCTATGTGATGTCAGCCGACAGCGGTCATAGGAGTGCCGAACAAACTGCACTCCTGTGATCCGCAAGAGAAGTACAGCCAAACGAGCTTTGGCTGTATTTCTCCTTTAAGAAGACTTATGCCAAAATGAACCACCACTCCATCTTAGTGTCCTGCCTCCTTACAATATTAAACTTTCTATGATAGGCAGCAACATGACAAATGCAGAGGCATTGGTCATTGCTGTCTGAATATGAGACAGTTATGCCCTTTTAGCTGTAATAACATGACCAATGCTTCGGTGATGTTAATGGCCACTGTGAAAGTCCAGAGCATTGCTTTTCTTAGAAAAGTAAAAAGTTTGATTTAGTTCTGTTTAATAATTAAATAGAACAGTGAATATGTAACGCTCTTTATTTGCATCACAGTCTAAGCATATTTTTATAGCTTAAGTTTAAATGTTCAGACACTTTGGATATCCTTAAGCCTTTGTATATATCATTTTTCCATAATCTGTTTTGTGTCTTGTACAAAAGAATGTGGTTTCAGATTTTTTTTTGCTTTATGTTTCTGTAGGAAAATCTACAATTGTAGGAATCTGTCACACAGGAAAGTACTGTAAGGTTGATTTACTAAAACTGGAAAGTGCAAAATTTGGTGCAATTCTGCATGGAAACCAATCAGCTTCCAGTTTTTTTGTCAAAGCCTGATTGAACAATCTGAAGTTAAAAGCTGTGTGGCTACCATGCACAGCTACAGCAAATTTTGCACTCTCCAATTGTAGGAAATCAACCCCTGTATCTGTTTTAAAGTTTTACATTTGTCCAGGGCATTCCATGCTTCCCATGCTCCATATCAGTCCCTGTGTACCTGTAATTTGCTGTAATCTTCTTCTTGGCATCACTACTTAGAGAGTCACAGATCCAGAACAAGAATTCAGGTCAGGTGTTCCACCACTGCACTGGCTGCATGCCCGTTCCAGATCAGTGACTCACCAATCAGTGAAGCAAGAACAAAAATAGCCCCTTGAAAAATTGGTGGTGGTGGCTATCTATCCTATGAAGCTAATTTTTAAAACATAGAAGAAAAAATAGAAATCACTATGCAAGCCAAAATAGTACATCCTCTGTCACTTGGCAAATGAAAGGCTTGCCTTTTTTAGTTCCAGTC
Organism: Lithobates clamitans; assembly: GCA_037952925.1. Taxonomy (NCBI): domain Eukaryota; kingdom Metazoa; phylum Chordata; class Amphibia; order Anura; family Ranidae; genus Lithobates; species Lithobates clamitans. The sequence goes on from JBBGZY010000458.1 coordinate 6,946,896, forward strand.
ATTCAGACTTCAGTTTCATTTACCCTCCATCTATGAATAGACAAAAAAAATATTAAGCCTACAGCAGGCCATTTCTTCCATGAACCAATGACCAATTACAACGTATTAGGCTTCTACATTGTTACTCGAGGAATGGTTTACTGTGTCTATGATTAGATCAGTATTATAGGAAATGGTGATACATGTTGGGAGCCAAATCCTTTGGCGTAAAAAGCAATAGGATTGCATTTTAACTTTACATTATACTTATATTACAAACTGAATTACAAAGACTATTTTATCTACCAGGTTTACAAAAAGTAATAATGGAATAAAATACTCGGTTTGTTCACATAGCAATGTTTAATTTGAAGAGTGTGCCTAAATTGCATCCTATTTTTGTTAGTTCAGACACCCACATGGCCCACAAAAGGCCACTATGATTTTTTTTATTAACAATGATAGTGTATATACATATGTGAGAATATTTGGTACCACTGTATTTTTGTTCAATTCTTCAGGTGCTTTGAAAGTGATCAACAAGGTCAACAAGGATCTGTTTTATTTGTTTCATATGGTGGTTATATTGAAAAAGATGTCACCACCCACTCTATGGGTAACAATCACTAGTGTAGATGTTTTATGCAGTATAACATGACCTCTTGTTATTCTTTTAGCTTTCATCAGCAAGCAACCTTCTCATCCAGCTACCAGTCAAAATTAAGGTATAGCCACTATCTGTTTAGTGTTAACATAGTGTTAACTGCTATAATATAAAAAGTAACCAACCCACTAAACCCAGTACTGTTTTTAAAAGTTAGATCCTAACTCACAGCTCACCATGTGCGCATAAAGGTAAAAGCAGAGTATAAGGATTGTGGTAAAGTCATTGCCCCCTCATGCCTGGTATGCTTTATGTATTAACAAGGCAGAGCTACAAAGTGGACATACAAATGTACGTGTGTGGGATAATGACAGACCTGTCTCATGCAGCCCCACTGAAAAAGCATCAGATACATTTTTCAGATCTCTTCCGGGCCCCAAATAACACCTCCTGCTTTCCCAAGAGTCCTGTTGTTCATCCATATGCCTTCTCTGATGGCACATCCTTGGATGCTTTTCCTGTCTCTGCCACTATAGGTTTACTGGTAAGCTTCCTTGAGGGAAAATAGTAGAGGTTGAAGAACAACTCCTCTTTAGCTGTCTTCAGTTTTCCACTGAGGTAGCAGTTGGGGTTGAGGAACTTGTATAAATTGATTTAACGGCAGCTTGAAGACATGTTCCCAGAGGCTACAATGACCATTAAGATTATTCAATAAAAAAACAAGACACAAGTGCAAACTGGAGCACCAATATAAAGTGATTTCCAATTGGTTACTTCAGATGAATGCATTTTGCTTCTTGCACAGTTTATTGAATATGCTCACATCTTTGTTCTGGATGCTATGTCATGGCTATGTGTACTTCATACTTGCCAACAGTCCTGGATTGAGTGAAATGGAGACCAGTGCTGCTTATAAATGGAATCTGGTGAGATGGGGCATTGGGATTTATTTTGTCCAGGACCTGAGAATGTTGGCAAGGTTCATGTTGACAAAAGACAACCATTTATGTAAATGCATGGATCTCAATAGATCATCAACATATGGCTGTCTCATGTGCATGCATATTCCATTCTTTTTAAAGGTCGTGTGTCTTTGCGTATTTGTTTCATGAGCATTTTTAATCCACACAAAGCAGTATGACATTAACATAAACTAACTTTAAAATTCGCTTTTTATTCTACTCTGTGAAAGTGGTAGGAAATGAAAAAGTGTTAAGGAGAGAAGCTCATAACTAACGTTAACATTTATTTTTTATTTTACTCTGTGAAAGTGGTAGGAAATAATACTAGTGCTAAGGAGTTAAAGCTCATATTGAGTGCTATATAAGCAGACTAACTAGGAGACAAGATAAATGCATCCCTTAAGGTGGTCTATAGATTACTGCCTAGAACTTCCATTAGGAATCTGCCAATGCACATTGCTTAGCTGTATCTTAGCTGTATCTTAACATATCCTTTGATTTCAGTGCATCTAGCCAAGGATTTTCTTCAGCAACTGCTGCCAAAGGTCCTTTACCTTATGGAGGGTACAATGAGCCTTCTGCTCCTGCTCCCAAACCACGGGTCGTGACAACTGCAAGCATCAAACCATCTGTTTATCAACCAGCTCCAGGTAAGAAAAAAATTAAAGTAAATCCATTTGGTTTTAAAATCTTTTAATACTATTACAAGTAAAAGAAACAAGTTCTACTGTTAAAACTAACCACAGCTGTAAGACTTGTTTTAATTTTGTAGATATACATTCACCCAAAAACTTTCTGCCACTAGATTACCCAATAGAGATATTTAAATAAGTGCACTAAACATGAAGAACTTTGAGAATGGGATTTAATCTAAAAGATGTGTAATTGTTGACTATTTAATAAATTTGAACAAGTAAGATACCGTATAACTAATATTCAAGAAAAATGCCTACTGGAACTCTAAAGCAAGCAATAGGTAGAGTTTCAGTTGCTATGGAAGTACAAGTTTCTGCATGCTCTGTCATTCATATAGAAAGTCGGCCTGGTATGTTCTGACTTAAGGTGAGTTCACACAGAGCAGGCGTTTGAGAGGTGTTTGGCAGACGTTAAAAACGCCCCTCAAACGCCTATGCACAAGATATAATACAATACAAGATAGTACAATATGCTGTTCACACTAAGCGTTAGCGTCACTTCAAAATTGAAGCCCCATGTCGAGTCAGGAGGTGTTTGAAGCCTTTCAACGCCTCCCATTCAAGTCTATGGTAAAGCTCCGCAAACGCTCTGGCTTGCGTGTTCAGCACAGTTTTGGTGTGATTGCTGCAAGTTAAAATTTGTTTATTTTTTTTTTTTAATCAGATCATTCTTTATTATTACTTTTTCATACAATATACAAAAACATCAAAGACAACATACACCTAACATACAACACCGGCACGAAATAAGATGGGGTGGAAAAAAAAAAAAAGACAAAAAAAAAAAAACCCTCATAAAAGCGCCCCCCTCCTCTCTCCCACCACATTATATATCCAAAATGTCCGTCCATCTTCCCCATATCTTTGCAAAGTTCCCTGGACAGCCTCTGTGTAAAAATATATACTTTTCCTTAACTAATGTTTCCCTTATTTTTATCTTCCATTCCTCTACTGTAGGTGGGCTTGGTGATATCCACTTTTGCGCTATGAGCTTACGAGCCTGAAATAGGATCCTAGTTAATGATATCCTGTATTCTCCCAGGATATCTCATTCGTCCAGAATACCCAGAAGGCAACCCCCTGTTTCATGAGACATCCAAAATTCATTTATTTATGTCACTTTCCATTGTGGAGCAGTTTTAACGCTCATCGAACACTACGAAACCGCACATAGGGCGTTTAGGGAGTGTTTTTGACGCTTGTAAAACACCCCATTCTAAAGCTCATTGACGAAAGTCTGACGCCCATACTAACGCCATACAAATGCTGTAGAAGCATTTGTTGAGCGTCAGAGATTTAGTCAAGTGTGAACAAGTCCTTAGAGTAGTGATAAACAACTGGTAGATCTCCAGCTGCTGTTAGAACCTGCTCACCATACCTGTGGCCAGTTACTGTATTACATTTTTTTTACAAATGCCTCCATGGGAAAGCATATTCAAGTAGTAAACCCTTTCATACGCCCAGAGAAGTGAATAGCCTCAGATGATACATAGAGTTTAAACAACTCCTACATAAGTTTTACTTGTGTATCTGCAGTCTTCTCTAACCTACACCCCTTCAAAAAGGCAGAATCGTGTTAAAATCTTTCTTCATCTGTCAGGAGCACAAAGGAGAGGGTGGAGAGCTGCAGTTAAAGTGTGTGAGAGCTGATTGGAGGAAAGGCACACATCCCTCTCCACACACTGCACAGTCGCGAACGAAGAAGAGTGGTGTTCTGAATAGACAAGCTGTGTGCTGAGCTCCCTCCCCCATCACAAATGTATCTCATGTGTCACAGAAGTGACTCATGCTGATAGCAGAGGAACAAAGCACAATCTTTTGAGAGCGTTAAGTAAACACTACAGATACACTGTATGTGTTTTGTTCACATTTAATGACTGAGGTTTACAACCACTTTAACCAGTTGCCGACTGCCCTATAGAAGTTTTACTGCTACAGGGCTGCCGTGCTTCACAGGATCACGTATATATACATGATCCTGCACTTCCAGGTAGCCACTTTCTGTGGCTCACTCCCACTGTGATTCTACGATTTTCATCAGCACCGCCTGATCGTTCGGTACACAGGCAAAACAGCAGTCTGCCTAGGTAAACAAAGTGTCAGTTACTGTCCAATTTGTCCGCCGCAATATAGCGGTCCCACTATAAGTTGCTGATCGCCACCATTACTAGTAAAAATAAATAAACAAAAATTCCATAAATATCCCATAGTTTGTAGATCTATAACTTTTGCACTAACCAATCAATATATGCTTATTGGGATTTTTTTAACCAAAACTACGTAGCAGAATACATATTGGCATAAATAGATTTTTACATTTTTTTTATTGGATATGTTTTATAGCAGAAAGTAAAAAATACTGTTTTTTTTTTTTTAAATTGTTGGTCGGATTTTGTTTATAGCGCAAAAAATAAAAAACGCAGCGGTGATCAAATACCATAAAAATAAAGCTCTATTTGTGGGGGGGGCAAAATTTTTATTTGCGTATAGTGTCGCATGACTGCACAATTGTCAATTAAAGCAACGCAGTGCCGCATCGCAAAAAATTGCCTTTTCATGAGGAGGGGTAAATCTTTCGGAGCTGAAGTGGTTAAGCACGTTTCAAGCAAAGTCCACTGTGGTAAGTGGGCTTTTGCTATAGTGTGCAAGTTTGCATACTTGTACATTATGACACGTTTGATATCTCCTCATTTACTGTCCAAGGTTTCACCAGACTGAATGTGTGCGTAAATCTCCAACATCAGCGCAGACAGAAATAAAAAAATGTGAAAAAAAAAAACAATTTTAATAAACTGTTAACTTTTTGTTGCTATTTCCCTGTTTACCCTTCCCCTTACTTCCTTTCTGGTTAAACTAATGTCACTGGGATAAAAACATTAATACATAGTTGTCAACATTGTAAAAAAAAAATTCGGGACACTTTTTTGGCTGTGGGTGGAGTAACCTTATAATTAGGGGGCGGGACATGCATTAGTAGGTGTGGCACAGGGAAAGAGGTAGAGGGACCCCTACACTCCACACTGACCTACCCCCTGTCATAGAGGGACCCCTCCACTCCACACTGACCTACCCCCTGTCATAGAGCCTCTATGACAGGGGGTAGGTCAAGACACATCTGAACTGGTGCACGCACTCACAGGGCTGCTGTTAGAAATTATCGGGGCCCCCGTACAACCTGAGGAGGGAAAGAGGGATTTGAGAGAGAGGCAGTAGTGAGGGGGGGTGAGAGAAAGGGGGGAGAGAGGTGAAAGAGGGGGTATGAGAGAGGAGGGGGTCTGACAGAGAGGAGGGAGGTCTGACAGAAAAGAGGGGGGTCTGACAGAGAAGAGGGGGGTCTGACAGAGAAGGGGGGTCTGACAGAGAAGAGGGGGGTCTGACAGAAAAGAGGGGGGTCTGACAGAGAAGAGGGGGGTCTGACAGAGAAGAGTGTGGGTCTGACAGAGAAGGGGGGGTCTGACAGAGATGAGGGGGGTCTGACAGAGATGAGGGGGGGGGAGGCTGACAGAGAGAAGGGGGTGGCTGACAGAGAGGAGAGGGGGGTGGTTGACAGAGAGGAGGGGGCTCTGACAGAGTAGAGGGGGACCGACAGAGAGGAGAGGGGGGGGGCTGACAGAGAGGAGAGGGGGGCGGTTGACAGAGAGGAGGGGGCTCTGACTGAGTACAGGGGGGCTGACAGAGAGGAGAGGGGGGCGGCTGACAGAGAGGAGGGGGGCTGACAGAGAGGAGGGGGGCTGACAGAGAGGAGAGGAGGGGGGCTGACAGAGAGGAGAGGGGGGGGCGGCTGACAGAGAGGAGAGGGGGGCGGCTGACAGAGAGGAGAGGGGGGCGGCTGACAGAGAGGAGAGGGGGGCGGCTGACCGAGAGGAGAGGGGGGCGGCTGACAGAGAGGAGGGGGAGGCAGCTGACATAGAGGAGAGGGGGGGCAGCTGACAGAGAGGAGGGGGGGCGGCTGACAGAGAGGAGGGGGGGCGGCTGACAGAGCAGATGACAGAGACGCACAGCGCGAGAATAGGACACTGGGAGCATGCAGGGTTGGCGCGATTACTCACAGACACAGTCCAGCCCTGCATCCACATATGACCAGCTCCTCCAGGCGAATCATGTCCTCCGTCTGTCCCGCACATGACCTGCTCGGCCAATCACAGGACACCCACCGCTGCCCATTGCTGAGCTCGGCTCAAACACAGAGCACATGGACATTCTGTTCTTCTGGAAAATGGCGGCCGGCGGAGAAATTATCTCTGCCGGCCGCGGACTTCTACCGAAAATAAAAAATCATGAAATAATCTATTTCTCTAGACATTTCCTGGGAAACACTAAAATCGGGAAAAGGGTCTAAATCCTGGAAATGTCCCGGGAAATTCGAGACTATTGGCAACTATACATTAATACAAAGAGTACAGCACACGCTATATATTTATGAGACCCAGTCACACGGGCACACAGATGTATTTTCCCTGTTCAGGGTTCCATAAGTAAAACATACAGAAGCAGCCGTGCTACCAAAGGGATTTTTTCCTTTAAAGTATACCTAATGACTAGCTTTGGATAGAGGGGAGAGGGATTACAACACCTGTCAGTTTTTATTGCTGTATGGGCTCATTTTAGCAAGATTCCGGCTCTCTATTTGTCATGTTTACCATTATCACCGAAAATGAAAGAATATCACAAATCTTCCAGTGGGCACACTAGTTCTAGTGACCCTGGTGACAACCTGCAAATCCCTTACTTTAGAGGGATTTTCTCTCACTTCCTGTTTTGGCTATGGGACAGGAAATGAAGGGAAATCTTCCTGATGGGACAGAGATGACAAAAAACTGACATCATTTTAACCCTCCCTTACTCTACTCTACTTTTAAAATGAAGAAAAAGGTTTTGCCTTTAATTCCACTTTAAAGCTGAACTCGGGGTACAAAAACCTTTAGGATATAATTTCAGCAGACCCAATGTCCGCTGAGACCTGCCAATCGTTCGTTACACTGACAGAATGACAACCTGCCTATGTAAACAAGGCAGACTGTCATTCTGTAAGTCCAAAAGACATGGATCCTCTGTTTCTGTGAAGCAGAAACGCTGATCCATGTCTTCCAGTAGTAAAAGCACCTCCCCCACAGATAGTAAGCACTCCCTAGGCACATATTTAACCCTTTGATTGCCCCTGATGTTAACCCTTTCCCTGCCAGTGTCATTAGTACACTTATGCCGCGTACACACGGTCGGACTTTTCAGCTACAAAAGTCCGACAGCCTGTCCGACAGACTTTCAATGGACTTTTGTCGGACTTTTGGCGGACTTTTGGCAGACTTTCTTACAAACGGACTTGCCTGCATACGATCACACAAAAGTCCGACGGATTCGTACGTGATGACGTACACCGGACTAAAATAAGGAAGTTGATAGCCAGGAGCCAATAGCTGCCCTAGTGTGGCTTTTTGTCCGTCGGATTAGCATACAAATGAGCAGATTTCTGGGTCCGGCGGAGTTACGACGTAAAGATTTGAAGCATGTTTCAAATCTAAAGTCTGTCAAATTTGAGGCTGGAAAAGTCCGCTGAAAGTCCGGGGAACCCCGCACATGATCGGATTGTCCGCCAGCTTTAGTCCGTCGGACTTTTGTAGACGAAAAGTCCGATCCTGTGTAAGCGGCATTAGAGTTGCCACCTCAGCCCTTTAAACCCGAACACATATTAATTACACATGTTATGTGGCTGATTAAGGTGGTAATTAAACTCACTTGTTGCCTTATCTGCATTTAATTAGACTCAGAACCTGTATAATTCATATGTGTTCGGGTTTAAAGGGATGAGGTGGCAACCCTGAGTTCAGTGACAGTGCATATTTTTAGCAGGGATTACTGTATTAGTGTCACTGGTCCCCCAAAAAGTGTCAAAAGTGTCAGTTAGGTGTCCGATTTGTTTTCTGCAATATCACAGTCCAGCAATAAGCCACCATTACTAGTAAAAATAATAAATAAAAAATAAACAAAAATATCCCATAGTGTGTAGACACTGTAACGTTTGCGCAAACCAGTCAATATACAGTACGCATATTGGTATCTTTTTTTTTACCAAAAACATGTAGCAGAATACATATTGGCCTAAATTGATGAAGACATTTGTTTTTTTACATTTATTTTTATATATAAAGGATATAAATTATATTTGGGTACAGCGTGGCACGGCTGCGCAATTGTCAGTTAAAGCAACGCAGTGCCGTATCACATAAAAAAAGGGCCTGGTCAGGAAGGGGGGGTAAATCATCTGGAGGTGAAGTGGTTAGGGAACTTAAGATGAGCTGGCATTTCCTGCTGGTCATCGAAAGAGTATTTAATCATGTGATCAGCTAAAGAGTTGTAAAAGTTGTTTTATGGGGATCATAGCAGTTACATGTGAAGAGTGGTAGTACCAGTCCTTGATTTGTACAGAGTATACATCTGACAGCTGCTGCTGTTCACACACAGAGAATGGAAGTAGCGTTTGTATACTGATTCTGATTCCTGCCCGCTGTTAAACTGCCATGTAAATGTAGCTTAATTGGATGAATAAGTATACTGGTCGCTATTTGCAGAAAAACGAATAGCTGCTGTTAACAGAAGCAGTCACTAGAGGGCATTCCAATCATTCTTTCACCCCTTTGCTGTGCTTGTATAAGGTGCTGCTCCCAGCTAGGTGTGTTTTGTCTTTGCAGGCATTTTCACATTCCATCATGGAACATAAAGTTAGTTATGCGAAACAAGGGGAAGGGTCTTTATCTAAAGCAATAAACCTACACAGATCAGTGAATGCAAAATATCTTAGCTCACCTAAAGTTATGCTACATGCATACCATTTAAACAAGTCTACACTAATAAAAACAGCATTATCAACAGGGATGTTGTGTTCAGATGTATTAAACATCTAAACATTCCATTTTTAAACATATCTATATGTGAAGATCTAAATAATATTTTTACTATTTGTAATAATGGGAACATATGCAAAAAGTGAAAACAAAGTTTTATTTTGCCCAAAGAAAATGACAATACACAATGTAGGCAGTAGGAATGGGCTTTATGTTCGGGTCGAACATGAGTTTGACTCGAACATTGGCTGTTCGCCCGTTCGCCAAATAGCGAACAATTTGGGGTGTTCGCGGCAAATTCGAAAGCCGCGGAACACCCTTTAAAAGTCTATGGGAGAAATCAAAAGTGCTAATTTTAAAGGTTAATATGCATGGTATTGTCATAAAAAGTGTTTGGGGACCTGGGTCCTGCCCCAGGGGACATGTATCAATGCAAAAATAAGTTTTAAAAATGGACGTTTTTTCGGGAGCAGTGATTTTAATAATGCTTAAAGTGAAACAATAAAAGTGAAATATTCCTTTAAATTTCGTACCTGGGGGTGTCTATAGTATGCCTATAGTAGTCCGAGAGCAAAATGACATTTCTAAAGGAAAAAAAAGTCTTTTAAAAGTACTCGTGGCTATTAATGAATTGTAGGGTCTCTGCAATACACATAAAAGTCATTGAAAAAAACGGCATGGGATTCCCCCACAGTCCATTACCAGGCCCTTTGGGTATGGTGTGAATATTAAGTGAACCCCGAACCAAAATTTAAAAAAAATGCATGGGGGTCCCCCCAAATTCCATACCAGGCCCTTCAGGTCTGGTATGGATATTAAGGGGAACCCCGCGACAAAATTAAAAAAAAATGGTGTGGGGGACCCCCTCAAATACGGTCTGGTATGGATTTTAAGGGGAACCTCGTGCCAAAATTTGAAAAAAAATGGCATGGGGTCCCCCTAAAAATCCATACCAGACCCTTATCTGAGCATGCAACTTGGCAGGCCGCAGGAAAATAGGGGGGGACGAGAAAGCGGCCCCCCCTTCTGAACTGTACCAGGCCACATGCCCTCAACATGGGGATGATGTCCCCATGTTGATGGGGAAAAGGGCCTCATGCCCACAACCCTTGCCCGGTGGTTGTAGGGGTCTGCGGGCGGGGGGCTTATCGGAATCTGGAAGCCCCCTTTAACAAGGGGACCCCCAGATCCCGCCCCTCCTGTGAATTGGTAATGAGGTACAAATGTACCCCTACCATTTCACAAAAAAAGTGTCAAAAATGTTAAAAAAGACAATAGCCGGTTTTTGACAATTCCTTTATTAATGTTTTCTTCTTTCCCTGCTTCTTCTTCCATCCTCTTCTGGTTTTCCTTCAGTTTTCTTCCTCCATCTTGTTCTTCCCCCGCTTACTCTCTATCTTCCTCTGCTTCTTCCTCCGGCCCCCCTCTGACACCAGGGGGGAAGCCATAGGGATGTCCCCTGTGCGTCAGAGGGGGCGGGCTCACCGGGTGGCCCTGCCCTCAGTTATATAAGAGCTGTCACAAGAACAGAAGTGTCACACAGCGGGAGCCTCCCATTGAGGCAGATCGTTCAGAGGTCGAAGCAGAGAATAAGCCGGAGGAAGATGCCGAAGGAGAAGACCAGAGGGAGATGCCGGAGGAGAATACCAGAGGAAGAAGCAGAGGAAGATAGAGGAAGAAGCAGGGGAAGAACAAGATGGAGGAAGAAAACCGAAGGAAGACAAGAAGAAGATGGAAGAAGAAACGGGGAAAGAAAGAGACATTAATAAAGGAATTGTCAAAAACTGGCTATTGTCTTTTTTAACATTTTTTACACTTTTTTGTGAAATGGTAGGGGTACATTTGTACCTCATTACCAATTCACACGGGGGGGCGGGATCTGGGGGTCCCCTTGTTAAAGGGGGCTTTCAGATTCCGATAAACCCTCTGCCGCAGACCCCCACAACCACTGGAAAAGAGTTGTGGAGATGAAGCCCTTTTCCCCATCAACATGGGGACATCCTCCCCATGTTTAGGGCTTGTGGCCTGGTACGGTTCAGAAGGGGGGGCACTCTCTTGTCCCCCCTCTTTCCTGCGGCCTGCCAGGTTGTGTGCTTGGATAATGGTCTGGTATGGATTTTTAGAGGGAGCCCCACGCCATTTTTTAAAAACATTTTGGTGCGGGGTTCCCCTTAAAATCCATACCAGACCTGAAGGGCCTGGTATGGAATTTGGGGGGACCCCCACGCATATTTTTTTTTTTTTAATTTTGGTTCGGGGTTCCCCTTAATATTCATACCAGACCCAAAGGGCCTGGTAATGGACTGTGGAGGAATCCCATGCCGTCTTTTTCAATGACTTTTATGTGTATTGCAGAGACCCGACAATTCATTACTAGCCGCGAGTACTTTTAAATGACTTTTTTTCCTTTAGAAATGTCATTTTGCTGTCAGACTGTTCTAAATACGGGAAACATGCGCCCCTTTACAGGCATACTATAAACACCCCCCAGGTAAGAAATTTAAAGGAATATTACACTTTTATTGTTTCACTTTAAGCATTATTAAAATCACTGCTCCTGAAAAAACGACCGTTTTTAAAACTTTTTTTTGCACTGATATATGTCCCCTGGGGCAGGACCCAGGTCCCCAAACACTTTTTATGACAATAACTTGCATATTAACCCTTAAAATATTCTATCTTATGGTAGTAGTGATTGTTTGATCTGTACTTGCATCTAATCAAATTATGTGGGTTTATTTGAATGTGGACACATGACCCTATCTATTACACTGGCCCCACCCACCTTGTTTGAGAGTGGTAGAATTTTATTGATGGATATTTAAAGAAAGACCTACGCCCTGGTTTAGCTCTGAGGAAGGGAAAGTGTCTCCCGAAATGTTAAGCTTGTTAATTGAAGTGAGGGCTTGCACAATACCCCACTGCTGGAACTTCTTCTGGTGTGACTGTTGACTGTTGACTTGACAACACTATTTTATGAGTATATTTGTAAGTATGTTTTTGGCGTTTGGATTTGCTAATGCAGGTTGGCCTAAGGCCTTTGAGCCCTCCTGTATGCTTTTTGAAGATACATCTGGGGATTACCTGGATTGCATTTCATTCTTGTGATGTCTATGCTTCTGGAGCGCTGGAGTTTATGACCATACTATAATTTGAAAATACTTAACCGCTTCAGCACCGGAAGATTTTACCTCCTTCCTGACCAGAGCGTTTTTTGCGATTCGGCACTGCGTCGCTTTAACTGACAATTGCACGGTCGTGCGACGTGGCTCCCAAACAAAATTGACTTCCTTTTTTTCCCACAAATAGAGCTTTCTTTTGGTGGTATTTGATCCCCTCTGCGATTTTTTATTTTTTGCACTATAAACAACATAAGAGCGACAATTTTGAAAAAAACGCATTATTTTTTTACATTTTGCTATAATAAATATCCCCCAAAAATATATTAAATATTTTTTTTTACCTTGGTTTAGGCCGATCGTATTCTTCTACATATTTTTGGTAAAAAAAAATCGCAATAAGCGTTTATTGATTGGTTTGCGCAAAAGTTATAGCGTTTACTAAATAGGGGATAGTTTTATGGCATTTTTATTGATATTTTTTTTTTACTAGTAATGGCGGCGACCAGCGATTTTTATTGTGACTGCGACGTTATGGCCGACATTTTTTACACATTTTTGGGACCATTGTCATTTATACAGCGATCAGTGCGATTAAAAATGCACTGATTACTGTGTAAATGACTCTGGCAGTAAAGGGGTTAACCACTAGGGGGTGGGGAGGGGTCAAGTATGTCCTAGGGGAGTGATTACTAACCGTAGGGGGATGGGCTAGCAGTGTCATTACTCTGATCACTGCTCCTGATGACAGGGAGCAGAAATCAGCGACACTTGTCACTAGGCAGAACGGGGAGATGCTGTTTACATCAGCATCTCCCCGTTCGTCCTCTCCATGAGGCAATCACGGGTATCCCCGCGGTGATCGAGTCCACGGGACCCGCGACCCGACTCACGGAGCTTCCGGCCGGAGCGCGCGCCGGCGGCAGGCGAGCACGCAATGGCGAGGGGGGGAATTTAAATGGACGTACCTGTAAGTGCATTTCCCCAGCCGTGCCATTATGCTGACATACATCGGCGTGCGCCGGTCGGGAACCAGTTAAATAAAGCTAATGTTAAATTTGCAACAGGCACCACCCAAAGTTAAGGTGCAGAGCAGTGAAAGATATCCCCAATTTCAATAAAGGAAATTTGCTTTGTCAATTTTCTTGTTAGATGCAGGCCTCCTATACCCAACAAGTTTTGTTATTGTTCATTTACAAATTGAAATTAATTAAGTTTCTCTAGGCATACATTAATGGTTGATGATGACTCGTGTAGGCCTAAAGACTAACTAAACCCAATAACAAAATCATAATATACTCACACACACTCACACACTTTTTATCTAAATGGCTGTTATTTTCTTTTTGTGCTTTATAATGTCATGCTCCAAAGAAAATGCCAGGGTTAGCTGATACAAGATTAAGTATTATATACAGGGCTTTTTTTAACCAGCATTGCGTGATTTGTGTTTTTTGCACATGACTGCTTATTGATATATCATTCCATGCTCAACCACAATTGCTAAGCACGCATCCACCACAACATTACACTACACTCACTAAATGAGGGCTTTATCAAATAATTTATCTATGCCATGTGTTACTTTGTCATTATAAGGTGCTTGTGCTTTACATGCTTTTGTGTCAGTGAAGTTATATAATTAGAACTCAAGTATAATTCAGCATGGTAAATGAACTGTCATTACTATAGTGTTGCTCCCTAAGATACAGAGGGCCCAGATACAAACTTTTAAAGTCTTCCTAACATATGGCTTACTCCTTTCCAGCATTGGTAGAACATTGTAAGGCCTTGTTTACACTTGTGGTTAGGGAGGAGTAAAACGTGCAGTTAAAGTGGTTGTAAAGCCTTAAGGTTTTTCACCTTAATGCATTCTATGCATTAAGGTGAAAAACCTTCTGTGCTGCAGCTCCTCCCCCCCCCCAGACCCCCCCTTTTTCTTACCTGAGCCCGATCCGATCCAGCAATGTGCAGGAGCACAGTTTCTCCAGGAGCTGCCGCTCTACTCATTGGATATATTGATAGCTGTACACGGGAGTGGGGGATGGGGTCCAGTCCCGCTGTCTGTGTCAATAGACGCAGTAGTGGGACTCGGGAACAAGCCCACACAGGTGCCCCATGGCACCCGATGAAGAGGAGGGGCTTGGAGGACCGACAGGGCACCCTAGATGAAGAGGATCAGGGCTGCTCTGTGTAAAACAATTGCACAAAGCAGGTAAGTATAGGCATGTTTGTTATTTTTTTTTAAAAAGTGAAGGTTTACAATCACTTTAAGCCATGTTTTTCCCCCTACAACCACTACCCTTTAAGCTGAAGGGCAGAAGAGGGGGTTACAATGTTTTGCGTCATGGCACAGCAAAAATGATCCCTGCTGTCACATTCAGTGAGCAATACCGTTCGCCGAAACGTGACCCATTGAACTAAATAGGGGCACCCCACAATCGCTCTTTATTGGAAACTGCATGTGTAAATGAGCCCCAAAGCCAATGTACTGGAAAGTGTTATTTATTCTTATTCTTAGAGGAGAAAAAACATATCTTGTGTAGATGAGTGTTTAGATTACATTACCTTTTTTTGCATATCATGATTTTATTGCTACTTTTCATTTAGAACGACTAAGCACATGCAGATGCAATGTTAATGCAGGAGCAATAGATCTGGGTAGCGTAAAGTTTGTTTATACTTCCCAGATCACTTCTCCTTCTCCTTTTAAATAAACTAAATGTAGGAGGCTAGTGTCAATGCAGCCTAAGGCCTTGTTTACATTAGCGTTGCCCTCTAAAAGGTGATTACTTTTTCAAGGGCATTTGACAGGCAGTTGGGAGGCAATATGTCACCTTCTCACTGTCTGTTTTAACCTCTAAAAGTCTGCACCACCGTGCTATAACCGTGTGCATCGCATGCAGTTGCAATGCAGCCCTATTCACTTGAATTGGTCATATTCAGCAGGTGGGATTGCCTGTGGAATGGGAAGGGTGATCATTGGCCATGGCAAGTATAATACCCCATCTGGCTGCCTTTGCAGATTAAAGTATATGTAAACACTCACCTTGTAAAACAACCTATTCAGTTTAAAATAGACATGAAAGGCAAAACATTTGTATAGCGATATACAAACACAATAAACACCTTATTCCCCCTTTTTTTATAAGTGATCACATACCCTCTGTTCTTTGATACATAAGAAGCTCAGAGAGCTAGGTGAGGAGAAACAGCAGTACACTGGTCTTCCCAGTGAATAACTGTTCAGAGGAGCACGTCAGGACAAATCTGATCATTAGATAAGAGCAGGCTGAGTTCTCAGCGCAGCTCTCATGCCTAGTGTGGTCAGTTTTTAATAGGAAAAGTGACGGGCAGGAACAGTGACGGGCAGGAACACCAGGGGTTTCGCACAAAGGAAGCAATACATACAAAGAGAACAGGAAACTTTTTAACACAAGTACATGATACAGCAGGCACATATCAGGAATATGAAATGAAAGAAGAAGTTGTTGAAAGAAGTTGATTGCCTTAGCTATCCAATGGCTTTGTATTGTTTTTGCATAAAATTCTTTCTACTCTGAAAGGGAAACAGCTGTTCAAAATCAGTTTTAGGTGGACCAACCTTTTAATATAGGCTTACCAAAATCAACACATCTTGCTCTATTTAAAACAATTAATATTTACATACACAGTATCATGTATTTAGAATAGTTAATAAATAAACTGATACAGCTGTAATAAGGCTAGAATTAATGAAGGAAGAATTTTTAGTAAACTCATAGCTGACTCTTCTAGTTACTTCATTAACCAGTTACCAACGGGCCCATAGCCGAATGATGGCTGCAGGGCGGTTGGATAACTCTGGGAGGGCGTACTATGACGTCCTCCCAGAATCCTGCTCTCGCGTGCCCCTTGGGGCCCGCAACCCAGAACATCCGTGACCGCCGGGTCCAGAGGACCCGGCACATCACAGATCACGGTAAACTGCCGCTGATCACAGGCGTTTACCATGTGATCGCTCCGTCAAATGACAAAGCGATCACATGTAAACAAACCGGCGTCATGTCATGACACCGGTCCTCTCTCTCTCTGTGTACCGATTGGTACAGAGGGGGAGGGATCGGATGGCAGCAGCGCTGTGGGCTGGATGTGTAGTGCCCACAATTACAGTCACACCCAGCCATCCATCCATCCATGCTCAGCCATCCCTCCATGCTCTGCAATACCCTGCACTACTCTGCAATACCCTGCAATACCCTGCAATGCTCTGCAATACCCTGCACTGCTCTGCAATACCCTGCACTGCTCTGCAATGCTCTACAATACCCCACAATACCCCGCAATATTCTGCAATACCCTGCAATACATAGCAATACATAGCAATACATAGCAATACCCTGCAATACCCTGCAACACCCCACAATACTCTGCAATACCCCCAATACACTGCAATACCCCGCAATACTCTGCAATACCCTGCAATACTCTGCAATACATTGCAATACTCTGCAATACCCCGCAATACTTTGCAATACCCTGCCATACTCTGCAATACTCTGCAATACTCCGCAATACCGTGCCATACTCTGCAATACTCTGCAATACCCTGCAATACCACGCAATACCCTGCAATACTCTGCAATACTCTGCAATACCCCGCAATACCCCACAATACTCTGCAATACCCCGCAATACTCTGCAATAACCCGCAATACCCTGCAATACCCCGCAATACCCTGCAATACCCCACAATACTCTGCAATACCCCACAATACTCTGCAATACCCCACAATACTCTGCAATACCCTGCAATACCCTGCAATACTCTGATATACTCTGCCATACCCAGCCATACTCTGCAATACCCAGCCATACTCTGCAATACTCGGAGATACCCAGTCATACTCTGCCATACCCAGCCATACCCATACTCGGCAATACCCTGCCATACTCAGCCATACTCGGCCACACTCAGCCATACCCAGTCATGCTCAGCCATACTTGGCGATACTCTGCCATGCTCAGCCATACTCGGCTGTACTCAGCCTCTGTAGGTGGCCAGGCTGTGGAAGTCTCATACATGTGGTATCGCCGTACTTAAGAGTAGGAGAATCTATTTTGGGGTGTCATTCTTGGTATGTACATGCTATGTGTTAGAAATATTGTATAAATGGACAACTTTGAGTTTAAAAAAATGCTTTTTAACCACTTCCCGCCCGCCGGCCATCATATGACGTCCTTGACTTTGTGCGGGGATATCTGAATGAGACCTGCTGCTACAGGCATCATTCAGATATCAGCTTTTTTATCCGGCGATTTCCCACACCACAACAATAATCATAGCAGCTGTTCCACTGCTTGATCGTTTTTGCGGGAGGCGAGAGGGGACGTCCCCCCTCCCTCAGGTGCTTCTACCGACTCACCGCTACGATCGAAGCCAGGATCGTTTTTTTGGGGTTTTTTTGTTTCAGGCTTCCCAGCCTAGAGGTGAGATGTGGGGTCTTATTGACCCCATATCTCACTGTAAAGAGCACCTGTCATGCAATATTCCTATTACAAGGGATGTTTACATTCCTTGTAATAGGAATAAAAGTGATTACATTTTTTTTTTCTTTTAAAAAGTGTCAAACTAAAATAATTAAAGTAAAATGAACAAAAAAAAATTAATTTTAAAGCGCCCCTGTCCCCGTGTGCTCGCATGCAGAAGTGAACGCATACGTAAGTCCCGCCCACATATGAAAACGGTGTTCAAACCACACATGTGAGGTATCACTGCGAACGTTAGAGTGAGAGCAATAATTTTGGCCCTAGACCTCCTCGTTAACTCAAAACATGCAACCAGTAGAAAATGTTAAAGCATCGCCTATGGGGATTTTTAAGTAGCAAAGTTTGGCACCATTCCACGAGCGTGTGCAATTTTGAAGGGTGACATGTTAGGTATCTATTTACTTGGTGTAACTTCATCTTTCACAATATGCAAAAACATTGGGCTAACTTTACTGTCTTGTTTTTTTTTTAAGCACAAAACTGTTTTTTTCCCAAAAAAAAAACACGTTCGGAAAATTGCTGCGCAAATACCGTGCGAGATAAAAAGTTGCAACGACCGCCATTGTATTCTCTAGGGTCTTTGCTAAAAAAAACACATATAATGTTTTGGGGTTCTATGTCATTTTCTGTATGACATATGGCAAATAAATGATGATATTTACATTTAGGAGAGAAATGTCAGAATTGGCCTGGGTGCTCCAGAACGCCTGAAGGTGCTCCGTGCATGTTGGGGCTCTGTATGTGGCCACGCTGTGTAAAAGTCTCACACATGTGGTATCGCCGTACTCGGGAGTAATAGCAGAATGTGTTTTGGGGTGTAATTTGTGGTATGCATATGCTGTGTGTGAGCAATAACTTGCTAATATGACAATTTTGTGAAAAAAAAAGAAAAAAAATCTTGATTTTGCAAAGAATTGTGTGAAAAAATGACAACTTAAAAAAAACTCACCATGCATCTTTCTAAATACCTTGGAATGTCTTCTTTCCAAAAAAGGGGTCATTTGGGGGGTATTTGTACTTTTCTGGCATGTTAGGGTCTCAACAAATTAGATAGGCCGTCAGTACTTCAGGTGTGATCAATTTTCAGATATTGGCACCATAGCTTTTGGACTCTATAACTTTCACAAAGACCAAATAATATACACCGATTTGTACTTATTTTTACCAAAGATATGTGGCAGTATAAATTTTGGCCAAAATTTATGAAGAAAAATTACTAATTTGATAAATTTTATAACAGAAACAAAGAAAAAATCATTTTTTTACCGAATTTTCAGTCTTTTTTCTGTTATAGCGCAAAAAATAAAAAAAACAACGGTGATTAAATATCACCAAAAGAAAGCTCTATTCGTGTAAAAAAAAAGGACAAAAATTTCATATGGGTACAGTGTTGTATGACTGAGTAATTGTCATTCAAAATGTGAGAGCACTGAAAGCTGAAAATTGGTCTGGTTAGGAAGCGGGTTTAAGTGCCCAGTGGTCAAGTGGTTAATGTACATGTGGGAACTTTCATAAAAGCATAACAGGGAACGATAGGTTGCTCTTGGCTGGTAGGAAATATAATACTATGAAAGCAACAACTAATTAAAGTAATGCAAGGCTTAACCTATGAATGTTACTATTCATAGGCTAATTAAGGATGGCAACTTTAGTTTGAGAACTAATATACTGTATGCAATGGAAAGCTGGAACACATCCAGAGATGAGGCTATGTGACTGGGTATTGGCTACTGCAAAAATATCAAATTAATGCTTCTGTAGTGTCAATATATACAGTAATTGGCATGTCAACTTACCACTATTTAATGTTTAACGGGCCCCAACAAAGCCATGGTCTGAGCTAGCCAGATGTGCTAGCTAACATAGAAGGTGCTTTATGGTGCAAGTACCTTAAGTGTAATCATGTTTAGGGAAACTAAGGGACACAAAATGTTTCAACCTCTTCAGGAGTCATAGTTAGTCACATTCAACTAAAAATTGTTCTGTAAGGTTTAAAATGGTTGTAAAGGCAGAAGGTATTTTACCTTAATACATTCTATGCGTTAAGGTAAAAAACATTCTGTGTGCAGCTCCATCCCAGCCAGCCCCCCCTATTCCAGTGTTGTGTTCTAGAGCAACAGCTCTCTCTGCTCTGTCATTGGCTCCCACTGCTGTCACTCAAATTCTGTGACAAGGGGCAGAGCCAAGCAACACTGTCTGAGTCAATGAAAGCAGACAGTGCCGCTTGGGATCAAGCCCACAGGTGTGCCACAATAGAAAGCGGCTTCCTTCGGTGGCACACGAAGAGGAGGAGGAACCAATAACGCCATCGGGGGACGCGAGAAGCAGGTATGTATAACATGTTTGTTATTTTTTTTTTTAATAGCATTTACAATCACTTTAACTACTTCTCACCCGGCCAATGTATAAATACAGCCGGGCGATGCTCTCCAGTTCTGGAGATCACTGGACATTTGGGGGTATTTGTATTGTGCTGGCATTTTAGGGCTTCAAGAAATGAGATAGGGTGTCAGTACATCAGGATTGATCAATTTTCAAATATATACCATAGTTTGTAGACTCTATAACCTTCACACAGACTAAATCATATACACTGATTTGGGTTATTGTTACCAG
Organism: Lithobates clamitans; assembly: GCA_037952925.1. NCBI lineage: Eukaryota > Metazoa > Chordata > Amphibia > Anura > Ranidae > Lithobates > Lithobates clamitans. The sequence goes on from JBBGZY010000458.1 coordinate 6,967,239, forward strand.
ATAAATGTAGCATAATACATTTTTTGCCTAAATTTATGAAGAAAGGTTATTTATTTGCAAAAAACAGAAACTTTCAGAATATTCAGGTATTTTTTTGTTTATATAGCAAAATATTTAAAAAAAATGAATGGTGATTAAGTACCACTCTACCTGTCTAAAAAAAATGATAACAATTTGCCATGGGCCGAGAGCGCTGATCAGATGCCGATCGGCAGACCTTTTTTGTCCAGCTTCTGTATACACGGGCTGAATGCAGCTCGATATATATCAGCCCGTGTGTACAGCCCTTTACTGCTAACTATCTTGGGCATAGCTATATTTCTATCTGAAAAGGTTTCATGATCCAGCAACCAACATATTATTTAAAGCTGTTGTATGCCCTAAAAAAACAAAAAAAAACCTATAAGGCAAAGGCAAAATGAGCTAGTATGCACCGCATACTAGCTCATTATGAAATACTTAGCTTAGAACTAAGCGCCCGCACCGCCCCCCGGTCACCGCTGAGGGAGCTGACATGTTCCCTCAGCGTTTATTCCGGGTTCATAGCTCTGGTGCAGTGAGGTCACTCCCACACATGCGCACGGGAGTCCTCCATTCCGGCAAAGTCCAGCAGCATCTGCCGGACCTTCAGAGCGCATGTGCCGCTGACGTCAGTGGCTACATGCAAGGTGAATATCTCCTAAAACGTATAGGTTTAGGAGATATTAATTTTACCTACAGGTAAGCCTTATTATACAACTGCTTTAACAGAATTAAATTGCAAATTATCATATAGTAGACCTGATATAGATTGGATGCATCTTTCACCCAGGAGATCTAATGTGTCCTATGTTCCCTGGACTTTGGATCATAGGCATTTTTGGTACCAAACTGAGGTTTGTTTTGCTGACTACTACTGTTTACAACAGGGCCATTCTTTAGGTGTCTTGTGAGGATGCTAGTGAGTGGTTTATAAAATCTTTGCATTCTGTCTTAGCCTCCTGTTTTGTCAAAAAATATCTTAGGCTAGCCTGTGATTTGTTCAGTACAGAGATAAGATTTAAATCTGCCGTTTTTGTTGCTAACATGTATTCTGGGGAAAATTAAGGTGACGTGGTGTTTGGTACCACTCCTCCATACTCTTCACCTAGAGCAGTGGTGTCCAAACTATGGCCCTCCAGTTGTTAAGGAACTACAACTCCCATCATGCCTAGTCATGTCTGTGAATGTCAGAGTTTTACAATGCCTCATGGGAAGTGTAGTTCCGCAACAGCTGGAGGGCCGTAGTTTGGACATCCCTGACCTAGAGCTAGGGCTGCCCTTTTGTAACCACCAAATAGAGGAGAATAAAAGTAGCACAAATGCCCATTGGTGATTGGTTCTGTTTAGGCACTGTCTGGCTACTATCACCTTTATGAGCTCCAACAGTAGAACCTCTTTCACCAATATTTCCAGGTGCAACATGCTGCCATTGCAAAGCCAAAGTGCGGTGCACTGATCCTTTATGGTTTTCTTCACAATATACATTTAACAAACAATTCTAGTGGGCAGATTTGGAAGCTAAGGTGGGCAGATGATTTTTATTAAGTGAAGAGCTCTGAGGAAAACCTCTAACATTTAATACTTGTTGCATTGATTTGTATTAAGAATTCAAAAGCCAAGGAATTTTATCCACTTCTGTACCCTTACATCCTTGGGTTTAGATCACTATACCAGAATCATGGCCGCAACTGCTGGCATAACCAAATCCTGGTATCAAAATTTTCAGGCAGCAATTCTCTTTTAAGTACAAAAGATTTGAGCAGCTGTACAACCACCTGATCACTTTTACAGGAGGCAGAAAGGGGTCCGACCCCCTACCGCCACCTCCTGCCACCTTTCCCAGGCTCTCCCATTTCACTGGGGAGCCATGGACAGCTGCAACCTGTCGCATCGGAAGCACAGTAAAGTATAGGAGGTAACTTCCATTCTCTGATCTCTTCTGTGACAAAAGAAAGCGGAAGCTGTGAGGATTTTAGCACTTCTGGTTTCGGTTTGTTTGTTTACTAGTCATTACCAGCTAGTATAGCAGCAGATCAAACCAGTCTTGGTTTGACCAGCTGCTTTTGGAGAGCAGAGGAGAGATCACCAACAATAGACCCCAGATAATTCCATAAAGAGTAGCTGTCACTGTCCATGCAATCACATGGAGTGTTGTTTATCCCTATAGCAATAAAGTTGAAACAAAAAATAAATAAATAAAGAGACAGTGTAAATAAAAAAATTTTTTTTTAAATAAAATAAATAAATTGAATAAATGAACATGCTCCATTGCAACAGCCACCATTTTATTCTCCAGGGCCTTTGCTTTCAGAAAATATATACTGTTTAGGGGTTCTAAGTAATTTTCTAGCGAAAAAAGGGCAGATTTTGTATGTGAGAAATGTCAGAATTGCCCTGGGCTGTTGCTATAGGTCGCCCATAAAATTCTTTCAAATACATCTAATCTTGTAAAGATGATTCTTTACAAATACACCTAATCTTTGCTAGGGGCCTATAATTAATCAGGTGCATGTCGAAAACCTATGGGTAGGACAGGCATGTAGGTGCAGTTCCTCTGTGTAAGGTTTTTGCTTAAAAAGTAATGTTGTTGGGGGCGTGGCCTGACGCAACATGGAGTAGGACGTGCATACCCTGAGCTCCGTTCACTACTCCTGCTATAATTAATCCTAGACTCTTCAAAATCCACCATCCACTGGGCAAACTCTCCTGGGGACATCTACTATCCCATGCGCTGACCCCACAGGCGACTGGACCAGCGGCGTCCTGAACGGAGCGGGGATCCTCCACATGGCGGCCAGGTTCAGGCAAGTCCACGGCTTCGGCCTACTCCCGGAGGTCCGTGGCCATCTTGGTACACCTGTATACCCGGCCTATATGGTATTTACACCCTGCTGCCGCCTGGATCCACTCAGGAAACCTTCTTGGGGACCTAGAGCACACCCCACCCTACCCTTACAGACTCCCCAGACACACAGTATCCCAGACGGAGCGGCGGCCGCATTTAGGCAAGTCCACGGCTGCGGCCTACACATGGAGGTCTGCGGCCATCTTTATCCACCCAAACACCCAGCCTGTATTGCATCTCCACCCTGCTGCCTTCTGGATTCACTTTGAAAAATCTTTTTGGGGACCTTTAACACTCCCCACCCTACTTTCAGACAACCAGCACCCCAAATGGAGCAGCAGTCTTTCACGCAACTGCCGCATTTGGGAAGATTCTTCTTCCAGACATCTTGGTGGTTCTGAGGCCAAGGCCAGCACTGTCTCCTGTCCCGCAGGCTACTAGATTTACCATCACAAGATTGGAGACTCACTAAGTGACACCTCAGACTCCCTCAGCATGTCACCAACAAAATCGCAGAAGACAGCGTTGGCAAAACTCGAGCAGTACCGCCGACAAGACAAGGAGGACATGGAGGAAGATGGCGCCCCTGAGAAAGCATGGGGGGGGACACGAACGGCAGGCGATACTGACAGGCTACTTGAAGCAATCACTTTCTGCAGAACTTCCCTCACAGCACAAATTGAGGAGGTCAAGATGGATATTTCCCTCATTAGGTAAGACTTTCAAAATCTCAGGGACAGGGCGAAGGGAGCTGAGACCAGGCTGAGCACAGTGGAGGATGCCATTACACCCTTACAAACATCCTCAGACCGCATGCAACAGCAAATACACCAACTCCTCATCAAACAAGATGATATAGAGAATAGGCTGAGAAGATGTAATTTACGCCTGATAGGCCTGCCAGAGGGGACTGAAGGCAAGGACACTACCACATTCTTGGAACAACTCCTAATCAACACCTATGGGAGAGAAGACTTTTCCCCTATGTTTGCGGTGGAGCGAGCACACCGCATGCCAGCCAGACCCCCCCCCCCGCAGGGAGCCCCCCCTCGCACATTCATAGCCAAACTCCTCAACTACAAAGACCGAGATGCAGCCCTGAGGATGGCGAGGGAAAAAGGAAATATCCCAGTAGGGAATGTTAAAGTAGCTATTTTACCAGATTTTTCAGCGGAGGTACAACGCCGTCGTCAAAACTTTGTGGAGGCCAAGCGCAGGCTGAGGAACTTACATTACAAATATTCCATGCTCTTTCCTGCCCGCCTCAGAATAGAACATGACGGTCCTGCAGTCTTCTTTGAGGATCCTGAAGAGGTGATTTCCTGGCTGGAACACCGTGCAATCCCTGAAAGAGCTGATTGATCAAGTCCCAGATATATAAAGATATAACTATTATTCCCAAACTCATATACAGCGCAATTTTTCTTCAGAGTCGCATGGTCGCATTGTCCCCTGCAGTCGCATGGAACCTTGTTCGACACCACCCACTTCTGGACATGAAACGTCTTGTACCACACACAGAAAACTTTTGAGTGCGCCATGGAACCGTTTATGAGCCAGCGCGAGTACAAAGCACAAATCCTGGACATTTTACCGTATTATGCCGCGTACACACGGTCGGACTTTTCGTCTACAAAAGTCCAACGGACGCCGACGGACCAAATCCGGCGGACAATCCGATCATGTGTGGGCTTCCCTGGACTTTCAGCGGACTTTTCCACCTGCAAATCTGACGGACTTTAGATTTGAAACATGCTTCAAATCTTTCCAGGTAACATTCCGAATGCTATGCTCATGTGAGTGTTTATATATGTTGTATGATACAATATTGATGCATCCATGTCTGAATATTAGGAACCTATGTGCCTCATGCACAAAGAGCAAATTGCTTAACATAACTGTATCATTAGATCTCAAAAAGCTCTACTCATAGCATCTCTAAAATTTCTTACGTGGAATGTGGGGTGCATGTATGAGAAATTTAAGTGTGCAGCAGTCTTCACATTTCTCAAGAAACAGCATGCTGATGTGATAGCCTTAGTGGAAACACATGTTGAGGAGAGCATCCGGATGGCACTTCGCCGGCCATGGGTTGGGTGGGCGTATCATTGTACCCACACATCCTATTCCAGGGGAGTCTCAGTCTTGATAGCTAAATCTGTACATTTTGAGTTATGTGAACTATCCACTGACCCACAGGGACGATACGTATTTCTCCTAGCTAAATTATACGGAGAACCCCTACTCATATTGGCCTTTTATGTGCCACCCCCATTTAACATCACCATAATTAAAGAGGGACTGTCATTCATGGCCCGCCACCCTGCTATATCTGCAGTTTGGCTAGGCGACTTTAATACCACACTAAATCCAACCCTGGACAGGCTACAACTGACTCCGCCTATCCTGAATGCTCCCAACGAAACTAGGTTCTATAAGCTCATCTCCACCTTTCATTTAACAGACACGAGGCGCCACAGGTTTCCACAAACTAAATTGTACTCATGCTTCTCATCTTCTCATAACTCCATGTCCCGCATAGACTTCATACTCATTTCCCACAGATTGACACTGCGACTATTAGAGGCTGCATTCTGCCCCAGAATACTCTCGGATCATAGTCCCTACTGGATTACATTAAGCATTCCCATTGCCAAACCACCACGATCCTGGCGTTTGAACCCATTTTGGCTCTCTCTTCTAACAGAGGATGATGAGCTCACAGGTAAGTGGAGACTATACTTTGTGGAGAATGACAAGTCAGCATCGCCCTCCGCAGTATGAGACTCCTTTAAGCTATTCTCTCGCTCAACATTAATTATTGCTATCAATAAAATCAAGGCAAATTCCTCCAGTGCCCTCGGTAAGGCGCTGGAGGACCTATCCTCCACTGAAAGAGACTTTGCCACCACCCCGACCCCCGCAAATGCAAACCTGCTTAAACTACAAACTAGAATAGTCACCCAGCTACAATTTCAGAAAGCAAGACAAAAACTTTTTTTCTGTAAACAAAAAATGTTTGAATATGGGGATAAAGCGGGCAAGTTATTGGCGTACTTGGTGCACAGTGAAGATAGACCCCCGGTGGTTATCACACTACATGGCCCTGGAGGACAACAAATAACAGACCCACCCATGGTAAACTCCATGTTTAGAGATTACTTTGCCGACTTGTACAAAACGACAGCTCCCACTGAGACACAATCAATGTCCCTCTTTCTTGAGAAGGTGACTTTCCCACAGCTGACAAAAGAACAGGTAGACCTACTAGAGGCACCCCTCACCACAAACGAAATCACAATTGCCATTGCCAGTTTCGCCAGGTCTAAATCCCCAGGATCAGACAGGCTCCCAATTGAGTTTTATTCCCAATTCAGCGAAATACTAACCCCTAAATTACTAGCTTTATACAACCATCTCTTTGAGACTGGGACTTTACCCCCATCCATGACAGAGGCAACAATAGTCCTCATCCCCAAACCAGGAAAGGACCCGGGATACCCATAATCCTATCGCCACATATCCCTTTTACAGGTTGACATCAAAATATTGGCCAAAGTACTATCCATTAGGCTTAATCAGGTCATCTTATCCCTAATACATACAGACCAGGCAGGTTTTATGCCTGGTCGCAATACCTTGTTTAATCACCGGAAATTGTATATAAATATACAGGCCACACATGAGGAGGTTGGTTCACGAGTTGTAGTGACTTTGGACACAGCAAAAGCTTTCGACTCGGTGGAGTGGAGGTATCTCTGGAGATGCTTGAAGGGTTATGGCTTCTTTCCGAAATTTATTAAGTAGGTTCAACTGCTAAACCAAGCACCCAGGGCCAGGGTGGTAGCCAATGGGTGGTCGTCTAAGATGTTTGACCTTAGTAGAGGCACGAGGCAGGGCTGCCCCTTATCCCCACTATTATATGCCCTTGCGGCAGAACCCCTTGCGATGTCCATCCAAGCAAACCCAGAGATTAAAGGACTGAGACTGGGCACCTTAATTGAAAAAATCAGTATGTAAGCAGATGACACGCTGTTATATTTAGCAGACCCGGGCCCATCTTTACATACCGCACTCCACACGATCGAACAATTCGGAATATTTTCAGGACTGAAAATCGATTGGGATAAGTCCCAAATTCTACCAATCGATAGCTTCCCACCCCCAGAATCCCAAGCCAGACTACCACTTCAGAGAGTTGCTGTCATTAAATACCTGCGGATCCAAATATCCAGATCCCCTGCAGATTACGTATCCCTTAATATAGACCCTCTCCTTTCCATGGTTAAAACTAAAGTACGGATTTGGTCCTGACTCCCACTTGGCACCTGGGGTCGCATAAATTTAATTAAAATTATCCTACTCCCTAAAATACTGTATGTTCTCTGGCATACTCCAGTTTATTCACCCCTGACACATTTCAAATCTCTGGAGTCCCTTCTCAAGCCCTTTGTGTGGGGTACCAACAGACACAAACTGGCATGGCAAACTCTCAAGAACCCAACTGACCTTGGTGGCACAGCTCTCCCTAACTTTAACCTATATTACATTGCATCACAACTGTCACAGGTCTTTCACTTAGATAAAACGGACAGCGAGAGATTTCTCACGCTCCTATGTCCAAAATGGGCACAACACACCAAGGACTCGATATATGCAATAGCATTGGGCTCGGGGGGGATGGAACTAGGGGAAAATAGACAAACCATGCTATATCACTACAGGAAAATATGGGACTTAGCCGCCTCCAAACTTGAAATCCCACAATTCAATGATTACACGACGATATGGCACAACAAGAACCTTCCCGAATTCAACCAAATTCATGACACAAACTTATGGTCCATGCAGGGAATATTTTATCTGCATCACCTACTAAAAGACGGACACCTAAAAACTTTTGATTCACTTAAAGAAGAATTCACAATTCAAAACCAAATGTTCTTTAAATTCCTACAAATCCGTCATGCGGCACAATCGCAATTTCCTGATTCTGTCCCAAACCCCACACCTAATGTCATTATGGCAGTAATTAAGAACACGGACCCCCACAAACTGACTTCAGCATTTTATAATATGCTCTCAACCCCCATCTCTACTAAAATAGCATACGTCCTCAAACCAAGATGGGAAAGAGAAGTGGGACCAATAGAGGATGAGGAGTGGGGGGAGGCACTGGAGTCTTGTAAGGCTGTGTCCCCCAAACTTTCGGACCGCCTGTCGCAACTTTACTTTCTGCATAGGGCATACCTCACACCCCTTAGAGTGGCAAGATACAAATGCATCCAATCTACAACATGCCTGATGTGTGGAAATGAGACAGGCACCTTCTTCCACTTGATCTGGACATGTTCCAAGATTCAAGGCTTGTGGAAACAAATCGTGACATTTTTACACGATACAATGGGCTCACCTCTAGCTCTAGACCAAAAGCAATGCCTTCTCGGTATAATTCCAGACACAATTGACAAATATACAAAAACATTTCTCCATGAGACGCTCTTTGCAGGAAGCAAGAAAAATCACAGCTAAAATATGGATGAGACAAACGCCTCCCAAAATGGTAGAGTGGAAAATAGAAGTGAATAATACCCTGCCGTATAAGAAATGCATATATATTAATAGAGGTTGCCCTGACAAGTACAACAAGATATGGGACCCTTGGCTCCAGGAGTCTGATACCTGTGTATAATGAAACCAAATTAGCATAGAATGAATACTTAGACACACTCCTCAATATGTAGTTTCTATGTGCTAAACGTATACATATGGAATATACTCACATGACAAGAACAATGTACCAATTATCCTATTTACAGACTATATAACATTCAATGTATTAGTTACGAAGTTTATATGAAAAAGCAAACATAACATGTATGCACCAGTTGATTAATAAAAACCTTTATTCAATGTAAAAAAAAGAGTAATGTTGTTGTTTACTGGTATAATGGAATAAGTGTGAGGTTTATTACCCAGTTAAGCTATAGTTTTGTCTATTTCAAAGTAATTAGTTTTAGAGCCTTTACTGGGCTAGACTCTCTGGAAATTATTATTTTATTTCTGATTTCAGCAATCAGAAAATCTCCCCATTGAGTAGATTCTACCTCAATCTACCCCCTTGAGTAGATTATATGTTCCTGTGACACCAAGACAACAAATGAACATATCTTGGAACTTTTGGATCCTTATAAACTTTGAGACAGTTGGAAAGGGGGGCTAATAGTGACCGCTGACGCAGCCATAGAGGCTAGGAGTTTGTTAATACCTTACTCCTGACTGCTGGCTTTCTTGTGAAAGTAATTTGGCCAGCGGTCACTGCCAGATCCCTTCTGAAGGTAAATTGTTTGAAAGTGGTGCTAGTTGTCACAAAAAGGCTGCACTGACCCACATCCCTAAGTTACATAGTTTAAAGACAGATTTCCTCTGGATGGGACTTTAAGATGGGACAAGGAGCAGCTGAGGTATCACACAGGTATTACAAAAATATAAATCTTTTAATGGTTTAAAGTTAAAAAGGTAATCATATAATTGTACATTACATGAAATTGAGTTGGATGCTGATATAGAAAAAATACAGTTGATATCCCAATTGATAGCCACAGTTAATCTGTTGAAATACAGATGAGGACAACAGAAATACCCAATGCATTTCAAGTCTGTAATATATACTTTCTCTTCTTCAGGGGTGTTTGGTTGCAGCAGGACGTATAAACGTCTACAATTGATAGAAAGAGTGTAAATATATATGTAGGAAGGCCAGTATGGTGGCCTGAATTTATGGGAGGAGCCCGGGGGGTACTTAAGCAGCCCGCTCACCTGTGGTGCTTGTCGGTTTCCTGTGCGCGATATACGTCACTAGGCCGACTATTCGATATACCAGCGTCCGCAAGTTCTTGCCTCGCAAAATTCCGTATTCGATACCGTTCTCAAAACTTTCGAAGTCTGCGTTTTTCGTTCGTAGTTTGTACCACGCGGCTGGCTTGGCTGTCGCAGGTAAGGTCCCGTCGGACTTTTCGTTTTCATATCAGGTCACTAAACCGTAATTTCAAAAATTTTTCGTTTCACTCGCTTTTCATAAACTGCAATGTATATCGAATTTTTCGTTTCATGTCATGTCACTAAACCGTACTTTTCAAATTTCGTTACTCGCACTTCACTCTTGTAATGTGTATCGCTCGTACTTTCGATATGTTACCATTTCGACAGCACCGCGACGCAGACGTCGCTTCATTTCTAGCATGTCGGTGTTAAAAATATGCATCAGTAAACAGCCATAGCAAGTCGCAATTTGCAAGTTATCGGATCAAGTCAGTTCGATACCGATCATTTCTCATTTCTGAAACATTCTAGAACTCATTTCTGACATTTCAAATCATTTCAAAACATTTCTCATTTCAGTCACCTACCGCGCTCCGATTCGAATCCAGTCGCATCAAAAAGATGCACCGATTCGTTCCGGTGTGCCCCAGTTATTTGGCCTCATTTCTATACATGCTCCAGAGTTACGTTATTGTCTGTCATTAGTACCTCTGTCATGGTTATCATTTCATTCCCACGTATCACGTTCCGGCATGAATCCAGTCGCATGGTAATGCACCGATTCGTCTCGGCGTGCCCCAGGATTGGCCTCATTTCTATACATGCTCCAGAGTTACGTTTTCAGTCATTCATACCTCTGTCATGGTTATCATTTCATTTTCACCTATCACGTTCCGACATGAATCCAGTCGCATGGCAATGCACCGATTCGTCTCGGCGTGCCCCAGGATTGGCCTCATTTCTATACATGCTCCAGAGTTACGTTTTCAGTCATTCATACCTCTGTCATGGTTATCATTTCATTTCCACCTATCACGTTCCGACATGAATCCAGTCGCATGGCAATGCACCGATTCGTCTCGACGTGCCCCAGGACTGGCCTGATTTCTATACATGCTCCAGAGTTACGTTTATCAGTAATTCGTACCTTCTGTCATGGTTATCATTTCATTTCCACCTATCACGTTCCGACATGAATCCAGTTGCATGGCAGTGCACCGATTCGTCTCGGCGTGCCCCAGGACTGGCCTCATTTCTATACATGCTCCAGAGTTACGTTTATCAGTAATTCGTACCTTCTGTCATGGTTATCATTTCATTTCCACGTATCACGTTCACACATGAATCCAGTCGCATGGAAATGCACCGATTCATTGTGGCGTACCCCAGGGCTCGGCCTCATTTCTGATACATGCTTCAAAGTCCGGATCATAGCTAATCGCAGACATCGGGGGATGGATCCATGTCTCTGCCATGCAGCTTACTACCATTTCACTCCCACAACGCATCACCGTTCCGGAACCAGTCGCATCTGACATGCACCGATTCTTTACGGAATGCCTTGCTGGTACCAAACAGCATTTCATACCTATACCAGAGCTCGGATGGTTGCCAGTCGCAAACACGGCACAACCAATTCAAGCCTCGGTCTAATAATCATTTCTCTCATTTCATTTCATACGGTGCTCCGATTCGAATCCAGATGCATCAAATAAGCACCAGATCGTCCCGGGTGCACCAATGTTTTCACTTGCCTCATTTCAATACATGCTCCAGAGCCCGGTTCTCGGTCGAATCAATGATGACGACCAGGCCGGACCTCTGTCATGGAGTCCATTCATAATCAAGGCAAACATTTCGAATCATTTCATTGTCATACAAATCGTTGCTTCAAAAAACCAGTTAGCAATCCCTTCACGAATTGTCACCTTTTCGTTTTTCTCAGGTCAGTCAAAGTTCAGTAGGTCCACCCTGCACCAGGTTGGACGATATCCCCCCAGGTAAAAAAAAAAAAAAAAAAAAGGGGAATGGGAGAATAAGTCGGGTAAGTATGACTCAGCGGATCAAAGAAAAACTTGAAATTCATCTCACCCCTAATAGGTTACAGTCAACCAGGAAATAAAAGCTCAAGATAATCCTCACCAGAGCAACCATGTCTCAGACCGGCAGCGAAGACCTCACGGCCCCTCTGTCACCTTCTCCGGTCTCAGAAAGCGGCAGCGTGCAATCCCTTAGGGGATGGACTATCCCCAAACTGACGGCAGAGCTCAGACGCAGAGGTGTCCCCTTCCCCGCCACAGCAAGGAAAGGCGAGCTTTTCAAACTCCTCTTTCCCCCACCAGCAGCAGGACCCAGTACCCAACAGGCATCCCTTCAGTCGATATCATCGGCCATTTCACAATTACACACGATGGTGTCATCTCTATCCACCTCAGTTGCAGACGTCCAAACCAGGGTTGCACTTCTGGAGGCCCGACCGGCCACGGCAGTCCCCGACCCAACGGCAACTCAAAGCTTGACACCTCTTCCTGCAGGTACCTCAGGCTCAAGCCACATTGTCTACCCCTCCCACCTGGTCCCAACCAGTATCAGGAAGGACATCTTGGACGGCAAGGACGTCAACCTGGCCTCTCTCCTCATTTCCGTGCATGATTTGGCAGAAAATAAAGCCTACTCCTGGGGCGACATATCAGTGGTCCTTAAATCTAAAGACCCCAGATTGAACCGCAAGCTAACAGTCTCAGAGTTTACACTGGCCTTTGGCATGCTCAGAGATGTCCTGTGCTCAGCCACCCCTAGCAGGCGGGAAGAGCTGGACTTGTATCTCCATACTGTGGTAGACTTAGGCCACAAGTACGGAGGTTTTGCCTTTTACGACTACCACCGTTCCTTTTCAGCCAAGGCCGCGGCCAGACTCATACAGTTCCAGATCACGACAGATTGGAGTCTCATGGATACAGAGCTCTTCTGCCGCCACTTTGCCGGCTTACGCTCACCTCTGTGTGCGATTTGCCAGTCTTCCACCCACACTGCCACCTGGTGCGCCAATACGGCAAACAGACGGCCTTTCGAGTTTCCCTCTACCTCAGGTTCAGTACAGGGTCAGCCGATCCCTGAACCAACGCCTCAGGTGGACAAACTCGGACGCCCAGTCCGAACCGTGGGAGGGGCAGCCATCTGTAATAACTTTAATCAGGGGTCCTGCAACTTCAGCCAGTGCCGTCTACTTCACCTCTGCACCTTATGTCATAGAGCACACCCCAGGATTTTGTGTGAAGTCAAGCAACACAAGAAGGCGTGACTAAGCCGGATCAACCTCTTATGGTTAGGATGGTATCTCACTTCACATCCCACCCCTTCCCTGGCCACCTTCCTTATCCAAGGCTTCACAGCAGGCTTTCACACCGGCCTCATTTCACTACCCCACACTACCCACGAATGTGCCAATCTTCGTTCGGCAGCCATTGACGAGCAAGCCATAGATCAGCTCTTACAGGCCGAGGTGGATCGAGGTTACGTGATAGGCCCTTTCAGTTGCCCCCCTTTCAACACATGGAGAGTCAGCCCTATTGGGCTTGTCAAGGGCAAGTTTTCAAATAAATTGCGTTTGGTGTACGACTTGTCTGCGCCTCATTCTTCCCACATACCCAGTCTCAATTCCCTGATCCCCTCCGAGGAGTTTTCCCTAAAATATTCTTCCGTGGACATGGCAATACAGGCGATCATCAAAGCAGGCACAGGCGCCTGGCTCTCCAAAGCCGACATCTCGGATGCCTTCAAGCTCCTGCCCATCCACCCATCCCTTTGGTGCTGGCATGGCATCAAGTGGAAGGAAACATATTATTTTGCTACAAAGCTCACCTTCGGTTCGAAGAGTAGCCCGTGGCTCTTCGACACGTTCGCCCAGTCCCTCGGTTGGATACTATTACACAAGGGTCAATGCCATGAAGTCATCCATTATCTAGATGACTTCCTACTGATAGAACCACCCAGCAAGCCCCCAGGAGATCTCGACAAACTTAGGGTAATTTTTGGAAACCTCAATGTTCCTATTGCTGAGCACAAAGTCGATGGCCCAGCAAATAGCATCACTTTTCTCGGGGTCAGCTTGGATACCTGCGCAATGCAAGCCAGTCTCCCCCTCGACAAACTAACACGCATTAGGGCAGTCCTTCACGAGTTTACACACACCAAGGACTGTACCAAAAAACAGTTGCAGTCCCTCCTGGGTATGCTCAACTTCGCTATGCGAATTATTCCACAAGGCCGCACATTTGTATCACGCCTACTCAGATTTCTGTCGCAAACTCAAGACCCTGATCAGATTTTGAATTTAGACTCCGCAGCCATAGCGGACCTATCCATGTGGGAGGAATTCTTGTCCGCCTGGAATGGCATATCTCTATTCATACCTATAGTTTCGGTCCATTCACCCCAGGTGGTTACGGACGCCGCAGCCTCCACAGGTTTCGCGGCAATTTTTGGCCACCATTGGTTTTCAGGACCATGGCCTCAACAGATACTAATCATACCCGGCTTTTCCCAAACATCTGCCCTCTTTGAGCTTTACCCCATAGTGGCAGCCGCACAACTCTGGGGCCACCACTGGACAGGACAAACTGTAGTCTTTAGCACCGACAACCAGGCCACGGCAGACATCATCAATAAAGGCAGGTCCAAGTCCCTAGCAGTCATGTCCTTCCTGCGCAGGTTGGTACAACTGTCTTTACAACATCAGTTCAATATACACTGTACATTTATTCCCGGCAGATACAACTCAGCAGCTGACGCACTGTCACGTTTCAATTATTCCTCCTTTTTCAAGCAGGTTCCCGATGCCGATCCGATGTCGGCCCCTATCCCTGTCTGGTCACAACTGACCCTGGACTAGTTCAACATTTACACGGAGCTACACAACTCATAAATCATTCCCTCTCCTACAACACACTTAAAGCCTACCAGACAGCTTGGAAGGCCTTTAACAAATTCCTCACGTCCTGCCGTAAAGGACCAACAGGTATCAAGCAGGTACTGGCCTTCACTGCACACTGCCACACGCAGCTGGCCTTATCCTACAACACCATCCGGCTATACCTAGCCGGCATTCAACATTTTATGGCGCTTGAAGACCCCACGAAACCTTCACTATTCTCATCTCACGCTATACGAGCCGTTCTAAGGGGAATTCAGAAACAACAACCAGTCATCAGCACTAAGCGCTTGCCCATTACGGGACCCATCTTTAGGGACATGTCAACTATGCTGGCTACCTCGCCATTCGGTCTGCTCCGCAGCATCGTCTTACAAGCAGCGATATATCTAGCGTACTATGGGTTCTTGCGCCCTGGAGAATTCACCTCTAACAAATCCACAGACCGAGTACTATGCAGACGACACTTACTTAGATACCAAGACCACTTCATCCTGCACCTCGAGGTCTCTAAAACCCAGCAAACGGGCTCAGGAGCGAACATTCACCTCTACAAAACCGACAACAGCTGGTGTCCAGTCGCCGTACTCAACCGGCTCCTGTCACTCCTGCCTGAACAACCAGACAGCAGTCCCCTTCTACCGTTCCCAGTTAAACCCTTAAACGCCTCTCAGTTTGTGGAACACATAAGAATACTTCTCCGCAATCTTCATCTTAACCCTAGTCAGTATTCCGGACACTCTTTTCGCATCGGAGCAGCCTCCGCGGCATCCCGCCACGGAGTTCCAGACCACATCATTAAAAGACTGGGCAGGTGGAAGTCAGCCTGCTTCGCCCGGTATATCCCCAATCCACAAACAGAGATGGCACAGGCATTCTCCAAATTGGCTCAATAAGTAATTGAAAATCAATAAAATCATAACCCTACCTGAATGTTTTTGCCCCCTTATTTTTGGCATACCGGCCATTAGACCAAGGCACACTTTCAGGTCCATTTCATATGGTAAGTCCACACTTTCAGGTCTATTTCCGATGGTAAGTCCTATCTTTACTGTAAGTGGTATCCATGTACATACCGGACATAGGGCTCCAACCATAAGTAGGAAGGCCAGTATGGTGGCCTGAATTTATGGGAGGAGCCCGGGGGGTACTTAAGCAGCCCGCTCACCTGTGGTGCTTGTCGGTTTCCTGTGCGCGATACCCACCCTCCCATCCCCATTTCACAGCATTTCTCAAACTATTCATTTCATTCATTTCTCTTACAGAATAATCATTTCTTAAACCAGGGTATGCCCCCTTATTTTTGGCATACCGGCCATTAGACCAAGGCACACTTTCAGGTCCATTTCATATGGTAAGTCCACACTTTCAGGTCTATTTCCGATGGTAAGTCCTATCTTTACTGTAAGTGGTATCCATGTACATACCGGACATAGGGCTCCAACCATAAATAATGTATATAATACAACATCATAACGGACATGTATAATATCACGCCATTTCTTATTTCATACCACAATTGTAAATACACCGACCGTGCAAACTGGTTCAGTGAGATGAGAACACTGCTCAGGGCGCATCTGGGCCCAAAAGGGGGGATGGTCCCTCACAAAGGACGCCCTGGCAAAGCCCACTAGGAGTTCCCCTCGTATATCCTCGAGCGACTGTAGTCGCTGAAAGGAAGAAAGGGGATAGTTATTGGTCTAATGTGTGAACCAAACTAAATATATGACAAAACTCAAAAAATGAAGCATATATAGGGGCATATATAAAAATTAATTGAGAGTGTATTAACAATTGTGATATGAAATAAGAAATGGCGTGATATTATACATGTCCGTTATGATGTTGTATTATATGCATTGTATATTTATTTATACTCTTTCTATCAATTGTAGACGTTTATACGTCCTGCTGCAACCACACACCCCTGAAGAAGAGAAAGTATATATTACAGACTTGAAACGTGTTGGATATTTCTGTTGTCCTCATCTGTATTTCAACAGATTAACTGTGGCTATCAATTGTGATATGAACTGTATTTTTTCCATATCAGCATCCAACTCAATTTCATGTATTGTACATTTATATGATTACCTAAGATTTATATTTTTGAAATACCAGTGTCATACCTCAGCTGCTCCCTGTCCTATCTTAAAGTCCCATCGAGAGGAAATTTGTCTTTAAACTTCTGAAGGTAAATGAACTATATATATAAATAATATGCTTGCTTAGCCTCAAGAGTGCAGTGGTGACATGAGGGGTCTAATAGACCCCTCATGTCTCCTTGAAGAGAACCTTCCACCTGTTCTATGCTATTACATAAGAGGCTTATCAGCCCTCTTGTGATAGCAATAAAGTTAAAATGTTAAAAGCCCCTTGTCCCCATGAATATGCACATACTAATGCAGACATATATGTCAGAGAGGCACAGGTACAAACACAACTCCTGTGCCACACATATTAGGTATTGTCACGTACACTGTAATATGCATAGGTGGATGTTTGCCTCTGTGGTATGCTGATTACTATACATTGCCAATCAAATAAATAACTCTTATTTATGTTAACAGCATTTTGGTGACTAACTCCGCTACTGCATTGTTTTTGAATATGGATATTTGCATGTTCTTTTTCTGATAGATAGTGCTCTCTTATTTTTGCAGGTCCTGCCCCAAGCTACACTCCATCTCCAGCAGCTGGTTACCCAGCACCCACGCAAGACCCAACAAGTCGCCCACCATGGGTGACTGATGACAGTTTCTCTCAAAAATTTGCACCAGGCAAATCTACAACTACCGTTACTAAGCAAATCCTGCCCAAAGCAGCACCACCACCACTGGCTCCAATCACCACTCACAGCTATACACCTCAGCCCATGAGCCATCCTCCCTCACAAGCACCTCGGGGGCTTATCCAACGTGCTGAGAGATTCCCAGCAAGCAGCAGGACCCCTCTGTGTGGACAATGCAACGGTATTATTAGGTATGTACAGCACCAATAAAAAGATGAGATCAGAGCCATGTTTACTATTTGGCTTCTGGTCATTTTCCATGATTCTGAACTGCTTGAGTTTAGGTGAGGAAAGTGTCTATTTAAAAAAGCAGCAGTATGATCACACCACATTATACGGCCCATAAAATGCGGGCTGTGGTGTATAAGCTATGATGCCCTACGAAGTTCTCGTTGCTTAAAAGAGAAGTATGGCCAAACCTTTTTGGGTTATGCTTATCTTTTGGGCAATAAGAGTACATTTACCAATGTTCTCCTGTGACCTAGAGTCAGCTGATATTGTCTAATACCCACTATTACCTGAAGGAGCACAACTGCATCGAGTTGAGAAAGCATTGCAACAATACTGTCAAGATCCACCCTGCCTAATTGATAGTTGGCTCCATCTTAAGGGTGTAGCCCAGAGCCAGCTGTTCCCACCCCCTCCCCAGCTGGGCACTCCAGTGAGTGCTGGAGGAGCAGTGTAGGGTGCAGCGACTGACAGTCACTGTTCTCTGTTGGGAGCAGACTGAGAGCTGTTCAGGGGACAACTGACTGCTCAACTCTTGGTCTAAAGCCTCGTACACACACGATATGATTTTCGGCAGGGAATTATTGCTTTAGTACTCTTCATCAGACCATTGTTGTCCAACTTTCCGCTAACAAATGTCCATCACACAAAAGTTGAAAGTACAAACATGCATGCTCAGAATCAATACTTACCAAACACAACATTAGCAGAAGGTGCCCAAAGGGTGGCGCTCAAGAGCTGAAATACCTTGTAGTATGTCACTACGTTTGTGTTAGTTGGCCGACAATTGTGTACCGTTTGTATGAAAGACAAGTTCCTGGCACATGCCCTTCGGACAAAAGTCTGACGCTTTGTTGGCCAATAATCTCATTGTGCGTACGAGGCTTAAGAGCTGGCATGGGACAGCTTACAATGTTACATGGATGTTGCAGCATAGTGAGTTTGTAATGTTTGTTTTTTACCAATCCCATAATTCTCCTTTAATGCATCAGAGAGAGCCAGTAGTGACTTTGACAGGTCTGTTTATTAGGCCATTCTTTTGGCTTTTGTTTAATAATTGCCATTCAGGTGTTTGTACTCTACTAGTTTCATACTCCTGAGATTAGCAGAGCACAATGTGCTTTTGTAAATCACACAGATTTGTTTTATTTTTTAATCAGCAGCGGTATGGCCATGCTACACCATACTACTGCTTTTTAAATAAACTCCTCATTTTGTTTTAAGTACATTTCACACATTGGTAAGTTTTGCTTTATTGAATAAATGGTGATACACTAGCATGAAGGGCTTAGAGTCTACTTGTAGCAGACAAAGAACGCAGTATGCAAAAATGTTCTGGCAGGAAGAATATGCAAGAATTGCAGACAAATGTAAGCACAATGTTGTAGATGTAATGTGTAAAAAAGGGAATGGTAGAACATAGGATAATGCCAGTGACATCATGTTTATACATTTAAAATGAGCAAGGCAAGGTGGTGATTTTTTTTTTCTTTTACTCTTAGGTGTACTGCCATATTTTTTAACTATGGATACTTGTCCATAGTCATATTTAATTTAGATAGCCACAAATTATAACAGACAAGCATTAGTTAGACACCTTAAAGTGATTGTAAAGGTTTTCATTTTTAATAATAAACCTTATACTCACCTGCTCTGTGTAGTGGTTTTGCACAGAACAGTCCCAGTCCTATTCTTCTAGGGTCCCCCACCGGTGCCCCTAGTTCCTCCTCTTCTCGGTGTGCCACCATAGGAAGCTACTTCCTATGGTGGCACACCGGCTGGCTCGATCCCAGGCCACACTGCCTGTGTCCATAGACACAGACAGTGAGGCTCAGCCCTGCCCCCGCATCCTCATGACAGGATTTGATTAACAGCAGCAGAAGCCAATGGCTATCATTATGCCCTGTGAGGAGGGAGAGAACAGTTTCATAATAAATGTTTGTTTAGCCAGAACGTATTATTTGTTTAAGGCCCCATTCACACCTGAGTGTTTCGTAGCTCCAAGCTCCAAATTTGCTTAACTTCCAAAATCCCATGGTTTTCAATTGTGCCTTTTCACACCTAAGTGCCGTGCCGCTTCAAGCTTGTAGCTCAAAAAAGTACATGACCTTCTTTTGAACTATAAGCGCACAGCCAATACCCGACAAATTTCAATGGGAGTGTCTGAAAAACATGCAAACACAAAAAATTAACAAAAACTCACATATCACACTTTTTTCTCCTCATTACTATCTTTCATATGGTTATAAATAATTTAAAAAGCTCAAGCCTCAAAGTCCTGCAAAAACATCCATACTAACACTAAAAACACTGCAAAACTACCAAAGACACTCAGCTCAAGTGTGAATGCAGCCTTAGATCTGGATAGAGTGAAGAAAGATTAGAACCCATGTAATTTTAAACTGCTTACCTGGGGATCTGTACTAAAACACATCTTTGCCATGAGGTGTTATTAATCCTGATGCGGCCTCCAATGGGGATGACAAGGGCTTCGTTTGCAGATAAGTTTCACATAATGTGCTAGTATGCAATGCATACTAGCACATTATGCCTTTACTTTTCAGGTCACCAAAAAAAGAGGCAGTGTTTACTTCCTCTTTAATGCAATGCACAAGAACAGACAGGTCCTAATTGGTCCTCAAAGATTTCTTGTCATTTACTGACCAGTGACAATGGCTTTAAAAGACAAGAAGTGAGGAAAAATCTTCAACATAGATGAAGACAACAAAAAAGGGCTGACAAGGGTTTTAGCAGTATTTTGCAGTGTTGCTGTTGGAAATTTGCCCTCACTTCCTGTCTGGTGAAACTATTAACAGTACTCCAGATGGAGAAAAACTCAACTGGTGAAGGATTTGTACCCCTTTCTATAGACATATATTGTAAGTAGTTGTGTATTAGAGGAATTTTGATCTTAAGTTGATGGTCATGTTCGTTATATCTAAATGTTCAATCTTTTTTAGATAGATAGCTTTTCTTTAACATTTTGGGTCCAAACACTGTTAACTATAGTGATATTTTGCTTTCTGATGATTATATAGGGGACCTTTCTTAGTGGCAATGGGTCGATCATGGCATCCTGAGGAGTTTAACTGTGCCCACTGCAAGTCATCCCTGGCTGATGTGAGTTTTGTTGAGGAGCAGAAGGGCGTTTACTGTGAACGGTGCTATGAGCAGTTCTTTGCCCCAACTTGTGCTCGTTGCAACACTAAGATCATGGGGGTAAGTAACAATTTATATGTATTTAAAATACCAAACTATTATTCAGATACATATAGTCTTTTCTCATGTTTCAAAATCTATTACAGTACAGTAGACAGTAGAGGTGTGCATCTTAACTGGTCTCACGATTCAATTCGATTACAATTATCTGATCAATGATTCATCACAATTACCGCCGAGCTTCCACTTCCGCTTGGGCTGCCTAGGTGGCCCTTCCTCCCTGCAATCTTCTGGGACTCGTCACAGGTCCCAAAAGATTGCCCGACTATGCCGGACAGCACAGTAAGACATGCGCACCCGGCTGTGAAGCTGCAAGCTGTCACAGCCGGATGCCCACAGTAGTATTGCCAGCGCCGTGGACAGGCGGGAGAGAGAAGGGAGGGTTTGGGAGGCTACATCGCTGGATTGTGGCACAAGTGAGTGTCTTTATTAAAAGTCAGGGCAGGGGAAGTCGGGATGACGTCACCCGACAATCGATTTTCTGGTCGTATGCATCGATGCCGCATCGGGGACATCCGAATCGTGATGCATCGATGCAGAGATTAATTTCAGCACCCCTAGTAAACAGTATACAGTAATACATACCGTAAATACAATCACAAAAATCATTCAAGCTTTAACATGCCTAATGTACTTTCAAAAGTGTTTTCAAACATTTCTAAATCTGCAGCATAAATTAACCACTTCAGCCCCGGAAGAATTTACCCCCTTCCTGACCAGAGCACTTTTTGTGATACGGCACTGCATCACTTTAACTGACAATTGCACGGTCGTGCAACGTTGCACCCAAACAAAATTGACGTCCTTTTTTCCCACAAATAGAGCTTTCTTTTGGTGGTATTTGATCACCTCTGTGGTTTTTATTCTTTGCGCTATGTACAAAAAAATTGCTAAATTTTGAAAAGACAGTATTTTTTACTTTTTTGCTATAATAAATATTCCCAAAAAATATATAAAAAAACAAATTTTTTGCTCAGTTTAGGTCGACATGTATTCTTCTACATATTTTTGGTAAAAAAATCGCAATAAGTGTATATTGATTGGTTTGCGCAAAAGTTATATCGTCTACAATATACGGGATAGATTTATGGCATTTTTATTATTAATTTTTTTATTAGTAATGGCGGTGATCTGTGATTTTTATCGTGACTGCGACATTATGGCGGACACATCGGACACTTTTGACACTATTTTGGGACCATTGTCATTTATACAGTGATCAGTGCTATAAAAATGTACTGATTACTGTGTAAATAACACTGGTAGGGAAGGGGTTAAATACTAGGGTGCGATCAAGGGGTTAAGTGTGTCCTAGGGAGTGATTCTAACTGTGGGGGGGATGGGCTACTTAGGACAAGCACGGCCACGGAGTACGCGCCGGGCATGCGCCCACAATGCCGCATCTTAAAGGGGGCGAACCTGTATGCCCACTTGCGCAGCCGTGCCATTGTGCCGACGTATATCGTCGTGCACTGGTCGGCAAGCAGTTAAAAGACCCCCCGTTGATCCTGCCATAAAGGTTCTTTGTTTAGGCACTTCTTATTATTGTGTGACAGCTGCCTCCTACTTGTGCTCTTGTGTTGTCACTTGTCACATGCTCCCCTGGAGGAGACTTCAAGAGGCCATTCAGACACACATTGTGCAGGCTTGGTTCACTGTTGTGATCATCAGTAAAGTGGTCCAGAGGAATGATATGCAGCCAACCCTAGCTTGAGTGCATTTAAACAGAAGTGGGTAAAATAGGCTTGAGGAGACTAGTCCGACTGAAATTCAAAAGGGATGATAAAACGCGAAACCCATTTTATGACAAAAAAAAATGGCATAAGAAAAAAAAGAAAAATCTTGCATAGTGCTTTGGCAAGTTAAATGTCACCAAAATACAGTTTAAAGTGTAGGTCCACCCCTTTTTTTAGTTTAGTAGCCTCCCTGGCGGTTTTCCCGAGTGTGGCTCGGGGTTAAATTTCAGCACCATTAACGGTAACCCCGAGCCACACTCGGGATTACATCTCAGGATCCTGGTGGAGTGTACTTGTCGTCAGGATCCTGCGATGTCCCCCCGCTGTGTCTGCGGGCTCTGTCCTCTGCCCCAATGTCCTGTGTGCCGGGCTCCATTCCCTGCGAGCGTCGCGATGCACGGGGGCGGAGCCTGTCGGCAAATTCAAAAAAGTGAAAATTTATAACACATACAGTACACTATAATCTTACAGATTACATTACTGTATGAAATCATTTCACATCCATTTTGTCCCCAGTGCTTTGTCCAATGCCCTGCATGCAGTTTTATATTATATATACTGTTCTTTCTGCCTGGAAACTGGAGATTGTCCATAGCAACCAAAAAGTGTCCCTTTACGTCAAAAGTGGTTTTAGACCAGCTAGAAAACAGCGATAGTAAATTAGAACACTTGCAGAATTGAGCGATAGTGAATCGTGGGGAAATGTATTTTATTATTATTATATTATTATTTTTTATAATTATTTTTATTTATTTATATTATAATTTATGATTTTGTGTTTCAAACTTCATCATATCTGGGATATCTACTAGACTCTTGGTGGACAGATTTAAGTGTGTTATTGCAAAGAATTACAGGCCTACAATATAAAACGCCAAATTTCAAAATAATTGTACCGCTTTGAGATGCAAAAATCTGAAACAATCATAACGCCAGGGAGGTTAAAAGTCAGCAGCTACAAAAAGCATAGCTGCTGACTTTTAATAAACCAACACTTACCTGCCCCACGGTCCAGTGATGTGGCCACCCAGAGGCTAGCTCCTCTCCCCCTCCTCTCCTCTGCGCCGTCATGGTAACTGTGGGCACTTGGCCGTGACAGCTTATGGCCTCACGGCTGGGCGCGCACTGCGCATGCGCTAGTCGCGCTGCACTCTCCTATTGGCCAGCCGATCTCCTGGGACCTGAGTTGTGTCCCAGAAGATTGCTGGCAGGGAGGGGCCACCTAGGGCGAGAGGAGGAGTTGCCTAGGCGGCCGAAGATAGAAAGCAGGAAGTGAGAAAGGAAGTCCCCCCAAAAAATGACGTGCCAAATGTGGCATGTCAGGGGGCGAGGAGTGCTTAAAGCGGAAGTTCCACTTTTGGGTGGAACTCCGCTTTAAATCTATGTTAACAATATGCCTAAATGA
The DNA here is from genome assembly GCA_037952925.1 of Lithobates clamitans. NCBI lineage: Eukaryota > Metazoa > Chordata > Amphibia > Anura > Ranidae > Lithobates > Lithobates clamitans. Next base: position 6,991,239 of record JBBGZY010000458.1, read on the forward strand.
TTACAGATAAATAAACACACTCCCATACACTCTGCATAAAACACACAACAGAAATTGTCTCCCCTACTTTACCCTTCAAAACACCAACCAGGTTGTCAAGGTCAGCACACTTCTTTGTTTTCTGGACCTACCAAGTCCCCAAGGAGGAATATTGATTTGTCACTTACCTGCCTTTAGTGGTAACTAAATTGGAAACCTCAGATGAAGAGATGGCTTGCTGCCCCTGAATTGTCAGCTGATCCCATTAATTCAGACTTGTGTTTGTTTTTTACATTTTCAACTTTTTCTAACTTTACATTCTTACTTCAACTTCTAATTGAGAAAGGGATTTAAAGCATAACTCCACTTTTGTTGAGAAAAAAAACATTCTGTGTACAGAACACCTCCAGGTAGCCATATTGCATTGCACTTTACAGAAAATTACAGAGCTGCAGATTGAAAAGGAAAGTAAATTATTTAATAACATTCAATTACATAATATGACTTGTGTCGCAATTGTATATACTATATTATTATTTTTTTTATTTGCTATTTTCTTCCCATGAAAGTGGAGTTACCCTTTAACTGGCCCTTTTTTTTACCAGTTTGAAGCATGGGACACATTATAAAGATCAATGGACTTATTGCACATATGATTGCATCATACATGAAATTAAAGGGATTGTAAAGTCTCTATAGAATGCATGAAGGTGAAAAATCTTCTGTGCTGCAGCTGTCCCCCAGAGCTCCCCTTTTTCTTACCTGAACCCGTTCGTTCCAGCGATGTGCATGAGCCCAGCGACTCCAGCCTCTGCCTCTGTCCTTTTTGTATATAGATTTATAGCAGCAGGAGCCATTGGCTCCCGCTGCTGTCAATCAAATCCAGTGACACGTGAGCGGGGGACAGGGACGAGTTCTGCTGTCTGTGCCAATGGACGCAGCAGCGGGACTCGTTTATCCTGAACATTGGCTGTTTCAGCTGACATGCTACCTTAGGGTTCATGTACACTGCAGCTCAAGAAAAAAATGTTGAGCTTTTATTACTCTGCCTTAAAGCTTTACAAAGCTTGTGTTTTTTTGTGTTCTTTTGTGCATTTTTCTTAAGCTTCCTTGAGCATAAGCGTTTTTTTTCACAAACCCTCCCCTCAGCTCATTTTTTTGTGCGTTTTCAAGCTTATTTGAGCTTTTATGTGCCTTTTCAAGGTTTTTAGCACTTTTTTGTGCGTTTTTGGGCACTTAGGCATCTTTTCTGCTCGTATGGTAAGGAATACCGCAGTAAATGAATATAAATTCCTTGTTGTTGCCAACACTACAATAGACAAAGCATTGTGACCAAATATATATATAAAAAAAAGTGCAGCGCTTAAATTGTAATAAGTGACATAACAGTGATAATCTCACAAGACCATATAACATACGGATATAAAGTGCACAGTGCAGAAAATGACAAAGAAAGAAACAATATATATAATTTATATATATTGAAGAAAGTACAAAGAGATTGTAGAAGTTCCAGTGTGATCAAAGTAGTTATGGATGGTAATGATAACAGTCCATATATAACACCAATAAGTAGGTATCCACCACCAAGCACAGGATTTTGCACTTACCAGATCTAATGGACTCCGATACCGTAGTACTGAGTCAATAAGGCATTGGTAATCCAAATATTGATTGCAAGGGCAGCTTGGAAGGTCTCACTTCACCACCTTGAGAAAGGATTGCCACTCATTCGATAATTTTAAGCATTCCGGTAAACCAAGTAATATAAAAAAGCCTCTACATGTAAAACCATGATTGCCAACTTTATTTAAAAAGGTAGAACACTTACATCACATCCAACAGTCAAGTCTTTTCTGCCCGAAAGCTCCTCTCAAAAGCGCGAGTTGGTGGGGGGGATTTCTGCCTGTAAGAGCATATGCATGTAAACTCCTGAAAAAGTCATAGTGTGCATGGACACATTGGCTAACATGGAGGGGAGTTTCCAGACAGAAAAAAATGAGAGTCCAAAAAAGCTCAATTGCCTGTAGGAGCAGCTTCTTTGAGATGCACTATGCATGGGCCCTTAGGAATAGCCACATTTTGCTAGCTATTTCGATTGACAATTGTATTTATAAAAAGCATTGTCATAACTGTCCAATTACTAAATCTAAATTACATTCTAAAAAATGGACTGAAAGGCCATTGCCTCATTTTAACAAGCACAAAGTGCCTAAAAGCACCAAGAGAAATGGGGTCTTAACACCAAAGGTTCATACTGAGGCAGTTGAGCAATTTTTTTAAACATTTTGCTGGCAGTAGTAATAGCACTTTGTCCTAGGTCAGAAGAAATGTTAAATATAGAGTATGCCAGACAAGCGTTGAAATATATGGTGTCCATAGTGTAGGCGCTGTGCCCTGCTTCATAGTTTTGAGAAAGCATTGAATGTAAATACTCATTATTTTAAGCATAGAAGAAAGCTCAATGCCATGTGTTAGGTCATATACTTCAGACAGACTGTCTAGATAACAATCCCAAGCTGTGAATAGACCCAACAGTGCATTACAAGGTCACAATGCACCACATTAGCTAGATTAGAAAAAGCCTGGCAGTACAACAGAAAAACAGCATGACCTTATCTTGCTTTACTCACTGCCACATTAAAGTGGAGTGACGAACACTTGGGAACCATTTCTTGGAAATTATTCATCTATGGATGCCTTGCTATCTGTAGGATTAGACATGATTTCGAGTTAGAAGTAAATAACATTCAGGAAAGAGGCAATCATGCTTGGCAAACAAACTTTAAAGTGGTTATAAATGCAGAAGGTTTTTTATCTTAATGCATTGTATTTATTAAGATAAATAGCCTTCTGTGTGCAGCAGCTTCCTTCAGCCCCCCTAAAACTTATCTGAGATCCCTCTAGCTCCAGCGATGTTGTAGGAATGTCTCGGCCTTCCGGGACTCCCCTCCTCATTGGCTGAGACGGCAGCGTGGCACCATTGGCTCCCGCTGCTGTCAGTCAAAGTCAGTCAGCCAATGAGAATAGAATGGGGGCAGGACACAGGGAGCTTAGGATGCATTAAGGTAAAAAAAAACACCTGGTAGTCACCGGCCCCCTAGCCCCCCCCCCCCCCCCCCGTTTTACTTACCTGGCTGAACCCCTTCATTCAGTTGGCGAGGACGGCAGCCATTGGCTCCTGCTGCTGTCAATCAAATCCAATGAGGGTGCTGGGGGTGTCTGTGTCTATAGATGCAAATGCTGGACTCGGGAGCACATCCGCAAGGTAACCCCCTCGGGGAAGCGCTTCTCCGAGGGGGTTATCAGATGTGGGGAGGAGCCGCGAGAGCCGCCGGGGGTACCCCAGAAGAGCAGGTTCAGGGCCACTCTGTGCAAAACGAGCTGCACAGTGGAGGTGAGTATGACATGTTTGTTATTTAAAAAAAAAAAAAAAATTACCCTTACAATCACTTTAAGGTTATAGTTTATGATGTCTATGATATTCAAAAATTAAATTAACTCCTGGTTGGTAATCGACCATATCATCAATATATAATCAATATATCGATGAAAGGTAATTATATACTCCAGGTATTTACAAGTGTCCCTATTGCAACCCCCTGCACCTTGAGGTAATGGGAGGGACCAAACATAAAAATATTCCTTGTAAGGATAAATCTCAAAAGATCCAGTATAAACTCATTGTATTTGTAGGTAGGTTGACCCTGTTCACGCAGATGGTCTGCCACAACACGTAGTCCCAACTAATGCGGGATTGTGTTGTACAGGCTTTCAACGTCAATGGCAACAAACCAAGCATGTTCAGGAACAAAAATACCTTCAATGATTTTAATAAGGTCAATAGTATCCTGTACATAGGAAAACAAAGATATCACACGGTGATTCAGATATGTGTAAATTAGACTACTCGCATTTTTCAGGTAAAACAACCAGAGATGATAGGACGACCGGGGGGGCTCAGTTAAAGACTTGTGGACCTTGGGTAGAGCATAAAAGGTAGGAACTTTGGGTTCCTGAACATTCAGAAAGGTCCAGGTTTGTTTATCAATCAGGTTTTTGGAGTAAGCTTTGATAATAATACTTCTATATTCATTGCAGTAACATTCAATACCCGTTCGAGAGATTGGTCTGTACCATTCTCGATCTTGAAGAATATGTGAACACATATGTTCATAATTTTCACGATCCATAACCACAAGCTTTCCACCCTTATCGGCTGGTTTAAATATTAGTTCAACATTTTTTGTAGCGATAATAATGCCTTCCTAAGGAGTGGAGAGAGATTGTCGGGACATGACCTCGACCAAGTCATCTCTTTCACATCTTTGGTAATTTGTTGCACAAAAGCCCAAATATTAGGATTATTACCCAATGTGGGAAAGTTCTTTGATTTGGGTTGAAATAGCTGTGGAGGGGGAAAACATTTATTCAATGTAGTTCGATCTCGTGGTGGTGGGGGGTCAAGGGGCGAGTCAATAGACTTGTTACTCTCCTCCCACAATTCCATGGGTTCTTGAACAGCTTAGACCTCTCTAATCGTGAGATTACTCCCACCAGCAGAGGAGACCAGATGATCAATGTTTTGTGGCTTGTAATATATTACCTTGAACATTAAACGTCGGGCAAAAAGATGAATATATTTAATAATGTCAAATCTGTCTGCATTTGCATCAGGTCAGAAGCTAGCTGTAATACTTCAATTTCCTCAGCAGTACGTGAGATGACAAATTTAAGATTTGAAATTGTGTTTCTCCATCAGGAGTTACATAGTGGGAGTTTCTGGGGTCCCCAGATTTTGGGACTCCGGAGTTGCTGGTGGTAAAAAAATAGAGGCCACCTTACGATCAGTTTTAATAGGTATTGACATAGTAGAGTCACTTACCTTAGTGGACGCTATTGTCAGTGCTAGTGTGGAACAAAAAGAAAAGGGAGCAGATAAAGAATAATAATACCTGTTAGCTTAGGTATTAGCATACTACCACAATTATATCAGCATATGAAATTAGACATTAGACTACTTGACTGTAAACAAAGTAAGTACCGGATTTATCGGCGTATAACACGCACTTTTTCCCCTTGAAATCAGGGGAAAATCATGGGTGCGTGTTATACGCTGAACCGCTGCCTCGGAGGGGAAGGAGGGAACGAGCGCCCCAGAAATAGACAGAGCCGAGTGTACTGTGTACTCGGCTAGGTTTGGCTCTGCTCACAGTCACGCCCAGTCCCGCCTTCTAGCATTTGCATCCCGCTATTGGACCAGTGTTGTTCCATCATAGGAGCCGGGCCAAGGGACGGTACTGGGCGGGACTGCGAGAGGAGCCGAGAGGAGCCGCGAGGAGCTGAGTACATAGAACATCCGGCTCTGTCTATCTCGGCGGCAACATTTAAAAGCGATCATGCTTCAATTTTGGACAAGGCTGCAGATGGACACTTGGGTAAGGTTGCAGATGGACACTTGGGCAAGGCTGCAGATGGACACTTGGGCAAGGCTGCAGATGGACACTTGGGCAAGGCTGCAGATGGACACTTGGGCAAGGCTGCAGATGAACACTTGGGCAGGGCTGCAGATGGACACTTGGGTAAGGCTGCAGATGGACACTTGGGTAAGGCTGCAGATGGACACTTGGGCAAGGCTGCAGATGGACACTTGGGCAAGGCTGCAGATGAACACTTGGGCAAGGCTGCAGATGGACACTTGAGCAAGGCTGCAGATGGACACTGATCATTCTGCAATGATGGGCAAGGCTGCAGATGGACACTGATCATTCTGCAATGATGGGCAAGGCTGCAGACGGACACTGATCATTCTGCAATGATGGGCAAGGCTGCAGATGGACACTGATAAGGCTGCATTGATGGGCATTTAAAATGTAAGTTTTTTCCTTAAACTTCCCTAATAAAAGTTTTTTCCTTAAACTTCCCTCCTAAACTTGGGGTGCGTGTTATACGTTTTATACGCCAATAAACACGGTATATCATTGCAAGGCAAAAATAAGAATGCAATGCACAAGAACAGTAAGTAGATAAATAAGTCCATTTGAATGCAGTGCACTAATTGACATGAATGACAGACTAAACTAAATCTAACTGGCATCAGCAGAACTGGTAAAGAGTAGCATAAACCATGAACCATTTGATTTAAGAACAACATAATGTAGTAAACAACTATCAGCTGTATCAGAGTGCACTCTGTATACATATACAGTATGTCCCCCTTACGTGCACTATATTAACTGCTTGCTGATTGACGGCCAGGCGGCGCAGCTCTTGTTGCGGGCGGGCGTCATATGACATCCTCGCTTTCCTAGGCCACCAGGGGGCACGCGCCCGCCGCGTCACTAGGCACCCGCGATTACCGGTAACACAGCAGGACCGTGGATCTGTGTGTGTAAACACACAGATCCACGGTCCTGTCAGAGGAGAGGAGACCGATGGTATGTTCCCAGTACAGAGGAACACCGATCGGTCTCCTCCCCTAGTGAGTCCCCGCCCCCTACAGTTAGAATCACTCCCAAAGCAACACAGTTAACCCCTCGATCACCACCTAGTGTTAACCCGTTCACTGCCTGTCACATTTATACAGTAATCAATGCATTTTTATAGCACGGATCGCTGTATAAATGTGAATGGTCCCAAATATGTGTCAAAAGTGTCCGATGTGTCCGCCGCAATATCGCAGTCACGATAAAAATCGCAGATCGCCGCCATTACTAGTAAAAAAATAAAAAATAAAAATGTTAGAAAACTATCCCCTATTTTGTAGACGCTATAACTTTTGCGCAAACAAATCTATATACACTTATTGCGATTTTTTTTTAACCAAAAATATGTACAAGAATACATATCGGCCTAAACTGAGAAAAAATTTGTTTTAAAGAAAAAAAAATTGGATATTTATTATCGCAAAAGGTAAAAATTATTGTGTTTTTTTTAAAACTTGTCACTCTTCTTTTGTTTATAGCGCAAAAAATAAAAACCGCAGAGGTGATCAAATACCACTAAAAGAAAGCTCTATTTGTGGGGAAAAAATGATAACAATTTCATTTGGGTACAGTGTTGTATGACCGCGCAATTGTCATTCAAAATGCGACAGCGCTGAAAGCTGAAAAATGGCTTGGGCAGGAAGGGGGCGAAAATGCCCAGTATTGAGGTGGTTAACAAAAGTATTGGGATGCCTGCCTTTACACGCACAAAAACTTTAATGGCACCCAAGCTTAGTCCGTAGGGATCAATATTGAGTTGGCTCACCCTCTGACAATTTCAGGCTCCTAACTTTTTGGGAACAGTTTCGGTAGGCCCCTTCCTCTCTTCTTGTTCCAACATGACTGTGCACCAGTGCTCAAAGCAAGGTTCATAAAAACATGACCGATAGAACACCTTTGGGATGAATTTGAGCGAAGACTGCGAGCCAGACCTTCCCGTCCAACATCAGTGCCTGACCTCACAAATGCGCTTCTGGAAGAATGGTCAGACATTCCCATCGACACACTCCTAAACCTTGTGGACAGCCTTTCCAGAAGAGTTAAAGCTGTTATAGCTGCAAAGTGTGGGCACGCTCTATATTGAACCCTATGGACTAAGACTGGGATGCCATTAAAGCTCATGTGCATGTAAAGGCGGGTGTCCCAATACTTTAATAATATAGTGTATACAATAGGCCATGATATATTATATATAAACTCCTGAGATCTGGTTTCCCCTAAGTAAATGTTCGGTATATAACCCCTGACTTGACTCATCAGCCAGCTAATGGTGGGGCCCAATCTGTATGGTGGCGAGCTTATTACTTTCTCTTTAAAACTGCATGCAGTGATTTGTATTTAGAATGGTAGGCAAATGCACAGTCTCCTAGTGTACGGAATTTGCTAAAAAGTGGTGAAATAGGATACATTGCAAACACTCACCATGTACAGTGAACCTTGTGCACATGTACAGTGAACCTTATCCTGGATATTTGACAGGCTGCAGTCCTCAGAATCCTGATCTTTGGCTATCTCCAGTACTCTGTTTCTCACAAGCCCAGTCTCTCTAGTGTTGGCACAGACTGGTCCAATCAGCAGGTCTCTACTCTACAGTCCTCAGCAGCAACAGCCTCTTAGTGGTTTAGTCCTCAGCCTCTGTACACACACGGCAGACAGATCTCTTTAACTCTGGTCCCCGCACACCAGCCCTCCATGGTTCTCTCTCTCTGGTGGAGTCGCTGGAACGCAGACAAACCGGTCTGTATAGCTCCAGTCCCCAGCAGCAAGAAAAAGTTGGGGAGAGAAACTTGTTTATCTCTCCTGTTACAAAATGTCCTTGGCTCTTGTAGTAAACAGCCCTTTTTAATTTCACAGCTCAGCTTTTCTTCTGAACTACATTTCCCAGTGTCCTCTGCTGTTTCATGATCCATGAAGGAGGGGGAGCTGCTGCAAGTCTCACTTGTTAACTGCTCTGCCAGTAGGGAGGAGGGAGAAATAGGCAGAGAAAAACACACAGTTGCTGGAGGGGGAGAAAAAAACAGAGGAGCATGCAGTCAGCAGAGCACCAAGCTACACGGTATCCCCCTCAATCCCCCAGTCTGAATACTACTGTGCAAAGAATTACAGGCTGCTGATATCAACACAACGTTAGGCATTTAGAGTAGCTCTATGTAAAAATACATGTAATAAATACATAATTGAATTATGTGATCTTATTTTACATTTTTCTGAAATTTAGGCTTTGGTACCATTAATTGCTGGTCCTTGAAATTTTAAATGTTGTTGTATTGAGATAAGGGCTTGAGCACACTCTTAGGTTGCTTGTCATTTCCAATTGGGCATCCACATTAAAGCAGGACTCTAGATTTCAGTGGACTTTAAATAGTTTGTTTGGATCAAGCTGGTTTATACAGACTACTTCAACAAATGCAGCAGATGCATAAAGTATACAGTGCTGTGTCCCGGCAGCACCCCGGAGAGGCGGGCAACCTATGTCATGATCTCCACCTCAGCCAATCAGAAGAAGCTTTGTAGTCATTCATAGAATAAAAAGCTGTCTGTCGATAGCTGAGCAGCACTCAGTCTGACTTGATTTTCTTCCTGGAGAACACAGCTCTGTATACTGTATGTAGCTGTTTATACAGCACTCACAGACGGTGCATCTGTTAGTAAAGTAAATGGTTCATTTAGACCAGCTTGGTCCAAATGAGCTACTTACAATTCACTAAAACCTGGATATCGGCTTTAAAAATGTAATAGCACTTATTCTAAAAGGTTAGCCTGTATATCTTAAAGTGTATTTTCACTTTTATAACATCTACTTTATATCTTTGTTACATGCATAACTTAAAAAGTATTCACAGATTGTAGCTTACCTTTTTTTAGATCAGTGTTTCTCAACTCCAGTCCTCAAGGCGCCCCAACAGGTCATGTTTTCAGGATTTCCCTCAGATGAAACAGCTGTGGTAATTACTAAGGCAGTGAAACTGATCAAATCACCTGTGCGAAATAATGGAAATCCTGAAAACATGACCTGTTGGGGCGCCTTGAGGACTGGAGTTGAGAAACCCTGTTTTAGATGCTCTATTCAGGGCCCTTAAGCAAGAAAAAATCCTAGGTAGCTCTTATTGTTTATGAGGGGGCTGGGCAGCTGTGTAATTAACCCTGTCTGTACTGTGCAGGAAGATTTTCATTATCAATTGTACCTAGATTTGAATACTGTCTGTCTGGCAAAAGGATAAAGGTGTACAGGCTTGGTTTCTTACATTGTATGTTAATGAGGACAGACTTAGGACAGGCTCACTCTAACATTGTGTAAAAAACCTTGCAAATTTGACTGCAAAAGTGGAAATATGCTTAAAGTGGTCGTATACCCTTTTTTAAATATTTTTACCTACAGGTAAGCCTATAATAAGGCTTCTCTGTAGGTAAAATTAATATCTCCTAAACCTGTACGTGTATGAGCTGTGAAGGTTTGGCTGCAGGTCCGGCAGACACTGCCGGACCTTGCTAGAAAGAAGTCTCCCGTGCGCATGCGTGGGAGTGACGACATCGCGGCTCCGGCCATTTACAGCGCCAGAGCCGCGAACCCTTGAAGACACGCCGAGGGGAAATATCAGCTCCCTCGGTAGTACTAGCTCATTATGCCTTTTGCCTTACAGGTTTTAAAAAATAAAAAATTTGTTCGGGTATACAACCGCTTTAAAAGCGTATGTCCTGGCATAAAGTGGTAAAACACAAAAAAAAATGCAGTACATCTCTGCAATACATATACATTTCCTGTGTTTTACCACTTTAAAGACCATGCAAGTATAGGAAATACCTGTTGATCTGCCAAAAATTCCCTTAGCTCTAAATTCGTTTTGGGGGCTGACAGCACACACAGCATTTTTGTGTACTGAGTGTAGTCAGCCATGCCCAGTGGTCTTTTGCTAAACTACTCAACCACTCCCACTCTCACATCTATATAGCATAAAAGTTAACTACTATATACTGTATCCAAGCTAAGAACTCAAAGGAGTTTTTGAGAAAACATAAGTAGTGTGCAGAGGGCATAGGGCAACCCTGAATTTCCAAAAAGATCAACAAGTTATTTTGTCACTTATAAAACAGATACAGTATAACAAAATGCTTCCATTAGTATACTAAACACACCAAAAGGGAGTGAATAAGAGAAGTTCATTGTTAGGGCTTGTTAAGACTTGCGATTGGGGTGACAGTAAAAACATGTGGTCAGGCCGTGTTACAGCCCCCACCCACTTAAGCTGAAGTGGCAGTGGATGGGGGTCTTTACATGCTTTGCAGCTACATAAAAGATGATCTCCCCATCATGTTCGGTGGGCAGTACCTCCACCAAATGTGACCCACTCAGGCATATGGCACTGCGCGTGTTTACTGTGTGGTGCGGCATTTACAAGGCTAAAACAGGCAGTGAGGAGATATATCATCTCCTCACTGCGTGTCAAATGCTTCTGAAAGGCAATATGACCATGGATCAACATACTGAGGCACAGCATCTTTGCTGAATGTCTAAACCTAGCCTTAAGGGCCGTATACAGGGGCCGAATATCGGGCGACACCAGCCAGGGTGTATGGCAGCCAGTCTGACAGATGCTGGCCATTAGGCCTGCTTCTGTTGAAGGGGCATAAACAAAAAAAGGTCTGTGAATCGGCATTAGATCAGCACTCTCAGCCATTGGCTGAGAGCGCTGACCAGTGTGTTCTGGCGGGGGGGGGGCATCCCACTGTCAGAACACAATAGCTCAGTGGGGGAGATCGCTGTACTAACATAGCAAAGTACAGCGGCTCCTCCCAAGCTCTTCAGAGAAGAGCTTTAGGGTTTACATACAATTTAAAATAAAAAAAAAAAAACAAAAAACCTAAGCACAAAAGTATAACAAAATCCTCTTCTCTGAAATGGACATGGTGTCCTGTGCCAAGAGGAAGAACAGTTCCTGTTTAATCCCCTTGCCAAATAGTTACTAAACTTAGAAAAGAAATGACATGCCACAGTTTTTCTTAGAGCTTTAAAAGTTACAAGAGCTTGTCGTATTATATTTTGGTATTAAGTCTCATGCTGAAAATGTGAAAACTATTCAAAACACTGTCTTCTCTCCTTCCAGGAAGTGATGCATGCTCTAAGACAGACCTGGCACACTACCTGCTTTGTCTGTGCTGCTTGCCGGAAGCCATTCGGTAATAGCCTTTTCCATATGGAGGATGGAGAGCCATACTGTGAAAAAGGTAACAAGAGCAACTGCAACTTGGAAAAACAATTACAGTCTCACATTTCTGTACGTGCTACAGGCTCACAGTTCATTATAAAAATACAGTTATATGTTCAGGTTTTAGTTCTTTTGCGAAAAATGATAACTGATGCATCACACATGGACAGCTCTAAGCACACTGACTAAAGACGAGAAGAGACTGCTTATTAGAAAATGACATGTGCATTAAAATATTTATACTCTCAAGATATGCATACATTCTATTGTGTGTACAAATAACTCATAGGCAGTGTGTTATGTTGCAAGCATTATGTTTGCTTAACTTTGGGAAACAGGGCAACATTGTACATTTTTTGGCACATTTTTAAACTTTGGTGTCAGAAGATTCCAATGCTGGATGTTGCTGGACACTCAGGTGCGTTAATTTTGCCACCAAAATCAGGCTCTTGAATGACAGTCTAAGCAAGTTCCAAATCCAGTTACAATGTCATGCACAAGCCTCGGAAAGTGAACAAAAACTTCTTATACTTTCCTTGGCTGAACCAAATCCTTTTTTAACTGTGTCTCACATGCTCCCCATCCCACACATTGTAGCTCACAATAGGAAGGTCATAACAACAGAGGCAGTGTTATTAATTTAGAAAGAAATTAGCAGGATCAGGTGTGGCCAGGTTTTGATTGAAAAGCCATAGGTTTGAACCAGCAGTGACAACACTGATACCCGCACCCATGCAGAATTTTTTTTTATCCCATTGTAGTACTAGCAGGCACAGCCAATATTAGTGGCAACTCTTCTCTGAATTCAGGACCAGTGCAGCATCATTGACAAACCATCACAGAAAGCCACATTAGGTGGACTTCACTATCAGGCTCAATGGGTATTTGTGGGACATTGCATTGGACTAAGAGATAGCTGTAAGTGCAGATGTACATATAATTAAGTGACACAGCACATATCTTTTAATTGGATGCCATAGTTCTACTGTATTGTCTACCTTTTACATGTGCTCAAAATAAGTTATCATGTAAAGTAATATACTTGGGGGCCAAAAACATGAATACAAGTTACTTGCTAGGGGGAGAACCTTTGGGGGAATCCATGATGGAAAAAGATCTGGGGATCCTAGTAGATCACAGGCTCGGCAATTGCATGCAATGCCAAGCTGCAGCAAGCTGAATAATGGCATGCAGTAAAAAGTGTATTTACTCAAGGAATAGGACTATAATTATGCCACTTTAGAAGACTCTGATCTGGCTGCATTGTGAGTATGCCGTCCAGTTTAGGTCACTAGACCTCAGGAAGAATGTGCTGGAACTGGAGTGAGAGAAGAGAAAGCCAAAAAGTGGGAAGAAAAAACTCTTAGATGGGCACCTTAGCGAACGCAGTATACAGGAATATGGGAAATGGTATTGACATAAACACACTTACACACACGCACATATTGTTAAAGAAGGAAATCAAATCATTAGCACAAAGTCATAAATCTTTCTTTCAGACTTTTAGTACCAGGGAGTACTTCTCTCTTTGACTTTCTTTCGTACTGAGTTACTCATCTATTTGCTCTCTACCAATTTGTAACAATTTTCTTATTTTGGCTTTAAAAAAAAGCTGAAATGTGTTACTTTAGACCTCTTTCACACTGAGGCAGTTTTCAGGCGTTTTAGAAATAGCGCCTGAAAACTGTCTCCCATGCTGCCCGAATGTGAAAGCCCCAGTGCTTTCACACTGGGGCGGTGTGCTTGTGGGATGTTAGGAAAAGTCCTGCAAGCAGCATCTTTTGGGGCAGCGCTGCCCATTGAAGTGTCTGCAAATTGCTTCGGAAGCGCCACAACACAGTCGATTTTAACCCCTTTTTCGGATGCTAACGGGGGTTAAAAGCACCTCACTAGTGGCCAAAAGTGCCGCTTAAACAGTGCTAAAGCGCTGCTTAAACGAGTGACGCTTTAGCGCTAATGCTGGGGAGGCCCCAGTGTGAAAGTAGCCTTATAGTGAGTATAAGTGCCCATTCTTAATAGAATGCTGCTAATTTTTTTTAAATTACTCTTCCATTTGAAAGATTTAAATGGAAGAGTCCCATGAAAACAGTCTTGTTTTGTTTAGAGTGGACGGGTATGTGGATAGGTACACAAAGCATAATATTGTCAGCATCACATATATTTTATCTTGCTGTTTAGATGTAGAGTCCTGTATGAGACAGAAGAAACTCTGGGCTATTAAATTCTGCATTTTGCTTGTGCAGGCCTCATTCACACTTGAGCATTTGGAATCGCTGGCAGAATGGGTTCTGCCGGCGATTCCATATTGCGGTAAAATCGAGGTAAAACATGCAATGCATATTTGGGTGCCATAATTCTTGGCACTCCAAATGCATTGCGATTTTGCCATGATTGGCACACAGCAGAATTGCATGGAAATCGTGGCAAAGCCACCTCGCTGAGCCTTTAAAATTCACGCAAAGCTCGATCCCCAAAGCAAGAGCTTCTTTTGGATGACAAACATGCATAAAGCAGCCCATTGAAGTGAATATCGAGTGACATGTGGAAACGTGTAAATTGCACTTATGAAATTCGGAGCAGGAAAGCTCATTCTCACCATGCGAGATCTGAGCAGGGTCTTAGTGTTGATGTCTATATTTATATTGGTGCAGATTAAAGGGAAGATGATAATTAGCATTTGGACATTATTGCAACACATTTTTCAGCACTCATATTACAGTTTTTAAGCAATAAATACCGTACATAACTTTCACATGAGTTTTCCACAAACTACAAAAAAAAGATCTAAGTCAACATTTCTCCAATACAAAAGATACCCTGATGTAACAGAAAAAAATAACATAACATTTACATGTGTATTCAGACAAACGCTGGCTATGACTATTGTGATATTGGGGTTGTTTAGCTCAGTGATAGATGTGTTTCATGCAGTGCGAACTGTAGTTAAGGGATTGCCAACCCCATTTTTTTAAACGAAATTAAAGTAAAGGTCACACTTCTCAAGATCCTTCAGACCCAGCTCTCCAAGCTATCTGGGTTCTCCTGGCTTACTCAGTCTTTAGTTATAGCACCCAGCTACATGGGTCCACTCCCCGGCCTCTCAATAGGGGATCTCTTGGCAACCCAGACTCTCCACCGAGACTCACAGACTCCTTCAGTCCCCTTGACTCACCTAGTCACCTCTGCTCACCCAGTCATCCAGACTCACTCAGCTGTCTGTACTCTTCCAGTCCTGTGGGTAAGGAATTTCACCAACATGGAGTACTGTTTCCTGAGTAGAGCTCCTCTCCTAATGGAAGTACACCTTTCTCTTGGCTGGAGCATACACCTCTCTCCTAATGGGAGAACCCACCTGTATCCAAACGAGAGCCCTGATCTATGGCCATGCCTTGCTTATAACAAGTGTGCTTATCAGCCCACTCACAGTAAGACACAGGATTGGAGACTTCTTCTCATACAAATCTTAAAAGTCTCCAGGCTCCAGACCCTGATTTGGGATTACAAAACCCTGAGAAAACTAAAAACCCCAGTCTTCGCCGCTCAGACACAGTACTCCAGAGCCTCTCAAGCTGTATCCTTGAGAATCCTGAACATCTTCTGCCCATACTTGCACAGTGGCAGGGCCTAGCACTGTCACTGTATTTAATCCCAATTCCAAAAAAGTTGGGACGCTGTGTAAAATCTACGTAAAGACAGAATACAATGATTTGAAAATCTCATAAACTCATATTTTATTTACAATAGAAAATGGAAAACATATCAAATGTTTAAACTGAGAAAATGTACCATTTTAAGAAAAAAAAAGGTAATTTTGAAATTGATGGAAGCAACATATCACAAAAAAGTTGGGAAAGTGCCATATTTACCACAATGTAGCATCCCCTCTTCTTTTAACAATATTATTATATATACTTTGCCAACTTTTTGTTGCCCTGTCCCAACGTTTTTGAGACCTGTTGCTGCCATCAATTTCAAAATTACCTTTTTTTTTAAAGAAGTGTGGGATTTCAAAATAACAAACATAAATACTTACCTAAGTCCCCTGCCTCCTTTACACCGAGGAGTGAGTGATCAAAGACTGCTGATTGCTCGGTTCTTGGTCTTCAGTGAGCAGAGAGCCAGTAACTGTTAGTCACCGCTCTGCCCCTCTAGTTCTCATTGGAGCACCGGGCTGTGGAGGGGGTGGAAGCAGCTGGCTCAGCCTCTCAGCATGCTGCTGAGGCTGAGCCAGCTGCCGCTCAGGCGATTGGGTGGATCCCAACATTAAAGTCGGGATTCCTTCAGAGCCTAGACTGGTTCAGTGATATTAGCCGACAGCAGACTTTAGCCCGCTGTAAGCTGAATCTGGGTCACAGGAGTGCAGCACTCCTGTGACCCACAGGAGAAGTAGGGCCAAAAGAGCTTTGAACCTACTTATACTTTAAAATGGCACATTTTATCAGTTTAAAAATTTCATATGTTTTCTGTTTTCTATTAGAAATAAAAATTGGGTTTTTGAGATTTGCAAATCATTGCATTCTGTTTTTATGTAAATATTACATAACTTTTTCAGAATTGGAGTTGCAATGCATGCGACTGGTCACTAAATACAGGAATTATCCTCCCCTCTAGAAACTACAGTTTATCCAGTTCCTTCTTTAACCTGAGTAGAATGTAAATGTTATCATTACCTGCACAACAGCAGGCTTGACACCTTTGTATCACTAAAAAACTGTATACATAGAAAGCTTTTATGTGGAACACTAAGCAATTTATTCCCACTTGTCTAAGAAATAGCAAGTGACTTCTGAGAAGTGATCACTTCAGTTTTCTAATGGGTACCTAATATGAACGTTGATTAAGGATACATAAGGTAGTGTTTGTATACTAGAAGGATTTTAACACAGCTCTGAATAGGAGAAAATGTTTGGGATCATAGCCATATCAAGAAGATATAGATCAACCAGCTCATAGCATACTTGTTTGCTTTGCAGATTATGTTGCTTTGTTCAGTACAAAATGCCATGGATGTGATTTCCCTGTTGAAGCTGGAGACAAGTTTATTGAGGCCCTTGGCCACACCTGGCATGATTCTTGTTTCATCTGTGCTGTGAGTATTACTTTCCACGTGCCCATCATATTCTGCCATAATCAAATTAGGTTTTACAATGTGCATAAATAAAGAAGAGAAAAACTGCAATATCAAAAGTAAAGTAGCATATTTTTCTATTTTTCTGCCACGTCTGATAATTTTGTGCTTAGCCATGTAAGGACCAATAAAGTAGACAAAATGTATAGGCCAAGCTATAGTCCTATAGTTAATAATTGAATTACACATGTTAAAGAATTGAAACATTCTTTAGGAAACATATTAAATAACATAATCATTTTGGATTACAGGTTTGTCATGTGAATCTGGAGGGCCAACCCTTTTATTCTAAAAAGGACAAGCCTCTTTGCAAGAAGCATGCCCACGCCATCAATGTGTAAGAAGTATTACTGGCTCCTTTGCTGGAGGCAAGCGGCTAAGAGAAAAGCAAGCCTATTGGTCAACACAAGTTTTTGCATGTTTTCAACGCTGCAAATGATGATGCAGTTAAATCAGTTTTATAAATCTAAAAAAGCAATACCATCATACAACAGAGTACAATGCAAATGTTTGTTTTAAGAAATCTATGCAAATTGCATATGTGTAATATTGACAGCTAACTTTGTTGCTGTGCCTGTGTGATTTTTTTTTTTTTTTTTTAATTAGCAAGGATTTGTTAAAAATATAAATCAAGAGCTCCAGTAGATGGGTATAAACCACATGTGTAGTATTAGTCAGTATAACTAAATGGACACATGGAAAAATGCCTTGCGGTTTTTACTTGTCACCACTGGATTATTAGCAATCCTTGACGTTTGACAGAAATAGAATCTTCTGCTAGCTTCATCAAATATCCTATGGTCTCTGGAAAAGCCATCAGAACTTTAGGTTTTAGTGACTGGCATTAAGTGATACTGAAATTGTGGAAACTGATTGAATGTTTTAATGCTGATTACTTAAGTTTCAAACTCGAAGTCAAGGCCATCGTTTACACTAATGATACATCAAGCACCACTTTCAGAATTAAATTAGCCTCCTGAGTTGTCATGTTTAGTGACAGAGCAGCAATATAAAATGTGTTAACTCTGTTTCTAAAACATTACAACGCATTGTGTATATAACCACTGCCTGATCTGAATTTACGGCTGTGGGAAAAGTTACCTCCTTGACGCCAAAAGGGTTTATTAAATATACAGTTCTAGAGCAGTTTTGTAAAAGTACATGGAAAAGTCATTGTTCGGATGATGCTGATGGGAGATTGAACACAGAGCTGCAATCCTAGCAGAAAAATAAGCAGAGTGCCAAGCAACCAGATGTATGGTATTTTTAGAGCCGCCGTGGATAGTGTTTTAAAATAAATGAAGTGCATCTTCGCCAAAAAAGGAAGTGCTGCTCTACTGTTTATATCATGGTCCCCCGGCACCTTTCTAAGCATAGAGGGATTGGGCAATACATAGTCTGTTCCCCAGAACAGAATATTCCCAAACCATCATTTAAAAAAAAAAAAAAGGATTTTCTACTTCTAAAATATTGCTATTTTTATTAGTAGGGACACTGTGTTGTTTAATAGATAATACAGCACAGATTCTTTTCTCATTTACAGTCTATAGAGCTTTGCAGAAAGACATGCTTCAGATATATTACATTTTTACAAAGCCCCAGCTTTACAAAGTTTTGTTTCCCTTCTAGGCTTACGGATTGATTAAATCAAAGCATATGAGAAGGTACACTAAAATGCATTACTGCAACTCTTATTTGTGCCATTTTGTCCAATTGGAAAGCTGAGGTTAAAGCAAGTGCAAAATGTAATAATTAATAATTAGGATAAAAGCTAATAAAATGAAACTTTAAAAATTCTTTTCACATTATACAGGGTACTCCCCTTTGCATGAAAAGCTAAGTTGGCAATAAATGTGAAGTTTACAGTTCATGCAGATACATATGTAAATAGGTTGAATGCCATTCAATTGAAATACACATCCAGTGTAGTGCCTTTTAGAATTAGACCATTTACTTCTGGTGATATCACATTCTTGCAGATTTAAAGCCATTATAAAAAGTTACAATAGGTCCTCCTCCATTTTCCTGATGTCAGTCTTAGAGGTGCCATCTTTCTCCTGCTTTTGCCAGTGTTACAAAATTCTGCAGCTTCTCATTGGAGAGTTGCCAATGTCAGTCTGAGAAACAAAATAAGAGTGAGGGCTAAAGTGATGTCAGTAGCTCTCCAGTTAAATGTTGTAGATTCTGAGACTGATCTAAAGATGATGAATGGAAGTTATGGCACATTCTGCTTTAGGAAAGCCAGACAGACAGAAAAAGAACTTTGAGAAAGAGAGCAGCAATGGCAGCCTCATATTTCTCTCAGTACAGGTTTCCTTTAAAGTGGACCTGTAGTTGGTCCATGCAGGGCAAAGCCACAGGTTTCCTCAATTACCGCCCTCCTCAGCTGCACATGACTAATCCCTTTTTACTCCCCTGCCATGCCCTGCATAAGCTACAAGCTGATGAACTGCAGCTTACAAAGCACTAAAAGGCTTTCTCCCTACATCTGACACCAATAGATCCCTGAGTGACCAGTAATCAAGCAATGGTGCTGTTACATGGGAGGAAAAAGAGTGAGTCACATACCAGAATGCACCAGATATTTCTCATTACATGAGGTACTGTAGCAGAGCAGTGAAAATGTATGTGCTACCGTGTAGGGCTTTTGTCTTGCAAGGGCAAGGCATAGTTTCATTAATGAACAAGAACACTAATGAACAATCCTTCAATGGTAAAGTGTAGATGTATTTTTTATGGTATGAAAGTTAGGGCCAGAGATGGGTGAAAGGTTAAGTAAAAATGCAGGGGGAAATATCTTGTGTAGGTATGTTGGCACATGCATGTAGGTTTTTTACTTTAAAGCTATTTTACTACTTAGGTTTTTTAGCTTTTACTATCAAACCCCAAAACAAAAAATGTAATATATTGCAGCTTACAATGCTTACATGTGGTGTCCGTATTTGTTTTCTTTTTTGCTTTATTTCATCAGGGGATCCTGCTAGTAACACACTTCCTGTCTTAGGGTATCTGCATTCCGGATGAAGTAGTAAAGAAAACACCTTTGGATCCGGATGAAGTAGTAAAGAAAACACCTTTGGATAGCACATTGTCAGTCTGGGGGAGGGTAGTGTTCAGTGGCCCCCTAATCCATGCTCCCGGCCCCCAATCTACATGTAGTGACTCGGACGCATATATTTCAATGTTTTTTTTTTTTCTGAAGCACGTGATTAGAGCCTGAGGCTCTAATTGGCTTCCAAAAAGGGTTGTGTGACAATAGTGAATTAATATTCGCTATTGTGCTCCTGCTTTTCTTCCTTAACAATCAGGAAGCCGATTGGCTGAGAGGAGAAACGACCGTATTTGCCGGAGCAGGGGGGGAGGAGCCGAGGAGATGCAGTGGGAAGCCGTCCAAGCTGCCCACGGCCTGGATGGGGTAAGTGCGTAGCTGATGGACAGACGAGCGACAGGGGTGGGGTGTTTGACCGTACGACCAACCGACTGACCGACAGAGCAACCGGGGGAGGTTTGACCGACTGAATGGGGGGTGGTTTGTTTGCCGCCCCCCCTCAGAACATAGAGCACCAGCCACCACTGGTAGTGTTAGACTAGCAGATTTACAGTAGATGCACTAACAAATGAAAGCTGAACTCCAGCTTATACTTTATATGCAGATATAGCATCAGATTTTTTTCCTTTTGGGATAAAGGTTTTACATTTTTGAATAATGCTGACCATTGAAAGCACTCCTATCAGTTCTAAATGTTTTATCTCAACTCTCAAACTGCTACTTTGTCTGGACACCTCGGTTTTGTTAATGTAAATTTAAAAATAACAGACTTTCTAGGTGGATCACCAGGTGAAAATAAAGAAAAAAACCTATAAAAGAAAATGAAAGCAGTCGCCACATCCAAGAAATAGAAATCTGCAATTTATTACATTTTTGTTTGTAGGTTTAATATTCCTTTATGTGCTTTGAACCATTTTTCATACTTACAAAGCTGCAAAGCAACACAAGTTACATAACACTATGCACCGCAACCAAATAGATGACAAATATGGGCAGCGTGGCTTACAGAATGTTTGCAAAGTTTGCCTGAAATTATCAGATTTTCTATGGCCTGGTCATGGAGTAAGTAATGTAGAATACTAGTGAAAAAAGTCCAGTAGAGGCTAAGAATTTGAAAGTTGTGCTGTATCAAAGCTGGCCTGACAAATCTTGATTTAGTAAAATATTGTAGTGTGTGGATGTATCTTTTGTGTGATGATTTAGCATGAGTGCATTTATAGAATTACTAAACGTTATATAAGCAGATTTTGTATGTCAGAATACCGTTCTTGTCAACAATCTCAATCTGAATTAGGAGACAAAGTAGGTCACACCTTCAACCTGACCAAAAGTCCCCAAGGAAAGTTAAACCCTAGAATTATTGATTAACACGTCTAAGAATCTGAAGTATGGTATACAGGCTACATAGCAAATCATGCTTACTTTGGGTGAACATGGGTTTGGTCCGAACCTTTTTTCAGACCAAAACTGGAATCAAGCAGTCATTCCTGCCAGATCAACTGCAAATATATATGTATGATGTCATTACCAAATATGGCCATATTAGGTCATGGATGTGACAAGCACCCCTTTATTACAGCTGCCTTCTTGTTTCCGTCTGAACCTAAGTTTGGACCCCTTCCATGCTCATCCCTAATGCTTATATAATACTTTTAGCATAAGCATAATTTGCAAGCTAAAAGCTTTAATAAAAATTCATTTATATTATACATTTACCTAACTTTACCCATTTTATTTTGTTTTGCCTACTTTTTTAACTTTGTAATATATGCAGCTTTTACATATACAGTATTCTTGTAGCAATGGGATGAAACGCAATAGAAAAAAGCATATTTAAGTACATTTATTCTTACTTTACAAAATAACACGAGTGCCTTTTAGTGTGTGTTGATAAGGAACTATTTACACAAATATTTAATAGTAGAATTTAGAAGAAGTTTATGGAAAATTAAAACCAAATTCTATATGTAGCTAAGACGACTAGCTATACTACTTTACCTAATATTTTCTACTGTAACTAATATTAAACAAAAGTATGTTTTTGTGAAATTTTAAAAATATTTATATAAAAATAGAAAAAGTAACAAGAATTTAGATTTTAGAGTCAGTAGGTGCAGTTATAGTATGCTAAAAGACTTAGCTTTATTTATTGGTGTGTGAATATTCTATACCTTAGTTTACGTTTGCTAAAAAAAAAAAAAAAAGAAAAGAAAAATAATTTAGATGTGCAATAACCCTGGGAATTAAACCTCCAAAAGGTCCAGTAGTCATTGTATTTTTATTCTAACCTGTCTCACATGGGTTTTAGCACTTCTAAATATTGCTGTTAAAAAAGGATCAGGTGATATAACACAAAAAGTTAAAATAATGTACAAAATATGCATACTTGTTCACACCTGGGGCATGGACGAATGTATGTTCATATTTCATTTTACTTTTGTTTATCTCTATGTTCCAACACAGAGGAGTTTAGTGTATTTTGTGCCTTAAGCTCATAGACTTGTTCCAATGGTATGCACTGCATGTTATTGGTAGCAAAATATGACTAATAAAGTCATTGGCCTAGTTAAAGCCATGCTGGGCTTTGGACTAATGTATACACATATATTTAGATTGTTTACTTGTTGTTGCATTGTGAGGTTGCCATATAATGGCTTTTGGGCTATTGTATTAAAGATATCCAGTATTTTTGAAAACATGCTTGTGTTTACAAGAACACTAACTATAGACTTGCACAACTACATAACCCCTGCATATATTTATATGTACTAGACAAAGATTTATCTGGATACACTGCTTGTATAAATAGGACCTACACATTTAGTAATGCTACATAAAACATGGAGAAAAGACACCACTTTTTATTTAATTCAAAAAGCTCAACAGGTTCTCTTTAAAAATGATCAGGCATGAAATAATCAATGTTATAATGTAAAACCCATCTATGTACCATTTTTAGCGTCTCTTTGGGATTAGGACCCAAAGGGTATTTTTGTCTTCTGTGGCCTGACTGCGTGCAGTTCTGTCATACCAAGCCTTTGCTGGGCGCATGCACATAATGTAGGCTAGCACAGAACAATTTACTTTAAAACCATGATGATTCTACAAAATGTAGTGCAGGGGCTGGTGATAGGACAACATATGTTCCAGTCGGTGGAACATGCTATATGTGCGTATTCTGCATAGAATACATTAACCATCTGCCCTCCGAGCACAATTGCTCATATGCACTAGTATTGTGTGCTACAAGAACATGAGAAAATTTTGTTTGGAGGATTTGTGATCCACACACTGTCCAATAATAAAACTACTTTCAGTATTAAAAGACACAGTGAGATTCTATATGTGCCAAAGTCAGAAAATTTAGCCAAGACCTGTTGGGATAAGGCTCATAAGCATTTTTGCTAAGTACCGGTAGTTACACTCCTGAACCTGTTATAGTATGGGCTGTCTGATCACTCCTGTAAAGTCCAAAGTTCTTTTAGAACTTATTAAAAGAATAAACCTAAAAACAAAAATGTGATATCTTGCGGCTTACCTGTTCTTCAATGGGGTGGTTGCATTGGTTTTCTATTTTCAGGCTAAGAACACACAAGTACAGAAAATACTTGATTGTAACAGAAATGTGGTGTTCTTGCCACTTACTGTGAGCTGAAGTGAAAGCACAATTATCTTTATCTTTCTTATGTAAACTGCTAGGCCCATCAACCCACTATGCTATGGAGATAAACATAGGGAAGCAAGTCCAGCCTGTTTGAAAACCATGGGTCCTTCTCTAGATACATAAGCACATGAAGTGTGTCATTTACAGGATTACCTAAAAAGGTAAAAAAAAACCTAAATAATAAAGCTACTACAGCCACTGCATTTAAGAACTAATAAGCTGCAATATATTGCATTACACACTATATAGTAGTGTTCGCAGTAAAAGATTTTACACGCTGTGTTTGGGAGCAATAAATGGAGCACTCAGACAATTCCAGGGCAGTGACCACACAGAATTACAAATTCTAAATAGTCCTGAAGAATTAAACTGCAGAATCCAGACTTTGTATGCAAAAATAGATGGGTATCTGTTTAAGGACGCAAGGACCTATGAAGTTCTGTATTGTTTTTTTTTTTTAGAGTATCGTTGCATATAAACATAGCTAGCAATGTTTTTATTTATTATATTTTTTAGGTAAGGGGGTTTAAATAGGAATATTTAAATTTAATATACGGGTTGCTACTTAAAACATGTGAAACAGAAAAAAAAAACACACACACAATGCAAATACTTTCTACCCTTTACATTTTCACAGGAATACAAAGATTTTGTTCACTTTCTGGATTCAGATGATTTGGTGGCAGCCCTATTAAAAAGAAAGGCATTTAAGTGCTTGAGCTATGCTAGCATTTACTCCTACAGAAAAAAATAGTCACCGATTTTCTGGTGCTCGTTAAGGGTAGATGTTAATACGTAGAATATTAACAATTGAAAGAATGTGATTAGAGGCTGGCTCCCACTGTTAGTTTTGTATGGGCAACTTGCAGCTTTTTGGATCTCTCTAGCAACAGTTTCCCTCGCAGTCGTTTCTGCTTCCCTAAGGCTTAATGTACACGGGACGTTTTTACAACCTCTCCTGAATTATTTAACTTGACAGATAAAAACACACGTTTAAAACGTCCGTTTACATGCCACGTTTTGCGGCGTTTTGCCTCGTTTGCGTTTAGAAGCGTTTGAAAAAATAAATGTTTTTTTTTCCCCAAAATAGCCAAAAATGAAAGACGCCTGTAAACAAAACGCAGCTAAATGACGGTACCGCGTTTAGCTGCGTTTGGCGTCTGAAACATTGAAAACTTCTGCGTCTGAACTCATTTTTTTGCCTTCAAAGAACTGCCTAAAAACTATATTAAACGAACCTGTGTACGTGTACACGTAAGATAACATTGGATGAGTTCAGGGGCAGCTGAAAAAAGCTGCCAACTGCCTCTGAATGTCCGTTTACCAGCAGCAGTGTACATGAGGCCTAACAAGGCCAAAATAAAAAGGTGTCACCCTTTTACAAATGGATCCCAAATATCTGTGTATTCTACATTAAGTGAATCTATTTGGGAACTGTGATACCATCAGCTGACTTTTCAATTGACTGGGAAGTCAGGAAAATTGCAGGTGCCATGTTGCCACTGCAGTTGCAGTGAATTTAAGTGGCACCATTGTCACTGGCGTTTCAGTGAATTTGGGTGGTGCCATCACCCCAGTGAAGTTGCTGAGAAGCTAGTATGTGGCTCAGTGTGTCACCAACTGTGCAAAACTAATAGCTTTGGGAGGAGCTGCTCTTTAATGGATTATATATCAAAAATCATGTAATGTATACACATGTATTAGTATAGTACGTATGCAGTAAACAAAATAACCAGAACACAGATTTTACATGTTACCAGTGAATTCCTACAATACGAGTAATTTGTTAGTAGGTTACTGCACATTAGTGATACTTACATCATGTTTAAAGCTAAACTCCAGACAGCCAGCTAAATTCACAGTTGAAAATACCTTTACAGGTGTGGTTCTACCTGCCAAAGTATTTGCATTTTTGTCTATCCAGATTTGAAGCTTTACAGCTCTGCCAAGCAGCAGAGTCAGGCCGACAACCTGATTTTCCTTTACTACAATATGTAGTACATGTCCCCTCCCTGAAACCAGCCTGTAACTGGACAATGAAGCAACAGCAGCAAACCAATGAGCTCATCCCTTTGCTTACTCGGCTCTCTCCTCCTGTGAGCATGTCCCTTGTCAGCAAATGTACATGCAGCAATCTTGATTGGCTACTTGGGATCCTGCTGTACAGTGGATAACAGAACGCTGATACCAATTCAAATTCAGATACGTACAATGGGTGCATCTAAAA
This sequence comes from Lithobates clamitans, assembly GCA_037952925.1. Lineage (NCBI taxonomy): Eukaryota > Metazoa > Chordata > Amphibia > Anura > Ranidae > Lithobates > Lithobates clamitans. The sequence continues at coordinate 7,016,975 of JBBGZY010000458.1, forward strand.
AGATATTTGATTTTTTAATACATATATATCTGTATTACTTGATTTTTTTTAGTTTTACCTGACTGGAGTTAAGTTTTAAATAAGCCCAAGAATGTTTTCATTTGGGCAATGTAACACTATGCAGATATGCATTAACTAATTGCAACCATTTTTGATCTTTTTAGAACAATCTGATGCGCTTGCTTGCTATGAGTTACTCTGCTTTTCCACAGCTGGTAGATTTATCAGATTTGCCAACACTGCCTTTAAGAGCAATAAAAAAATGTTGATGTTTTTAACACTGCAATATAAGATAAAACTGCTGATGTAAAACCAATAAAGCCATCATACTATAGAAGCAGATAGATACTGAGACATACATGTAAACACTCCTTTTTACAAAATGTTCTCCTTCGCATCCACATCTTGGTGGCTTAATATGTAAGTTGTATTTTTCAGCTTCAAATTGGAGCTGGAAGAACCCTCCTGCATCCCTTAATGCAATGTGAACAACTTCTTGAGCTACAAAGAGGCGTATAGCTAGCAAGAGGGCATGCCAGAATTCCAACATGAAGCTAAAGGCCGCAATTTGTGCAATGGGCACCCCCCTTCCCCCATGATCCCCAGGAGGGCATTTAACCTATGCTAGCTTTAAGGGTTTTACATTTTAACAGGCTTACTTAAATGTGAAACAAATTTGCTTTACTACATAGAACTATTTACTTTGTACACAGAGGCTTGTTATTTTGTGTTTTACTTTAGAGAAGAAAGTTCACGTTTCCATTGATATTAGCACAAGTGTAAGTTACAGTGAGAACTATTGCTTTGTAATTGTAATAATTGTAATTGTTATTTTGCACAGAATCAGTCAATAGCTCTTAGAGAACAAAATTTCATGTACTTTTCATTTAGCAAACAACCTACAACATGATTTATTTACTGTTTCTTTGGCCAAGTTATATTACCGGTATTTATAAGCCATGACTAAAGGTGGCTACAAACAGGCCAATAAATACAAAAAGATGCTCAGAATTTTGAGCATTGTTTACAATTAGAGGTAGCTGTTGCATAGGAAATTCCTATGTTGTTGTAAAAAATTACCTGGAAATGGACCCCCTTTTTTCTTCAGTTATAGAGCAAAGGAAAGGACAAAAGTACAGTGTGAGCATCAATGGAGAGCACTGCTGTGGGTCTCATTGCTCAGGTAATCCATTCAAAGCCCAGACACCTTTTTTGTCTAGTTATTCATGGCCACACCTGCCCATTTACCACCGGTCTAGTCAACATCTAGTGTTATTGGCAAAAGTTTAGTGTCCCATGAGAACCTAAATAAGCACATCAATAATATGTGTCCATTTTTAATTCTCTGACCTTAACAAGTTTTGGATCCTATCTTGGTTCTCCACCTGTTGATCTTATTTTGTCCTTTTTATAAAAGGCCTGTATTTAAAGTATATGTAAACCTAAAATCTGTTTGACATCATGCCTGTATACAGTTTTCTTCAGCAAACCTGTTGCAAAGTCTCTTGGCTGGAGATCCACTTGTAGTTGCAGGCTGGTAACATTAAACCACTGCCTTAATATTAGCAGCAGCATTGACAGGATGCCAAGCACGCCTTCATTTGGCCATTGATCTGCCTATTAAGTTTGTGCCTTCCTTCTGTCCACCTGTTAAGCAGCCTGATGGCCAACTGAAGGAGTGTGCATGGCAGGTTGACAAAGATACCCTGAGAGACGGTGACTTAGTATTGTTAGCATCTCCAAAAAAATGGAGAGCACTGCTCCTGAGCAAAAAGAACAACAAAAAGCTGCCAGCACTGAGTTTGAATACATTAACTCTAAAGATGTGTATGGTAATGAGGTGCAGCACTAAAGTGTCAAATGACAAACATAACAAAAGCTGACATATCGAGTGATACATAAATTATAACAAAAAACGTATGTAAAGCTTGTGAATAAAAATTATCACTAAAAGTCCATAGTAATAAAATAAAAAAATATGTGTTTAAAAAGGAAGAAAAAATCTTCTAATCCAAAATAACACCAACACGTTTTTAACCACTTCACGCCCGGAAGGTTTTGCCCCCTTCCTGACCCCCGTTGCTTTAATTGACAACTGCGATGCTGTACCCAAATAAAATTGATGTCCTTTTTTTCCCACAAATAGAGCTTTCTTTTGGTGGTATTTGATCACCTCTGCCGTTTTTATTTTTTGCTTTATAAACAAAAAAATTAAAAAAAATTAAAATTCCCAATAAGCGTAATATGATTAGTTTGCACAAAAGTTATAGTGTCTACAAACTATGGGATAGATTTTTGGACTTTTTATTTTTTTAATTGTTTTTACTAGTAATGGCGGTGATTAGTGTTTTTTGGCTGGACTACAACACTAAGTGACACTTTTTTGGAGACCAGTGACACCAATACAGTGATCAGTGCTAAAAAAAAATGCACTGTCACTGTATAAATGACACTGGCAGGGAGAAGGTTAACACCAAGGGCGATCAAGGGGTTAAATATGCTCCTGGGAAAAGTTTTCCAACAGTGCGGAGAGTGGATGCACTGGACAAAAAGAGAGATCCGTGTTTCAGCTTAGCTTAAACACAAGATCTCTCTTTTACTCCCTGACAGAACAGCAGTCTGCCTTGTTTACATCTGCCTTTCCTCCATGTGATTGGTGGGTCCCGGCGACCATCACGGCCACCGGACCCGTTGATTGTCTCCCGCTGTATCCAATCACAGCGGGAGCGGCGCTCCACCTGTGTGCACACGCCCCCCAGATCGCGTGCACAAAATCACGTACAGGTACGTGATTTCGCGCAGCCGGGCCACCCTGCCGCAGTATATATGCGGTGGGCGGTCCGGAAGCGGTTGAAGTTCATGCATTGAGAATATCCAATCAATAAGAAAGCAAACACACGGTGTAAGGACATTCAGTGCAGCTCTTACCAGTTTGTAATGACCACTGTATAAACAGATAGTTTTATCAGCGCTTACCTAGATGGACTGACACATCCGATATTACAATCCTGCAACAGATAGATGCAGAGACATGTCCCCCAGTTAGCTCAAAAGACAAGATGTAAAAGACGCTCCCATAGTGTAAAGCCATTTCACAGATTTTATTTAAAATTGCAGATAAGAATAAAACACACATTAAGAAAATATGACACTCACATCCAGATAGTGGCGTTCCTGTGGGTTGCTGTAAATGGTACATCAAGGCATCGGCCATCAACCAATCTGACTTAGCCCCACCCTACATGTTTCATCACAGATGATGTCGTCTGGGGGACGGGCCATTGTTAGCATCTCAGTCTAAGAAACCTTGAAATAAGTTCACAAAATCAGCTTGCTTGAAGTATAAGTTCACCTTTTGAAACATATTACATGTTCCACTCGTATTTAGGGTAGAACATGTAACATGTTCCAGCTCCTGCCTCCTCTCCTCCCACTCCCCCCTCCTTCCCTTCTCCCCACATGCGCAGTCAGAATTTTAAACCAGCACAGACATGCAGGGCTCCATCCACACAGCCGCATCATTCATTCACAGAGTTCTATGATAAATGAACTACATCTTCCGTTGCCCTCCCCAGCCGACGGCTTGTAGTTCTCAACGAACTGCGAGGGCACAGGTAAGCACTCTACTAGTCCATTGATTCTTCCTGCCATTCAGTGACTGCCTGCCCATATTGAAAGCACGGGCAGACATTGTACTGAAAGTCTGTAGGATGCAGGTATTGCATCCATGATCTGCTGATCACAGGTGCAATGCTTAACAGGCTGCAGAGTAAAAAAAGATGTGCATTTATTATTTTTTTATCAAATGGAAACTTAGCCTTTAAGAAAACTGTAAATGATGAGGCATAATGCAATATATACTAAAAAATACATTTTGGATTTACATAAACTTTAATATAGTGCAAAGATGTATAGGAATATATTGCCGCCAATTAGAAATCAGATTTCATTAGTCTGTCTACAAGAATCTGTTGAAAGATGATGATTGTCAATGTGGGTGTTTTGCATACCATTGCCCTCCTACATCGTTGTCAAAAAAATTGGTAGAATTGGAAGGTTACCAAAATACTGTAATAGCAGCATGTGTTCCTGCTTTTATACTATATGTAAAACTGTGCTAATAAAATAATAAAAAAATGTAGTGCCTGAATGTATCTTGCAATTACTTGGTTCTGTAGAAGCATATCACTAGCAAATGTCTGTATGGACATACACTGAATGGAAACAAATAAAAGTTTTGCTGCCTATGTGTCTCAGTACAATCTTCTTGACTCTTTTAGTGTTTTTTTCCCCCAAGATAACTCAACACAAAAAAAACAAAAACAATCTCCCTACCTACATTCACTATATCACCTCCATGCTGCCTGATATATATGAGTTTTAAAATGCTCAATCACTTTGTAGTGATTGCACAGAAAATTGGGTGTTTAATTGATCCCCTTTATGGGCTAACCAAAATGGTATTAAACTCAAAAATGTAATTTATTGCAGCTTGCCAATCCTTAAATGTGGTAGTTTCACTAGTTTTCTTTTCTTTTTTTTTCCTTTCTTTTTTCACTTCGTGATTTGGCTAGCAACGCACTTCAAGTTTTAGGGTGTCTCCACTCTGGATGGAGAAGCAACAGTGACACTTTTGAATAGCAGCATTGTTATTTAGGGTAGAGGGTAGTGTTGGATGCACTAGCAGATTTAGATGGCATTTACTAAAAAAATTAAAGCCAAACTCAAGCGAACACTTTTTAACTACCAATGTAGACAAATGACCAGGGAAATGCTCTCTACTTCTGGGAGGACGTACCCTTTGCTTCTCCTTATTCTTTCAGATCCAATTTTTCATCCTTATTCTTTGCTTTTCCCTGTCTAGTCGAGTTCCTTAAGGTCCTTCTGTACCAAATCCAAAAATAGGGTCAACCATTTATTATTTTTTCAAGAATGGCATTTTGATTGATCTAATGGTAAGCTTCAAAATTTCTAGGTCCAGTACAGAGGCTTATACATCGGTCCCAAAAAAAAAACTTACAAAGAAGTGAAAAACATGGAACTTTATGGGGGTCATATAAACACAGAATATAAAAGAAATATACCAACTTTATTTTGCACATAAAGTAAAATAGGTTAAAAACAAAGAAAGGCACTAGGAACAATTATTTACAATTTTACACATTTCAGTACATACAGTCGAATGTAAAGACTCCTCATAAAGAAATGCATCAAAGATTGTATCAATCAACAGAAAGAATGGAAAACATCATAAATCCCAATGTGGTTTGTGAAACATGATGTGCTTCATCATGAGTTTGATGTTTCTGATTGGATGTCTGTGAATCAAATATCAAATTAACAATTCAAACAATAAATGCTTAAAACCGGAAAATTGTATACTCACCTTTCCATAATTTTCCTTTCCTGTCGCATCTTCATGGCAGCATACACTTTGGGTTGTGACTCCGCCCCCACAACCTGATAGGACTACATAACTATAAGTTGCAGAGAAGGCCCCGCCCCAGTATTCTCTGTGTATATACACCACCTTAGAAGGGTGGGCGATTGTATGCTGCCATGAAGATGCGACAGGAAAGGAAAATTACAGAAAGGTGAGTATACAATTTTCCAGTTTCCTGTCGCATCATGGCAGATTACACTTTGGGGAATAACTCGCAGACTGGGTTGGAATGCAAAATAAGTTTAACAGGGAATAGAAGAGTTGGCCTGGATAAGGGTTCTTCCGAAATCCACTGTTGATAAGTGAACGGAATCCACCTTATAATGAGACATAAAGGTGTTTCTGGAAGACCAGGTGGCAGCTCTGCAAATGGTTTCCGCCGAGACTCTACAGTAGGCCGCCCAGGAAGTTGCCACTGCCCTGGTGGCATGCGCCTTTAAGCCCCCAGGTATCTGGTAGGTACTTAACGAGTAAGCCTTCTTGATGGCCTTCACTAGCCATGAAGTGATGGTTCAAGAGGATGCCGCTTGACCTCTCTTAAAGCCGTGCGGGATGATTAAAAGGCTTTCAATTTTCCTGATGGGTTTGGTTGCCGAAAGGTATTCCAAGATGTTGCACTTGATGTCTAATGGATGAGGGTTGCCCTGATCCGTGACCAGCGCTGGGAGGTTAATTTCCTGGTTGAAGTGGAAAGACAAAGATACCTTGGGGATGAAGCGATTTGAAGGCCTCAAGACTATTCTGTCTGGGTAAATGATCAGGTACGGCTCCCTAGCCAGCAAGGCCTGCATCTCTGAGACCCTTTTAGCCGAGGTTATGGCAATTAAAAACGAGACTTTAAGCGTTAGGTCCCAGAGGGAGATGTTCTTGAGCGGGAAGAAAGGTTCCTTAGATAGGGCTTCCAGGACAACTGAAAGATCCCACACCGGGAAGGAAGGCTTTCTGGGGGGGTCTTAGTTTTAGGCAGGCCCTTTGAAACTGGATAACAAGGGATTTTGTGCTCACTTGTCTCCAGTCAAGGCGGATAGGGCTGACACTTGGATCTTCAGGGTGCTTGACCCAAGGCCTTTCTTTAGGCCTGACTGCAGAAACTCCAGAATCTGTGATACTGATGGAGAGGATGAGTCCCAGCCTTGCTGCTGTGTGAAGGCAACACATTTTTCCCAGACCCTCCTGTAGGTGCTGTTGCTGGTAGGCCTTCTGGCCTGGAGTAAGGTATCTAGCACCTTTTAGGAAGAGCCCTGGTCTAGAAACCTAGCCCTTTCAGCTTCCAAGCTGTCAGATGCAGCTTCTCCGGGTTCAGGTGAAGTAGATGACCCTGAGAGAGCAGGTCCACCGATAACGGGAGAGGAAGTGGGTCTGCCTTGTTCAATTGCAGGAGGGTAGTGAACCATGGCCTCCTCGGCCAATAGGGAATCACAGCTACTACCAATGCCGCTGATCTCTTGAGTCTTAGAAGGAACCTCGCTATGAGGGGAGTTGGGGGAAAGATGTAGCCCAGATGGAAATTCCAGGGGTGTTGGAAGCAATCTGTTCCCTCCACTGATGGAAAGGGGATCCTTGACAAGAACCTCTGGCACTTTGTGTTTGCTGGTGTTGCTGCAAGGTCTATATCCGGTGATCCCCAGGTCCGAGATATGAGGGTGAAGGCCTGGGGACTCAGAGACCACTCGTTGTTGGATATGAAGCTCCTGCTTAGTGAGTCAGCCAAGAGGTTCTGGGCTCCCGGGACGTAAACTGCCCTCAAGTCCGACAGGTTCAGCTGTGCCCATTCTATAACTGGACCTTCTGCATCATGGAGCTGCTTCTGGTGCCCCCCTGTCTGTTGATTTAGGCGACAGCCATTCTCAGGAGGACCTGCTTCCCCCTCAAGTGAGGGCTGAAGGCCATGAGAGCTTGGAATGCTGCCTTTATTTCCAGAACATTCGAAACGGAATCTTGTGCCCTGAATGGCCAGCGGCCCTGAGCTGCGAAGTCTTTATAGTGTGCCCCCCACCCCTCCAGACTGGCATCTGAGGTCACTACCTCCTAAAGAGGGCTGACTATGTGTTTGCATCTCTTTAAGTTGCGAGGTCGTGTCCACCACGGTAGTGATTGCTTGACCTCCTCTGAGATGAAGATCGGTTGAGACATTGACGTGCTGTCCCACTGGTGCAAAAAGGAGATTTGAAGGGGTCTGGAGTTCCACTGTGCCTATTGGATCATCGGAATGATCGCTGACAATGAGCCTAGGATACTGAGGCATGCTCTGGCTGGTAATTTTGTGGCTAAGATTGATTTTCTCACTCTCTGGATCAAGAGAGGGATTTTTCCAGTGGAAGCTCCACTGTGTTCATCCGAGTGTCCAGTTCGGCTCCCAGGAAGGCCATTCTCTGGGTGGGCTGGATATTGCTTTTCCCCCAGTTTATCAGCCACCCTAGACTCTGCAGCGTGGAGACTAGAATTTCCCCTGTGTTGGATGAGAGATTCCTGGCTGTCTGAAAGAAGGAGGATATCGTCCAGGTAATGATGGACCCTTAGTCCTCTCTCTCTCAAGGAGGCAATTACCGGTAATAGGACTTTCGTGAATGTCCTGGGGGCAGTAGAAATCCTGAACGGGAGGCTTTGGAATTGGAAGTGTTGATGGTTTATTGTAAAACAAAGGAATTTCTAGAATGCGGCGTGAATAGGGATATACAGATATGCGTCCTGGAGGTCGATTGAAAGCATCCAATCTCTCATGTTTATTGCTTGGAGGATCGACTGCAGGCTTTCCATTTTGACTGACTCTACTCGACTCAAGCAGAACTGACCCTTTGGGGGGTGTCCTTTGAGCGACCATCTGTGCCCGAATTGGATGGTGGCCACCATCCATGGGTCTTTTATTATTTATGGGCAGGCGCACCTTCAAAAGGACTTCTGGTCACCGGAGGCAGGGGTTTTGGGTTTTTGGAATTTCAGGAAGGCCGTCTGAGGGTTTTTCCAGCTCCTTCTATATTCATTCCCAGGCCTATAGGCTTTTGCATCTCTGTATCTCTCCGGGAGATTGCGCTGAAGGGAGGTGGTCTCTGCTGTTTCGGTCTTTTATCCGAGGGGATAAGCCCTGACTTTCCGCCGGTTACTTTCGAAATAGCTGAGTCCAACTTCGCCCCGAAGAGGTTTTCCCCATCATACGGAATTCGGCACCAGTTGGATTAAGAGGCGGGGTTTGCCGTCCAGGGCTTCAGCCATGGCGCCCTTCTGGCCATTACAGAGGCCAGCATGGCCCTTGATGCGGATTTGATTGTGTCCACAGAAGCCTCTGCCACAAAGTCCCACACAAGACTAAGTTCTTGCTTTGACTATCTTTTCTTGATCCACCCCCTCGGAGAAGAGCTTTTCAGTGCTTGAAGACCAGCTGGAGATAGCTCTTCCTACTCATCGATGAACGGGAAAGCCTCTGGGTTCCTTTTGAGACTCAGAAAATACTTTCACTGTTTCTGCTGGGTCTCCTTGGGTTCCTCGCAGTTTATCGCTTCTTTGACCGATTTTACAAAAGGCTCTATCAGCGAAAAGTCGAACCCAGCTGATGTTTCCAGCTCTTCGTTGTCAGACGGAGAATCTTGTTCCCTTGATGTACTGGGAGGAGCGGGTGAGGCACTTTGGGCTGTAAATTCTGTTTTAGGAGTTGAGATTTGTGGAGTTGAGACTCCAGTGGATTCCCTGGTGTCCAGCTCTTTCCCTTTGGTTCAAAAAGAGAAGGGAGGGACTTTGGACTTTATAGGCAGAGTAACACCAGGTATATTACAAAATAGTTTATTGAAAAAACATAGATAAAACACTGATTATTAAAAGACCACAATTCATCAGAACATTGTAGTAATATATATATAGAGGGAATACTGGGTAGACATTTAAGGTAACCAGCCAAAGAAGTGGCCAGATAAAAAAGTAATATCTAATAGAACAAAAGGAGGGAGAGGAGAGAGGGAGGGGAAGAGGAAGGGGAAGGAAAGGGAGGAATAATTGCATACTTACTGTAGTAAATGTATTAAGATGTAAAATCTTGTATACACTGTATGTTCTGTACGCCCCCATGGTAACTCTTTCATCGCTCCCTTTGTTATGCCCAGTCCTTGCCACTGCAGTCTGGCCAATACAGGTTGTTTTTGAACAGTTTGGATTGTATTCCATGTTTCTTTTTATTTATTTTGTTGTTAAATTATTATATACTAACTGTACAACTCTACTTATCTTGTTAGCCATAACACATTTTTTGCTCCTGAAGAAGCGTGAAGGCACGCGCAACATGTTGAGCACATTATTGCTATGAAATAATTCATCATTGATCTGCTATCCAGCCACACTCTCGGACCCCTATCTACTTTGGAGTGTTATACTTACATCCGAGTTTCTATCTATATAGATGGTTTTGTACAGCAACAACTTTATTAAGTATTCATGCATATAGATGAATTGTGATCTTTTAATAATCAGTGTTTTATCTATGTTTTTTCAATAAACTATTTTGTAATATAGCTGGTGTTACTGTGCCTATAAAGTCCCTCCCTTCTCTTTTTGATCTAATAGTTTTAGGACGCGGCACCTTTATATTGTCCATGTATCCACAGTACCACTCTGTGTCATGATACATTTATATCCGATATTCTTTCCCTTTGGTGGCTTCATCGAACCATCTGCGACAGGCCAGCTTATCTGGGAGGGCGGTGGCTCCCCATACCCAGCAAGAGTACCCGGCAGGACGGGAGTTGTGCACTAGTGACTGATGCCTGCATGCAGGGGATCTTCTGCGATAGGAGTGGCTATGTCTTGAATAGGATTTAGATCGACTCCTTCTGTGACTTCCCCTGTGACCTGAGCGACTTCTTCCGTGACTTGAGCGGCTTCGCCTGTGGCCGGAGCGGCTTCTCCTGTGAGAGGTCTCTCTGCATCTTGAATTGGACGATCTTGAGGACCAGGCAAGGACTTCCACCCAGGAGAGGCTAAACCTGGCTGGGGTGAAGCGGTAAGGGGGTGCTGATCCATTCAGTCCTGACAGGTGAGGAAAAATAAGAGAATACTGGGGCAGGGGCCTTCTCTGCAACTTATAGTTATGTGGTCCTATCAGTTTGTGGGGGCGGAGTCACAACCCAAAGTGTATGCTGCCATGATGCAACAGGAAAATATATTTAATCACCCCTGGTAATGGTAAAGTTCACCTTTCTCTGAGAAATAACGTCATCATCTTCGTCTGATGAGAAAATATAATTATTCTCAACTAGCAAGAGACAAGGTCATCCAATGCCTTACTGCCCCCCTTTCCCAATAATGGATCAACCAAATTCAACTTGTCCTTTTTCTCATGGACAAACCTAAAACAAAAAATTCTGCAAGAATGCATTTATATCTTTATAACTGTAAATTCATCCATCCCATTGATCTTCAAGGGGAAAAATCATATAAACTAATCACCTTGCTATCTTCCTCCCTTTTCTATGGCCCTGTACGATGTGATAGCTGTGACCAATCACAGCATCACAGTAGTAAACAAACGTTTCATGAATGAAACCTTTGAATAGTGTTATTGATTGCTTATTACAGTGATGGTCACTGTTTAAGCAATCAGAGTGCAAAAAAAAAATCCCTGATCATACCCCCCAGAGTCGTACAGTGTTATGTTGACACTGCACTGCTCAGGTGACAATATGAAAAACATATTGTAATATATATATATATATATATATATATATATATATATATATATATATATATATATATATATATATATATATATATATATATGTGTGTTTTTGTTTTTTGTACATAGTGTCACTATGGCACTATGGTGATTTTGTATCGCTGTGGCGATGATCATGTACAATGGCTTGTTGCTCTGATCTTTTCTTTGATCACCACCACAGCAGTAGAATGTCACCAGACCAGTGCTGCCAGTCAGTATCCCTAATCACTGCCACCCACTCACAGTGTCCCTAATCACTGCAGTTTACTTACAGTGTCCTTAATCATTGCAGTCCACTCTGAGTGTCCCTGATCACTGCAGTCCAGTCACAGTGCCGCTAATCACTGCCACCCACTCAGTGTCCAAATCACCATCCTCTTGCAATGTCTTTTTGCCATAGCAGTCATATTACCCCTGATCACCTCCTTATTAATTGTAAACTTTATGTGCAAAAATACATGTAAAAATACATTTTTATTTTTTGAACTGCATTTTCCAAAAACTTGTGGTGAAAAATTAAATGTCTCAGAAAAATATTCAGACTGCACCCTTTGCTCTCCTTCCCACTATTTTCCAGAGATTTCTGGAATAGAGGGGGAAGTAGCAGAGGTCGGGGGAGAGGGGGTACCATCCACAACGGAGGTGTTCGAAGACCTGGCATCCCTGCCAGCACTCTACATGGCCGCAGGAACTCGCACTGACGCATAACAAATTTGCAGATGCGCACAAAAATGCGCATTGGCAACCTGGAGAAGGGGTGCGCGCAAGACCATGCAGCTCACTGGTGCATAAACGCTGTTTGCTGCCAAACTGCGTTTATAAGGAAGCCTGGCAGTGGCTGTAATTGCTGGTTGATCTTCAGCTCCCCCAGTGTGTTTTTCCTGTGATTCCCACTGGTCCTAGCTGTTTGTGTACTATGCTTGCCTACGAAAACGAATTAACTTTTATTCAGTAAAAAAGTGATCACAACAATGCAATTTAAATCCTGCCATATTTTCAGCTAATAATCTAAGTCTTTTAATTGTATTTAATTTATTGTAATATATTTTATTTTACCTGTAATTCTATGATAAGCTTGCAAAATCAATCACAGCGGGTGACAGTAGTAAAACTAGATAAAGGATTACATTTCTAGACAAAAAACACAACATACCCTATACATGAGTAGATGGCTAAGAACCCTATGTTTCTACCAGCCAAACAAAAGTCAATTTTAAATTAGGTTAAAAAAAATTACATAATTACATTTATATCACATAGAAAATAAAATTTTAATATGACGCCAAATACTTTCACTATACAGTAGGCTTAGGCTCTCACAATTACTCTTTAAAACATGGTTCCTTACTTCCTATTAGAGCTGCATGATTAATCGCTAAGAATCGTTATCGCGATTTTTTCCCTGTTGCGATCTTGACAAAGTATTTCCAGATTCTTTCTATGCAGAGAATTCCCTCTGCTGTGCTAAAGCCAACAGCTGTCAAAAGAAAGGAAAAAAAAACGGGCTGTCTGCCAAGAATCACAACATTCTTTAGCAGTGGAACTGTAGTATAACCATTGTAACGATTTGTCCTTTAGATCAAAGGAATACACTTTGGTGTGTAAATGAGGGAAGTTTAACCACTTAAACACTAAATCTTTTACTGACATTTATATATATTTTAGTAGAGACCCTAGAAAATAGAATGGTGGTTGTTGCAATATTTTATGTCACACTGTATTTGCACAGCAGTCGTTCAAATGCAATTTTTTGGGAAAAAAAATTACACTGAATGAATTTAAAAAAAAACTAACCAGTAAATTTAGCCCATTTTTTTGTATAATGTGAAAGATTTTACGCCGCGAGAATCGTGAGAGAATTGTGATCTTTTTATTCCAAGCAAAAAAATTGTGATTCTCATTTTGGCCAGAATCGTGTAGCTCTGCTTCCTGTAAAATGTCAAGATGATTTATTGGGGCATACACCAGCCTTCAGAAAATGTAAAGCTATGATGTAGACTGGCAGACAGTTTGCAACCTATAAAAAGGGGCATTTCTTTTTTTTTCTTCTGGTGAGTTCTATGTTAAAGATGTCCAAAACAACGTATGCATATGTTTTCAAAAGTAGTGGTAACTAGCATCATACTTTCTCTGAATGGCATTTTCCACCTAGGTAGGAGGCTGTAAAGTTCAGGCCTTTGTTTTGGAAATAAGGTCAGTCTCAGAAAAAGATAATCCCATACTATAGGATGAATTTACATCACTTCACATACTGCATAAATCATAATGATGCTTCGAGTAACAATGCTGGATAATGTCTACAACATATAAGTGAGGTGGGTTTACAGGAGCAAAGTCATTTGTATCCCAGGGTGCACCTTACAGTCAGTTCAGCATAACAGTTTGGAATTAGAGCGGAACAGGGCTTTAATTGTGACACAATTAGGAAGTACTGGTAAGAGAGGTATTGATGTCAAGGATACTTGGGATCATGTAACTCTCACCAGTGAGTTTAAAAAAAAATATATATATATATATTGAAATTGCTTGGATACACCATTTTTTCCCATTCATAGAAGGACATGATTCAGAGGCTTTTGGGTCATACTGCCACCTACAGAGGAATTTGGACATTGGCAAAGAAGAAACAGTGTTTAGCCCAGTATAACTCCTCCTACTCCCAGTTTTTAGTTAGTGTCCTAGGAAGATGGTTCAACTTTTTTCTAGTTGAACCAATTTTTTGCTAGACATTTTCCTTCATACAAGATTATTTCTTCCACCAAGGTTGCCATATATGTTGCTTTAGCTGTTCTCTATGTGTAGCTATTCAGATCAGCATATCCTCTGCAAAAGCTTTGGAGACCATACCCACTGGACTGGACAAATGTTGTGAGGCTAGCCTGGAACATGACTCTATATTTCCAGATTTGGGTGTTACATTTTAGTTAGTTGAACAATGTTTTCTATGTCCAGAGATTTGGGAAATCCTCTGGTCATAGGCGTGCGCACAGGGTGTGCCGGGTGTGCCCAGGCACACCCTAATCCCCCCCATGCGCATTAGTGTTATCGTTCTGTGTAGCAACAGGAACATGGGAAAGATCTCCCTCTTACCGGCTCTGCCAAAAGAGAAGTGTTTATCCTTTTCTCTTTCACTGTTCCAGCAGGGAGATCAATGTGCCGGGGTCATATATATGTAGATACATACATATGCATGTGTGTTTGAGCTTAAGGGTGCACACCCTAATGCCTCTGGTGTAACCCTGTCTATGAAGAAACACTTTGTGAGTAGGCTGTGCTGGCCAAGCACTGGGAACTACCTAGTTAATAGGACAATTGAGCAACTTTATTACCCCTATTATCTTTTGTTTTACCGCGGAAAGGGTTAAATCCGGTTAAAGCTCTAGCTTGGGCTAAAACTATATTTTTTTTACCATTGCTCCCTCCTAACCCATCTTAGCCCATGCGAGTAGGCATTTTTCTCCTTGCTTTGAAAAAGCCAAATATCACTTAAGCCTCCCTCCAGGTCCCTTGCTGCCACTGGTTCTGTGTGGGGGAATGCTAATGCAGCCTTACGATTCCCTTACCCGGGATCCCTGGTGTCCTACCATCTTGCAGTAATGACATCATCCTCTTCTAGATCCTGAGAGTACCTCACCAATGGACATCCATAGAAGGATTAAAGCAGGAAGTAAACAAAAGTGGAGCAGACTCTTAGCTGCAGCATCACTTGATCGTGGCTAAAGGTACCTGTAAGTAATAAAGGGCATTTAGATTGATATTCATTTTTAAATCCAGCAATCAGATAGACTATCCTGGAGTGGGGCTTTATTGATTAAGGACTGAGCACTGCCATAAACTGTTAAGTAGAGGGTTGCGTGTGAATGTTCTGAGATCTTGTTCCCACCATTCAGCATTAGAAAGCACCTTCCAGCCACTGTTCCTTATCTCAAGGTCAATTGGTTGTTCTCTGCTGACTGCCTACAGTGACCTGGTAACCTCCAGCCATCTGATCCTCATCTGCCACCACCAGCCAGTTTCTGAGTATTCAAGGCCTAGTCTGGTACCCTGAGCTATGTTGTCCCTGTTTTGCAGTGCAACATGTTGGATCCCAGATGAGCAACGAGCAGTCCCAGCTCAGTATCCACTAATGGACCTGGTACTACCTGCAAAGCACCCACTCGAGGGCCTGACAATGACAGATAAAACCTTGCCCTCTGCTTTAATCCCTACAATCCTAAGTGTTTTCCTCAACTTCGGTAGATGTGGCACATACCTTGGTTCTAGTCGAGGAGAATTTCATTGCAGTTATATGTGATTTAATGGGCCAAATTCCAACCTTGATTCCGGACTCAGAACGCAGAAGCTATAAATTTACTTCCTTGCATTCCACTGCACAATTTTTATCTGATCTGCTTGTGGCTTTTAAGCCATCTGCCACAGAGGCTCTATATAATGCAGAATGTCAGAAATCCTTAACAGATGACCATGCCCCTGAGGAGTTGTGGACCACTGCCATTGCTCCAGGCCTATATAAATAATTTTGGCTCATTTTAACAGGTTGCACACCACTTTGTGTGGATCTGCCAGTATCCCATCTTAATAAAGTGAGGACAATCCCCATGAAGGATGTACCGTTGATAAACTTTTTCAGATTCTTCCCAAAGCCTTGTTTTCTCTGGCTTCACTGCATTGCAACCTGCCTTGGTTGTGATGCTAGTCTGTAAATCTTTAGTGGACTGGACTAGGGCCATGAGAAGAGATCTTGTTTTCCTGCAAACTGATCCCCCGTTCAGCATTTAGAGCTCATACCAGCAGCCCTAATTCATTGTGTGAACAGAATGGTGGATACTTATTTCCTTTACAATTCAGCTGTAAGTAAACATTTGGTTGACACCTGGGCTGAAATGTTGGGCTGGGGAACAGGCCTGCAAAAAAAGGTGGCTGTGTATGTTCTTCAAGGCATTTCTCTGTTGCGTGCTCGTCTGTCCTTGCAGGAGAAGTCTAAGACAGTGAAGACTCACCTCAGCCCCTCCTCTGAGGCCTATAATAGTTCCTTTCATTACTCCCTGACCTTACATCCTGCCTCATCCTGCCTGTCCTGTGACCAGCATGCTACATACCTGGTTCCTGCCAGGTTGCTTGAATCATCAACCAGTCAACCAACCAAGTGTCTGCCAGTCAGCTGTCTACCAATTTGGGATCCTGCTACATCTGTCTTCCACTGCCTCTGCCATCTGGTCCATTCCTGGCAAAGCATTGGCTACCTACATGAGTAGTCTGCGGGACACCTTACAGGCACTCGTACCTCACCGTGCTTTTGCGACCACTGTCTTACTACCACTGGTCCCTGAGCTAGAGCGGTAAGAGAGGCCTCCCTCTTTACGTCAGGTTCAACTACCGGGTACTAGACAGACACAGCTCAAGCCAGAGTTTTTCTTTCCCAAAAGAAACTTCAAACTCTTTGCTCCCAGACTTGAACTCCAACTTGAAGTCCAAGAGTCGCTTACTCTTTGTTTCTGCATTTAAGTCTTGGGGCTAATGCAAGCCTCCTTTAAGGCAATCTTGTTTGCCCAATTGCATTCCAGAACCCCAAAACGTAACATCCTGTCATCGTGTGACAAATTGGTTTAGTCTCTGGATAAACTGATTCGCCTGGCTCCAAGGATCTGGTTGTCTGGCCTGGTGGCTTAGGAATCCACTTCTGGATTTGAGGAAATATTCCCTTCCCATCTGTTGGAAGATACTGTCAACAAATGCCAGGCTGAAGAGAAGTCCAAGACACCTTTTTTTGCAGGAGACTTGGATACTGGTCTCCTGATCAACATTCTGGAGCTCAGGGTGATTTAGTTGTCCCTACATTGCTGAACATACTGACATCAGACATCAGACAATGTATACTAGGGGGGTGGTAGTTGCGCTGTGATAAGGAAGGGGATAGGGAAGGGGAGACACTACACTAAAGTGCATATGGCAAACATGCCAAGTGACCTAAATACAACCAAAATTAGGTGATATAAATATATATATGAAAGATACGACAAAAAAGAATTGCAAAACACACAAATCGGTGTATATAGTGAATAACTGGAAAAAAACACACTAACCAATAAGTATAGTGGATGAAGTAGTGGAAAAATAGAGACTACTAAAATGATGTAAACTTGGAGACAGAGTGGTATTAAATCACATAAAGATGAACAGTGTGCAAGGTGAAAGAGGCAGTTAAACTGATACCATGTAAAAAATAAATAAATGCATATAGCACTGAGTGCAAAAAAGAAAAAAAAACAGTCAATGAAGAATAACAAATGATCCTAATATGAATCAAAAACACTTGACCAATACAATGAAAGAAGACACCAAGCAACATAAAAATGTATCGGCATAGATAGCAACAGAAAAATTATTTATAAGTATTCCCAAAAAAAACAATCTAAAAAAGCATATACAAGTGGTATTGAATATAAACGACAGTCCCACCACCAAGTGTAATAATGCTTGATCACAGTCCAAGGAAATAACCAACACACGACAGTTGAAACAGGGGGGGTGTGTTTCTTCGATGGGGGCACCTCAGTGAACACAGGCCCCTTACCTTACGGCTGTAAGGTATACAGCATATGTATTGAACGCCCAGTAAGGTATGGAATCCAAAACCGTTGCAGCAGATGGTGTAGCTCGTAAATGCAGTGGTATCCCATGCAAAAAAAAATATATAACATATAGTGTGATACCGTCTGGGAATGAGGGGATAAGCGAGCTGTAGGAGGAGAGGGGGGAGGGGTTGCACTCACCCTGTGACAGATGAGCGTAAGCCTCAATCCACGAGCGCCGAACTCGCATAGTCCACACCGCTGGCCGTAGGACCTACTGACATCTCACATCTCCTGTAGCTCACCACCCGTCATACGTGGTATATATGATATAGTAACAAGACAAGAACCGCATATAGCGTAATCCCGTACAAAAAACTCACTTTATTGTATAAAAACACTTAAGCACTTACAAAAGTAGACAGCTGGGGGGTAAAACTCCGCGAGCGCCGTGCTCGTAACATCAGCTGTGTGTGTGGCAGCGTCCCGTGCTCCTAACGCGTGTCGTCACGTCACGTGACTTCTTCAGAGGTTTCTCTGAAGAAGTCACGTGACGTGACGACACGCGTTAGGAGCACGGGACGCTGCCACACACACAGCTGATGTTACGAGCACGGCGCTCGCGGAGTTTTACCCCCCAGCTGTCTACTTTTGTAAGTGCTTAAGTGTTTTTATACAATAAAGTGAGTTTTTTGTACGGGATTACGCTATATGCGGTTCTTGTCTTGTTACTATATCATATATACCACGTATGACGGGTGGTGAGCTACAGGAGATGTGAGATGTCAGTAGGTCCTACGGCCAGCGGTGTGGACTATACGAGTTCGGCGCTCGTGGATTGAGGCTTACGCTCATCTGTCACAGGGTGAGTGCAACCCCTCCCCCCTCTCCTCCTACAGCTCGCTTATCCCCTCATTCCCAGACGGTATCACACTATATGTTATATATTTTTTTTGCATGGGATACCACTGCATTTACGAGCTACACCATCTGCTGCAACGGTTTTGGATTCCATACCTTACTGGGCGTTCAATACATATGCTGTATACCTTACAGCCGTAAGGTAAGGGGCCTGTGTTCACTGAGGTGCCCCCATCGAAGAAACACACCCCCCCTGTTTCAACTGTCGTGTGTTGGTTATTTCCTTGGACTGTGATCAAGCATTATTACACTTGGTGGTGGGACTGTCGTTTATATTCAATACCACTTGTATATGCTTTTTTAGATTGTTTTTTTTTGGGAATACTTATAAATAATTTTTCTGTTGCTATCTATGCCGATACATTTTTATGTTGCTTGGTGTCTTCTTTCATTGTATTGGTCAAGTGTTTTTGATTCATATTAGGATCATTTGTTATTCTTCATTGACTGTTTTTTTTTCTTTTTTGCACTCAGTGCTATATGCATTTATTTATTTTTTACATGGTATCAGTTTAACTGCCTCTTTCACCTTGCACACTGTTCATCTTTATGCGATTTAATACCACTCTGTCTCCAAGTTTACATCATTTTAGTAGTCTCTATTTTTCCACTACTTCATCCACTATACTTATTGGTTAGTGTGTTTTTTTCCAGTTATTCACTATATACACCGATTTGTGTGTTTTGCAATTCTTTTTTGTCGTATCTTTCATATATATATTTATATCACCTAATTTTGGTTGTATTTAGGTCACTTGGCATGTTTGCCATATGCACTTTAGTGTAGTGTCTCCCCTTCCCTATCCCCTTCCTTATCACAGCGCAACTACCACCCCCCTAGTATACATATGTTTTTGTCTGTTTGGAGCAGTCTTTTAGGTGTTGCAGCAGTGCCCCCCTCTCAGTTTAGGAGTCCGTAAGCAGCGCAGGAGTTCCTTGCTTAGTTCTATAGACATCAGACAATGCCCCATCATTAGCATAAACCAATCATCAGGGAGGATCCAGGAAGAGAAATGGCAAGAGAGGTAAGAAGGATTCTTTCTTGGGCAAAACCTCACATTCTAGCCTTGTTCACTGTTTACATCCCAGGCGTGGACAACTGGCAGGCAGGTTGCAAGATCAAGATGAAGGGCTTTCTGGTGATACTCATAATTTTGGTTATGGTACGCTATCCTGGCTCCCGGAATGCTCTATGGGTTCTTCCAGATCTTTAGGATTTTCTGTCTACATAACCAGTTTACCATCCTGCTTTACTGTTGCTGGCTTTAATGGCATAGGTATTGAAGTCTAGGTCTTGAGGAGGTTCTCCAAATTGGTGATTTTCACAACGTTAAAAGCCAGTAAGACTACTTCCCACAAGCCTACCATTGCATATGGAAGACATACTTTGCTTGGTGAGGGGAAAGAAGTTTTCATCCCAAAAATACCCCACGAGATTAATCTTGACCTGGGTCAGATCTCGGTGCTTACGATCTTGTTTCAGAGACCACTATTTTCCCATTCTTTGATAAGGACTTTGTACAGGGTGTCTCTCTCACCCATGACTCAGTGGGATATGAATTTTCTTCACACCTAAACCACATTTTGAACCTATCAGGGATATTCTCTTTCCACTCTTACTCACAAGGTTGTTTAACTTGCACCATCATCCATAGGGGGGCACGTGTCTGAGCTGGCAGCTTTGTAATTTAATGAGAGCAAGATAGTGTTAAAGTGATTGTAAAGTCTTGTTTTTTTTCAATAAAAATAAAAAACATGGTATACTTACCTCCTCTGTGCAATGGCTTTGCACAGAGCAGCCCAGATCATCCTCTTCTCGGGTGCCTCTTCTGTGCCCCTGGCCCCTCCCTCCTGTTGAGTGCAACCCACGGCAAGCAGCTTGCTATGGGGTCACTGAGCTGAGTCACAGCTCCCTGTGTCCATTCAGACACAGAGATGTAGCCCCCTCTCTCTCCTGACTGGCTGACTGACTTTAATTGACAGCAGCGGGAGCCAATGGCCAATGTCTCAGCCAATCAGGAGGGAGAGTCTCGGATGGCCGACACACTCGAGATTGACAGAGAGGGGGGCTCATGTAAGTATTAGGGGGTGATGGGGTGGCTGCTGCACACATAGAATGCATTAAGATAAAAAACCTTCTGACTTTATAACTTTAAGGCCTAGAGCTTCCTTACTTCCTAAGATGGCTTTCAGCCTTCTACCTTAACTCCCCTCTGTCCAACTACATTGCATACGAATTAGATTATTTGAATGTGGGTTGTGCATGTCTAGCTCGCAGCCACTGCATCCATTAAAATGACTGACTCTTTTATTTGTCATCCCTGATAGTCCCCATAAAAGGGAACTTACTTCTTGCTCCACTGTTCTTTGGTGACCCAGACATCATCATCCAAGCTAATGGCCTTTAAGCATTGTGTTCCACCCTTTTCTGTCAATGTACACTCTACTAAATCTGTGCGTACCTTTGGACTTTTAAACGTCAAGCAACTATTATGGGCTAGTTACGGGCATAGCGGCCTTCAGGTGGCTCTATGAGCTGCAGGCAATCCAAGTTCTTTTTTGGACATCCCAACATTCTCTGAATCCTGTGACCTTCAATACCATAAATACCATAAAATCCACTCCATGAAGGGGCGTGACCGGAAGCTGCCCTGCATGGACGCTTGATCCTGTAGCTCTCCACCGACCTGCAGCCTAGCAGCCTATTAGGGGGATTTTAAGCACCTGTATATGGGTGGAAATCGGAGAACCCGCTCTTCTAACCCCAGGGGACCATCCGCGCCACCCTCCGGACCCTCAGCGACCCTCCGGGAGTACTTTAAACCTCCCTCCGGCTCCGACGGCGGGATGGACAAGATGGCGCCGCCGCCATGCTCTCTCTCCACGATGCCGCAGCAGCCGCCGAACTCTCCTCCGCTGCTATACCCACAGAACACACCGCTGATGGATCAGGAGAGGAGCGGTTCGTGCACTCGAGACCCGGGAGGGGTGAGTCCATCACAACCCTACATGCCCCACAACGGGATACAGCATGACCCCCGAGACATTACACAAGGCCTCACAGCAGCCAGCTATACCCAGTGCTCTGAGGCCTACCCGCGGCTGTTACGAACGGCCTCAGACCCAGCTCTTTCAGCGGGAGGGACGGCGTCCCCCACACCCTCACTGAATTCAGGGGACTTTCCCCCACTACCGGAGCCGGAGTACGCCCTGGGGCCCCCGCTCACAAAACAAACAGGAGAAAGCAACCCACTGCAGGAACGCCACTATGTCCTGGGCATACCCCAGCCACAAAGACAAGCACGCCATCATACCTCCAGCACGACAGAAAGAGGCATGGATCAGGCATTGTCCTATGCACAAGCGACTAACTCCCCAAATCTGATCCACAGGGATGGCTCAATAACTGCTTCTCATCCCCCTTTCTTGAGAGGGGGCAATCTACAGGGCACCCACACTCAGCCTAGAGGAGCACCAGAAACTGAGCCCCCCCTTGCTCCACGAGGGGAGCCCCCCTTTTTGCATTGTCCCCAACAACACATGGAGGATGACCCACAAATCCACCAAAACACTACATGGCAAGCATGTCTCCAAGCCATACCCACTAAAGAGGATTTTAAACTCCTTATTGAAGAAGTTAAATCTACATGCAGGGCAGAAATCCAAACAATTCATGCCAACCTCAAACACCTATCTGAGAGAGTAGAGATGGCTGAAGAGGAGATTCAGGAGACCAAACTTGCAATACATCGCACTCAAATACAAGGAGCTGACCACCACCTAATGCTCAGAAATGTGCAACGCCATATTGAAGATTTAGATAATAGGGGTCGTAGGAACAACATTCGGATTAGAGGACTACCAGAATCAGAGGGCCCGGAGGATCTCCACGAAACCCTGCAATCTTTATTCAACAACTTACTGGGGGACCCCCCGAATAAACCCATAGAGATGGACAGAGCCCACCGTGCCCTACGACCCAAGGGACCTGCTTCCAGACCACGCGACGTCATATGCAGAGTCCACTCCTTCCCCTTAAAGGAAGACATCATGCGAAAAGCCCGAGACGCCAGGAAGGTTGTTCATGGAAATGCGCCAATACAGCTATACCCCGACCTTTCCTGGATCACCCTACAAAAGCGTAGAATCCTCCAGCCTCTATTAGCTTCACTACAGGAGAACCGCATAACTTATCGATGGGGCTTTCCCTTCAGTTTAACAGCCCGCCATCAAGGAAAATCCGCCATTCTGCGTTTCCCGGAGGACCTGGACAACTTTTGCAATACCCTAGAAATTCCTGTCCCCCGTCTTCAAGAATGGGACTTGGTAGAAACACCAACGCCTCCGCCGGCGATCTGGCAGAAGATACCTCCAACGAAACGTCCCAGGGACAGAGACTCTCCTAGAGGGTCCACTAAGCATAGGAATAGATGACTGCCATACAGGGCCCCCCCCTAGCCCACCCATCAGCTATATTTGCACCCCTCCCCCTTCTTAGGCCCAAAGCCTGTTAATACCTGCTTCAGGCACTTTTAGTTGGAGACTAGACGGTAGTAGTTTTTCTGGTCACTAGTCCCCCTTTAGGTCTACCTAACCAAAGTTCCCCTTTTTTATTTCCTATTGTTATAGGAGGTTTTCTGAATACTGCTGTATTTGACTGTTGGGTTCTCTATGTCCCCCCGGGCTGGACTCTTTATGGGGAGCCCGCCCGGGGAGACTTATTGGAACTTAGTTGATCCCGGGCGATCAGGATTGCTCGGGGTCTTTTTGCAATGTTTGCTTCTTTTGATTGTGTTGATAACTAATATCTCTTTCTTTTTTTCCACTCTCCCTCTCTTTTTTCTCTTTCCCTTTCTCTCCCTTCCCCTGGCACATCATCGGCTCGGGAGGGCTGACCGGACATGTCCTACGTATGGATCCCTCGCTTCCTTGGATACTGAGGCACCCTCGCGGCTGGATAAGCTAAGTAACGCTGAGCTCACACATACCCTCAACAATGGTTAAAATAATATCACTTAACGTTCACGGCCTAAATTCAAATAAAAAAAGGCATCTAGTTACGAGGGAACTCAGACAGTCTGGGGCGGATGTTGCCCTGCTGCAAGAAACACATTTTAATAAGGGAGGCGCCTTCACATTTGCATCCAGATACTATCCTCAGGTCTACCAGGCGTTCAGCCCCCGCAAAAAAGCAGGAGTGGCGATCTTGTTCAAAAAGGGATCCCCCTTCAAATGCACCGACGCTCTTATAGACCCACATGGACACTACATTATTTTACGGGGCCAATGGCTGGATCAAGGGGTCACTATTTGTGTACTATATGCCCCTAATACCCGCCAAATACACTTTTTAACTAGAGTACTAGCGCGCATATTTAAATCCCCCAACGACTACTTGATCATTGGAGGAGACTTTAATTTATGCCAGTCGGTGGGGCTAGATCGCCATGTAATAAACCCCACAGAACCCCAAGCCCGAGTGGCTCGGGAAGCACAATTATTTCGCCAACTCACTAGGCGCTATGCTCTTTTTGATATATGGCGGGCACTACACCCAGGTGACAGACAATATACATTTTACTCTTCTCCTCACCGCATGCACTCTCGAATAGACTACCTATTTGTTAACAATGCCACCCTTCGCGCCACTATGGACGCTCAGATTCTACCCATCTCCTGGTCTGACCACGCCCCTGTGACTATGTCCTTGAAGATGGGTACCTATACACGTAAACCATGCCACTGGCAATTAAACAACTTTCTCCTACAACACACCCCATCTAAACTAGAACTCGAGTCAACTTTACAAAACTATTTTCTTGAAAATGATACACCAGATGTTACTCTTACCACTATATGGGAGGCCCACAAGGCGGTCCTCAGGGGGCGGTGTATAGCATTATCCTCAGCCATGAAGAAGGATGCAAAGGCAGCCAAACTTCAGGCGGAGAAGGATCTTAAAACCTTAGAACTCCAACTACAGAATTCGCCATCCCTAACCCTTCTTAAAAAAATTGTCTGCTTGCGTACTACACTTCGGGATCTAGCGCTAGGCCAAGTAGAGAAAGCTCTCCTTAGACTAAAACAAACGTACTACGACAAAGGCAATAAAGCCCACTCACTATTAGCACGTAAACTTTCAGAGAGATCACATATGACCACCCCTCATCAAATAAAAAATAGAAGAGATACACTTCTCTCACACCCTCAGGATATAGCTCAGGCTTTCGGAGAATTCTACACAGCCCTATATAATGACCCTGAAATTCCACACGACCCACTTTCCCCTGACATAGTCGAGCGTATGCAACAATATTTAGCAGACAGTAATATTCCAAAACTTCAGGCATCTGATCTACTTTCCCTTAACGCCCCGATATCGGTAGAAGAACTGACATCCACCATTAAAAACTTACCGTCACGAAAGTCCCCCGGTCCCGATGGCCTCCCTTATGAATACTACAAGACATTTCTCCCGGTCCTCATGCCCCACATGTGCAAACTGTACAATGCCTTCCTTCAGCAAACCCCTATTCCTTCAGACATGCAGAGATCATTCCTCACGTTGATCCCCAAGCCTGAAAAAGATCCTTCACTATGTGCAAGTTATAGGCCGATCGCACTACTAAACTCTGATTTAAAAATTTTTACCAAGCTCCTCTCGATGCGACTGAACCTAATACTTCCCTCCTTAATACATAAGGATCAAGTGGGCTTTGTCCCCCTCCGTCAGGCGGGGGACAATACGAGACGGATTATTGATCTCATAGAGGTGGCAAACAGGGACGGCCTAGAAACATTGGTCC
This sequence comes from Lithobates clamitans, assembly GCA_037952925.1. Lineage (NCBI taxonomy): Eukaryota > Metazoa > Chordata > Amphibia > Anura > Ranidae > Lithobates > Lithobates clamitans. The sequence continues at coordinate 7,042,415 of JBBGZY010000458.1, forward strand.
TAGGGCTGGACGCTGAAAAGGCCTTTGATCGCCTTGGATGGCCGTTCCTGTTTGCCACACTGAAACACATGGGGTTCCAGGGCCCCTTTTTGAGGGCCATACAACACTTGTATACAAACCCCTCCTCTCAGGTTAAGACACCCTTTGCCTTATCATCAGCTTTTTCGATAGCTAACGGAACGCGACAGGGATGCCCTCTCTCGCCGTTGTTATTTGCACTATGTGTGGAGCCTCTGGCAGCGGCGGTACGTAAAAACCCAAATATACACGGGGTTCCGGTGCGAGACAGGGATTTTAAACTAGCACTATTCGCGGACGACATTATACTTACCCTGACTCAGCCTAGGATATCACTCCCTAATTTACATGCTGAGCTAGATCTCTATCGTTCCCTATCCGGTTACAAAATAAATGCGTCTAAGTCAGAGGCCCTTCCCGTAAATATCCCCCCAGAAGAGGTTCAACATCTACAACAATGCTTCCCCTACCACTGGAAAACTACAGCCCTTAAATACTTAGGGGTACAGATCACCCCGTCGTACACCACCCTCTATAGAGCCAACTTCCTTCCCCTCTATAGATCTATAAGGGAGTCGCTACAAAAATGGAAGGTCCACCATATATCCCTCCTGGGGAGAGTGGCTTCTGTAAAGATGACCATCCTTCCCAAACTTCTGTACCTCTTCCAGACGCTTCCCATTCCAATCCCTCGGTCAGATCTGAGGAAACTTCAAGCAGATCTGGTGAGGTTTGTATGGAACTATAGGAGGCATAGAATACCTCAATCAGTATTAGTGGCGGCGCGCTCGGAGGGTGGATTGGCGTTTCCCGACTTGAACAAGTATTACCAGGCAGCCCAACTGCGGGCCCTGGCGTCCTGGTTCCCCCAACGGTCTTACAATAGATGGACTGAAATTGAAAAAATCTGGCTGGCACCCATACACCCAAATAGCTTACTCTGGAATGCAAATGTGGAGGTGGAATCGGCCCGGCTCCTGGGCCCTATGTCTCTTCTCCGCTCTCTATGGCGTAAACTCTCCAGGACTCATAAACTGGGCTCGGAGAGATCTCTCCTCACATCCTTTTTATATAACCCCAGACTGCCTGCAGGCCTTACACATCAAATGTCCTCACCATGGGCAATCAGAAATTTATTTCATTTTGGCCATCTAGTACACCCCTGCACACGCAAACTGCTGTCATTCATCGATCTCCAACGGAAATTTAACCTTCCCCGTCAGGTATTTTATGGGTACCTACAGATCAGGCACTATGCTCAGTCGATAGCCCCGAACTTACAATTCTCAACTCCAACCGTATTTGAGAACCTGATGTTAGAGGGCTCCGCACGTCGAGGACTAATCTCAGATATATACAAGGTGCTAAATTCATATTGTATTGCCACCCAGGGTAAACATGCATACATGCTACGCTGGGAGAGAGCACTGGGAGAAGAAATACCAGAAGCAACCTGGCAAACAATTTGGTCTCAAGCAGCTAAAAGCTCTCTCTGCACACTTTATAAGGAAAACGCCTATAAAATCATTTTCTTTTGGTATATGACTCCTGATGTCCTCCGAGCCATATACCCCTCTAGCTCAGATAGATGTTGGAGATGTCAGAGAGAAAGGGGAACACTATTCCACATTTACTGGTCCTGCCCCAAGATAGAGCCCTTCTGGAAGGAGGCGCAATCCCTACTAACCCGCTTGATGGGAGTACAGGTTCCTAGAACCCCTAAATTATTCCTCTTAGGAGTATCTGGTTTACAGATACCTAAGCACTCCAAGAAACTGCTTCGGCACATCTTGACAGCCGCGAGGTGTCTCATAGCCCTCTACTGGAAAAGAAGGGACCCACCTACCTCAACAGATTTATATGCCAGAATCAAGGACATAGAGCTAATGGAAAAAATGACTGCTAGATTGCAAGACAGATTGGAAACACATGATAAGGTCTGGGAAGACTGGCATAGACGAGAAGATCCTCCTTGAGCCACTGGTGGAGCCTCCCCAATCCTCTCCCTCCCTCCCCTCCCCTCTTCTTCTTTTTCTTCTCTACTCTTTCTCCTATTTCTTATGTTTACTAGACGATGTCAGGTTACATGTCTATATGCATATGTTGACTATTGCACAGTATATGGTAACTAAGCTAAACTTTATACAACTGAATGTATTTCTCTTGATATTGGCTACTTGCCGGTTTTGCCTCTGGCATAACAAATCTTTTACAACAAGATATCACTGTCTTTGTAATTTACCTGACTTTTGGATCAATAAAATGTTATTTGAAAAAAAAAAAAAAAATCCACTCCATGGAGATACAAAGGTACACCTTTCTCTATCTTGACATTGATTTTGTTATAGGTGTAAGAGGAGTTATACAGGGCTAGTCGCTGTTTTTTATTTGCCAGTGTCCAAATCCTCCTGTAGGCAACAGCATAACCCAAGTCTGTGAATCCTGTGTCCTCCAATTAACTCCAGAAAATGAATTTTTTTGGTATGTATAAGTTTTTTTACACAGTTTGCAAATCTCCATCTCTAAAAATGAAAATAACACCCTTAAGCTTCACAATTTTGTCTGCAGTGTGAATCCACCCTTAATGCTAGCAATCATCTTGTCTTTAGAGAGCACTAGGAAGCCCATTTGCGCTTATTCACCCCCTTTTTTTTTTGAGCTGCAGTGGGAACTGAAACATTTTGCAGCTGTGACAGTTCATGAATCGATGCTGCATCTGTAAGAACTGAGCACTAAAACACCTCTGATCACTCAGTTCTCTCTCTCTGCTCAGAGAGCTGGGGACTGTGAAGAGGGTGGGGGGGTGGCTTAGGCTCTCAGCGGGTTTCTGAGAGGTTGAGCCAGGTGCCGATCCAGGCTTCTGAGTGGATCTTGACCATATGGTTGAGATCTTTCCAGAGCCTAGACAGTCTCTGGGTCTTTTGCCAACATCAGGCTTCAGCGCGCTCTCAGCTGAGAATGGGTCACAGAAGTGCAGAACCAACTGTACTCCTGTGATCCATACTGACCTGGAGGTCACTCAGCCGGTCCAGGCTTGGGAAAGATTCTGACCATATGACACCTGGCTCAGCCGCCTAGCGATCCGCTGAGAGCCTGAGCCAAACCCTGCAACTCCTCCCCCCCATCCACACAGCCCAGTGCTGGAGTGGGTGTTTTTTTTTTTTAAATCCCGAACTTCACTTTTAAATACTCAACAGAGCCTGATCTTGATCCAGAAATGTGCACGAGAGCTAAGGCTCTCTAGGCTCTCTCTCTCCCCATTGGCTCAGTCAGATACAGCCAAGAGCTCTTGTTGCTGTCAATTACAGCTTGTGAGGAGGGAACAGGGGGTGGGGCCTAGTTGCGCTGTGTGTGTCTTATGGACACACAGAGCCGGCTCAGGACAGAGCATGCACGAATTCTCCCAAAGGAAGTGACTTCCTATGGGGGCATTCAGCGAAGGGAAGGAGCGCTAGCGGTGGACCCAAAAAGAGGAGGGTCGAGGCTGCTCTGTGCAAAACCACTGCACAGAGCAGGTAAGTATAACATGTTTGTTATTTAACTCCTTCCTGCCGAGCGTACGCAGATGTGCGTACTCGGCTTTCGGGGGTTATACCGGGATGATGCCCGCAGCTGCAGGCATCATCCCGGTACCATTTTGTAGAGCGGGCGATCGGCTATCCATGTATAACAACCGATGCGGCTAAAAGCCGCTCGGCTGTTATACCGAAAGAGCGGGAGGGGACGTCTCCCTCCCGCCGCCTCCCGCCGCTCTTACCAGGCCTCCCGATCCACTGTGAGGCCCAATCACCAATCCGCCACCTCCGCAGGCTGCTAACAGTCTGGAATGAATCCACGGTCGGATTTTCCGATAGAAAATGTCCGATCGGAGCGTGTTGTCGGAAATTCCGACCGTGTGTGGGCTCCATCGGACATTTTCCATCGGATTTTCCGACACACAAAGTTGGAGAGCAGGAGATAAAATTTTCCGACAACAAAATCCGTTGTCGGAAATTCCGATCGTGTGTACACAAATCCGACGGACAAAGTGCCACGCATGCTCAGAATAAATAAAGAGATGAAAGCTATTGGCCACTGCCCCGTTTATAGTCCCGACGTACGTGTTTTACGTCACCGCGTTCAGAACGATCGGATTTTCCGACAACTTTGTGTGACCGTGTGTATGCAAGACAAGTTTGAGCTCGTCGGAAAAAATCCATGGATTTTGTTGTCGGAATGTCCGAACAAAGTCCGACCGTGTGTACGCCCTATAGTTGTAAACGCGGAAGCGACGTCATGACATCACTTCCCGTTTACTCGGCTGCCAATGTCGCCGGTTTTAAAAAAATATACAGTATTCAGAATCGCTGTTTTTGGCGATCTGAATACTATGAAGTGCAAAGGAGAGATCGGGGGTCTTTTAGACCCCCGATCCCTCCATAAAGAGTACCTGTCACCACCTATAACTGTCACAAGGGATGTTTACATTCCTTGTGACAGCAATAAAAGTGATCCAAAAAAAAATTTTTTTTTTAAACACAATTTCTAAATATAAAAATAAATAAAATAAATAAGAAAAAATATTTTTATTTAAAGCGCCCCCGTCCCCGCGAGCTCGGGGACGGGGGCAAAGAAAACGCATACGGAAGTCGCGTCCGCATATGTAAACGGTGGTCAAATCACACATGTGAGGTATCGCCACGATCGTCAGAGCGAGAGAAATAATTCTAGCACTAGACCTCCTCTGTAACTCTAACCTGGTAACCGTAAAAAAAATTTAAAGTGTCGCCTATGAAGATTTTTAGGTACCGTAGTTTGTCGCCATTCCACAAGTGCGTGCAATTATAAAGCGTGACATGTTTGGTATCTATTTACTCTGCATAACATCATCTTTCACATAATACAAAAAAATTGGGCTAACTTTACTGTTTGATTTTTTTAAAATTCCTGAAAGTGTCCCTTTTCCCAAAAAGTTGCGTTTAAAACACCGCTGCACAAATACCGTGTGATAAAAAATATTGCAACAATCACCATTTTATTCTCTAGATTCACCAAATGTCAAAAATAGGCTTAGTTATGAAAGGTTTAAAAAAACAAAAAAACAAAGCTTTACAATCACTTTAAGGCCAAATTCATTTCCACTCCTGATTGGACGAAAGCCAAAATGTGACCAATTATTTATTCACAGGGATGAAACTTCCTAGCTTCACACCAGGCCACATAAGACCTTCAGTTCCTTTTATGTCAATAGTTCTTTATTGGGGTTTCAAAAAAAAGGTACATACATGTTATAGCCATAATTGTAGCAACAGAATAGATGTTCCAACTGGAAACAAGCTCTTCTAACAAATAACACTGTGTTAAATGCAAACATTAACATTTGAAGTGGGTTGGGTGAATCAAGGTAGTTGAGTAGTGAGAGAATCCAGATGGAAAAGGGGGTGGGGAGGGGGGGTGGGGGGTAGGGTAAAATGAAGGAGGAGGATGAAGGACACCAGCAGACCAGTGAAAAAGACAGATATGTTCAAAGAGCATTTCAGTATAATCATGCTTGAACTGTACATTTTGGGTGTTGTAACCAGAGTGACCACATGGCCATAAATTTTTTTAAATTTACATTTTTCCCAGCTACTATCCTTTCCATTTCGCACTGAAAGTTGAGATCAGCGACAGTACTTGAGATGGAGGGGATTGTAGTAGTTTTCCATAGTCTGGTAATGTTTCATTTGGCAGCATATAGTAAATGGAGGACTACACATCTAGATTGAGGTGGGAATTTGTCAATGCCAATGTGTAAGAGGGCCAGTTCAGGTGTCGGGGACCACAAAGTCCCAGTGATGGAGGATATCACAGCGAATACTTGATTCGAGAAGGCGGTTAAGGATTTGCAGAACCACAGTATGTGTGTGATGGAGCCTATACTAACGCAGTTTCTCCAGCAGGATGGTGGGTGGCATGGATAGATTTTAGATAGTCGGTAGGGGGTTAAATACCATCTGTGGATGGTCTTCTGGTAGGATTCCCAGTGTTTGGAGCAATGAGATGCCTTAAAGGTTTCCATGAACGCTCGTTGCCATTGGTATTGGGTGAGTGGAACATTCAATTTCTCCACCCATTTGTTCAGGAAATGTACTTGGGAGCAAGGTCGGGTGTTGCTAAGGCATGAGTACATCTGGGAGATACATCTGCTAGGGCATGGGACAGTGGAGTAGTAGTGGTATATTGGTACGGGGATATGTGCTGTGGCAGGCAGTTTAGTTATGTGTAAGAAGTGGGAGATTCGCATATAGGCGAAAGCTTCTGAGCTGGGAAGTTTGAATTTGTCTTGGAAGGATTCAAATGTATGCAGCGAACCATGGTCCGTTAGGTCTCCAATGGTCAATATACCAGCAGAGTGCCATCGGGAGAGGTTCAAATCAGGAATGCAGGAGGATATGGCTCTTAATGCTATTAGTATTGATCTACTAGGTGAGTTTTGAGGATATATGTTTAAAAGTTTTTTCCAGGCCAACAATGTGGCAGAGATCATTGGGTTAGTTTCCCAAAGGATTGGCGAGTATTCCGCTGTCTTTAGAAGATGGTAGTCTGGTAGGGTAGTTGGATGTGAGTAGGAAGATTCTATGGTAGACCATAATTTCTCGGATGTGGGATGCCACCAAAAGTAAAGTTGGTCCAAGATTGAGGCATAATAGTAATTGCCAATATGGGGTAAGCCCACTCCTCCTATGTTATGGGGCCTAGTGAGTATGTAGCCAGCGCATCTAAGGGGTTTAGAGTTCCAAATGTATTTAGTCAGTTGACTCTGGATTGAGGACAGGAGGGAGCAGGGAAGAGGCAAAATGAGCGTTCGAAATAGGTAGAGAAGCTTGGGCAGTATAATCATTTTAAAGGCAGCAATACGACCTAGAGTAGAGAGGCCTATATTGCGTAGTGATTTCAGTAGTGTGGGTAAATTTCTAGCGAAGGATAGGTAGTTTAGGCCAATCAGCCGTTTCGAGTTCGGAGCAATCTGAATTCCCAGGTAAGGGATAGCAATCCTCGCCCAAATGTAGGGTGAGTTGGATTTTAGCCGGGCAACTATTTGTGGCGGAAGATGCACGGGGAGGATCACGGATTTTGTGCCGTTGAGTTTATAATATGATACTAAGCTAAATTGGTGGAGGGTATTTTGTATTTCTTGTAGGGACTGGAGTGGGTCAGTGATCATCAGGATCACATCATCAGCAAACAAGCTAATTTTATGGTCTATGCCGTTGCAGGGAATACCTGTAATTTGTGTGTTAGATCTGATTTTAGAGGCCAGAGGTTCCATTAGTAGGGCAAAAATAAGTGGGGAGAGGGGGCAACCCTGTTGCATGCCATTAGTAATCTCGAAGGGGGTGGATAGGGTCCCTCCGGTGAGGACTTTGGCCGATGGGTTGTAATACAGGGATAAGATTGCATCTTGGAACCACCCTGTAATACCAAATTTAGTTAGTACTGCTTGAAGAAAAGTCCAATGGACTCTATCAAATGCCTTCTCTGCATCAAGGGACAATAGCAGAGAAGGCGTTTGAGTTTGTGTAGCATGATGGATAAGGTTGAGGACCTTTCTGGTTGCGTCTGGGGCTTGCCTACCTGGGACAAACCCAGCTTGGTCTGGGTGTATCAGCTCAGGAAGAAACACCATCAGTCTGTTGGCCACAACTTTAGCGAGTAGCTTGACGTCAGTGTTTAAGAGATTGGTCTGTAGTTAGAGGCAACAAAGGCATCTTTCCCAGGCTTTGGGATGGTGGTTATGATCGACCGTAACATATCTGTAGGTATGGAGCACGAGCACCCAGCAGCATTGAATAGGTCTGTCAGTCTGGGGACTAGGATGTCGGCAAATTTTTTGTAAAAGATATTAGTGAAACCATCCTCTCCTGGGGACTTATGTAGAGGAAGAGCCTTAATTGCTCGAAGGATTTCCTCTGAGGTGAACGGTTTGGAGATATCATCAAATTGTGACTCCGAGATCTTGGGAGATTTATCGGGGTCAGAAAGCTATGTATTTGCTTTGCAGTTGGTTGTGGGGTGAGAGGATCTTGCTTAAGGTTATATAGGGATGCGTAGTATTCACTAAATGCGTTAGCAATTGCTTGAGGGTTAATTAAGAATTGTTTCGAAGTAGGGTGACGGAGAGAGAGAATTTTGGCTTTTGTATATCGGGCTTTAACTTGTTTCTCTAGGAGTGACCCAGCTTTGTTACCCAGTGCATAAAAATTGGCCTTGGAAAATCTAAAGTTGTGTTCGAATTTGTGAAGCAGGAGGGTGTGTAGTTTCTGTCTTAGCTCCAGGAGCTGGATGGCTTGCATTTGAGAGGGAAGGATTTGTTTATTTTTTCTATGTGGGCTATTTGTGACATAACCTCGTCAATCTGCTGCGTCCTCAGGCGTCTCGCTCTTTTGCTCAGCTTTATGAAAATTCCTCGAAGGTAGGCTTTGTATGCTGACCAGAGAGTAAATTTGTCGGTATCAGGTAGTTTGTTAATGTCAAAGAAAGATTGGTGTTCGGCTTCAATTTCTCGTTGGATTTTAGGGTCCTCTAACAAGGAAGGGTCTAGTCTCCATAATCTTGGTGGTCCAGGTCGTTGGTCGCCCAAGGTTCTAGAAATAGGGGCATGGTCTGACCATGATATGAGACCGATGTCAGAATGCATGACGTTTTGCAGGGTCCATTTATCCACCAGAAAGGAATCTATTCGTGAGTATGATAGGTGAGAGTGAGAAAAGTATGTGTAGTCACGTTCTGAGCCATGTTGTGCTCTCCATACATCAAAGAGATCTAGGTCGTGGAGTAGAGGGTTCAAAGTCAGTCGGCTTTGGCCTGTGTTAGTGGAGGTGTCCATGGAGGGATCGCCAATTAAATTGAGGTCGCCACCTAGTACTATATTGCCCTGATGTAAGCTGTTAACTTTCTTGTACAGGCGTCGAAAAAAGCGGAGTTGTCTTGAGTTTGGGCCGTAAATGTTGACCAAGGTGTAGGTGGCTTGAGCAATAGTGCAGATAAGGATAAGGTATCAGCCCTGTGGATCAGCATATGTGTGGTGGTGTTGAAACTGTAAGGTATCTCGAATAGCTGTCTTCACTCCGTTCTTCTTCGGGCACGAGGCGAGGTAGACAGTGTCAAATCCTATGAGCCTAAACCTTGGGATTTTGGATTCCGCAAAGTGCGTCTCCTGTATAAATGCAATATCTGCGTTTTAAGGAAATAAAGTAAATAATGTGTCCTTCGCGCTTGTCGGATGAAAACTTATAAACTATAAACTATAAAGTGAAAAATGCATAAAATCGCATAGTGAATTGGTAGCAATATTGCAGCAAAATAAGGGTGTTCACACCAACACTTAATACAGTATATATTCGAGATAAATTTCGCGCAAAATTAAATAAAGTAAATAAAATAAAATAAATTAAATATCCACGTGTATCAAATCAGTGTAACAAATAAAAATATAAAATGTGAAATAGTGCCAGTTATGATACTGGTCGATAGGCTATCACTGCAAGGACCAAATGTCTCTATATTGCAGCATATAGCTGTGGCCACTATCTTCTAATTGTGATAGTTAATTACAAATTTAACGTGAATAAAAAACAATGATTTTATGCAGCCATTATTTAGAAGTGATTAATAAAATGTGCAAATAAGTGCAATAAATCATATCCTAAGACATCAAATATAATAGCATAAAAATATAATAACATAAAAAATAGTGGGAAGAAAGCCTCATCAGCGTTCTGTTATAAAGGGGAATGAACGTTTTTTAGGAGATAAATGGGTTGCAGCATACAAAAGTCTGTACATATATATATGGAGTTCTTCTATTCAATTCTGGCACATAGGATATAATATGTGTGTGACCCTGCTGGTGGTGTCTCCTCTAATAGTCTCTCAGAACCCTCACCTTCAGATTGTAGAAAAGAAGCATTCAGTAATTAAGGATTTTTGGTGTGGGCGCTGTCACTGGAATCCTTGCTTTCTCTATTACTGATCCTCCATCATTCTTTCTCTGTACCCAGGGCTGTGTTTTGGCCTAGGCCGACAAGGCCTAGGCCTAGGGCGGCACTTTGCGGGGGGCGGCAAAATGGGCCGTCCCCCGCATGAGAAAAAGCCCCCCCACCCGTCTTGACGATTCCCGGCTCCCGCCTCCCGCACACATGCAGCCCACGGCGGCCGGTGTTCTGCTCTCGGCAAGACACTGGCTTTCTGTAGCAGCGCCACTGTGTATGAGCGTGCTTGGCAGAGGGTGGAGGCGTGTATCTCATGCCCCCCACTCTCTGACAAGCATGCCCATACACTGCGGCGCCGCTACAGAAAGCCGGCTGCTGTGGGCTGCATGTGTGCGGGAGTCGGCAGCGGGAGCCGGGAACCGGCAAGACGGGTGGGGGGCTTTTTCTCATGCGGGGGGGCGGCGTGTGTCACTCGCGCCCCCATTACAGCAGGTGACAGGTGGAGCCTTAAGCTCCACCTACCCTCCCCTGCACTGCTTTCCTGCAGTGAATCGTCTCCTCGGCCCTGGGGTGGGATCTGGCTGTGACGTCAGAGGAGGAGAGAGAGGAGCACGAGGGAAACCCCCAGGACAGCAAGTACAATGATTGAAAAAATTATATCAGTGTTATGGGCACTGGCAGTGGCAGCATTTGATGGGCACAGTGTTAGCATTTAATGGGCACAGTGTTAGCATTTGATGGGCACAGTGTTAGCATTTGATGGGCACAGTGGCTACGTTTGATGGGCACAGTGGCAGCATTTGATGGGCACAGTGGCAAAGTTTGATGGGCACAGTGGCAAAGTTTGATGGGCATAGTGGCAGCATTTGATGGGCACAGTGGCTGCAATTGATGGACACAGTGGCTGCAATTGATGGGCACAGTGGCAGCATTTGATGGGCACAGTGGCAAAGTTTGATGGGCACAGTGGCTACATTTGATGGGCACAGTGGCAGCATTTGATGGGCACAGTGGCTGCAATTGATGGGCACATTGGCAGCATTTGATGGGTACAGTGGCTGCGTTTGAGGGCACAGTGGCTGCAATTGATGGGCACAGTGACTGCGTTTGATGGGCACAGTGGCTGTGTTTAATGGGGCATAGTGGCTGCGTTTGATGGCTCAGTGGCTGAGTTTGATGGGGCACAGTGAGGCTGCAATTGATGGGCACAGTGGCTGCATTTGATGGCACAGTGGCTGAGTTTGATGGGGCACAGTGATTGCGCTTGATGGGCACAGTGGCTGTGTTTGATGGGGCACAGTGGCTGCGTTTGATGGCTCAGTGGCTGAGTTTGATAGGGCACAGTGAGGCTGCAATTGATGGGCACAGTGGCTGCATTTGATGGCCCAGTGGCTGCATTTGATGGCACAAAGGTGGCAATTGATGGGCACAGTGGCGACAATTGATGGGCACAGTGGCTGTGTTTGATGGGGCACAGTGGCTGAGTTTGATGGGGCACAGTGAGGCTGCAATTGATGGGCACAGTGGCTGCATTTGATGGCACAGTGGCTAAGTTTGATGGGGCACAGTGAGGCTGCAATTGATGGGCACAGTGGCTGCGTTTGATGGGCACAGTGGCTGCATTTGATGGCACAGTGGCTGCGTTTGATGGCACAGTGGCTGCGTTTGATGGGGCACAGTGGTTGCATTTGATGGCACAGTGGCTGCATTTGATGGCACAGTGGCTGCGTTTGATGGAACAGTGGCTGCATTTGATGGCACAGTGGCTGCAATTGATGGGCACAGTGAGACCCCCCCCCCCCCCCGTGATAGCATTAAAACTCAGCAGCTACAAATACTGTAGCTGCTTACGTTTAATATTAGGACACTTACCTGTCCAGGGATCCAGCGATGTTGACACCTTAGTTGATTTTCAGATTGGCTCTCGGGTTTTGCCACTATCATTCATGGTAAGGGAAACTGACCGGTTCCCTACTGCACATGTGCGAAGCGCGTTGCACTTTCTGAATGGCCCAGTGAAGGAAGGAGGAGGGGGGGCAAACTTCAGAGGGAACAGCGCAGTCTCCCGGAAGGGGAGAAGTTCCCCCCTGAAAGGTGCCAAATAAGCCTAAAGAGGAAGGGGTGTGGTTTACAGATGATAGGGTGGGTCTTAAACAGGAAGGGGTGTGGCCTCGGCAGGATGGGGTGGGTCGTATTTAAATTAGGGGGGTGCATGCGTTTAGTCAGGCCTAGGGCAGCACAAAACCTAAATACACCACTGTCTGTACCTCCAAGCTGGTTCTCTCAGTGGTGGGGGAGATAAAACAAAAATAGGGGAGGGGAAGAAAAGAAGGCTCCACTAGCGTAATAAAGTTTTAAAAACGTGGGGGGATATTTATTCTTAAGTAATGCTCTTACATTCACTATAATAAAAACAGGCAGAGTATTGAGAAAAAAGTTCTGGCTTTCTCAGCGCCCTCTCACTTGTGCTTCAAAACGTGTGTACCGCTCCAGCCAATCCCATGGATAAATGGATATTTAATTTATTTTATTTACTTTATTTAATATTGCGCGAAATTTATCTCAAATAAATATCTGCGTTTTGTTTGGCAATTTCTTTTTGCAAATTGGCTCGTTTGTGCGGGCTGTTCAGGCCCTTTACATTGAGGGAGGTCAGTTTTAATGGCATTTTAAGGCAGTTGACAGTTGTTCTTTATGGCAAGTCTACGGTGGTGGGTATGGAAAAGCCTTTGACAGGAGCAGTTATTGACAGATGGGCGTGGTCTTGGGAGATCAAAGCAGTCCAATCTGTAGAAAGGCGAGTTGGTGATGCAAGGTCAAGGATCAGTTGGAAGCTTGTGTGGAGTAGAGAGGGAAGTAAAAAGGGAGAGCCCATTAACAATACGGGTTCAATGTGCAGAGTTACTGCTTATATTTTCAAACGGGGGGATTTCCTCCAGTGGCATCCCGGAACTTGGAGCCAATGGAGTAAAAGAGAGGCTTGGAGGAGGTAGTCATCTGCTGCAACTCGGCTGTTAATATAATGTGGTCTAGTGGGCAGATGGGATAAGTTCAGGCATCTTGAAGTGACCAGTCAGCTTCCATTTGTGAAGGAGGAGACGGGGGTGGTTGTGGGTTTTCCTCAGGAATTATGCGCCATTGCCTCAGTAGTTGGAGGCCAGCCTGAAGTGTGCGCACTACATGAGTTTTACCCTGGAGCGTGATCAGCAGTTTGGTGGGGAATCCCCATTTATATTGGATATGGTGGTTTTGGAGTGCCTTTGTGATCGTGTTTAGTTGTTAACGATTTTCCATTGTTGTTTTAGAGAGATCTGTATATAGCGCAATTGCAGTGAACGGTTCAGGGAGGTTAGAGATTCACTTGGCGGCAAGCATCACCTTCTCCTTTACGTTGTAGAAAAGTATGCGCGCTAATACATCTCGTGACTTCTCTGGTGGGAGGTGGGTGTCAGGAAAAGCCCTCTTGCAGTTTTCCCAGCGGATTGAGGATTAAACGAGTGCCTGTGCATAGAAGCGCCATCCGGCGCTCGCGGGCGCGCAATAGCGCCAATGGCGCTGATAGTGCTAACAAACGTACGCACATGCGCAATAGTGACAATAGTTCTAAAAGTGCTAACAAACGTACGCGCATGCGCAATAGCACCACTAGCGCTAGCGTGCGTACGCGCATGCGCAATAGCGCCACTTGGCGCCAAAGACAGCCTATTTAAGGAAGACTGTCTCAATGCTGCCTTGCTGTCTGGTCTACAGCGTTTCCTGAGACCCCTGCTAACTTGTTACCAGTTTTCCTGTATCCAGTATTTACTTGGCTTGTTCCTGACTTACCTGCTTGCTGCCCGCCCCGATCTTGGCTTGGACTCTGACTACTCTCTTGGTTTGCCCTTCTGTACCTGATCTGCCCGCCAGTACCTTGACCCGGCTTGTCTGCACCTCCCTGCTGTCTGCAACCTGCTACGGGACTACAGTGCACCTCCCTGCTGTCTGCAACCTGCTACGGGACTACAGTGCACCTCCCTGCTGTCTGCAACCTGCTACGGGACTACAGTGCACCTCCCTGCTGACTACAAGATCCTGCCTTCTGCTTCAGTGTTCCAGTCAGGCACTTGTGCCCCGCTGTACTTTCGAGTCCCTATTCACACCTCCAGGGGTTCTTAAGTCAGAGGTATACAAGAGGCCGTTCTCTGCATTCCGGGCTCTACCTACCAGGTACGTGACAGTGGGGTGGCTTTGGCAGCCTGTGGGCTCTATCAATTTCCAGATCCCTGTCGGTTAAATCAGGTACCAGTGTCCGCATTAGGGATTGCAGGAATCGCACCAGATCGGGTAGTTGTACCAATTCGGGTATGTTGCGGAACTTAATATTGTTCCTGAGTGAAAGGTCTTTGAGATCTGCTAATTTAAGGTTGAAAATATTTTTATTGTTATAAAGCAACAAAAGAGTTAATACATTTGACATGAAGGAAGGCTTATTGAGAAATCAATCAGCGAGCAAAATGGCTATCGCCCACAGCTAAGCTGATTATTATTATGTAAAATTTTAACATAAACATAAATGGATCATGTCTGGTATCAGGGTAAAAAGTCAGGAAAAAAAAAAAAGGGAACGGAATAACAAGAAAATAAGTAGGGGGGGAGGAAGAACGGAAGAGAAAGGAGGGGGAGAAAGGGGGGAAGAGTAGGAAGAGGGGGGGGTTCTGCTGGCTGGGGTTGAGAAGGAAGGACTCCATATCCCTAGACATGGTCAGAGGATCGACTAGTGTTTAGATTTACAGGGGGAAGCTATAATCTAGGGAACAGGGAGCAAGGAAGACAGTGTATCTGAGGCGGAGAAGCGCTGCCAAGCCGACCATAAAATTGTAAATTTCTCATAGGTGTCGTTGTCAAGCGCTAGCATCTCCTCCATTCGCATGATGTCATTCATGGTGGAGGTCCAGAGAGACAATGGGGGGACAGTCTCTGTTTTCCAGAAAAGGGGTATGAGTTGGCGAGCTGCCGATAGAAAAAAACGTAAAAGATTGCGCTTTTGGGAGGCTATGGAGCCTGGTAGAATAGACAGGAGGGCTATTTCAGGAGTCAGGTGCAGGGGTTCGTCGTATATTTTTTCATAAACCTGGGATACCTGATTCCAGAAGGGCCGGATCCGATCACACTCCCACCAGATATGTAGGTACGATCCTGTCGCACAAGAACAACGCCAACACAAATTTGAAGTAGAGGGGAAGATTTTCCGTAGAGAGGCGGGGTCCCTATACCATCTCGCCATGACCTTGAAGTTTTTTTCTTGCGAATAGCATGAGATTGAGGACTTGTGTGCGAAATGGAACGCAGTTTGCCAGTCCGCTCTGGAGATGGTCTTTCCCAGGTCCGCCGACCATACTCTGGTGTAGGTGGGGAGGTCTTTCAGTGTAAGGGAATGAATAAGACTGTAGATATGTGAGAGTAGGTGTCTAGGTAACTCTTGCATAGAGCTGAGGTGTTCAAAGTCAGTCAAGGGGCGATGGGTCTGAGAGGAAATGAAAAGATGTTTGGTGAAGGTGGAAAGGTGTATGGAAGTGAGCCAGTCTTGATTCCCTGAAGGGATGTTTGGTGTTCCATTGGCGGTCCGGATAAAGGAGTGTGCTTGGGGCCAGGAGGAACGTGAGAGAGGGCCAATAGCGTGGGCTCCTATTCCCTGTGGAAAGGCGGGATTATCGAAAAGTGATGATAAGGGAGATGGGTCTGAAGATAGAATCTCGCGTAGACCTCTCTTGTACCACAGAATAAGGGCAGCAGTGGTAAGGGGTGATGAATCCGCCAAAACTGATAAGTTACGTTTGTAGCCCCATAGCAAAGCCCTAAGATCAACGGGGGACATATCCTGTTCAACCAGAACCGACGCTTTTTGGGAAGGTCGTGGGAACCAATCAAGGATACGTGCCATTACTGTGGCCTTGTAATATAGCTCAAAGTCAGGTAGACCTGTACCTCCTTGCAGTTTTGGTCGGGTGAGTAACTTAAATTTGATTCTCGACAATCCTTTATTCCACAGGAAGCGAATAGAGAGAGAGCGTAAAGTGGAGAAAAAGGGTTTGGGTATTAAAATTGGGATGGTCTGGAATAGGTAGAGCAATTTGGGTAAGGTGTCCATCTTAAGGGTGTTTATGCGTCCAAACCAGGGTATTGGTTTGTCTCCCCAGGAGGCAAGGTCTTTATGGAGTTGAGAGAGGAGGGGAATGTAGTTCAGTGTGTAGAGAAGTGATAGGTTAGCAGGTATAGTAACGCCTAGATACTTAATGCCCTTGGTCTGCCAGTGAAAGGTATAGTTAGATTTGAGGGAGGATAATGTAGGAGCAGAGAGAGAGATATTAAGCGCATCAGTCTTGGAGATATTGAGTTTAAAATTGCTCAAGCTTCCAAAACGTTGGAATTCTAAGAACAAGGAGGGGAGAGTAATGTGTGGTTGGCATGCGTAAATGAGTAGATCATCGGCGTAAAGCGCAAGTTTATGGTGTGCAGAAGGCGTGTGAATGCCTTGTATGGAATCATTTTGGCGAATGGCACATGCTAGATGTTCCATTACTATAGCAAAAAGAAGGGGTGAGAGGGGGCATCCCTGGCGAGTTCCATTGGAGATGTTAAATGCAGCTGAAGGAGTACCATTAACCAGGACTGAGGCAGAGGGATTGGAGTAGAGTGACATGATTTTGGAGATGAAAGGGGATCCCAACCCAATTTGTTCAAGGGAAAGTTTTAGGAAGCGCCAGTTGACCCGATCGAAGGCCTTTTCGGCATCGAAGGAGAGAAGGCAAAGCTGTTGGTGGCGTCGTTGGGCATAGGAGATGAGGTTAATGGTTCTGATGGTGTTGTCTCGTGCTTCTCTGCCCGGGACAAAGCCCACCTGGTCTCTATGTATGATCCCGGGGAGAGAAGGAGAGAGACGGTTGGCAAGGATTTTGGCAAAGAGCTTAAGATCAATGTTTAAAAGCGATATCGGGCGGTAACTACTGCATTGGGAAGGGTCTTTATTGGGTTTGGGTATAATGGAGACATTGGCTGAGAGAAGTGTTTTTGAAGGGAGGGTGTTATCATCTATGGAGTTAAAGGCCTTAGTGAGAAACGGTACCAATAGGGGTGCGAAGGTTTTGTAAAACCTCGGGGAGTAGCCATCGGGGCCTGGGCATTTACCTGGTTTTAATTCCTTGATGGCGCCAAGGAATTCCGGTTCCAGTAGAGGGTCGTCTAAGTCCGCGGAAGTCTGGGGGTCAATCACAGGTAGTGCTGTTTCCATTATATAGGTCCACATTGGGTCTTGGGATGGGGGCAGAGGACTCGGTGGGGAGGGTTGGGGTAGGTTATATAGCTGGGCATAATAATCTTTAAATGTGGTGGATATGTCTTTACAACCATAAACTTTAGTCTGGTCTGGTTTGGTGATAAAGGGAATGGGAAGGCGTGGGACCCTGGGATGAATAACCCGTGCCAGATGTTGGCTGCATTTATTGGCTATAGAGTAATAAGATTTACGGGCGCGATCTCTAGCTATGAGAGAGTGAGAGTCTAATAATTGGAGTAACTCTCGGCGGGAGTTGGAAAGGGCCACAAAAGTGGAGGGGTCCAGATTTGATTTGTGTAGGGATTCGAGATCTGAGATGTTGGCCAGGAGGCGTTTGATGTCGTCAGACCTGATCTTTTTCAGACGTGAGCCGTTTTGGATTAGCACGCCCCTGACCACACATTTCAGCGTCTCCCATTGGTTAAGTGGGGAAGTTGTGTCTGCCATGTGGTCGATTTTAAAGTTGTGAATAGCTTTAGTAACTTCAGCGATGCATATTGAGTCTCGTAAGAGATTATCATTGAGGCGCCAGGAGTGCCCCCTACGTAACCGTGGAGGCCGGGCGAAAGATAGGTATACAGGGGCGTGGTCAGACCAAAGAGCATGTCCTATAGAGGTTAGTAAGGGTGTATCTAGGAGGGATTGGGAGATAAGAAAATAATCCAGTCTGCTATATGAGTTGTGAGCTATAGAGAAGTATGTAAAGTCTCTGTCAGTAGGGTGATGTATGCGCCACACGTCCACCAATTGACAAGAATGTAAAAGAGATTTTATGTGTGAGAGTGAGGTCGTGGACATGGAAGACTTACCAGTAGATGTGTCGGCAGACGGGGAAAGGGCCACGTTGATGTCTCCTCCAACGATAATACTAGAACCTCCAAAAGAGGTCAATCTGGCGAGAGTGGATGATAGGAAGCGCGCCTGATCTGTGTTTGGAGCGTAGATGTTGGCAACTGTGAAGAGAAAATCATTAATTTTTAGTTTGAGAAATATAAAACGACCGTGATCATCAATATACGAGTCAATAACCTCAGGGTGAAAGGACCTATGAAACGCGATCGAAACCCCCTTGGACTTTGCAGCGGGGTTGGTACTGTGGAACCAAGTGGTATAGAATCGACTGCGCATCACGGGTATGGAATTGGTCCTGAAATGGGTTTCTTGTAATAAGAGAATTTTAGTTTTCTGTTTATAGAAGTGGTAAAGGATCTGGCTACGTTTTTCTGGGGTATTAAAGCCTCTACAGTTATATGAAGCTAGATTAAGTGGTGGGGTAGCGGTCATATCAGGGCGGGTATAAAGGGAAGGGGGAAAAAAAAGAAACAACGAGAGTCCCTCGAAAAACCGCCCCAGCCAGCGGAGGAGTGGGAGGGGAAGGGGACGTGTGAGGGGGGGGGGTAGATATGAGGGAGAGAGCGGGGGAAGGTAGAAGCAGAAAGGGATAAATATCAGAGAGGATCAGGGGAGAAAAAAGAAAAAAAAAAAGGAGAAAGCTGGGTATGGAACAAGGTCCCAGTGTCCATGGTTGTCCAGTTAACATTACAGTCTGACCTGAAAAGATCAGAAGAGGGAGCCCGGGACCCTAATCCTAACAATTTAAACAGTGTACTGATTGTGTAAAGGTAGGCCACTAGGTGGCACTGGTTAAACAAAAGTTGGGAGAAAGAAAATAAAAAAGATAGCAAACAAAGCAAAAGACTGTAAGGTATAAGGTATCTGTAAACCATGGGACGGTGCCAAGTAGGGGCACCGAATATTCCTAAGGGGGGGTTAGTGTTTAGCATGGTGGAAGCTCCCGGAGCCCTGGGAACCACAGGGCCGATAATATGTGGGTTAGTCTGGGCTGTATTTGGAAATGTAACTAGTATATATAAATATAGATAGTAAGGTTTCAGGATTGGAGATATAATAAGGGTAAAGAAGCATGGGGTAATTCAACATTCTAAACAATGGGGTGTACCATGAGAGCAACGGTAGAGTGCAAACAGGTACACCAGTCAAAAAGGCAGTTCAATAATAGTAATCAGGGACCTCCGGCCTGACGAGACTGGAAGAGCGGTGGGATCAGCTTCACAACAGGTGAGGACTGCATGAGGTCAAAGAGGATCTTCCTGATGCCGCTCATGAGCTTTTGAGCTAATTGTAGCAACGAAACCTGGTATCTTCTGAGGCATAGGGGTCCCAAACGTGGGAAACCATAATGTTAAGGAAAAGGTTTCTGTCTTCCAACTGAAGAAAAGAGAAAAAAGAAAAAAAAAAACAAAAGAAACCCAATAACAGGAACTGCTTGCTGGAAGAGGTGTGTAAGAGTGAAGGCTGTTTGTAGAAGCTCAAGAGTTGGAAGTCCTTAAGGATCCAAGGTGGTGTAGTAGACGTTCCTACTCAGGTAGGGGAAAAAACAACAGGAGGCCAGCCGGACCGTATAACGTCAGTCATCAGGAGCTATACGGGGTGAGGATCCAGGACGGCGTTTGCGGCTGTGCTTCTGCCACTGAGGGATGTACGGCAGGCCTGGTGTGGTTGGAGAGAAGGGCCAGTCTGGCAAAGACATTTGTGGCAACTCCAGGGTGCCCAGGAATGCAGGGAGGTCACCCAGCATGCGGAATGTGGCAGTCTTACCCTCATGGTGCACTCGTAGCTGAAAGGGAAAGCGCCATTGATATTTTATTTGACGTGATTGGAGAAGCTGTGTGAGGGGCTTCAGGGCCTTCCGCATGGTTAGGGTTAGACGTGAAAGATCAGGAAGTAGCATCACAGGGGTGGTATTGAAAAGGATAGAGTCCTGCACGCTGGCTGCCCGCATGATGGATTCCTTAATGTTGTAAAAGTGCACTCTACAGAGTGTATCTCGAACGAATGAGGGGTCAGGATTCCTGGGGCCTGAGGTCCTGTGGACCCGGTCAAGTTCAAGTGGGTTATCTTTGGGTAGTTGTAAGAGCTGGTTGAAGATGGCCGTCACCGCTGCCCTCAAGTCCTTGGGTTCCACAGATTCAGGAATACCGCGTATGCGAATATTATTACGCCTGTTTCTGTTCTCGATGTCATCTTGTTGAAACGCAAGGTGCTGCAGCATGGTTGTATGGGAGTTAAGTATTTCCTCATGCTTCTGAACGGAGGCATGGAGTGTCTCTGTCGTGGTTTCAATGTCCTCAAAACGAACACCAATGTCCCTTTTAAGTTCAGAAATCTCCTGTTTGTAGGTTTTTTCTATGCGGTGCACACACTGCTCAAAATCAGCCTTGGTAGGGAGAGACCGCATGTAGCTGTGCAGGGATCTCATCTGGGATTCTAGATCCCATCCATCCTCAGATCCTAAGGATGCAGTGGATCGGCACCTGGGGAGACTGGTGGGGGAAGCTGGGGGCACAGGGGTAGTGTGAGATGCCTGTGAGTAGGCCATGGTGTCCAGGGCTGATTCGGAGCGGGCTGGGGACGGAGGCGCCGGCGCCATCTTGGATTTCGGCTGGCGCTGGGCCGCGGCCGAAGATCGGGTGAAAAAGTTCCCCAAATCCCCTCCTGGACGGGAGCCCCCCGTTCCCTGTTGGTCCCGGTACTTAGCCTTCCCCATCGGAGTGGTTTATACAGCCTGGTTTGGTTCAGAAACGCCCTGTGGAGCCGCGGGATCCGGGAGCTGTGGAACAGCACGTCCTCTCACTCCATGCGTCAGGCCACGCCCCCCGAGATCTGCTAATTTAAGGTTAATCGCCTGCATCTCCTCTTCATGTGCTTTGCATACATCCACTGTACCATTATGGGCAGTGAGGAGATCAGACATTTCATTTTCAACGTGTTGAAGACGGTGGTCCTGGTGCTGCACTACATTAGCCAGCGAGGACACTGCAGCTGAAAGATCTGTGTATAGTGTCTAAGGGATATCAGCATGTTCTTCATTGTTTGCTCAGAGATAGGCTGGTCTGAGGCAGGGAAATGATCTATTGCTGATGGATGCTGAAACAAAATGTAGTGTGGTGAGGCTTGTTTGATCATGTAAACCACTTCAGTACCATTACTCTATGGTTGCCTTCCAACCCCCATAAACAATGCAACAGGTTGTCCCAAACAGGGGGGGACCAAAGGAGAAAAGCGGGGCTCAAGGGAAGGCACACTCTGTATGTGGTCAATATACAATATATATTTATTGGTACAAAATGGATATACATGGAGATATGTGCACAAGCATAATCACAACAAGTATGAAAATACTGCCCTTATAAAATTGATCAAAGGACTATTTTGATCAAGTACAAACCAAACACAGACTAGGGAAACATAAAACATGTATGGGTAGACAAAAACAAGACAATTGCGTCCGGACGTCTTGGCTATTGATGTCTACACAAACCACCTGGGGAAATAATGCAGCAATTGCTGAATACGGTTTGTGATACAGGCATCAATACCCCCGGGGGGGAGGGCGGCTCAAGAATGGGGGGGGGGGTGGAGTGTGGGGTAGTGAAGGGGGGCAAGTGGAAGTGGAGGGGTGGGCAGGGGGAGGGGTGAGGGGAGGGGGGAGGAAGGGGATGGGAAACCTGGAGGGAGATGATCGGCCGTTGAGTAGGATGCTGGTTTGAAGTCTTGGATCAGACTTCAATATGTTCTGGCTAGGAAATAGGTGTTGATTGTATGGTACAGCTGTGGGATCACTGTTCCCAGGTTCCGGAGTGATTAATTGCGGCGTGTACAGTCCCCAGTGTGGGTAGACTCTATGCAGTAAATGCTATGGTAAAGTCAGTTGGTGACAGGTATGGGTAAAGAAACATGAAATGTTGCCAGGTACATTACCACTTCCGGGTCCCGTTCTGAAATGCTGAGGTACTTCCGGATGGCGGTGGCTTCAATGTTGTAAACAAACCATCCTGTCACCGTGTACACTTCCGTGTCCTGGCCAGGGTAGTGATCCGTGATTCGCGGTATGTTGCTGGTGTACCGCTATTGATAGCGGTGATCATACACGTAAGTACACCTGTCGTCCTACATGCGGCTGCTCCAGACTCTGGAGCGGGATACTCTCTCGATGCGTGAGCCGGCTAGCCCCCACGGGGGATGACAGCGGGCGTGACGTCCGGGCGCAGTGACGTCGACGCGTTTCACAGGACAAATGTGCGTAGCTTCATCTGGACGTATGGTTGACGTGCAGGGGCTCCTTCTTATTCATATCCCTTCCTCATGCATGCCCACCTAATCAATTAAAGTGAAGGAGTGTCTTATTCGTCTGTGTATTGTCCAGATCATCCTTCTTTCTTTGTATGCCGCCTTACTTGTTTGAAAATCTTAACCAGACATAATTACAAAGAGTTCCTTCCGTGTTAAGTTAAACGGACTAACTTAAAAGGTAGAGGTATATATGGGAAGTATGGTATAGTATAAGTCATCATACAGAGAACTTTTTGTTGTTAAACTGTCTGTTTTTACGTTGATCCAGACATCTAGAAATGGATTCGTATATTTACATTGCAGTCAGTCTACTATGTCAATTGACCATATTTAGTGAATACATACAATACATATACCCTGTTGAATAGATGAAAGGAGCTGGTGGGGAAGCTAGAATCGTATATGAAGATATATCAATATGCAGATGGGAAAAACGGGGGGGGGGGGGGGTTTGGGAAAGGGGGGGGAGAGGGGGGGGGAAAGGGGAGGGGGGGGAGGGGGGGAAATTGGGAAAAAAAAAAAAAAACACACACATGATATAACGTCTTCTAATTTATTTAGGTTGCCAAAAATGGCTGAAAGTTAAGTTCTGTGTTTAACCCTAAGGGAACCAGAGAGCTTAGGCGGAAGATCCATCGCTTTTCTTTCTGTTGTAGGATCTGGTCAAAGTCCCCTCTTCTGGGGGACAGGTTAAGGGCAAAAATTCCCTTCACCTGCATGCCAGACAGTTTGCCCTGATGATATTGGGCGAAGTGTCTGGCTACTGGTTTCTCTGGGTTCTTTTCCAGGATTTCCCTCATATGCTCTCCTAGCCGGATTCTAAATTGGCGCTTTGTCTTGCCAATATAAATCTTCTTGCACGGGCATGTTAGCATATATATGACCCTGGTGGTGGCACAATTGATAAGGCTTTACGTGGTGCCCCTCCTCCTCCCAGCGCCCCAGACCCAGTGAGAATTATCACTGAGTTTGGATCTCAATGGGACACGGTTAAAACCATCCTGGAAAAACATTGGGACATACTGACCAACACCCCTGGTATAGCCCAAATAGTGGGCCCCACTCCCAAAATGGTTGCGAGAAGGGCCAAAAATCTTCCGCCTAAGCTCTCTGGTTCCCTTAGGGTTAAACACAGAACTTAACTTTCAGCCATTTTTGGCAACCTAAATAAATTAGAAGACGTTATATCATGTGTGTGTTTTTTTTTCCCCAATTTCCCATACCTGTCACCAACTGACTTTACCATAGCATTTACTGCATAGTGTCTACCCACACTGGGGACTGTACACGCCGCAATTAATCACTCCGGAACCTGGGAACAGTGATCCCACAGCTGTACCATACAATCAACACCTATTTCCTAGCCAGAACATATTGAAGTCTGATCCAAGACTTCAAACCAGCATCCTACTCAACGGCCGATCATCTCCCTCCAGGTTTCCCATCCCCTTCCTCCCCCCTCCCCTCACCCCTCCCCCTGCCCACCCCTCCACTTCCACTTGCCCCCCTTCACTACCCCACACTCCACCCCCCCCCCCCCCATTCTTGAGCCGCCCTCCCCCCGGGGGTATTGATGCCTGTATCACAAACCGTATTCAGCAATTGCTGCATTATTTCCCCAGGTGGTTTGTGTAGACATCAATAGCCAAGACGTCCGGACGCAATTGTCTTGTTTTTGTCTACCCATACATGTTTTATGTTTCCCTAGTCTGTGTTTGGTTTGTACTTGATCAAAATAGTCCTTTGATCAATTTTATAAGGGCAGTATTTTCATACTTGTTGTGATTATGCTTGTGCACATATCTCCATGTATATCCATTTTGTACCAATAAATATATATTGTATATTGACCACATACAGAGTGTGCCTTCCCTTGAGCCCCGCTTTTCTCCTTTGGTCCCCCCCTGTTTGGGACAACCTGTTGCATTGCTGATGGATGCTGTATATTAGGAGGAGGCAGAATAAATGGTATACAGGGGCTCTGTCCTGGGGTGTCATCCTCTCTCTTGGGCTTAGTTTAACTGGGGAGGCAGAAAAGGGTGATCGGGGAGGAGAGTACTCACAGTCAGTCAGATTAGGAAAGCCTGGGCGCTGTGGTCCGCCGCCGTCAGCATGAAGGGAGAGCTGAGTTGCAGTGCTGTATAAGGTGCCGGCGCCATCTTGTCCGCGGCTCGCTCCGGCCAGAGAGAAGAAATACGTCAGCTTTTGAGGCATAGTAAGGTGTTTTCTCCTCTTCAGCATCGTGCCTGGTCATTCTGTGAAAAGTGGTGAGGATAGTCGGGTGTTTTATGTCCCGTGTACTGCGCTGTGGAGCCACTATTAGCCGTGGGTTGTGCGGAGCAGAGAATTCAGGCTGCCATCAGCGGTGTAGGCAAGCCACGCCCCCCACCTCCAGTTCCTTTGATAAATCTTTCTGGAAGAAGGCTTCCTGGCCTTCAGCAAAGTAGCTATAACTGTAGCAGAGACCCCTCAGTCCCTCAAAACCTGGTTCTCAATTGCCATGCTGTCAAAAACAGCAACTGTAAAGCAGAGTGCAATATTGGCCTCTGGGACAGGCGATCTGGCCATTCACCACCATGCTCACAATGTCGGCGTACCATGCCCTTATGGGCCAAGCTGGTGCGGCAAACATTACTGGCATTTTCTCCTCCCAGATGCTGTGTAACAGATGTAGCAGCAGATGAAATGGTGGAGAGGCATTTATTAGGGATAAATGGTCCCATGGTGTCACCAGGGCATCCACCCCTATTGACAGTGGATCCCTCGTCCTGGAGACAAACCTATCAAGTTTCCTATTGAAGCTGGACGCTAGAAGATCCATGTCCAGGGTGCTCCAATGCTGAGAAATGGCACTGAACAGGGGCGGCCCGTCCATTAGGGACGAAGGGACGCTGCCCCCCTATCCATGCGTCCAGCCCCCTGATCTACATTCGGGGCGCCGGATGCATGGATTCTAATGGGGCGGGGGGGGGTTTGAAGCACGTGACTAGACCCAGAGGCTCTAATAGGCTTCAAAAAAGGGTGGGCTTTTCACACTGAATCTCCTCCCGGCCAAAGAGGAAGTGGGTCGTGAGACCCATTTCTCGACTGGCCAAAATGACAAGCGATCCTATTGAACCACGACAAGAAGAGATTAGAAGGGAGGAGACGTGAAGGCCACAGGAGGAGGTGCAGGGGACGATGCGGCCACCCGGAGGGAAGCACTGCCTGGGGGTAAGTGAGGGGCTCATAGACCGACCGGGCAAGGTGGGGGGTAGGGGCTGCTGGTGACCCGACCCGAAGGAGGGGGGGGCTAGCTGTGGGTGCATTGTTTAAAGCCCCTCCAAATATACCACCAGCTACCACTGGCACTGAGCACTTCAGGATGAACAGATCACTCCCCAGGAACCAACTGCTGATGACTGAGAAATCCGCCTGCCAGTTCTCTACACTCAGGATATGAACTACTGATAAGGTTGGAACATGACATTCTGAAAAAATGTGCACTGTGTCAGAAAGAAGGCACAGTACCAAGTGCCACATAGGAGAGTCCTGGGAAATAATAACCAAAGGATGCATAAATAATTAATCAGATATCATTTATTGAAAAAACAGACCAATTGATAAAAAATGCAAAGATTCTACACCTACCACTATAAATAGACAAAATTGTCTGGGGACAAGGACAAACAACAAACACACAAAACATGATGTTCTGCCCAAACAAAAATATGATCCACTTCCCTCTGGACAGCCCGACTCCTGGTACCACCCTGATTGTTGATATATGCCAATGCTGTGACAATTGAAATTTGACTGGAAGCCCCGCAGCAGACTTGTTCACTAAGCTAGGGTAAGCTGGACTGCTCGAAGCTCTAGAATACTGATGGACAATTCCCTGCTTAAGGAAATCACGTCCTCTGCACTGAAAAGGAGCCTATGACAGCTCCCCATCCTGTCAGACTGGCACTGATAGTCAGCACAAGGTGCACAAGGACAACAATAAAATTTGAAACTTTTTTTTCAAAGCTAAATAAAAAAACAAACAAAAAAAAAAAAACACATATACATTATTGTACAAATGCAAGAATAAAAAAAAACCTTCCATCTAGCAGACTTTCCTCTTCACTAGTCAGTGTCTCACCCAAGGTGTGATACACCGGGGGGGGGTCTACAATCCTCCTTGTTGGTGCCTCAATGCGTTATGCGGGGAAAACCCACTTCCTCTGGAGGACTTTAAGGGGAG
This sequence comes from Lithobates clamitans, assembly GCA_037952925.1. Lineage (NCBI taxonomy): Eukaryota > Metazoa > Chordata > Amphibia > Anura > Ranidae > Lithobates > Lithobates clamitans. The sequence continues at coordinate 7,069,077 of JBBGZY010000458.1, forward strand.
AATAACACCAGCAACTCTGACAAAGGATGGATATCCAGTACTCAGAACCCCCCAGGGGTGAGGGCAGAGGCCCTCAACGGAGCCAAGTGATGGGCAGCAAGAAAGCAATGAGAGATAAACTATTCTCATAGCAATTTATTATATATACTGTATATATCTCCCCTAATAGAGCTCCCACCAACATACTGTATATTGGGTTGTGAACAAGTAAGCTATCGCTTGTGAAATGTCTACCATTGCCTGTATCTGTCTGACCCTTTTTTGACAATAAAGATGACATCGAGATAATTTGGAGTTCCAGTGTGCAACCAATTCCTTGTCTTGTTCGTCTACGTCGCCGAGGTCTGCACCTGTGATCCATCCTGCACCTGAGTTTGCCTGGAACGGTGTGCTTCTCTCTGTTCTTTGCTACATACTGTATATACAGTATCTTACAAAAGTGAGTACACCCCTCACATTTTTGTAAATATTTTATTATATTTTTTCATGTGACAACACTAAAGAATTGACACTTTGCTTAAATGTAAAGTAGTGAGTGTACAGCTTGTATAACAGTGTAAATTTGCTGTCCCCTCAAAATAACTCAACACCCAGCCATTAATGTCTAAACCGCTGGCAACAAAAGTAAGTACACCCCTAAGTGAAAATGTCCAAATTGGGTCCAAGTAACCATTTTCCCTTCCCGGTGTCATGTGACTCGTTAGTGTTACAATGTCTCAGATGTTAATGGGGAACAAGTGTGTTAAATTTGGTGTTATCACTCTCACTCTCTCATACTGCTCACTGGAATTTCAACATGGCACCTCATGGCAAAGAACTCTCTGAGGATCTGAAAAAAAGAACTGTTGCTCTACATAAATATGGCCTAGGCTATAAGAAGATTGCCAAGACCCTGAAACTGAGCTGCAGCATGGTGGCCAAGACCATACAGTGGTTTAACAGGACAGGTTCCACTCAGAACAGCAAGACAAAAACAGAACATTCCATAGCTCAACTCACCAACCAGTCTGCCAACTGATCAAATTAACCTGTCCAACAGTCTGCGTTAAAAACAGGGGTTTAGTTAGCACGCATTTGCAAACGCATGCATAAGCTACAAGGCCTCTTCACGGCACTCTGTGTATGCTTGCAGTCCTAATGCTACTGAATTTATAAGCGTCTCCACAATGGAAGCACATGCATTAAATGGATAGATGAGGGGCAGGTTGGCCTGGAGGCAGCCCAATCCCCCTTAAAGGAACAGGAGCACACTGGACACCCAGCAAGAGCACAATGGCAGCAAAGGTGTACAGTGTGTCCCCGGACCATATTTACACCAGTAACAAACAAATGGCCCCTGCCCCACCTATAACTGGCCTTCGCAGCAAGAAGCACATGGAAGGGCTATCACATGAAAGACAAAAACAGAACATTCCATAGCTCAACTCACCAACTAGTCTGCCAACTGACCAAACTAACCTATCCAACAGTCTGCATTAAAAACAGGGGTTTAGTTAGCACTCAATTGCAAACGTATGCACCGTATACGGTCGGATTTTCCGACGAAAAAAGTGCGATCGGGTTGTGTTGTCAGAAATTCCGATCGTGTGTGGGCTCCATCTGACTTTTTCCGTCGGAATTTCCGACACACAAAGTTTGAGAGCAGGCTTTTAAATTTTCTGACAACTAAATCCAACGCACAAAGTGCAACGCATGCTCAGAATAAATTAAGAGACGAAAGCTATTGGCTACTACCCCATTTATAGTCCCGATGTACGTGTTTTACGTCACCACGTTCAGAAGGATTGGATTTTCCGACAACTTTGTGCGACCGTGTGTAAGCAAGACAAGTTTGAGCCAACGTCCATCGGAAAAAATCCATGGATTTTGTTGTCGGAATGTCCGAACAATGTCCGACCGTGTGTACAGGGCAATGGACTGGGAAGGAAAATTTACATTGATGAACACAGACCAGAAATGGGAAAGACTGTATGCGAACTCACTGCAAAGTATATTACCATGGGCAATGAGTTTAAAAGGCTAAAAATAAAACCTATGTGGCTCACGGCCAAAGTTAAATAAGCAATAAATAATAAGAAAAGAGCTTTTAAAAAATATAAAAACGAAGGAACACTATCATTCTTTAAATGTTACAAGGAATATAACAGAATATGTAAAAGGAAATCAAGGATGCAAAAATTCAAAATAAATCACAGATTGCAAAAGATAGTAGGACCAACCCCCAAAACATTATTTAAATATATTTGTAGCGCTGGTAGATTTTCAATCTACTTCTTATAGGTAAATTTAGTGGGTTGTCTGTTTATACATAGTCATATTTGCCTCTGTTCCAGCTTGGCTGAGTTGCATGTAGTTTCACACTGTGCCTGTGGGTATCATGGTCGCCATGGGTTGGTGTTGGAAAGGCAATGCGCTGAAGCGTATGAGTGCTCCTCTGTCCCGGAGATAACTCGGTGGAGGTGGTCCTCCGAGTTGCATTCTGGGAGAGGGTATTTATGGGACAGATGCCACATTCTAGGGTTCGTTTTCGTTCCACCTGCTGGCCCCCCTGGCCGACAGGTATGTGCTAGAAGTACTACCTCGTGCTCCTCCATCCTGGAGGCCCACATTGCTGCAGCGTGTGGGTGGGCCCAGAAGCCTGTCTGGGGCCTATCACAGCGGCAGAGGAATGGTCCTGGGCTGTCTGTCCTACGGGAAGAAGCTGGACAACTGAGAAGATCCCAGGGGAGGACCCATCATGGAAGGATCATGCAGAGTGCTGGTCTGGAGAGGGGCCTGGTGACTCAGTTGGAGGACGCATCCTAAAGTAATCCTACCGCATAGTACTGCCGGGTCGGCTTAAAGGTTCTAGTGCTGTGTTTGCTGTTCATCGTAAACCATTACATCCTGTGGCAGAGGATCGTACGGGTTTGTGGCAGAGACTTTCAATTCCTAATGCTACACTAAGAAAAGGTATTTGAACTTCCCTGCAACTCTCCTTCTACCTCTTTCCTGCTACTTCCTTCAATTTATGTTTTTTAAAGCATTGGAAAAATACTCAAGTGTCCGGTGCCTACATTGTCTGGTATTAAACTCAATGGACCCTAGACTCGGTTCTGGTGAAATAGAGGTAACAAAGGTGACGGTAACAGCCCGCTTTAAACCAGCAGCTCCACCGAGAGTTATTGCTACATTTGGGGGCGTCGTCCAGGATTGTTAGCCATCAACCTCCCGCAACCCTGAGAAGTATTTCACCGGGAGTTTACTTTGGAATAAGTTTCTAGACTTTGTCAATTTTTGGGGAGAAGAAGGGGTTAAAGTGCAGGACTTTATTTCTGACTGCGTAGGCTGTGGGTGAGAAGTAAAAGCCCGGGAGCTACGTGATCAGAAGAACAAGTGAGAGGAGCCTAACCTACTTGTTGCCGCGTGGGACGCGTGTGTGTGTGTGTGTTTGGCGCCAGAGGAGAAGAGAGGCCTCGTGATCGTGCTGAGGAGATCAGAGTGCAGCCATGTCTTCTTTTCCGTTGATACCGCCAACTATGGGACCTAAGATGTTCCCTACGAGTATCGCTGCGGGTGCTATGCTGACCGGAACCCTGCTGACAGGGTTCCAGTCAGGGGAGGTTTGTTCTCTACACAGTTGGAGATATTGAAGGGCTGGGCATGCTTTGCCACAAGTGTGAAGGACTGGCCATACATCTCCGTCCATTTGTTCGTTGTTTGCAGTGCGGAGAATATTTGTTCATAGTGGAGCAACCTACTATGTCGTCCCATGCTTATCGGGTGGACTGGGCTACAGGTATTGCCACAGTGGAAGCTGCTACCATTGCTGTTGGAGAACAACAGGCCGTGATTTTGCCTGTTGCCACAGAGAGTGTTCCTGAGGGAGATACAGCTGTCACTACTTCATCAGCGGACATCACTTTCATTTTCACGTCTACTACACCTATCCCCGTTGCACCTGTCCAGAGGAAGTTGGGATATGTAAAGGCTTCCTGCGGCTGTGGTCGAGGCCTACCCCAGAGACTACCCGAACTGGAGCCGGAGAAGTGCATGGATCCGGAGAAGTCCACGTCAGGAACGGGTGGGAGATCAAAGGGGGACTTATCTGGGACTCTTTGTAAATACTTGCCAGCAGAAGAGTTGAGAGACTCGGAGATAGATTCCATGTCAGATCTCTCCGGTGGTGATGATTTGTTTGAGACAATGTGACAGGAACTATTGTGGGCCCAGGGCGAAGATGTTGCTTCTGCCTTGACTTTCTCAGAGTGGACAGCCATGGATTTTGGGAAGACATTACCTTTTGTGGAGCCGCACAGTACTACCAAAGAGACATTGTCTAAAGTTGCTAATTTGCTTCCGACACCTGTCGGGTTTATGGTGAGTAAATCACCGAACTCTTGTGTGCCTCCTGGTTTGGGAAAAAATAGATCTTTGCCTAACCTTGCATGTTTACAGAGAGTGCTTACCAAACGTGTTGCCATAGAATATGGTCTGGAGTTTCCCTATGTTACTCAGGAAATTATGCAGGAAATTGAGGCCAACCGGGAACTGTGGTACAGTGAAGCTGTTTGGAACTATTTGTCTGTGCCAAAACCTTTCCGGAAAACTGGATATTCTGTTGCCATGGACGAACGCTTCAGTGGATGTTTCCTACACTGGAACTATGGTCGGCATATCTATGCTGACAAAGTGGTCATTTGCAGACCTGGAAAAGATGATATTGTGTAATTTATCACTACAGTGGATAAACTGGGAAAGAAACTGACATTGCAAGATCCTCGGTTTTATTGGTGATTGTGAACAAAGAACTTTGGGGTGTATAGTTAGAGAGTGTCAGTGTTTAGAGATCTTCATGGTCAAGAGATAATGTTCATCTCAGTGTTTCTAAATCCAAAGACTTCTAAATCCAAAGACTCTTTGCTAGCTGGATTTTCTTTATTGAAAGGATGTGATTTACTTAAAAATAAGGAATGGACTTCTCAAGTTACTTCAGTTTGTTTTATTAAAAGGAAAAAATATACGGGAAGAGAGTGTCATTCTTCTTTTGGAATGAGACTTTGCTCCTAAACTTTTTATTGAGGGTACTGTACATATTTAGTGTGTGTCTAACTTTGTTTTTTTTTTCAAGAACAATTGGATCTCCTATCAAGCTGTTAGGCTTTTCAGCTAGATAGACAGTGGGGTTGTGACAGTCATGTGATTTTGTTTGCGGATATGAACATATTGTTGTATAAATGTTGAAACTGTAATATCTCTATACGGCCTTTTCTTCTTTCTTCCCCTTCACCCAAGTTTTAAGTTCAAATACCTACCCTCAGGCTTGGGAGTTATTTTGACAGACGTTGGGGACAACGTCTATTGTAGTGGGGGGAGTATGTAGCGCTGGTAGATTTTCAATCTACTTCTTATAGGTAAATTTAGTGGGTTGTCTGTTTATAGTATATAAAAAGGCTCAAGCGCTGACGTGGTTAAAAGTTACTACTAAAATGCTGATATGGAAACCGAATGGTTAAGATGAGATGATCAAATAATATAGCTGCAACTAAATGAGTAATAAATCAATAAATAATAATATGGTCAGTTGCGCTTATATTAACCTCATCTGCCCATTAAAATAGTGAAAGAAGAAAATAAAATACTAAAAAACACCTCCAAATGATCTTAATCTACAAATTCTTTCAAAATTAATTTGAAATAAATAAATATATAAATGAATAAATTAATCAATCTAATCCCACCATTATGCATATAATTAACTCATAAAATGCATTAGTGATAAAACTTGTTTAAATGTGCATATGTTCTTCAACATATCTACTATTCATATCAAATAAATGGCATATGTTTGATTGAATATATTAAGCCGTGCTGATTGAACTTCCATAAAATAAATATAAGTGTGCCAAAAAATGTGCAAGAGATCTTTCTTTTATCTAAAAAATCCTTCCTGTGAGCTGTGGACAATACAACAGTATTATGTAACCAAACTCCTCAGTGTCAGATATAATGTGAAATTAAAACAAAATATATAAATTGAGTGAAAACAAAATGTGTTACTTTCCTTCTTTCACTTCTTAAATCGCTCCTCCATTCAGATTGCGGGCATGTGAAGAGAGAAATTAAAAATCCATTGCGCAGAGATCAACCACTGATTAAATTATCTATCAGATAAGTTTGTTCCACTCACACAACCTCCTAGTAGGGATCGCTTTTATTGATCAGCTGCAAAACCGGAGCACAGCGGTGAGATGCTTCAGTCACCGCTGCTGCTATCTCACACACTGCAAATGCTAGGGACTTCAAAGGGTTCCTCCTACATGTTACGTCACTGCCACGTGACTTTTTCAAGGTTTTATTCATTTATATATTTATTTATTTCAAATTAATTTTGAAAGAATTTGTAGATTAAGATCATTTGGAGGTGTTTTTTAGTATTTTATTTTCTTCTTTCACTATTTTAATGGGCAGATGAGGTTAATATAAGCGCAACTGACCATATTATTATTTATTGTCTGTTTATACATAGTCAGATTTGCCTCTGTTCCAGCTTGGCTGAGTTGCATGTAGTTTCACACTGTGCCTGTGGGTGTCGTTGTCGCTATGGGTCGGTGTTGGAAAAGCAACGCGCTGAATCGTATGAGTGCTCCTCTGTCCCGGAGATAACTCGGTGGAGGTGGTCCTCCGAGTTGCATTCTGGGAGAGGGTATTTATGGGACAGACGCCATGTTCTAGGGTTCGTTTTCGTTCCACCTGCTGGCCCTCCTGGCTGACAGGTATGTGCTAGAAGTACTACCTCGTGGTCCTCCGTCCGGGAGGCCCACGTCGCTGCAGTGTGTGGGTGGGCTCTGAAGCCTGTCTGGGGTCTACCACAGCGGCAGAGGAATGGTCCTGGGCTGTCTGTCCTACGGGAAGAAGCTGGACAACTGAGAAGATCCCAGGGGAGGACACATCATGGAAGGATCATGTAGAGTGCTGGTCTGGAGCGGGGCCTGGTGACTAAGTTGGAGGATGCATCCTAAAGTAATCCTACCGCACAGTACTGCCGGGTCGGCTTAAAGGTTCTAGTGCTGTGTTTGCTGTTCATCGTAAACCATTACATCCTGTGGCGGGTTTTGTTCCAATCAAGTCTGTGGCAGAGACGTTTGTTCGTGCTCCGTACTGGCTGTTAGGTTAGTGAGAGAAACCTATCCAGGCGGGCAAAGATTCAACTCTAAAAAGAGAATACATTCATCTACAAGCTTTTCAATTCCTAATACTACACTAAGAAAAGGTATTTGAACTTCCCTGCAACTCTCCTTCTACCTCTTTCCTGCTACTTCCTTTAATTTATGTTTATTTAAGCATTGGAAAAGATACTCAAGTGTCCGGTGCCTACATTGTCTGGTATTAAACTCAACGGGACCCTAGACCCGGTTCTGGTGAAATAGAGGTAACGAAGGTGACAGTAACAGCCCGCTTTAAACCAGCAGCTTCACCGAGAGTTATTGCTACATATTAATAGTAAAAAGGTCAGATCTGAGCATGTAGACCCTTTACAAAATAATCTGGAGTGGGTGACTAGGGACAAAGTGAAGGCTATTTTATTAAATACCCTTTTCAGCTCTGTGTATACAAAGGAGCATGGGGGAGCTCATTTCCATAAAGGGGATGATATTGACACAGCCCTGAATGATCCACAATGGCTCAAAAGTGATATGGTTCAGAAATATTTAGACAGAATAAAGGTGGATAAAGCACCTGGACCAGATGGCATTCACCCACGGATCCTAAAAGAATTGCGCTCTGTCATTTCAAAGCCATTGTTTCTAATTTTTAGGAACTTGTTAATGACTGGAATAGTGCCACTGGATTGGCGTAGGGCAAATGTGGTGCCCATATTTAAAAAGGGATCAAAGTCTTTACCAAGTAACTAAAGACCTGTTTAATAAAAGACCTTATAGATTAGTCCTTGCTGCAAATAAATATTTTAAGCAACAGACAGCATGGATTCATGAAAGACAGAAGATAGAACAAACCTGATTTCTTTTTATGAGGAGGTAAGTAAAACCTTGGACAGAGGGGTAGCTGTGGACGTAGTATACTTGGATTTTGCAAAAAGCGTTTGACACAGTTCCCCACACACGGCTAATGTGTAAGGTAAAGTTTACATGTTTGGAAAGATCAGTTTGTAAATGGATGGAAAACTGGCTAAAAGACAGAATTCAGAGTAGTGGTTACTGATTCTTACTCTGAATGGTCTAAGCTTATTAGTGGTGTACCTCAGTGTTGGGACTTTTAAGGCCCGTACACACGATCTGACTTTTTGACAACAATCATGCAAATTAGCTGTTTTAAGGCAACATCCGACCGTGTGTACGCTCCATCGGACAAACATTTTCGGTTTTCATCGGATAAATGTTGGCTGTGCGAACAGACAAACTTGGCGGCAACAAAAGTCCTACGTGGGCAAGTCCGATGGTGTGCAGGGCTGGTGCAAGGATTTTTGACATCCTAGGCGAAACCTAATTTTGCAGCCCCATTGGCTCCGCCCCTGACTCCACCCCCTTTGCTCTGCCCATGTATACGATGAAGGTGGCGGGGGGAGATGTTTGCGGTGCCTCTCCACTATTTCTTCTGCTGTGGTCAGCAGGTCCGCACCTGCATCTCTGCACCTGGCCTGAAGACATATAGTGGCTGCATTGGCTCGCTTCCTCACACCAGCCGTGGCCTGCAGGTATACAGGCAGGCTAGGAGGGTATGCAGGCAGGCTAGGAGGGTATGCAGGCAGGCTAGGACGGTATACAGGCAGGCTAGTACGGTATACAGGCAGGTTAGCACGGTATACAGGAAGGCTATGAAAGTATATAGACTAGCTAGGATGGTATATATACAGGCTAGGATGGTATAGACTGGTTAGGACGTTATACAGGCAGGCTAGGACGGTATACAGACAGGCTAGGATGGTATACAGACAGGCTAGGACGGTATATAGACAGGCTAGGATGGTATACAGACAGGCTAACATGTTATACAGGCAGGCTTTGACGGTATATAGGCAGGCTAGGATGGTATACAGGCAGGCTAGGACGGTATATAGGCAGGCTAGGATGGTATACAGACAGGCTAGGACGGTATACAGGCAGGCTAGGATGGTATACAGGCAGGCTAGGACGGTAGATAGGCAGGCTAGGACGGTATATAGGCAGACTAGGACGGTATATAGACAGGCTAGGACGGTATACAGGCAGGCTAGGACAGTATACAGGCAGGCTAGGACGGTATACAGGCAGGCTAGGATGGTATACAGGCAGGCTAGGATGATATACAGGCAGGCTAGGACGGTATACAGGCAGGCTAGGACAGTATACAGGCAGGCTAGGCCCTAGCCTAAGGGGGGAGAGAGAGAGAGAAGGTGATGAGGAAGGGGGGGGGGAAGAAGGTGCATAGCACAAAGGGGTGGGAACAGAGAGGGGGGTTATTATGGGGGTCTCGCTCACCAATTATGCTCTCCCATTCAGGCTAGTCTCCCCCAGGGCTGTGGCAGCTATTGTTTGAAAACAGAACTCCTCTCACACCACAGTACAGTGCATTGCATGCATGTGGCTGGAGTGTGGGCGGGCACAAATGGGAGGCAGAGTATTGGATTGGACAAGCAGTGCAGTGAGGGAGGGGTTTGGAGGACAGTGGAGAACACAGCCCGACTCCTGCACAAGCTAGCTGGCTTTCCACGCTCTCAATGTATCAATGTGAGAGGATGCCAGAGGCTGTGGAGCGCCGGAGCTAGAGGGAATAGTTATCCTTGATCTCCATTCCACACTGTACAAGTCTTGCTGCCTGGGGGAGAACACGCTCCTCCCACAGCTGCCCACACAGACTCCGCCCCCTGCTCCGCCGGCGCTTGTTTATCCTCATCCCCGCCCTGCTCATAATCTGGCTTGCCACCACGCATCATGCAATATAACTCCAATCTGCTCGGTGCGGCAGGGTGTGTGATAGCAGCCAGAAGTGCGGGGTCACTGTGTCAGCCAAGATTTTACCGCCCCCTCCATCCTGGCGCCCTAGGTGGCTGCCTGTCCCACCTAATGGTGACGCCGGCCCTGATCGTGTGTACACAAAACCATCGGACTTTAGTACAAAGTACAAACACGCATGCTCAAAACCAATGCAAAAGATCAGACAACAATACAGAAGCTGACCAAAGGGTGGCGTTGGAGAATTGAATGTGCTCTTTTGAAGTGTCGTCAGTATGTTGAGACGTCACTACGTTGGTGTTTGTTGTCTAAAAAGTCCTGCCGTGTGTATGCAATACAAGTTCACGGCCCATGCCCTTTGGACAGAAATCCACGGAAAAGTTTGTTTAAAGTCCAATCGTGTGTACGAGGCTTTACTTTTCAATATCTTTATAAATGATTTAGGGTCGGGATTAAAAGTACCATTTCAGTGTTTGCAGATGACACCAAGCTATGCAGTAGAATAACGTCCTTACAGGATGTCTCCAACTTACAAGCCGGACTCAATGCACTGTTTAGTTGGGCAACTATGTGGCAAATGAGGTTTAATGTTGATAAAAGTAAAGTTATGCATTGGGGGCTAAGAATATGCATGCATCATACATACTAGGGGGAGTACTACTAGGGAAATCCATAGTGGAGAAGGATCTGGGGGTTTTAGTAGATCATAAGCTTAATAATAGAATGCAATGCCAAGCTGCGGTTTCCAAAGCAAGCAAATTAAGAGAGTATTATTCTTGTATAAAGAGAGGAATGGACTCCAGAGAGAGAGATAATTTTGCCCTTGTACAAATCATTACCTCATCTGAAATACGCAGTTCAGTTTTGGGCACCAGTTCTCAAAAAGGATATGGGGAACTGGAGAAGGTGCAGAGAAGAGCAACCAAACTGATAAGAGACATGGAGGACCTCAGCTACGAGGAAGATTAGAGGAACTGAATTTATTCTCTCTTGAGAAGATGAGATTAAGGTGGGGATCTGATCAATATATAGTATAGTGAACTTGGTGTTGAGTTATTCACTTTAAGTTCACCACAGAGGATAAGGATAACTCTTTATGTCTAGAGTAAAAGAGATTTCATCTTCAAATATGGAAAGGTTTCATCTTCAAATATGGTAAGAGCAGCAAAAATGTGGTATATACTCCCTCCAGAGGTGGTTCTGGCCAGCTCAGTAGATTGCTTTAATCACTTGCCGACTGCCTAATGCAGATATATTGCGGCAGATTGCCACAGGCAGGCAAAATCACGAACCTGGTATATGATTTGTCGCCCGCGGGCGAGGGGCGCATCGCACCCCCCCGGTGCCCGAGGCAGTCGACATCGTTAGGGGAGCGATCAATGCTGAGGGGGAGGCCACTAATTCGCAGCCACCCCCTCGCGATCGCTCCCAATGAATGAAAATCTACCTCTGCTGCTGTAATGTAAACAGCGGCAGAGGAAGTGATGTCATCTCTCCTCGGGAAGCCTTTTCGTTATGGCGCCGAGGAGAGAAGACATCCAAGTAAGTCTGCACAACACTACACTGACAGTAGAACATGCAGGCACACTTTTCACCCCCTCATCACCCCCCTGCACACCCTGTCACAGTGACACCAATAGCGTTTTATTTTTTTTACTGATTACTGCATTGGTGTCATTTTGTGGCAGTTATAAGTGGTAGGGCAGTTAGTGTTAGGCCCCTTTAGGTCTAGGGTACCCCCCTAACCCCCCCTAATAAAGTTTTAACCCCTTGATCACCCCCCATCACCAGTGTCACTAAGCAATCATTTTTCTGATCGCTGTATTAGTGTCACAGGTGACGCTAGTTAGAGAGGTAAGTATTTAGGTTCACCGTCAGCGTTTTATAGCGACAGGGACCCCCATATACTACCTAATAAAAGGTTTTAACCCCCTGATTGCCCCCTAGTTAAACCTTTCACCAGTGATCTCCATATAACTGTTACGGATGACGCTGGTTAGTTAGTTTATTTTTTATAGTGTCAGGGCAGCCGCCGTTTTTTACCTAATAAAGGTGATACAAGTTAGGTTTTAGGGTCAGATAGAGTCTGCGTCGCCCCAGCCAGCGTCAGGTTAGTGCCAGTACTGCTAACACCCACGCACGCAGCATACACCTCCATTAGTGGTATAGTATCTGAATGGATCAATATCTGATGTGATCAGATCTATACTAGCGTCCCCAACAGTTTAGGGTTCATAAAAACGCAGTGTTAGCGGGATCAGCCCAGATACCTTTTTTACCTGTGGGTCTCACTAGTGTACCACTAAATTTAGAGCCCAAAATGGCAAATCGAAGGTACAGTAGTGAAGAGGCCTACACGTTTCTGAGCATGACAGATAGTGAAGAGGAAGTCACTCATCTGTCAGATTCAGGCTCAGAATATGATCCTGTAGACAACAGCAGCTCCATGACGATAGCTCTGACGACGGAGTTGTGGTCCCTGCCAAGGTCAGGCGTACCCAGCCCCAATCTTCTTCTGCTGTTGTTGAGGTGCAGGAACCGCAGGTCCCTCGTATGGAGCAGAGCAGTACTAGCGCTGCTATTCCTTCTGGTGAACTGGCAAGCACCAGGGACCTAGTACACCCCAGTCGTAGTCAAACCAGCACTGCAGTAACACTTGGTGACGTGGCGAGTCCCATAAGTGCAGTTAAAGCTGGTGAGGTGGCAAGCACAAGTAGTGTCCCGCTGCCACCAAGAAGAAGACAAACACAGGCCTGTTGTGCCCATAGTGCACTTCCTGCTGCATTCGCCAATCCTAATTGGGAAACACCACTTCTGCAGCACCCGTACTTCCCCCATTCACATCCCCAACCAAATGCAGTCGGCTGCACAAGAGGCATTTTCTTTATGTCCTCCAGAGTACCCCTACCCAACGAACCCCCCAAAAAAGATGTCGTGTCTGCAGCAAGCGCGGATATAGGCATGACATCCACTATTATTGTCCCTCCTGTCCTGACAATCCTGGTCTTTGCATTGGTGAATGTTTTGAACGCTACCATACACTAGTTGAGTATTAGCGTAGGGTACAGCATTGCACAGACTAGGCACACTTTCACAGGGTCTCCCAAGATGCCATCGCATTTTGAGAGACCCGAATCTGGAACCGGTTACAGTTATAAAAGTTACAGTTACAAAAAAAAGTGTAAGAAAAAAAAAGTAAAAAAACAAAAAACAAAAATATATATAAAATAAAAAAAACAAAAAATAGTTGTCGTTTTATTGTTCTCACTCTCTCTATTCTCTCTCTATTGTTCTGCTCTTTTTTACTGTATTCTATTCTGCAATTATGTTTTATTGTTATCGTGTTTTATCCTGTTTGCTTTTCAGGTATGTAATTTTTTTATACTTTACTGTTTACTGTGTTTTATCGTTAACCATTTTTTTGTTTTCAGGTACGCCATTTAGCTGCAGCGCGGATTTATTTATCTTGACAGCAACAGCGTTTGCTCTCACGATACATAAAGCCGTGACTCCAGCGCTGTCGGAGGTGATATATGCCGAAGCATGGGGGCAGCAGGTACAGGGGAGCGATTTTCTCCTAACTTTTGGGGCGAATGCCCCCATGCTTCGGCATATATAAATGGTGCATGTATGCCCATCATTAGAAGTGGGTGGATGAAGGGAGGTATTCTAATGGTGGGCATACCCACCGATCAATCTCTTTTTTTCGTTCAGCCCACAAGCTGCATAAAAAAAAAAGATTACAATATATGCCCAACAAGGACCAGCAAGGTACTGGTATGTTGCTGGACTTTGAGTGGTTATACCAGAATGATGCCTGCAGGTTTAGGTATCATCTTGGTATCATTCTTTTCAGCCAGCATTCGGCTGTCATGTAAAAGCAATCCTAGTTGCTAATTAGCCTTTAGACTGCTTTTACAAGCAGTGGCAAGGAATGTCTTTCCCCCCACCATCCTGCATGTTTTTCTCTGGCTCTCCTGTCCCAACAGGGAACCTGAGAATGCAGCCAGTGATGCGGCCAGCTGACCATAGAGTTGATCAGAGACCAGAATGGCTCCAATCATCTCTATGGCTTAAGAAACCAGAAGCTACAAGCATTTCATGACTTAGATTTTGCCAGGTGTAAACAGCGCCATTGGTAAATTGGGAAAGCATTTTATCACACTGATCTTGGTGTGGTCAGATGCTTTGAGGGCAGAGGAGAGATCTAGGGTCTAATAGACCCCAATTTTTTTAAAAAAGAGTACCTGTCACTACCTATTGCTATCATAGGGGATATTTACATTCCTTGACATAACAATAAAAATGATTAAAAAAAAATGAAAGAAAGAGTTTAAAAATAAGATAAAAAAGCAAGCCCCCCTGCCCCCCCCTGCTCTCGCGCAAAGGCGAACGCAAGCGTTGGTCTGGCGTCAAATGTAAACAGCAATTGCACCATGCATGTAAGGTACCACCGAGAAGGTCAGATGGAGGGCAGTAATTTTTGCAGTAGACCTCCTCTGTAAATCTAAAGTGATAACCTGTAAAGGCTTTTAAAGGCTTTTAAAAATGTATGTAGTTTGTCACCACTGCAATTTTAAAGCATGTCATGTTTGTTATCCATGTACTCGGCCTAAGATCATCTTTTTTATTTCATCAAATATTTGAGCAATATAGTATGTTTTAGTGCATTAAAATTAAAAAAAGTGTGTTTTTTCCCCAAAAAAATGCGTTTGAAAAATCGCTGCGCAAATACTGTGTGAAAAAAAATGAAACACCCACCATTTTAATCTATAGGGCCTTTGCTTTAAAAAAATATATATAATGTTTGGGGGTTCTAAGTAATTTAAAATATTTAAAAAAAATATTTTTTCATGTAAACAAATAGTGTCAGAAAGGGCTTTGTCTTCAAGTGGTTAGAAGAGTGGGTGATATGTGACATAAGCTTCTAAATGTTGTGCATAAAATGCCAGGACAGTTCAAAACCCCCCAAATCACCCCATTTTGGAAAGTACACACCCCAAGCTATTTGCTGAGAGGCATCTCGAGTTCATGGAATATTTTATATTGTGACACAATTTTTTTTTATACAAAAAATGTACACAAAGTTGTCACTAAATGATATATTGCTCAAACATGCCATGGGCATATTTGGAATTACACCCCAAAATACATTCTGTTGCTTCTCCTGAGTACGGGGATACCACGTGTGAGACTTTTTGGGAACCTAGCCGCGTATGGGACCCCGAAAACCAAGCACCGCCTTCAGGCTTTCTAAGGGTGTAAATTTTTTATTTCACTCTTCACTGCCTATCACAGTTTTGGTGGCCATGGAATGCCCAGATGGCACAAACCCCCCACAAATGACCCCATTTTGGAAAGTAGACACCCCAAGCTATTTGCTGAGAGGTATGGTGAGTATTTTGCAGACCTCGCTTTTTGTCACAAAGTTTTAAAAATTGAAAAAAGAAAAAAAATACATTTTTCTTTTCTTTCTTCATTTTCAAAAACAAATGAGAGCTGCAAATTACTCACCGTGCCTCTCAGCAAACAGCTTGGGGTGTCTACTTTCCAAAATGGGGTCATTTGAGGGACTTTTGTGCCATCTTGGCATTTTATGGCCTTCGAAACTGTGATAGGTAGTGAGGAGTGAAATCAAAAATTTACGCCCTTAGAAATCCTGAAGGCGGGGATTGGTTTTCAGGGCCCCATACGCAGCTGGGCTTCCAAAAAGTCCCACACATGTGGTATCCCCATACTCAGGAGAAGCAGCAGAATGTATTTTGGGATGTAATTTTACATATGCCCATGGAATGTTTGAGCAATATATAATTTAGTGACAACTTTGTGAAAAAAAAAAAGATTGTTATTTCCCGCAACTTGTGGCAAAATATAAAATATTCCATGGATTCAACATGCATCTCAGCAAATAGCTTGGGGTGTCTACTTTCCAAAATGGGGTCATTTGGGGGGATTTTGAACTGTCCTGGCATTTTATGGCCTTCAAAACTGTGATAGGTAGTGAGGAGTGAAATCAAAAATTTACGCCCTTAGAAATCCTGAAGGTGGTGCTTGGTTTTCGGGGCCCCGTACGCATCTAGGCTCCAAAAAAGACCCATGTGGTATCCCCGTACTCAGGAGAATCAGCAGAATGTATTTTGGGGTGCAATTCCACATATGCTCATGGCCTGTGTGAGCAATATATTATTTAGTGACAACTTTTTGCATTTTTTTTTTGTCATTATTCAATCACTTGGGACAAAAAATTAATATTCAATGGGCTCAACATGCCTCTCAGCAATTTCCTTGGGGTGTCTACTTTCCAAAATGGGGTCATTTAGGGGGTTTTGTACTGCCCTGCCATTTTAGCACCTCAAGAAATGAGATAGGCCATCATAAACTAAAAGCTGTGTAAATTCCAGAAAATGTACCCTAGTTTGTAGACGCTATAACTTTTCCGCAAACCAATAAATATACGCTTGTTGACATTTTTTTTACCAAAGACATGTGGCTGAATACATTTTGGACTAAATGTATGACTAAAATTGAGTTTATTGGATTTTTTTTATAACAAAAAGTAGAAAACATCTACTAATTCTAATCTAATACCATCAAAAGAAAGCTCTATTTGTGGGAACAAAAGGACGCAAATTTTGTTTGGGTACAGCATTGCATGACCGCGCAGTGCCAAATTGTAAAAAGTGCTCTGGTCAGGAAGGGGGTAAATCCTTCCGGGGCTGAAGTGGTTAAAAAGGCCTGGATTCTTTCCCAAATTTACTTAATATAACTGGATACTAACATTTATAGGTAAAGTTGATCCAGGGAATATCCAATTGCCTCTCGGGGGATCAGGAAGGATTTTTTTTCCCCTTGCTGTAGCACATTGGATCATGTTTTGCTGGGGGTTTCGCCTTTACGCTGGATCAACTGTGGGTATAGCATTGTGTATATGGGATTGTATGATTTATTTTTCGATTTTTTTTTTGGTTGAACTAGATGGACTTTTTGTCTTTTTTCAACTAATTGTGTAACTATGTAATCCACCCCAGATCCTAAAGTAGTCCAACCTGGCACTCCTTACTAATCTTGACATCTGCCTAAAGCCAATTCATCTATAAATTGATCACCAAACAAAACAAAGGTAAGAGATTTATAGGATCAGGCCGATGACTCAAATACCCCAGTCCCCATGAGCACACAACAGCAACCACCACCACTCATACTCAGCCATCATCATAAATACAAGCTCCCATCCACACCACACCAGTCCAAAACCCACCACATCAATACATACCAAGCCCACCACCACACAGTTATACAACACCATCCAAAATGAAGCAGAAAACAGCAGAAGAAACACTCCACCCACATCTCCCCAATACAAAACATCAATGCCTGCACCCAACCAGCCACTCCAACACAACCACCCACAAACAAACAACATACTCCCACCCCCACAAAAAACATACAATTCATCAATACACCACACCACACACATACCCCCAAAACAAACAACACATTCAATACATACCGATCACCCACAAATATTCTCACAACATAGACAAGTACAAGCCAACACCAACTGGGTCAAATCTCCATCCCCCACTCAAAATAGGCATCCAAACATCACTCTCATATTATCCATGCTATAACAATAAACTCCCCATACAATCTGAAAAGGTACAGGCAGCCATATACAAAACCCCCAAAGTGATCAATACACAGTAGCAAAAAGAATAACTTACATAGTCCCTCCAGGAAAAGGTCACATACCCCATCTCCACTCAACTCCCGACTCCCAGCTTTGGCAAACGCCAATGGCTGCTACTGTGGGCTGCATAACAGAGCCTGTCAAGGAAAGGGAAGTCTTCAATAGAGTCTCCAGCCTCTGGTCAGCCGGTGTTTCATCAGATTAGGTGACCCGTCAGAATGTGTAACGGAAGTGACGTTTTGTTGCTGCCATCTTTCTACACCCCGCACTCCACCACAGTAAGGATACATTGAGAAGGGGGCAAGCGGACATCTTATACACCCACGTGAGTTTTGCATTTTACACCTTTTTTTTAACAGTAAACTGAGTTTATATAGTGAAATACAGTACTTATAACTCCGTCTCACTGTTTAGATGTTAAATTTTAAAAGCACCGGCAAGCCTGCTGATCTCATAGGGTTACTAATCTGACAGAAGTTCGCTACTTTTAAAATTCAGCATCTAAACATTTACACGGAGTCCTAAGTACTGTATTTCACTATATAAACTCAGTTAACCCCTTGCGGCTCACGCTGATATACGCCGGCAGAAGGGCACGTACAGGCATATTAATGTACCTGTACGTTGCCCTTTAAGACGCGGCATTGTGGGAGCGTGCACGCCCACCGCGAGCCCTGTGAGTGTGATCGCGGGTACCGCATCTCACAGAGAGGAAGAACGGGGAAATGCTGATGTAAACAAGCATTTCCCCATTCTTCCTAGTGACAGGACACTGAACACAGCTCCCTGTGATCGGGAGCGGTGATCAGTGTCATGTCACACGTAGCCCATCCCCCCTACAGTTAGAACACATCCCTAGGATACACTTAACCCCTGCAGCGCCCCCTACTGGTTAACCCCTTCACTGCCAGTCACATTTACAAAGTAATCAGTGCATTTTTAATCGCACTGATCGCTGTATAAATGTGAATGGTCCCAAAATAGCACCAAAGGTGTCTGATCTGTCCGCCATAATGTCGCAGTCATGATAAAAATTGCAGTTCACCGCCATTACTAGTAAAAAAAAATTTATAAAAATGCCATAAAACTATCCCCTATTTTGTAGACGCTATAACTTTTGCGCAAACCAATCAATAAACGCTTATTGCGATTTTTTTACCAAAAATATGTAGAAGAATACGTATCGGCCTAAACTGCAGAAAAAAATGGATTTTTAAAACAGCTTACCTGTAAAATCCTTTTCTTGGAGTACATCACGGGACACAGAGCACCATAATGACTATCTGGGTTATATGCTACCTTTAGGTGACAGGACACTGGCAACCAATAGTAAGAAGGTTCCTCCCATATAACCCCTCCCATACAGGAAGTACCTTTAGTTTTGTAGCAAGCAATGAAGATCCCAGAAAAGAAGGGAGGGACCTCTGTGTCCCGTGATGTACTCCAAGAAAAGGATTTTACAGGTAAGCTGTTTTAAAAATCCATTTTTCTTTATCGTACATCACGGGACACAGAGCACCATAATAATGACTATCTGGGATGACCTAAAGCAATGCATTTGAGGGGAGGGCAAAGTATTCTTAATTGCCCTTCAGGCCCAGGACTTATAAAGCCACTCGCAGCACGCTGTGGCCATAAATAGTCTTCTTTTGAGATCTAACGTTCAGCTGGTAAAACCTGGTGAACGTATGAACTGAAGACCAAGCAGCCGCTTTGCAAACCTGAGCCATAGACACCTGTTGGCGCACTGCCCACGATGTACTAACTCCTCTAGTAGAGTGAGCTTTGAAATATCGAGGTGGAACCCTGCGTTTCAACTCATAAGCCTGGAGAATGAGTTGGCAAATCCACCTAGAGATAGTAGAACTAGTTGCTGCCTGTCCTCTCTTAGGACCCTCTGGCAGAACAGAAAGGGAATCAGTTTTCCGAAAAGGAGCTGACATGCTTAAGTAAACCTTGACTACTCTCACCACATCCAGTGAGTGAAGCAATTTTTCCTCTTTAGTTTTAGGATTGGGAAAAAAGGAAGGCAGAATGATTTCCTGATTCAAATGAAAATTGGAAACCACCTTAGGTAAAAAATCTGGACGGTGGCGCATCACCACCTTGTCCTGATGTAAAAATAGAAAAGGTTTTTTTACATGAAAGGGCGGCCAATTCAGACACCCTTCTAGCCGAAGTTATGGCTATCAGAAAAAACTATTTCCTGGTCAACAGAATTAAAGGAATATGCCTAATCGGTTCAAAGGGTTGAACCTGTAGGGCTGATAGCACCAAGTTCAAGTCCCAGGGGCATAAGGGAGGCTTAACCGGCGGTTTTGAGTGCAGTACCCCCTTGACGAAGGTTCGCACTAAAGAATGAGATGAAATTGGCCTCTGGAAAAAAACTGATAAGGCCGAAATTTGCCCTTTAATGGTTCCCAAAGATAAGTTTAGATCAATTCCTGATTGAAGAAAGGTAAGGATCCTTCCAATCGCATACTTACGAGGATGCCATCCTTTCTTCTCGCACCAGGAAATGTACGATTTTCAGACCCTATGGTAAATACTTCTAGAAACTGGCTTTCTAGCATTTATCAGAGTAGATAAGACTGAACCTCTGATACCACGGTCCTTCAGCACCCTGGTCTCAATAGCCATGCCATCAAATTCAGCGACCGTAAAGAAGGATGGTATATGGGACCTTGAGATAACAGATCTGGACGGTATCAGCGGGTCCTCCACCGCCATCCTCACAATCTCTGAGTACCAGGACCTCCTGGGCCACCCCGGGGCCACCAGGATCACTGCAATCTGCTCCTCTTGTATCCTGCGCAACAGGTGTGGTAGCATATGGATCGGAGGAAAAGCATAAGAGAATACCGGTCCCAGGGAACCACCAATGCATCTGTTCCGACAGCCAGGGGATCCCTGGTCCTGGATACAAACCTGTCTGCCTTGGCATTGAATCTGGATGCCAGAAGATCCACATTTGGCATCCCCCAGCGCTTGCAGATCTGAAGGAAAACTTCGGGGTGAAGAGACCATTCCCCCGGTAGTAGCTGCTGGCGACTTAGGTAGTCTGCCCACCAATTGTCCACCCCTGGAATAAAGACTGCCGACAGAAACAGAACATGTCTCTCTGCCCAAGTTAATATGTGATTTACCTCTTTTTGGGCCGCCAAACTCCGGGTGCCCCCTTGGTGGTTGATGTATGCCACCATCGTGGAGTTGTCGGACTGGATTCGGACAGGAAACCCCCGCAGTCTGGACTTCCAAAATAGGAGAACCAAGCGAGCTGCCCGAATTTCCAGCAGATTGGTGGGCAAGGTCTATTCTACCTGAGACCATAAACCCTGGACGGAAGCCTCTTCCAGGACTGCTCCCCAGCCTAGACGCCTGGCGTCCGTAGTTACTACTTTCCAGGATACTGGTGGAAAGGATTTTCCACAAGAGAGTTCCCTTTTTACCTGTAGGGATAGAGACATGGGATGATCCAACGTTTGAACCGACTTGTCCCAAGCTTCCAGGATAGCTCTCTGGAACATCCTGGAGTGAAACTGCGCATAGGGAACAGCGCTGAAGGATGACACCATCTTGCCCAACAGCCTCATGCACTGACGAATTAAAGGACCTTCTACCCCCTTGACCTTTTGAACCAGCTCCACTATAGAGTTGACCTTTAAGGGAGAGAGAATTACCCTTTCTTGGGTTGTGTCCAAGATCAGACCCAGATATGTTAAGACCTGAGCTGGATGAAGGGCCGACTTGTCCATATTTAGAATCCAGCCTAGGAACCTTAGGAATCGGACCGTAATCGTAATGTTCTCTACCATGGTGGAGTAAGCTTGGTCCCTTAACAGAAGGTCGTCCAGATATCCTACCACCGAGATCTTCCGGGACCTTAGGAATGCCAACACTGGGGCCAGAACCTTTGTGAATACCCGAAGGGGTCGTGGCTAGACCGAATGGAAGTGCCACAAATTGGAAATGATACCCCTCTACTGCAAATCGCAGGAATCTTTGATGCGGACCGAAAATAGGTATATGTAGGTATGCGTCTTTGATGTCTACGGACGCCAAAAAAATCTCCTTTTCTCAAGGATGCGATTACTGAACGAACCGACTCCATCCGGAAGGTTCGGAAGTTTGGAAAGGAATTGAGGGATTTGAGGTCCAAGATGGGCCTTACCTCTCCGGCTTCGGTACTGTTAATAGGTTCGAGTAGAACCCCTTGAATCTTTCTTTTTGTGGAACCTCGATAATTACCTTCTGCCTTTCCAGCTGTTCTAAAGCGAGGAATAGGCCCCTCTTTTTCCCCGGGTCTGATGGGACTCTGGATACCAAATATCGAGTTGGGGAAAATCCCGAAACTCTATTTTGTAACCCTGAGATATGGTGGAAATAACCCACCTGTCCTGAACCAATTTTCCCAAAGCATCTGCGAACCACCGCAGTCTGCCCCCCACCTGCAAGAGTGGGGGCGCCCCTTCACAAGGAAGACTTGGAATTGGCCTTGGCTGGTTTCTGGGTCCAGGGTCTTTTTTGACCTTGAGGCTTCTTAAAGGTAGGTGGCTGAGGCCGTCAATACCTCTTAGGGGAAGAGGCACTTGGCCCAGGAGTGTTGGGAATCTTAAAGGAAAGCTGCTTACTCCTTCTTTTAACCGGAAGTAAGGAACTTTTCCCTCCTGAGATTTTTTGGATATATTTATCCAAATCTTCCCCAAATAGACGCTCACTGTGAAAAGGAAAAGCCGCGAGTAGCCTCTTGCATGGCGTCTCGGCCGACCAATTCTTCAACCACAGTACTCTGCGCATATGGATTGAGAGTAGCGCAAAACGAGACATCTGCTGGATCAAGTCCTTTAATGCGTCTACCACAAAACATAAAGCGCGAGGAAGTTCTGACAGTTCGTCAGAAACTTCCTCTTGAACAGGCAGGTTCCTGACCAATTTCTTAAAACGGTCCTTCAACGCCTGACAAATAGCGATAGCCGCAACTGCCGGTTGTACTGCTGATCCAGCTACCACAAAGGAAGCTTTTAGTAAGGATTCCCTTTTTTTAACTGCCGGATCCTTAAATTCCTGGGCATTATCCACTAGGCAGGTCAGACTTTTATTCAGAGGCCGAAATTGGTTCTTCAGAACCTGAATCCCCAGCCAAGGACTCTTCAGCCTCTCCCTCCTCCTTGTCTTTAATGGCATCCTCCTCCAAATCCTCTGACCATTCTGTATCCAAATCACATGCCAAAAGAATCCTGGTGCTCAAGGCTCAGGGGAGGGAGATCTATGACGTTTCTTCCCTCCCTGTCAGGACCTTGGTAGGAGACCGAGTTGCTGAGAGGGCTCCCCTTGCAGCCGAGTGCAGCACAACCCTGAATATGGTACAGGGATGTGGTGCTCACAGAAGCACGGGTTGCCTGGAAGTAGGAGCCGGTGTTGGTGGCTTGATAGAGAAAGTCCGTAGAGGCAACGTGCTTAGGGTCCAAGGAGGGGACCAATGGAAGTCCAATAGGAAAATCAGAAGCCAGGCCAGGGGGTCAAACACAGTAAGCAGTCCGAGAATCAAAGCAACAAGTCAGGAGACAGAGGAGACAGAGGAATGCGGAGTCCGTTTAGCCAAGCCGGGGTCAGATGCAGGAAGCAGGCAGGGAAAGTCAGAAGCAAGCCAGTGGATAAGCCAGGAGGTCCAGAGGAGTCGATAACAAGCCGGGTCGGTACACAGGAAGTCAGGACAACAGGAATCATAATCACAGGAACACAGGAAGAGCTGACGATAATCCAGCAATGTGGCACTGTCAGTGGGACGTTTAAATAGACAAGGCGTAGTATCACGTCGTACGCACACTGTTCCGTTCGTGCGTTCATAACATCGCGACGTTGCTACGCACGCGGATTTGTCCGAATGTGGCGCCAGGCGTCCGCCTAGTAGAAACATTGCACACCCGCGTGCGTTGATGCGCGTTAGCGCGACCTTGCCTGTGCTGGTTTGCTAGCCTATTTCCCTGACACTCCCTGTGTTACTGTAGCAATCATGCCTGCTATCTTGCCTTCAAGGCCAGCTAGGGCAGATGCTAAATCATCCTTAGTAACAGGCTGATGCAGGGATATTGGTAGTGGCCACCACGCCTGACAACTGCAATTGCTTAGCCAGGCCAAATGCCGCAGGTCTTTCAGGGGAGACTGATGCTGCAGTAACCTGAGGTTGATCTCCTGTTTTTGAAGGAGTCCCTTTAACCCCTGGACTTGCCCTGCTCCCCGTACCTCGTTTCCTGGAAGACATTGCTTACAAGTTTTTGAGGAAAAAAATGCACTCCCTCTGAGTTATATAGCTGGATCCAGCGTACAGCCGCTACCACAGCCTTTACCAGCCTTCAACCTGTTGCAAATGTCCAAACTTACGCCCAGACCTCTGTGTCCCACCGCACACTAGGCTTCTGTGAGCCTAACTGACAAGCAGCATTGAACATGCAGGTGCGTGACCTCCCTCTATACTCGCGCGCCACCCAGTGGCGCACGCGTGGCCGTGCTCTACTGCGCACGGGCGGCACACACACAGGCATACCGCGACACACGCGGCGACTGTCACCTGCGCACGCAGACAAGCACCGCACACGCCGCCACGTGCGGGAGACACCCGCATGAGCTGCATCTGTCAGCTTCTCTGTAACCTCTGCTACAACAGCTTGCAGTGAGACACAAGGCATACACTAAGACATTTCATGTTTAGCAGCAACAGTAATATTGTTAGGCCTCCCAGAGGGAGTACTCACCGGTCCTCGCTGCAGGGCCTGATACAGGCCCAATCTTCCCCCATCATGGCGGGTAGCGCCACTGAGGACCTTCAAGGACCGTGTCCCCCTCTGTACGGGGTCCACACCCCTGGACCTGTAAAGCACCCTTCTGGTTCCCTTGGGCAAGTGAAGACCAGGGATACCATAAAACAAGGTTCCGGCGTCTTAAAGGACACATTACAAGCAAAACCTCATTCTTGAGCCAAGGCTCGGGTACCATCCACTTTAGCTTTTTTATGCCATCCGAATGGATGCGATATAACATGCTCACTGGGACATTTATTGAAGAAAATGTGAAGAGCTTCCACAGCCGTGACCATCACCTTCAAGACACTGGCAAAAAACTAAAGGTACTTCCTGTATTGGAGGGGTTATATGGGAGGAACCTTCTTACTATTGGTTGCCAGTGTCCAATCACCTAAAGGTAGCACATAACCCAGATAGTCATTATTATGGTGCTCTGTGTCCTGTGATGTACGATAAAGAAAAAATGTTTTTGTTTTTTTATATATATTTTTGGGGGATATTTATTATAGCAAAAAGTAAAAAATAATGAGTTTTTTTCAAAATTGTCGCTCTCTTTTTTTGTTTATAGCGCAAAAAATAAAAACCGCAGAGGTGATCAAATACCACCAAAAGAAAGCTCTATTTGTGGGGAAAAAAGGACATCAATTTTGTTTGGGAGCTACGCCGCACGACTGCGCAATTGTCAGTTAAAGTGACGCAGTGCCGAATCGCAAAAATTGCTCTGGTTTTTGGCCAGCTAAATGGTCCGAGGCTGAAGTGGTTTAAAAAAAGGGTAAAATGCAAAACTCCGGTGGGTGTAACAAGATGTCCGCTTGCTCCCTTCTCAGTGTATCCTTACTGCAGAGGAGTGCGGGGTGTAGCAAGATAGCGGAAACGAAACGTCACTTCTGTTACACATTCTGACGGGTTGCCTAATCTGACGTAACACCGGCTCTTCCAAGAGAGGATGCAAGTAAAAGCCTGTGAACTCTGAAGCAGGTCCAGAGACCCCATAGAGGAAGACTTGATTGATAAGGACTCAGCTGGAGGCAACCAAATGTCAGCTTAAATCATCTCAGAGAGACTGCACCTTCTGAGCCTGCAAGACTAAGGATCCCTGTGCCTCCTCAGGCTCAGATTCTTCAGGGGTAGAGTATACTGTCTGACCCTCTTCCAGCTCTAATTTGACCACCACTTTATCAATGTCCACCCATTCCACCTCTGCCCCTGTAGGAGGCTCTGGTGAAGGGGATTTCCTTTGTTTCTTACCGTTCTGTGCCATGGAGGTAAATATGCCTGCATTTTACCTTCCAGGCCTGCCAAAGAAGCCGTCAAGTCACTCTTAGTGAAATAAGCCGAGGTTGACCACCCCCCTGTGGTGGCTACAATACAGATGCGGTGGCTCAGAAGCACCTATGGCCTCTGAAGGATGCAAATACAGTGGGACTGCGGCTAGTGTCCTCAGCACGTGATAGTGGCGCAACTGCGCCTTTCCCAGCTGTGCAATTGGTTTTGCACAGAGTGGCCCCGATCCTCCTCTTCTTGGGTCCCTCAGCGGCGCTCCTGGCTCCTCCTCTTCTCGTGTGCCCCATCGTGGCCCGTCAGAGAAGCACTCTCCCTCTGGGCACATGTGCAGGCACGTTCCCATATCCTGCTGCTGTGTCCATTGACACAGACAGCAGGACTCGGCTCCACCCCTGGCTCCCGCGTCACTGGATTTGATTGAGAGCAGTAGGAGCCGGTGCGCTGCAATCAATCTATCCATTCAGGATCCGAGACACCAGCTGGAGTGGGTGTGCTCGTCCCCGGCGCAGGAACGATCAGGCTCAGGTAAGTAAAAGGGAGGCTCTGGGGGGCTGATGCACTACAAGAGGTTTTTCACCTCAATGCATAGAATTTATTAAGGTGAAAAATTGTGAGGGTTTACAACCCCTTTAAGCCAAGCAGTTGTTCTATAAAAAATGGACTTATATGCAATAAGAATGCTCGCCCAGCCACGTCATTCATTCACATTGTTCTGTGAATGTGAAAACTACAAGTACGACATCCTTTGTGGCTGAAAGCTTGTAGTTCTCAATGAACTATCAGGGCGCTGTTGAGGCATGGGCAGTCAGCTACTTACAGCCTGCAGGACCGTGGCATTACACCCATGATCGCAGCTGCAATGCTTTACAGGCTCCTAACAAAAAATAATAGTAAATAACGGTACATATTTTTTTACCTGCAAAAAATGTGCATTAATTATTTTTATTGGAAATGTGAACTTATCCTTTAATATAAACATCGAAATGTCAGTTATCTACTCTATCACAGTAAAGGTGTATGGTTATTACTTTCACTTCTGTTGCCACTCATTATTTGCAAGCGTTAGTTAATGTACTTAGAAGAGGAAATAAGAGCAGTATTGTAGGAAATCCTCTCCCCTTCCCAAAGTGGCCAATACTTACAGTTTTATGTAGAAAGGAAACAATTAATTGAGCTAGAAAGGAAAGCAGCTGTATTTCCTGCTGCTTTACATACAATTGGAATTGCCCTCTTGTACAAAAACTAATGTTATGTTAACAGATGGGCACCATGGGCTAGCTCCAGAAATAAGTAAATGGTATAAGCAATTGAATATGCTTGAAATGGGCTATCACAAGTAAATTTACTTACTTAAGAAGCAATTGTATATAATAAACCATAACAATAAAGGCCACTACGAGTTCATATTTTATGCAGTGTACAGTAATTACTCGCAATTAGTCATTTCCAGGTATGTATTATTCTATAGCTTGTATAATTTATAGCTGAGCTCAGATTAATAGTGCTTTGCAGAACCAAAAATCATAGTGTGCCCAAATTAAGAATTGTCTCATTAATTGGTACTGTATATTTACTTTTTTGTGTCTCTAGGTAAAATCTGGTGGGTTAAGGGGTAATAAAGTAAAATGTGTTATTTTGCAGTTGTATTCGTTTTCTTTTTTTATGCTTTCTTTTTCTTTAATTTATATGGTGATCTGGCTAATAAGTCTGTTATTTTTAAGCTTCATTTAACAGACCAAGCTGTCCAGCACAAAAGTAGCAGTTAGAGGGTTGAGACAAAGCATTTAATATTGACAAGGGTGCTATAATGATCAGCTTTTATTTATTTACGTAAAGCCTTTATATCTACCGTATATACTCGAGTATAAGTTGTTCTGAGTATAAGTCGAGGCCCCTAATTTACCACAAAAAACTGGGAAAAACTTATTGACCCGAGTATAAGACGAGGGTGAGAAATGCAGAGGGTCAACAATGCCCATCTGCAGCTGCATGCCTCCCTGTGTCCTGTGCAGCCTACCTGTACCCTGTGCATGTGTCCTGTGTCCTGTACATGTGCATGTATCCTGTACATGTGTGTCCTGTACATGTGTGTCCTGTACATGTGTGTCCTGTGTTCCTGTGTCCCTGTGTGCATGTGTCCTGTACATGTCCTGTGTAGCCTACCTGTGTCCTGTGCAGCCTCCCTGTGGCGATCTCCATCCTTCCTGTGGTGATCTCCATCCTTAGACGGCGGCCGGCGTGTGATGATAGTGTTCAGCGGCCATTCCACAGTTCAAAAGCCACGCCTCCTCCTCGTCTGTGATAGGCTGACCGCTGACTGCCTATCAGTCTCTCATTCTCATACCATGGACGAGGATGAGAGAATGTCCGTGATAGGCTGTACACTGACAGCTGTTCAGCCTATCACAGACGAGCAGGAGGCGCGGCTTTTGAAAGCTGGAATATCCGCCAAACACTATCATCACACGCCGTCCGCCATCTGCCTGCATGACACGCTGATCATGCAGACAGACGGCGGTGACTCGAGTATAAGTCAAAGGGGACACTTTCAGCCCCCAAAAAAGGGCTGAAAAATTGAACTTATACTCGAGTATATACGGTAAATGAAAATGAAAACTGGTGCTGTAACTGCTTAACGACTTGGCTACCAGGCACTTTAAATGACAATTGCGTGGTCATGCAACGCTGTACCCAAACTAAACATTTATCTTTTTTTGAGACAGATAGAGCTTTCTTTTGATGGTATTTAATCACCACTGGGTTTTTCTATTTTTTTTGTTAACAAATGAAAAAAGACCAAAAATTTTGAAAAAAAACATGTTTTCATTAGTTTCTGTTATAAAATTTTCTAAATAAGTAATTTTTCTCCTTCGCTGATGAGCGCTGATGAGGCTGCACTGATAGGCATCGCTGGTGGGCACTGACAGGCATCACTGATGAGCACAGACAGGGAGGACTGATGGGCACTGATTGGCAGCACTGATGGATACAGATTGGCAGCATTTGTGCCGACTGTTGGGGCTGCACTGATCATCAGGACACTGATGATCAGTGCCCTGATTAACGGTGTAGATGTCCCCTGTGTGGATTTGCCGGTTATCGGCTCTCCTCTCCTTACCTCACGTGCTGTCAGCATGAGAAGAGGCTTGCCAATAACTGGCAAATCCTGTTTACACTGTGATCAGCTGTGATTACACATAGCTGGTCACATGGTAAAGAGCTGCTGTGATTGGCAGAGTTCTTTAAATGAATCAGCTACAAGTACCGATATCCTTTTCCGGATGTCGGCTTGTAGTTCTCAATGAACTACCATGGTGCCATGCCGTTGAGTGCCCTGATAGCTCATTGATTCTTCCTGTCAGTGTAAAACTGCAGGCACACAGATTACACAGACAGTCTGCAGGAGTCCTGCATGGCACCAGAGACCTGGTGCAATGCTTTCCAGGCTGCTAAAAAAATAAATTGTAAATGCAGTTTTACCTTACATACCATACATACCTGTAAAAAATGTGCATTTATTTATTTTTTGGTTTAAGGTGAACTTATCCTTTAACCACTAGAGGACCAGCCGCCACAGTTATACTGCGGCAGGTTGGCTTTCCAGGGCAAATCGCTGTAGCTATATGTCGGCCACTTTAAGAGCACTAGGGGGCGCGACGACGGAGCTGATGCACGTGCTTGGCGGCCCCGATGTCTGCCGGGCAACCTAGATCGCCCCTGAGAGAGATAGAATGGAGATTTGTCAATGTAAACAGCCAGATCTCCGTTCTGTGAAGGGTAAGGAGACTGATCTGTTGTTTATACTAAGTATGAACAACGATTGGTCTCCTCCCCCAGGCAGTCCCATCCCCCCACAGTTAGAATCACTCCCTAGGACACACATTTAACCCCTTTATCGCCCCCTAGTCTTGACCCTTCCCTGCCAATTACATTTATACAGTAATCAGTGGCTATTTTTAGCTCTGATCGCTGATTAAATGTCAACGGTCCTAAAATAGTGTCAAAAGTGTCCGATCTGTCCACCGCAATGTTGCAGTCCCAATAAAAATCGTAGATCGCCGCCATTACTAGTAAGAAAAAATAATAATAATAAAAATGCCCAAAATATATCCCCTATTTTGTAGACACTATAACTTTTGCACAAACCAAATCAATATACGCTTATTGCAATTTTTTTACCAAAAATATGTAGAAGAATACATATCGGCCTACACTCAGGAAGAAATTCGTTTTTTTTTAATATTTGGGGGGGGGGGGGATATTTATTATCGCAAAAAGTAAAAAATATTGTTTTTTTTCAAAATTGACACTCTTTTTGTGTTTATAGTGCAAAAAATAAAAACAGAGGTGATTAAATACCACCAAAAGAAAGCTCTATCTATGGGAAAAAAAGGACATCAATTTTGTTTGAATACAACGTCGCACGACCGCACAATTGTCAGTTAAAGTGATGCAGTGAGGTATCACAAAAAATGACCTGGTCATTAAGGGGGCAAATCCTTCCGTGGCTGAAGTGGTTAAAAAGTGTTAGCTGGAGTCTAGCTTTAAATAATTAGTCAAGTCCATCTAAATCTGCTAGTACATCTAACACTACACTCCCCCCAGACTCACAATGCTGCTGTCCAATGGCATCTTTGTTCCTCTTCCATTCCAGATTATTCATGTAGCATTTACTTCCTAGAATCTATCTGCCCTTCGATCAGGCATGCAGGTGAAAAAGTGTGCTTAGCTAAGAAAGCCCCTCCTCCAGATGAAAAAAAAATGCCTATGAAGACTCCTGGGATGTATGACATAATTTAGGCCTATGCCAGAAACCAGCAAGCAACTGGAAAAAGGTAAAAAAAAAAAAAAAGTTTAAACCAGTAAATATATCTTTGTACCTATTTACTAATGTTAGTATTATAAGGATTTTAAGGATTTAAATTATGGGATTTAAAATAGTTAATGTTGATTGAGAGAGATTAGTTTCCGCTTTAAGTTACCTGCTAGAAACTGAAATAAATCTCTTGGGGAGTTCAGTGGCAAGATCTCCTCACCTTAATAAAAAGAACAAACATCTCTATACTTTTTTGCCCTGTGCAATGAAATTGCACAGAACAGCCCCGATCCTCCTCTTCTCAGGTGCTTCTTCTCTCTGTCCAGTGCCCCCAAGGGAAGCCGCTTCCCATGGGGGCACTAGTGCGTGCACGCTCCCGAGCCCTGCAGCTGTTTCCATTGTTTCCATTGACACAGACAGTATGACTTGGACCTGCCCCCCCGCTTACTTTTTGTGACAGACCTAGCCTGGACAGAGGCTTGTGGAGGGGACTGAATGCTAGCCTCTTGCCTACCGATCATGGGCCCTGGCATTTGGGGGAACGGTGCTCTTTGTGAGCTGTATGCCTGGGGACCCTTGAGGTGGTGTTACTTTGGATTCAGGTCCATGTCCCCCAAGACACACAGACTCTGGGAACCCTGTATATGCCACATTTCAAATAGTGACTGATTCATACTGTTGGGACACAATACTGTTAGATGCTAATGTCATCAACTCCAGCCACCTGTCTGTTGTCTTCTACAATGTAAATGAGTCTAGTCTGGCTTGCCACAGCTTCTAACAGTCCATGTTCAGCAACTAAACAAGTATGGTCTTGTTTTGTGCTTGTTAGCGGTTGGAATATATGATATCTATATTCGGACTGGGAGGAAGTGGTATATGACGAAAGCACTCAAGCGGAGTGTGGGACGTTCTGTTACACTTTTTACTGGCTTTGAGTGACAGCAGTGAAAGCCAATGGCTTCTGGTGCCCAGCAAAGTCAGTGAGACACGGCAGTGAGGAAAGGGAAGAGCTGCAGATGTGCACAGTACTGGATCAAATGAAAGGCTAAGTAAGGTAAGTAAAAGAGGGGTGAGGGGAGGAAACTAATGCCTAAACCTTTTTTACCTTAATGAATTCCTTGCATTTACCACTTTAAGCTACCAGGATGTATTTGTAGTGTGGGGGAGAAACCCCCATAAGTAAAATGTAAGTAAAAGAACAAAAACAAAACAATAACAAAAAACAGAGAGGAAATCTGGTATGCAGATCTGGTAACTGACACCTAAATATTTCAACACCAGAATCTGAGATTTAGAAAACATAATAAAGCTACATATTTGAACACCTTTTCATGCCATCAAAATTTTCAGAGCTTGGGGCATCCCTCCTAAAGCCAATCGAATTCATGAGTCAAAGGCAAGATTTACAAAATCTAGCTTTGCAAATTCTAGTAATCAGGTATTTTAGATTTTTGGTACTGATACTTTTTGTGCAGAGTATTTAACTGATAGTTTAAAGTGGTTGTAAACTCTCCCCCACAACTTTGTCCCATGTAAATCAGCATAAAAAACCCAAATGAACACTGCTTGTAGATATCTCCTTACTTGCTTAGTATCGTTGTAATCCTTTTTGTTCTTTAGAATGACGTCACTGAGCATGCCCATATCTCCCCTGATTTACGGCACACTCTGTGTGCTTGTCTGTCTATTATCAGGACTTCCTACGGCTCAACACTGAAATCCCACGAGACTGCATAATCACTCAGAGCTTCCTACCACACCCCATGTGACCGTGTGACATCACATGGAGTGTAAACTTGGGCATCGGACAGCATTACTGCAGTCTTATCAGCTAAAGCTGATAAGACTGACATAGGCAAACACTAGATAATCGGCACAAGTAAATACTATGAAATAAAACAAGTCAGCTATGAGCAGGGAAGCAGGTTGCCATAGGAACGTTGGATTGAGAAGGAGGCTTGGTTAACAGTACAGGAAGTGCTCAATGTAAGTAATATGCAATTTGGGCTGGATTACAGTGGCTATAGTTTGATAATTACTTATTATAATGGACTAAATGAAAAGAGGCATCAGAGTGGGAGAGTTTACTTCCTCTTTAATTGTTGCTGTTACTAGGTTAAAGTGTTTTTAAGGCAGATTTATTTACCTTAATGTATTATATGCATTAAGGTAAAAAAAACCTTCCGTATTCAACTCCCTCCCAGCTCCCCCTTATACTTACCTGAGCCTGATCTTGATCCAGTGATATGCACAAAAGCAGGGGCTCTCAACTCTCTTTCTACTCATTGGCTCAGAGCCATTGGCTCCCGATGCTGTCAATCACAGCCAGTGAGGGCGAGGGCTGAGGCCCACTCTTTGTCTCAATGGACACATAATGCCTGCTTAGGAGCGAGCATGCACAAGCCACTTGCTATGGGGGCAAGTAGCAGCGGTGAGGAGCCAAGTAGCTCTGGCAGGAGACACGCGAAGAGGAGGATCGGGGCTGCTCTGTGCACAACTATTGCACAGAGCAGGTAATAATAACATGTTTGTTATTTTAATTTAAAAAGATATAACCTCTAATATCACTTTTAGGCTCGGTTTACATATATACGAATTGGATGCATTTTGAACAACAACCGATTTGCATGACACGTTAAATAACATTGATTTTCATTAACGCTGTTTAAATATATGCGGTGCATCCACAATGCGAATTTAAAAAGAGTCCTGTGTGTTTTCTGAGTACTGCGGTGCGGTTCAGGCTTAAATTCCAGGCTCATTGAAACGCTTCTCAATCGCACGTCTTTAGTTACAGTATGTTCAGTTCAGGATTTCAGCACAGATTCCTCTCCTACTACAGGAGCTGACACCATTTATCTACTATGTATTGGCCAGCACTGAAATCGCAGCTGTGACAAAAATCCTGAGCCTTACAGCATCAAAAAACTGAACCGCTGAACAAATGCTTTTTTTATTTGCAGTGGAAACGACAGACAATTCGCACCAGACCATGTGTGAATCCAAAATAAATCAAAGGAGTTCATTCCCCCAGAACTGTCAGCCCAAATCTTCAGTCAGAGGCGGCATGACAGAAAGGAAGAAACTTGTGCTCTTTCTTCAGAAGACCCACAATCCGGGGCATGTCTATGGCAAGGCACTTGCCTGGGGTGGCAGTTTTCAGGGGCGCGTCATGCCCCCCCTCGCCATCCCTGCAACATTCCTGTCATTCCTGTCAGGAAAGGCTTGCTGAGGAGAGTGGTTCCATGTGCGCTCCTGTGCGCGGCCATTGGCGCCAGAAGCGCTACTTAAACCCTGTCATGACAGGGGAATCTTGCTGCCAGATCTACAGCGTTCCCTGTGAGTTTCCTGTGTTCCTGAACTTTTCCTGTGACTACCTGCTTGCCTTGTAACTATCCTTGCCTTCTGCCTGCACCTGACCCCAGCCTGTCCACGACCTTGCTCCTGCCTGATCCTTTGGCTTATCCGTACCAGTTTGTTGCCGACCCGGCTTGCCTAGTGATCTTCCTCCAGTGTATGACCCGGCCTGTCTGACCCTCCTGTGTCTCTATCCTTGGGACCATCCACCTGAATCCTGTGAGTGCCTGCCCTCCTGCTTCAGCTTCCAGTCTGCTGTATTCCACCTGCTGTTCCTGCTGTCCCAGCTTCATCTGGAGCATCAGATCTGCATACCAGCTGTTGATCCTGCCAGGCACTCGTGCTTTCCTGCACTCCTGTGCCTCCTGTCAGCTTTATCAGGGGCAGCGAGTCAGGATCGTGAGGGAGGCCTCCCTCTGCATATCGGGCTCAATAACCAGGTATATGACAATTCCTTACATTGTTCCCTGCTGACTCCACTGCACCATGCTGAACCAGACAGCAGTAACCTGAGGCCCTGCCCTCCTTCTCCGCACTGTCCCTGCCTCACCCTGGGATTGGGCACAGCCACGGCTCCTCCTCTACAGCCGCATCCTACTTCCTAACCTGTGGCTACAGCCGTGAGGAAGGGGATACAGGAGGAGAGGCTTCCCCTGCAGGTTTGCAGCGGGCTTCTTGATCCATCCCTGGAGAGGAGTGCAGGAGAGCCAGGTTTGGGGGGAACATAGCCCAGACACCGGGAACCCCCTAGCTGTCATCTGGATCAGCTCCAGACCCCCGCTGCAGAGATGATGCTGGGTGCTATGGAAGACGGCTGGTCAGCACCTTATATACACCAACTACATCACCCAGCCAACAATTGTCCTCTGGAGACATGTGAGTGTGGGTACTGGGGGTGTATGGGGTAAGTATAAGGGCAGGGGTGTGAGGTAATTTGGACACTGGGGGTGTCTCTCTCACCCCCCTCCTCTCTTTCCTCACCTCTTTCACCCCTTCACTCTCGCCTTCTTCCATTTTCATGTCCCCCATCTCTCTCCTTACCTAATCTCTTAGTGGGGGGGGAATTGTGGGAGGTTAGCAGGGGGGTTGGGGAGAGCACTGTGGCAGACTAGCGGGGGGTTACTACTCTACAGTCCACCAGAGACCCTGCACAGACACTAGAGACCCTGCACAGCCACTAGAGACCACACACAGCCCCCAGAGACCCCACACAACCACCAGAGACCCCGCACAGCCACTAGAGACCCCGCACAGCCACCAGAGACCCCACACAGCCATCAGAGACCCCACAAAGCCACCAGAGACCCCACACAGCCACTAGAGACCCCATACAGCCATCAGAGACCCCATACAGCCATCAGAGACCCCACACAGCCACCGGAGACCCCGCACAGCCACCGGAGACTCTGCACAGCCACTAGAGACCCCGCACGGCCACTAGAGACCCCGCACGGCTACTAGAGACCACACACAGCCTCTAGAGAACCCGCACAGCCACCGGAGACCCCACACAGCCTCTAGAGACCTTGCACAGCCGCCAGAGACCTCGCACAGCCGCCAGAGACCCCGAATAGCCACCTCGAATAGGAAGGGGTCGGACAAATTTAGATGGGGGGTACCCAATTTTAGACTTGCCTAGGGCAGCACAAAACCAAAATACACCACTGACCACAAGTACTGATAATCATGAAAGTCGTGCCTGTATTCTGTATTAAATGTTTAATTTGGGGGGGGGGGGGGGGGGGAACATTTTTCCAGCAGGTGGCAAAGAAACAGGAAACACAGAAGAGCCTAAGCTACAGAGTACTAATAAACATTATGAAGTTGATTTACTAAAACTAGAGAGTGCAAAATCTGGTGCATCTCTGCACAGGAAGCCAACCAGCTTCCAGTTATGTTTTGTCAAAGCTTAATTGAACAAGCTGAAGTTAAAAGCTGGTTGGCTATCATGCACAGCTACACAAGATTTTACTTTTAGTAAATCAACTCCCATGACACACTTCTGTGCAAGCACCCAGATCTAAAAGGGTCCTATATTTTGTTTTAGCCTGGCTTATTTTAAATTACAATGCATCTCTAGACAGAAGAGTTAAGCCCCGTACACACGATCAGATTTTCCGACGGGAATTGTGTGATGACAGACGATCCCTGAAAACTCATCTCTTCAGAGAAGCCTATCTGCTCCCCACCTAACAACTGTACATTTATCTTCTCAATCAGCACATCACCCACAGTTATTACCTCTTGTATCTCTTGACCTTCCCTCTTAGATTGTAAGCTCTAAGGAGCAGGGCCCTCTGATTCCTACTGTATTAAAGTGTATTGTAGTTGTACCGTCTACCCTCAAGTTGTAAAGCGCTACGTAAACTGTTAGCGCTATATAAATCCTGCATAATAATAATGACAGGCTGTTGGCGGAAAATCCAACCGTTTGTACTCTCCATCGGACAACTGTCGGATTTTCCTCCTCCTCCTCCTACTGTTCCTGGACTGGACTTGGGTCAAAGCAATAATTCCAAGGCCAATAATAAATAACACGTTTTCTCCTCCGATTCCGCAACATGTCTGGTTGACGAACGGCTGCTCAGAAACAAACTAAAAAGCACAAACTGAAAAGTGCTAAATGAAAAGCGTGAAATGAAAAGCGCGAAAAAGGAAAAGCACAAATCAACACTCACCAAACTTCTGCTAACACGAAATTAGCAGAAGGAGCCCAAAGGGTGGTGCTAAAGAGCTGAAAAACCACGTAGTACGTCAGTACGTTCATGTTTGTTGGCCGACAATTCCTTGTATGCAAGACAAAATCCAGGCACACGCCTTCGGACAAAAGTCTGAGGTTTTGTCTGCGGAAAATCTGATCGTGTGTACGAGGCTTTAGACCCTCTATCAAGTTTGTATTGCTGTGTCTCCACTGGGGAGATTCACCCCCTCTATTTGGACTGCTGACCATTGTTTGGGCTATACATACACTTTAAATATTTATAAATACACTACTAGACAGCATTTGGCTGGCAGCACAATTGGGCTGACTGAGGAGCGCTGAGCCAACAAGAAAACATCTTTCATAGTCAAACCTGGACTACAGTTTAATTTTTTTTTTAAATGAGTGTGCTGAGGTCTGTGTGTTCCTGTTACGCTACATTCACATGGCTGTAAAAATATTACCGATCTTATTAGGCATGTTTTTTTCTGGAACATAAGTTCCTGAGCAATGATCAGTAAATACTTGCGTAATATTGTGCTGTTTTCTCCCCCAGTACCTGGATCTTACATATGTGTAAATGTTTGACCTCAGGTGGAGATTTTTGGATTTTGTGTTATAGATCTGAATGCAGTACGTTTACGTACCTGGGTGAATGACTTTTAGGCTATGTTTCCCCTATTGCGACCCCAAAGTCGCATGATTTAGAGTGCAGCTTTGATCCGCCTTTACAGTTGCATCAAAGTAGTGCAGGAACCTTGGGTCGCTGCAACTTTAGGTCGCTTAGATTGGAACGGGTGATATTGAAATCAATGGGCTGTGACTTGTCATGCAAATTCATGTGTCCAAAGTTGCATGACAAGTCTCACTAGAGGAAACGGAACCTTAGTGAAGTTTAAAATTTGAGAGGTATGTGTGTAGTCTGTACCCTGCTCCTCGCTGTGTATAGTCCAGGTCATCCCAGACGTCAGGTCGCCATGGCGACAAGAAATTGTGCCTGGGCTATCGCCCAAATGCTTCCACACACCCCACGCATGCCCCCCTGCTATGTATCCTGGGCTCCAGTTGCCCATCTGGGGGTCTACGACTGGCAAAGCAGGTGCCGCGGCTAGAGGGGAGGGAGGTGAGAGGACACATATCCGCTCTCCTCCCCTTCTTGTTGCTGACCTGTATGACGTCACTTCTGGGTCCCCATTGAAAGTTTCCCCCAGTCATCAAGGCTGGGAAAAAAGGTAATGTAGTGCGATGTGCCATGCATTACATTCACTGGAGCACAGGGGAGACATGTAGGGTCCTTTAGAGAGAACCTGTCACCAAAAAAATCATCACTTTTTGTCCCCTAAGTAATAAAAAAAAAAAGTTTTTTTAATTGCAAAAAATACATTTACACCCAAGTACATCATAAAATCCCCCCCCTCCCCTGCAAAAAAAATTTGAGGCCCCCCACATATAGGCACAAGCGTAAACACACGCATCAGGGGGCCTATAACTGAAAACGTTGATTGCAATACACGTTACATATGCGCATGCCAGAATGACAGCAATAATTCTAGCACCAGCTCTCCTTCATAACGCTAAACTGATGACCTTTAGGGGACTTGTAACGACACCCCAAGTATGAAAGGGGTTAAAGCTGTTTAAGACATTCCATTTCCGAACACAAAGGCAGCTACCGAACACTCCGATCAGCCGAACAAGAACCCCATACGAATAATTCTCCCCCC
Organism: Lithobates clamitans; assembly: GCA_037952925.1. Classification (NCBI taxonomy): domain Eukaryota; kingdom Metazoa; phylum Chordata; class Amphibia; order Anura; family Ranidae; genus Lithobates; species Lithobates clamitans. Next base: position 7,107,384 of record JBBGZY010000458.1, read on the forward strand.
CCAAATACGAGACGAGGTTCTGTCTTGAGGGTCAAACAGGAATCAACTCATTTATTATCACACATGGACACAACAGATAAAATAACTCAGAGACTCAGAGACTCTTTCCCCCCACCCTTGTAAAAGAGGGGGGTTAAACTGTCCAATGACAATAGACACACAGGTCAGGTATGTTCAAATTTCCCATCAATAAACAGTCTTATCAGCAGGGGGCTGCTGGAGGAATCCCCCCTCCCTCCAAATCCCCCCTCCCACCCCAAACTAGCACAGCAAATAGTATACCACACAATGAGACAGTACACATTATATATACATATATACAGCATTGAGTCTGACTAGCACAGATCATAGTGAGGTTCTCATTCACCTTGTGCTCCTATTAGTGACTCCCATCACAAGGGCATATCCAGGGTCCCCAGAGTCTGTGTGTCTTGGGGGACATGGACCTGAATCTAAAGTAATGCCACCTCAAGGGTCCCCAGGCATACAGCTCACAAAGAGCACCGTTCCCCCAAATGCCAGGGCCCATAATCGGTTGGCAAGAGGCTGGCATTCAGTCTCCTCCAAAAGCCTCTGTCCCGGCTAGGTCTGTCACAGGGCTATTAAAGGCGAAGTCCAGCCTGAGCTTTTTAGGCTGGACTTCTCCTAAGGGTCCAAAAGCCTCTGTCCTGGCTAGGTCTGTCACATTTCTCTCCTTTCGGCAGGAGATTAACACAGGAGGAGACCCCAGACGGGTTGACTTCGAAGTTAGTCAGTAGTTCCAGTCCTCTAATGCTGGTATCCACACAGTACCCCAAACAAATTAGTCCAAAGAGTATTAGTCACCCAGCCAACCTCTGCCTCTCTCAGAGAACATATCCGCCGCTGGGGAGAGGCCTGGACTGGCCTATCTCCTTGGAGTCCTTTCAGCCGCTGGAGAGAACACAGGGTGACTGAGCTCACTCCATCATGCTGTTGGGGATCTAGGCCGACTGCCCAGCATCCCTGGTGTATACAGGTGGAGACTGAAGCCCCATCCACCCTTACAGAAAATTCATCCTCTGTTAGTTGAGGGCAGAGGCCAGCAGCCCTTCTGCTGGAAACCCCACACCATCTGCTCCAGCTAACTGTTGAGGAGGGAGGCCGACTGCCCTGGCTCCCTGGAACTCTGTAGTTGTTGCCGGTGCTGGGCAGAGGTTGGTAGCACTCTGCCCAGTTGCCAAAGCTTCAGCTGGGTTGGTGTCATCATTCTGGGGCACGGTCTGCTGTTGGAACTCCCTTTCACTGGTATTGTCTCCCAGGTGCACGAACCCTTGTTGGGGAGGGAAAATGGCTGCTTCTCCTCCCTGCATCTCTGAAATCCAATGGGAAGTGATTGCCACCTTCTCACCATGAACCTCCGGAACTGCCACAGGTGTGGGGCAGAGGTCTTGGACCCTCTGTCCGGTGACCAGCGCCTCAGCTGGGGAAGTTCCTTGCAACTCCACAGATACTGCTGTTTGTGCTGGGCAGAGCATACTGAAGTTTGGCCCTGATATCAGCTCTTCTGCTGGAGGTTCATCAGGTTGTTCTTCTTCAGCAGAAAAGTCTATCAAAACCTCTGTCTCTGTAACTGGTGTCTGGGGATAGAAGTTCACAATCTCATGTCCGTGGAACGCAGAAGATGCTATCAGTGCTGGGCAGAGGTTAGCAGAACTCTGCCCTGTTGTCAGCACTTCAGTTTTGGGGATGCCAGATTTTCCACTGCCAATTCTTCAGCCAGGATTTCAGAATTGTCAACTGGTATTTCCTGATAGTCCCAGGCAAAGGGAGCCCCACGCTGCTGCTGAGCAGAGTCTGGCAGCTGTCTGTAGGCGATCTCCAGCTCCCATTCCTGAAAGGCCAGAAACTCCAAATCTTCCTGTGCCCAGTGCCCTTCAGAGACATTCAGTCTTCGCTCTCTGTGCTCCATTATTTCCTCCAAACGCCTCTCCCGATCACTCCCAAAGTTAGGGTCCCTGGACAGCCTCCAATACAACAATCCCAGGCCATCATAGTCCAAGCCTTCCATGGGGCTGTCCTCTGCTGACCACGGGCACTCTTGGGCTACATACCACCGGAGGGCTCTGTAGCTCTCGTCCAACCGCATATCTGCCCAGATTAGCCTGCTTAACTCAGCTGTCCACTCCTGCTTCGGCTGTTCCCCCAATAAAAGCATTTGTACTTCATAATGCGACCAGTACCTTACATGGATGGAGGGAAGAACTTTTCCCTGGTGTCGCTGCTCACGGGCTAGCGCTTCCTTCCAGAGTTCGCATCGGATAGAATCAAACCATCCCAGCAGGACCTGCTCTGATACTGGTCCTCTATGCTGTATCTGCATCTCTCGCAACCTCCTTCTGAATTCCTCTTCCATTGTGGCTGGTATCTGTACCTCTCCTCTCCTTTCAGTTGGTGCTGCTGTGACTGTAACTAGGTCTATGATCTCCGCTGTAGGGTTAGGACCATAATGTGCCAGTCTTATTTTAACAGCCCGATCAAACCATACCTCTTCAGGTGTCCTGTCTGTTATGCTAGGCCTTTCGGTTATGTTGGGTCTTTCGGCTCTATTTTGACTAGTTCTGCGATAATGTCGCTCTTCTTACGGTTGTTGGCCGGTCGGCCCCGAATCTCCAGTAAGTCATTGAGGAAAGAGAGCTTTAGCCGTTCATACTGTGCTTCCATTGTCCTGTGTCCTCTTGTAGCTGTCCTTCTGGGCTGTGGGAATGATCCCGCTGCTTGCCACAAGTTGTAACGACACCCTGAGTATGAAAGGGGTTAGAGCCGTTTAAGACATTCCATTTCCGAACACAAAGGCAGCTACCGAACACTCCGATCAGCCGAAGAACCCCATATGAATAATTCTCCCCCCCCAAATACGAGATGAGGCTCTGTCTTGAGGGTCAAACAGGAATCAACTCATTTATTATCACACATGGACACAACAGATAAAATAACTCAGAGACTCTTTCCCCCCACCCTTGTAAAAGAGGGCGGGTTAAACTGTCCAATGACAATAGACACACAGGTCAGGTGTGTTCAAATTTCTTATCAATAAACAGTCTTATTAGCAGGGGGCTGCTGGAGGAATCCCCCCTCCCTCCATAGAGTTACACATCCTGTGATATCCAATGCAGACAGACACAATAGAACAAGGATATGTAATTAGCGGACCTCCAACGGTTGCAAAACTACAAGTCCCATCATGCCTCTGCCTCTGGGTGTCATGCTTGTGGCTGTCAGAGTCTTGCTATGCCTCATGGGACTTGTAGTTCTGCAACAGATGGAGGTCCACTAATTGCATATCCCTGCAATAGAACATTGGAATACTGCCCCACCCCAAACTAGCACAGCAAATAGTACACAACACAATGAGACAGCACACATTATATAAACTTATATACAGCATTGAGTCTGACTAGCACAGATCATAGTGGGGTTCTCATTTACCTTGTGCCCCTATTAGTGACTCCCATCACAATGGCATATCCAGGGTCTCCAGAGTCTGTGTGTCTTGGGGGACATGGACCTGAATCTAAAGTAATGCCACCTCAAGGGTCCCCAGGCATACAGCTCACAAAGAGCACCGTTCCCCCAAATGCCAGGGCCCATAATCGGTTGGCAAGAGGCTGGCATTCAGTCTCCTCCAAAAGCCTCTGTCCCGGCTAGGTCTGTCACAGGGCTATTAAAGGAGAAGTCCAGCCTGAGCTTTTAAGGCTGGACTTCTCCTAAGGGTCACAAGAGTGCAATGCATTTTGCACTACTGTGACCCGTTTTCAGCGGAGAGCGGTCTGAAGTCTGCTCTCCGCTAACGTCACTGAAATCAGTCGCGGCACCGCGTCATCCCAACTTCAGAAGTCTGGTTTCACCAAGTGCTTTGACTGATGGCAGTCTCAGCCAGCCGCTGAGACGGCCACTCCCCACCCCATCACTGCTCAGCACTTCAATGAGCGTGGGGGAACAGAGCAGGAGAGATGCTAACTGACAACCAGCAGCTCTCCTCTCAGGGAGGAGTGAGAACTGAGCCATAGACGGTGTTCGGTGGCTCCGCTCTCATTGCAGACGCCAGGGGATAGCTGCAGCATCGGTCTGATGCTGCATCTACCTACGGTAGGTAAGTATGTATCTAAAAAAAAAACCAAACAAACCTGGCCCCCTCACACACACTAAAGCCACTTGCGGGACGAATGGAAATGCGGCGATCAGTGGCCTTACCTTAGGAGGTTGAAGACGAGTTGGTGCTGGATCCAGGGTAGGGCTCCTGGAAGCTTGAAGAGGCCGTTGCTGCCCCTCCCCCCCTCCACTTGCTGCTCCTTGCTCCAGCTTTCCGAGGAAAGGGTTGGGGCTGTTGTTTCTCCTCCTGGCCGAACAGGGAGTGGGTCCTAAGATTATTAAAATCGTACGGATTACTCTTAGAAGGTATCCTTTATATTTTTTTCATTGACACTTTGGAGCCGTCTTCCCCACATTTTCATATATCTGGCGGCTTATATCTCTGACATCTCCCTGCTGGACGGCTGGTCTACTCGCCTTGATGACTGAATCTCCAGGCTTCAGTGATATCCTCCAGAGACATCACCAGGAATTACCATCATCCCCTTGGGGATACATGTGAGTTTGACCCCTGCTCTGCAGAGGTCCACTAAATCTGCTAAGTGCAATTGAGTATTTGGGTGAAGATGTTATACAAGACCGATTCATGCCATTTGAAGCCTACATAATATGGATTCGTCCTCATGGACATTTGTGATTCATTCATTTTTTGATTAGTTATTTAATTTCTACCTATTGCGCTGCGCCTTCATTTTTGTGTACTTTCCAGGCATATGTGATTACCTGTAGTGTTCAGCTTGCATATTTATCTGTAATTGGATTTATTTGTTTGCGCTGATTGTTATCCCTTTTTATTTATTACCGATTGGCTGGGAGTCCGAATATTAATTCGCTAATGGTCACACAACTGGGTGGGCTCAGGGCGCAGTACTCTGCGCCCCAAGCCCAGCCTTTTTTAAAGCCAATAAGAGCCTCAGGCTCTAATTACGTGCTTAAAAAAAAAAATTGAAATCCATGCGTCCTGCGTGTAGATTAGGGGCCGGGTATATAGAATGGGGGGGGGGGGGGGGGTGCCTGTAGTGTGTACTGTAGGGCACTGAAGTTTGCTGTCATTTTATGGCACACAAATTTATGGTTTGACATGCTTGGTACCTATTTACTCGGTGCAACCTCTGTTTTTATATTTTGCCAAAAATTGGGTCATTTATTGCATTTGTGTGCTATGTAAAATTAACATTAATGTGTTTTTACAGAAATGTTGTGTTTCCTAGACCTTTGCTGCAACATAAAAAAAAAATTGAAACTTCCACTATTATATTTTCTAGGGTGTCTGCTTTCAGAAAAAAATATGATGTTTTTGAGGTTTCATGTAATCCTCAGGCCTTAAGTGATTTTTTTAAACGTGTGTGCAAAAATGGCTCTGGCAGCGAAAGGGTTAAAATGATAAGTTCACCTTGTTCTACCTATAAGCTTTGTTAGTTAAAAAACGGCTTCTAGAGTCAAAGCAAACTTGTCAGGCCTTGGTGTAGTCTTTACACTGCTCCCTACTGTGTATAGTTTGCATCCTGCTCCCTACTGCATATAGTCTTTATCCTGCTCCTCACTGTGTATAGTCTGTATCCTGCTCCTCACTGTGTATAGTCTGTATCCTGCCCCCTACTGTGTATAGTCTGAACCCTGCTCCTCACTGTGTATAGTCCGTACCCTGCTCCCTACTGTGTATAGTCAGTATCCTGCTCCCTACTGTGTATAGTCTGAATCCTGATCCTCACGTTATCTGTACCCTGCTCCTCACGTTATCTGTACCCTGCTTCTCACTGTGGGTAGTCTGTACCCTGCTCCTCACTGTGGGGAGTCTGTACCCTGCTCCTCACTGTGTGTAGTCTGTACTCTGCTCCTTACAGTGTGGAGTCTGTACCCTGCTCCTCACTGTGTATAGTCTGTACCCTGCTCCTCACTGTGTGCAGTCTGTACCCTGCTTCGCACTGTGTATAGTCTGTACCCTGCTCTTCAATGTGGGTAGCCTGTTCCCTGCTCCCTACTGTGTATAGTCTGTACCTGCTCCCTGCTGTGTATAGTCTATACCCTGCTCCTCACTGTGTATAGTCTGTACCCTGCTCCTCACTGTGTATAGTCTGTACCCTGCTCCTCACTGTGTATAGTCTGTACCCTGCTCCTCACCGTGTGTAGTCGGTACCCTGCTCCTCACCGTGTGTAGTCTGTACCCTGCTCCTCACTGTGCATAGCCTGTACCCTGTTCCTCACGGTGTATAGTCTGTGCCCTGCTCCTCACTGTGTATAGTCTGTACCCTCCTCCCTACTGTGTATAGTCTGTACCCTCCTCCCTACTGTGTATAGTCTGTACCCTGCTCCCTACTGTGTATAGTCTGTACCATGCTCCTCACTGTGTATAGTCTGTACCCTGCTCCTCACTGTGTATAGTCCTCACTGTGTATAGTCTATATCCTGCTCCTCATTGTGGGTAGTCTGTACTCTGCTCCTCACTGTGTGTAGTCTGTACCCTGCTCCTCATTATGTGCAGTCTGAACCCCACTCCCAACTGTGTATAGCCTGTACCCTGTTCCCTACTGTGCATAGTCTGAACCCTGCACCTCACGTTATCTGTACCCTGCTTCTCACTGTGTGTAGTCTGTACCCTGCTCCTCACTGTGGGTAGTCTGTATCCTGCTCCTCACTGTGTGTAGTCTGTACTCTGCTCCTTACTGTGTGGAGTCTGTACCCTGCTCCCTACTGTGTATAGTCAGTATCCTGCTCCCTACTGTGTATAGTCTGAACCCTGCTCCTCACGTTATCTGTACCCTGCTCCTCACGTTATCTGTACCCTGCTTCTCACTGTGGGTAGTCTGTACCCTGCTCCTCACTGTGGGGAGTCTGTACCCTGCTCCTCACTGTGTGTAGTCTGTACTCTGCTCCTTACAGTGTGGAGTCTGTACCCTGCTCCTCACTGTGTATAGTCTGTACCCTGCTCCTCATTGTGTGCAGTCTGTACCCTGCTCCGCACTGTGAATAGTCTGTACCCTGCTCTTCAATGTGGGTAGCCTGTTCCCTGCTGTGTATAGTCTATACCCTGCTCCTTACTGTGTATAGTCTGTACCCTGCTCCTCACCGTGTGTAGTCGGTACCCTGCTCCTCACCGTGTGTAGTTGGTACCCTGCACCTCACCGTGTGTAGTCTGTACCCTGCTCCTCATTATGTGCAGTCTGAACCCCACTCCCAACTGTGTATAGTCTGTACCCTGCTCTTCAATGTGGGTAGCCTGTTCCCTGCTCCCTGCTGTGTATAGTCTGTACCCTGCTCCTCAATGTGTATAGTTTGTAACCTCTCCTCACTGTATATAGTCTGTACCCTGCTCCTCACTGTGTGTAGTCTGTACCCTGCTCCTCGCTGTGTATAGTCTGTACCCTTCTTCCTACTGTGTATAGTCTGTACCCTGCTCCTCAATGTGTATAGTTTGTAACCTGCTCCTCACTGTATATAGTCTGTACCCTGCTCCTCACTGTGTGTAGTCTGTACCCTGCTCCTCGCTGTGTATAGTCTGTACCCTTCTCCCTACTGTGTATAGTCTGTACCCTGCTCCTCACTAGTCTGTACCCCACTCCTCACTGTGCATAGTCTGTACCCTGCTCCTCATTGTGTATAGTCTGTACCCTGCTCCGCACTATGTGTAGTCTGTACCCTGCTCCTCACTGTGGTTAGTCTGTACCCTGCTCCTCATTGTGTATAGTCTGTACCCTGCTCCTCACTGTGTGTAGTCTGTACTCTGCTCCTCACTGTGTGTAGTCTGTACCCTACTCCTCACTGTGTATAGTCTGTACCCTGCTCCTCACTGTGTATAGTCTGTACCCTGCTCCTCAATGTGTGTAGTCTGAGTGTAGTCTGTACTCTGCCCCTCACTGTGTGAAGTCTGTACCCTGCTCCTCAATGTGTGTAGAATGTGTGTAGTCTGCCCCTCACTGTGTGAAGTCTGTACCCTGCTCCTCACTGTGTATAGTCTTTCCCCTTCTCCTCACTGTGTATAGTCTGTACCCTGCTCCTCACTGTGTATAGTCTGTACCCTGCTCCTCACTGTGTATAGTCTGTACCCTGCTCCTCACTGTGTATAGTCTGTACCCCACTCCTCACTGTGCATAGTCTGTACCCTGCTCCTCACTGTGGGTAGTCTGGACCCTGCTCCTCACTGTGGGTAGTCTGGACCCTGCTCCTCATTGTGTATAGTCTGTTCCCTGCTCCTCACTGTATGTAGTCTGTACTCTGCTCCTCACTGTGTGTATTCTGTACCCTGCTCCTCACTGTGGGTAGTCTGTACCCTGCTCCTTACCATGGGTAGTCTGTACCCTGCTCCTCATTGTGTATAGTCAGTACCCTGCTCCTCACTGTGGGTAGTCTGTACCCTGCTCCTCACTGTGTATAGTCTGTACCCTGCTCCTCAATGTGTATAGTTTGTACCCTGCTCCTCTCTGTATATAGTCTGTACCCTGTTCCTCACTGTGTGTAGTCTGTACCCTGCTCCTCGCTGTGTGTAGTCTGTACCCTTCTCCCTACTGTGTATAGTCTGTACCCTGCTCCTCACTGTGGATAATCTGTACCCTGCTCCTCACTGTGTATAGTCTGTACCCTGCTCCTCACTGTGTATAGTCTGTACCCTGCTCCTCACTGTGTATAGTCTGTACCCTGCTCCTCAATGTGTGTAGTCTGAACCCTGCTCCTCATTGTGTATAGTCTGTACCCTGCTCCTCACTATGTGTAGTCTGTACCCTGCTCCTCACTGTGGTTAGTCTGTACCCTGCTCCTCATTGTGTATAGTCTGTATCCTGCTCCTCACTGTGTATAGTCTGTACCCTGCTCCTCACTGTGTGCCTCACTGTGTGTAGTCTGTACCCTGCTCCTCATTGTGTGTAGTCTGTACCCTGCTCCTCATTGTGTGTAGTCTTACCCTGCTACCTACTGTGTAGTCTGTACCCTGCTCCTCATTGTGTATAGTGTGTACCCTGCTCCTCACTGTGTATAGTATGTACCCTGCTCCTCATTGTGTGTAGTCTGTACCCTGCTCCTCACTGTGTATAGTCTGTACCCTGCTCCTCACTGTGTATAGTCTGTACCCTGCTCCTCATTGTGTGTAGTCTGTGCCCTGCTCCTCATTGTGTGTAGTCTGTGCCCTGCTCCTCATTGTGTGTAGTCTGTACCCTGCTCCTCATTGTGTGTAGTCTGTGCCCTGCTCCTCATTGTGTGTAGTCTGTGCCCTGCTCCTCATTGTGTGTAGTCTGTACCCTGCTCCTCATTGTGTGTAGTCTGTACCCTGCTCTTCACTGTGGGTAGTTTGTATCACGCTGCTTACTGTGATATCTCATCATGGAGGAAGGAACTCTAGCACCTTTTGAGGTGAGACAATACAAGGCAGCAATGAGTGGGTTAATTCTTTTCCTCTCATTGGCGGTAGACTGGGAGACGTCACCGCATGCGTGCCTCAGTCCCGAGTGTAGTGCGTGGCGGGGGCGTGCACGGGTCTGCGGGAGCGCGCACAGGGAGGTGTGAGGTATTCGGGCAGGCAGCGGCGGAGGAGCTTGTGGCGGAGAAGTGTGTTGGGAGAACGGAGAGGATTTGTCGGTGTTGCTGTGTGAGTGTCGGACATGGAGGCCGGGAGGAGCGGGTAGGTAAGGAGAAGGAAGGAGGGAGGGGTTCTCCGTCTTGTCCTCTATGTAGGTATGTGGCGGCGGGCCTGCGCTGGCTTGTTGTGTTTGTATTGTGTCCTTCTCCAGATCGGTGTATCCTCTTCTCTGATTGGACAGCTTTCATCCCCTCTACCTTCTCATCCATCTCACAGACTATTCCCTCCTCTGGTCACAAGTTCTCTTTTGTTTCTGGAAGAAAGTTGTGTCTTCATGCAGAGCCGAGAGGACATTCCATCCTGGAATAATCCCAATGTCTATGGATGGGAAGGGTACAGTCTAATGTCATGTCACCTGTGTCCTTCTGGGGGACATTGCTCTCACTTCCTGTCCTAGTGACCACACAGGAGGATCTCACCCTATGGGATGCATAAACCTTTGGGGTCTTGCTTAGGGACGCTCACATCTGTGCATTGCAACACAGGATTTGTAGATTTTGAAAACGCAGATTTTTTTTTTTTAATGCATTTTAATAAATGAATGCAATGCTTAATGCATTTTGGATGGTTTTCATGCCTCGTCATCTGGGAAAAAATTGATTGGGACAAAAACGCACAGTACGTTTTTTTTATTGACTATAATGTAAGTTGTAGAGGTGCACCCAAAATTACTGTTTTAGTTTTTTTTTTTAATAGAGATCGCTCTCGCTCTCTGATTTAAATCACTAGTAAAATAGCTTGATTTAACCCGTTCACGACCAGCTCACGTACATTTAATACGGCACAATGGCACCGCTGCACGAAACCCCATATATATATATATATATATATATAAAGAGCCGCCAGAGGGTGCATGCCCGCTGCACAGCAGGGGACCCAATGCGTGTGGTCGTGATCGCCGCCACGAGCACCAGCACGGGGATTTGTGTGTGTAAACACCCTGCTCCTCATTGCACAGGGATACACACAAATCCCTGTGCTGTCAGAGGAGAGGAGACATGTTGTTAGTTCCTAGTAAGTAGGAACAGCGAAATGTTACTTCTCCTACTCAGTCCTATCCCCATGCAATTAGAACACGCCATTACTAGTAAAAAAAAATAAAAAACAAAAATGGCAAATCTTTCTCATAGTTTGTAGGCGCTATAACTTTTGCGCAAACCAATCAATATAAGCTTATTGCGATTTATTTATTTATTTTTTAATATAAAAAGTGTTATGGTCAGGAAGGGGGTAAAACCTTCTGGGGCTGAAGTGGTTAAATCATAATTTTTAAAAAGCAACTGTCATCTCTGTCCCGCAGCGGCTCCTCCTCTCACTTTAATGGGACTGCTGGTGATGCGGCAGTGACACAACAAGGTGAGGGATGTGGCAGCAGAAGGTGAGTGGATGCCCACTAACAGGCGCTGCCATGATGGATCTGAAATGACAGGTGCTCTTTAACCACTTGCCGACCAGGCCATAGCCGAAAGACGGTTACAGTGCTGTCGGCTTATTCTGGGTGGGACGTCCTCCCGGAAGGTTGCTCTCGCGCTCCCCTGGGGCGCGCTCCCGCAAACATCTGTGGCCGGACCCAGCTCATCACGGATAGTGGTAAATGGCCGCTTGCAGTGGCCGTTTACCACGTGATCGCTCCGTCAAATGACGGAGCGATCACTTGTAAACAAACCGGCATCATATCATGACGCCGGTTTCTCCCTCCCATCTCTATGTACCAATCTGTACAGTGAGAGGGGGAAGAGATCATTTTTAGCAGCGCTGTGGGCTGGATCTGTAGTGCCCACAGCGCTACTCTGTGCCCATACTGTGCAATAATGTACAGTACTCTGCAATCATGTGCAATACTCTGCCAATAAATTTTAACAGAAAGATTTTTTTTTTTTTTTTTTTACCAAATTTTCAGTCTTTTTTTATTTATTGCGCAAAGAATAAAAAACCCAGCGGTGATTAAATACCACCAAAAGAAAGCTCTATTTGTATGAAAAAAAGGACAAAAATTTCATATGGGTACAGTGTTGCATGACTGAGTAATTGTCATTCAAAGTGTGAGAGCACCGAAAGCTGAAAATTGGTCTGGTTAGGAAGGGGGGTTTAAGTGCCCAGTTGTCAAGTGGTTATATGTAAGGACTCATTCTTGTGAGTAATTAGAATCTTTAATATTTGCAAACAAAATGAAGGTTTCCTATTTAGAATAAGATGTCAAGTTAGTAAAACAGCGATATCAGAACCGATGCAATCATACAGTTTGTAGTGTACATAGATTTGCAAAACAATGGGATAAAGGAATATTCCTGATCTTTGTCTTATCTCATGGTTACTGTGAAATTATGTGCAGTGCATGTTATCTCAGCTTGCAGAGCTTGGATCCATTGAATGAGTTTATCAAAAATTTAAATATTGCAGAATATACAGCCTCATGCTATATAACTAAGCTCCATTTCATGCTGAATAAACGAAAATTATTAATGTATCTTAAACTATATTTAGATTTTTTTACTCCAAAAGCATTTGATTAGAAATCAAAAAAATCTGATAATTTAATTTTTTTTTAATCATTGATTTCTATCTATCCTGAAATGTAATAAAATCCTGACCAAGGTTCTAATGCTGTCCTGTTAAAAACAAAAAACAGCAAGTGATCTAGAGGTACCTTTTGACATCAGGATACCCCCACTTCTTAGGTGATCATTCACACCAGATGTGAACAATACATGCCAGCACAAATAGATTGTAAAAGCAACATCTTCAAATAGGAGCAGCTCACTCCAGTGTGTTGTGCTGAAAAAGAAAAGGTACAAAAAACATGCCCTACTTTTTTCCTTGTGCAACGCATGTATGAACACTGCAACGCACAAGTCAAAACTGCAGGGTGGATAAAAATTGGTAATTTTTTTTTTTTTAAATCAAATTTATTTTGATAAAATGCTTTTGGAATAAAAATCTATTTTAAGATGCATTAATGATTTAGTTTATGTAGCATGAGGCTATATATTCTGCAATATTTAAATTTTTGGTAAAGTAATTTAATGAATCCAAGCTCTGCAAGCTGAGATAACATGCACTGTTTTGCAAATCTTTGTACACTACAAACTGTATAAGTGTTTAAAGACAAATGCATCTGTACCAGGCTCGAAGTGTGAGGAGGAAGGGCAAGCATGAAAGTGAAACCTTTTAAGCAGGTGATAAACCTTGTGATCTTTCTGCACATAGCTTGAAGTGCTTTATTACTCCCTTTAGGAGCAAAATGGCAGCAGGCCGTAAAAGAGACCCAGTTTGGCAATATTTATATAATATAATGTTATTGTTTTAATTGAAATAAATGAATTTGAGTAGTTCTCAACTATGTGTGATTAACCTATTAAAGAGGAAGTAAACCCTCTTAAAAAAAAAAAAAACCCTGCAAGAAAAAGGCATAATGAGCTAGTATGCATAGCATACTAGCTCATTATGTATTACCTCAGATCGAAGCCCCCACAGCAGTTCTCGTCTCACCCTGCGGCTGCCGACATGTCATCACGGAGTTACTTCCGGGTATCGCAGCTCCGGCCAATCACAGCGTGTGGGAACCGCTGGTAACGGCACGGAGACTGCAGCAACGGCACATAGGTGCCATTGCTTCAGTTTTCTCCAGTGCGCATGTGCCGATTACATCGGCACAGGGGGTATCTCCTAAACTGTGCAGGTTTAGGAGATATCCTGGGTAGCTACAGGTAAGCCTTAATATAGGCTTACCTGTAGCATAAGGTTGTAAAATAGGGTTTCCAACCACTTTAACTGCTTGCCGACCAGCCACCGCAGTTTTACTGTGGCAGAATGGCACGGCTGGGCGAAACAATGTTGCCTTACGTCGCTTCCCCTTATGGCCACTAGAGGTGCGCACACCCGCATCGTGAGCCGATGCGAGTGCCCGGTGGGCGCGATGGGCACCCGCAAACGCTCGTGACAGAGCGAGAACCGGGATCTGTGTGTGTAAACACAGGTTTACACACACAGATCCCGGTTCTCTCAGGGCAGTAGGGCCAGATCGTGTGTTCATACGAAGTATGAACACCGATCTCTCTCCTTCCCTATTCAGTCCCTGCAGTTGTAACACACCTAGAGAACACAGTTAACCCCTTGATCGCCCCCCAGTGATAATCCCTTCCCTGCCAATGTCATTTATATAGTAATCAGTGCATTTTTATAGCACTGATCACTGTATAACTGTCAATGGTCCCAAAAATGTGTCAAGTGTCCAATTTGTCCGCCGCAATATCGCAGTCCTGATAAAAATCGCGGATCGCCGCCATTACTAGTAAAAAAAAAAATAAAAAAAAAATACCATAAATCTATCCCCTGTTTAGTAGATGCTATAACTTTTGCACAAAGCAATCAATATACGCTTATTGAATGGAGATAGATATATATCGGCCTGAACTGAGAAAGAATTTAGTTTTTTTTTAATTAAAAAAAGTGGGATATTATGTTTCAAAATTGTGGCTCCTAATTTTTGTTTATATCGCAAAAAAGAAAGCTGTATTTGTAGGACAAAAAGGACATCAATTTTGTTTTTGGTACAACGTCGCTCGACTGCGTAATTGTCAGTTAGTGGCGCAGTGCCGTATCACAAAAAATGGCCTGGTCATTGAGTAGGCAAATCTTCTGGGGCTGAAGTGGTTAACCTAAAATCTGTTCTGATATCGCTGTTTTACTGTGTCAAATCCACCCTGCAGAACAGTGACGTTTGTCCCTTTTAACTTCTGTAAGCTTTATATGTAAGTATTAAAATACAGTGCATGGTAAACCACACAGCATAACACACATTTGTTTATGTGAATGGCCCTGAATTCTCTATAAAAGTAAAGCATTTTAGCAAACTGAAATCTGGTCTTCCTCAATTGTAAGAAATGGAGCATAAAGTAGGAGTTTGTGTGGGGGTACTGGTAATACATGCTTTTGGGTCAGGTAAGATGATCTGCTATGCACATATTTTGATGAAAATACCGGTATATTCATGAGTACAGCTGACAGGCATGACTCCAGAACTGGGACTCTCAAAAGGCAGCATGTTTACCCTGAGGTGTATTCCTCTGCAGGAAAGAATCAGAAAAATGTACATTTCTAATAAATTACATGGGAAGCTATTCTACATAAGTGCATTGGGTGTTTTAAAACATTTGCAGTTTGTTTTTAAAATCGGGTTAAACATACACAGCAGTGGATGATAATGTGACCCATGGCAAGAATTCTTGTGGTAAACTTTTGACTTTTATAGAAAAAATTGTTAGGGGTGAAATTATACTTACCTGCTGCTGTTGTGTCTTCATCTGTGCAGCCTCCTCACCTCATACCTTGTTTACACAGAGATACCTAGATAAACATCTGTGGATTCTTCTCCCCTCCATGGAGAAAATAACATTTTACAGCCTGGAATGTTTTCATTTTGTTGGACCTTTATTATACTCCACTGCTCATGCAGTTAAACTTGATCAAATACGTTGAATATTATGGATATTATATATTGACTTGGCCCCTTGGTCACATCGGGGGTATTTGTCATGTCAAATTGCAGCCTATTGCCGCCAATGTCATCATCCGAATCCAGAGTTCCTGCACTACTTTTGGCTACTTTAGGGGTGACTTCAATAGACATCTGTGCATAAACCTGCACAGATGTCTTTCAATTCGTGCCTGCACTGAAATGCGGGCTGAACTCGTACGATTTCAAACCTGCCTCCATTGTGAACGTACCCTCACTCCCACTGAAGTGAATCTGTTGGCTTTTGCTGAAGTCATTATATAATTACAGCTGAACCAAATAATCTCTGATTAAACGACCTGTGGTTATGACTTTCTTTTACATCACTTTTTAGGCCTCATGCTCACTGGACATTTTCTAATCTCCCCTAGAAGCCTTCCTCTTGGCAGCAGCATTTTTGGCAAAAAATAAATAAATACGCCTGACACTTGTAAAAGTGTGTGATGCGTTTACCGCATCAAGCCTTTGGGTGTTTATTCATTCCATTGGCCAGAAGAAATAATTTTTTTCTGACCATTAAAGTGGTTGTAAACCCTTACAGATCACTTTTCACTACAGGTAAGCCTATAATAAGGCTTACCTGTAGGTAATGTGGTTATCTCCTAAACCTGCACGGTTTAGGAGATATCCACTGTATCAGCATGTGCCGACGTCATCGGCACATGCGCACTGTGCCATTACCGGCGGCTTCCGCGCGCATGCAGCTCTGGCCAGACACAGCAATGGAGCCTGTGATACCCAGAAATAACTCCGGTGCCGGGACCGCTGCGAGGGCTTCGATCTAAGGTGAGTATTTCATAATGAGCTAGTATGCTATACATACTAGCTCACTATGCCTTTGTCTTGCAGGTTTGATCTTTTTTTTTTGTGGGTTTACAACCACTTTAATATCAATTAGTTCATCCTTTAGCCGTGCTGTACTTGCCCCATTTAAAGTCCTAAACCCCCTCTTCTTTTTTTTTTTTTTTTTTTTTTTGTATATGAATTGGTGCTAACTCAAGCGATTTTTTTTTTTTTTTTTTTTTTTTTTTCTTGCCCTAACTTTGCTGCTCCTGGAAGCATTGGCAGTGGGTTTGTTTCCTGCCTCTAAACTACCCTGCCACTAAACACTTCTAAAAGCCTGTGTATGCACGGACATATAGGCCAATGTACAGGGGAGTTTAGAGGCAGAAGAAAAACGCCAGATGCCCCTGGGAGCAGCTACATAAAGTCTGTTTTTTCAAGTGCTGTAGCAGTATAGTCCTTTCTGCATAAAATGTGGCTGCCAACTGTTGCTGTGGGTTTAAGGTCTGTGGCTGGTTTTAAAGAGTGTCCATACCTCTTCAGGATGGATTCTCATCCTTCTGTGTGCATTTTCATGCATTCATTGCTCTGCGCTGGTGTATCAACATGCCACTCCCATTGAAGGATAAAAAAAAAACTAGACATGGCTTTTTTTGCACAATATACTGCACAAATGTAAAAAAGCAATGTTAAAAATAACAAAGCCATGCAAATGCAGCTGCATGCCTTAAAACACGTGGAAGTGAGCAGCCCCTAAGGACCTATTCTCACTAGCCTGCTTTTTACCATGTGTAGTGCAATGACATATGGTGCCATCCGTTACACTGCAGAAAAATGCAGTATGTTTGAATTATTTCTGTCCTGCATAACACACCAGTATTGGGGTGTGAACGGGACACATAGAAAACAATTGTTTTTTGTATGTCCTTGCTGTGACTGATGATTATCCAATGCAGG
The DNA here is from genome assembly GCA_037952925.1 of Lithobates clamitans. Classification (NCBI taxonomy): domain Eukaryota; kingdom Metazoa; phylum Chordata; class Amphibia; order Anura; family Ranidae; genus Lithobates; species Lithobates clamitans. The sequence continues at coordinate 7,124,315 of JBBGZY010000458.1, forward strand.
TCACTGCACATACTGTGAACGAGCCCTAGAAAGAATGAATTGGAGCTGTAGCAGAATGTGCCTGCATTTCTCTGGAACTCTGTTTTCTAACAACTGATAAACTAGGTGAGAAAGCATTCTGTTTCTACATTTCACAGTGAGATCAAATTTTGATGATAAATTTAGCATAGGCTTCATTGACAAAATGTCTATGGCTTACAGACAACACTGCCTCCTTCAGGCTGCATGTTCATCTGCAGTCCCACCTAGTAGTGCAAACTGTCAGAAATGTATTAAAAAAATAGGAAAATGTAAATGTTTTTGTTTAAATTTGTGCATATTTCTCAGCCGTTTTTTTCTTATTAAAACAGTATACTAAAATCAAAGCGTTTCTACATAAGTGTTTTAGTTATATAAGTTTATGCAAATTAGTCATAAGTATTGCTAAGTTAACCAACATAAGCTATCACTGGTAAATTTAGACTTCGGCATCTGTAGTGTGCACCGATGACCTCACTCACAAAAGGGGTTAAGACACCTATACACAGGAGGTGATAGTTTCTGCTGTTTTTACCCTGATTGGAGTACAAATTAATTTGTTTTGCCAACCCTTCTTTGTGGGGTGGGACTTAGGGAAGGGGGGCCTAGCGCACCAAGACTCTTACCCAATTGGCATTGTTTTCTTCTGATATCTGGTCTTTGCAGCATCTGCCATTACTGATCATCTCTTCCCCTCTCCATTTACATCACCAGAAACTTTCTGATGAGTTAAATATTCACTTGGCCTGAGGACTGTCAGATTGTACATGCACGTCTCAGTGCTCTCATGAGGCCGTGCAAAACCGTAATGGAAACAATTCATATTGATAATGGATAAAAGCAGTGTATTGTCAGTATAGGAGGTAACTTCTTTTTAAATGCTGCTTCGTTTTTTTTTTTTTTTCCGTTTTGGATACAGTGGAGATGGATTACATCACCTGTCAGGTTTTTATTACTGTCTGTGCCAGGGTGGATTTGATTTAAAATGAAGTTGATTTAAATCATGATTAAAATCCGTAGTAAAAAGGCTTGATTTAAATCAACGCGATTTTAAATCATAGTTTTTAACAACTTCAGCCCCGGAAGGATTTGCCCCCTTCCTGACGAGGCCATTTTTTGCGATACAGCACTGCATCACTTTAACTGACAATTGCGCAGTCGTGCGACGTTGTACCCAAACAAAATTGATGTCCCTTTTCCCCTACAAATAGAGCTTTCTTTTGGTGGTATTTGATTACCTCTGATTTTTATTTTTTGCGCTATACACAAAAATAGAGCGACAGTTTTGAAAAATACACAATATTTTGTACTTTTTGCTATAATAAATATCCAAAAAAAAAAATTCTTCATCAGTTTAGGCCGATATGTATTCTTGTGTAAAAAAAAATCACAATAAGTGTATATTGATTTGCGCAAAAGTTATAGCGTCTACAAAATAGGGGATAGATTTATGTCATTTTTATTTTATTTATTTTTTTACCAGTAATGGCGGTGATCTGCGATTTTTATTAGGACTGTGACATTGCGGCAGACCAGACACTTTTGACACTTTTTTTGGGACCATTGACATTTATACAGCGATCAGAGCTAAAAATAGCCACTGTTTACTGTATAAATGTCCATAGAAGGGAAGGGGTTAACGCTAGGGGGCGATCAAGGGGTTAAATTTGTGTTCTAACTGTATGGGGATGTGAGTGACTAGAGGAGGAGACATATCGTTGTTCCTACTTAGTAGGAACACACAATCTGTCCCCTCTCCCCTGAAAGAACCGGGATTTGTGTGTTTACACAAACGCACACATCCTCGTTCTCGTTCTGTCACGAGTGCTTGGTGGACATCGCGCCTGCCGGGCACATGCATCGGCTCCGGGGACACACTGCACGAGCCCCTGCAATAGCGTCTTTAAAGAGCTGATGTATACATTTGGCGATTTGCGCAGCCGTGCCAACCTGCTGCAGTATTACTGCGGCGGCTGGTAGGCTAGCAGTTAATGAGCAACTGTTATCTCTGTACCACAGCGGATCCTCCTCTAATCCGCTGTTGACTCACGACAGTCCTGTTCACTTTAATGGGAAGGCTGGTGATGCGGAAGTGACACAAAAAGGTGAGGGATGTGAATGCCCTGCTAACAGGCGCTGCCATGATGGGTCTGAAATAACAGGTGCTCTTTAAATGTAAGGACTTATTCTTGCTGGTAGTTAGAATCTTTAATATTTTCAAACAAAATGAAGGTTTCCTCTTTAGAATAATAATCTGTCAGGTTAGTAAAACGGCACCATACAGATTGTAATGTACATGGATTTGCAAAACAATGGGATAAAGGAATATTCCTGAACTTTGTCTTATCTCATGGTTACTGTGAAATTGTGTGACTGCATCAATGCAGTGCATGTTATCTCAGCTTGCAGAGCTTGGATTCATTGAGTTTACCAATGTAAATATTGCAGAATATACAGCCTCATGCTACATAACTAAGCTCAATTTCATGCTGAATAAACTAAATTGTTAATGTATCATAAATGGAAAACTATCTTTAGATTTTTACACCAAAAGCATTTTATTAAAATAAATTTGAAATAAAGCAAGAAAAAAAAATGGCTGATGCCCTTCCTATCTCATTGTTCTCTGTAATGTGCCCCCTTTTTTTTTTTTTTTGATTGTCACAAAAATAGTAATACAATGAAATGTGTAAATTTTGTATGATCTGATCCTTTTGATTTACTGGAGTCAGCATTAGGTTACTAAGAATTATAGAAATTTGGTGTTTTATACCTTTTTTTTTTTTTTTTTTTTTTTTTTTTTTTTTTTTTTAATTATTAAAACGTGACCCTAACAAATTTTATGAAAAATTTGTTGGTATGAGCTCGATCAGCTTTTTAGTAGTTTTGAGTGCTCTTTTATTCATTATTGATTTTTCTAAAAATCTAGTCCTTAAAATTGGGGATTATTTTTGGTGAGAATGAGTAAGGGTTTGTGAAGTGTGAAAGTCAAGTTCCATTAAAGGATTCCATTGATCCTGTTTTTACTGCCATGCTGGTTGTCCTGTAGACACAGTGACTATAAATTCATGGAATTTCTTTGTTGACTGTTCTGTTGTGCAGGTATCGATTTGCTGTTAGATAGCAGCAGTGATAGAGGGGTAATAAATTCATCAAACAACTCCATATTGTTGCAGTGGTTTAAGCAGTCAATAGGGAAGTTATGCTTTATCTGCCTTGTGTTCTTGTCATTTCTCAGGCTGCAACTGCAAAGTCTTCATATGTTCATAGAACCTTCTGTATGCAAACACAAGTGCAGCATCTTAAAGTAAACCTGTGCTAAAGCCGTATGGGGGCTTTGAATGCTGACCTTCCCTCCTGATAACACTAGTGAGTAGCTCTGTGGTTTAAAACCATATTGAACCCAAAAATGTAATATATTACCAATCATTAGGTGTTAGGGCTGCATTAGCTTTCTTCATTTTTTTCCCCCTCTGTTTTCACTTGATCTTGCCAGTAACATGCATCCTGTATTAGAGTGCCCCTACTCTGCATATAGGAGCACAGGTGGCACCAATGGACAGCAGTCTGGGGGGAGGGAAGTATTTTAAATCTACTAGCAGATTTAGATACACTAACAAATTGAAGCCAAACTTCAGGTCACACTGCAGTTAATGCAACCATTTTTTCTTTTGGGATAAAGGCTTTACTTAAAAGCTAATCGTTGTAAGCACCCCTGTCAGTTGTGAATAGTTTCTTATCCCTGTAACTGCAGGACAGCTTATTCTGCTTAAAAACAGACTTACTGGCTGGATTACCAGGTGAAAATAAGAGAGCATAAAGAAAAATAATGCAGCCATCACATTTAAGAATTGGCTACAATATGTTTGCTTTGGGTTTAAAGCGGTAGTCAATTCTTCACACATTCCGGCCATTTCAATGGCTGGGGTTGCGATAACATCCCTCCTGTGCATGCACACGGTAGCCATGATCGTGGCATATTGCTCTAAATGGACAGCGCACTTGAGTGTGCTGTCCAATCAGAGCACAATGTGTATGCAGTGTGCATGTGCAATTTGGTCTTTTTTATTCCTATTACAAGGAATGTAAACATCGCTTGTAATAGAAAAAAAAGAATGACAGGACCTCTTTAATGTGAGATCTGGGGTCAAAAAGACCTCAGATCTCACATTTTACACTAAAATGCAAAAAAAAAATAAAAAATTCCCCTTTTTAAGACCATTGGGCGGAAGTGACATTTGACGTCGCTTCCACCATCCAATGGTGTGGATCCAAGTGGGGGCCATCTTTCCCTCACTCAGCATCCAGCCTCCGGTAAGCTGCAGGGACCACCAAAGAGCGGCAGGAGGGCACCTCTCCCACCTCTGATAAAAGTGATCTTGCGGCGAATTTGCTGCTGAGACTACTTTTATCTAAAAACGGAGCGCCTGCTTTTGAAGAGGATATGGCATCTAGCTGCTGCCGTAACAATGTTCAAACAGCCGATGTACAACTGCGGCTGGTGGTCCTTAAGTAGTTAAAGTGGATTTCCAGTTAAGATCTAACTAAGCTTAAAAAGGGCTCCTGCCCTCATCCTAACTGCTATACCAACTACCCTGTAGAAGGAAGCTGTATATACTTACCTTTTTTCTTCTGGTCATCAGCACCCAGCGGCTTGCTTCAGGGGAGAGGAGGGACAGCTGACAAGGGATATCCCATAGTAAGCCTGTCAGTGATGCTACCACTCAGGCATTCCATCTGTTGTTGGCGCTCTTTTCTCCTCCTGAAGCCAGCCACTGGCCAGATCACATGATGGGACCGGAGAATAGGGAAGAAAAAGCATCTTTCTTCTACAAGATAGGAGTTAGGAGGGGGTGGGAGCCATTTTCAGCTTAGTTGGGCTGCAGTTCCACTTTAATAAAAATGTGTAAACTAAGTTTATAGGTTTGATTATCTTGACAGCAGAAAAGCTCAATTTTGTATCCTCTTAAATCATGAACTGTAATCTTCAGTACATTGTGACATCTTTTTTTCACAGTTTACTTGATTCCTTCATGTGTGGTCTAGTCAACAAATCCATGCAGTCATGGGATTTTTTATTTATTTTTTTGTCCATTAGTTATCTGCAGGGCACTTTCCTCCCCAGGCAAATTATACTTGCCTTATCCCCCCTCCTCCCTTGTGTGACTCAATAGAAGCTGCCACTGTGCAAGCTTCCAAGTCACAACTCCCCAATTTGGCATCACTGAAGGTCTAAGCAGCCATGCACCAATGATTTATACCCCTTTCACATTGAGGCGCTACAGAGCTAAAAATAGTGCCTGCATAGCGCCTCTCCTGTCTCTCCAGTGTGAAAGCCTGAGGGCTTTTACACTGGAGCGGTGCGCTTGTAGGACATTAAAAGAAAACTCCTGCAAGCAGCATCTTTGAAACTGTGAAGGTGTGGTGTATACACCGCTCCTACCCATTTAACTGAATGGGCACCGCTGCCGGCAAAGCACCTTTTTGGGCCGAAGGCCCCCCGCACAGACAATGGTAAAGCGCCGATTTACCGCCGACGCCCCAGTGTGAAAGGGGCCTTATTGTTGAAGAAGGGGAACTAAATTACATTCTACTTGATTGGTAAATCACCCTGGGTAGTGTGATGGGGGAGCAAAGGGAAATATGAGCAACTGTGGGGGGCTAGCAATAAAATCAGTTTTTTGCCACTTGGGCAACATACAGGTTCTCTTTAGGACCAGGAGGAATTAATATTAAAGTTTGATGGCATTACAGACCACATCTCTTCTAAGAGAGAATTGCAGCTACATGCTTGGGGAATTTCTGAGACTACACTGATCATTAGAGTTTTTTTTTTTTTTTTTCTACTCCTACCAAGCCTGTGGGGGAAAATAACTACATTGATCAAAGGAATGTAGAAGTAAACTTAGACATATGCAGCAATTTCACCAACTATCTTGCCACAAAAGATCTTTGTGCATTGACTCTAATTGCTCCAAGACAATTCAGTCTGGACATTATATTGATTCAGCCAACCAGTAGTGTTCAGTTGCCAAAAGGTAGGTCACATGACAAACATTTGCCTTTTGCAGAATGTGAATTTACATCATGAACTGGAAATACATTGCTGAAGGTATTTGTAAATCTACCTATATCTGAACACATAAGGGGAGATTTACTAAAACTAGTGCACACAGAATCTGGTGCAGCTGTGCGTAGTAACCAATCAGCTTCTAGACTGTATTGTCAAAGCTTAATTGAACAAGCTGAAGTTAGAAGATTATTGGTGCCATGCATAGCTGCACCAGTTTTAGGTTTCCCCTATATAGTCTACATGGCCTTCAGATTAGGGCCGCAACTAACAATTCTTTTCATAATCGATTAGTTGGCTTATTGTTTTAGATTAATAGACTAACTGAATAAAAACCTCAAAGTAGAGTGTATAATTTAGTTACCGTATATACTCGAGTATAAGTCGAGTTTTTCAGCACATTTTTTTTGTGCTGAAAGTGCCCCCCTCGACTTATACTCGAGTCAAGCACTTTTCTGCAGCAAAAAATTTCATTTTCCGAACCGAATTTGGGGCCCCGTATCTCAGGGCCACTTTGTGCTAGGAACCCCAAATTTGGTGTGCAAACCCGGTGGAACTGGTAACACAACATATCCAAAGCTGGGGTTCCTAGCGCTAGGTGGCCCCGAGATACGGGGCCCCAAAATCGGTTCAGAAAATTTCATTCTCTGCTGCAGAAAAGTGCTTGACATTTTCTGAACCGACTTTGGGGCCACGTATCTCAGGGCCACTAGGTTCTAGGAACCCCAAATTTAGTGTGCAAACCCAGGGGAACTGGTACCATAACATATCCAAAGCTGGGGTTCCTAGGACCAAGGGGTCCCAAGATACGTGGCCCCAAAGTCGGTTCGGAAAATGTCATTCTCTGCTGCAGAAAAGTGCTTGACATTTTCTGAACCAATTTTTTAGGCCCTGTATCTCGGGGACACTTGGTGCTAGAAACCTCAGCTTTTTTTTATGGTGCTAGTTCCACTGAGTTTGCACACCAAATTTGGTGTTCCTAGCACTAAGTGCCCCCGAGATACGGGGCCCCAAAGTCGGTCAACTGTGTCCATCTGCAGCAATGTCATTTTGGGACCATTTGGGTTCAGAGACCCCAAATTCTGGCTGCAGCTAGGGGGCATCTAGGAACCCTTAACTACCGAGTTTGAAGTTCGGGGGACCTCTGGCTGCAAATGGGCACAGTGAGGCTGCAAATGGGCACAGTGATGCTGCAAATGGGCATTGTTGACCCTCTTTTTCCACTTACAGTAGCTGTGCATTTCTCACCCTCGTCTTATACTCGGGTCAATAAGTTTTTCCCATTTTTTTTTTGTGGTAAATTAGGGTCTCGACTTATACTCGGAATGACTTATACTCGAGTATATACGGTAATATGTAAAGTTTTTTTTTTTTTTTTTTTTTTTTTTTTTTTTTTAAAAAAGACAATTTATTCTTGAATCTCTCTATGCAGTGGTAAATATAAATATCCAGCTATATGGTTGGGGAACAAAATCTATACCGTAATACACTGAGAATAACAGAAGGGATATTATTGCAGGTTGAATTTGGTACATATCGGACTCCGAGATCAAATTTTTGATAAAAAGAAAAAAAAAAGTAAAAAGACCTAAAACGCTGTTTTGTAGATTTTCAGACAGGATTGTAATGTAATATTATTATGACACTCCCTTGTCATAGGCAGGTAGCTTTACAAAAGATACCTGTGCCTGCTTTCACTTATGCCATACACAAATAATTTTTTCTCCATGATTTTTTTTTTTTTTTTTAAAAACATTCATTCGATTTTTCTAATCGTTAGTTGGGTCAAATCGACTTTCGTTTTCAACCACAGTGATGGGAAAATTTGAAGGGGCAGACTAGAAAACATTTCTTGACCTAATGAATTTTCGGACAGTGTATGTGGTTTTCGTTCTGAAATTGCTTTCATTGAACATTAAAGCAAGTGTAATTTTCGAACGACACTTGTCCATTGAATTCAAAGAATTTGTGTACAAATAGTCATGTATTGTGTGTGTGTGTGTGTGTGTGTGTATATATATATATATATATATATATATATATATATATATATATATATACACACACACACACAGTATCTCACAAAAGTGAGTACACCCCTCACATTTTTGTAAATATTTTATTATCTTTTCATGTGACAACACTGAAGAAATTACACTTTGCCACAAAGTTAAATAGTGAGTGTACAGCTTGTATAACAGTGTAAATTTGCTTTCCCTTTAAAATAACTCAACACCCAGCCATTAAGCCATATACACCCCTAAGTGAAAATGTCTAAATTGGGCCCATTGTGTCAATATTTTGTATGGCCACCATTATTTTCCAACACTGCCTTCTCCCTCTTGGGCATGGAGTTCACCAGAGCCTCACAGGTTGCCACTAGAGTCCTCTTCCACTCCTCCATGACTACATCACGGAGCTGGTGGATGTTAGATACCTTGTGCTCCTCCACCTTTCGTTTAAGGATGTTCCACAGATGCTCCATAGGGATTAGGTCTGGAGACATGCTTGGCCAGTTCATCACCTTTACCCTCAGCGTATTTAGCAAGGCAGCGGTCGTCTTGGAGGTGTGTCTGGGGTTGTTATCATGTTGGAATACTGCCCTGCGGCCCAGTCTCCGAAGGGAGGGGATCATGCTCTGCTTCAGTATGTCACAGTACATGTTGGCATTCATGGTTTCCTCAATGAACTGTAGCTCCCCAGTGCCGGCAGCACTCATGCAGCCCCAGACCAAGACACTCCCACCATCATGGTTGACTGTAGGCAAGACACACTTGTCTTTGTACTCCTCACCTGGTTGCCGCCACACACACTTGACATTATCTGAACCAAATAAGTTTATCTTGGTCTCATCAGACCACAGGACATGGTTCCAGTAATCTATGTCCTTAGTCTGCTTGTCTTAAGCAAACTTTTTGCGGGCTTTGTGCATCATTTTTAGTAGGGTTGTCCTGATACCACTTTTTTAGGACCGAGTACAAGTACCGATACTTTTTTTCAAGTACTCGCCGATACCGATACTTTTTTTAATGTCACGTGATAGTGTTTTTTTTTGGGGGGGGGGGGGGGGGGGTGTGAACGGTGTATGTGTGTGTTTTTGTTTAATTTTTACAATAATATTTTTTTTATCTATATCTATATATATATATATATATATATATATATATATATATATATATATATATATATATATATATATATATATATATATCTATATATATATATCAACCCTGTTGGGGGGCTTTGGTGAGATATCAGGGGTCTTAACAGACCTCTGATATCTCCCCCTTGAGACAGAGAAAGAGACAGAGGATAGAGATTCCCCAGTCCCTTTCTCTGCAGCCTCAGCTGCACTGAGAATGAATGGAGAGAAGACAGCGACTCCTCTCCATTCATAAACTGACACATCGTAATCACAGGAGATTACAATGTTTCAGTTATGTGAATGGACAGAGTCAGCTGACTCTGTCCATTCACACAGCGGAGAGAGACAGCAGAACTGAGAGGACAGAGAAGGAGAGGGGAACGGAGGGGACAGCGGAGAGGCACAGGGAAGGCGAGAGGAACGGAGGGGGACAGCGGAGAGACACAGCAGAACGGAGGGGACAGCGGAGGGGGACAGAAAAGGAGAGAGGAACGGAGGGGACAGCAGAGAGACACAGCAGAACGGAGGGGACAGCGGAGAGACACAGGGAAGGAGAGAGGAACAGAGGGGGACAGAGGAACGGAGGGGGTATAGAGAAGGATGCAGTGACAGTCAGCGGTGAGCGATCACCGCTGTATGTCACTAAAGCTGCTGAAAGACGCTGGGGGAGAATCTTGCAACTCCCCCACGCGCCGATCACAGCTGACTTCCAGGTATCGGGGGAAGCATCGGGAGCATTTGCCCGAGTACAAGTACTTGGGCAAATGCTCGATATCGGTGCCGATACCGATACTAGTATCGGTATCGGGACGACCCTAATTTTTAGAAGAGGCTTCCTTCTGGGAGGACAGCCATGCAGACCAATTTGATGCAGTGTGCGGTGTATTGTCTGAGCACTGATAGGCTGACCCCCCCACCCCTTCCACCTTTGCAGCAATGCTGGAAGCACTCATACATCTTTTTCCCAAAGACAACCTCTGGATATGACGCTGAGCACATGCACTCAACTACTTTGGTCGACCATGGAGAGGCCTGTTCTGAGTGGAACCTGTCCTATTAAACCGCTGTATGGTCTTGGCCCCCCGTGCTGCAGCTCAGTTTCAGGGTCTTGGCAATCTTCTTATAGCCTAGGTCATCTTTATGTAGAGCACCATTTCTTTTTTTCAGATCCTCAGTTTTTTGCCATGAGGTGCCATGCTGAACTTCCAGTGACCAGTAGGAGAGAGTGAGCGATATTGCCAAATTTAACACACCTGCTCCCCATTCACACCTGAGACCTTGTAACACTAACGAGTCACATGACATCGGGGAGGGAAAATGGCTAATTGGGCCCATTTTGGACATTTTCACTTAGGGGTGTACTCACATTTGTTGCTAGTGGTTTAGACTTTTGGCTGTCTGAGTTATTTTGAGGTGGCAGCAAATTGACACTGTTATACAGATATACCAGATATATATTCTGTGAGTCAGGTACGAAGCTATATGGAGGGTGGAATATAAAACTTTTATGTTAAAGTAGTACTATAGACTAAGGCCCCTTTCATACTTATATTTATATTTCGTGGCCGCTATTTTGCCGCGATTTGGGAGCAGTACTAATTTGCCACAACTTTGGTATTAACAAATGAAAACATACATGGTGTGAGGCTTGTGCTTACAGCTTGTGCTTACAAAGTCGTACTGAAATCGTGTCTATATTATTCAGGTATGATTTGCATGCTACTTGAGGGTTTAACATTGAGGTCTATGGAGTACAAATCGTATGGAAATTGGACCAAAGTAGTGCAGGGACTACTTTAAAGTCGGCACGACTTAAAGTCATGCCAATATGAATGGTAGTCATTGAAAATCATGGAGAATGACTTGCCATATGATTTTGCAGTAAAAAATCGTGGGACAAGTCGTATATGTGTGAAAGGGGCCTAAAACTTTTTTTTATTGATATAATCATTTTAAATTTAATTTACAAATACTGTAAAAAATGTACCTTAAAGTGATTGTAAAGGCAGAAGGTTTGTTATCTTGATGCATTCTATGCATTAAAGTGTTACTAAACCTAAAAACGTTTATTACCCTAATGCATTGTTTGCATTAAGGTAAACATTTTCAGTGTCCCTGTGCCCCCACCCTTCCCTGTGTGAAGGGGAAGAGAGGGGAGAAGAGATCAGCGCTGTGGAAGGCTGCATCTTTTCTCCCCTTCCTCTTTTTACACTGCATTCGAGCAGGAGCCATTGGCTCTTGCTGCTGTCAATCAGAGGAAGTGGGGGTGGGCCTAAGTCCTGCTGTGGCTCCGTAGAGCCTAACTAAAAAAAGCGCTTTAGTGTCACTTTTTTAGGGTTTAATTCTAACGCCAGGACTACATGTCCCATGAGGCGTTTCTCCTCCCACATTCACAAGTTCTCTTACTGACCATGTATGAACTGTGTACTGAGCGCAGCACTGTATTTCCTGATATGTAAAAAAATAATGCATTATGTATGCAGACCAACTAATTGGCTGACCAACTAATCAATTATGCAAAGAGTTGACAGCTATTTTCAGAATTGATTATGTCTATTAGTTGTGTCAGCCCTACTTCAGCTAGCTAAATCTGCAGCTGATTGGGCCATACTTATTGCTCAATCTGAATCAGTAATTGTGGTTTTCAGGGTGGGAAAGGTACACAGATTTATTCGGATGAGGAGTACAAAACCTTGTAATGGTAGAAGTTAAATAAGCAAATGACCACAATCTTATTGTAGTGCAGACATTATTCTGGTGTGTTGACACAACAACACATACAATTCATATTTCATGCATTTAGAAGCAAGGGTCATGTACAAGTTCTATCATAAAGAAGAAAGTGCAAAATTAGGCCACGTCCATAAATATATGAAGACAAAAAAATAGGTAGTACTACGTATTACTAGGGGAGCGGACTTTTTAGGCTGAGAAACGCTGGAGAGGAAGTAACAGTATAAAAATATAAATTTATTGAAGGTTACAAATACATAAAAGTAAGAATGAAGATTATAACATAAATGCATCTATGAATATTGTGTATGTCTACGAGTTTCGCCGCTAGGCTTCCTCAGGACACGGCCAAGGTTCACAGACGAGACAGATAAGAGAATATGTTTCTCTATCTTGTTTGGAATGCGCAATCGTACAGTCACGATACGGTGGGTCATTCACTCAAATGTTAAAGAAAAATATTAGGTATTGCTGAATGTATGAACAGGGGCATGTAAATAGTATTCCTTATTTTGAGGAGGGCCATCGGAGAGAGGAGGGCCATCGGAGAGAGGAGGGCCATCGGAGAGAATCCCACAGTGAATCCTGGATTTGAATTCCAGTACTACTGATTGCTATATATAGCCCAACAGCCAATTGCTGTATGTTTAAAGTTTCACTATCACAGCATGCCCCTGGGAGACAGCAATCCACAATCATTCTTACTTTTATGTATTTGTAACCTTCAATAAATTTATATTTTTATACTGTTACTTCCTCTCCAGTGTTTCTCAGCCTAAAAAGTCCCCCCCCCCCCCCCCCCCGGTAATACGTAGTACTACCTATTTTTTTGTCTTATTTTTCAGTTCTATCACAATCAAACCTTACCATCTGGGCTGTTCACACCAGTGGCTGCTCTAGAATGCTGATGTGCGTTAGGATGTCAGCAGTGCCCATGCACTGATTGTGATGCTTTGCACTATTTACTTTTTTTTCCCAGCAAACTTTTTTGAAATGTCACAAAAGTGACATATTAAGATCTACTGGCTGAAGTGTAGTGCACTGCATGCTGTACTTTTTTTTTTTTTTTTTTTTTTTTTTTCAGTGGACTGGCTTGGTAGAAGACGTGTTTTGCCTTGTCTTGTGGTGGGACTGCACTGAAATGCTTGCCCAGTGCAGTCCAACCGAACCTCAAAACTGTGGTTGCCTTTCTTGAATATGGTCAACCAGAAATAGAAAAATTAATTTGTTTCCGTAAAAAAAAAAAAAAAAGGGTGCAAATATTCATAAATGTTCAATTTTTCTTTTTGGAATCCTAATAATCAACCACAAGTATCAATGACATAGCTAAATGACACCATTGGGGTCTATTTATGCTATTGTGATCCTGTCACAGCTGGGAGACTTTGTCATGCATGAAATGCTAGCAGTTACTTGGCACCAATGTGGTTTTATGTACCAAATCCTAAACCAAGCTAGTAGCCTACTGAAGATCAAACGTGTTAACAGACTCTCACCTTTTGTACCATGTTACACCTCCCTCATAACTCTAATGGCAGATTAGGAAAATGTCAGTCGCATGAGGTTGTTTAATTCCAGAGAATGAACCAGCTCTCTGGGTTTAGATTAAACATTTCTACAGAGATGAAAACAACCTGACTTGGAATGTTAGAATCGGCAGTAAAGAACCACAATATAAAAAGAGAAAGATGCACCTATTGACTTTCACAACTATAATTTTGTGTAAGATGCACAGTTTAAGCGGTTGTATGCCATGGAAAAAAAAACTATAAGGCAAAGGCATAATGAGCTAGTATGCACCGCATGCTAGCTCATTATTTAATGCTTACCTTAGAACAAAGCGCCTGCACCGCCTCCCGGTCACAGCTGAGAGAGCTGACATGTTCCCTCTGCGTTTCTTCCAGGTTTGCGGCTCCTGTGCTGTGAGTGGCCGAAACCGCAATGAGATCACTCCTGCGCATGCGCGGGAGTTCTCCGTTCCGGCACTATCCGCTGGACCTTCAGAGTGCATACGCCGCTAACAGCGGCTGCATGCAAGATGAATAAGGATGAGCTCAGGCGTGTTTGCAAACAGCACGTGCAGAGCCCGCCAGGAAGTCGGCACTGCGGAGCGCTAATCACAAGCAGTGAGACATTGTCCCGATGTGCAGCTGCAGAGATCTGGAAATGTCTCACTGCCTGTGATTAGCGCTCCGCAGTGCCGACTTCCTGGCGGGCTCTGCACGTGCAGTTTGTGAACACGCCTGAGCTCATCCTTAAAGGTGAATATCCCCAAAACTGTACAGGTTTAGGAGATATTAATTTTACCTACAAGTAAGCCACCTTATTATAGGCTTAACTGTAGGTAAAAATGTGCAAGCGTGGTATACAACCTCTTTAACCACTTCAATACCAGGTACTTAGACACCTCCCCGCCCAGGCCAATTTTCAGCTTTCAGCGCTGTCGCAATTTGAATGACAATTGCGCGGTCATACAACACTGTACCCAAACAAATTTTTTATCATTTTGTTCCCACAAATAGAGCTTTCTTTTGGTGGTATTTGATCACCTCTGCGGTTTTTATTTTTTGCGCAACAAATAAAAAAAGACCGAAAATTTTCGAAAAAAAACAAGTTTTTCTTTGTTTCTGTTAAAATTTTTTGTAAATAAGTACGTTTTCTCCTTCAATGATGGGCACTGATATGGCTGCACTGACGGGCACTGATGGGCACCAATGAGGTGACACCAATGAGGTGGCACTACTGAGGTGGCACTGATAGGTGGCACTGATGGGCACTGATAGGTGGCACTGGTATAAGGCACTGATGGGCACTCATAGGTGGCACCGATGGGCACTCATAGGCGGCACTGATGGGTACTGGTAGGTGGCATTGATTGGTACATATGGGTGGCACTGATGTGTGGCACTGATGGGCACTAATAGGTGGGCACTGATGGGCAATGATGGGCACAGGTGGGCAATGACAGGTGGCACCGATGGGCAATGACAGGTGGCACTGATAAAACATTGGGGGCATTGCTGGGCAGATCTTGGACATAATGGTGCCAATCAGTGCCCATTTGTGGGCACTGATTGGCACAGATTGAGCACATGTGGATGGCCATGGGGTACATACCTGGCCATCCACATGTTGCCCCTTCCCTGGTGGTCCTAGTGGCGATCCCTGGTGGTCCAGTGTGGTGATCTGAGGGGGGGCTGCGCTGATAAACAGCGCAGACCCCCCCTGCCAGGAGAGCCGCCGATCGTCTCTCCTCTACTCGCGTCTGTCAGACGCGAGTGAGGAAGAGCCGATCAACGGCTCTTCCCATTGACAGCGTGATCAGCCTTGATTGGACACGGCTGATCACGTGGTAAAGAGCCTCCGCTGGAGGCTCTTTACCAAGATCGGTGTAGCGGTGTATCAGGCTGATACACCGCTCCACCGATCGCCGCGATGCGCGCCCCCGGGGGCGCGCAGCAGCATGTTATCCTGCTGGACGTCATATGACGCCCAGTCAGGATAACAGAACCACTTCCCGGACGTCAATCCGCTATCGGGCGGGAAGTGGTTAAGTGAAGATTCACATCTGTGTGAATGGCACAATTTCCTGACCCTTGGAGAAATGTGCTACTCTTTAGCAGATGCACGGAAGTGTCATTAATGGCACCCACACAATTTTGCACTTGCTAAACCGCATGGTGTCGCAGCACCATGCGATTCAATATGGCTCTATGTCAAAAAAGGGTCGGACTTTTTTTCCAGTGTTTCCATTGGGGTGAATGGTCTGTTCTACCCACAACATGCATGCGCAAAGATGTGACCAAAGCCTTACACCTAGTTTTGTTCCGCTATGTTTGTTTTTTTAATAGCCTGATGGCAAAATATACTGTAATATAGTGAGTTAAGCCTGCCATATAGGGCTTGGAATTTGAGCAAAGGATGGCCCTGTTGACATAACCACCCAGCTCAATAAAAGTAGATTTTTCAATTGTTTTTCGACAAGCGCTGGAGGGCACCATCATCAATCATTGATTCTTCCTGGACTTCAGTACCTGTCTGCTCATACAGGGAGGTATGGGCAAACCGATGTACTGAGAGTCTGCAGGAGCCTGACATTCACCTACAATCTACTTGCAATGCTCTGCACGATTCCAAGAAAATAATGAATGCACTTTTTTTTTTTTTTTTTTTTTTTTTTTTTTTTTTTACTTGCAAAAGAAAGGCCCTTTTTTTTTTTTTTTTTTTAATGAATCTATCCCAACGTGGACAGAACAGTGGAAAGTATACCGTATATACTCGAGTATAAGTCAAATTTTTCAGCACCTTTTTTTGTACTGAAAGTGTCTCCCTCGACTTATACTGGAGTCAAGCACTTTTCTGCAGCAAAAAATTTCATTTTCCGAACTGACTTTGGGGCCCCGTATCTCAGGGTCACTTAGTGCTAAGAACCCCAAATTTGGTGTGCAAACTCAGTGGAATTGGTACCATAACATATCCAAAGCTGGAGTTCCTAGCACCAAGTGGCCCCGAGATATGGGGCCCCAAAATAGGTTCGGAAAATGTCATTCTCTGCTGCAGAAAAGTGCTTGACATTTTCTGAACCGATTTTTGGGGTCCTGTATCTCGGGACCACTTGGTTCTAGAAATCCCAGCTTTGGATATTTTATTGTGCTAGTTCCACTGGGTTTGCACACCAAATTTTGGGTTCCTAGCACTAAGTGGCCCCGAGATACGGGGCCCCAAAGTCGGTCAACTGTGTCCATCTGTAGCAATGTCATTTTGGGACACTTTGGGTTCAGAGACCCCAAATTTTGGCTGCAGCTAGGGGGCATCTAGGAACCATTAACTACCGAGTTTGAAGTTCGGGGACCTATGGCTGCAAATGGGTGCAGTGAGGCATGCAAATGGGCACAGTGAGGCTGCAAATGGGCATTGTTGACCCTCTTTTCCACTTACAGTAGCTGTGCATTTCTCACCCTCGTCTTATACTCGGGTCAATAAGTTTTTCCCATTTTTTTGTGGTAAATTAGGGCCTCGACTTATACTCGGAACGACTTATACTCGAGTATATACGGTACCTCCTATATATCTACGATTTGCAGCGCTGGGTCTAAAGAGTAGATATATCAAAATGGGGAGTGTGTGGAATACTGGTTGATAGCAGCCTCAACAAGAATACAAAATTACCACAATACCAGTAATATTGGTATAATATATAATAATTGTGCAAGAGATTTTATATTGATTTAGTTAAAGATGGGCTAACAAGCAGGATTTTTACTGCAGAAGTGCCATCTTTAACAATTGGCTCTTTAGCTCTTTGGCTATTATCTTTGGGGCTTGTTGCCCAACACAAAGACAATGCAAAAAGCCTTGCTTTGTACAGGGCCTGTTCACACCAGCTCAGTACATGATGTATACATTTTATTGCTCTGTGATTTTTAAAATGACAACAAAGCAAGCACTGCAATGCCATGGCAGGGCACTTTTCGCATCGCACCCCAGTCTGCTGTGCAGTGTCAATGAGCCCTCGGCTTCCATTTCTTTTAGGACTTCTTTCCTTACACAGTAGAACACATGTTCACTGTAACATGTGAAGCAAAAGTGCACATCCATGTCGCATGCTAACTAGCCTGCCAAATGGCCATTAATAAAGGGAGTGCTGTAAATGGAGGTAATATTGTTGCTCCTAAAATCGCCCAACTCCCCCAGAGGACAAATGTTGCACTGACGTGTGTTTATCTAAAGTGCTTAACAAATCTGGCCAGCGCAACTGTTTTTATAAAGTCAAATTTATCAGCTGCTAAAAGTTGTTCATTGTGGTGTTAATTGCCGCTTACTGTATTGTTCAAACTTTCAAATTGTGTAGAAGTAGAAATGCCCCATATGTGAGGAAATTGCCTATTTTCTCTGGAAAAAAACTAGTTAAAATACGTATAACCTGCACATATGAATGTATTTAGTTCTCGGTCACTTTTAACATCTGTTTCTCACATTCTTTAGCTCTCTTCAGTTCCATACACAAACTTTTTTTTTTTTTTTTTTTTTTTCCTCCTCCAAAAAGAGCGTTCTAGGCCATATTGTATTGATTTTTCCCAGCCATTGACCTTGCATTTCTGTAGGGATCAGGCAGTTCCTTGAGTTGTTTAAAGGGGCAAAAGGTCAATTCCCAATTTTAATGAGTCTGCTGGGTAAATGGCAAGTTGCCTAAAATCATGAATCAACATTTTTGATCCCATACATTTTTTTTTTTTTTTTTCCCCCCCACCCCTATCTTTTTTAGCTAGTACCACCAGAAGCCCTACAATCTGGGGAAGGGTGCTCTCCCTACTTCTCTAGGTGTGCGCCTGCTTTCGCACAAGTCTGAGTTCATGTATAATAATAATAATAATAATAATAATGTAATGACAGCAGCACTGCTTGCTAAAAACTACATTATGGATCATGGGTGAGCGATGACTCAACACACATGTATACTGCAGCAGTAACTGGTCAGCATTTTAAATCAAAGTGACATTACTAGACCTCCACATAGCTGCAGCAGCAATAGTATAAATAACCCAGAAAGGTAGAGCCACAGGATACGCTTAAAGAGGTTGTAAACCCTCGTCTTTCTTTTTTTTTTTTTTTAAATAACAAGCATGTCATACTTTCACTGTGCAGTTTGTTTTGCACAGAGTGGCCCCGATCTGCCTCTTCTGGGGTCCCCTGGCGGCGCTGGTGGTTTCTCCCCACATCGAGTGCCCACGTTGCAGAAGGCTCTCCTAAGGTGGACACCCGTGCAGGTGTGCTCCCGAGTTCTGCTTCTGTGTCCATTCATTCTGTGTGTGGATGGGAATAGTCCTTTTTTTTTTTTTTTTTTTTTTTCGTTCAACCCATTAATTGAATGAAAAAACTGACCCATCTATGGGCTGCGCAGCATGTTTACATCTATTATCAAAATGTCATACCTGCAGATGCAATGTAACTGTTTGAACTCTTGATTGGAAATATGTGTTCTGATTCGGTGCATTGTAACAGTAAAAGAGGGTATGGTTGGGTGCTTGGTGTAGAGGCGTTTAGACACATTGGTTGTAAGACATGGATGCTCAATCTGTGGCCCTCCAGCTATTGCTGAACTACAAGTCCCATCATAACTCTTCCTTTGGGGGTCATGCTTGTAACTGCCAGCGGCTTGCAATGATTCCTGGGACTAGTTACGCAACAGCTGGAGGGCCGAAGGTTGAGCACCCATGTTTTAAGAGGTGGTGGGTGAAATTCCATCTAAATAGGAAGGGGGGGGGGCTGGAGAGGGTATGGGGTCAAAACTCTCTCTCCCTTTCCATATCCACTGCATGGAATGAAACCACCTTTCTATATGAAGGAGGGCTTCGGTGAAATAAACTCCAGATAAAACGAACAAATGTAATTATTAAATTCTGGTTTAGAACAAACTTTTTCTACTCACTTTTTCTACCCACTTTTGATAGGTCGTCTTAAATGAAAGACCACCTCTCCACCCCTCGTTTTTGGCTAGTTAAAAAAAAAAAATTTCTGCTAACTTACCTTTTTATGAAGTACAGCCTGTACTTCCGATCCATCCGGTCCGCGGTGCAGGGCGTCATATCCTCTTCTTTGGCGAGCCCCCCCGATGTCTTCTGGGACCTGCGTATGTCCCAGAAGGCAGCCGGCCATTCACAAAGATATTAAATGATGTGGTAAAAGGTAGAGATGCACCAAATGTTTTTTTTGGTGCCGATACCGAAAATAAATCTTTATTGATCCCGAAATCGATACCGAAACAACACCAATACCGATAGTGACTGTTTTTAAAAATATTTTTATACAGGAGATGGTCAGACTGCAGAGATGGTACAGGAGATGGAGCCAGTGTCCCCATTGCAGCCAGTGAAGGGAGAGGAGAGCCGCCGCCTGTTTGATTATAGCGCTGGGAACATCACAGCTTTCATTTTGCTAGCGCTGTGTTCCCCGCTGTCACATACAGTCCCTCCCCCTTGTCTGGGCACTTTGATAGATCCCCTGTCCCAAGGTCGATTATTTGATAATTCACCACAGTGACGTTTGTTAACGTCACCGCACATCATGGCAACTTTCTAAAGAAAGTTCCAAAAAAAGTTGCCATGATGTGCGGTGACGTTAACAAACGTCACTGTGGTGAATTATCAAATAATCGACCTTGTACTATAGCTTTAGAGAACCTTGCAGGAAACTTGCTGCCGTTGTGAACTTCCTTCTGATAATACTAGTTGCAGTGGATTTTTCTGACCAACCTGAATCAAGCATGTAGCTAGTATAGTCCACAGGAACGTCTGACATCTGATCTGTATATTTGTTCAGGTATATTAAAGCTTTTGGATATTCATAACCAGGCAACTAGCATTTTCATTAGGATAATTCAGTACTGATAGTGAATGTGCATTATCGGTGTAAGATGTTTATTTAAAGTGTGTGTGTGTGTGTGGGGGAGGGTGTGGATTTGTGATGCAGAAGTTGGAGCAAGCAGGGATATCAACATATATGTTCCAGGCAAAACAACAAGAGATGCTTTCTGTGTGTCCCTAATAACGACTACCTTTCCCACACACACTTGCTGTATTCTGGTGACAACTTGGTCTTCAAGGGGTTGTAAGCCCTCACGGTTTTCCACCTTAAGGCATTCTATGCATTTTAAGTAAAAAAAAACCTTTTGTTCTTCCAGCGACGGGCATGAGCGCAGCAGCTCCAGCCACTGTCTCGGGTCCTCATTGGATAGATTGATAGCAGCGGGAGCCATTGGCTCCCACTGCTATCAATAAAATTCAGTGACACGGGAGTGGGGGAGGGGGGTGGGCCGAGTCCTGTGTCAATGGATGCAGCAGCAAGACTTGGGAGCGTGCCCACACGGGTGCCCCCATAGAAAGCGGCCCTCCGTGGGGGCACCCGATGAAGAGGTGCCAGGAGCGCTGTGGGGGGACCCCAGAAGAGGAGCATCGGGGTGCTCTATGCAAACCCCTTGCACAGAGGAGGCAAGCATAACAAAAAAAAACAATTAAGCTTTACAATTGCTTTCAACAGGAATAGGGGATACAGGCAGTAAAAAACTGAAACAGCAAAACGTTTTTTTAGCTTGCAGTTTTGTTCTAACCATGGGCAGATTAAGAAACAATGTTATAGTATTATGTGGGACTGATTGGGAGAAGAATTATTATTCTTTATTTGATTTTACTTATTAGTTAATGATCCCTCAAGAAAAGGCTGGCACCAAGTTTAGTTTGTTTTATACCTAATGATAATGCTGAGGTTGGATTGTCCAGTAGCCATCATATATATTGTTTACAGCGATATTAAAACCACAAGCAAACCTTTATTAAATTGCAGCTTACCAATTCTTAGCTGTGATGGCTGTATTCGTTCTTTTTTAGGTTTTCTTTTAATTTCACCTGGTGATCTGGTCAGTAGGTTGGTGGTTTTTCAACAGCTCAAGCTCTCCTGCAAATGTAGCAGTTAGAGTATTGTGACAAACCATTTATTGCTGTTGGGGTACTTACAATGATCCACAATTATTTATTATTGTAAAACCTTTTATCCCAAAAGGACGGCCCCTCGCTCACTACAAGGGTTTCTCTGATTCTCTTCATGACCTCATCATATCGGAGAATGCCAGACATGTTTCTTTGAGTTCCTTTCTTTATCCTTTCATATTAAAACCATATATCCTTGCATAAGATCCCCGAAAGGGTACATTTTAGACTTCTTGTATACAGATGATGGCACATCAGTCTGGATTTGTCCTGTTTCAGGCTCCAAACAATGTGCAGAGGAGAAGTTAAAATGGATGTCCAGCCCAAGCATTTTTATTTCGATATTAGGGAAAGGATTAGAACCCATGCAGGGTTTTTACTCCTATCTGGCACTTTGTTTGGGAGATTTCTTTCACATCTTTTTTTTTTTTCTTTTTTACCAATGATTTCCCTTTTATGAGAGAAAATTGGCAACAGGGACACAGACAGCACTACATAGCTAAGAAATACAATAGATAGTGGTGCAGGTTATAGTATATATAGCATGAGATTTGAGTCCATACAAGAGTCCTTTGATCTAGTAAGCTCTGTGAGGAAACTCTATGTCTGTGAAGACAGGGCAGCCTTGCAAGGGGAGCCGAAGCAAACTCCAAACATGTAGAGAGAGAAAAAAAAAAACAGGAAGCAGGCGCCTCTTAGTTAAGACTGTATTGATTTATTAGACAAAGTGCATTAAAAACGTCACATTTAAGTTTTTCGTTAATCAGGCACAGTATAGTCTGGTTACACCGATCAGCTTGACAAAGGAGCATGCACTAAAGACATCCCCCTAGTGCTCATGTTCGGAAACGCGTTGCCATTTTGTTTGTGATGCCATCACGCCACATGCTGTGTTCCAGCGCTTCCTTGGAATCCACCAGCTGCTCTCCAAGCCTCACTTTGGACTCTGCACACACGCCAAAGGACTCCTGCTGGTCAGAACGCCGACCATTAGAAGGATTCACAGGACGTGACCCCCTCTGCTGGAAGCTGTGACGGAGATCGGTGTAACCAGACTATACTGTGCCTGATTAACGAAACTTAAATGTGAGTGTTTTTAATGCACTTTGTCTATTAAATCAATACAGTCTTAACTAAGAGGTGCCTGCTTCCTGTTTTTTTAGCACTACAAAGCTGATAGAGCTTATAGTGTCCCCCAACTCTGCTGAAATAAGCCATCTGTGTTGATGTATATTCTTGTCTGGGGGGTTTCATCCAATTTATTTATCCATAACTTTAAAAGTGTTTTCTTAGGACATACACAGTGGTTGCCGTATGATTTACTCCACTACTGATACATATGTGATCAAATCTCTCAAAGAAATCCACTCGTCTGCTCCGTACGAACACTTTCTACTTTTAACCAGTGGCCTGTGATGTTTTTGTCAATTTGGAAACTGGTGAGTTAATATTCCATACTTCTTGGGGAGGTCCATCATTCCCCTGTGTCTCAAACAGCTCTAAAGTTTATTTTGGCAAGATGTGAAACCCTCACTCAGCCACAGCAATTTGAAGCATACAGCAAGTACAATAATAAGCAGAGGAACTGCAGATGCAGTTTACAAATCTCGCAATTACTTCTCCAGCATACAAAAGAAAAACTTTCAGGGCAAAAAAGGTGTTGCTTAAGTTTAGAATCCTGTTTAAATACATTCTATATGGTTCAAACATGTGACAATCAATCCATCTTTTCAAGAGCACAATAAGCACATTCATCATTATACATATGGATTTGTCTCGCTGGTTTCCACTCAGTAGAAGGAAGTCTGATGTCACAGAAATGAAGTATGCTTAACCAGTTCTCATCCAGCCGCCGCAGTTAGAACACACCTAGGGAACACAGTTAATCTCTTCCCTGCCAGTGACATTTATACAATAATCATAATGCATTTTTATAGCACTGATCGCTGTATAAATGTCTCTGGTCCAAAAAATGTGTCAAAAGTGTCCGATTTGTCCGCTGCAATATCGCAGTCCCGATTGGAAATCGCTCATTGCCACCATTAGTAGTAAAATCAAAGCCCCCCCCCCCGCGGGGGGCTGTGATGTGTAGGGGGGGGGTCAGCTCCGCGGGGGACTGTGATGTGTAGGGGGGGGGTCAGCTCCGCGGGGGGCTGTGATGTGTAGGGGGGATCAGCTCCGCGGGGGGCTGTGATGTGTAGGGGGGGCCAGCTCCGCGGGGGGCTGTGATGTGTAGGGGGGGCCAGCTCCGCGGGGGGCTGTGATGTGTAGGGGGGGCCAGCTCCGCGGGGGGCTGTGATGTGTAGGGGGGGCCAGCTCCGCGGGGGGCTGTGATGTGTAGGGGGGGCACCTCTGTGGGGGGCTGTGATGTGTAGGGGGGCACCTCTGTGGGGGGCTGTGATGTGTAGGGGGGCACCTCTGTGGGGGGCTGTGATGTGTAGGGGGGGGGCACCTCTGTGGGGGGCTTTGATGTGTAGGGGGGGCACCTCTGTGGGGGGCTTTGATGTGTAGGGGGGGCACCTCTGTGGGGGGCTGTGATGTGTAGGGGGGCACCTCTGTGGGGGGGCTGTGATGTGTAGGGGGGCACCTCTGTGGGGGGGCTGTGATGTGTAGGGGGGCACCTCTGTGGGGGGGCTGTGATGTGTAGGGGGGCACCTCTGTGGGGGGGCTGTGATGTGTAGGGGGGGCACCTCCGTGGGGGGCTGTGATGTGTAGGGATGCTGCTGTGGGGAAGGACTGCTGTGAAGGGGGCAGAATACACTGCTGCAGTGGTTTCATATAATAATGGGATTGTGATAAATGGGGGCTGGGATGTGTAGGGATGCTGCTGTAAAGGGGGCAGAAGACACCGTTGTGGGGGGGTCATATAAGAATTGGATTGTGATATATGGGGGGCTGTGATGTGTAGGGATGCTGCTGTGAAAGGGGCAGAAGACACGCTGTGGGGAAGGGCTGCTGTGAAAGGGGCAGAAGACACGCTGTGGGGGTCGATATAAGAATGGGATTGTGATATATGGGGGCTGGGATGTTGTGGAACTTGGTCATTGAGCAAACATGCAGTTTCAAGCTCTGCTTGAAGAAAATTTTACTGACCGGACCTCTGTGAATTTTAACGCAATACTCCTGCTTTATAGAGTAGAATAGACTTAGAATGGCAGTAGGACTTTTAAGCCTAGTACACATGTGGCAAATGTCAGGCGACACTAGCAGGTTCAATAAAAAAACATCCGACATTTGGCCCATGTGTATGGCAGCCGGTCCGAAGGCCTCTGTTGGACGAGCATGCTGGGAAACCAGCAGCAACCGGCTCCCCATCTGCTGAGAGCGCTGACTGTAGTGTTAGCAGGGGAGATCGCTGTACCACATCGGGTTGTTGGTACAGCAGCATTTTTTTCCCCCAGTAATACAATAACTGAATAGTTTTGTTTTGTAGTACTTGTTTTTATTTTTTATCCAATAGACTGAACCACGCTCCACTAATAAACATTTGACAGTACGCCACTTACAACTAGTTTTGTCAGTTTGGTCCGGTTATGGTTGTAGCAAAATGAAGGCAATCTACACTGCTGAGCATGTTTTATGAGTTATCGGGCTTTACTGGGCAAAGACTTTGTTGTCATCTCTCGTACAGTATATCTTATACATTAGTCTGGCAGTAGCTAGTGGTCCTCATACCACTGGCTCCATATAAATCATTGCTTACATTTGCAAATGCTTTTGTGAATAATAGTCTTACTTTTGGAGTCTTTGCCCCTTTTCACTTGTTAACTGGTCTGTCTCTTCCCTTCAAATATTTACATTATAATGTTTGAGCATTGCTGATCATTAAATAGTAACTGTAGTCTGCACTTGGAAAAGAAAATACAATAAAATAATGAAACAGAAATGTTGCCATTTACACATTTCAACATACAATTACATCATTATAATTAACACGGCATGCCTTTTTTCCTTCTGTGTCATTGTTGGTAAAGCAAATACATTTTTTTTATTCAATATTTTTGATGAGAAGGGGTATCGCTGCTGTTTTGTTTAGTGAATACAGGCTACATTTTTTAGGATCGTATAGACATATTGTATATCTGACTCCTGGCATAACGCCAGCTCTTCAGAACAAGTAGACTGAAAATTCCATCTGTACCCCTAACATTGTTAGCTTGTGTGTGCCTCAAACCTGCCTTGAAAGATCTTCAAGTCCCAAGGATTCTGAGCTATGAATGAAGTTAAATGCCTGCCAAAAGGAATAGGGGAAAGAATTCCAAGGTACTATGACATTTCAGCTACCTTTTTTTTATTAGTTTTAGTCATGGTCTGCTGGGTGAAAGCTGGGCACTATGTGTAAGATTATCTGCTTACATTCCTAGATCTCACTGACCCTGTATGGTGCCATATAATATCCTGGTTATAGAAGGCTTTTCTGCAGGACCCACCTCCCCCCTCTTTGTAGTGAACAATGTCTCTCTTTTTTTTTTTTTTTCTTCAAACTTGTGAAAGTTCCTAGTTTTACAAATACAGCTATTGTATGCCATTATTTAAAAAACTTCATTTGATTTAGTTTTATAAGAATTCCACAATACTTTTCAATTTGTTCATAGTTGTGAGATTACCTTGCACCAGATCAGGGCAAATGTCATGTGGGCTCCAGAAGAATACCCCCAGCTAAATAGTCTTGGGGGGGGGGGGGGTCAGTGAGACAAGCTATATGTAATCTTGAACAATATTTGTTTTCCCCTTTGGACATGTAAAGGGTCAATGTTGGAATTGCTTGGTTGTACTCTTCTCTGTGCTTCATAAGTATATACTGTATGAATGCTCAGGCAATCCAAATGTGTGTTTATGGCAAAAACTACTGAAAAACTACATTTCTGGTTGTTTGTGTAAAAGGTAACCTAAAGGCATATAAACTAAGGCCAGCCATACACGGTTCAAATCCTGCTGAACTGGCCAAGATTTAAACCGTTAATGGGCAGGCTGAATGTACCAAGTCGGTTGATCAGCTAGGGTACAACTAGTCTGCCGGAATCTCTTACAATAATCGGTCTTCTCCCAGCAGGGATGGCTTTGGGTTGCAGGAAAGAAGTTTGTACTGTGTATGGCCTGCTTAAGAGAAGCCAAGTGCTAGACGACAGAATAAGCTCCCAGGGTTTATCTTTTCTTTAGTAGGTGATACTGATCTCAAGTGAAGCCAGTGACCAGTTGAAATGGATATGTAAATATAGTTATTTTTAAAAGCTGTTATTTGGTAATCATTTGGTACAGTTTTTTCAGGTAACCTTTACTCCCTGGGTCCAGGTATTGCATTGTGGAATTAGATCAAGGGGGTGACCATGAAGAAACTTCAGAGTTGGGGGTACAGAAATTTGGACATTGACATGGTTTTTTAAGGTGCATGCTCTAGGGCTGTAAACCAATGGGAGATCAGACTTTTCAGACTCCACTTGCTGTAAGGAAAGGCAGCTGTGGCACTTGCACCTTTTTAACATTTATTTGTCAGATCCTAGCATGATACTGAAATGCACTGTATTCAACTCCAATATAAGCTGACTGAAAAACTGGCTTTAGCTCAACTCTAAGGCCATTGGTCAGGCCCCTCTGACATGTTTCACCCACATTGGGCTTAATCGTAGAGGCTTCTGCGATTTAATCCACGTAAAAAAAAATGGCAGCCCAGACGCATTCCCAAGGATTTTTTTTTGTGGAGGTGGGGGGGGGGATGTGTTCTTTTCACCTCACTAATAATTGATAAATGCTTGTCAAATATGCTACAGGCTTGTTTATGGTGCATTACCGAAAATTGGATTGACACACTTCAACTCATCCCAGACTCAACTTGTAGCTTCATTTTTGCCTTTGCAGCAATACAAATTGATGCATAAGCTATATGGTTTTCAATTGTGAACAGCTCTGTTCGCTGTCCACGTTATCTGCTGCTGTTTTTGGGAGCTGCAATAAACGCACCCCAAACGCCTGTTTTTAATGCTAGTGTTAGTGTTAATGTTTAATGTTAGTGTTGGGGCCTCAGGCTGATTTTTAAAACTGAACTCCAGGTAAACCGCTAAATACACAGATGAAATGCTATGATCTGTTTTACCTACCAAAAGGTTTGTATTTGTCAATCCAGTCCTTCAATTTACACATGCCTACCAGTCAGAGCCTCCCTGGAGACCTGGCTTTGCTCTCCTACAGTTTAAAGTGGTTGTAAACCCCGCTTTGGTAATTTTTACCCACAGGTAAGCCTATAATCAGGCTTGGCTGTAGGTAAAATGAATATCTCCTAAACCTGCACCGTTTAAGAGCTATATTCCCCCTGCATGCAGCCAGTGACATCGCTGGCGCATGCACTCTGAAGGTCCGGCATACTTTGCCGCAACTTCAGAGCTTCGTTCCGGAACCGAGGGCACCCATGTGCATGTATGGGAGTGACATCATTGCGGATCCAGCCAATCACATCGCCGGAGTTTGCGAACCTGGAAGAAAGACAGGGGAAACATGTCGGCCCTCTCAGTGGTGACATTACAGCGCTGAAGGGCTTTGTTCCAGGGTGAGTATTTTATAATGTGCTAGTATGCGATGCATGCTAGCACATTATGCCATTGCCTTGCAGTTTTTTATTTTTGAACATCTGCTTTAAGTAGATCTTAACCCCAACTGTGTCAATTATTTGTGTAAGGCCCCTTTAACACTTGTATGACTTGTCCTACAATTTGGGACAGCAAAGTCGCACCCCATGATTTCCATGGAGTACCAATAATATCTGCGATTTTTCAAGGTAGTCCCTGCACTAATTTGGTCCGACTTTGATGCGACTTGAGGTCCATAGAACTCAAGATTGCACAGACATTGCTTCAAGTCATGTCAAAGTCGCACGACTCTTTGTTTACACAAGTGTGAAAGGGGCCTAGAAATCACGGTGTATCATAAGCAATTGCTGTGGTGTTTAAAGTGGTTGTAAAGACTGAAGGTTTTTTACCTTCATGTACTCAATGCATGAAGGTAAAAAACCTGTGTGCTGACCCCCCCCCCCCAATACTTACCTGAGCTCCCTCTCGATTCAGCGATGTGCACAAGAGCCTCAGCTGTTTCGGGACTCCCTCTCCTCATTGGCTGGGACAGCAGTGGGAGCCATTGGCTCTCAGCCAGTGAGCGAATGAGGAGAGAGCAGGGGGCAGGACTGAGCCCGCAGCTCTGTTTCTTAGACGCATAAAATAGGGCTTGAGGGCAAGCATGCACCAGTGCCCCCAATAGCAAGGGGGGAGGAGCGCCCTGTGCAAAACCACTGCAAAAGAATATGCCTATTTATGTTTTGAGGAGGATTGCCTCTTAAAGTGGTATAAAACCAAAATGACTGTATCATTTTGCAGCTTAGCAGTCATTTAATGCAGTGTCTGTTTGGGTTTAATTTTCTTTTTCTCTTTGCTGTGCGCCAGTGTTTAATGGTTTTGTCTCATACCTGTAACTGCTACATTTGCAGGACAGCTTTTTCTTTTGAAAAACACTTACTGGTCAGATCACCAGGTGAAAAGAAGAAAGCCTAAAGAAAATATAGTCATCACATATAAAAATTGGCAAGTTGCAATATAATAGTTTGGTTTTTGGTTCGTTCCTGATTTAGCCTGGGTTCACACTATTGCGAACACAGACATGTGATTCGCACTCGCATTGCACATTCGATCACATTCGATGTCTGTGCAATGCGAGTTTAGCCATACAGTTGTATGTTTGAACTTGCATTGGATTCGCATGAAAAAGGTGCAGGGACTGGTTCGCAGAGGACAGTGTGAACTGGCTGCGGGGGAGATGCGATGCGTGATCTGGCACTGGAATTGCTTACTAGAACAATGATTGCTATTTGTTGTTCTGCCTGACACTCGTCAGCAATACAAGAAGTTAAGATAAATATTTAATCCAATAACAACCTCTCAGATAGGATCCTAGACTTTAAGCCTAGGTGTGTACTATGTTGGTTTCCCAGTGGCCACGTTTGCAAGGGTACAGCGGCCCAGTCATTGGAATGGGCTGCCGTACCTACAGAAAACGCAGGGCGAAAGTCTCTGCGTTTTCTAAAATCGCAGCCAGAGGGAGAACGCATAGTGATGTAGTTTCCAGCACTTGAAACTATGCTGTGGTTTCCATCGCGCGCGCTCATAAGTTTACATACCCTGGCAGAATTTGATTTCTTGGCCATTTTTCAGAAAATATGAATGAGAACACAAAAACATTTCTTTCACTCATGATTAGTGTTTGGCTGAAGCCATTTATTGTCAATCAACTGTGTTTACTCTTTTTAAATCATAATGACAACAGAAACTACCCAAATGACCCTGATAAAGTTTACATACCCTGGTGATTTTGACCTGATAACATGCACACAAGTTGACACAAAGGGGTTTGAATGGCTAGTAAAGGTAACCATCCTCACCTGTGATCTATTTGCTTGTAATTAGTGTGTATGTGTATAAAAGGTCAGTGAGTTTCTGGATTCCTGACAGACCCTTGCATCTTTCATCAAGTACTGCACTAATGTTTCTGGATTCTGAGTGATGGGGAAAGCAAAAAGAATTGTCAATGGATCTGCGGGAAAAGGTAGTTGAACTGTATAATACAGGAAAGCGATATGAAAAGATATCCAAGGAATTGAGAACGCCAATCAGCAGTGTTCAAACTCTAATCAAGAATTGGAAAATGAGGGGTTCTGTTGAAACCAAACCATGGTCAGGTAGACCAACTAAAATTTCAGCCATAACTGCCAGGAAAATTGTTCGGAATGCAAAGAAAATCCCACAAATAACTTCAGGTGAAATACAGGACTCTCTGAAAACGTGGTGTGGCTGTTTCAAGATGCACAGTAGGGGGACACTTGAAGAAAGATGGGCTGCATGGTTGAGTCGCCAGAAGAAAGCTATTACTACGCAAATGCCACAAAGTATCCCACTTACAATATGCCAAACAGCACAGGGACAAGCCTCAAACCTTCTGGCACAAAGTCATTTGGAGTGATGAGACCAAAATTGAGCTTTTTGGCCACAACCATAAATGCTGCATTTGGAGAGGAGTCAACAAGGCCTATGATGAAAGGTACAGAGGTGGATCGCTGAAGTTTTGGGGAGCTACAAAGGCACAGGAAATGTGGTCAAAATGATTGGCAAGATGAATGCAGTATGTTATCAAAAAATACTGGAGGAACATTTGCATTCATCAGCCAGGAAGCTGCACACGGGACGTACTTGAACATTCCAACATGGCAATGATCCAAAACACAAGGCCAAGTTGACCTGTCATTGGCTACAGCAGAATAAATTGAAGGTTCTGGAGTGGCCATCTCAGTCTCCTGACCTCAATATCATTGAGCCACTCTGGGGAGATCTCAAATGTGCAGTTCATGTAAGACAGCCCAAGAATTTACAGGAACTGGAGGCTTCTTGCCAAGAGGAATAGACAGCTTTACCATCTGAGAAGATAAAGAGCCTCATCCACAAATACCACAAAATACTTCAAGCTGTCATTGATGTTAAAGGGGGCAATACACGGTATTAAGAACTAGGGTATGTAAACTTTTGATCAGGGCCATTTGGGTAGTTTCTGTTATGATTTAAAGAGTAAGCACAGTTGATTGATAATAAATGGCCTCAGCCAAACACTAACCATGAGTGAAAAAAGTTTTTGTGTTACTCATATATTCTTTGGAAAATGGTCAAGAAATCATAAATTCTGCCAGGGTATGTAAACTTATGAGCACAACTGTACAGTGTGAACTTAGGCCATACACAAGTTGAATAAAAGAAAATTGTTGAATTCCCCCATCAACACAGTGGGTGATGCTGGGGAAATCCCTCCCACAGCGTTAGTTTGTTCTGCCAGCAGGGAGATTTCCTCCCCGGCAAAATACAATACTCGCTATACAGTGAAAGAGTGATCGGGTGAAAAAAGACAGGCTGGTTGTTTGATGGATCTGCTTGAGTACAACCAGCCTGCCCATAGATGTATCGAAATTTCAGCCGGTTCCTGCTGAACCAGCCAAATTTCAGTCTGTCTATGGTGGGCTTTAGCCTAAGAGCCGGTTCACACTAGAAGCGGCACGACTTGCAGGTCGCCTCACCGAGGCGACCTGCACACGACTGCCACGGCGACTTGCAAGTTGACTTCTGTATAGAAGTCTATGCAAGTTGCCCCCAAAGTAGTACAGGAACCTTTCTTCTAAGTCGGAGCGACTTGCGTCGCTCCGATTAGAACGGTTCCATTGTACAGAACGGGAGGCGACTTGTCAGGCGGCTAGGTCGCCTGACAAGTCGCTCCCGTGTGAACCGGCTCTAAGGGCCGCTTCCATTTGGCCTCCTATTTTGCAGCTTGACCCAAGGAGCAGAATCGTAGCTTGAGACTGCTTAGAGAATTGACAGAAAGGTGGGAAGACCCAGAGCAATAAACGGCACTCTTGTTTTTGGATACTCTGCTTTTTTACATTTGTAGAATTAATCCAAATCGTTTAGTTTTGTCAATTTAGTTTCCATGTTTTTATTTATTAATGTTGGAGCAAATAAAAGGCCAGTGGAAAACCTTTTCACCGTCACTTGGTGGTCATGTGTGTGTTTTTACATTTCTGCCACAATTGGAAATTTGAATGTATGATTGAGTGGAGCACTTTGATTTCTGTCTGTATGGGATGGTTTTCTGAATAGTGAGTGTTTCCTATCTGTCAGGTGAGAATGTGGCACGCCATCTCAGTTGTTAAATTGTTATTAGTGTAACGGCCTGCTTTAATAGTCATGGAATGTATTCTTATGACGAGGGTGACTTTTTGTCCAGGCTGATCATTCTGTTGTGCCATTCTTTTAAAGCGCTCAAATTACTTGCTAAATGTGGCTGAGGGAAAAGGAGGGGAGAGACGGCTCATGTTACACATTCTGCCTTCCAAAGTTTGCAGCTCCACTTAAAGGCTGGAGCCGAGCTGACTAGAAGGGAAAATGCAATCTCTGCATTTGTTATTGCCCTTCCCCCTCCTTGGAGGGGGATAGAAGGGATATAGAAGACAATTTTTGTAAGGAACTTCACTGTTTCATAGTTAAACAAAAAGCCGAGACTTCAGAATCTTTTTAAAGTATACATACTGAACTTGTAAGTGTAATACATTTTAGTTGTATTGTAGAAAGACAAATGTTACTACATCTGTATTATACAATTCAGGATGAGTGTTATTAAACCAGTCATTGAAAACTGACTGTTTATCTTTATTTTAAACACAGAACATGAGTGTATGTATGCAGGTTAAGCTAGACATCGATGGATCAAAATTCAGCTAGTTCAGATCCATCTATGGCAATTGCTGTTCAAAAGCAGTCAGTCTAAGGATCAGTTGTTTTCAAACAGGCTTGTTAGAAAATATTGCTTTGAGCAGTTCTGCAGCGCTGATAAGTGTATTTTGGTGGCAGAGGGGTCCCGCTGTTAGAATACAATGACACAGTAGAGAGTGGTTAAAAAAAAAACTAAACAGATTCCCCCATCCACACGATTGAAGTGGACGGGGAATCCGTTTTTAGTTTGTTTTTTTTTTTTTGTTTTTTTTTTTTTCTCAACCTGCTCACTGGCTGATCAAAAAGGGAAAGGAAAAAAACTGATACATGTATGGTCAGCTTTTTACTATCTGAAGCCAAGTTAGTTGATTGAGTTAGTTATGGCTCATCCACACTGTACAGTGACCTGGGTAAATTCTGGTCACTGCTACAGCACATAAAAAATAATATTCTATGTTCCGTGTTCACACCACAACACGGGTGTGATGTGCGTTGCAGTCATGCTGTTTTTTTCATGCATGTCGCCACACAACAGTGCAACAGCTCATGTTGCTGTACAGTGACGTGAATAATGTATCGGACCCGGTTCATGCTGTTGAGTTATGCGCTTCGACTTTAAGAGCACATGTCGCATGACAAGTCGCACCCATTAAGTGCAGTGGAGCTGTTCTAATAGGAGCGACTTGAGTCCTTCCAATTTAGAAAAAGGTTCCTGCACTACTTTTTGGTCCGACTTCGGCACAACTTGCATTGACTTCTGTTAAAGAAGTTGTATGCAAGTCATGCCGAAGTCGTGCTGGGATGACGGCTTCAAAGTCGTTGCAGTGTAAATCGGGCCTCACAGTGAAACTTCGAATAAAAGTTGGAAATAAAGAATAGTGGAAAATTAAATCGTGCATTGCACAATGCTGGGCTCCTACATGCTGCATTTTTACACAGCGCAACTTTCCATACTGCATGGCACTACACTGCACCTATGCAACCTGCAGAGCTTTGATTTGAGTTTAGTGTCATTTTTTGACACTTCAGTAAAGTTAAAAAAAACAACCCCAAAGAATAATCTAGTATAATTGGTATTCTGGGCTAAAGCAGACCATATATGATTTCATTTTCTTTCGTTTAGGAAGCCTAGGTGATCCGAGCAGAATTGAAGTGGGAGCTGGTACCTGCCAAAGTCACATTTGTGGAAGGATATTGGTTAGCACCATGATTCGTTCTATTACACTAAGCAACAAGAATGTTTACAAAATCCCTGAGTAAAGTGTCTCCCTGTAAATCTGGCTTTCAGTCGGTAGTTCAGGGAGAGGTAGTTTTCTGTCATCACTTAAGGCTTGGGATCCTGGAAGGTTTGGCTGTTTTAGTAGACACACCTTTCTAACCACATATTTTAAATGCAGGCCTTGTTTCTCTCTCTTCCTTTTAATGAAAAAAAAAAAAAAAAAAAAAGATTCTGAAGCAAGATTAGATTACTAGCCATTTAGGCCTCATGCACACGAGACGCTGTTAAACTCGTGTTCAGAGGCAGTTGGACAGTTTTTTTCAACTGCCCCTGAACCCATTCAATGTTATCCTATGTGTCCATGTACACAATCTTGTTTTTAGGCAGTTGCGTTTAACCTCGTTTTTCCAGAAGCAAAAAAATGGGTTCAGACGCAAAAGTTTTTTCCACGTTTCAGACGCTAAACGCGGCTAAACACCGGTACCGCGTTTAGCCCCGTTTGCGTTTATAAGTGTTTTTTACAACCCGACTTTGGGGCCCCATATCTCGGGGCCACTTGGTGCTAGGAACCCCAAATTTGGTATGCAAACAGTGCAACTAGCACTACAACATATCCAAGTGGCCCCAAGATATGGGGCCCCAAAGTCGGGTCACAAAATGTCATTCTCTGCTGCAGAAAAGTGCTTGACATTTTGCAACCCGACTTTGGGGCCCCATATCTCCGGTCCACTTAGTGCTAGGAACCCCAACTTGGGATATGTTGTAGTGCTGTTCCACTGTGTTAACACACCAAATTTGGGGTTCCTAGCACTAAGTGGCCCCAAGGTACGGGGCCCCAAAGTTGGGTCGCAAAATGTCATTCTCTGCTCTGCAGATGCTTCTAGATGCAAACGTGGCTAAACGCAGCATGCAAACTCGGCAAAATGGGCGTTTCTAAACGCCGGTTTCAGCTTTTAAAAACCTGTGTTCAGCAGAGTTTGCACCAGCGTCTCGTGTGCATGAGGCCTTAGTAGCATTGTTTTAGTTATATATCCACTATGCTAACTGAAAAGTATTTGTAGACATTTGTTCACATCTGCATGGTTTTCCTTTTATTAGATGAGGACTTGGCTTTAAAGTAGAACTATAGGCAAAACTTTGTGTTTCTTTTCATTCTGGATAGAGCAAGGGAGGAGAGTCATAACCCCTTGTCAGATTTTTTTTTTTTTTTGCCATCTCTATTAAAGGGGTTGTAAAGGCAGAAGGTCTTTTCCTAATGCATTCAGCCCCCCTAATACCTGAGACCATCTCTATCCAGCGATGTTGCAGGAGTATCATGTCTGCCCCAGGCCTCCCCTCCTCATTGGCTGAGACAGCGGCGTGGTACTGTTGGCTTCCGCTGCTGTCAATCAGTCAGTCAGCCAATGAGAGAAAGGGTCAGGGCCAGGTTGCAGCTCCGTGTCTGAATGAACACGGGGCTGTGGCTCGGCTCGGGTACCACTATAGCAAGCTGCTTGCTGTGGTGGCACTCAACAGGAGGGAGGGGCCAGGAGCACGAAGAGGGACCCAAGAAGAGGAGAATCTTGGCTGCTCTGTGCAAATCCACTGCACAGAGCAAGAAAGTATAGACATGTTTGTTATGTTTAACTAAAAAACAGGTCACCAGAACAAGTGTCCCCATTGGAAAATTTCCCCTCTGATACTTTTCTGGCGACAACCCAAAATTTTTACTTTCACTTTCAATGATTATTACAAACGGAACAAATGTAGAGGGTGAATCTCCGGGAGCACAGACGGCAATAAAAATCTGACATGTTCTAATGCTATGGGGTGGCACAGTGATGTAGTGGTTGGCACTTTAGCCTAGCAGTAAGAAGGGTCGCTGGTTCAAATCCCAACCACAACACTACCTGCCTGGAGTTTGCATGTTCTCCCTGTGCCTGTGTGGGTTTCCTCCGGGTACTCCGGTTTCCTCCCACACTCCAAAGACATGCTGGTAGGTTAATTGGATCCTGTCTAAATTGTCCCTAGTATGTATGAATGTGAGTTGGGGACCTTAGATTGTAAGCTCCTTGAGGGTAGGGACTGATGTGAATGTACAATGTATATGTAAAGCGGTGCGTAAATTGACGGTGCTATATAAGTACCTAAAATAAATAAATTAATTAATGCTTCTCTACTCTCTACAAATCAAAAAAGCAAGTTTTGCCTTTTAGTTATACTCTAGAATGAATTTGAAGTTCCACTTTAATAAAACACTTTTAAGCTAGAGAAACACAGATCTCCATTGCTGGTGTTTCTGTCCTAGATTAGAAAATGTTATTAGTTGCAGAACTGTCCAGATTTTAAGGAACTAGTGGTCCCTCGTGAATGGCCTGTTGTAATAAGACCTGATCTATATAGCAGTGATGACAGATTTGTAAAGGTTTATCACAGCCCAACTGTATGTAAGGCCTCATGCACACTGAATGTTTGGCCATCCCACCTTGACGTCTTTCCTCCTGGCAGCAGTTTTGGCAGAAAAAACACTTTACGATTGTAAACGCGTGTAGCACGTTTAGGCGAGTCAAGTGCTTGGACGTTATTTCATTGGCCAGAATAATCTAGCGGTGTGTTAGCAGTGTTTTTTTTTTTTTTTTTCCCCTGCCTCTAAACTCCCCTAAACTCCTGTTGAAACATAGGCTAACATGCAGGGCCGTCTAGAGGCAAAAAAAAAAACAAAAACCGCCAGAGGCCCCTAACAGCAGTGTTCGAAATGTGGAGTGTGCATGAGTCATTCATTTTACACTTTATCTAATTATGTGCAGTGTTCATCTGTAGCAGACATCAAAGCAGAGCTCCCCCTAACAGGAAAACTCCGCTTATATTCGCAACCGGTTACTGCCACATTTGGCACTTTTGGGGGGGCGGGTGCCTTGTTTTGACAGGTATCCGCTCCCACTTCCAGGTAAGATCACCGATCTACGACATTTCCAGCCCTACTCCCTTCCCCCGCTGCCTTCTGGGACACGCACAGGTCCCAGAAGACGCCGGGACCATTCAGAAAACGCATTCAGAAAACGCGGTCCGACATGCGCAGTAGGAAACCGGCAGTGAAGCCTGAAGGCTTCACTGCTGGTTTCCCTTACAACATTTCTTCTAATATCAATATGATTTCATTACACAAGACACGGGCTTAGCATTTTGTTCAATCCCTTCACGACCAGCCACCTCAGTCATACTGTGAGTTGTCATAGCTGTATGTCTGCTCTATAAGACGCTTTAGCAGGCGCGCCCGCAGCCCTGGAGCCGATGCGCGTGCCTAGCGGGCGCGATGACCGCCGGGCACCCATGATCGCTCGCAACAGAGCGAGAACTGGGATCTGTGTGTGTAAACACACAAATCCCGGTTCTGTCAGGGAAGAGGAGACAGATTGTTTGCTACTAAGTATGAACACTGATCTCTCTCCTCCCCTAGTCAGTCCCACCCCCCACAGTTAGAACACACCTAGGGAACCCAGAGAACATCTATCCCCTATTCTGTAGATGCTATAACTTTTACACAAACCAATCAATATATACTTATTGGGATTTTTTGTTTACCAAAAATATGTAGAATACATATCAGGCTAAACTGATGAAGAAATTATTTAAAAAAAAAAAAAAAAATTGGGATGTTTATCATAGCAAAGTACAAAAAAATTATAATTTTTTTTTCAAAATTGTCGTGCTTTTTTGTTGTGCAAAAAATAAAAACCACAGAGGTGATCAAATACCACCAAAAGAAAGCTCTATTTGTGGGGGAAAAAAGGATATCAATCATGTTTGGGTACAACATCACACGGCCGCGGAATTGTCAGTTAAAGTGACGCAGTGCAGTATCACAAAAAATGGCCTGGTCAGGAAGGGGGCAAATTCTTCCGGGCTGAAGTGGTTAAAAGGACCATAATGCACATTATGTGGGATTGTTCTATATAAGGAGATTTTGCTGGATGTAAAAACTAGGAGGAAAGTAGTGTTACTGCCCATAATGACCAAGAAAAAATACATTTTTAAATTGAAAAATGTTATTAAAGTAAATGTAAGCACAGAAACAAAAATGTTAAATATTGCAGCTTTATCTTAAGATGTGACGGCTGCATTTTGTTTTTTCTTTTTTATGGTGTTTTCTCATTTTTCACCTGACTATCCTGCTAGTAACACTTTGCTAACCTTACTCTATGGAGGAGCAGCGTTGTCCTCTTAGGCAGCTCTTCTGATTTGGACTAAACCTCGCCTCCTCTCCTTATCTCCATTACATCTGGAGAAATGGCTGTGTAGTTAAAGAAAACTATATTTGAGATTTTCAGTTCAGTGCACAAAAAGTTACAAGAATATTGGATTGCTGTCAGGAATAACAGGTATTTTTCTGTACTTGCCAAAGATGTACTTTGCCTGATAAAGGAAAACTCGTGCAGCTGCCACCTCTAAGGACTGGTAAACTGCACTATATTTAAAGCTTAACTCCAGGAACACCATTTTTCATTTGAATATATTGCTCAGGGGCCACAAAAGACACATCAACTTTGTATACATCAAATGCCTGTGCTTGTACATAACCTGTGCAGAGAGCAGAGCTGTGGGAGGGACTCAGCAGGCTCCACCTACTACCTATAGAAAAGGCAGATGGAAGACCAGTCACTTTGCACAAGGAGAGAGAGCAGCAGTGACCGGTCTTTATTAACTGCTCCCGACCGCCTCATGCAGACATACTGCGGCAGAAGGGCATGTACAGGCAGATTAACGTACCTGTACGTTGCCCTTTAAGAGGTGGCTGGCGGGCGCGCACACGCCAGGAGCTCCGTGAGTGTGATCATGGGTCCCACAGACTCTATGTCCGCGGGCATACCCGTGATCGTCTCACTGTGAGGAAGAATGGGGAGATACTAATGTAAACAAGCATCTCCCCATTCTGCCTAATGACATTGACACTGATCACTGCTCCCTGTAATCGGGAGCGGTGATCAGTGACGTGTCACACACAGCCCCCCACAGTTAGATTAACTCCCTAGGATGCACTTAACCCCTACAGCACCACCAAGTGGTTAACTCCTACACTGCCAGTGACATTTTTACAGTAATCAATGCAATTTTATAACATTGATCGCTGTATTAATACCAATGGTCCCAAAAATGTGTCAAAATTGACCGATGTGTCCACAATAATGTCGCAGTCATGATAAAAATCGCTGATCACCACCAAAATATCAATAAAAATGGCATAAAACTATCCCCTATTTTGTGGACGCTATATAACTTTTGCGCAAACCAATCAATAATGCGATATTTTTTTTTGTTTTTTTTACCAAAAATATGTAAAAGAATACGTATCAGCCTAAACTGAGGGAAAAAAAATGTTTTTTATCTATTTTTTGGGGATATTATAGCAAAAAGTAAAAAATGTGTGTTTTTTTTTTCAAAATTGTCGCTATTTTTTTGTTTATAGCGCAAAAAATAAAAACCGCAGAGGTGATCAAATACCACCAAAAGAAAGCT
The DNA here is from genome assembly GCA_037952925.1 of Lithobates clamitans. Classification (NCBI taxonomy): domain Eukaryota; kingdom Metazoa; phylum Chordata; class Amphibia; order Anura; family Ranidae; genus Lithobates; species Lithobates clamitans. The sequence goes on from JBBGZY010000458.1 coordinate 7,163,760, forward strand.
CTATTTGTGGAAGAAAAAAGATGTCCATTTTGTGTGGGAGCCACGTCGCACGACCGTGCAATTTTCAGTTAAAGCGACGCAGTGCCGAATCGCAAAAAGTGCTCTGGTTAGGAAGGGGGCAAATTCTTCCGGGGCTGAAGTAGTTAAAGGAAGCTCCCACGTAATGAAAGCATTTTTTTAAATTGGATTATGGCATAGATGTTACAAAAAAAAAAATACACAAAAGTCCACCAAGAGTTAAGTAAGAATGCACATGCCTCTTGTAATCCTGGAGTTCAACTTTTAGCTTTTGGGTTTAGAAATACTTTGCGTAGAATTTAAAATGAAAGTCAGATGCTGGTGGCAAGACTCTCACCTTTTTAAGTGCCATATGACTTTTTTCTTGGGCTAAGTGATCATGGAAACACCAAGGTCTTTTCCACAAGCTTCGTACTGCTGTCAAACGATAAAGCCATGATGGCGCTCTGGTCCAGAGGAAGCTTTGGGTGATGCAAAGATGCTTTGGGGTTGGTTTACTGAAGGTAAATAGGCTGTGCATTTTGCAGGGGGGTGTTACACGCCTTTTCCTTAGTAAATGTGGTAAAGCTACCCCTACCCAATCAGGTGCAAGGAAAAAAAAATTGGGCTTGCACACGATTGGATGGTGGAAATCAGCAGAGCTTTACCACATTTACTAAGCTCTGGGGAAAGATATTTGCCTTTAGTAACTCCACCCTACTGGGTGGAGTTTGATAAAGCTGCTGCACCACTTTTCTGGCACGAATTGTTCTTGGTAATGTGTTGCACCGAATTAAAAAAACATCTGCGGCAGTTTTTGTTGCCACGGCAACTCGTGCACCAAATTCAGGTAGTTCTGATTTGCTTCACAGTTTGTATCTTATAAACTGGAGCCAATTAAGTCCAACTTTCTTTTGTCATACATAGAAAGATTTTGTGAAAGTGTCTCACGTGTTTTAAGTGGAGCTGGATGCCCCAAATTCCAGTACAAGTTCTAGTCCACTACCTGAATTTAGCACATGCTGTGCCACTTTTTGCAAAATCTGTCTTTCTGAATTCCATGAATTGTGTTTTCTGGGTACAATAAGACATTGGAAAATACCTGGACAACGTTTTGCTTTGAAGTAGATGTTTGCTTGGTTCTGCTCCCCGGCTGTCATTCTTTGGATGCGATGCTTTGAGTTGTTGACTTGGAAAAATTTCCCACACTTTTCTCAGTGTTCTTACTGCAGGACTCAAACGTAAAAAGCCATACACAGCCAGACACCTATCATTTTTAGGATGCCAGCAATGTCAGCCCAGTTCTTCTCATGAGGGGCGTAAAATACATTGCTGTCCAAGTCGTTGGCCTGTGGCTGCCTTTCGTACGTACTTTTGTAATCCACAAAGAATGCTTGAGAATATTCATAGAAACAAATTAGCAGGACATAAAGTAGGAAAATCATTAACGTCTGTTCACAAGCCACATAGATTTTACGTTAATTTGCCAATAATTATGTAGTTCATTGGCAATGTAAACAGCCCACTTCATTCAGATGCAGTCAGGTAGGCCCTTGTAATTGAATTATTGGTAAAGTTTGTCGATCTGACAGATCAAATGTATGGACTTTCTTACTTGCCTTTTATACAAGTCATGTGCCAGAAATCAACAGTGTGGCTTGTAGTCCTACTATTTAAACTCTGGCTACGGCTTTACACAATCGGAAGCAATCCTCAATGTTTGCAAATATCAGCTGGTAAAAGGAGATCTTTGCTTGGAGTAATAGTTTTTGGTAGATTTATAGCATAACCCATTTATTTAGAACTTGTGGTTTGTTGTGCCTTTTAACTCCTTATTTGGATCATTTCTGGTGTAGACTAACCAACAAACAAAATAGCTTCTCAGTGTATCAGTACCAGAGATTGCATACTTTACCCAACTCGACAGGGGAACTTCAACTGTACATTACATTTTAAAGCGGTAGTAGAGCCGCCTGGTCATTTTTTCCTACAGGTATGCCTAGAATAAGGCTTACCTGTAGGTAAAAAGAATATCTCCTAAACGTGCAATTTTTTGGAGATAAATATCCTGCATGCAGCCAGTGACATCACTGGCCCATATGCTCTGAAGGTCCGTCAAACCTTTTTGGCACTTCAGAGCTTGATGCCTGAATCGAGGGCTCCCGCGCGTATGCGCAGCTCCGGCCAATCGCGTGATCCTTGAAGGCAGACTGGGGGACCATGTCGGCCTTCTCAGCGGTGACAGTACAGCGCTGGAGAGCTTCTTTCCAAGGTGAGTATTTCATAATGTGATAGTATGTGATGCTTAGCAGATTATGCCATTGCCTTGCAGTTGTTTAAAGCGGTTGTAAAACCGCAAACGTTTTTTTTTTTGTTTTTTTTTTTGTTTTTTTTTAAACAAAAATACTTTGTACAATTGGTGAAATCAGGAATATATCATTCCACGGGGCACTCAGGTTCAAGTGATTTGTAAAGCTTTTATTTTAATAAAATAACAAACCTGTCACACTTACCTGCTGTGTGCAAAAGATATCTTGGTACCTTTTTAAAATCCCAGCTATTTGGGCAGTTTTGGTTTGGGTAATAGCACAGTTTATTTGGAGCTAATGGTATGATACCCTGCCCATAAAATGGCTCCGATTGGTGACCTTTTCATTAGATATACTGTACCTACTGGAATGTAGCCTGTGATGCTCAAATATGTTTTCTAAAGGCCTCTTGCTATATTCTTTCAGAGCAAATGTCATCCAATTTAATGTGCATGCTAAGGTTCCCTGGTGTCTACTCTAGAGTAAACAATGGCACATTACAAGTAACTTATTCTAATGGATTGGAGAAAAGAAGGTTGGTAACCTTGGGAGGAGGTCACTCAGATCCTGGAATTCTTCTTTAGTGCTGCCATGAGTAGATAAGATTACCCACTGGGTGGTGAAGCCAGGATTATTACACACTGTCTTTTTTTTTTTTTTTTTGTCTGTCTGACTGTTTCCCTGCATGTGCTACATTAAAAATCTGAACCAAATAAAAAAAAAAAGTTTGGATTCAAAAAAGAAAACTTGAACCAAGTAACTATAACCCAAAACGAGCAATGTTCTAATTGGTTTGTGTAGTATAGTTGTTGACATTTAGTTGATTTGCCTTTGCTGGCAAGATTGAACTTGTAGAAGTCTTTAGCTCCTAAAAGTGACATGTTTATACATTTTGACACAATATCCTTCCTTCCTTGTCTCTCTTAGGTCTAAAACATGCTTCAGTTTGACACTACTTTGGAATTGATGAATTGGAAATACGGGTGGATCCGCTGCTGATCTTTCAGTGTACTTCAGGCTTCTGCTGATTTCACAGGTAAATTCTTTTTGGGCCTTTTTTACTTGCTACGTTTTATGTAATAACATTTTTATTTGCAGTAAGATTTTGCATATATAGCACCTAGTTGAGACAAATGAAATGGCGGTATTAAACCCAAAACCAAAAATGTAATATATTGCAGCTTACCAATCATTAGATGTGATGACTGCATTAGAGTTCATTTAAGGTTTTTTATTTATTTATTTTTCCACCTTGTGATCCTGCCAATAACACACTTTAAGTATAAGGCCTCATGCACACAGGATGTTAAAATAACGTTATGAAAACGCCAGTATCTTTTGCAGTGATTTCTTTTAACTTTTTTTCAACGTTTTTGCAATAGCGGTTTTTAGCGTTTTTCTGCGCTAGCGTGTTTTTCAAATTTTTTTTTCAATGTATCAAAAACATTAAAAAAACGTTGGTGAGTGACGTTTTTGAGCGTTTATCAGCGTTAAAGCGTTTTTACAGCTGAAAAACGTCTCTCAGAAACCACTGGTCCTTGGTTTTTTTTACAGCTTAAAAACGCTTATGCCATTTGCAGCTCAAAAATGCCTAGGTGGGCATGAAGCCATAGACTAACATAGACAGGCCTTTTTAAGCTGCAAAAAAACGCTCAAAAAAGCCGCTGTAAAAACGTCCGTGTGCATGAGGCCTTAGAGTGCCTCCACTATGGATGAAGGAGCATGGGGAGCACAGTAGATGGCAGCATTGTCAGTCTGTGCAAGGGGAGTGTTACATGTATTAGCAGATTTAGATATACTAACAAGTTGAAGCCAAACTTGAGCTGCTTTATAAGCAGTTACAACAGTGTTTTTTTTTATTTTTACTTGAATAAATAAAATCTTATCACTGTTAGCACCCCTGCCAGTGTTTATATGTCGTCTTATGTGCTGGTAATACCAGAAAAGTGGTGCAGCAGCTTTTATTGAATTCCTCCCAATAGGAGGCAAATATTTTTCCCCAGGGCTTAGTAAATGCGGTAAAGCTCTGCTGATTTCCATCATTCTATCATGTGCAAGCAAAAGTGCTTTTTGTTTTCCTTGCACCTGATTGGGCATTCTTTACAAAGTGTAGCTTTACCACATTAAATTTACCAATTAGTGCAACTGCAGTGTAAATACCTGAATTTGATATGGTATCAGCATCTTACTAACCCTGTACAACAGATTTGGAGTCTGTTGTGCAGTCACAGGGTGGGGAGGGTCATCTAGGGACAAACAGAATATTTTGGGTCAAATCTCTTGATTGAAGGGCACTTGCAGCAAAAGCTGGTTTTGTTCATGTATCTGTTTAATGGGCTATTCGTTTTTATCTGGTTGTTTTTGGCTGCAGTTTTACTTTAACTACTTCCCTACTGGGCAATTTCTGACATTTCTGTCGAACATGTAAAAATCAGCATTTTTTTTGCTGGAATATTGCTTAGAACCCCCCAAAGTATATTTTTTAAGCAGAGCACTTGGAGCATTAGATGGTATGTGTTTATAATTTTCTATGTCGCACCATATTTGCACAGCAGTTTTTGCAAACGCTAATTTTTGGGGAACAAATGCATATTAATGAATTTTAATGAACACAATATAATACTCAATTTTTTTGATAGGCTGTAAGCTGTAAAAGATGTTACGCCAAATATATACCAAACATGTCACACTTTAAGACAAAAAATACACACAAAAAGTGCTCTGATCAACAGTTTGGTATAGCTCTCCAGCTGGCTATTGGTGATAGTTAGACAAGTCAAAGGGTGCTGCTTCTCTCTATGGATCCTCTGGGTGGCAGAAACACATCTAGACAAAACACAAAATAGGAGCGCAAAGCCACCCTAGTGTAACTCTGCTTTGTTATGGAAAAGTTAATAGCCTTGGATGTGCTGTCAGGATCTGGGCAGCTAGGCTGAACAACCACGGCTCCCTCTTCCCCTGTCGGGATCTTGAGGTGGTTATAGGAGTGCGGCCACAGTGGAATCCTTATCCTGTATCTATCTGCACACAATGCGAGTTTGACCATTGTAGTGTTTTTAACTTTACCATATTAAAGCCGAGTTACACTAGGGCGGATTTGCGTTCTCTTCTTTTGTGTTATGTCACACTTTAAAATTGTGCACGCCCGTGGAACAATGACAAACTACAGTACGTTAAATTATCTATAGGCAACACATTAAAAGCCTTTACAGTTTATCAGTTTAGAGTTACACAGGAGGTGTGGTGCTGGAATTATTGCGCTCGCTCTGATGTTCTTGGTGATACCTCACATGTGTGGGATGAACGCTGTTTGCGTGCATGCTGGACCGATGCGCGCGTTCGGGTTTGTGCATGGAGTTTGGGGTGCTTTTATTTATTTGATTACATTAATTTTTTTCTTTTCTTTTATCACTTTTATTGCTGTCACTAGGGCTGAGCAACATCCCGCCTTATCTAAAAAGATAAAAAAAAACTACCAGGGTCATGACTGTAGCTTCAGTCACGGTATAGCTGCTTCCTATACGAGGATATATATAGATTAAGTGCAACATGGTTATACCACTTTAAGTGGTTGTAAAGGTTGTTTTTTTTTTATCTTAAAGTGGATGTAAACCCAATGTCATCCTTTCTAAACTACTGCCATAGGGGTTATCTATAAGGATATACATTCCTCCTGCATGTATCCTTACCTGTCAAATGTCTCCCCTCTGTCTGTTATTAGACCCGAAAAACTGCATATTCTGTGGGCGGGTCTGTTGTCTGGAGCTCGGTGGGTGGAGTCGTGATGTCAGTAGACTCCCCTTGTCAATATGCATTTTCTCCTGTGTATTTCTAACACTGAACTTCTGCTATAATCTCCAACATCCAGTGAAAAGACAGCAAAGTAACCACATGACTTCAGCATGCCAAATCATGCTGAGGTGTGGAACAGCCAATCCTTGCAGAGCTGCTGAAGAAAGGAGTGGGGGAGGGAATTAAAAATAATGCCTGTGTCTTAGGCTGTCACTCACAGCAAGGGGGAGTATTTGTCAGTTTTTCTCAGTTTGTCAAGATTTTTCTCACTGAACAATAAAAGAGGATTGCTCAGAGATGGATTAACTCTGTGTGGCAAGACTGGGCTCAAATGATAGGAAATCTTATACTCTACAGTATGATAAAAAAAATTCGGTTTTACATCCACTTTAATGTATTCTATATATGTACATATGTTAATCATACAGTACAGGACACAAGCTGGACCTTTTATACAGAGGTAGAACAAAAATATGGAAACCCTACATGAGTTGCAGGTGTAAAAGTGATGGCATGTTTTGTGTTGGAAGTGGATGTAATGTAACATTCTTTTGCTTCTGCTGTGTGATGAGACACCTACCAAACAGGTGGGAAGCATCAATTTCCTCATTCGTTGCATGCACTGCAAGTAATACAGAGTCATGTCGGGGCTTACTGAGTTTAAAGCGGGCAAATTGTTGGCTCCCACTTACCTGGTGCTTCTGTGACTGAAGTTGCCAATTTATTTGCGGTGTCCCAAGGTACAGTATCAAAGGTTTTGACTGCATATACATTTTCCGGGAAACCGGCGTCTGACATGGTCAACTGACTGAAAGAGACAAAAGGACATTGCATAGGATTGTGACCCAAAATACAAAAAACTGCTGCAAAAGTGACTGCAGAGCTCAATCCCAGTCTTTCAAAGCCTGTGTCTACAAAAACTCTGCAGATGGAATGCCATAAGCAATACATTCACGGGCGAGCTGCAGTTTACCAAACCACTAGTGACTGATATTAGTACTCAGAAGAGGAGGGAGCATACATGAATCGTGGACTATCCATCAATGAAAGACTGTAATATGGTCCGATGAATTGTGCTTCACGCTGTTCCTAACCACCAGATGTGTTTACTTGTGGAGAACACTGTCAGAAGCTTACCACCAGGACTGTCTTGTGCCAACGGTAAAGCATAGTGGCGGCAGTAGCTTGACAGGTGAAGCCTGGACCAATATAGACCAGCGACGTGGAAAGGTATAATAGGTTCATCATTAAACCGGGTGTTATTTGATTTCATTAACTTTGAGTGCTTTAAAAGTAACTCCACTTTTGTTGAAAATAACATTCCCCTCTTGGTGATTTATGTACATTGCATGTTTTTTTTTTTTCAAACGCTTTTTCAGATTCCTACCTTTTCTGAAAAAATAGCGGTTTGTCTGTGCGTGGATTGCTGCACCTGCAAGGCTCTTGCGGAAATTGCAGGGTCTGCATCGTTTTAGACGTGATTTCTTAGGGTGCATCACCAAAAATGGCTTTTTTTGTTGCAGGGTTGCTCAAAATCTGATTTGTATCTTTGTGCAGAGTTCTAGGAAAATCAGTAAGCCAATCACACAAGCAGGAAATTTAAATTTTCAGGGTCACATTTTCATTGTGTCTCAGGTGATTGAACAGGTGTTACAATCACACCACAGGTTATCACCAACTAATACCCCAACCCCTAAGATACTCAGGCACTTCCTCCCACCCTTTTGCCATTAGAATTTTGTTACAAGTACGGTCAACACCAGGGTTGCTAATATATCCTTCTCCAGAAAAGTTTGCAGGGGTGGACATTTAATTTGAATAACTGGGATTATTGTGGAGGGCCGAGCTTAATTCTGCTTAATATTCATTTTGGACCTGGGAAGATCCTTAAGTACAAAAACATATAGAATGCCGTGATGGCAATAAATCTGAGTAAAACAATTAAAGAGGAAGTAAACCCCACCAAAAAAAAATTAATTTTCTAATACTACAATGTTGTTTTACATTGCCAATCAAGAGATATATAAATTACTCAAACTAGTGTTAGAAGTACCTTTTTTTTTTTTTGTTTTAATTGTGGAGTCTCTTCCGGGTATCGCCCGCGCCATTCTTTGTTCTGTTTTCTGAAGCCAACATCATTTCCGCCCTTAGTTCGTATCCCTGCCAAAATCTTGCGCATGCGCCATAGCGTCGTTCATTTAGTCACAAGGGGGAGTATCAGGAAGACTAGAATCATTCCTGCATCGCGATACTTCTCCTCTGTGCCGTTCAGAGGGGAAGCTCGCACATAGTCAATTACAGACATGCCGGAAATAAACAAACGGCACTATGTACATGCCGTTAATGAAAGTACACACTGCGCAATCGCGCATGACCTCATCGAAGATAAACCGACGATTTTCATAGACAATACACAAGTAAGTGCACTTTCACAGGCAGCGATTAGCTGCCTGTGTTATCTAGTATCTGATATGATTAAGTTGACTCTGAGGGTTTACAACCACTTTAAAGTGGAGTTCCACCCACTTTTACAACTCTTCAGCATCCCTCACTAAACTGCGCACTGTAAAGGAATTGGATATTTTTTTATTTTTTTTCTCAGCACCTCCTGTATATCTGCTGTATTCATTTTTCACTTCCTCCTCCCTGGCCGTGGCCCATCGCATCATTTCCTGTTTGCAATGCCTTCTGGGAAGGGGCGGCAACTTCCTCTGACACTGCCGTTGCTATGGAAACCTGACCTGAAACCTATTACACTGCTTGTGCTTCACTGAGTATGTGCGAGATCTGCAAGGATGAGATCCAGGAAAAAAAACAGTCTGGCTTCAGATGCCCACACTTAGTGCCGGTTCACACAGGGGTGACTTGTCAGGCGACCTAGCCGCCTGACAAGTCGCCTCCCGTTCTGTACTACGGAACCGTTCTAATAGGAGCGACGCAAGTCACTCCGACTTAGAAAAAGGTTCCTGTACTACTTTGGGGGCGACTTGCATAGACTTCTATACAGAAGTCGTTTTGCAAGTCGCCGTGAAAGTCGTGTGCAGGTCGCCTCGGTAAGGCGACCTGCAAGTCGTGCCGCTCCTGTGTGAACCGGGGCTTAAGATGGCCACGGCCTGCTGTAAGTTTATAAAATAACAAATTACTGCTATAAACTAACAAAACAGACCTTAGTTTACAGACTAACTTTACTACAATACATTAAAGGGGTTGCAAAGGTAAAAATTTTTTCACCTTAATGCATTCTATGTTCTATTCTGACAATACCGCCGCCCCCAGCCCCCCCGTTTTACTTACCTGACGCATCGAAAGTCAGCTTCGCGTTCCCGACATCTATTCCTCCGCTCACCCTGGCCGCTGATTGGCTACAGTGGGTGGATTGGAAGCAGCGCAGCCATTGGCTCGCGCTGCTGTCAATCACATCCAATGACGCGGCGCGCTGGGGGGCGGGGCCGAGTGATACAGTGAGCGGCTATAGCCGCCGGCTGTATCACGGGAGCGCGCCCGCAAGCACTAACCACCATGCAAGGGAGCTCGCATTAAGGTGGTTAATGCTTGTGGGGAGGAGCTGAAACAGCCGCCGAGGGACCCCAGAAGACCAGGTTCGGGGCCACTCTGTGCAGAACGAGCTGCACAGTGAAGGTAAGTATAACATGTTTGTTTAAAAAAAAAAAAAAAATTACCTTTACAACCCCTTTAAGCTTGTGTATTATAGGGGTATTTTTATTTAAAAAGTATAATTTCGGCCGGAACACCACTTTAAGGACAGTGTTAAAAAAAAAAAAAAAAAAAGTTATAAGATTAAAAATAAAAAGTAAAACTCTGATTCCCCTGTGCTCACATGCAAATGCGCCCGTAGGTCCTGCACTTATATGTAAATGGTGATGTGTACCACACATGTGAGTGCGAGCAATAGTTCTAGCATCAGAGCTCACATTCAACTCTAAACTGGTAACCTGTAAAGGCTTTTAAAGCGTCACCTATGGGGGTTCTTATGTACCATAGTTGGCAATTTACAGGTGTGCGAAATTTTAAATCTTGTCATATTCAGTTTTATTTACTTGGTGCAAAATAATCTTTTATTTTTACCAAAAAATGTGTATTAGATTGTGTGCACTAAAATGCATTTAAAATGGAATTCCATTCTAATTCTTACTAAGCCTAAACTTACTCCTTCCCCCATTATAAGACTATTCTATGTACCCTGAATAAGATGTCTGTATCTATTCTGAAGCCGCTCTGGTCACATGATCAGGTCTCAGCACTGGCTTCAGTGTAGGGGCTGTCTACAATGGATATCCTTATAGTAGGCCTGTGGGTGATGTCATTGACCAGGTTTTGCAGTCGTTCTCGCAGCCTCTTCTATACACTGAAGCTGCCGCCGGGACACCCAATCATGTGACTGGACTGGAGCGGTCTCAGAACAGGTAAGTATAGATATCTTTACTTTGATAGGGTAACTAAAATAGTCTTAGAATGTGGATGTGAGAATAGGTTTAGGCTTAGTTAGAATTTGACTGGAATTTTAAGTGTGTTTTGAAAAATTTGCTTTTGATAATGGGTCATGCAAATATCGTGTAACAAAAAAAAATTGCAACAACCACCGTTTTATTCTACATGGCCTCACCTTCGTTCAGAAAATTAAAAATGACTTAGAAACCCCAAGCATTGTATAACAAAACAAATATGCAGATGTTGCCATGAATGTGATAAATGTCAGAATTGGCCTGGGCAGACAGAAACCCTTTTTGTGCACACGGCCACACTGGCCACTCGGCTAAATATATCTGAAGAAAGAATGCGTTTTTTTTTTTTTTTGTAATAATGCCTAAATTCCTAATTTTATATTTCTAGGAAAGGTTGGCAGAATAAATGACAAATAACCTAAAGGGCCCTAAATATTGTGTCTGCTCAGGTGGGGGTAGACTTGCAGTCAAATAAGTGTTTGATGGATATAGGATAATAGACTTACAAAGCTTAGGTAATGGTGCGTGCAACCCTGCAGCTCTTACAGATATTTAAATGTCAAACCAAGTTCAGTATAATGCACAAAGATTCATTCATCATCACTGTTCCAGCAGAGGGATAGTCTAAACATCCAGGTGGATCATATAGGTTTTCAAGGGAATGCTTATATTTGAACCTTCTTTTAGGCCTCATACACATTGGACGTTTTTACAGCAGCTGTTTTTGGCTACAGTTAATAAACTCCCCATCATGTTATCCTATGTGTCCATGCACACATAGGCTGTTAGCAGTTTTTGGCTTTAAAAACAAAAACTAGTGGGTTCTAAGAGGAGTTTTCAGCTGAAAACAGCTAACGTGGAAAAGCGCTATTGCAAAAACATTGAAAAACTTAATGCAGAGCTACTGGAGTTTTCATAACATTATTGTAACGTCCAATGTGCATGAAGCCTTAAGGTTGAGGACAGTTTGTTTTACAAGTCATGACTGATGTCTGTGCAGCTGAATTAAAAAATGAATTATTTTTTTTTTAATATCAGATGGTAGAGCTCAGGGCTTAATTTACATGGAGCATACAGTTGTATGCAAAAGTTTAGGAACCCATGACAATTTCCATAATTCTCATTTATAAAAATGTGGGTGTTTGGATCAGCAATTTCATTTTGATCTATCAAATAACTGAAGGACACAGTAATATATCAGTAGTGAAATGAGGTTTATTGGATTAACAGAAAATGCGCAATATGCATCAAAGCAAAATTAGACTGCATAAATTTGGGCACCCCAACAGAAAAATCAAATCAATATTTAGGAAAGCCTCCTTTAGTAGAAATAACAGCCTCTAGATGCTTCCTATAGGCTGTAATGAGTGTCTGGATTCTGGATGAATGTATTTTGGACCATTTCTCCTTACATCTCCAGTTTAGTTAGGTTTGGTTGCCAAGCATGGACAGCCCGCTTCAAATCACCCCACAGATTTTCAATGATATTCAGGTCTGGGGACTGGGATGGCCATTCCAGAACATTGTACTTGTTCCTCTGCATAAATGCCCGAGTAGATTTTGAGCCGTGTTTTGGGTCATTGTCTTGTTGAAATATCCAGCCCTGGCGTAGCTCCAACTTTGTAAATGATTCCTCAACATTATTCTCAAGAATCTGCTGATATTGAGTGGAATCCATGCGACCCTCAACTTTAACCAAATTCCCAGTACCGGCACTGGCCACACAGCCCCACAGCATGATTGAACCTCCACTATATTTTACTGTGGGTAGCAAGTGTTTTTCTTGGAATGCTGTGTTCTTTTGCCGCCATGCATAATGCCCCTTGTTATGACCAAATAATTCAATCTTTGTTTCATCATTCCACAGCACCTTATTCCAAAATGAAGCTGGCTTGTCCAAATGTGCTTTTGCATACCTCAAGCGACTCCATTTGTGGCATGTGTGCCTCACTCTCCCATACAGCTTCTCCCTGTGCAAAGTGCGCTGAATTGTTGAAGGATGCACAGTGAAACCAACTGCAGCAAGTTGATGTTGTAGGTCTTTGGAGGTGGTCCGTGGGCTGTTTTTGAAAGTTCTCACCATCCTTCGCACCTCCAATATTTTATGTGGCCTGCCACTTTTGGCCTTAACAAGAACTGTGCCTGTGGTCTTCTATTTCCTCACTATGCTCCTCACAGTGGACACTGACAGCTTATGTCTCTGCGATAACTTTTTGTAGCCTTCCCCTAAACCATAATGTAAAACAATCTTTGTTTTCAGGTCATTTGAGAGTTGTTTTGAGGCCCCCATGTTGCCACTCTTCAGAGGAGAGTCAAAGAGAACAACAACTTGCAATTTGCCACCTTAAATACCCTTTCTCGTGATTGGATGCACCTGTCTATGAAGTTCAAGGCTTAATGAGCTCACCAAACCAATTGTGTGTTCCAATTAATCAGTTCTAAGTAGTTACAGGTATTCAAATCAACAAAATGACAAGGGTGCCCAAACTTATGCACCTGCCTAATTTCATTTTGATGCATATTGCGCATTTTCTGTTAATACAACCCTATTTCACTACTGAAATATTACTTTGTCCTTCAGTTATTTGATAGATCAAAATGAAATTGCTGATCCAAACACCCAAATATTTGTAAATGACAATCATGGAATTTGTCAGGGGTTCCTAAACTTTTGCGTACAACTGTATACAGTGCCTTGAAAAAGTAGTCATACCCCTTGACATTTTCCACATTTTGTCATGTTACAACCAAAAAAGTAATTGTATTTTACTTGGATTTAATGTGATAGACAAACACAAAGTGGCACATAATTGTGAAGTGGAAGGAAAATGATAAATGGCCTGAATACAAATGGTGTGCATTTCTATCTGGGCCCCACCCTGAGTCAGTACTTTTGTAGAACCACCTTTCACTTATCCCTGACTTGTCTGGTTTTTCTAACAAACCTCTGAGGGCTTCACAGAACAGCTGTATTTATACTCAGATTAATTTGCACACAGGTGGACTCCATTTCCTAATTTGGTGACTTCTGAAGGCAATTATTTCACTAAATTTTAGTTGGGGGATATCAAACTAAAGGGGACTGAATACAAATGCACGCCACACTAGTTCAGATATTTATTCATAAAAAATTTGAAAACCGTTTATCCCTTTCCTTCCACTTCACGATTATGTGCCACCTTGTGTTGGTGTAGCACATAAAAAATCCCTATAAATGCTTTGGTTTTTGGTTGTAACATGGCAAAATGTGGAAAATTTCAAGGGGCATGAATACTTTTTTAAGGCACTGTATTTGTTAACCTGTCCCTACAGCTGTTTTGTATTTTTGGTTTTGTTTTTAAGGCTAAAGAGAAGGTATATTTAAAGGGTAACTTTTTTTCAAGTGGTTGTAAACCCACCAACAAAGAGAAAAACCTGCAAGACAAAGGCTTAATGAGCTAGTATGCATAGTATACACTAGCTCATTATGAATTGGCTTAGATCGAAGCCCCCACAGTGGTCTTCGTACACCGCTCCGGCCGGCGACATTGCTCCCGGAGTTACTTCTGGGTATTACCGGCTCCAGCGTTGTGATTGGCCGGAGCTGCGATGACGTTACTCCAGCGCATGCGCGTGGGAGCCGCCAGTAACGGCACATACGTGCCGTTGCTTCAGTGCGCATGTGCCGATGACGTTAGCACATGCAGATATAGAGGATATCTCCTAAACTGTGTAGGTCTAGGAGATATCCGGGGTACCTTCAGGTAAGCCTTATTATAGGCTTACCTATAGTAAAAAGTGGTTGTGAAGGGTTTACAACCACTTTAAAGCCACGGTCAGGTTTTTATTGTCTGTGTCCCTGTTAGGAAGAGTCACTGTAATTGTCCTGATTGCCAGTGCCACTGCAAATAAGTGAGGGTTAATCCAGCTTTGAGTGGAAGTTGGCAACGGGCTACCCTATGCATGAGAAATGTGGAAAAAAAGTCCCGGACTTTTTCAAAAATGGCCTGCACCGAACAGCATGGTGCTGTGGCACCATGCAGTTTTGCGTATATGAAAACACACGTGTTTGCAGATTTGTGTGGGTGCCATTAATTAATGGCAATTGATGGCACCGCCTATGTCTGCTAAAGGGCAGAGTACTTCTATGCATGTTGGGAAAGCAAATGATTTTGTGCGTATTCCTGACATGCAATAATGTGAACCTGGCCTGTGGGCTCATTCAAACTCTGCAGCACACTTTTTTCTTTAAGTTTCAATGCACATTGTGTCGCATCTGCCGAAAATTTTTTTTTTTTTTTTTTTCATTTTTTGTTGGTCTTCTGAAAGCATCCACACACACACAAAAAAAAAAAAAAAAAAAAAAAGTACCTGACCCTTTCTCCTACTCTCCATCAGCTGTGGCACAGTGAATTCATATGCAGGCTTTGAAGTTCACTAAAGGGTCGGATACAATGATAATTGCGTGTATTGGGAGCCGCATGCATAACATTTTGGTGTGCACTAAAGCATGCATACATAGGATGTCAAGATGCCCTAAAGCTGGATTTACATTGTTGAGGTGCATTAATGCAGAACTAAACTATAAAGAAAAAACATTATGAGCAGGCATTTATTTCAGAATAGACATTTCTATTTTACTTGTCCCCCCTTCAATATAACAGACTTGCTTGTTCACAATCTTCTTCTTTTTTTTTTTTTTTTTTGTACCATGAGCTGTGCCTGTGAGGTGCATTTCAAAAAATGTGAATATCATCAAATAGTTAATTTATTAAAGTAAATCTCTAAGATCCTTAAGCAGCTCAGAACAGAGGGTATGTGATCACTTTTTTTTTTTTTAATATGTATATATTATATGTATACACAAATGTTTTGCCTTTCATTTCAATTTTAAATAAATCGTTTATTTTACAAGTTGAGGGATTACATATACTTTTATCATACAGTACAGGACACAGGTAAAGTATTTGTAGACCCTGGCTTATAGGCTTATACCTTCAGGGGATTGAACAATGGCAAAGCTTTCAGTGACACGCCAACAGGATGCCTCCCCTTTATCCTTACCCCACTTGCTGAGTCTTCAGTTTTGTGCTAGTGTCCCAAGGTGATGAACCTCTTTATAACTGAAAAATCGCTTCTAGCTTAACTACTTGCCGACCAGCCGCCGCACTTGTACTGCAGCAGGTTGGCACGGCTGGGCGATTCGGCATCGTCGACCGCTTTCAGAAGCTATAGGGGGCACGCAATGCCGGAGTCAATGTCCCCCGCGATTGCTCCACAGTGAAACAGATACCCGTTCAGTCAGGGGAGTAGAGTGATCGTTGTTCCTAGTAATTAGGAACAGCGATCTCTCTCCTCCAGTCAGTCCACTCACCCCCCAGTTAGAAACACCTCCCTAGGGAACACGTAACCCATTGATCGCCCCCATAGTGTTAACCCCTTCCCTGCCAGTGAAATTTATACAGTAAATTTCCTGTATATATGTCACTGGTCCCAAAAAAGTGTAAAGTGTCTGATCTGTCTGCCGCAATGTCGCAGCCCCACTAAAAATCGCAGATCACTGCCATTACTAGTAAAAAAAAACCTCCATAAATATACATAAATATATCCCATTTTTGTAGACTCTATAATTTCAAGCGAACCAATCTTGCGATTATATTTTGTTTGTCTACTTCACATGACCGCGCATTTGTCCATTAAAGCAATGCAGTGCCGTATCGCAAAAAATGGCCTGGTCAGGAAGTGGTTAGGCCCTTCCGTTATGTAAGTGGTTAAAGGAAAAGTTCACCTTCTGGATATGTAACATGTTCCGGCATCTGCAGCCTCTCCCCCCTGACCCCCACCCCCTATGACAGCTGGCGGGGGATCCTCTCCTTGCACCTGCTCACATTTTTAAATTAAAATGGTAAACGTGGTATATATACCTGCCCTGTACAGTGGTTTTTCATAGGGCAGCCTCCTCTTTTTAGGTCCCCTGCCGGCGCTTCTGGCTTCCCCCCACACACAAGTGCCGCATAGCAAGCCACTTGCTCAGGGGGTACTCGTATTCGCTCGCTCCCAAGCCATACTCTGTGTTCATTGACACACAGAGCGCAGCATGGCCCTACCCCCCACTTCCTCCTCACTGGCTGTGATTGACAGTAGCAGGAGCCAATGGCCAATGCTGCTCTCATGCACAACATTGTATCCAGATCGGGCTTGGGTGTATATATAAGGGGGGGGGGGGTCCCCGGAAGGGGGAGCTGTACTAGAATACAGAGAATGCATTCGTGTAAAAAACGTTCTGCCTTTGGAACCACTTTAAGTGCCGTGGACAGATAAGATACAGTCACCCTGTATACTTCTAACGTTTACAACGTTGGACGATATTTTAATTATGCAATTGACAAACCGCAAATAAAGCATGAAATAATGCATTCAGGAGCATGAAGAGGTCATAGAGGTAGTATTGCAGAAAGCTGCAGAAGATTTTTTCAGATAGTTTTCAGTACCTCACAAGATCAGCATAAAGGATTTTATGCAAACCTGTTCACACTACTAAAACCTAATTGGGGTTATATGCCCTATTCTGGACTTAAAACCCTCAACAAATACCTTAAACTTCCAAAATTTTGCTTGGAATCTGTCAGGTCGGTAATTGCCTCTCTGTAATTGAAGACTGAGGAATACATTGTATACATAGACCTCCAAGGAGCTTATCTCCTTCCCACTTATCCACTTCATCATCAGTATTTTCGCTTTGCATTGACAGAGCATCAGTTTGTCCTTTGGCCTATCCTATGCTCCCAGAGTATTCATCAAGGTCCTAGCACCTCTGCCTCTCAGACATCTTTACATCCAAATTAATTATTTTCTACAGGACCATCTCCTGAAGGACTCATCACCCTTCCAGCTGTCAAATGTCCACAGAACGATTCATAAGTTCCAGGCTTTTGGTTGCATCACCAATTTAAAATCTTTGGTTGCATCACCAATTTAAAATCTACTGTCCAGTCTTCACTTTGCTTGGAATACATAGGTCTTGTCCTGGAAACATCCCAAGCAAAGGTTTTCCTTCTAGATAGAAACTTCTTTCTCCCAGAACTGGTGCGCAAGATCTTAGAACAAAGAGACGACACAAAATTCTCCATAAGAGTTATCGGCCTCATGGTAGCCTCGTTTTCAGGCTGTACCATTTGCCCAATTTCATTCAAGAACTGCCCAGCACAACATCTTGACCTGGAACAAGCTTTCTCCTCTCAACCATGATTCTTTCCAGCCAGGCAAGATATTCCCAAACGTGGTGAATCTCAGGCCCAGTCCTAACAATAGGGAAGTCTTTCCTTCCCTATCACTACAAATAGATAGCAGATGCTTCTCTTTCAGGTTGGAGAGAAATGCTCCAGCCCTTTGTGGTTCAGGTAACACGATCACCTGTGGAAACCAAGCTCCCCATCCATTTTTTTTTGGAGTTCAGAGCAGTTCCGATGGCTCTGCAACACTGATTCTCCCCCCCCCCCCCTCTTCTTTGAGACCATGCCATGGCTGTGGCTTACATCAACTATCAGTTGGGTACCAGGAGCCTTAACCTCCCTGGCGGTATGATTCTTTCCGATTTTAGGTGCTGAAAGAGGTACCATTATTTTGCACAGAAATTTGGCGTTTTATATTGTAGGCCTGTAATTCTTAGGAATAGTTCACTTAAATCTGTCCAAACAAGAGTCTAGTAGACATCCCGGGTATGATAAAGTTTGAAAAACAAAATAAAAAATTATAATATAATAAATACCGTATTTATCGGCGTATAACACGCACTTTTTTCCCCTTAAAATCAGGGGAAAGTCGCAGGTGCGTGTTATACGCCGATACCATGCGATCCCGAGCTGTCACAATCTTAAAATCGCCAACCGCGATTTGAAAATGGCGCCGCCGGCGCCGAAATACACCGAGCCGATCCTCGGCTCTTTCCGGCGGCTCTCGTTTACTTTCGGCTCCACTCGTAGTCCCGAGCGGAGCTATCCGAACCTACTCGGCTAGGTTCGGATAGCTCCGCTCGGGACTACGAGTGGAGCCGAAAGTGAACGAGAGCCGCCGGAAAGAGCCGAGGACGGGCTCGGTGTATTTCGGCGCCGGCGGCGCCATTTTCAAATCGCGGTCGGCGATTTTAAAGCTCAGGACAGGGGATCGAAGCGAAGGCTGGACTGGGGAAGGCTGGACTGGGGAAGGCTGCACTGGGGAAGGCTGCACTGGGGAAGGCTGCACTGGGGAAGGCTGCACTGGGGAAGGCTGCACTGGGGAAGGCTGCACTGGGGAAGGCTGCACTGGGAAAGGCTGCACTGGGGAAGGCTGCACTGGGAAAGGCTGCACTGGGAAAGGCTGCACTGGGAAAGGCTGCACTGGGAAAGGCTGCACTGGGAAAGGCTGCACTGGGAAAGGCTGCACTGGGAAAGGCTGCACTGGGAAAGGCTGCACTGGGAAAGGCTGCACTGGGGAAGGCTGCACTGGGGAAGGCTGCACTGGGGAAGGCTGCACTGGGGAAGGCTGCACTGGGGAAGGCTGCACTGGGGAAGGCTGCACTGGGAAAGGCTGCACTGGGGAAGGCTGCACTGGGGAAGGCTGCACTGGGGAAGGCTGCACTGGGAAAGGCTGCACTGGGAAAGGCTGCACTGGGAAAGGCTGCACTGGGAAAGGCTGCACTGGGAAAGGCTGCACTGGGAAAGGCTGCACTGGGAAAGGCTGCACTGGGAAAGGCTGCACTGGGAAAGGCTGCACTGGGAAAGGCTGCACTGGGAAAGGCTGCACTGGGAAAGGCTGCACTGGGAAAGGCTGCACTGACATGGCTGCACTGACATGGCTGCACTGATGGGCATTTAAATGTAAGTTTTTTTCCTTCAACTTCCCTCCTAAAAGTTTTTTTTCCTTAAAATTCCCTCCTAAATTGGGGTGCGTGTTATACGCCGGTGCGTGTTATACGCCGATAAATACGGTAACTATAAATAATTATAACAAATAATATAATAATATTAAAAATTTATATAATAATGTAATCAAATCCAAAACAATGAAATTTGCTCAGTTGCAGAATTGTAGCTTTTGTTACTTTTAGTGTTTGATGACGGATCTCCTCACAAATCACTATCGCTCAATTCTGCAAGTGATTATAATTTATTATCGCTTTTTTCTAGCTGGTCTAAAACCACTTTTGATGTAAAGAGACCGTTTTGGTTGCTATGGACAATCTCCAGTTTCCTGGCAGAAAGAACAGTTTTATATATATAAAACTGCATGCAGGACACTGGACAGACCACTAGGGACAAAGGGGATGTGTAATTATTTGATACAGTACTGTAATCTGTAAGATTACAGTATACTGTATCTGTACTGTGTGTTTCATTTTTTGAATTTACCGCCGAACTCCGTCCCCGTGCGTCGCAACGCTCGCAGGGAACGGAGCTCGGCACTGTGAATCGAGCGAGACACAGCGG
Source organism: Lithobates clamitans (assembly GCA_037952925.1). Classification (NCBI taxonomy): domain Eukaryota; kingdom Metazoa; phylum Chordata; class Amphibia; order Anura; family Ranidae; genus Lithobates; species Lithobates clamitans. The sequence continues at coordinate 7,183,764 of JBBGZY010000458.1, forward strand.
CTCGCCGATCACAGCGGAGAGACATCACAGGAACCAGGGGACAAGGTAAGTAAACTCTTCCTGGATCCTGCGATGCAAGCTCGAGTCTGGTTTGGGGATACCGCTTTTGGTATGAAAAATCCACCCCGAGCCAGACTCGGGAATACCGCCAGGGAGGTTAAAGGAAGCAAACTAGATACACTCATGTTTGGATATTTGCTGTCTTGTGATATCTGTGTTCCACATCACAGGAGTGGAAAGTGGACTACCTAAGCCACCAGATCTGCTAACTCAAGGCTCTCTGTTCCATTGTGTTTCTCAGTCTCTGGCTTTAATGGCTGCCCCCAGGCGGCATGTCTTAGAAAGCCTTTGCCAGTGTCCAGTTACCTGATGGTAAAAACCTATAACCTAGGGCCCATGAATATGTTTTCTGTGTCCTGTCACTGTCCTCTAAAATATGGAATTTAAAGGCAAGTCTCTCTTTCTGAGTCCTTTTATTTTATTTATTTTTGATGGCCAAGATTCTCTCAAGTGTTAAATAACAGCACTCTTGATTCCTGTTCTTCCTCCGTCTATTTCTATAGTTTATACTACCAGCCTGGAGCTCTTTTGCAGCTGAGCCCCACCAGGTAATCATTAAGTTTTAATGTGACTCCTGGAATCAAAGTGTGTTGAAATTTTGGGCTGAAAGGCTTGGCACAGTAAAGTACCAAATACTGGCTTTTGTAATAATTATTGGAAATATTTATTGCAAGTATGAGGATGTAACTTTAAAGTGTAATACGGGAAATAAAATCTTGGAAAGTAGAAGACCATTCACTAATGCTGAACTGGCCAGTGTGTTTATGTATGGATTGAATTAAAGTGGTATTAAACACAACCCCCCCCCCCCCCAAAATTATTTTTTTTTCTAAAGCAGCACCAGCAAGAAAGGAGGAGCCAGGAGCAGCAGTTTTCTGTAGAAATAACCAACTTATCAAAATCTCCAATTACGTCACTTGTGGTGACTCTCCAGATGCAGATATTGACGAGTTGGCTCTACTGGCCATGCCTGCGCATGCATCTGACAGAATAACAGAAACCCCCAGCAGCTGTTGTAGAACTCGACGAGTTTCCAAAGAAGGTTAGTGACGTACCTTGTGCATATGCACTGCGGCGATTGGTAGATCCAATGAAAACTCGTTGAGTTCACCAACAGCTGCCGGGGGGGTTTTGTTCTGTCGGGTGCACACTCCCATGGCCAGTAGAGCCTATTTCGACAGAACACCGGAAAAGAGGAAGATCGAGGATGCTCTATGCAATTCTTTTGTTTGGTATATTAAGTATATTGATACTCTAAAGTGGACCTTCATCCACTCCACCACCCCATTTTTTTTTTTTTTTACCACTGCTCACCAGGTTTTTTTTTTTTTTTAAGAGCTCAGATACTTGCCCCCTGGCGTTCTCCCGCTGAGGTCCTTTTGTCAGCAGCCACCACTCGGCCCTCTGCCACCAGGTTGTTTGTGATGTCAATGAGAGGCTCCTCAGGGTTCAGCCAGCAGGTCTTCCGATGATGCCTTGATAGGCCCGTCCCCTCCTTCTTTCTGAATGAAAGAATAAGGGTGACCATACATTATACAATTTTCCTTTTAAGATTTACCAAAACCATATAATATGAGGTCAAACCTAACCACTTTCAATTTGTATGCAATCAGGCAGGCCCTTGCACTACATAGTTGAAGGTAAATCTAAGGGAAATTACCGTATTTATCGGCGTATAACACGGACTTTTTTTCCCTTAAAATCAGGGCAAAATCGCGGGTGCGTGTTATACGCCGATCCCCTGCTGACCTTGAGCGGAGCGATCGCCAGCCGAGTTTGAAAATGGCGCCGAAATACATAGCCGCGACTTGCGGCATCTCTTCGCCCACTTTTGGCTCCGCTCGTAGTCCCGCCCGGGATGAGCGTGACTGTGAGCGGAGCGAGCGCCACCCATATACAGATAGCCAGGTGTACTCGGCTAGGTTCGGCTAGCTCCGCTCAGTCACGCCCAGTCCCGCCCTATGATGGACACAGGGACTGGGCGTGACTTTGAGCGGAGCTAGCCGAACCTATCTAATCTGAATATGGGTGGCGCTCGCTCCGCTCACAGTCACGCCCATCCCGGGCGGGACTACGAGTGGAGCCGAAAGTGGCCGAAGAGATGCCGCAAGTCACGGCTATGTATTTCGGTGCCGGCGGCGCCTTTTTCAAACTGCAGTGACACTGACAGATCACTGCAGTTTAACTGCAGCCTAGGCAAGGCTGCAAATGGACACTGACAAAGCTTCAGATGGGCACTGATAAGGCTGCAAATGGCACCAAGGCTGCAAATGACACTGGACAAGCATGCAGATGGGCACTGATAAGGCTGCAAATGGCACCAAGGCTGCAAATGGCACCAAGGCTGCAAATGGCACCAAGGCTGCAAATGACACTGGACAAGCATGCAGATGGACGCTGTGCAAGGCTGCATTGATGGGCATTTAAATTTAAGTTTTTTTTCCTTTTAAAACATTTTTTTTCTTAAAATTCCCTCCTAAACTTGGGGTGCGTGTTATACGCCGATAAATACATTGTATAATGTATGGCCAACTTTGAGGCCTCCTGGGATATGTGATGCACATAGGGAAGTGAACTTTTCTACCCTAAGGTGTAATCAGCTGGACGCAGGATATACCTCATTGGAGGCAAGTATTGTTGAACCTTTTATCTCCCTTTTGACTTTAAAGATCATCTTTTTGCATTAGTGTGTAAAGTGTGTGTGCTTTAAAATGGTTAAACACGGTTGCGTTTTTAGGCTTTTGTTTTTCATTATTCCCTGGCTGCTTTTGTTGTCCTTAAAGTATCAGTTTTATTGTGTAATAAGTTTGTCAACAGGAAGAAACATCCATTCTGGGAAGGGGGCTTCACAGTGAAGTTTGCCATCTGTAGCGGACATTTTTTAAGAGTGGTCCCCCCAGCACAGGCTCAAAATAATAGGCTTGCGTTATGTGATGGTCTGTCGTCGCCTGCTAAGTGTTATAATTTCTCAAAGGCTACAAACAGGATGAAATGATTTGTGGAGAAATAATACCAAAGAGAGGAGGGGGAGCTTGCCATGTATAAAGTCTGCAAAGGCAGGGATGTTGCTTGTGTTTGCCTGATTTAAGGGAGGATGGTATTCTTATGCTAATCCAGTCCTTGGATAAGGAGCAAAGCAGCCCCCTGCACACAATAGAAGTGGAGCCAGGATGTCTGGCCTGTAGTTGAGCGCGCCTTGAAAAGCATGTCAGACAGGGCGCCTGAGGCAGCCTTTGGGGGCAGGAGCTCAAGGAAGAGGAGGGTCCTTGCTTCCCTGATTCTTTATTGCGCTGGCACAAGGCCAGTAGAGAAGACTGCAGATGGTAATTCAAGAAATGCAGCACGGTTTCTGCTTTTCAGCTGGCTTTACTTCTGTGTGTGTGTGTGTGTAACCCTTTCTGGAAAGGAAGTACGGTATTCACATTCGTGTTGAAGCAGGAACACAGTCACATGGAGATAGGTGCTATGATTATTTATAATTGCCTAGCTTTTAAGAGTTTTGGATTAGGCAGAATTTAAACTGAAAAGATAAACGTACACACACAATATTTAAGCATAGTACTCTCTCCATTTTTGGTGCTACTTTTTTGGCTTTTAGCATAATATAAAGGTCTTTTGCTTGTTTGCATTTATATAATGTTATAAACACTGCAGGGTTTCGTATGGTGCAATATTACCATAAATTCAGCATATTCTTCTAAACCATATTAAGGGAGAAAATGGACATGAACAGGGAACAAACCTTCACAGAATTGGTACATGTGGGTTTTTTGTCTAGACAACTTCCGATAATGAAGGGACCACAGTTAAGCCGGCTGTATATGGATCGCTGTTCCTACCTACTGGTTGAACAAAAAAAATATCAATGTATAGGCTGCCTTTGGCAGGCCATATGCTGTTTAAATCTCAGCTGGTTCAGCAGGAACCGTCAGATTCAAACCATTAATGGGCAAGCAGTTGACCATTTAGGGTACAACCAGCCTGCCGGATTCTTTTATGATTATTGCTTGCAGCAGTCACTATTTTTTTCCCGCTGGGAATGGCTTTCCACATCAGGAGAAGACAATTGCTCGGTAGTGGGGATTCCCCTGTCAGCACTGTCTGTTGATGGGGGAATCATGCAGGATCGTGCTATTCAAGGCAGGCCATACATGATGCAAATTTCTTACCTGCAAGACAGTGTTCTCATATGGCTGGTGTGATGGTGAGCTGGGACACTGGTGACTGTATAAAAATTTAAAAAAAAAGTTAAGCACCGGAGGGTTTTACCCCCTTAATTACCAGGCCATTTTTGGCGATAAGGCACTGCGTTACTTTAACTGACAGTTGTGCATGCATGGGACACTGTACCCAAACAAAATTCATGTCCTTCTTTTTTTTCCCCATAAGTATAGCTTTCTTTTGGTAGTATTTGAACACCTTTTATTTTTTGTGTTAAAAACAAAAAGACCAACAATTTTGAAAAAAATAAAACTTTTTTTACTTTCTGCTATAAAACATACCCATTAAAAACAAATTTCTTCATCAATTTAGGCCAATTATATATTCTGCTACATATTTTTGTTAGTAAAAATCCCAATAAGCGTATATTGATTGCTTTGCGCTAAAGTTATAGCATCTACAAACCAGGGTGGATATAAATCAATGATTTAAAAAAAAAAAAATTAAAAATGGATTTTTTTTTTATTTTTATCAAATTTATTTTAATAACATGCTTTTGGGGTAAAAATCAATCTAAAGATAGTTTTCTATTAAGGATACATTAATAATTTATTCAGCATGAAATGGAGCTTAGTTATGTAGCATGAGGCTGTATATTCTGCAATATTTACATTTTTGGTAAACTCATTCAATAAATCCAAGCTCTGCAAGCTGAGATAACAGGTTCTGCATTAATACATTCACACAATTTCACAGTAACCATGAGATAAAACAAAGTTCAGGAATATTCCTTTATCCCATTGTTTTTAAAATCTGTATGATTGAATCGGTTCTGATATCGCCGTTTTACTAACCTGACATCTTATTCTAAATAGGAAACCTTCATTTTGTTTGCAAATATTAAAGATTCTAACTCCCAGCAAGAATAAGTCCTTACATTTAAAGAGCACCTATTTCAGGTCTATCATGGCAGCGCCTGTTAGCGGGCATCCACTCACCTGCTGCCACCACTTCCCTCCCCTTGTTGTGTCACTGCCGCATTAGCAGCCGTCCCATTAAAGTGAATGGGACTGTTGGTGAGTCACCAGCTGGTCAGAGGAGCCGCTGCGGGACAGATGACAGTTGCTCTTTAAAAATTATGATTTACATTGAGTTGATTTTAAATCAAGCCTTTTTACTAGTGATTTAAATCGACTTGATTTAAATCAAATCCACTCTGCTACAAACTATGGGTTTTTTTTATTTTTATTTTTTTAATATATTTATACCAGTAATGGCAATCAGTGACTTATAGCGGGACTGTGATATTGCGGTGAACAAATCGAACACCTGACACTTGACTCTTTTTGGGGACCAGTGACACTAATAGAGTGATCAGTGCTAAAAAAAAAAGCACTGTCACTGTACTAATGACACTGGCTGGAAAGGGGGGGGGGGTGTTAATATCAGGGGCGATCAAAGGGTTATCTGTGTGCCTAGCCTGTGTTTACTCGCTGTGTGGGAGGTGCTTTGACTGGGGGAAGGCATTGATCCATGTTCCAGGATCAATACCTTCTCTTCCTACAGAGCGGCAGTCTGCCTTGTTGCCTGTGTACTGTGTAATCAGCGCGTTCCGGTGGACATAGTCTGCGATAGCCACCGCTGTGTGTGATCACAGTGGGAGCGGGTCGCCGGCGACGTGCGCCCCAGACCCAGAAGTGTCGGATCACGTACTAGATACATGATCTGGCACAGAGCGACCGCCCTGCTGCAGTATATGTAAGGTGGTCGTTCTGCAAGTGGCTATTACAGTGAATTTCACTGTTATAAGAAACCATTTTTACTGAAAGAAATTGAAGTTGATTCATTCAGGGGTATATTGTTGTGATTAGCTGTGATTGGCCAATCTCAGCTAACCACACAATGATACACCATGAATGGCATAAAGGGAAGCAATCCATTGATTACAATTGTCATGTGATCAGCTGTGATTGGTCTCAGCGATCACATGGTGCCGACAGCGGCCCGAAACAGTGATCTGTCACAGCCGGTGACAGATCGCGCCGCAGCTTGGCCCGTTCCAGGATGATGTCCTATAATGTCCACCCGGAACGATGAAGGTCCAGCCCGGCCAACATTTGACTAGAGGCTGGGTGGGAACTGGTTAAATTGTGACCAAAAAATTGGGTATTGTTTGTGTGCACTAAAATTATTAGTGTATTTTTTTTTTTTCCTGAAAATTTTCATTTGATAAACTGCTGCGCAATTATCATGCAATAACAACCATTTCTCCACTGCCTCTGCTTAAAAAATATATTTATGTAATATTTGGGGATTCTTTTTCTAGCAAAAATAAAATACAGATTTTTACGTGTATGAGTGAAAAATTTCAGTATTGGTCTGGACTGTAAGGGGTTAAATGTAAGTGCAGCATAGCATATGCTGTGCAAATTAATGCAAGGGATCACTTGGTAAATTGGTATGCTTATGTGAGGCCAATTTTATTTTATTTATTATTTGAGCTTCTGGTCATAGGAACTAATATGATTGTTTTTGTCAATTTTAGGAATTAATTTTCTGAATGTTTAGTTTATAGCCTAATATAATAAACAGTGGCAAATTATTACTTCCTTTCAGCAGTGCTAAAGCTGCATGTACACGGATGTCTACATTTTATAGTTTAGCTGCGTTTAGAAGACTTCAATGCAAAGTAATCCAGGTTATTTATAAATAACAATTGGCAATGTTTTGGCCTCATGACATTTAGGAGCAGTTGGGCATTTTTTCAGCTGCCCCTGAACTCTCCTCTGTTATCATATCAATACATGTACACGGGGTCATTTATAGTCCTTTCTAGACAGTTGAGTTTTTAGAAGCATTTTTTGGAAAGCAAAAAAAGCATTCAGAACGGATGTTCAGAGGAATTTGAAACGGCAAATACCTGTAACCGTTTGTAAACGCGGTAACTCGCGTTAAACTGCATTAAAGCAGAGGTCCACCAACCAAGCTTCCATAAGAGCGACAATTTTGAAAAAAACGCATTATTTTTTACATTTTGGTATAATAATTATCCCCCAAAAATATATATATATATAAAAAAAAATTTTTTCCTCAGTTTAGGCCGATATGTATTCTTCTACATATTTTTGGTTAAAAAAAATCGCAATAAGCGTTTATTGATTGGTTTGCGCAAAAGTTATAGCGTTTACTAAATAGGGGATAGTTGTGTGGCATTTTTATTTTTTTTTACTAGTAATGGCGATCAGCGATTTTTATTGTGACTTCGATGTTATGGCGGACATGTCGGACATTTTTGGGACCATTGTCATTTATACAGCGATCAGTGCGATTAAAAATGCACTGATTACTGTGTAAATTACACTGGCAGTGAAGGGGTTAACCACTAGGGGGCGGGGAGGGGTTTATCACTACTAGGGGAGTGTTTTCTAACTGTAGGGGGGTTGGGCTGTGTGTGTCACTAGACTGATCACTGCTCCCGATGACAGGGAGCAGTGATCAGTGACACTGTCACTAGGCAGAACGGTGAGATGGTGTTTACATCAGCATCTCCCTGTTCGTCCTCTCCGTGAGGCGATCGCGGGTATCCCCGCGGCGATAGAGTCTGCGGAACCCGCGACCCGACTCACGGAGCTCCCGGGCGGCGCGCACGCAATGGCACGGCGGGGAATTCAAATGGATGTACAGGTACGCCCATTTGCCCAGCCGTGCCATTCTGCCGACGTACATCGTCGTGCGCCCGTCGGGAATCGGTTAATCATACAGACATATTAACAATGTTACACTCATTTGTCCGGTGAGCTATTTCCCCCGATGTCTGTTTTCGAATTAAAGAGATAGTTTAAAAAATTGTGCACGGCCAGTTCCATCTTGCTTGTGGGCATGTGAAGCCCACAAGCATTTACTTCCTGGGTGCGGTGAATGCTGAGCTACCAGCATTCACTGCTCGTTCCCGCGCATGCCCAGTGTTAATGGCGCGGAGCGCCGTAAACACTGAGGTTGCCATCACAGCGGGCGGCGTCCGCACTGACTCCTGGGAATGATGAAACTTGGCTCCTAGGAGACAGTGTGCTGCCCTCCCAGAATACAGTGCGCCGCTGGGGATACACGCCTACTCCTGCGGGGCTCCTAAACAGGAAGTTCAACGATAAAGATTGATTACAAGGTAAGTAAACAGCCAAAAAATTTTTTTTTTCATTTTGACATCTGTACAATGGCAGGATGGGATTGATATAAATTTTACTATATGTGTGTACCTCCGCTTTAAGTTTTTTGTTTATAGGCATTTTTAATGGAGATGCATTTCTGATCATTTGCAATGCAAAAAATGCAGCACAATGAAGGTTTTTAAATGTCTGTTACTATCTGTCAAGTTCCATCTTTTAGGAGAGGTTTTAAAACGTCCCGTGTACATGAAGCCTAAGTTGTTTACAGTTTAGCTGTGTTTAGGTAAAGAAGAAAAGTGCTGTGTCCAGGGTCAACTGTCAGCAGTTAAATACGCATTGTGTTTAGTAGCAGAAAATAACACCCTCAGGCCGGCCATACTCTGTTCAGCAGGAGGCCGATGGGCTATCAATATTAGTAGTTGATTCTTCAAGGACAGCTGAGATTTTGCAGATCCTGTGCAAGCAGCTTCCCCTCTGTACACAGACTGCAGTGGGTTACTTGCTTGGCACTGCCAACATTTGTTTTTTGTTTTGTTTTTGTTTCCCACTCACCAAAGTTTTCTGCGGTTCGAAGTAGAACAGCAGCACTTTCAGTTTGTAGCCTTGCCCTTCACCCTGGGTGTTCACAAAGGTGCTGGCCCCACCTCTAGCCAGGTTAAGGGCACAAGGCATAACAGTCTTGGTGTACCTAGACGATCTTTTGCTAATAGACCAGTCGGCTCATTTGGAGCAAAATGTACGCATTACAACCAGTTACCTGGAAAGTCTGGGTTGGATTCTCAACCTAGAGAAATCTTCCTTAAATCCGCTAAAAAGGCTAGAATATTTGGGTCTGATTATAGACGCAGCTCAGAAAAGATTTCTTGCTTCAGACAAAAATCAACTCCTAAGAGAGCTAGTGCGGATGGTCAGATCGAAAGGGGATTCCCTCTATTCGCCTTTGCATGAGATTGTTAGGAATGATGGTGGCTTCGTTTGAAACTGTTCCCTATGCCCAGTTCCATTCAAGAATGTTGCAAAACAATATCCTGTCTGCTTGGAACACAACGATTCAAGCGTTAGATTTGCCAATGCAACGGTCCCCAAGGGTGTCCCAAAGCCTCAATTGGTGGTTACTAACCCAGAATCTGCTGAAGGGAAAACCCTTCAGTCCAGTTATCTGGAAAGTGATAACGACAGATGCCAGCTTTTCAGGCTGGGGAGCAGTACTAGAGAAGACAACTGTCCAAGGACAGTGGTCAAGAACTGAAAGAGCCTTGCTCATCAACATCCTAGAGATTCGGGCAGTGCGTCTGGCTCTAAAGACCTGGACTTTAAGGTTTTGGGTTTGTGCTGTCAGGATCCAATCAGACCAATGCCACAGCTGTGGCCTATATCAATCACCAAGGGGGCACCAAGAGTCTTGCAGCGTAGACAGAGGTGAACCATATTCTAACTTGGGCAGTCTTCATTCCGGGAATTGAGAATTGGCAGGCGGACTTTTTGAGTCGCCAGCAGTTATTCCCAGGGGAATGGTCTCTTCACCCTGATGTATTTTGGGCTGTTTGTCAAAGATGGGGATCTCCGGACGTAGATCTTCTAGCTTCCAGATTCAACACAAAGTTAGTCAACTTAGTCAACTTCAAGGGATCCATTGGCATGTGGAAAAGATGTATTGGTGACCCCGTGGGATCAGTTCTCACTGATTTATGCATCCCCCTGCCCCCCCTAATTCAGTTGCTGCCATGACTTCTTTGCACGATCAAGCTGGAAAGAAAAACGGTAATTCTGGTAGCACCAGCATGGCCCAGAAGGTCATGGTATGCAGAAATCATAAAGATGGCAGTGGTGGATCCATGGTCCCTTCCACTACGGCCAGATCTGCTCTCACAGGGGCCAATATTCCATCCTACCTTATGAATGCTAAATTTAACGGCTTGGTATGGAAACCCACATTCTGAAGAAATGTTGCCTTTCCGGGTCAGTTATCTCTACTTTGATTAATACAAGGAAACCGGCTTACAGAACTATATATTAGAGTCTGGAGGGCTTATGTTTCCTGGTGTGAGTCCAAAGGTTGGGACACTCGGAAGTATATCATAGGCAGAATTCTTGCCTTTCTACAATTAAGGGTAGAGATGAAGTTGGCCTTGAGTACTTTTAAGGGCCAAGTCTCAGCTTTATCGGTTTTCTTTCAAAGACCGCTTGCTACACCATTTTTTAGTCCGGAGTTTTAAGCAAGGGGTGATGCGGATTAATCAGCCAGTTAAATCACCTTTGAGCCCTTGGGACTTGAACTTAATTTTGTCAATGTTACCAAAACAGCCATTTGAACAGATACAACATATTCTCTTAGTCCTTCTGACAAGGAAGCCGGTGTTCTTGGTTGCTATATCCTCAGCAAGAAGGGTTTCGGAATTGGCTGCTTTTTCTTGTAAAGAGCCGTACTTGATTATTCAGATTTTTTTGCCAAATGTCGTCTCAGGTTTTTACCTGAACCAAGATATCCTGCCATCGTTTTTTCCAAAACCATGTTCCAGGGAAGAAAAGTCACTACATTGTCTTGATGAGGTGAGAGCAGTGAAAGTCTATTTAAAGACAACTGCTCAGATTTGAAAGACTGATGTCTTATTTATTCTGCCAGAGGGTCCTAAGAAAGGACAGGCAGCGTCGAAATCCACTGGCGCTAAGTGGATTCGGCAAGTTATAATTCAGACTTATGATTTAAGGGGTAAAATTCCCCCTTTTCAAGTCAAAGCGCACTCTACCAGGGCAGTTAGTACTATTTGGGCAGTGCATCACCAGGCCTCCATGGTTCAGATCTGTAAGGCTGCAACTTGGTCTTCAGTGCATACATTCACAAAATTTTATAAGGTGGATTGTATGGAGGTATGAGCATATCGCCTTCGGGCGCAGTGTGCTGCAGGCAGCAGTATAGGTCCTCAATTCTGGGGGTACCCTGCGGGTTGTCTCTCCCTCCCCTCAAATAGCATTGCTATGGGACGTCCCATTAAGTTATTACTTAGGCTCTGTGTCCCATGATGTACGATAAAGAAAATAGGATTTTTATAACATCTTACCTGTAAAATCCTTTTCTTGGAGTACATCATGGGACACAGAGGTCCCTCCCCTCTTTTGGTGTTTAAGTATATTGCTTTGCTACAAAAACTGAGGTACTCCTGGTAGGAGGAGAGGTTATATAGGGAGTGAACTTCCTGTATTGGGTATACCAATGTCCATCACCTGAAGGTGCCTATATACCCATTAATTTATTACTTGGGCTCTGTGTCCCATGATGTACTCGAAGAAAAGGATTTTACAGGTAAGCTGTTATAAAAATCCTATTTTTTTTTTTTTTTGTTTTTGTTTCAATAGAACCAACCAGCAAATCAGTAATTGGTTGATAGATCAAGCTGACCATATGATTGAAGAAAAAAAAATGATTCAGCCATTGGGATGAATAAAAAGAAATGTACTGATTCCTCCATCCACACACATGAAGTGGATGGAATAATTCCCCCTTCCCCCCCACCAGGGCATTTTATTCTGACAGCAAGACTCCAGGTCCATCTGTGTCCAGCTTTAACCCTTTTGCTCAGACATTGTCCCCCTGATTATTTTGGCAATACAAGCACAATAGAACTTGACTGTGCTGCATTTTTTATTTTAGCCAACAAATGCCATAGTCTCAAATTTAGGGTAGTGGTGTAGTTGATCTCTCCAAGATTAGAAAACCTGTTCTAAACAATGTTGGTCCCCTGCTGATAAGCCTCCATAAGTTTTTGCCCCCTAGGCCAGTTGAGAAGTTAATAGTCGTTCTGCCAATGAAATGCCTTGGGGTGGTGGAATGAACAAAATTGGATTGTTCCTTTGTGATTGATTGCTGTTTAAAGTCATTGAGCGCCTTATCTATTGTTTCCAAATGGGTGGAATTGTTTGTTTTAGGACATGGTCTTGCAGCGCAGTACATTTTCTGAGGTCTTAGAGCAGTTTTTTACGGATGTGAGTTTTATTTCATCAAGAATACATAAACATTGGTTGTGAGGTTACAATTTTGAAGTGTGTGTGTGTGTGTGTGTGCGCGTGCGCGCGTGTGTGTGCTGTCAAAGATAAAATTGATCAGAAACTACATTTTTTTTTTTTTTTTTTTTTTTTTTTTAGATTGTAAGCTTTCAGAAGCAGGGCCCTCTGAATCCTCTTGTATTGAGTTGTATTGTAACTATGCTGTCAAACTCTTGGCTCTATACACATCCTGTGTAATAATAATAATAGAATACTGTTAAACTTCTGTCTACAGTAATGTGATATCTGCCACTAACACATCCTTCCCCTGAGGCTTTCACTTCAAATTGTAAACAAAGGCACCCTGTGCAAAGTCTATGCTGTTTGGACTAGGAAGGATGTTGTAATGTTTCTGAAATCAATGCACCAGAGACACATCAAAAGAGGCTAATGGCATGCCTTGTATCTAGACCACCATGGAATTTACTTAGTACAAGAGAAATACCGGTAAATGTAGGACGGGAATACATTTTTAGCATATAACCGATAATGCTATAGAAGAAATGTTCATGGCCATTATAGCTTTGCTGTATTTCAGGATTGGATAAACATAATGCCAGGGAGGGTCCCCTACTCCTACCCCTATGTGTCCGGCTTTCAATCCTAATAGGGGAACACCCTAGTTTTACTGTGAGAGAACCTCTTTTGTTTTTTTGCATGTCGCACCACCTGCTGTTGAAATGTATCATAGTAGACCATCAGTACACGTAATGGCAACCTTAAAGGTTGTTGTATTAAAGGAATGCCTTTATTACTAGTCAGACATAAGCTACTGAGGTCTGTCTGTCTGTGTGTGTGTATATGTATGTATCTACATATAATAAATAAATAAATAAATATATATATATATATATATATATATATATATATATATATATATATATATATATATATATATATATATATATATATATATATATATATATATATATATATATATATGTGTATGTGTGTATGTGTGTGTATATATATGTATGTGTGTATATATATATATATATAAATTAATTTATTCTCTACACACCCCTGTAAAATGTCAAGTTTCTGTGATGTAAAAAAGAGATCAAGATAAATCATTTCAGAACTTTTCCACCAAATGTTTTCTTGGTGACTCTGGTCCCAGCTGCCTTGAGATCATTGACAAGATTCTCCCGTGTAGTTCTGGGCTGATTCCCCACCATTCTAAGAATCATTGAAGCTCCATGGGGTGAAACCTTGCATGGAGCCCCAGACCAAGGAAGATTGACAGTTATTTTGTGTTTCTTCCATAATCCCACCCACTGTTGACACCCTCTCACAGAGCTGCTTTTCCATGGTCTTGTAGTCCATTCCAGCCTTGCTTCTGTGGACAGGTGTCTTTTTATACAGGTAACAAGCTGAGATTAGAAGCATTCCCTTTTAAAAGTGCTCCTAATCTCAGCTTGTACCTGCTGATTCCTAGGGGATCAAATATGTATTTCATTCATTAAAATGCAAATCAATACTTTTTGAAATGCGTTTTTCTGTTTTTTTTTTTTTCTTTTTGTCTCCCTTTTAAACCTACCATTAAAATTATAGACTGATCATTTCTTTGTCAGTGAGCAAACATACAAAATCGGCAGGGGATCAAATACTTTTCTCCCTCACTGTGTATGTCTGGCAGAAATCAATCCAAACACTATTCCTACAGTAAAGAATGGGGCTGGTAATATCCTGTTATTTGGGGCAGGGGGTGTTCTCTTCAAAATCTGCTACCTTCTGCCAGAAAGTTGTCAGTGGGAAGGTTTACCTTCCAACATGGCAACGATCCAAAACACATACCAAAAATAACCACACAGCGGTTTAAGGAGAAAAAGGTGAATGTCCTTGCATGGTCTAGTAAGAGCCCAGACTTAAACCCCATTGAAAATCTGTGGAATGACTTGAAGACTGCAGTCCACGAACGGTCACCATCAAATTTAACTGAACTTGAGCCGTTCTACAATTAGGAGTGGGCAGAAGTTAGTAGAGACATATCCCAACAGGCTAAAGGCTGTAATTAAAGCAAAAGGTGGTTCAACAACATTTTTTTCTGGCATGTTGGTGTTATTTCGTTCACTGTGGATGTTGTAAGTTGCACTATTAAAATAAAGTAAATACAGCTGTAGAAAACAAAACATGTGCCTGTCTTTATTTCAGGCTGCAAAGCAGCAAAGTGCTATTATTTTAAAGGGCGATGATTCTTGCGAAAAAGGAAGGCAATACCATAGGTGAGAGAAGAGAATGCTGCACGCCCCAATTATAGTACAAAAAATGGAAAAGATTTCCCTATGGGATTTTGTTTTGCAGCAAAGAATTCAAAAAGAATTGTAAGAATATATTTATTACAAAAATTAAAGATAAAAAAGGCATAAATATCTGTTAAAACATGAGCTCTGTGAATGAGGATAACAAACATAATGATGCAGCCGTAAAGTAAACATTTAAAACCTAGCATGATATGCATATATAATCATACTAGAACAGCCTCGACGCATTACATCCATATATAGTGAAGGTTTTCTAGGGGAAAAAGTACAGAGTTCTAGAAAATCAATATATGAATGAGTACATTGAAAATCAAACAATGTATAATAATTCCAATGTGTTCAACTGTGATTATTATCATTCTATTTACCACTAACGGCTGTGGAGCAAGCCTCCCAAATAGTGTACCTAAAAGATTTTCTTGAGTATCCAGACAGCGCAGCAAGGACACGCAGAACCCCTGTACCAAGTATATCGAGTTGGTGCCAATGATCAACATGATATGTAGGTTGGAACAGTCCTTAATTGAAACAAACAGCTGTGTAGGAGGCTTAAAATTTGGTGAGGAACAGCCAAACTCCAGAAAAGTCTAGCCAGAAGTGGTCTTTATGGAGGAATTGTGGGCAAAAAGCCTTACCTCCGACATGGAAACAAGGCTAAGCAACTGACCCATGCACAAAGGCATAGGAACTAGGGTGCAGAAAAATGGAAGCAGGTGCTCTAGACTGATGAGTCCAAAATGTGAAATATTTAGCTGTAGGAGGAGGTAGTTGGTTAGCTGAATAGTGATACAATAATTGGTGTCTACAGGCAACAGTGAAGTATGGTGGGAGTTAGGGCTGAAACAACTAATCGATTAATCGACAACTAATCGATTATGAAACTAATCGATTACTATTTTCATAATCGATTAATCTGCCAGTAACATAATGGGGTTAAAAAAAAAAAACCTAAAATGAGCCCTTTATAGTACAAAAAGAGCAAATAATCGCTACTGCAAATATTACTTTCATAGTTCTACAGTAAAAAAAAATGAACCCCTTTACAGTAGTGATTATCTGCTTTTTTGTACTATAAAAGGGATCATTTTAGTTTTTTCACCCCATTATGTTACTAAACATCTTAGACCTCGTTCACATCTATGTGTTTTTTGGTGCTTTTTGCAGAAACACACTACAGTTCATTCACATGGTTTCCTATGGGACACGTTCAAGCAAAACGGTGCTTTTTTGGTTCAATATACTTCAATAGAGAAGCTGCAGAAAAGCATGTAAGGGGTTTTTGCAGCAATTTGTGTTTTTTAATCTGCCCAACAACAAATTGGCCAAAAAAATGCAAAAACGCAAATCGCAGCAAAATCACGTGCACTAAAATCAAAACGCACAGCAAAAAGCACTGCAGAGGTGTGTACTGAGCCTTATGCTGGTCACACGGATCAATTTTTAGACGAGAATATTCCGACGAAAAATCTTTGTACATTCACTGAATGAAAGAACGAATGTTCTTAAAATTAAATTTTTCTTGAAGGAAACATTGTTTTTGTTTTTAATAAAAAAATGTGATCACTAAGTCTGACAATATTTACCAGATTCACCCTTTAATAGTATATACAGTATATATATCCTCTAATAGTTTATACAGTATATCTCCTCTAATAGTATATACAGTATATCTCCTCCAATAGTATATACAGTATATATCGCCTCTAATAGTATATCTCCTCTAATAGTATATACAGTATATCTCTTCTGTCTGTTATTCTCAGAGTGGATTCGATATTTTGCTCCCTAACCATATAGTTGGTTGTTTATATTTACCACTGCATAGAGATATTTAAGAATAAATTACCTTTTTTTTAAACTGCACACATTAACTAAATTATACACCACACTTTTTTTTAAGGTTATTAACCGAATAATCGATTAATCGAAACAGTAATCGGCCAACTAATCGATTATGAATATAATCGTTAGTTGCAGCCCTAGTGGGGGTTCCTTGCAAGTTTTGGGCTGCATTTCTGCAAATGGAGTTGGAGATTTGGTCAGGATCAATGGTGTCCTCATTGCTGAGAAATTCACGCAGATACTTATCCATCATGCCATACCATCAGGGAGTGGGCTTGGCCCCAAATGTTTTTGATTTGGACTTCTCTGCTTTTCATTTACTTTCCATTTTTGTTAAAAATAAACTTAAGCATTCCTAATTTTCATACCTGCATACTTTTTTTTTAGTACTATGTAATGTTTGTGTGCGTGTGTATAAATTATTTTTATGTGTTATGCACACTTTTTGATACACACATTTTTTTTTTCTGTGCAAGTGCCCTGTCCAGCAGCACATGACCGTCTTTCATAGTTTTCATATGGTTCCCTCCTGTTGCTAGCCTGTCTCCTTTCCCTCGTGTTGATGAACCCTCTTTGTTTCCTAATTACAGAGAAGTCACAGATGTGTGAAAAGTAGGCCACAGGTCGAATGCTGTGTGCCCCATACCCAGTAAAATTGGAAGTGACAGGCATCTTTTTGCTCCACTACTAATTTGCCGCTGTGTTAAATAGCTACAGAGTCCCAATTAAAATGAAAACTTCTAGGGTTCTGATGAACAGACAGATTGAGTTATTTATGGTGGAAGCAGCCACCAACAGTAATTGAGGCACATCCTTGTACAAATACAAATTTTTCCATTCAGGAATAGCGCCAGGCTGACAGGGTCATGCAGGTCAAGCTCACCGAAACAAGAGGCCAATGAAAGCCAAAACTTGCTTTCCATTCATCTTAACACAAATCTCCTTTGTCCTTATTAACTGTTGAGGTGTGTGAGTGGCACTAGCAGCTCTTTGAGGTCTAATTATGCTTTCTGCATTAATCAGTGTATAAAATAAAAAAATAATAATTAGATTCCAATACCACTACTGTCGCTTTCTTTTAGCGATTACCAGCCTGATTTTTAACAGCAGTTTGATCATGTGACAGAACTCGCATACATATAAAATAAAAAAAAAATGTGTAAGAATAAATTTTTGGTTACACATGGCAGCTTATCCTACCCTTTGGGGGGGGGGGGGGGGGGGTGTGTAGATACTGAGTCGAATATAACTGGCTTCACCAGGTAAGGAAAACTAAACACCTGAAAGGATGAGTTAGAGGGAGGTATAGGGCAATTTCATTTTTTTTTTGGAGTTGAGCTTTGAGGAGCTCCAGTCGCCCCCCCCCCCCAAAAAAAAAGACTGCGGAGGGGGGGGGGATGCTCGTAGATCACCGTGGGTACCTGTCAAAACCAGGTACCCACTTCCTGCCAAATGTGACAGTGGAGGGTGCAAACAAGCCCAGCTTCCCCTTTTGGGTGGAGCTCCACTTTAAGTCTATCTTTGGAGGAGCAGCATAGTAACGCTAAGCTTCTCACTCCTTATTCGGACTACAAACGCCCCCTCCTTATCTCCACTGCTCAGAGTGGTGTTGCTTTCCCAGAAATATCTGAGAAAACTGATAACCTTGTTCAAGATTTTGGTCTGTGCAAAGTGACAAGGTACAAGATTTTTGGCAGGATTAACAGATTTTTGTCAGTATTTGCATAAAACGCACTTAGCCTGGAAAAAGTTAATGAATGCAACTAATACACGCCTGTAAGCTGCAGTATATTAAATGTTTGTTCTCAAGTTTAGATGTACTTTTAACTGTTTTTTTTGTTTTTTTTGTTCTGTGTTTTTAGGGATTTTTGTAACAATCTGTTTACATTGAAACTGTTTATTTAAATGTTCTCATTTTGTTAATTATATTTAAACTTTTATTTACAGGAACAAATTTAACCAAAGAAGATCTCTTCATCTGTGAAAATATTCTGCATAGCTCCAAACACTAGAGTTCTCTTTCCTGGAAAAATGCTGCCAATAAAAAAGATGACCGCGATAAAGCATGTGTTTGCTGCTTTGTTTGGGTCCTTTCTTCTTGGAGTTCATATTCAAGGTTGGTGACTAGCTATTTTATATTGCCTATATATCTAATCCTTACTGTCTCAAGGGTGTTCACTCAGTTTACTTATTTGTTCTTATAGAGATGTAACATTTCTGGAAATTTTAAAGCCATGGGAAAAAAACAACTGTCCCCCCCCCCCTTCTTAATTTTATTTTTTTTCCAGAAAAAAAAAAAATTCTGAGAAAATGAAAAAAATAAAAATTCATTGTGGAGTAGTTTTACATATTGAAAGAATAACAAGTATTTTTGGGAGGCAGTGTTTTTTAACACTTCCTCACTTGAAGATGCTGCTGGTGAAGAACCACTTTGTGATAATCCAGAAGCAGCAGAGAGTGTTTCTGGATTAAAAATTCTGGAGGGAAGAGCTACTTGCACTTTCATTATGGTCCTCGTTTAATTTCATAAAGTATTTGTTAATATCTTTAAGCCAACTCTGGCATGCAAGGGGGTGTGTTCTGTCATCCTTGTGGCATGTGGAAAAAAAAACAATTTCTTCTCACAATATTTCCAAATTGCAGCTTTGCTTTCAGCAGAAATTGTACTGTGGAAATGTTTCCAAACTCTAGATGTTGGTCTCACCATTTTTACTGAAAGGGAAAAAAAGAAAAAACAATTTACTTAGCAGATTATCGGTAATTATTATGCTGTGATGGTCCAGAACACGAATAGGAATCATTTAGGCTCCATTCACACCATGGCGTTCTCGATTGTGGGCCGAAACACTGCAATTCCGAATCGCCACAAGACGCCCTTGCGATCTCTATTACTTTTAGTGGCACCCAAATCGCTGCTCCATTTTCACACGATTGACGCCTGTCGCCCAAAAGAAATTCTCTTTTGGACGATGGGTGTTCCGCGATTATGCACGATTTTACCGAGATTCGTCGGGTGACAATCGAGGCAAATCGCGCCACAATTTGGGTGCCTTTGAAAGCAACTGTGATCGCATGGGCGTCTCATGATTTGCGGCAATTTGGCATTGTGGGCAGAACCACGGCGATTCCGTCCACAATCTGTAACACCATGGTGTGAATGGAGATTCAAAGGTTATAAAGATAAACTAATATGTCACACAAATATACCCACTATTACCTGTCAAGTATGGCCTGAGAGGACAGAAGCTATCTACTGTATCCCAACAAACAACCAACTGTATGAGGTACAAAATGGCGCCCACTAGCAAACTTAACTGGAGCATATCCCCAGCAGTGACCCCTAGTGGCAGAAATGTGTATTTCTCCTCTTTGAGAATGACATTGTAAAGTACAGAGTTACTTGACTTGTATTCCAGGATTTGCTTGTCAGCTGAGAGAGCTTGCAATAATTTAGAACTTTACATAAAGTCTCTGAAATATTTTTTATTAAGGTCTTCAGGTTATATAGTTTGAATTCTTTGTCATGACTATATTATTTATCGCTGAAAAAGAACATATTCCACATTTTTTCAGTTTTTCTGGGAAAAAAACAAAAAGGACTTTGGAAAAAATGGAATAAAACTTTTTTTTTTTTAAATATAATTTTATTGATTTTACACATGTGTTACAGAAATAAAAGCATGAAAGTAAATGTCACGTATTAGCCCATAGCCAAGTAAAACAATACATCATATTGCATGACATTATAAGTACTATAACTTAGTATGAACAACAGAACAAAGGAGCTACATTCAGAAATTTTGTAGGTGATATCTTACGTGGTGGGGGAATAAGCCTTGAGTTATGGTAAAATATATCTGTAAGATTCCCTTGTCGTTAAACTGCATTACCAATGTGGTATAAGAAAGGAAAAGAAAAAAAAAAAAAAAGGGAATAAGCCATAGTACGCTATCATCCCAAACTCTATAGGTATTAATGTGTTTACATCTACATCAAAGGCAAGGTGTGTATTATATCAGTACAATGCAATTATATCTACCTCTGAGTCAGGGTGTGACTTAGGTCGGTAAAATTGGGAATTTAAGGTAGCGATTTAAATGAAAATCGTTGTTAAAGCGTATTGTTATGTTTTCCGTTAATTCATATCTCCAATTCCTCCATTCTCTTCTCCTTATCATCCCGTCTACAACCTACTCTGTTCCCCTGCTTTCTTTCCTAAAGTCTTTCCTTGTCCTTAACCGACCTTGGTTGCTCAGTTCCACCTCTGGGCACCCCTATTGGGAGCAATCTCTGCCCATTGTGGGACAAATGAGGACAGAGGAAACAAAAGCATGTCGGGTCTGCCTAGTTAGTTCGAAAAAAGGTGTAACTGTGAAGCCTATCAGGTCTCAGAACGGCAGCGAGGGATCATTCAGATCATTAGTGATCCCTTGGGTGGTAGGGAGGGTCCTACGAGGGAGGGGAAAGGGGGAAAGAATGATGGAAGAACAATGTAAGCCTAGAGATAGTTCCATGGATTAAGCAGTTGATTGCGTGTGTACTGTCTCCCCATTCCTTTGAGGGGTGGGGTCAGTGGAAGTGTGCGGGATGTGGGTTGATTTGAAATGGGTCCAACAGGCCCATATATGTTCATACTTGGATGGTGTATCATTGGATTGATGTATAAGGTGTTCCATTTCAGCTATTCTGTGGAATAAAACTTTTTATTTCCCCTCCCCCCATCCTTCCCATGCCTTCCCATCTGTAATCCTAGATCATCTTAATTTTTTTGTATAAAATGTATAATTTATTAAATTTTAAAGGAAAACTTGTCTACAAGAGGACTGCAGTGGGCTCCCATGGTACAAATCTCTATTAAAATACATGTTCTCCCAACATCCGAAATATAGATATTTGTAGGTAGCATTTTATTCCTCTGCAAGCTTAAGAAAGAATGGTTAGGAATTGGCTAAAATGATCACACCAAACACTGATCTCTTAATTTTTGTGGTCTATAAGACTCTCAAAATTTTACAAAAATTTCATTAAACATTCTTAGTGATCATTGTCTTTTAATCTACCCAACTTTTTCCGCTCTCCTTATTGTCAGTGTACTGTAGTTTATATGTGGCCCAGGAAGGTTGGACTCCCCTGCTCTATAGTATTGCCTTCCATCTCTCCCTGGCAAATATGTAGAAGGTTATTTAGGGACAGAGGACCTTAGCCAGCACAGGTAGCATTTACACACACCTAGAATAGGGAGAGGGCTATGATGTGCAAGTTTAAAAACATATTGCACGGAAATACAAACAGATTTATAAAATAAAAACACACTGCAATGAAGCATTTAACCACTTAACCGGGCCATAGCCGAATGACGGCTACAGGGCGGTTTCTTAACTCCGGGAGGGCGTACAGTGACGTCCTCCCAGAATTCCGCTCTTGTGCGCCCCCTGGGGCCCGGACCCGGCGCATCACGGATCCCGGTAAATGGCCGTTTACCATGTGATCACTCCGTCAAATGACGGAGCGATCACATGTAAACAAACCAGTGTCATTTCTAGACGCCGGTTCCTCTCCTCCCCTCTCTGTACTGATCGGTACACTGTGAGCGGAGAGGGGGAGGGATGGGATAGGATGGCAGCAGCGCTGTGGGCTGCAACTGTAGTGCCCACGGCGCTGCTCTGTGACAACTGCCATCCATCCATGCTCAGCCATCCCTCAATGCTCTGCAATACCCTGCAATACTGTGCAATACTGTTCAATACTCTGCCATACCCCGCCATGCTCAGCCATACTCGGCGATGCCATGCTCAGCCATACTCGGCGATGCCATGCTCAGCCATACTCGGCGATGCCATGCTCAGCCATACTCGCCGATGCCATGCTCAGCCATACTCGGCGATGCCATGCTCAGCCATACTCGGCGATGCCATGCTCAGCCATACTCGGCGATGCCATGCTCAGCCATACTCGGCGATGCCATGCTCAGCCATACTCGGCGATGCCATGCTCAGCCATACTCGGCGATGCCATGCTCAGCCATACTCGGCGATGCCATGCTCAGCCATACTCGGCGATGCCATGCTCAGCCATACTCGGCGATACCCTGCCGTGCTCGGCCATACCCGTCAACTTGAACTATAATAATACTGACTGATTTTGCCCTGCCCCCAACCAGATGGACAGTGACCTGAGAAGCTACAGACTGAAGAGCTCATCTGTCATTTTGCTCTTTTCTACTATCGGCACGCCTCTTGTTGGCACATGTGTACTGCAGCACTTTCTTAGGCCTCTTTCACACATAAGGACCGTTTGTTTTTCATTTATCCGTTGACGGATGAAAAACGGACATCCGTGCATTCCAATGGAAAAAAGATTATCATCTATTTTCATCCGCTTCTGTCAAAGCTCTATTTTTCATCCGTCAAAAAAAAAACGGATCGGACGAAAAACAGATGTTAACTGACAAATGGTGCATTTTTCATCCGTTTTTGCATTGGTAGTGGATGTAAAAAAAAGATTAAAAACGGACGCTCAGTTGCTACTAAGGGGCCCAAAGTGTGTCACAAAAATATCCCCCACACAATTGCATCATCACCACCAGTGCCTGAACAGTTGATACAAGGCAGAATGGATCCATGCTTTCATGTGATATACGCCGTATTCTGATGCTACCATCTGAATGTTGCAGCTGAAATCGAGACTCCTCAGACCAAGCAACGTTTTTACAGTCTTATGTCCGGTAAACCCCAGAGATGGTTGTGTGTGAAAATCCCAGAAATACTCAGACCAGCCCATCTGGTACCAACAACCATGCCACGTTCAAAGTCACTTAAATACCCTTAAATGCTCATTTTTAGCAAGGTGTGTGTGTGTGTGTGTGTGTGTGTGTATATATGTATATATATATATATATGTATATATATGTATATATATATATATATATATATATATATATATATATATATATATATATATATATATATATATATATATATAATCATACACACATTACATTTTTTTTTTTTTTTTTTTTTTGTACAACTGAGCACTGGGGCTGCAAGTTTCTTCTGCACAGTCAGGTGAGGAGGGGGAGGATTGTGGACATGGTAAACGAGATGTTGTAGTCAGCAGATATCGTGCCAAAACGTAAGGATCATAAGCAAAAGATTGCCGCTCCAATCTCTCAAATCCATATCAAGACACCCGCCCTAATGGAACTCACAGGTGCTGGCTCTGCACAAGCTTATGGAAAGAGAAAAATATCCTGGACGGCCGCACACCATAGAAGACATTTTTATTGATGTGAAGAAAAAAATCCAAATGCAGTCACCTCATGTACAGGGAGGAACAGGAAAGATAGCCAACATGTTTCACGCCCCATCATGGCGCTTATTCATAGCTGAATGATTAAAGTTTGATCATGGGTATATATAGGGACTTCAGGTTTTGATAGCCAATCCAGAGATGGTCTCAAATAGAGACCTGCCCACATAATCAAACTCTAGACCGACACCCAAGAGATAGGAGACACCTGGGATATGAAGTTGAATTTTAAATCAAAATTTGAAGACAAGATAACATGACAATGTAATAATGCCTATAAAGGTCCACCAAACTAAAAAAGTTTACTAAGTGAACCACTGCGCATATATATATATGTATATACATGCGCTAGACACATGATTATTTTTACTATTCGCATTATTCAACTTCTCCCATTGTGTACATCCATAACCTTGGGATGAAGACCATGATAAATACTAAAACAATATTAAACAATAGCAAAGTACAAAGTAACAACACTAATTTTCAAATCATAAATGCTAAATAATCTCAAAGGAAAACTTGTGTATAAATGATGATAAACAAAATTCGTAAAAATGTAAAACTTTACATTTTTACGAATTTTGTTTATCATCATTTATACACAAGTTTTCCTTTGAGATTATTTAGCATTTATGATTTGAAAATTAGTGTTGTTACTTTGTACTTTGCTATTGTTTAATATTGTTTTAGTATTTATCATGGTCTTCATCCGAAGGTTATGGATGTACACAATGGGAGAAGTTGAATAATGCGAATAGTAAAAATAATCATGTGTCTAGCGCATGTATATACATATATATATATGCGCACTGGTTCACTTAGTAAACTTTTTTAGTTTGGTGGACCTTTTATAGGCATTATTACATTGTCATGTTATCTTGTCTTCAAATTTTGATTTAAAATTCAACTTCATATCCCAGGTGTCTCCTATCTCTTGGGTGTCGGTCTAGAGTTTGATTATGTGGGCAGGTCTCTATTTGAGACCATCTCTGGATTGGCTATCAAAACCTGAAGTCCCTATATATACCCATGATCAAACTTTAATCATTCAGCTATGAATAAGCGCCATGATGGGGCGTGAAACATGTTAGCTATCTTTCCTGTTCCTCCCTGTACATGAGGTGACTGCATTTGGATTTTTTTCTTCACATCAATAAAAATGTCTTCTATGGTGTGCGGCCGTCCAGGATATTTTTCTCTTTCCACAAAACGTAAGGATACCGTCTCTACCCTTATTGATGCAGCCTGCGATTGCCTCTGTAGCTGCTGTCTGCATCGGCTACACCTAAAGTGACTAGCCCATGTTCTCTAAAGAGCCCTCAACCTGTTAAGAATTTTCAGTGCATTCCCTATTGCATCTGGTCCTGTATAGTGATTGTCCTAACCTGGAAATGGTCCTTGCTCTACCTAAGCCTTTTAACCAGCAGTACCCTATGGAGGCCTTCCTATAGCCTGCAAGACTTTGACATTTGACCTATGGTTCTATTGTATCGGGTTGACAGATTAGTGGATAATATCCAGAGTGGGCCTCCTTTCAATACAATTGCGAGGTATCCTTTGGCTAAAATGTTTGTTGGTGGAGCAGTGCCAAAAAAAAAGTCCTGACTCAACCGCCCCAGTCCTCTTAGTCTGCAAGCAAGTCGTCTTCCTAATGAGGGGATGGCCCCACTTGCCAGAGTTGGGGGAAGCCTGTTGGCCTTCGCAGTTGTCCGGTCCCAGGGCGTTTCAAATGTTTGGGTCCAGAACGTCTACAAAGGAGAATTTGGTCTCTGCCTCCACCCTGCTTCATGTTGTCAAACTTGCCAACATGCCCACAAAGACTGGAGAACCTTTATGCTGCTTTAGAGCAGTCTTCTCTGAAGGAGTCATAGCCATTGTTCTGGAAAAAGAAGTTTCAAGGTTTCTATTAACATCTTTTCATCATCCAAAAAAAGGCATCCATCCTATACTGGATCAACAAGTAATCAACACCCTCTTCAGGGCACATAAATTCTTTTTGGTATCCTCCCAGTCTGTCAGTGCTTCCCTCCATCCGAGAGACCACCCTGTCTCTGTGGACATCTAGGATGCCTACTTGCACATTCCCATCTTTCCGACACTTTAACGCTACTTGCATTTGCTGTGGGCACTCAACATTACAATTGTTTTCTGTGAGCACTGCAGATGTGGGAGATTGTTTTGTGGAATTCTGCAGCATGTTTGCATTTCTCTGCAGTGAAGGGGGAAGACACTAAACTTGGGGGGATTGGGCAATGTGAAAGCATTTAGTCTGATCTCGGTTTGATCAGATTCTTTTATGTGCAGAGGAGAGATCTGGGGTCTAATAGACCTCAGATTCCTCAGTAAAGAGAACCTGTCATTGCCAATGCTATCACAAAAGATGTTGTTCATCTATTGTGATAGCAATAAAAGTAAACAGAATTTAAAAGAATCACACCACGCGAGGTATCGCCACAAAAGTTATAGCGAGAGCAATAGAGCAATAGTTCTAGCACCAGACCACCTGTGTAACACTAAACTGGTAATCTGGAGGTTTTCAAGTACTGTAGTTTGTCCACATTACATGGGTGTATTCAATTGTAAAGCGAGACACGTTTGCCATCTATTTATTCAGCATAACGTCATCTTTTATATTTTACTAAACAATTGGGTATTGTGTTTTTTGAGCATTAAAATTAAAGTGAATTTTTTTTCCAACAAAATTGCATTTGTGAAACAGCACATATACCATGTGACATAAAAAAATTGCAACACCCATTTTTTTTTCTCTAGGACCTCTGCTTAAAAAAGACAACACATAAAAACACTAATACGTGGGCTGGACTTCGTATCCCACTGATAGCTGTCATATTAGTTAATAAGTGCCAGGCAGTCCAAACACCACTTGATTACTACAGCTCTTTTTTTTTTTTTTTTTTTTTTTTTTTTTTTTTAACCAAAGACCTGTATCAGAATACAGTTTGGCCTTAATTTATGAATTAATTTTGATTATTTTAAAAGTTATTTGATGCATTTTATAGCAGTAAAAAAATATTGTTTTTTGAAAAGTTTCGATCTTTTTCATTTACATAATAAGCCCAGTGGTGATCAAATGCCACCAAAAGAAAGCTATATTTGCGTGGAAAAAAATGATATAAATTGAAACTTGGGTACAGCATTGCATGATCATGCAGTTTCCAGTTAAAATAGCACAGTCCTGAATAGCAAAAAAATAGTCTGGTCATGAAGAGTTAAATCTTCTGGAGAGCAAGTGGTTAAAAGAAAAGATTTGATAGAGTACCCGTAGCACAAAAAAAACGTATGACCTGCCTAGCCAGATTCGGCCAGTAAGGCTGTTGTTTTTCAACAGAACGGGCTGTTTTGTAGATTTAGCAGTTAGAGGGTAGAGACAAACCATTTAAAACCGACAAGGCTGCTTACAATGGTCAGCTTTTATTTATTTATGTAAAACCTTCATCCCAAAAGTAACAAAACTGTTGTAATTACTTGGAGTGTTGGCTAGAGCTCGGGTTCAATTTGTTAGTGTATACAAATCTGTCAGTCCATCTTGCCCTCTCCCCTGACTGATATTGCTGCTGTCCTTGTTGTGCCTTCATCCAGAGTTAATAACCTTTATTGATCATTTTGCAAAGCTTTACAGATTTTTAGTATCTAATGGGGCATGTGCCATATAAGAGGCTCGACAGTGGGGCTTACAGTAAGTCACTGGGCCATGATGACGCTCGCTTGTAGTATACTGTTCATTTTTGAGGGCGTAGATCGTTCGCTCCATTCGGCCGCAGCAAGTCTCTGGCGCATAGTGGACAGAGCTATGTGAACACATGACTGCGCCGAAGAACTGACAAAATCAGTATTTATCCTGTTTTTTTATTGAAAAAGTATGCCGCATGTTTACCAGAAGTGGGAAGACAAGGCTTTAAACCTTATTTTAGGCTTTCCTTTTACAACAGTGTACTTTAGTTTCATCAGCAACTATGTGTTATGGCCTACCTGACTGAATATACCGTATTTATCGGCGTATAACACGCACTTTTTTCCCCTTAAAATCAGGGGAAAGTCGCAGGTGCGTGTTATACGCCGATCCCCTGCGATCCCGACCTGTCACAATTTTAAAATCGCCGACCGCGATTTGAAAATGGTGCTGCCGGCGCCGAAATACACCGAGCCGGTCCTCGGCTCTTTCCGGCGGCTCTCGTTTACTTTCGGCTCCACTCGTAGTCCCAAGCGGAGCTATCCGAACCTACTCGGCTAGGTTCGGATAGCTCCGCTCGGGACTACGAGTGGAGCCGAAAGTGAACGAGAGCCGCCGGAAAGAGCCGAGGAACGGCTCGGTGTATTTCGGCGCCGGCGGCGCCATTTTCAAATCGCGGTCGGCGATTTTAAAACTCAGGACAGGGGATCGAAGGCTGCACTTGGAAAGGCTTCACTGGGAAAGGCTGCACTGGGGAAGGCTGCACTGGGAAAGGCTGCACTGGGAAAGGCTGCACTGGGAAAGGCTGCACTGGGGAAGGCTGCACTGGGGAAGGCTGCACTGGGAAAGGCTGCACTGGGGAAGGCTGCACTGGGAAAGGCTGCACTGACGAAGGCTGCACTGACATGGCTGCACTAACAAGGCTGCACTGACATGGCTGCACTGACATGGCTGCACTAACAAGGCTGCACTGGGGAAGGCTGCACTGACATGGCTGCACTGAGAAGGCTGCAATGATGGGCATTTAAATGTAAGTTTTTTTCCCTTCAACTTCCCTCCTAAAAGTTTTTTTTTCCTTAAAATTCCCTCCTAAATTGGGGTGCGTGTTATACGCCGGTGCGTGTTATACGCCGATAAATACGGTACATATTAATATATAGGGCTTGACAAATTTTTTTTGAATCTAGGAGCCAGCTAAAACGGAAGCCAGTTTTTTAATTTATTTAACAAAGCTTACGGGTGGAACATGAAGCATGTTTCCGAAGGCGAACTTATCCTTTAACCCTTTCGCTGCCAGAGCAGTTTTTGTGGGGTTTTTTTTGCACATGTTTAAAAAATAACTTTAAGATTGCATATTACATAAAACCCCCAAACACTCTATATTTTCTGAAAGCAGACACCCTAAAGAATAAAATGGTGGTAGGTCCATTTTTTGTCCCATATTACCATCATTATAAATGAATCTAAAGTTAATTTTAGGGGGGGGGGGGGGGCACAAAAACACTACAAATTATCCAATTTTTTAGTAATACATAAAATCAGAGGTTGCGCCAAGTAATTACCCAACATGTCAAACCTTTAATTTGTGTGCCAAATAAACGATAAACTGTTTTCACAATTTTTTAAAAAAATCTGAAAACTGTGGCATGCATTAGAGCTGCATGATTAATAATCACGATTCAACCCCCTTCCTGATCTTAATACAGCATTTCCCCGATTCATGTTAAACAAGTGCAGATCTGAGCAAAAAAAAAAAACAGCCTGCAAATGTTTATCTGAACTTTTGTCTGTAAATGA
Organism: Lithobates clamitans; assembly: GCA_037952925.1. Lineage (NCBI taxonomy): Eukaryota > Metazoa > Chordata > Amphibia > Anura > Ranidae > Lithobates > Lithobates clamitans. The sequence goes on from JBBGZY010000458.1 coordinate 7,213,094, forward strand.
AGTTTAACCACTTAGACCAGGGGTCTTCAAACTACGGCCCTCCAGTTGTTCAGGAACTACAATTCCCATCATGCCTAGTCATGTCTGTTAATGTCAGTTTTACAATGCCTCATGGGATGTGTAGTTCCGCAACAGCTGGAGGGCCGTAGTTTGAGGATCCCTGACTTAGACTAAACCTTTTTTGACACTTGTTGCTTACAAGTTAAAATCAGTATTTTTTAGCAGTTTTTTAAAGCGGGGTTCCACTCAAATTTTTAACTTAATCTTACCCCCTTCAGTTAATTGCATAGATGTTCAAATGGCGCACAAAATTTGTTTTTATCGCTGCAATTACCTATATATTGTACTTTATTGTGGCACTTCCTGTCTCTCCTCCCATGGGAGTAGGCGTGTTTATTGCCTTTCCCCGGCGCCGCACTGTCTCCTGGGAGCTTAATGTCAGGCTTCCCAAGATTCAGTGCGCAAACAATGATCATGCGTGTGAACAAGCTGTGAGTGAACAGCATTCACCGCATCCAGGAAATCAATGCTTGTGGGCTTCACATGCCCACAAGCAAGATGGAAACAGCCAGCATCACATTTTTTAAGCTATTCTTCAGTACGAAAACAGACAGAGGCAGAAATATTACACCCAAACTGTGAGTATTATTTTGGGGTTAGCAAAGTGTCTTAATGACCTAAAAAAACAAAAAAAAAAGATTGGTCGCCGGTGTGTTGCCGAGAAAGTTCCCTCGGCGGATAAGGACCCCCCTGTACTGCGCAGGCGTAGCGCCTGCGCAGTACGAACTACTGTCAGCCACCGGAGATAGCCGAAGCTCAAACTCTTCAATCAGCTGTACACGGCGCCTGCGCCCTAGGTCCAGGTTCCTTCCCCACCATCCAAGTGGACCTAGAGGGGATATCAAAAAGAGCCGAGCCAAGCGAGGCCGTGCCCAAAGCGTGGCGAGCAAAGCGAGCCAGTGAGGGGCCCTCTTACAGGCGCCCTGTACAGCTGATTTTCACCTATTCACGTTCGGCTATTTCCGCCGGATCCTACTGCGCAGGCGCAGCACCTGCGCAGTAGAGGGGGGTCCTTATCCGCCGAGCAGAACTTTCTTGGCAGAACACCGGACTCCCGCTTTAACCACTTGACCACTGGGCACTTAAACCCCCTTCCTAACCAGACCAATTTTCAGCTTTCGGTGCTCTCACATTTTGAATGACAATTACTCAGTCATGCAACACTGTACCCATATGAATTTTTTGTCCTTTTTTTCACACAAATAGAGCTTTCTTTTGGTGGTATTTAATCACCGTTGGGTTTTTTATTTTTTGCGCTATAAAAGAAAAAAAGACTGAAAATTCTGTAAAAAAATGAAATTTTCTTTGTTTCCATTATAAAATTTAGCAAATTTTGTAATTTTTCTTCGTAAATTTTGGCCACAATTTATACTGCTACATATCTTTGGTAAAAATAAGTACAAATCTGTGTAAATTATTTGGTCTTTGTGAAAGTTAGAGTCCAAAAGCTATGGTACCAATATCTGAAAATTGATCATACCTAAATTACTGACGGCCTATCTATATTCTTGAGACCCTAACATGCCAGAAAAGTACAAATACCCCCCAAATGATCCCTTTTTGGAAAGAAGACATTCCAAGGTATTTAGTAAGAGGCATGGTGAGTTTTTGAAGTTGTAATTTTTTCCCACAATTCTTTGCAAAATCAAGATTTTTTTTTTTTTTTTCTTCCACAAAAAATGTCATATTAGCAGGTTATTTCTCACACACCGCATATGCATACCACAAATTACACCCCAAAACACATTCTTCTGTTACTCCTGAGTATGGCGATACCACATGTGTGAGATTTTTATACAGCGTGGCCACATACAGAGGCCCAACATGCACGGAGCACCTCCAGGCGTTCTGGAGCACCCAGGCCAATTCTGACATTTCTCTCCTAAATGTAAAAATCATCATTTATTTGCTAGAAAATTACATAGAACCCCAAAACATTATATATGTTTTTTTTACGAAAGACCCTAGAGAATACAATGGTGGTTGTTGCAACTTTTTATCTTGCACGGTATTTGCGCAGCAATTTTTTAACGCTTTTTTTGGGGGAAAAAAACAGTTTTGTGCTTTAAAAAAAAACAAAAACAGTAAAGTTGGCACAATGTTTTTGCATAATGTGAAAGATGAAGTTATGCCGAGTAAATAGATACCTAACATGTCACCCTTCAAAATTGCACACAATCGTGGAATGGCGCCAAACTTCGCTACTTAAAAATCCCCATAGGCGACGCTTTAACATTTTTTACTGGTTACATGTTTTGAGTTACAGAGGAGGTCTAGGGCCAAAATGATTTATCTCGCTCTAACGTTCGCACCGATACCTCACATGTGTGGTTTGAACACCGTTTTCATATGTGGGCGGGACTTACGTGCGCATTCGCTTCTGCATGCGAGCACACGGACAGGGGCACTTTAAAAATTTTTTTTTTTTATTGTTCATTTTACTTTATTTTAGTTTGACACTTTTTTCCAAAAAAAAAAATTTTTGATCACTTTTATTCCTATTACAAGGAATGTAAACATCCCTTGTAATAGGAATATGGCATGACAGGTCCTCTTTACAGTGAGATATGGGGTCAATAAGACCCCACATCTCACCTCTAGGCTTTGAAGCCTGAATTAAAAAATAAAAAAATAAAAAAAACGATCCTGGATTCGATCGAAGCGGTGAGACGGTAGAAGCACCGGAGGGCGGCGGGAGGGGGGGTGTCCCCTCTCGCCTCCCATAAGAACGATCAAGCAATGGAATAGCCGCTAAGATCGTTCCTATAGTGTAGGGAATCGCCGGCTGAAAAAGATGATATCTGAATGATGCCTGTAGCTGCACCCATCATTCAGATATCCCCGCACAAAGTCAGGGACGTCGTATGATGGCCGGCGGGCAGGAAGTGGTTAAAACACATTTTTTTTTTTTTTAACACAAAGTTGTCCATTTATACAATATTTCTAACACATAGCATGTACATAGCAAAAATGACACCCCGAAATAGATTTACCTACTCCTCCTGTGTACGGCGATACCACATGTGTGAGACTTCCACAGCCTGGCCACATACAGAGGCCGAGTACAGCTGAATATGGCTGCGCATGGCAGGGTATGGCTGGGTATTGCAGAGTATTGCGGGGTGTTGCGGAGTAGTGCAGAGTATTGCGGGGTGTTGCGGAGTAGTGCAGAGTATTGCGGGGTGTTGCGAAGTAGTGCAGAGTATTGTGGGGTGTTGCAGAGTATTGTGGGGTGTTGCAGAGTATTGTGGGGTGTTGCAGAGTATTGTGGGGTGTTGCAGAGTATTGTGGGGTGTTGCAGAGTATTGTGGGGTGTTGCGGAGTATTGTGGGGTGTTGCGGAGTATTGTGGGGTGTTGCGGAGTATTGTGGGGTGTTGCGGAGTAGTGCGGAGTATTGCGGGGTGTTGCGGAGTATTGCGGGGTGTTGCGGGGTGTTGCGGAGTATTGCGGGGTGTTGCGGAGTATTGCGGGGTGTTGCGGAGTATTGCGGGGTGTTGCGGAGTATTGCGGGGTGTTGCGGAGTATTGCGGGGTGTTGCGGAGTATTGCGGGGTGTTGCGGAGTATTGTGGGGTGTTGCGGAGTAGTGCAGAGTATTGCGGGGTATTGAAGAGTATTGCGGGGTATTGAAGAGTATTGCGGGGTATTGAAGAGTATTGCGGGGTATTGAAGAGTATTGCGGGGTATTGAAGAGTATTGCGGGGTATTGAAGAGTATTGCGGGGTATTGAAGAGTATTGCGGGGTATTGAAGAGTATTGCGGGGTATTGAAGAGTATTGCGGGGTATTGAAGAGTATTGCGGGGTATTGAAGAGTATTGCGGGGTATTGAAGAGTATTGCGGGGTATTGAAGAGTATTGCGGGGTATTGAAGAGTATTGCGGGGTATTGAAGAGTATTGCGGGGTATTGAAGAGTATTGCGGGGTATTGAAGAGTATTGCGGGGTATTGAAGAGTATTGCGGGGTATTGAAGAGTATTGCGGGGTATTGAAGAGTATTGCGGGGTATTGAAGAGTATTGCGGGGTATTGAAGAGTATTGCGGGGTATTGAAGAGTATTGCGGGGTATTGAAGAGTATTGCGGGGTATTGAAGAGTATTGCGGGGTATTGAAGAGTATTGCGGGGTATTGAAGAGTATTGCGGGGTATTGAAGAGTATTGCGGGGTATTGAAGAGTATTGCGGGGTATTGAAGAGTATTGCGGGGTATTGAAGAGTATTGCGGGGTATTGAAGAGTATTGCGGGGTATTGAAGAGTATTGCGGGGTATTGAAGAGTATTGCGGGGTATTGAAGAGTATTGCGGGGTATTGAAGAGTATTGCGGGGTATTGAAGAGTATTGCGGGGTATTGAAGAGTATTGCGGGGTATTGAAGAGTATTGCGGGGTATTGAAGAGTATTGCGGGGTATTGAAGAGTATTGCGGGGTATTGAAGAGTATTGCGGGGTATTGAAGAGTATTGCGGGGTATTGAAGAGTATTGCGGGGTATTGAAGAGTATTGCGGGGTATTGAAGAGTATTGCGGGGTATTGAAGAGTATTGCGGGGTATTGAAGAGTATTGCGGGGTATTGAAGAGTATTGCGGGGTATTGAAGAGTATTGCGGGGTATTGAAGAGTATTGCGGGGTATTGAAGAGTATTGCGGGGTATTGAAGAGTATTGCGGGGTATTGAAGAGTATTGCGGGGTATTGAAGAGTATTGCGGGGTATTGAAGAGTATTGCGGGGTATTGAAGAGTATTGCGGGGTATTGAAGAGTATTGCGGGGTATTGAAGAGTATTGCGGGGTATTGAAGAGTATTGCGGGGTATTGAAGAGTATTGCGGGGTATTGAAGAGTATTGCGGGGTATTGAAGAGTATTGCGGGGTATTGAAGAGTATTGCGGGGTATTGAAGAGTATTGCGGGGTATTGAAGAGTATTGCGGGGTATTGAAGAGTATTGCGGGGTATTGAAGAGTATTGCGGGGTATTGAAGAGTATTGCGGGGTATTGAAGAGTATTGCGGGGTATTGAAGAGTATTGCGGGGTATTGAAGAGTATTGCGGGGTATTGAAGAGTATTGCGGGGTATTGAAGAGTATTGCGGGGTATTGAAGAGTATTGCGGGGTATTGAAGAGTATTGCGGGGTATTGAAGAGTATTGCGGGGTATTGAAGAGTATTGCGGGGTATTGAAGAGTATTGCGGGGTATTGAAGAGTATTGCGGGGTATTGAAGAGTATTGCGGGGTATTGAAGAGTATTGCGGGGTATTGAAGAGTATTGCGGGGTATTGAAGAGTATTGCGGGGTATTGAAGAGTATTGCGGGGTATTGTGGGATGTTGTGGAGTATTGTGGGGTATTGCGGGGTGTTGCAGAGTAGTGTGGGGTATTGTGGGGTGTTGTGGGGTGTTGCAGAGTAGTGCGGGGTATTGCGGGGTGTTGTGGGGTGTTGCAGAGTAGTGCGGGGTATTGCGGGGTGTTGTGGGGTGTTGCAGAGTAGTACAGAGTATTGTGGGGTGTTGCAGAGTAGTGCAGAGTATTGTGGGGTATTATAGTATGGAGGGATGGCTGGATGTGACTGTATTTGTCACAGAGCAGCGTTGTGGGCACTACAGATGCAGCCCACAACGCTGCTACCATCCGATCCCTCCCCCGATCGGTACACAGAGGGGAGGGAGGAACCGGCGTCATGACATGACACCGGTTTGTTTACATGTGATCGCTCCGTCATTTGACGGAGCGATCACATGGTAAACGGTCGCGATCAGCAGCCGTTCACCGTGATCCGTGATGCGCAGGGGGCGCGCGAGAGCAGTATTCTGGGAGGACGTCCTGTGGCCGTCTTTCGGCTATGGCCCGGTCGGTATGTGGTTAAGGAAAAATATACTTCAATGAATGAAAAAAACTAAACATTAAAGTTGGCCTAATTTTTTTGTATAATGTGAAAAATTATGTTGCGTCGAGAATCGTAAGAGAATTATGATATTTATTCTAAGCAAAAAAAAAAAGATTCTCATTTTATCTAGAATCGTGCAGCTCTAACGTGCATTTGTCTTCAGCCTCCTTTAGTCTGGTACCCCTAACTAAAATCTGGTGGAACCAATTGCCTTCAGAAGTCTCCTAATTAGTAAAGAGTCCACCTGTGTGTAATTTAATCTCAGTATAATTACAGCTGTTCTGTGAAGCCCTCAGAGGTTGGTTGGAGAACCTTAGTAAACAAACAGCATCATGAAGGCCAAGGAACACAACAGACAGGTCAGGGATAAATTTGTTTAGAAGTTTAAAGAAAGGTTAGGTTATAAAAAAATATCCCAAGCTTTGTACATCTCGCGGAGCTCTGTTCAATCCATCATGCGAAAATAGAGTATGACACAACTGCAAACATGGCTGTCTACCTAAACTGACAGGCCGGGCAAGGAGAGCATTAATCAGAGAAGCAACCAAAGAGGCCCATGGTAACTCTGGAGGAGCTGCAGAAACCCACAGGGCAACTATTAGTCGTTCGCTCCACAAATCTGGTTTTTATGGTAGAGTGGCAAGAAGGACGCCATTGTTGAAAGAAAGCCATAAGAAGTCCCTTTTGCAGTTTATGAAAAACCATGTGGGGGACACGGCAAACATGTGGAAGGAAGGTGCTCTGGTCAGATGAGACCAAAATTTAACTTTTTGGCCTGAAAGGCTCCACAGGCCCCAGGGACCGCCCTGCTGGGCGGCCGAGAAAAGGGTGGGAGAGCGGTACAGGCTTCAGGAACAACCCAGGATTCGGTGACCCCTGGCAAATCATCATTTGACCCCCAGGTTGAGAACCACTGCTCTAGATCCAACTAATGTAAATGGGGAGCCACCAACCACCACTCTAGGGATCCGAGCTAAGAACTGGGACTGCTGAGGTTAAATTTATCTTGGAGCCAAATTTAATTGCTGGTATGCGTATTGTGGAGCTACTGTACCTCCACATTTTCCCCTTTATGGTACCCAGTGCACATGCGAGAACGAGGCGCTTCCATGCCTACATAGCCTGTGCACTTGCGCCACATTGTGTTAGGGGAACTGCTGCTGCGTGCCATGCCACTGGCAACTCACGCTCAGCTTTTAGCTTCCTCGGGGTTAGTAATTCATCCTGTCCAGGGCCCTAGTACCTGCTCTAATGGTTGCTACCACTCTGACTCCCTGCGTTCATCTGACCATTCAACTGACCCATCAGCCACACCAGCTTCCTCTTTTGCAGTACAGAAGATTTTTCTGCTACCATTTTACATATTTTTGGGCATAATTTCTGGCTTTAAGACCTTTGATAGGGAATCAGCAATGCTCTTATATGCCTTTTCTCCAGATTATGTCTTTGAGTTAACCTTGAGCTATACATAGGTCAAGGCGACATACCTGTTAAATAAATTTCTTCTAAGCTAAAGAATGCCATAGCTACCTTTTTGGATACTGTATGGTCTTGCTTGGGCTTGGAGCAGCTAAAAATCTGCTTAGCAGTTATCCAGTATGGGGTTTCTAAAAATTTCTTAAACCAGCCAAGATCTTCCAGGTCCACTCTGTTATAGAGCCTATTGAGAATAGTTTCCTTCATAAGTTGTTGCTTCCTGAAGTAGATCCTGCAATTCTTGTCTTAACACCACCCTCAGTCTCTGTAGGGGATAATCCTGTATTCAAAGACCTGGTAGACAAAAGGTTAGAGGCCCTCTTTAAAGCTCTTTCTTTAGCAGGCCCTACCATGCAACCTGTGGTTGTCTGTCTAGCCATTGCTGTCTGGACTAAGTGCTTGACCTGAGAGCTTAGTTCCAGGCATACGAATACCTCTGGCCACAGTAAGACCTTTTGCTTGTGGCCTTAACCACTTCAGCCCCGGAAGGTTTTACCCCCTTAGTCTAGGGCATTTTTTGCGATACGACACTGCGTGGATAGACTGACTTGAGGAAAAGAGAGATCTGTGTTCGTGATTAGCAGGAATTGTTGACCTCTCTTCCTGTCTGACAGAATGACGGTCTGCCTTGTTTACACAGGCAGACCGCCGTTCTCTCTCCTCCCAATGATCGCGGGTGGCCGATGTCCTTCGCGACCGCTGGACCTGCTGATTGGTCTCGCTGTGTCCAATCACAACGGGAACGGGTCGCCGGCAGGTACGTTGTTTTGCGCAGCCTGGCTGCCCTGCCGCAGTTTATGTGCAGTGGGCCGTCCGGAAGTAGTTAAGCTACTGCCTTAATGGTTTGCCAGATACTGTCAAAATGCCAAGATGTTTTTCACAGTGATGGGTTGTCCCCTACTTGTCAATGTGTAGAGTGTCTGTCAGACTTCTGGTCTCAGAAAATCCAGAGTGCCATTTAAATGACACAGCACAAGCACTGTGCTCTCTATCATGCTTTAGGGCTACAACCACTTTAAAGTGGTTGTAAACCCAAAAAAAATAAATAAATAAATAAACTGCAAGACAAAGGCATAATGAGCTAGTATGCATAGCATACTAGCTCATTATGTATTACTTACCTTAGAATGAAGCCACCGCAGCGGTCCTCGTTCACCGCTTCGGCCGGTAAACATCACTCCCGGAGTTACTTCCGAGTATCGCGGGCTCCGACGCTGTGATTGGCCGGAGCCGCGATAACGTCACTCCTGCGCATGCGTGCGGAAGCCGCTGGTAACTGCACACTCTAACTGAAGCAATGGCACTGTGCTATTGCTTCAGTGCGCATGTGCCGATGACGTCAGCAAATAGAGGATATATCCTAAACCATTCAGGTTTAGGAGATATTCAGGGTAGCTACAGGTAAGCCTTATTATAGGCTTACCTGTAGCAAAAAGTGTGTTGTAAGGGTTTACAACCACTTCAAATACAGTCATGTCATCATGACGATCTTAAATAAATGTGGATTATTGTACATACCATAAATAAATAAGACATCCCCTGAAAATAAGCCCTAGTGTGTTTTTGTAGCCAAAATTAATATAAGACCCGGTCTTATTTTCAGGGAAACACAGTAGTACAATGGAATTTTTAGCTGGTTGTTAAGGAGTCGGCCGGGAAGCTGGCTGCCACATCCTTGGCAACAGATTACAAAAAACAGAGTTGGTTTTTAACAAGTCCTTCATTGTAGAATTTCCCCAGTCGTAGCTCTGAATCTTCTTCCTCCGGTCTTCTCCTTATTCTGATGTTGTCTTGCTCCAGTGTTGTCTTGCTCCAGTCTTCTCTTTATTTTGATGACTTCTTCCTTCGGTCTTCTCCCTCCGCTGTCTTCTTCCTCTGGTTTCTTCAACTTCCGGTGATGTCTTCTCCCTCCACCATCGTCTTCTAATTTTGCTGCTGCCGCCGACCCGCTCAAAATGAAAAATCTGGTCCTGCTCTGACGCTGGCTCCCTCTTGACGTCACAAGGGGGCAAGGTCTCCGGGTAACATCACTAGATGGTAATGCTACATAGCTATATAAGAACTGGCAGACATCTTAGCTGGCATAACAGCGGGAGCTAGCGTCGGAGCAGGACCGGATTTTTTATTTTGAGTGGGTTGGCGGCAGCAGAAGAAGAAAAAGATGATACCGGCGGAGGGAGAAGGGTGGACCTGCCAGGCTTCATGCACGGTTAAGGGTCTGGTAAAACTACCCGTCAGATTTTTTTTTTTTTTTTTAATGGTCGTCCTCTGTGTCATTTTTTTCCTTATCCAGTGAACTGATGTCTGAGCATGAAAGTTGTAGACTGCCGTACATGTGGATATTTTTAGCTAATGGCATCCAAGACTATTTTTCTTTTTTTTGTTTTAGTTCAACCCAGCGGGGCTACACAAAAAAAACCTGACAGCTCAGGAGGATCCGCTGTACTAACTACCCATTATTAGTACAGCAATCTCCCCTCGTGTGCTATTGTGTTCTGACAGGGAGATACACCCCCCCCGCCAGAACACTGCGATCGGCACTCTTAGCCGTTGGCCAATTGGTAGACCTTTTTCAGTCATGCCTCTTTGACGGACGCTAGCCAAACGGCCGGCTTCTGTCAGGCCGAATGTCAGACGGTTTCTATTGAACCAGCCGATGCCGCATGACACGGCCTGAGTGTACTTGGATTTAAGTCTGGTATTGACCGACAGAAATTTGCCTGTTCTCTATAGTGCTGTCCTGCGTGGCCCAACTGGATTTGAAACTGCACACTTTTTTCAGTCTGCCCACTTGTTAGCACTTATGACTGCTTCTGACCTACTGAAATTTTCTTTACCACTCTATAATATAACCTTAATAGCCTGGTCGTTGAGCATAGGATCATATAGTTTGTCCATCTTTCAGTATTGTCAACTTTGGTCTTGCCCCGTCTGGATAGTCACAGTATCAAGGGAGAATGTGAGAAGTGAGAAAGCGACACTAAAAGGCAACTGTTGGAAAAAGGGCTGATTCAGTACACATTGCCAGACCTCAGACTCCTTTGTGACTACTCAAGCAATAAATGTATTAAAAAAAAAAACACGTGGAGACAAGTCCCATGCTAGAATTCCATGTCACGTGTTCATGCTTTGTGAGGTTTTCTTTTTGACTCAATCTTTTGATCTTTCTTTATCTTTTTACTTTGGTTCCTTTTGTCATTATGTTTTATTTTTTCTAGAAAAATGCATTGGACGTAAAACTGTAATTCTGACCAAATGTGTTTAAAGATTTTAGGTGTTAAAACCTATATAAATTTTCTCAAAGTAAATATCATTATTGGTGTGAATCTCTAGTTCTTGTTTTATTAGAGATGCACTCAAGCTATTTCAACATTTTGTTCATTAGTTATTAGTTGCTGGAGCCAGACTTGTTCATGCATAAGTAAATTATTAGCTGACATTTATTTTATATAAGGTCATTAGCACACTTGCAAGTTTCTTTTTCAGAGTATACAAAAAAAATCAAGACTCTTAAGGCTTTATTGATCTCTTTTTTTCTTGTCTATACATTGTCTAGCCGTGAAATGATAATTTGTCCCCAGTGGCAGGTTATGTTGGCTTACATCCTTAGCAAGGATCAAGGCTGGAGTGTGGGATATTTTTAGTTTAGCTGTGGCTATTTGTATAAATTTAGCTTTAAGGCCCGAAGGAGTTACATTTTATAGGGCTTTAATCTGTTTTTATATAATATGTATTTTCTGTTGTATATGATCTTGTTCAAAGTAATACCTTGTATACATATAGTGTAAAATGTCTCTCTTTTACAACCATGAAAGCTTTAAATGTATTTGCAGATAACGGTGTATCCACAAACACACAACATACTCTGACAGAGAAAACCAGTCAGCATTAGTGTTTTTTACCCAGCAGTCATTAATAAAAGCATAACCCTATGTTGCAACAGGTGGGTAAGGCAAGTCATAGATGAATCCATTTTCTTTCCTTCCACTACGGACTTTCTCTGGAGGCTCCTGGTCAGGATCCAGTCAGACAGCTCCACTGCAGTGGCTTATGTCAATCAGGATGACATGAGAAAGGTGGCAGAGGCGTTGGGACCATCCCACATTTTGCAGTGGGCCGAGAAGCACATTCTAGCGCTCTCCGCTGTGCACATTCCCGGCATCAAAAATTTGCAGGTGGCTTACCTGTGTGGTATCGGGCACTGGATCAGGGGGAGTGGTCCCAGGACCCCTAACATGGATCTTCTTGCATTGTGCAGAACCACCTGGCGTATTGACTTATTTACACGTTCCCTGCTCTCTTGCCTACCACGCAGGATAAGAGGCTAAAGGGATTCCGGTCGTTGTGGTGGCCTCGTCGTCCGTAGTACGCTGACGTGGTGCGGCTGGTCAGATGCTCCCTGGCGGTTCCCTTATTGGGAGGATCTCCAGTCCCAGGTTCCAGTTTACCACCCTGCTATACGGTCTCTGGTTTGGACCACATGGCTATTGAAAGTCAGGTTTCGAGGGATGGGTTTGTCATATTCGGTGATCCCCACCATTTTAATGGTGCACAAGTAAATGTCTCTGAAAATATATTATTGCACCTGGAAGGCTTTGCCTGGTGAAGGCCTCTGGGTGTCCATCCACATAACTTCAGTGGCTCAGGTGTTGGCCTTTCTCCAGCAGGACATTGAACAAGAACTTGCCTTGAGTACCATTAGGGGTTACGTTTCTGCCCGCTTTTTTTTTTTTTCAGTGTCCCCCCCCCCCCCCCCCCCAAATTCCCTGTTGTAGCCTTGGTACTTGAATTTTACCATGGGAATACAAAGTAGTGACAACAGAAAAAAGGTGACATAGATCTATGTTTGTCTCAAGCATGTTTGTATCCACCTACTGTTGACTGTCTCACTACCTCTGCTGGAAGTGTATTCCAAGCATCAACTACTCCATCACTAAAATAATGTTTTCCTAGTTTAGTTTTGAACTTTTCTTAGTCAACCATAGTTAGTCAACTTAGTCAATCATGTTTCCCTTTTCCTTTCCTCCAGACTGTACATTTTAAGTTCCTGAAGTCGCTCTCAATATGTTTTATCCCCCAAACCTTTCACCATTTTTGTTACCTCTCTCTGGACTCGTTCTATCTGATCAATGTCTTTTTGTAAGTGAGGACCTAGTTTTCTAAATGAGATCTCACTAAAGATCTATATAGGGGAATCAAGATGACCTTTCTCCTGCTAGTGATGCTTCCTAGAATTCTATTCGCTTTTCACACTGGTCACACTATATGCTCATTTTGCAATCATCTGAAAAAAGGTACCCCCAAATCTTTTTCCTCCGTGGCACTGGTCAACTTTGTACCCCCAATACTGTACCCTGCCAAGAGATTTTTTTCCCCTAGGTGCATTATTTTTCATTTAGAAATATTGAACTGCAGTTTCTACTGTTTTGACCAATCTTCCAGCAAAGCCACATCATGTTTCATGTTAGACACCTCCATGGACATTAACTTTTATTACACACCTTTGTATCATCAGCAAAAATACATACCTTACCCAAGAACCCTTTAGTTATATCACTTACCTATAGATGTAATTACTTGGTCCTTTTGGTTCTCTAGAGGCCTCCTTTTGAGAAGATTTGGGATCTTCCTTTTTGCTTACTTTCTTTTGGTCTTTTGGATGTCACCTCTGTAAGAACACAAAAGTGCAGCTGGGGAGATCCCTGCATCCACATTGTTGTGTTGATGCAGGGGTATGTCTTCTCTTTTTTTTTTTTTTTGTGGACATTCCATTGCCTTAAATTTTGGATAAAGTAAGGTAGGGTTATTCCCCCCCTTTTGAGTATTTTTAGCCAAATGGGGTGATTTCGCTTCCTGCCCTATAGCAAAAACAGGAAGTGAGAAGAAATGCCTCCAAGGTGGGGTAATTTCTGGTTCTCACCAGGTGCAAGATTTTTCCCTTATGTGTTTTTTCAAATTCTCTTTTATTTTCATTTTTAATGATAACAGTAAATGGTCTGAATGTGTGAGGGTGCTTCTCCCTAAGGCTTGATGTAAACTACAGCTCCTAAACTTGAGTTTAGGAGCATTTGGCATTTGTTTTGCCAAAGCTCCTAAACTAAACTCCATAAAAGCCTGTGTCAATGTACACAAAGGCTTTTACCAGAGTTTAGAAGCTGCTGCATTTAGGGGAGTTTCAACCTCCCTCAATCTCCCTCTCCTGAATGTGGAAGAATCACTTTCAGGATAGAAAAGTTTTGACCGCTGGCGCGATTTTGCGTTTTCTGGCAGTTAAGGTAGGCTGTGTACATGAAGCCTAATAGAGGTACAGACAGGAATAAAAGCTTGACATACGTTTTGATTCCTCTCCACTGTACCCAAAACCTAAAAAAAAATGTCTTTGGTTTTATACTACATAAAACTTAAGTACTGCTGCCTCTACTAGTCTCATAAGATTTGTAGTGAGATTTGATAATGTCACTACTGTTTGTGTTGTTTGCTGGAGTGCAAGCTATACCTGAAGACCTTCTAATCCTCTCCTCCTTGATTTGAATATTAACCCACCAATCAAGGGTCAGCTTTCACATGAGAAAGCAAGGCCTTCTACCAAAATGGCCTCCCCGCAGAAGCACTGTTGTGTGGGAAACGATGCATAGTAAATCAGGAATTGTGAAAATATCAGCTGCAGGGAGACCACAAGCAATATCGGTGACCAGTCTTGTCTTTTGCTTGTATTTTGGAGATCATTTAGATCTTCTGAGTGAGGCCCAACACATTTGTTTTCCTTTTCCCACAAATATAATACATTTTTTTAAATTGTTGCCCATATTTTTTGTGAGGTTTTTGTGTTTGTAAGGTATCTGCCTTTTTTTTTTACCTGATCTAAACTATTATAACAATTTTGATCAAGGTTCAGCCATTTGACTCTTATTACTGAGTTATTTGCAAAACTGTTACTCAAAAAATGTACAAAGTAAATAACATAAGTTAATTATTAGACATTTATATTTGTTTGACATGTTATATTTTCAAAACTAAGCCAAGATTTGTGGAGGGCTGAGGCAGACTTCAAACCACACTTCAAGCCATTTCTAATAGGACCTTATCTTTTTTCAACTTGGCATTTAGAGCATTTTTGCAAAACTCATGTTTATTTTTTAAAGTCTGCTGCTGGTGAAACAGTAAATCAAGCGCAGTGGATTCTATCTTGTGTTCCATGGATGTGGTTATGGTGTTTAGAAACTACTTCTGCCTGCAGGTTGTCTCCTCGAATGCTCAGCGCCTGGCATACGACTTGCAACCAGGGCCTGGTTTCTGTGTTCATTTAATTTCCAAATGAAACACTGTACTGAGTAAATGCTTGCAGCAGGAAAAAGGAATATCTTAAAATGGATTTGTTGAGTATGTCTGGAAAACTTGCCTGCATATTCTCCTCTAACTGCCAAAGGGATTTGAGTCTGAAGTTTATTTTGTTTCTAGTCTCTACTTAAAACTAGAGAATGAAAGTGTTTAACACACTTTTCTCTTTTTTTAATAACACAAGTAAACGTGTGCTCTTTACGGAATGGGCAAGGTTGGCAATGGTGGCAGGTATGCTGGTAAGGGCAGGTGCAGTACTGAGAACAAATGAGTTGGTATGGTGGCAGGATAAGTGGTGAGGGGTGAAAGCTGGGAGAGGGAACATGCTGGTGTGGATGCAGAGATCTGGTGCTGGCAGTATAGGGATGGGGGTGTGGGTTTCAGGGGATAGGGAGTTGATGAGCTCTAGGGAGGGGAGGAATGGGCCTGGATGCAAAGGCCTAGTGCGGGAAGGGGGGGGGGGTCAGGCGGACATGGGGATTGGAGAGAGAGTATGGGAGGATGTTGCTGGCACCCTACTGTTCAGCAGCAGCAAACCCATACAGACTTGTTTTAGTTTCCTTTAGCACACTCATGCAGTTTTTTGATACAAATGCTCTATTTGAAAATATGGCCTTGCATCTATCGATTGTTACTGCTACTCCCATGCATGCACTGTTTTCAGCATATCTATCAAGCATGCATGTTGGCGAGAACCCACACTTGTGTGGTAGTGTCCAGTCTCTTAGGTCAGCGGTTCTCAACCTCAGTCCTCAAATACCCCTAACAGGCCGTGTTCTGGGAATTTCTCTTTCATAAAATAGCTGTCCAAAATTCCAAGCCATTTACTCTGATTTAAAGCACCTGTGCAAGATGAAGGAAAACCTGCAAACATGGCCCAATGGGGGTACTTGATGACTGAGGTTGAGAACCACTGTCTTAGGTCATTGCTGCATAGGATCTTGTCACCAGTTGCTGTCATCCTATATCAGGACAGCGCAAGTGTTCTATTTACAGGACCAGTGGAGGCATGATGCATAACTGCAATTTGGCAGCGAAATCCCATGCATGTTCAGTAATGACCTCAGTGGTCATTTGCTAATTACACCTTAACGTCTGCTCACCTGCCATAGTGAGACATTGCCCTAAGGACACCTTCAAGAATTTGGAGGATAAAATTACTTTAAAATTTTTACTTTCTTAGTAACCATATTCAATTCAACTGCCAAAATATGTATCATTAAACTAATATCCTAATACTTGTACTATAATATTGTCTTGACCAATAAATTATGGGGGAAACTGAAACCTACATACGGTGCTTTAACTCCTCCTGCACTTAAACAGGTTTTCCTGCTTAAATTACAGGGGTGCCATTTTCAGTTGAAGTTCAAATTAACAAGTGCTCTAGCTAGATTTTTAGGTTAGAAATTGCTATTATAGAAAACAGTACAGCCTTTAATTTCCTGATTTTTTTTTTTTTTTTTTTTTCTTTCTTTTTTTTAATGCAGAGGAGCCTAACTCCGGGAAAATAAAATGGCAATGGGGCTGTGCTAGCAAACGGCGCTCTCCTGTGCCCTTGCTGCTCAATAGACTAGAGTGTACAGGGCTAAGATAAATGTTTTATAGTAAATTCTTAGGTTACCCTAAGTCGTTATACCCTGTATACCTTTTTGTAGAAGGCTTTTAGCAGACAAAACGCTCAAGACCCTTTTCTGAAGGCTGTTCTGAAAGCTAGTTCTCTGATGCTCCTAATTATAGGAGCATGACACCATCGTCTTTTCAAAAGGACAGGCGATGGTCCAATATTTCAATTGGACCATCACTATGATTGGTTGCCTTACTGGCCAAAAGGAATTTACAGGCATGAAGGGTCGGGAAAGCTTTGGCGCCATCAAAGTGCTGAAAATTTACTTATTAGAATGATCCAGTATTCAGTTGTATGGGCAGGAGTCCACTGCAGGTATTTGTAGTCAAATCTCCTAGATTGTAAGCTCTAATGAGAAGGGCCCTCTGATCCTTCCTGTATTGAATGGTATTGTAACTGTGCTGTCTGCCCTACTGTTGTAAAGCGCTGCGCAATCTTGTCTGCGCTATAAAAATCCTGTATAATATATAGATGCATATAAATAACCTGACAATATTTTTCAGAGACATGCACATCTGGAGTATAGTGTTCTTGTTTTTGGAAGCTCAGTGCTAGTAGTTCTCAACACTGAAAAAAGTGAGAATTCTAAAACCCCCATATGTGTTTCTAACCTATTAATATCTCTGACTCTAAAGTCTATTTTTTTAATTACAGGTACTTATATAGTGCAGTCAATTTACGCAGCACTTTTCATGTATATATATGTATTGTGCTTTCACATCAGTCCCTGTCCTCAAGGAGCTTGCAATCCAAGGTCTCTAACTTACATATATTCATGCATATACATAGTAGGGTCAATTTAGACAGGAGCCAATTAACCTACCAGGATGTCTTTGGGGTGTGGGAGGAGACAGGAGTACCTGAAGAAAACCCACACAGGGAGAACAGGCAAACTCCAGGCAGGTAGTGCCGTGGTTGGGATTCAAATCAACGTCCCTAGTGCTGCTAGGCAAAAGTCCTAACCACTTAGCCACTGTGCTGCCCACCTAATTCCTAAACTCAGACATGCTTTTAATGCTGAATTGAGGGATAAGCAAATATTGTCTAAATACAATAATGTGTATTCTTGAGTCTTGGTGTGCTTTGTGTATGTCTTTCTGGTATGTGTAGTAATTCAGTGTAAAACTTTGACTATGTGTAGGAGCTTCATGTAATCCATACATGGATTGAAATTCAGCTGGTTTAGCAGGGACCGGACAAATTTTGATCCATGTGCGGGTAAGCTGGTTGTACACAAGTGGATCTATCAATTGACTTGTGCATAACTAGCCTGTTACACCCCAACCCCCCCCCCCCCCCCCACTGCTTGCTGGGGCTCTTCCACCCCACCGGGATCAGCCTGACCTGACGACCTGACAGCACTTCTCCCCAGATCTCTCCATAAAGAGGTACCTGTCACGTGCCTATTGCTGTCACAAGGATGTTTACATTCCTTGTGACAGCAAAAAGTGATTAAGGTCCCTTTCACACGATCGGACCGTTCAGGTGCGCCTGTCAGTTTTGACGGAGGACCTGAACGGGCGCTCCATGTTAGCCTAAAAGCAGACAGATGGCCCTGTGTCCAGGTTCGTCGCTATCGGATTGGGTGAGATATGATGAAAACGGACATGCTGTCTGTTTTCATCCGATCCATCCATAGGCAGCAGCGGCGCCTGACAAGCCCCTCCCCGCTCAGTGAGCAGAGAGGGACCTGTCATCCGCCGGCTCAGCGGAGATCAACGGAGAGATCTCCCGCTGAGCCGGCGGACCGAGGCGGGCTCCGTAGAAACGGGAGTCCTCCTCGTGTGAAAGGAGCCTAAAAAAAATTAGCACAACAGTGTAAAGTTAAATTATTATTTAAAAAAAAAAGTAAGTATCCCTGTGCTTGCGCGCAAAGGCGAACACATGCATCGGTCCCACATGCTTGTAAACAGCGATCGTCCCACACATGTGAGGCATCGCCGCAAACATCAGATCATGGCCAGTAATTCTAGTACAAGACCTCGTCTGTAAATCTAAAGGCTTTTAAAGTGTCGCCTATGGACAGTAAAATTTATGTCGTTTGTCGCTGTTGAATGGATTATCTTTTATATTTTACAAAAAATTGGGTCTTTTTATTTGCATTAAAATTCAGAAAGTGTGTTTTTCCCCAAAAATTGTGATAGTTAAAACCGGCAAACGGGCATCTCTTTGCAGAAGAGACATGCTGTCTTTTGCAATACAAAACACCTGCTTGCTTGCAGTCCTCTATTGAATATACACTGAGGGTCGGTTCACACTGGGACGACTTGGGATCCGACTTGTACGCCCTCAAGTCGCCCCAGAAAAAGATTCACATTTAAGTGAATGTGAGCGTCTGAATAGACACTACTGAAGTCGCTCCGACTTCAGAGCGTACTCCCTGTACTACTTGGATCCGACTTGATAGGCGACCTGTACCATAGAAATCAATGGAAGTCGCCTCCAAGTCGGATCTCTCTGTAAAGTCAAGCGACTTTGCAGGGAAAACCCCTCCCTCCCAGAGAGCTGAATGTCCTGTGATTGGCCACAGCCGAAGTCGCCTGTCATGGAGGCGACTTCAAGTCGCCTTGTAATTTGCTAAAGTCGTGCTGAAGTCGCGTCGAAGCCGCGTTGAAGTCGCCGTGCAAAGTCGCGCTGAAGTCGTGTTGCCCCTGTGTGAATCGAGCCTTAGGTGTGCAAGATGACATCATTCCCTCACTGGCCAATCAAGAAGCTGAAAACCCAGCGCCTGGAAGTGGCCAGGGAAAAGATGACAATGGCTGGTGAGGGATGTAACTGCTACATCACTGGAAGGTGGAGGTAAGTATTTCTGAGAGTTTAGTTCTCCTTTACAAAAAAACCTGTATATGCAGATAAGGGGACTTTTGTGTTGTGGGGTGGAGACCTCAAGTCAGGCATGGTGAGTGGAAGCGGAGAGTTTTTTGCTGGCCCTGTTTGCATGATTTGGTTGCATTGCCATTATCTTGCATGTGTGTGCAGATAAGGGGTTTCTGTAGATAACAAATTGTGCAGCTTTGACTAAAGTTGAATAATGCCCTTGCTATAGGTATACCTCCTGAAACCTGACTGGACTACTCCCGGGACAGTGCTAAGATGTTCCTGAGGCCCAGTCATTACTGCTCACCACCTCCATAACACGAGTAAGTGCTCTAATGCTAATCTGAAACTGCATCAGGGGAGAGGAGGGAGCATGTGAAGGGTTTGAATGAGAGAAAAAGCTGACCCCTGTGATAGTGGAGGTGAGCTGTAATGATCAGGCCTCGCTGAGCAATGTCCTGAGAGTATCCAGTCAAGATTTGGGAGGCCTACACCTATAGCAAGAGCATTATTCAATTTTAGTCAGAGCTACACAGTTTGTTTGTTTTTTTTTTTTATCTACAGAAACCCCTTACCTACATAGGCAGTTTTTATGTGAACGAACCCTTTAACATTTACCAACCCATCAATTAACCTAACCCCTTACCTCAATGTTCACACTCAAACTAGACACTCCAAAACTTTGACCCTAATGGTCCTCTGGTATTTAACCAGTGTAAACACTGCGCCAGGGATTCCGGGTCTGTACTGTGTTTGTTTGTAAATTGATGGTAATCATATGATCATATGACAATTGGTGAAAGATGATTTCTTGTACATTAGTTCAGTTGATTGAAATGATTGAATCTGTTGTGTCATTGAAAAACATTGTAGTGTGTGTACAATATCGTTGATTTGAGCACTGAACTTTTATTTATGAAATGTCTACATTGTAAATGTGGTGGGTTAAGTAGAATTTCTTTACCAACCATTTTTTCCCCCATAGGTCAGAATTTGGACATTTTTCCACATAGGACTGGAACAAAATCAAACTCGGACCTTAAGAAGCTGGAAAATGGGGTGACATTAGCTCCAGAAGACACACTACCCTTCCTAAATTGTTACTGCTATGGATACTGTCCAGAAGATGCTACAAATAACACTTGCATGTAAGTTTATACACTTCTGTTCATTGAAGTGAAAATTCAGTTACTGTATAAGATCATCCAATTGTAATGTTATCATGGAAATGTCACTTGACTAGCATCAAGGTTGAATGCATTTCACCTTGTCAGATTGGGTACTCTTAGAAGGCTTCTTAGTGACCAAGTGTCATTCATTGTGTTTTAACCTGACTACCTTTTATTTATATATCTCTTTGCATGGACTACTTCCTGTAAACTGCAGTAGTAATGCTGCTTGGGAATGATTGATTTCAGAGGTCTGCATAAAAGGATTGCAGATCACATTGATAGGCTGAGTTAAGAATATTTGACCTGCAAAATTACAGACTCAAGACTTCACAATCTCAGAATAACAGGTTACTCAGTAACAGAAGATGCATAATATCAATCACTAACACTAATAATAATTATTATATTTGGTATAACAAGTAGAAAGGGTTTCTTGAATGCTGCTTATGGGGTACAGGTAATGTTTGTGAGAACAAGGTATGCTGGATTTATAGTTGTTATGTGGTAAATGTTTGATGGGAAAAAATACATTTTTTTAATAGCAGTGCGGTTTTTTAACCCCTTTGCTATCTGCGTATTGCACAAGCTAATAGCACTGAGATGCTCACCGTTGATACTGTGGCTATGGGACTAGAAATGTGAGAGAGGCGTTGATTGGTGCACTCCCCTGGAGGCTGTCTGTCAGACATATGTAATTGCCATTCTTTGTCACTTTTGATATTACTAGTGTTGCAATGTTATCGGTGCCGGCACTAAGCATTTGCATGAGTACTTGTACTCGTGCAAATGTTCCGATACAAAAACTGATACCTTCAGACTCCTATGAATAACAGACTTGGGGGGCACACTCTAAAAATGCGTTTACATTCAAGATGGTGCTGCTATAAGACCGCAAACAGAACAAAATAGATTACAACGCACACATACAAAAACGACATTTAAATACTGCAAGGCTATTTAAAACACCTGTACATATTAAAAAATATGGGGATTTGGTTACACCATATAGTGCTAAGCCCACTACTGTGTCAAAGTATCCCATTATCAGTGGGTCCTACACTATTCATAGAATTGAAAGGTCCTGCATCTCAACCATGGGAGACAAACTTCTCTTCATGGGAGCTCTATAAGGACGACTCCTATAACACAGGTGGACACTAATAAGAGGTAATGAAGGGGGGATGGGGTGCTCCGCAGTAGTGGGATAAGTACTATATGGTGTAACCAAATCCCCAAATTTTTGAATATGTTCAGGTGTTTTAAATAGCCTTGCAGGATTTAAATGTCATTTTTGTATGTGTGCCCTGTAATCTATTTTGTTCAGTTCATGTATGTGCGGGTCGCTCTGCGGTGTGATTTCACTTGAAAAAAGTCATGTGATTTCTATTCTCATACACTACCCATTTGCATTGAAATCACACCTGAACAGTGTATGAGAATAGAAATCACACATGACTTTTTTCAAATCGCACTACGGCTGGCCCTCACATGTGAACAGGCTGTGAAGGTATTGGTTTTAGTATCAAGTACTCATTCAAATGCTTCATATCGGTGCAACGCTAGTGCACGTGTTTGTGCATGGGTTAGGTATTTTAGGCCTCTTTTACATGGCTGCCAAGGGCCATACGAGTTTATTTCTGTGCCAAAGAGCCAGTGGCAGTTACATGCATACAGCCTCGAGGTGTCTCAGCCTGTCTTCAGCTTGTACAGGCTCCTGCCCACAGCTAGCTGTACAGAGGCACCTATGACTCCTAGCCATTTCAGTTCTGTTAAGGGGGTTTTAGTGAAATAAACAGACCTAAACAAGGTGTTTCACTTTCAAGATAGAGATTGAGTCTTCCGTCTCCTAATTTGCAGCTGCATTCAATGAGCAGTGCCTTATGTGGTTGGCAGTGCAGGGTTAACATTTAACTCTGGGTTGTAGAAAATATACCCCATGTAGTGCATTCCCCTTCAGCCCCGGTTCACGAGAGGCTATGCAACGTTCTAATCGATGTGACTCAAGTAGCTCCAACTTAGAAAAAGGTTCCTGCACTACTTTGGTGCGACTTCAACATGAATTGCATTAGGGCTGAAACAACTAATCGATTAATCGACAACTAATCGATTAGGAAAATAATCGATTACTATTTTTATAACCGATTAATCGGCCAGTAACATAATGGTGTTAAAAAAAATTAAATTGAGCCTTTTATAGTACAAAAAGAGCAAATAATCGCTACTGTAAATGTTACTTTCACAGTTCTACAGTAAAAAAATGAATCCCTTACAATAGAGATTATCTGTTTTTTTTGTACTATAAAAGGCTAATTTTAGTTTTTTTTTAACCCCATTATGTTACTAAACATCTTAGACCTGATTCACATCTGTGTTTTTTGGTGCTTTTTGCAGAAAGGCACTGCAGTTCATTTACATGGTTTCCTATGGGACACATTCACATCTATGCTTTTTTTTTTTAGCTGCGCATTTGGAAAGGTTCAGGGACTTTTTTTATGCAAAACTGTGCTTTTTTGGTTCAATACACTTCAATGGAAAAGCTGCAGAAAAGCATGCGTTTTTTGTAGCAATTTGTGTTTTTTAATCTGCCCAACAACAAATTGGCCAAAAAATGCAAAAAAATGCAAACTGCAGCAAAATCACGTGTTTCCAAAATTAAAACGCAGAGCAAAAAGCACTGCAGAAACATATCAAAAGCAAACTGCATAGGTGTGTACCGAGCCTTATGCTGGCCACGCGGATCAATTTTCAGAAGAGAATATTCAGACGAAAAATCTTTGTACATTCGCTGATTGAAAGAATGTTTGAAATTTTCACTTTTTTTTAACATTGTGTTTTTAAAATGAACAAAAACCACATGCACTGTCTGAAAATTCATTTGACCAAGAAGTTTTTCTATTATTTCCAAATTATCACCGTGGTTGAAAATGAATGTCAATTTGACCCCACTAACAATTAGAAAATCGAACAAACGTTCTTAAAATGCCATTTTTTTTTTTTTTTGACGGAAGACATTGTTTTTTAAATTTAAAAAAAATGGTCTCTGAGTCTGATGATATTTACCAGATTTACCCTTTTTTAATAGTATATATCCTTTAATAGCATATACAGTATATCTCTCCTCTAATAGTATATACAATATATCTCTTCCATCTGTTATTCTCAGAGTGGATTAGATGTTGCTCCCTAACCATATAGTTATTTATATTTAGCACTGCATAGAGATATTTAAGAATAAATTGCCTTTTTTTAAAACTTTACATATTAACTAAATTATACACCACACTTTTTTTTTTTAAGCTTATCAACCGATTAATCGATTAATCGAAACAATCGGCCAACTAATCGATTATGAAAATAATCGTTAGTTGCAGCCCTAAATTGCATTGACTTTGTTAAAGAAGTCGTATGCAAGCCTCGATGAAGTCCCGCAGGAATGTCTGCTTTAAAACCGCACTATTGTAAATCAGGTCTTACACTGCAAATGTTAAATGTTGGTTTTGTCTGAGATAATGAATACGGTGAACTACCAGCACTTTCAGAATGTAGGTGGACCCTTGGTGTCCTCACAGATAGTGCAGGACCACTGGTCCTTCATTGTATCGGTTGACGTCAGACCAGTTGGGCAGCATAGAGGAATGTCTTCGGGGGCCAGTCTTACGAAGAGGAGGAGCCTGTTGGAGTGAGTAATAAGTTAAGTCAAAAATTCAGCTAGTTTGATATTACCCTTAATATAATTGTTTTCTGTGATCTTTGAGACTGGTCACACCCTAAAGCCGGGTACACACTTAGACCCCATACTCGCTATACAACTTTTGTTGTTTGATTTCCTTTAGATTTACCAAAACCTATTTAGTGCAAGGGTCTGCCTGATTGCATACAAATTTAAACTCTAAGGTTTAACCTCATATGGTTTTGGTAACTCTAAAGGAAAAAATCGAAAGAGAATTGTATAGTGTGTATCCAGCTTTAGTTTTTAATCATTTTATTCAACCCTGCGGGTTGAATGAAAAAAAAAAACCTGTCAGCTCCGGTCGGAGCCGCTGTACTAACCAATCCGAGGTTAGTGCAACGATCTCCTCTGCCAGAACACTCCCATCAGCGCTCTTTGCCATTGGCTAAGAGCGCTGATCGAGTCTCGATAAGATGCTGGTCTTCCAGCATGCTCGACCGGCTTCTGTGGGACAGACCGGCATACACATGGGCCGAATGTTGGTAGTTTTTTTTTTTAACTGACCGTTGTCTCTTGACATTTGACCCGTGTGTACGCAGCTTAAAGCTTAGCCAGTTAGATATAATTGACCGCATGCAGGTTGAGCTGGACTTCTCCTATTTCAAGGCAGATTAAAACATGTTGGATTTTCTTAGGTGGCAGTGATTTTGATTAACACAATTACATACACAAATTGTTGGAAAATCTGTGTAATAAACAGCAATAGACAACAATTGTTTTCAAATGGTTTTAGGACACATACACATTGAATTGGCAGAATCATCATAGCATTGAAGTGGCTGTCAGAAGTTTGAGGATGATATATACTACTCTATCTTTTTATTGCTGTCACGGCCCTATTCCAGAAAGTTGGGACACCGTGTAAAATCTACATAAAAACAGAATGTAAATCTCATAAACCCATATTGTATTCACAATAGAAAACATATCAAATGTTTAAATTGAGAAAGTGCATCACTTTAGAACAAAAAAACTAGGTAACTGATGACTGTAATACTTCTCAAAAAAGTTGTGACAGTCATATTTACCACAGTGTAGCATCACCTTTTTTATTAACAATGTAAATGTCTGGGAACTGAGGAAACCAGTTGCTGGCGTTATGGGAGGGGAATGTTATCCCATTCTTGTCTAAATTAGGATTCTTACTACTCAACAGTTCAGGGTTGTCTGTTGTATTTTTCATTTCAAGGTGCGCCAACTAATTTTAATTGGTGAAAGGTCTGGACAGCAGGAAGGCGAGTGAAGCACCTGGACTCTTCTATTATGGAGCCATGCTGTTATCATGCAAGATGCGATTTAGCACTGTCCTGCTGAAATATGCAATATGCTGAAATAGACCTCTTCTGGTTGGGGGCATGTGCTGCTCTAAAACCTAAATATGTCTTTCAGCATTGATAGAATGTCACATTTCGATTTGTTTGTCTACAGAACAGTTTTCTGCTCTGCAGTAGACCATTTTAAAGTGGTTTTAAAGGCAGAAGTGTTTTTTTTACCTTAATGCATTCTGTGATTATCCCCCCCCCCTCACACACACATACTTACCTGAGCCCGTTCTGGATCCAGCTTTTTGCCTTAGAGCTGTAACTCTCCCTTCTCAAGTGAATATGGAGGCAGCAGTGGGAGCCATTGACTCCTACTATGGTCAATTGCAGCATATGAAGGGGGGGATATGGCCGCGCCGCGCTGTGTGTGTCATTGGACAGAGTCTAGCTCGACATTGAGCCCACACAAGTGCCCCCAGAGCATGTGGCATCTTGTGGGGGCACTCAGGGGAAAGGAGCCAGGGGTGTCTGTGGGGGACTTAAGAAGAGGAGGATTGGCGCTACTCTGTGCATAACCAAAACTATGGCTTCTTTGCATAATAGAGCTTTACCTTGTATTTTTGGATGGCACAGCGAACGGTGTTCAGATTTTTGGAAGTTTTCCTGAGCCCATGCAGTGATGTCCATCACATAATCATGCCTGTTTTATTGCAGGGCTCGAAAATAACCAGCATCCAATTTTGCGTTCAAGTCTTGTCCCTTGCGCACAGAAATTTCTCCAGATTCTTAGAATCTTTTGATATTATGTACTGTAATAACATTAAAGTGATTGTTTTACAAGGTGATTGTATACAATCTATTCAGTTATCATTTGTTATCATTTTTAGACACCTATTTTTACAGATTGGTGTACATCTGCCTGTCTTTATTTCTCAGACACTCAGGGGTTGATTTACTAAAAGTGGAGAGTGCAAAATCTGGTGCAGCTCTGCATGGTAGCCAATCAGCTTCTAACTTTAAGCTCTGACAAAAAAAAAAAACTTGGAAGTTGATTAGTTTCTATGCAGAGTTGCACCATATTTTGTACTCCCAGTTTTAGTAAATCAACTCCTATGATTCTACCCAGTCATGTTACTTATCTGTTGCCAATTAGCTTAATGTTCTTCTTTTTTAGTACCACTTACTTTGCCAGATTTATGTTGCCCTGTCCCAACTTTTGAGACAAGTTGCAGCAATCAATTTCAAAATTTCTACCTTTTTTTTTTAACCTAAAATGGTACATTTTCGCAGTTTCTATTTTATATTTGTGAATAAAATATGGGTTTATGAAATTTGTAAACCAATGCATTCTTTAGTTAATGTAAAGTAATGAACCTATAGGATTCGGCTTATTTCTATTCAATTAACATAATTGTAATGTAGTAGTATGCATGGTTTTACAATTTAGGCATACGCTGACACCTAGTGGCCTATATTATTATGTATTCTGCAGAGCAGCACTCCGGAATGCATATATGTAGAGGTGTGATGGAATATACATAGCTTTCTGTGCATGCTTCTGCATCACTAACCAGCAAAAAGCCAAAGAAAATATCAAGTAATCTGAAAGGGGGGAATTGTTTATTTAAAAAGAAATTAAACCAAGTTTTCTTGAAGTCACGAACGTGAAGATTAATCTTTCCAAAAGTCCCCATCACACCTGCAGTAGCTTACTAAGGAGACAAGTAATTCTAAGAATGTTTTGGGAAAAAAAAGTTCACAATGTTTTTTTAAATGGTGACCCCCGTAGACTAAGCAGTATTCTTGTCACCTGCTTGTTGAACTAGGTTTCATAGGAACTTATACACATTTAACTTGGCAATTTAATATCTTGTGTATTGCAGTACAAATGGACATTGCTTTGCAATAATTGAGGAAGATGAACATGGAGAGACTACAACGACATCTGGTTGTATGAAGCTTGAAGGCTCAGACTTTCAATGCAAGGTAGGATCATCCATCTTGTGCAAGTTCATATTTTTGGAGCTTTAAGTGTGTGTGTGTAGGACACTGAAAGATGTGTTTCTTGCCAATTAAGTGTTTGACAGGTATGACTTTCAAAAGCAAGTATATAGAGTTTAGATCACGACACGTTACATTGTCTTATAAGCTAGTTTTTGATTGGGATTTTTTTTTTATAGTCTGATCACATAATTTGTAATAAAAACATCTTTGCCATCCTGAAGCTTCCTTCCAAACGTTTTGCATATTTTATATATACTGTGATTCTGTACTTGCCAAATATGCTGCAGAAATCTTGCTTTGCAAACTCTGGCTGCAGACGTTTAAACTGCTGCCTGTTCCTGGATTTACACAGACACACAGAGGCATACCTTTAGCTCTGCAGCTCTCATTGGCCCTCTTATAACGCCCCTCCCTTCCCGGCAAATTCTCATGAGAGTGAGAGAGCGCTGTGAATGATGTGATAAGCCTAGGCTTATGACCAGACAAGAAAGAGGAAGTGGGCTGTATAAGGTATTTACTGGCAGAAAAAAAGTTTTACTATCCAATGTTAAAACCATAAGGGCAGAAGATTTAATGGATGGAAGTGAAAAAAATGACTGAAGGTCCACTTTAACCACTTCAAAACGGGGCACTTATACCTCTTCCTGCCTAGACCAATTTTCAACTTAAAGTGCTCTCGCAAAGTGGTCAATTCATGAGATTTTTCTCACACACAGCATATACATAGCAAAAATACACCCCAAAATATATTCTGCTGCTGCTCCTCCTGAGTACGGAGATGCCACATGTGTGACTTTTACACAGCCTGGCCACATCCAGAGGGCCAACATACAGGGTGCACTGTCATGCGTTCTAGGAGCATAAATTACACATCTAATTTCAGGTCCTGGAGCACCAGGACAGTGGAATTACCCACAAAATGACCCCATTTTGAAAAGCAAACACCTCAAGGTATATTCTATGTGGTATGGGCTGCTGACAGGTACTCGGGTACTCTGATGGGCTGGGGACAGGCACTCTTTATTACAGGCTATAATGAGGCTTACCTGTAGGTACAGTAAATATCTCCTAAACTTGCACCTTTTAGGAAATATTTACTTTAGCAGCTCTGGTGATGCTCACTGCGCTCTCAAGGCACAGTGTGCCGTCCCTAGAGAGGAGCCGTGCCATGGCCATCACTCCCGGGCTCATGCGTGGAAGTAATGTCATGGGTCAGCCAGTGAAACGACTTTGCCATGACATGAAGACTGGGTGAAGATGGAAGCCCTGGGGAAGCCACGACGGTGCTTCATTGGAGATTTTTGTTTTCAGTTAAACCTTTCATAATGTGCGAGTATGCCATACTTGCACATTATGCTCTTAACTTGCAGGGAAAAGGATTTCTTGTTTTTTTTCTTTTTGGCAGTTTACTACCACTTTAACTTTTTTTTCAAAAGGTATATAAAGTATTGCATGTTTAATATTATGTAGTCTATTATTTAGTCTTCTATCTTGCTTGGTCCATATGCCATGTCTGTTTACAGTGTTAACTGGATCAAGGTGAAATATATACACTAATCTATAAAGAAGGTGATACCCCCCCCATAATCAATGGGACTTTAGCGGCAACAAGATAATGGTAAAATACAGTATGATTTATAAAAAAAATGTACAGTACAAAGATTATAGTTATCAAACCGATAAAAACATTCATGATCCCATATGAAGTCCAGACGGCCTGATGCATTTCAGGACAGAATACGTCCCTTCGTCAAGGGCAATTGTCAGGAAGGGATCACACTATATAATAAAAGTCAAATACGTTAATGAATAACAGTATTGGTAGTAATTTTTAGTCAGTTGCTTCGAACATAGGACATACAGCATGGTAATTGCATAACATAGAACATACCCAAAACAGACATCGTGAAAATTTCCTGCTGGATTAGAGGTGGCACTAGTATTGCGAATAGATACCACCTATGTCCAAGGGACAGAGTTGTACCGGGTGGGTCACCTCTCATCCACACAAGTCCCACACAATTGCATCAACATAAAGCACAAAGTCTGTACCCCCCCCCCCCCCACATTCTCCCCCCCCCCCCCATTCTTCCTTCCTTCCCCCTTCCCCCTTTCTTCTTCCTTCCTTCCTTCCTTCCCCCTTTCTTCTTCCTTCCTTCCTTCCTTCCCCCTTTCTTCTTCCTTCCTTCCCCCTTTCTTCTTCCTTCCTTCCCCCTTTCTTCTTCCTTCCTTCCTTCCCCCTTTCTTCTTCCTTCCTTCCCCCTTTCTTCTTCCTTCCTTCCTTCCCCCTTTCTTCCCTCCCCCTTTCTTCTTCCTTCCTTCCTTCCTTCCTTCCCCCTTTCTTCCCTCCCCCTTTCTTCTTCCTTCCTTCCTTCCTTCCTTCCTTCCTTCCTTCCTTCCTTCCTTCCTTCCTTCCTTCCTTCCTTCCTTCCTTCCTTCCCCCTTTCTTCTTCCTTCCTTCCTTCCCCCTTTTTTCTTCCTTCCTTCCTTCCTTCCCCCTTTCTTCTTCCTTCCTTCCTTCCTTCCTTCCCCCTTTCTTCTTCCTTCCTTCCTTCCTTCCCCCTTTCTTCTTCCTTCCTTCCTTCCTTCCTTCCTTCCTTCCTTCCTTCCTTCCCCCTTTCTCCTTCCTTCCTTCCTTCCTTCCTTTCTTCCTTCCTTCCTTCCTTCCAACCCCCCCCCCCCTTCTTATTATGTAGTCTATTATTTAGTCTTCTATCTTGCTTGGTCCATCTGTCATGTCTGTTTACAGTGTAAAATGGATCAAGGGGAAATGTATGCACTAAACTAGGTGATTCAGAACAATGAACCACCCCTAATAGGAGGCTTTTTTTAATGTTTCTAAATGTGTATTTCTAACAAGGTTTATAAATTATTCCTGAATAAAAAATTAAGTTCCAAACTTATTTTTCCCTTCTTCCTCTCCCCCTTCTTCCTCTCCCCCCCCCTTCTTCCTCTCCCCCCCTTCTTCCTCTCCCCCCAGCCCTTCTTCCTCTCCCCCCCCGCCCTTCTTCCTCTCCCCCCCCGCCCTTCTTCCTCTCCCCCCCCGCCCTTCTTCCTCTCCCCCCCCGCCCTTCTTCCTCTCCCCCCCCCGCCCTTCTTCCTCTCCCCCCCTTTTTCTTTCCTTCCTTCCTTCCCCTCTTCTTACTTCCTTCCTTCCCCCCTTCTTACTTCCTTCCTTCCCCCCCTTCTTCCTTCCTTCCCCCCCTTCTTCCTTCCTTCCCCCCCTTCTTACTTCCTTCCATCCTCCCACCCCTTCTCTCCCCCCCCCCCCCTCCAGTTTTCAGGTGCTTTTCAGTGCTAAACCTCCTGAAAACTGCCTCAATGTAAAAGGGGTCTTAAGGGATAATATTGGAAATATTTTTTTTTCACACAGGATTCTCCAAAGGCACAGTTACGGAGAACAATTGAATGTTGCCGAACTGACTTCTGCAATAAGAATTTGCGACCAACATTGCCCCCAGATGGGAGGACAGGTAAAATACTGATGATCTGTATGCAAGAGAGTTTTCTGAAATGTTATGTAATTTTTGCTTTCTTTAATAATCATTGCAGACATAAATCATATATGCCGATATACAGGATACCCAAAAATATAGCTTTGCACTTAAGTTACATGAGTAATAAAAGTACAGACTGTATTGCTTATTAAAGTGGTTGTATATCCTTTTGTTACATTTTTACCTACAGGTAATCCTATAATAAGGCTTACCTGTAGGTAAAATGAATATCTCCTAAACCTGTATGGTTTAGGAGATATTCACTTTGCATGCAGCCTCTGACGTCAGCGGCACATGTGCTGTGAAGGCCTGGCAGACCCTGCCAGACCTTGCCGGAAACAAGACTCCTGCGCACATGCGCGGGAGTGACGTCATCGCGGCCCTGGCTACTCACAACGCTGGAGCCACGAACCCAGAAGACACGCAGATGTCGGATCAGATGCCGACGCCTCGTTCTAAGGTAAGTATTTCATAATGAGCTAGTATGCAGTGCATACTAGCTCATTATGCCTTTGCTTTTACAGGTTTTTTTTGTGTGCGGTTATACAACCGCTTAGAAACACATGCATCAGAGACAGTTGGGTTATACTGCTGCCTACAGGAGAATTTGGACACTGGCAAAAAAAATATTAGGGACCCTGAAAGGTTTAACTCCTTCCCCTTCCAGCATGCCTGAATTTTTTTTTAGCTTCCTAGGGGTGATGGACATGTTTCTCTACTTAGAAAAGTTTAAGAGTGTTTAGTAGCCTTTTTTTCATTATTATGTTTCTATTCAAATGAGAATTCGCTACATGCTGTTTGGGCTAGTCTCTTTAAGCAGCTCTTCACATTGGCACATCCGCGGCGGTAGCTTTGGAGGCTGTACCCTGATTCTGCTGGATGGAAGATTGCAGGGCCTGCTTGGGATGTGACCTATCAACCTGGGTTCTGCTTCTTGCACTTTCCAAACCTGAAACTGTCACTGTATTAGCAGCAGACCACTTTCCAGTTCCAAAACCATCACATTTTCTGATATGACCCAGTCTTTGGGGCTTTATTTATGAGTTGGCCATATGGGCTGAGCATTGGGAGATACTTCAGTTATTTAAACCGTTCTGAGCCAGACACGGTGGTTTCTTCAACCTGAGAATGAACCTGTGAAGTACCTCCTAATAGCATAATTGCGATTTACTGGTCTACCTGACCAATTGTATGCATAGCCCTCCATATATGCCAGTTTGTCCCTGGTAAATTTAGTTTTGTTTCTTAATAATAACTTCCAAGTAGTTCCAAACTGTCTTTCACAATTTTTCAACTGCTGGCGATTGTAAGCTGTTCAAGCGCATGCATGTAGTGGGCATTTAAACGATCAGTTTCTGTGTCTAGTGTATGCATATCGTTAGTAAATTGTGTGACTAGCAGAGATATAGCTAGTAATAGAATTAAAGCCATAGCAAACAAAATAATATTAGCACATTTAAAAAGGCCCCAAGTGTGTTATCTACCTGATCACAATATAAGAAAAAGTGCTAAGCTTTCTAAGATTATATTCGCTGATAGGATGATACCTACATCCTAAAAAGTTATAGGAAGAGGAGAATTTGCAGATAGGAGAAATGCCTGGCGCTACCTGCAGGTCCTCACTGCCATTTACCCAGTCTCCAGGGTCAAAACAAGCCCGGAGAAGCACCAATCCCAGCAGCAAGAAAACTAAATAGGACACAAAATCATAAAAGTAACCATACAACTAAATGAATGCATGCAATAACAGACAAGATGTTAACAGAACTGGCATTACATCAAATAATATGAATAAACAAACAATATGGTTCTCAAATCAGGTTTCAGCGCTGGGAAGGTGCAAAGGGGAAAGGAAGGAAGGAAGAAAAGGGGTACCGTATATACTCGAGTATAAGTCGTTCCGAGTATAAGTCGAGGCCCTAATTTACCACAAAAAAAATGGGAAAAACTTATTTACCCGAGTATAAGACGAGGGTGAGAAATGCACAGCTACTGTAAGTGGAAAAGAGGGTCAACAATGCCCATTTGCAGCATTACTGTGCCCATTTGCATGCCTCACTGTGCCCATTTGCAGCCATAGGTCCCCTGAACTTCAAACTCGGTAGTTAAGGGTTCCTAGATGCCCCCTAGCTGCAGCCAAAATTTGGGGTCTCTGAACCCAAAGGGTCCCGAAATGACATTGCTGCAGATGGACACAGTTGACCGAATTTGGGGCACCATATCTCAGGGCCACTTAGTGCTAGGAAACCCCAAATTTAGTGTGCAAACCCAGTGGAACTAGCACCATAAAATTTCCAAAGCTGGTGTTTCTAGCACCAAGTGGCCCCGAGATACAGGGCCCCAAAGTTCAGTTCAGAAAATGTCAAGCACTTTATGCAGCAGAGAATGACATTTTCCAAACCGATTTTGGGGCCCCGTATCTCTTGGCCACTTGGTGCTAAGAACTTTAGCTTTGGATATGTTTTGGTACCAGTTCCACTGGGTTTGCACACCAAATTTGGGGTTCCTAGCACCAAGTGGCCCTGAGATATGGGGCCCCAAAGTCGGTTCAGAAAATGTCAAGCACTTTTCTGCAGCAGAGAGTGACATTTTCCGAACCTATTTTGGGGCCCTGTATCTCGGGGCCACTTAGTGCTAGGAACTTCAGCTTTGGATATGTTGTGGTACCAGTTCCACTGGGTTAGCATACCAAATGGGGTTCCTAGCACTAAGTGGCCCTGAGATACGGGGCCCCAAAGTCAGTTCGGAAAATTAAATTTTTTTGCTGCAGAAAAGTGCTTGACTCGAGAGGGGGCACTTTCAGCACAAAAAAATGTGCTGAAAAATTTGACTTATACTCGAGTATATACGGTAATAAAGAATGCTTGTTTTTAACTTTTTTTATGTTGTAATGTCTTTGATGGTACCAAGAAAGTCCATTTGCCCCAAAATTCTCCTCTTCCTATAGCTTTTTAGGATGTGGGTATCATTGTGTCAGTTAATATAATCAAAGATTAGCACTTTCTCTTATATTAGTGCAGGGAATGCATTAGGGTAAAAAATCTTCTGCCTTTATGACCACTTTTAAGATGAAAGGTATTTTGACTTGCTTGGAATTCCATATCTTGGATCATAGGATGGGACACAGACAGCCCTCCCTTCTTTTCCTTGGTTACTTTGCATTGCTTGAGGGGACCCTTGGAGTGTTTCCCCTCATAAGATTGCTGATGTCCAATCACCTGAAGATACCAGGCCCTTTAAGGAGATTCAGCTTCTCAATTTGTCTTGTTTACCATTAATAGTAAAAGAAAATCCCAAATTTTTGGTTGTCCCCAGAAAAGTATTAGCAGGGAAGTCTTCCAATGAGGACACTAGTTCTAGTGACCTGGTGGTCCCCAAGTAATTTCCTTAATTTGCAGGTATTTTCTCTCACTTCCTGTTTGGCTATGGGACAGAAAGTAAAGGGAAATCTCCGCAATGGGACACAGATGGCGAATAAAAATCTGACAGGTTATAACCCTCCCTTGCTTTATACAGAATGGGAAAAAATTTTTGCCTATAGTTCTACTTTAATATGTGATGGATAAACATAGCAGGAACAATTGGTTTGCTATGGTGTGAGGTACAGTGTTTTTAGATCCTTTGTCAGATGTTACTATGGTATGCTAAAGTATAATTACAAGCATTTCATAAGTGTCAAAGGCTCTATGCAAAGAGTGAATGTTGACCCTTCTTTTTCAAGACCTCTGCAATTCGCCCTGGCATGTTGTCAGTCAACATCTGGGCCACATCCTGACTGACGGCAGCCTATTCTTGCATAATCAATTCAATGGTTGGAGTTTGTCAGAATTTGTGTGTGTGTTTGGTGTCGCTGCCTCTTGAGGATTGACCAAGTTCTCAAAAGGATTCAGGTCTGGGAGTTTCCTAGGCCATGGACTCAAAATGTCATTATTTTGTTCCCCAAGCCACTTAGTAATCACTTTTGCCTTATGGCAATGTGCTCCATCATGCTGGAAAAGGCATTGTTCATCACCAAATTGTTTTTAGGAGAAGTTGCTTTTGGAGGATGTTTTTGGACCATTCTTCATGGCTGTGTTATTAGGCAAAATTGTGAGTGAGCCCTCTTCCTTGGCTGAGAAGCAAACCCCACACTTGAATGGTCTCAGGATTTTTACTGTTGGAAAGACACAGGACTGATGGTAGCCCTCAACTTTTCTTCTCTGGACAAGGTTTTTTCCTGGATGCCCCAAGCAATCGGAAAGGGGGATTCACCAGAGAAAATGACAGTACTCCAGTCCTCAGCAGTCCAATCCCTCTACCTTTTGCAGAATATCACTCTGTCCCTGATGTTTTTCCTGGAGAGAAGTGGCTTCTTTGCTGCCCTTTACACCAGGACATCCTTCAAAAGTCTTCACACTGTGTACTCACACCTGCCTGCTGCGATTCCTGAGCAAGCTCTGCACTGGTGGTGCCCCGATCCCACAGCTGAATCAACTGTAAGAGATGGTCCTGGCACTTGCTGGACTTTCTTGGGAGCCCAGAAACTTTCTTCACAAATGCAATGAGAATGTTTATGGGATTAAGTTCATTTTCATGGCAAAGAGGGACTTTGCAATTAATTGCAATTCATCTGATCGCTCTTCTTAACTTTCTAGAGTATATGTAAATTGCCATCATAAAAATTGAGGCAACAGACTTTGTGAAAATTTAATATGTGTCATTCACAAAACTCTTGGTCAGGGCTGTATGACAGATATTTTAAAGAAAACACCCATGTACTTAGGCTTTCTGTGGAATTTTGGTTTTATGCTCTTAATTTTTAGTTGTGTGGTTTTTATATCATTTACTTGTAGTAGAAACTTTATAACATTGATTCTTTTATTTTATTTTTTTTTGATCTTTGCAGAAGGAATATTTGGCAGAAGTGCACACCTCATCGCTTTTATAATATCCTTTGTAGTCTGCTTGTTTATCATGGTTATCTTCATCTTTATCACTTGCTTCTACAAGTAAGCACTTTTCACACTTTTTTTATGACACCATTAGTCTGTGTCCTTGCTGGAAAAAAGTTAACTGGTTTCCTTTCCCAGTGCCACAATGCGATACCAGTACGGGAAGTAAAGAGAAGTTGTCCTAATGAGAACACAAATGACAGAAACACTTAACATGGGTTCTCGCCCTCCACCGATATGTTCGAAATAATATTTTATCCTCGTTTAAGGCCCCGTTCACACCTGAGCAGAGCGATTTTTTATTTGAGAGTTTTGCAAGCGTATTACAAGCAATTTAGAAGCATATTGCAAGCATTTTACATGTATATTCAGTGGGGTTGTCACAATACCACTTTTTTTAAGACTGAGTACAAGTTCCGATACTTTTTTTTCAAGTACTCGCCGATATTGATTACCGATACTTTTGTTTTTAATGTCACGTGACATATGTTTTTTATTTATTTTTTCAATGCTGTTTTTTTTTTTTTTTGGGGGGGGTGGACGATGTCTGTTTTTTTTTTTTATTTTTTTTATTTACATTTTTATTTTTTTTATTATTTTATTGCAATACTTTGTGTGTGTGTTTTTTTTTTTTCTTTTATCAGCCCTGTTGGGGGGCTTTGGTGAGATAGCAGGGGTCTTAACAAACCTCTGATATCTCCCCCTTGAGACAGAGGATAGAGATTCCCCAGTCCCTTTCTCTGCAGCCTCAGCTGCACTGAAAATGAATGTAGAGAAGACAGTGGCTCCTCTCTATTCATAAACTGAGACATCGTAATCACAGGAGGTTACAATGTTTCAGTTATGTGAATGGACAGAGTCAGCTGACTCTGTCCATACAGAAAAGGAAGGAGGAGGACATGGAGGGGGACAGCAGAATGGAGGTGGCATGGAGGAGGATGCGGTGACAGTCAGCAGTGATCGCGTGTGGGGGAGTTACAAGCACCGATCACTGCTGTATAGATTTCACTAAAGCAGCTAAAAGCTGCGGGGGGAGAAGATTGTAACTCCCCCACGCGCCGATCACTGCTGACTGTCCAGATATCGGGTGAAGCATCGGGAGCATTTGCCCGAATACAAGTACTTGGGCAAATGCTCGATATCGGGACAACCCTAATATTCAGGCGTTTTTATTTTAGCCAGTAGAACGCACTAGGGGGAGGAGATTAGGGGTGGAGAGCTGCTGTTTTGCCAGAAAACATGCAATGAAACGCTTATGTTGACCTTTTCACACAATCCCAGTGACAAAACGCTCAGATGTGGACAAGGGCCATTGAAATGAATGGGATTTTGCTGAGCATATTAGAGCTGCAAGCTTTAAACAGAAAATCGCTCAGGTGTAAACTACACACACCCTGTCCGGGTGAGGGGAAAAAAAAATGCTTAATCCTATCCTAAAGTATGTGTGTGTGTGTATGTATATATGTGTGTGTGTATGTATATATGTGTATATATATATATATATATATATATATATATATATATACATTTTAGTGTGTGTGTGTGTATATATATATAGTGTGTGTATGTATATATATATAAATAAATATACATTTTTTTTCTATGTAAAATAACTTCAGCTTGATAAAAAAAAAATCATATTTAGTATGTAAAGTTTTTTTTGAAGTTTTTGTATATGTTCATATTTGGTCAATGCATGGTGTTGTGTAGGGTATTTTCTGAAAGGTTCTTAGGCCAGCCTTTTTCAACCAGTGTGCCTTGAGGTTTCTTCAGGGGTGCCTTGGCAAAATGCCTAACTATTGCCCAAAATTTGTATACAAGCCAACGTGTGGATGAAGACTGCCTTTTAGTTGCACACAGCCACAGGTTTTCATTGTGCACTATTACAACCTTCTAGCTGCCAGTGTCCTAACAACCAATGGCCTCATCAGTTGATATGGAGGATGTCCGTCACCTGCACAGCATCCTTGTATCCCTCTCTCCTGCCCTCTTCATAAGCGTTGGGGTCAAATTAGCTGAGTGATTGAGAAAAACTGAGGGAGAAGAAAAACATTGGTATACTAGTCAGTACTAGTTTGCAAAATTATATTTGCTTTGGAAGAATAAATCCCGTCTAACATTGGATGTCCTACATGCTGCATTATGCAAAACTATTAGAATCGTTTTTACATTTTAGAATGGGGTACCTCGAAATTGCCCATCATTTTTAAAGGGTTGCTTTACTGAAAAAAGGTTGCGAAACACTGTCTTGGGCTATAGTTTTAGGCTTTATTTTCTCTTCTGGTCAGATGGTTTTTGGCTATCGGGTTAGGCTATTTTCTCTGTTGTAGCAAATGTTTACAATGTATACATAGTTTATCTTTAGAAGTTAACCAATGGAAATTACTACCTTAGGGCCTTTTCACACTTGACTACGTGTTAACCTAGAGTGTTTGCCATGGGGGCATAATTTTGGACTGCAGAGAGGTGCAAAAAAGTGGGTGGTTTGATGCGTGTTTTATTGCACAATGGGGTTTAAGTCTGGATTCTAACTAGGCCACGCAAAGCCATTCACCTTTTACCGCTGTGTGATCTTTTTTGCTGTGTGCTTTGGGTCATTGTCATGTTGGAAGGTAAACCACCTTCCCATTCACAACTTTCTGGCAGAGGGCAGCAGATTTTCCTCAAGAATTTGATGGTATTTTGCCCCATCCATTCTTCCTTCTATCCTGACAAGTGCTCCAGTCCCTGCTGCAGAGAAACGCCCCCATAACATATTACCACCTTCATGCTTTACTGTAGGAGTAACGGTATTTGGCTGGATTTTCACCAGACATAGTTTGGTGTTGAGGCCAAATAAATACATTTTACTCTCATCTGACCAGAACACCTTTTTCCATGTGGCCTCACAATCTTCAATGTGCGTTTTAAGGTGGTTGGACTAAAGCTGAATTATTTGTCGTCAACACCAAATGATATGTCTGGCAGAAATCAAATACAGTTCACCCAAATAACACCATTCCTACAGTAAAGCATGGAGGTGGTAATATCCTGATATGGGGGTGTTTCTCTGCAGCAGGGACTGGAGCACTTGTCAGGATAGAAGGATAAATGGATGGGGCAAAATACAATCAAATTCTTGAGGAAAATCTACTACCCTCTGCTAGAAAGTTGTGACTGGGAAGAAGGTTTACCTTCCAACATGACAATGACCCAAAGCACACAGCAAAAAAGACAACACAGTAGTAGAAGGAGAAAAAGTTGAATGTCCTTGCATGGCCTAGTCAGAGCCCAGACTTAAACCCCATTGAAAATATGTGGAGTGACTTGAAGACTGTATCCACAAACGGTCACCATCAAATTTAACTGAACTTGAGCAGTTCTGCAAAAAAGAGTGGGCAAATATTGCAAAGTTAGTAGAGACATATCCCAACAGGAGCTGTAATTAGAGCAAAATGTGGTCCAACAAAATACTGACATAAATGGGGTGATTTTTTTTCTCCAACTCCAAAATTCTGTTTTTTGAATTTTTTTCTGACATGTTGGTGTTATATCTTTCGTTTGGATGTTAGAAGTTGCACTGAGTAAATGCAGCTGGGTAAAACAAAAACGGTCTGTCTTTTCAGGCTGCAAAGCAACAAAATTTGATTATTTTAGAGGGGGAGATTCTTTCCTATACCCACTGTGTATGTATATGTGTATATATATATATATATTTATAATTGACAATTGATTAAAAGTTTCCAAAAATACGACATCTTGCTAAACATACCGTCTCAGTACAAGAGTCAGGTTAGATACACATTGCAGCAGTAAAGAAGAAATGGCAAAATGTGCATCCAGTTAAAATCTCTATATTTGAAGCTTGCATTCACACTTGTACAGCATATGAAAATGTGCAAATTTGCGAGTGTTCACAATGTGCAAAAAGCGCAGCTTGTGCTTTTGGTGCCATTCATTGGTAATGGCACCCAAAATGCAGCAAGCACGTTGTGTGGTTTTGTGTGGAAAGTAAACACAGTTTAAAGAAAAAACAGCAAATGTCAGAAAATACTTGAGCTTCCTTGCCGTGTTTTGTCATGAGTGAGGCAGCTCTTTATTGACTGCCCTAAGCATTATGTGCGAAAAACGCTTATGTTTTCTGATGTACATTTTCTTGCACACTTTAGTAAAAAAATAGTACAAAGTAAAAAAAAAGTAGTCTAAAAATTTTCACAAGAAAAAATAGTCTAGGACAATCGCCTAAGAGGATTCTGCCAGAATAGAAAGTTTCGTTCAAAAATGGCCTAAAAACATTTGACCAGAAGAGAAAATGACCTTAAACAAAACCAGAAGAACAATAAACCAGAAGAGGAAATACCTTTTGATTTTGCCTCAATCTCACAACACACGGTTAATTGGCACTTGACAAATCTACATGCAGTTTCACTGACCGTATAGCTGTGCAGAATTCTTTTATTAAAAGAGCCCTTAAAACTCAATTAAATGAGGGCACCCCGCAACCTCCCTGTGAAACACTAGTGTGGGGATTAAGGGGGTAAAACAGGCGATGCAACCTCTTTACTGCCTGTCCTATGCCCTCTGAAGAGTGATCCTAATGTAGATCACTGTTCAGAGAGAAATGTTAGTGAAAACTAGCCCTTCGGATAGGTTCACACCTCTGCGAGTGGGGAATGTGCATGAAATCACGTGCAATACCGACCTGCAGAGAAATTTGCTGCACTTGGGGGGGATCACCCCCACCTTATCAGTAGCCTGGGCACGATTTCACACCCACTAAACCGCATTGTGATATAGCACCATGTGATTCAGTGTGGTGTGCTTTCTAAAAGAAGGGTTAGGGATGACTTTTCCTGTTTTTCTTGGAGGTCGGGCAGTCCATTGAAACCAATAGGCTGCTGTACCCCTGACCTGCGCACACAAATGTATATGAGTAGAACCTGAATGTTGGTAGGAAGTTAAATGTTTGTGACAATTTACTGAGAGCTCTTGTGGCTAATCTACAAATTTCTACAATTGCAAAATGAGGGTGACATTTTAAATTTTGAAATTCATATACACTAAGGTAAACACTGCAATAATTTTAATCTATGTACTCCCTATAAATGTACTGTACAGTTGTGGCCAAAAGTTTTGAGAATCGCACAAATATATTTTTCACAGTCTGCTGCTTCAATGTTTTTAGTTTTTTTTGTCAGATGTTTCTATGGTATACTGAAGTATAATTACAAACATTTCATAAGTGTCAAAGGCTTTTGACAATTATATGAAGTTTATGCAAAGTCAAAATTTGCAATGTTCACCACCTTTTTCAAGACCTCTGCAATCTGCCCTGGGATGCTGTCAGTCAGTTCTGGGCCACGCCCTGGCTGTTGGCAGCCCATTCTTGCATAATCAATGCTTGCAGTTTAAAGAATAAAAGAAATGTATGCGCTAAATAAATCACAATGACATACAGCATCTATGCACTATAACCCAGATAGAATGCTTGGAGTTTGTCAGAATTTGTGGAATTTTTTTGTTCACTGCCTCTTGAGGATTGACCACAAGTTCTCAGTGCAATTGAGGTCTGGGGAGTTTCCTGGCCATGGACCAAAATTTCCATGTTTTGTTCCTCAAGCCACTTGGTTATCACTTTTGCCTTATGGTAAGGTTATCCATCATGCTGGAAAAGGCATTGTCCGTCACCAAACTGTTCTTGGATGGGTGGGAGAAGTTGCTCTCGAAGGATGTTTTTGTACCATTCTTTATTCATGGCTGTGTTCTTAAGCAAAATTGTGAATGAGCCCTCTCCCTTTCCTGAGAAGCAACCCCACACATGAATGTTCTCAGGATGCTTTACTGTTAGCATGACACAGGACTGATATTGTAGCACTCACCTTTCTTCTCCAGACAAGGTCCTGAGCAAGCTCTGTACTGGTGGTGCCCCGATCCCACAGCGGAATCAACTGTAGGAAGCGCTTGCTGGACTTCCTTGGGCGTCCTGAAGCCTTCTTCACAAATGCAGTGGAATGTGTTTTATGGGATTAAGTTCTTTTTTATGACAGAGGGACTTTCATTCATCTGATCACTCTTCATAACATTCTGGAGTATATGCAAATTGCCATCATAAAAACA
The DNA here is from genome assembly GCA_037952925.1 of Lithobates clamitans. NCBI lineage: Eukaryota > Metazoa > Chordata > Amphibia > Anura > Ranidae > Lithobates > Lithobates clamitans. The sequence continues at coordinate 7,254,976 of JBBGZY010000458.1, forward strand.
GGCAGCAGACTTTGTGAATATTAATATTTGTGTCATTCTCAAAACTTTTGGGCACAGCTGTACTTTATAAATAAAATAAAAAGTCGCGCTAAACAATGAGATTTGCAAAAATATAAACCAAACAAATATTGCATGAATAACAAACCAATAATTACTGATATATATTGGTATCTACAGATGACAGTAGGTGTATCGAATAACCCATAACGTGATTAAATAGCAACTGTGAGAGTGAATATATTATGGTGATATAAATTCAGTCCATGTAAAACAGTCTGTATGAATAAACGTCACATAATCAAAATAAATTCCAATGGAAGGTGAATCCACAGTGATGAGTGGTGAGGGTTCAGCTGTACTTTATAAATAAAATAAAAAGTCGCGCTAAACAATGAGATTTGCAAAAATATAAACCAAACAAATATTGCATGAATAACAAACCAATAATTACTGATATATATTGGTATCTACAGATGACAGTAGGTGTATCGAATAACCCATAACGTGATTAAATAGCAACTGTGAGAGTGAATATATTATGGTGATATAAATTCAGTCCATGTAAAACAGTCTGTATGAATAAACGTCACATAATCAAAATAAATTCCAATGGAAGGTGAATCCACAGTGATGAGTGGTGAGGGTTCAAATTGAAGTGACTAATAAGTGAAAATCTCCTCCACCATTAAAAAGTACTGCCGCTTATTACAGGGGACCACACAAAACGAGTGGCTGCAACCCCAGCCCGGGATCTCTCTGGCAAGCCCTGGTCTCCAAGGTGTCAGCAGACAGGATCAGCAGGAACCAGTAATGCCAAAAAACAAAAATACTCCACATAGTGTGAAACTGTTTACATTTATTGAAGTATAAAAAACAGGTGGCAACTTACATAAAAAGAAGGGTAAAACGCATGTAAAAGAATTAGCCGGCCGGCCTGTACAAAGCCCGTATGCTTCCGGGACTCAGCGGTGACGTCAGGGCGTAGCTCCTCCTCCATACGTTGTTTCGTCACAAATGGACGTGGTCACGGGATCATCCCGTAATAAGGGACCAACACGTTCTGGTAAGCGGCAGTACTTTTTAACGGTGGAGGAGATTTTCACTTTTTATTAGTCACTTCAATTTGAACCCTCACCACTCATCACTGTGGATTCACCTTCCATTGGAATTTATTTTGATTATGTGACGTTTATTCATACAGACTGTTTTACATGGACTGAATTTATATCATCATGATATATTCACTCTCACAGTTGCTATTTAATCACGTTATGGGTTATTCGATACACCTACTGTCATCTGTAGATCAGTAATTATTGGTTTGTTATTCACGCAATATTTGTTTGGTTTATATTTTTGCAAATCTCATTGTTTAGCGTGACTTTTTATTTTATTTATATTGATTTGGTATAGTATAACACTTATAGTTGCAGCTTTTTTCATTACTTTTTTAGGTTTTTTATTCATAACGCAGTATTTTTCATTTAATAATTCACGGCTGTACTTTAACCTAGTTCCTTCCCTAGAAGGGCAACGTCTGTCTGCAAAAAATACCATACTGGAGAATGTGCCCACCTGGTGCTTGCTCAGATAAATGCAAATACACCTTGCAAAAACAAATCTATTTGTAGTGATATAGAATGATCATGCTTTCCTTTATCCAGATTTCTTTACTTTTAAAGCGTTTTGAAAGTGCCATTTGTTTTTTTTGTTTTTTTTGCTTATATGTGAAAGATTTTGTTATACTTACCATTGTATGTCAGTGTACAATATATGTTTTAAAGGAAGCTTGTCATGGGAGAAATCTTGCCTTTGCTTAGCTCTCCTTATAAAAAATGTCAGTTGCCCATGTGACATCTTGACTCTCTTGCTTCTGAATTATAGGTCACTGACCTGGAACAAGCATACAGATAAACTTCTGACTTTTCTCCTACTTGTTTGATCTGTATACTTTACCACATCAGTGATTCAAACAGTATTAAAGTTAGTGGAAAATTCTTAAAGCCAGGCAACTAGCATTTTCAGAAGGTCAGTAATGCCAATCACCATATTGTTATGGCCGATTTATAAAAAAAAGCAATATTATAGTTGGGGGAAAAAAATGGTAAAATACAACTGGCTGATTAGACTTCAGAATTTTAGTACAAGAGTGTTAAATAAAAGAAAATCATTGATAATGTTTTGTTGTGATGCAGGAATAAGCTGGCATCCCAGAGAATGCGCTATAACCGGGATCTGGAGCAGGATGAAGCTTTCATACCAGCTGGAGAATCACTGAAAGCTCTCATTGACCTTTCACAAAGTTCTGGCAGTGGGTCAGGGCTCCCTCTTTTGGTAAGTTAGTGCACATTAAACATTACCATATTTCATAACGATTAGTGAGACACACAAGGACATTTCTTGTATTTTGCCCTTTAGGTCCAGAGAACCATTGCTAAGCAGATCCAGATGGTGAGACAGATTGGAAAGGGAAGGTATGGAGAGGTTTGGATGGGAAAATGGAGAGGTGAAAAGGTAGCTGTCAAAGTCTTTTTCACAGCTGAGGAAGCCAGCTGGTTCAGAGAGACTGAAATCTACCAAACTGTGTTAATGCGGCATGAGAATATTCTTGGTGAGTGTATTTGCGTTTCATTGGGAAAAAATATTATGCTATTTGTAATGGGGCAGTAGCAAATGGACAAAATTGAGTTATGAATTAGCTATCATGAGTTCTTTGCTTATATTTCTACCAAATTGACATGACCTTGCTGTCCTCTAACCTTCGGGATACTGCTTACCACAAAATGTCTTTGTTAAGCAATTTTGATGTTCCTTTTATGTACAGTAGATGGTTTATTTAGTTTTTATTACAGTCATCAGGAAGTTGGCATTTAAGTGGTATTAAACCCAAGCCAAAAATGGATTATATTGCAGCTTACCGATCCTCAAATGTGGTTTTCTTTTCTTTTCTTTGGCTTTTTTCTCTGCTTTCACCTGGTGATCTGGCCATGAACACAACTCCTGTATTAGTGAGACACAACTCTGAAGGAATGAGCACAGGGGGCACGGGGTAGTAAATGTTAGCAGATTTAGATACACTAACAAATTGAAGTCAAACTCCAGCTTACACTTTATAATCGGTTACAGCAAAGTGGTTTATTTTTTTCCCTTTTTGGGATAAAGGTTTTCCACGACAAACTAAAAGCTGACTATTTTAATCACCCCTGCCAGTGTTAAGTGGTTTGTTTCATCCATGTAAACAAATAAATTGTGCTGGAGAGCTTGTGCTTTTGAAAAACTGCAGAATAGCTGGCTGGATCACCAGATAAAAATAGAAGAAAGCCTAAAAAAGGAAACTAATACAGCCATCACATCTAAGAATTGGTAAGCTGCAATCTAAAAAAAAGTTTGATTTCAGGTTTAATACTGCTTTATAGTGTCTATCCAGCCAAAACTTAATTTTGGATAGAGTGGGGAAGGATTAGAACTCCTGTCATGTTTTTACCACTATCCAGGGGTCCATTAGAGAGATTTAACTTTATATCCTGTCCTGCTGACAACTGTTTCACCAGACCGGAAGTGAGTAAACAGGGGCAATAAGCAACAGGGACACAAAAAATAAAACTTGACAGGGTTTCTAGCCTTCCCCACTTTACTAACTAAAAGTGTTTTTCTTCTGTCTGTGTTACCATTAGAGTTCTCCTCATGTTCTGTCTCATAAAATGTCATCAGGACAGGAGGCAAGGGTAAATCCCTAACATATGGAAGTGAAAATCTAAAAGGGGTGCTGACCCTTTCCTAAGGGGTTCTGACACTATCCAAAATGAGGGGGAAAAGTTTGGGCTGAACACTTAAGCTGATTTATAGTGCCTTGAAAAAGTATTCATACCCCTTGAAATTTCCACATTTTTGTCATGTTACCACCAAAAATGTAAATGTATGTTATTGGGATTTTATGTGATAGACCATCACAAAGTAACACATAATTGTGAAGTGGAAGGAAAATGATAAATGGTTTTCAACATTTTTTACAAATATCTGAAAAGTGTGGCGTGCACTTGTATTGAGCCCCATTTACTCTAATACCCTTTCCTAAAATCTAGTGGAACCAATTGCCTTCAGAAGTCTCCTAATTAGTAAATAGAGGAGGAACACACCAGACAAGTCAGGGATAAAGTTGTGACGAAGTTATAAAAATATATCCCAAGCTTTGAACAGCTCACGGAGCACTGTTCAATCCATCATCCGAAAATGGAAAAAGTATGGCACAACCCTACCAAGACATGGCCGTCCACCTAAACTGACAGGCCAGGCAAGGAGAGCATTAATCGGAGAAGCAACCAAGAGGCCCATGTTAATTCTGGAGGAGCTGCAGAGATCCACAGCTCAGGTGGGAGAATCTGTCCACAGGACAACTATTAGTTGTGCACTCCACAAATCTGGCCTTTATGGAAGAGTGGCAAGAAGAAAGCCATTGTTGAAAGAAAGCCATAAGAAGTCCGTTTGCAGTTTGTGAGAAGCCATGTGGAGACACGGCAAACACATGGAAGAAGGTGCTCTGGTCAGATGAGACCAAAATTGAACTTTTTGGCCGAAAAAAAAAAAAAACGCTATGTGGGGTGGAAAACTAACACCGCACATCACCCTGAACACACCATCCCCACCATGAAATATGGTGGTGGCAGCATCATGTTGTGGGAATGCTTTTCTTCAGCAGGGACAGGGAAGCTGGTCAGAATTGAAGGGAAGATGGATGGAGCCAAATACAGGGCAGTTTTAGAAGAAAACCCTTTACAACCTGCAAAAGACTTGAAACTGGGGTAGAGGTTCACCTTTTAACAGGACAATCACCCTAAACATACAGCCACAATGGAATGCTTTAGATCAAAGCATATTCATATGTTAAAATGAATAAGGCCCCTTTCACACTGGGGCGGTAGGGGGCGTCGGCGGTAAAACAGCGCTATTTTTAGCGCTGTTTTACCGCGGTATTCGGCCACTAGCGGTGCGGTTTTAACCCCCGCTGGCGGACGAAAAAGGGTTAAAACCACTCATATAGCGTCGCAATAGCCGCGGTATTACCGCGGTATAGCTGCGCTGTCCCATTGATTTCAATGGGCAGGAGCGGTGAATTCACCACTCCAAAGATGCGGCTTGCAGGAGATTTTTTCTTCTCCTGCCAGCGCACCGCTTCAGTGTGAAAGCCCTCGGGCTTTCACACTGAACAAACAGCGGAGGCTGTTTAGGGGCGGTTTGCAGGCGCTATTTTTAGCGCAATAACTCCTGCAAACCACCCCAGTGTGAAAGGGGCCTAAAGATAATTGAGTGCAGAGCTAAATAAACATCATAAACTTCAAATATACATAAAAATATAAAGTGCGACAGTAGTTGAAATAATCCAAAAGAAAAATATCACAAAAGAAAAAATATCCAGAAAAAGAAATGTGATTTGCAAATGAAAAGGATGCCAAAAAGAACCACAAGATGGCACTAAAGTGCAATGTGCTCAATACACCACACAGTGTCTGTATAGTATTCAATCTGTAGTGCAAACAGCGTGACAGTCCGTTTTTGTGATTTATTTATTTATTTTTTTTAAAAGACAGTTCATATCGATATATCTCCACACTGATGCACATTTGTGTATATAGAAAAATCTTGATGTGCCCTCCACCAGTTGTGCCCTCACCTTTATAGGCTGGATATATGCGCCTTTGGTAATAATAAATCCTTTGGTTAGCTCCTTCTAATATTACTCCTTCTTATGGATCTTCCTTATATTCAGGCAACCTTTCACCATATGATTTACACCTTCCTTATTGTTACCCTTGGCCTCCACTCTTATCGCCCACATGCAAATCAATAAACTTGAAACAGTGCTTTATCGTTTTATGGGTAGTTTATTCATAAAAACATATAATTTCCACTCACATTTCACAAATAAAACCAAGCCTTAAAAATGCATTACCCTTGTGTGCTGGGACGATGGTGTCACCTTAGAACCGGCTCTGCAGCTGCTGTTTGCAGTGCTCTGTCCTGCACTAAATTGGCCTTCCTCCGTAGCTTCCTGTTTCCTCACACGTCAGCGCTTCAGGCCCCTCCTACTAGTTTCGTCACACCTCGTGACTTCCTCGAGAAGGAACATATATTCATGCATTAGAATGGCCCAGTCAAGGTCCAGATGTAAATTCATCTGAGAATCTGTGGCAAGACTTGAAAATTGCTGTTCAGACACTCGTGATCCAATCTGACAGAGCTTGAGCTATTTTGCAAAGACGAATGGGCAAAAATGTCACTCTCTAGATGTGCACAGCTGGTAGAGACATCCCCAAAAAAACTTGCAGCTGTAATTGCAGTGAAAGATGGTTCTACAAAGTATTGACTCAGGGGGCTGAATACATGCATGCCTCACTTTTCCACATATTTATTTATAGAAAAATTTGAAAACTATTTATCATGTTCTTCCCACTTCACAATTATGTGCTACTTTGCGTCGGTCTATCACATAAAATCCTAATAAAATACATTTACATTTTTGGTTGTAACATGACAATTGTGGAAAATTTCAAGGAGTATGAATACTATTTCAAGGCACTGTATTAGTACTATGTAAACAAAGAATTTTCTAACAGTCTTGTCTGCCATTAGTAAACTGTTCTCTGTCCTAACAGGTTTCATAGCTGCTGATATTAAAGGGACAGGCTCCTGGACACAAATGTATCTGATAACAGAATATCATGAGAATGGATCTTTGTATGATTTTCTCAAGTGTGCTACTCTGGATACAAGATCTCTCCTTAAGCTGGCTTACTCTGCTGCCTGTGGCTTGTGTCACCTACACACAGAGATATATGGTACTCAGGGAAAACCAGCAATCGCACACAGAGACCTGAAAAGCAAAAACATCCTTATCAAGGAAAACTGGACATGCTGCATTGCTGACTTGGGACTGGCAGTCAAATTTAACAGGTAATAGGCCGATAAGTAAAACTAGTTACAGTGCAAACGGTACTGGGTAAAGAATGGTACACATGGGCCGAATGTCAGTCCGTGTGTACTGCAGTCAGTCAGACAGAAGCTTATCTCTCTCGGCCAGCTTCTGTCGAAGGGGCATGACCAAAAGGTCTGCTTATCTGCTCCTGATCAGCACTGACCAGAGTGTTCTGGTGGAGGGCCACCCCCCTGTGAGAAAACAATAGAACAGCAGGTGCTGTACTAATGTCAGATAGTACAGCCCCTCTTCCCTAGCTGTCAGGTTTTTTTTCGTTCAGCCCTGCTGGGTTGAATGGAAAAGACTACCAGTGTGTACTAAGCTGAAATCTAGAGAGATGAACTTTAAACCATAATGTGATTAGGAGTGTAACAGCTTCTTATAAAGGAAAGAGATGTGATGCTGAATTCTTACACCACTCCAAGTGAGTAAATGTTTTTTTTAGGTATCTCAAAGCAACTATTCAAAAGTTTTCTTTCAAATTGATGACTGCTACAATTCTGACCAATGAAAATATTGCTGTGCTGTATTCCATGTCGTTGCCATTTGCTCTTTCTGGTTAAAAAAAAGTATTAAAATTGTAGTAAAGAAATTTAACGCAAAGTCTCATTGACTTTTTTTTTTTTTTTTTTTCCTTCTAAGTGACACCCATGAAGTGGATATTCCCTTGAACACACGTGTAGGCACAAAACGCTACATGGCGCCTGAAGTTCTGGATGAAAGTTTGAATAAGAACCACTTCCAAGCGTACATAATGGCGGACATATATAGCTTTAGCTTAATCATTTGGGAAATGACCCGCCGCTGCATCACTGGTGGTAAGGCAGTCACATTATATAGTACCTAATTTCAGTGCATTTAAACTATACCTGTCATGAGAAAAGTAAATAATTTGCCATTGCTGGTGTACTACTGAAAATGCTAGTTGCCTGGCTGTTGGGGCCCTTTATTTTGAAACACAGAATTGGAACACAAATGCTTGTCAGAAATCATCATCTAAAACTGTTCCAGATCTGTGCTTCAAAAAGTACTGAAACCGAAGCATTAGTCAGAACGCCAGAGAAATAGCATTAACATTAGAAGGTGTACTCCAAGCAGTTTGTTGGTTGAAAGGTTTTGCAAATCGCCAACTTTTTTTTTTTTTTTTTTTTTTTTTTTAGGCATGACTTGTAACACACTAAAGTATTGGATCATTTTTGATATGTTGCCCATAATTTGTAAATACGTGCCTCTCTGAAGAAATTGTTTGAGCTAGAATCACTCACTCCCATATCTTCCTTCATTTTTTTTTCCCCCTACTTAAAGGAACGTCTTATAAATATTGTGGTTGCTACTTCTGGTCTTGATGTAGAGCTATCATTTTTATTATTATTTTAGTGCTTCGAGAACCAGACTTGGAAGATCTATGTAGCCAGTGAAGTGCTGCGACACCTAACATGCACACTAGTTCCAGGTCACTAGGAAAATGAAGCAAGCATAAAGATGGCACACACCTTGAAAAACAAATCAGCACTGACAGTTTTTGCATGCTGTTAACCGTACTAAACTAAAGACTAATGTCTTTATTATATGCAAATGAGAATGTTCATTGAGAAACTAAATGATTAACTGCTTCAATACTGGGCACTTTTACCCCGTTCCTGCCCAGGCCAATTTTCAGCTTTCAGCGCTGTCACACTAGTGCTGACTTTTTATTATATGCTTAATAGTTGCACTTTACATCAATCTACGTTCAGTAGTTAGTACATTTTAAAAATACTTTTCACACAGTCCTCTTGATAACACTGCAAACATCATTTAAACCAGTGCAATTCATATATTTTAATGATGATCATTCTTTGTGGAACTTTTATTAGGTATTGTTGAAGAGTATCAGTTGCCATATTATGATATGGTGCCAAGCGATCCATCCTTTGAAGACATGCGAGAAGTTGTGTGCATAAAGTGTTTACGTCCCACAGTGTCCAATAGGTGGAACAGTGATGAGGTAGGTGGTTGTGTGATAATTTATTTGTTATAATTATTAGGTAATAAAAATGCATGGAACTTGCATTTCAATTGTTAAATTGATGAACTAAAAATGATCTGTCCGTATTTGGACCATATTTTACTCTGTACACATGTAAACAGTTGGGCTAACACATATACATGTGAACAGGGGACAACCGGAATCTCATAAGTCACATCTATATTATTATTATTATACAGGATTTATATAGCGCCAACAGTTTACGCAGCGCTTTTCAATATAAAAGGGAGACGATACAGTTATAATACAATAAAATGCAAGAGGATTAAGAGGGCCCTGCTCAGAAGAGCTTACAATCTAATCGGGGTGGGGCAGGTGGTACAAAAGGTTTTAACTGGGGAATGAGCTCATGGAAGTGGTAAAGGATTAGTTGGAAACGTGATAGGCTTTCCTGAAGAGATGAGTTTTCAGGTATCGCCTGAAGGTAGCAAGAGTAGGGGATAGCCAGACAGGTGGAGGTAGCGAGTTCTAGAGGATGGGAGAAGCTCTGGAGAAATGCTATGGCAGACACTGAGCGGTTGGTAAGGTGTATAAGTCTGGCAGCAGCATTCATGATAGACCATTCATGATAGACCATTCATGATAGACCATTCATGATAGACCATTCATGATAGACCATTCATGATAGACCATTCATGATAGACCATTCATGATAGACCATTCATGATAGACCATTCATGATAGACCATTCATGATAGACCATTCATGATAGACTGAAGAGGGGATAGCCTATGGAGAGGCAGGCCAATGAGAAGGGAGTTGCAGTAGTCAAGGCTTGAGATAACAAGGGAGTGAATGAGGAGCTTGTGGTTTCATTTGTTAAAAAGGGGCGACTTTTAGAGGTGTTACGGAGGTGAATTCTACAAACTTTGGATGATTGGACTTGAGGCTGAAATGACAAGTCCGAGTCTAGGATTACACCTGGTACCCTGGCGTGAGGGGAGGGACTGATAGTTGCATTGTTGATTTTGATGGAAAAGTCATGGAGGTGGGCACGGGGGGGAATATTAATAGCTCAGTTTTAGAGAGATTTAGTTTAAGGAAGTGGTGTGACATCCATGCTCATATGTCAGTAAGTTAGTAATGCGAGAGGAGACTGAAGGAGTGAGATGAGGAGTAGGCAGATAGATTTGGGTGGTATTGGAAGCCGTGGGCGGTTATCAAGTGACCAAGGGAGGAGGTGTAGATAGAGAAAAGAAGGGGTCCAAGAACAGAGCCTTGGGGGGGGGAACCCACAGAAAGGAGCAATGGAGAGGAGGAGACAGAGTTGTTGGTGACACCGAAGGAGCGCTGTGATAGGCAGAGAACCAGGATACAGCAGAATCTCTGAGGCCAAGGGAATGTCATTTATTGAGAAGGAGCCGGTGGTCAACAGCATCAAAGGCCACAGAGAGGTCAAGTAGTAGGAGTATGGAGTACTGGCTGTTGGTTTTAGCAGTTAGTAAATCGTTAGTGAGTTTTAGTAAGGCAGTTTCCGTGGAGTGCTGCGAGCTAAATACAGTATCTCAGAAAAGTGAGTACACCCCTCACATTTTTTTGTAAATATTTTATTCTCTTTTCATGTGACAACACTGAAGAAATGACACTTTACTACAATGTAAAGTAGTGAGTATACAGCTTGTATAACCGTGTAAACTGTCTGTCCCCTCAAAATAACTCAACACGCAGCCATTAATGTCTTAACTGCTGGCAACAAAAGTGAGTACACCCCTAAGTGAAAATGTCTAATTTTGGCCCAATTAGCCATATTCCCTCCCCGGTGTCATGTGACTCATTAGTGTTACAAGGTCTCAGATGTGAATGGGGAGCAGGTGTGTTAAATTTGGTGTCATCGCTCTCTCTCTCTCATACTGGTCACCGGAAGTTCAACATGGCACCTCATGGCAAAGAACTCTCTGAGGATCTGAATAATAGAATTGTTGCTCTACATAAAGATGACCTAGGCTATAAGAAGATTGCCAAGACCCTGAAACTTAGCTGCAGCACAGTGGCCAAGACTATTCAGCGGCTTAACAGGACAGGTTCCACTCAGAACAGGCCTCGCCACGGTTGACCAAAGTAGTTGAGTGCACTTTCTCAGCATCATATCTAGAGGTTGCCTTTGGAAAATAGACGTATGAATGCTGCCAGCATTGCTGCAGAGGTTGAGGGGGGGGGGGGGGGTCAGCCTGTCAGTGCTCAGACCATACGCCGCACACTGCATCAAATTGCTCTGCATGGCTGTCATCCCAGAAGGAAGCCTCTTCTAAAGATGATGCACAAGAAAGCCCGTAACAGTTTCATGAAGACAAGCAGACTAAGGACAAGGATTACTGGAACCATGTCCTGTGGTCTGAGGAGACCAAGATAAACTTTATTTGGTTCTGATGGTGTCAAGCGTGTGTGGAGGCAACCAGGTGAGGAGTACAAAGACAAGTGTGTCTTGCCTACAGTCAAGCATGGGGGTAGAGGTGCACAATTAATCGTTAAAAAATCGTGATCTCAATTCACCTCCCCTGACGATCTCTCCTGCAGAGGTTGCCGATTCTTTCATATAACAAGTGGAGATACTATCTGCTCACTCAGCTGTCAAAAGAAAGCATCCGGGCATTCTGCCAAGTCTTTAACTTGATACATTTTAACTAAGCTTCCTTCTTAGATCAAAGGGAAAGAACTTCTGTGTAAATAAAAACGCAGGACAGTCTTCAACTTTTAAATGCAGGAAGTTTAACCACTTAGTCTAAATCTTTTTCTGACACTTCTTTCTTAAGTTAAAATCAATATTTTTTTGCTAGAAAATTACTTGGAACCCCCAAACATTATATATATTTTAGCAGAGACCCTAGGGAATAAAATGGCAATTGCTGCAATATTTTATGTCGCACTGTATTTGCCCAGCGGCCTTTCAAATGCAATTTTTTGGGAAAAAATACACTTCAATGAATAAAAAAAAAAAAAAATGAAACAGTAAAGTTAGACCAATTGTTTTTGTTTTAATGTGAAAGATGTTACGCCCTGAGAATCGTGATCTATCTCCTAAGCAAAAAAATCATGATTCTCATTTTAGCCAGAATCGTGCAGCTCTACATGGTGGTAGGAGTGTCCTGGTCTGGGGCTGCATGAGTGCTGCTGGCACTGAGGAGCTACAGTTCATTGAGGGAACCATGGGCAGTATTCCAACATAACGACCCCAAACGCACCTCCAAAACGATCACTGCCTTGCTTAAGAAGCTGAGGGTAAAGGTGATGAACTGGCCAAGCATGTTTCCAGACCTAAACCCTATTGAGCATCTGTGGGGATCCTCAAACGGAAGGTGGAGGAGCGCAAGGTCTCTAACATCCACCACCTCCATGATGTCGTCATAGAGGAGTAGAAGAGGACTCCAGTGGCAACCTGTGAACTCCATGCCCAAGAGGGTTAAGGCGGTGTTGGAAAATAATGGTGGCTACACAAAATATTGACACTTTGGGTCCAATTTAGACATTTTCACTTAGGGGTGTACTCACTTTTGTTGCCAGCAGTTTAGACATTAATGGTTGTGTTGAGTTATTTTGAGGGGACAGAAAATGTACATTATTATACAAGCTGTACACTCACTACTTTACATTGTAGCAAAGTATCATTTCTTCAGTGTTGTCACATGAAAAGATATAATAAAATACAAAAATGTGAGGGGTGTACTCACTTTTGGGAGATACTGTACATCTATATCTGAATTAAGAGTTTGGACCACAGATGTGAGATAGTGCTGTGATCTCAATACTCACATATAACACTCTTCTAAAATATGAAATATGTTGTGCATTAATCCATACAGACTGAAATCGCATAAAGTGTCCATTGGTCGTGGACATTGGAAATAGACACTTTATGTGATTTCAGGTTGAATAATTAATGCACATTATATTTTATAAGAGTGTTATATGTGAGTATTGAGATCACAGCGCAACCTCATATCTATGGTCTGAACTTGTAATTCAGATATAGATGTGACTTATGAGATTGTTTGTTAGAGGAGCAGCAGTAAGATTTTTTTATTCCTTTTGACATTTATGTCAAGGTTACATATTCTTTGGGGGATAGTTTATTTTTTATTTATTTCATTGATTTACAAAGTGTACATTTTTATTATTGTATCATTTTGGGTTTCTTGAACACTTGTGGTGCAGGTATTTGAGCACATTCACATATACATTAGATTAGGTGTGCATGCTTAGATATTGGAGAAATAAACAGAACCTACTAGCTGCCACCAGTGATCAGGGCTGAAATGTAAAAGTTAACAATGAATAGCCAGCGGCACCTCCACCACCGATTACACACTATTATTTTTTACATCTCCCCTTGAATCAGTCATTCATGTAGTCATTCAGAATCATTCTGTTCATACTCTATTGCTGCATGATAGATTTATTTAGGCGTAGATGAAAACCTCATTAGTATATGATCAGTACCATGACTAGCTAAGTTATTTGCATATTGGCGCAGAACAGTGGTCCCAGGGGCCAGTAGGGTCTATGTATGCATGTAAGTTGGCACATCCCTTACATGCATACAACTTATGGACAACTTCCAGCAAGATCCAGTGTAAATCATTACAGTTGTGTGAATGAGGCACAGTCTCATGTACTTGAAGTTTATCTTTAATGTCTGCTATCTAATTTCTATTTGTATTTATTATTTTGAAAATGCGCATCTTTATGCTCCATGATCGGAATATAATTAAAACATAATAGGATTAGAGCTGCTGCTAAAATAGAAATTTTGCTTACATTTGATTGGGTAACCAAATTAATTACAACACTGACAACTGTCAAAACATTTGCATGTATTCTTTTCATAGCAGCTTGTTTTTCTGTATCATGAAGGGCACTTTCACACTGAGGCTCTGGGGCGTCGGTGGTAAAGCAGCGCTTTTCGGCCGCTAGCGGGTGCTTTTAACCCTCGCTAGCGGCCGAAAAGGGGTAAAAGCACCCACAAAGCCCCGCCCATTGATTTCAATGGGCAGGGACGCTTTAGAAGCAGTGTATACACTGCTCCTAAAGCGCTTCAAAGAAGCTGCTTGCAGGACTTTTTTTAGCGTCCTGCCAGCGCACTACTCCAGTGTGAAAGCCCGAGGGCTTTCACACTGGAGTGACAGGAGAGGTGCTTTACAAGTGCTATTTTTAGCGCTATAGCGCCTGTAAATTGCCTTAGTGTGAAAGTACCCGAAGGTTTAGCTATACAGTGGATTATTTGTTATCTTTTCCTTTTTGGAATCATTTTAACATATTTCTCATCTCCATCTTCAGTGCTTGAGAGCAATCTTGAAACTAATGGCTGAGTGTTGGGCTACAAATCCTGCTTCCCGTTTAACGGCCTTACGAATCAAAAAGACGCTTGCAAAGATGGTAGAGGCTCAAGATGTAAAGATTTGACAATTGGAATGTTGGCTCCAGCATTAAGACTCTGAATAGAGGGAGCAGGATGTGTGTAGGGGTGGTAACTTTCCCTGTGGCACTCTGCAGGCTGCTAAATGACTTCAGTACTGTGTGTATATGGTGCAGAGCGCATCTTCTCTTCATTGGGAGCTTCAGTGTACATCAGAACAGAAATATTTTTTCTTTTTATATTTTATCAAGACTTTTATCGCAGTATAATGGGTAATGAATTGCATGTTCATATTATTTTGCTTTCTGTGAAAGCAGCATCCATATAAAATCCATACTTTTTCTTCTTTTTCTTCTTTTTTTCTTTTTTTTTTCTTTTTTTTTTCTTTTTTTTTTTCTTCAGAAGAAATATGTTATTGCATTGACTTTATAATGTTTATATGGAAACCAACAATCTTTCTGTGCCGGATATCATTTTTTGCCATGTTTTAAGCTATCCCATTTTTTAAAATCTTTATGTACCCATTAAATGTCAAGTCAAGAGCAAGTGGTCTTCATCAAAGAGAACTAAACCGCAGGGATATTTTCTACAATATGGACGGTTATTTTTATTCCTTCAGTACCAGCCTAATGTTCAGTTCCTAATGGACAATGGATTGATTGTATGAGCTGGGTGGAAAGTTTGAAACCTTGAAATATCTGAAGTGTTTTTAAAATTGTCAGTTTTCTGCTGCTGTTGTCAGAATATAAACAGTCTATTCTATGTAACATTACGGGCCCATTCATACTATAGGTTGCACTGACACCCATGTTTTCATGCATTGAGGCATGCTGCATTATGAAATCCCGTTGGCTTTGAATATTCTGGCAGCACACCTCAATGCAAGAAAGTACATGCCTGCTCTTTTTTTATTTAAGTGCATCAGAACGAACGTATGGTTCACAACCGTGTGCTACTGCAACTCACAGATCTAAATGAGCCCTAAAGGATATTTTAAAATAGTAATTCAATTGTGAGGTGTCCTTTTGAGCCTCTTTGTGGCTTTTATTGCTTTGTGTCCCTGCTGGGAAAGTGTAGTTCTCCATATTTCCATCGCACATGTTGGATAAAGCTCTAAAGGATTTGGGTGCTGCAGCAATCACCAGCTGGAAACTGGTTTGGAAAGTCACAATGAAGATATTTGCCAGCACACCATGGATCGACAAGTAGCGTCCAAACAGATTTTTTTTTTTTTATTGACGCATGATCTCATCACATATCGGGTGCACTACCTGGTAACAAAAAAGGAAACTCCGCTCTAGGTGAGTGATGAGAGACAGGTGTGCAGATAGCTAGGGAAAGGACTCCTACGGGTGGGATGGCAACACTCCAAATACTGAAAAGTCCCTTTTTATTAGAAGTATAAAAACATGAAAAAAACACCACAGGATAGTAGCCAAACAATAGCAGGTAGATGCATTTCACTCATTACCATTGGTCATGAGTAAGCACAGAGCCACTGTGTGAAACGTGTCTACCTGCTATTGTTTGGCTACTATCCTGTGGTGTTTTCATGTTTTTATACTTCTAATAAAATGCACTACCTGGTATGTGATGTGATCATGCTTCAATAAAAAAATCAGTTTGGATGCTATTTGTCAATCCATGGTGTGCTGGCAAATATCCTCATCTTGCTGGGAAGATTTCTCCTCGCTTCCTGTCCTGGTGACGACTGAAACAGGAAGTGAGTCTCCCTAATGCAGACACCACCCACATTAAAAAGCTAAGAGAGGGTCTAACCTTACTTTATTTAAAATAGATGTTTTTATTGCTTTTGGAGTCCCCACTGGAGAGATGGCTTGTCTTAGTGACCACCATCACTGAGACAAGAACTGAGAATAACTCTCCTTAGTGAGGACACAGACCTCAATAAAAGCAGAGGGTCTAGCCATGACCATCCTTTTTTCACAACTAAACAAATTAAGCTGGATAATTTTACAAACTGAAATTTTTTGATTTTGTGCCAATAACGCTACTTTTTTTTTTATTGTTCAGCCAAACTGTTTTTTCTTTGTTTTTTTGGTTTTTTTAAGATTTCACCATTTCAAAGTGATTTTGTCTGCCAAACTAGTTTTTCGCCTACGAGTTAAGATGGCAATGAAATATAGCATATTTTATAAATCTGACTTTCAGCAAACAATTACAGCATGTAAACCATCCAGGTGCATGTGTTTTAAGTGAGTGATTGATTCACCAGTGAATGTATGATGAAAATCATTCACTGCTTCGTAAATATAGCCCTAATTGTCAAAGTAATATGCTAGTTGTGGGGTAGTCCAGAAACAAACATTGAACACTTGTAATTCCTAGAATTGTGATGCTTTTTCATAAATGAATTGGGCAATCTGAGAGGCAGGTACAGTAATGTTTTTAGCAGGCTCTCAAGATGTTAAACGGTGAAATTATAAAATGTGCTGGCCAGAAAGGGTTGTGTACACTAATGGTCTTGGGGGAAACTCCAGTTTTGGGAAACAAATATTATATTCATAAGACTTCATTCACACAGACATGTATATATACGTATTTTCTGCAGGCTCTTCTGGGCAGAACTAGCAGAAGATCCTGCGTAACCACATCCAAAATCTGCAGATCTGCACAGCCCTAAAAGCAGCAGTGTCTTACATTTATTTTTTAATTTGTTTATGCATTTAAGTGCAGGGCACATTTTCATTTGTAGACACAGCTGTGTGTATGGTATCATTGATTACTGTAGTGCTGCATTTAGACATCTACAAAACTGTTTGCTGTACTCATCTAAGTTCTATATATTAGACTCGCGTGTGAATGAGCCCTTATAGTGATGGTAAACCTTGTTAGTGGTTGTAAAAAAAAAAAAAAAAGCACAAATGTTATACTTACCTGCTCTGTGAAATGGTTTTACACAGAGCAGCCCGGGTCCCCCGTCACCGCTCAAGGTCCCTCCCTCCTGCTGAATGCCCCCATAACAAGCAGCTTGCTGTCGGGGCACCTGAGCAGGCGCGCTCCTGAGCCGCTGCTGTGTGTCCATTCACACACACAGCTGTGGCTCGGCCACACCCTCTCTCTCTCTCCTCTCTCTCTCTCTCTCCTCATAGGCTCACTGGCTGTGATTGACAGCAGCTGCCTCAGCCAATGAGGAATGAGTCACCAGAGAGTTGGGTCTGTCATGCACATCACTGGATCGCGATGGGGCTCACGTAAGCATTCAGGTGACTGGGGGGACAGCTGCATAGAGTTTTTTACCTTCATGCATAGAAAGCATGAAGGTAAAAAGCCTTGAGCCTTTACAACCACTTCTACAACAACATTTTACAACCAAGCTACACAAACCATGTTATGTAAAATAATAAACGTTTCCTTTTGCATTCATTTTGCAGTGAGCTCTAATTTTATGGCCAAAAAAAATTTCTCCGGGGCTACAGTTCTCAAGTTTGTAGATGAGGGTTTCCTAAAATCAGTGCCCACCTCACATTTTTGCAGAGAGCTGGAGGTCAAATTATATTGCTTTCTGGTATTGTCCTTCGGCTTCACAAGAAGCTTCATTTTCACCAAAACCTACAGAACAGAAGATTTAATGGTTAACTAAACCCAAGAACAAAAATGTAATATATTACATCTTACCGGTCCTTAGATTTGGCAGCTTTGTTGATTTAATTCTATCAGGCTAAGAACATTTTTAGCCACTGCAGGAAATACCCGTTGATCTTGCCGGAAATGCAGTATCCTTGTCACTTCCTGTGAGATTAACTGAAATCGCAAACAATGTTATCGTCTAAAAACTACTTAGTCCTCCCCCCTACAGTGGTGGAGTGAGTGTGGCCATCCGGGGACAGGAAAAGTTATTCAACGGTTTAGCAGGTGAAAAAGAAGCCACCTGAAAATTGACAACTAATTCAGCTACATCATCTAAGGACTGGTAAGCTGCAATTTTCTACATTTTGGTTTTGGATTTAGATAAGTTTTTAAGGTTTTGAAATAAAATTTGCAGTTCTTGCAATGTATAAAGCTGTTCAACAGAACTGGAGTTTCATGTTCAGCATACAGGTTTATTATAGGCTAATGTTTGATTTATATAGGTAACTAAATATGCTAGACCCATGGCTTGGCAATCTGACATTTAAGTAGATGTAAACCCAATCATTAAAATCTGATATAAGTGTTAAAGTGTATCTGTGGTCAAAATTTTGAATCCTATATTCATCTTCATACTGAATCTCAATTTTATGCACCCTACTTTTATTAATCTGAATGATCTTCAAGTTTGAAAAATGTATTTTTGAAAAATCCCATACCTTTTTATTGAATTCTGTGACACATGTTCACTATACCCTATGAGTAGATATGAATGTGTCACACATTTCACAGAGCCTGCCTTCTGAACTACAGAGGTGCTGAGAGGAATCAGTATAGAAATCACTTCTTGCGGACAGCAAGGTACCACGGGGTATATACTCCTTAGAAATATAAACCAAAGGAATGAGCAGAGGAGAAGCTGTAAAGCATGCAGGGAACTGTTGAAAGAGATAACTAGCAGATAGACAGCAATCAAAACACGGAAGGAGGTTTTTCTATGAAACATATATTGGAATGTCAGAAATGACTATTTATATTGTTATAAAATGAAAAGTGTATGCTGTGACTTGAGGTTCCCTTTATAATGTTTTTTCAGAAAAAGCTTTTGATCTTTTCAAATCAACAGATCTTAAAAACACCTGGTGATCCTGCCATTAAGGTCTTTTTTAGGCACTTATGTGGGGTGATAACTGTTACCCAGTTGTGCTTTTGTATTATCACCTGCACAACAGAGTGTGTCTCTGCCGATGTACAATGGCAGGTATACTGACTGTCAACAGTAAGCTGGGCAAAAGCAACATGGGAGTACATGCATGTAAACACTTAGTGGCTGATAAAGCCTGGAGGAGTTCAGCATCCCTGCTATGGAAAGATGATGAAACCGAAAAGAAAATCAAAGCTATATTTTATGGGGGAAAATTGGATTTGTTTGACATGCAGTACAAACGAAACATAATTTAGTTAGGGTTTAGAACTACTGTAGGTCATCCTGAAGACCTCTATTTACTCCAGTACTGATGCATGTTAATGCGCTGGGGAGGAGGGGGAATGACCTATCATAATGGAATGATTACTGATGTTAGATGTTTACCCCTCTGTAGAATTTTGGCAGTGGTGCCATATCACCTTTTTACAACAACCACCAAACTTGATCAAGCATGTTTGTAGAGCCACCAGTGAATATAGACACCTGACTGCTTGGCAATATCATACGAGAATCTGCATACTACTTTTTTCTGTGCAGTCACTATATACTGTACAACAGGTGCATGCTGGGTAAAAGGTCCACAGCTTTAGCTGAACATTTCCATGTAAACGGGGATTTAAAGTATAACTAAAGGCAACATTTTGGATAAAATGGAGAAGGATTAGAACACCTGCCAGTTTTTATTGCTGCCAGGGCCTTAGGGAGATATTCACCCGCTTGATTTGTTCTGTTTACCATTATCATGCAAAGTAAAAGTAAGAAAATCCCAAATTTTGGGTTGTCCCAAGAAAAGTAATAGAGGGGAAATTTTCCAGTGGGGACACCAGTTCTGATGACCTGGGGGGCCCCAAGGGATGCCTCTAATTTACAGGGATTTCCTTGCTTCCTTTTTTGTATACAGAACATGTATATGTGAAGGTAAATCTCCCCAATGGGCACAGATGGTGCCAAAAAAAAAGAAACCTTGATCCAAAATGAAGAAAATTTTTTCTATAATTCTTCAATTTACATCTTATGAAATGTATGCGTCTAGTTTACTTTGAAGCATTATAGACTGTATGTAGTCCTGTGACCAGTAGTAATTTTCAGTTCACTCTCAAAGCTATTATCACACAGGTCACACCATTCCAGGCGCTGCAGCCATCACATGCAAATTCTAAAAAAAAAAACATGGAGTGCATACATCCTAAAAAACACATTATTTTTAAATTCTTGTTAGTGTTGAATTTCTAAAATGTCAATAATGTAGATCGCTGAATGTTAACAAGCTTTAAAAAGCTCTTGGATTGCATAAAAGTAAGATTATTTAAAACAGAAATTGAATCCTGGTTGGGTTATGTAGTAATACTATTTGTGTAGTGAAGGCTGCTCAAAGTATTGGTTTTATGTACAATTTCATAAATCATGGATCACATGCTGTTGTAACCCACAAGCTATGTCTTTTCCATGAATCCCTTTTAAACAAGGATTAGGCAAATTGTCATTCCTGCACGAAGCAGCAGTTTCACAGATTGCTTACGCCTGCTATCCTTTTATTACTTTTTAATCCAACTGCTCTGGAGGTGATGTAGATGGTTAGCATGCTTCAGATAATAATGCCTATAAATTTGGGAACAGATAACGACTGACTTTTATATTATCCACATATAACAAAAAAAAAAAAACCATACTGGATAGGCAGTATGATGTTGGTTCCTTTATGGATGGAAATTCTGGATGGAAATAGGTTTATGAAAACTGTTCCTCAGGTATTTCCTCAAGAGATAAATCTAGAGTCTGCAAATATCAACACTGCAAAGAACAGTTTTCATTACAGCTTCCATCAACATGTTTTTATATTATTTGTAATTCAATGCTTTGAGTCTTTTGAAGGCTTTTGAAATCGAATTCAAAAACAAGACGCGTGGGCTTGAAGTGAAACTCAGTTTTTTTGTTTTTTTTTTCAGTGAAAAATTCTGCCCAGAACACCCTCCTCTGGACACACCTGTGAAACTGATTGTTAAAAGATGAGTTCACTTTTAAAAATAAAATGCACTTTTTTTGCAGGTAAAAAATGTGCAATTTTTTTATTTTATTTTTTAGCCTGTTAATCATTGCCCCAGCAACCAGTAGATTGCTGGTTCCATGCAGGTCTCTGTAAAACTTTCTGTGCATCTGTGTGCCTTTTTACATCACGTACGGGCAAGCAGATACTCTGACAGGAATTATCAATGAACTACCACATCGCTCCATACCGCTATGGTAGTTCATTGAGAACTAAAAACCGACAGCTGCAAAGGATCTTGGGGCTTGTAGTTAATTTGCACACTGAGCTCTGTGTGAATGAATGCATGACACGGCCGTGTGGGTGGAGCCTTGCACAGCCGCGTTGATATCAAAAAGTGACAGTACGGGGAACTTCTCCCCGTACTGCTGTCACAGGGAGTGCAGGGATCGGGCTGCAGCATTAGGAACATGCTAAATGTTCCAAAAGGTAAACTTCCTCTTTCCTCTTTGAAAGGGTTTTATGCCTTGTACACACATTGAGAAATTGGCCGAAAATCACCACATTCGGAGCGGTTGTCTGATCGTTATTACACAGCTTCTGAGAGCCGATCACAACGATTCATGCGAAATTATGTGAAGGGACAAGCACAATTTTTTTCCCATAACAGAACAAACTATTTTTGTTTTAAGATGTACAGTAGTATTCTGTAAAAAATTAAGTGACCAAGACTTTTGGAAATTATTATTATTATTCAGGATTTATATAGCGCCAACAGTTTACGTAGTGCTTTACAACTTAGACAGTACAAATGCAATACACTTTAATACAGTAGGAATCAGAGGGCCCTTCTCCTTAGAGCTTACAATCTAAATGAAAGAATACATTACATCATTGTGGGCAGTTGTGTTTTGTCTTACGAGAATTTTTGTAAATCTAATAACCTATTCGTTTTCAATATGAGACTAAAGCCTCGTACACATGATCGGATTTTTGGTAGGGAATTGTGTGGTGACAGACTGCCTAAAATCCGACCGTTGGTACGCTCCAGACAATTGTCCAACTTTCTGCCAACAAATGTTTGATGCCAGGCTGGTAAATTTTCGACAGACAACAGTCTGTTAGATTTTCGTATCGTGTGTACAGAAGTCTGTCATACAAAAGTTCAAAGTACAAACACGCATGCTTGCAATCAATGCTCACCAAACACAACATTAGCAGAAGGTGCCCAAAGGGTGGCGCTCAAGAGCTGAAATTCCATGTAGTATGTCACTAAGGTCGTGTTTGTTGGCTGACAATTGTGTACCGTTAGTATGCAAGACAAATTCCTGGCACATGCCCTTCGGACAAAAGTCTGACGCTTTGTTGACCAACAATCCCCTCGCTGACGCTTTGTTGACCAACAATCCCCTCGTGTGTACGAGGCTTAACATGCAAAAAACAAAACGGACAATCATTCCTCCGATATTCTCATTGTGTGTAGGAGGCTTTAGTCATGTAATTCTGACAAAGTCCTGCCAGCTCAATTTCTCTTCTAGAATTAATGTGTCCTTATTGGCCACTGAGGTACTCTTTCGTTGGCGTAGACATTGAGAGACCGGCATGGCTTAATCCCAAAGTCAAGGAAGCTTACTCTTAGTAATTAAAAGCTTTTTCAGAGGGGCACACACATCATGAAGGGTATTTCTAGCGAACAAATGTAAAACCTGTATGTTTCAGAACTTTGAAGCGCCTTACACACGGCCAAATATCAGGTGGCATTGGCCGGTTCAATAACAAAACAGACTGACATTCGGTCCGTGTGTACTGCAGCCAGTCCAACCAAAGGCTTCTGTTGATGGTGCAAGACCTAAAAAGATCTTCCGACCGACTCCGGGTCAGCGCTCTCAGCCAATGACTGAGAGGGCCAACCAGAGTGTTCTTGTCCCCCTGGGAGAACACAATATAACAGCAGGGGAGATCGCTGTACTAACATTGGATAGCTGGCACAGCGGCTCCATCATGAGCTGTCAATTTTTCTCCCTTCAGCCCGCTGGGTTGAATGCAATAAAACTAGCAGTGTGTACCAGGCTTTACAAGGTTATGATGGCTGATGGGTTTGTTTTAATATTGCAAGGACAGGAGACATTTTACACCAATTGCCAACATTGGTTTCTACATTTTGCACATTGTGCAAGATTTGTTTTGGCATGTTGCACGTTGCACTTTGTTTTCTCAAAGCCCAACTATTAACTTTAAAAAGAAAATAAAAACATTTGGACAGATTTGGAATATATACAGTTGTCTGTCCAATGCTGTTAAGAATCCTGTTTTGGTGATTTCACCTTGCTTCCTGTCCAAAGTTGAAAAAACATTTTGATTGCAGTTGATCCTTGAGCCAAGTCTGTTTTGGATGGAGTGCAGTGTGTTAATATCAGTATTTAAATTGCTGTACTAAAACCATTTTCAGTATCTGCTTCTCTCCTCTGTCACTGTGTAATGAGCAGTTTTGGCCAGATAAACATAATTTTCTTTAAATGTTTTAGACTCAATTAAACGCTTCTTATATTTGGCTGAGCTGCTTATTGTGCAGTGCTATATTAAATATTTTTGCCAATTTTTGCCATTGTTTACATTTTGCTGACCTGAAAACCTATATTCTCTGAAGACACTTATTCTCTTCCGTCCTAACACAGTTGTGGTCAAAAGCTTACATCTGTCAACTTGCCTTAAAATGTGATTTCACAGTTTCTAAAATAGAATAAATGTTTAATGCAATGTTGTATCCAGAGAACACCAAACCTACATGGGACTGCAAATTTGTATTCTTACGTGTCCTGTGTATTATTGTTACAAAATTAAAACTGAACTCCATGTATGGTCTTTATTGCATATTTTACTTTGGGATAGTTTGGACCGACACAATTATGCATATCTCAGAACTGATGGATCACTGAGGAAGCTGACACACTGTAGTAGCGAGTGCTAATACAGTGACAGCCACAATCTTCGCAGGCCTGTGCCAAGCTAGTATGCACTAAAGATCATACCTCCTGGATTTCAGCTTTAATGTAAGCTGTTAAACATGAACTTTTAAAACCTCTAAAATGTCCACCAATGACCCGTTTGTACACCTCTTGAGCAATTTTTTGTTTTGGTTCCTTATGGCCTAACCTACAGGGATTAAAGGGAGCATTCATTCACCTGTAACTATGTGTTATGTCCTAATGTACCAATGTCTGACCTGAACTGTGTATCATGTATACAGTAAGATAAAATTGTAGGTAATATAGCAAGTGTAAATAGATAAGAGAATGATATAAAACAGTGGCTATACTATTATGATATATATATATATATATATATATATATATATATATATATATATATATATATATATATATATATATATATATATATAGCCATAAATATAGAATAACCTTTCAAAGTGTAACACTAAATGTATTTTGTACAGCATCTGGTTTCAAAGGTGCCTTATATTAAGTTTACCATAAATTGCTTTGTTCTGTACACAGATTATGTCCAATGTATCATTTCTAAGTAAATAAGCTCATTTTAGTAATTGTGTGTCTGGTGTGTTTTCAATGTCTTTTAACGTTTACATTGAGCCACAGGGATAATCTGGTCACTATGGGCAACACTTGGCAGCCCTGCTTTATCTCAAACACTTGGAGAGACTTATTTTAAAGGTTTGTTTAAAGGTTTATTTTGTATTGCATCATTGATAGCGGAGCTTTTTCCCTGGTTTAGCCTTATTTAGATTTGGCATGCTAATAGTGAAAGAGTGGTGATCAACAGAAGACAGATTCAAGGTTGTCTGCATGTTCCCAAAAGGGGCATAATATTGCAATGGAAGGTCTACTGTCAGAATACAAATTACAGTAGTCTGTTAAAAGTAAACCTGTCAACAAAAAATAGGGACTGCCAGTACAGACCTTCAGAAATATTAGAGCAAAATGCATCCAGACAACTAAAATTTCAGCATCTTAGACATTGAACAAACATCTGCAAATGAAAGGTGTCACGGTACATGTTCTGGGACATTTACACAATGTATCAAAGGCAACAGACAACTAACATTTATAGCCATGGCAGCCTACATATTTTTTCCATGGACAGGCTTATTGTATATAAGCTACCGCCGCCCTGTTGTCTGTCTGCATCGTGACCGGTTTGCCCTGGATCTTGTGCTGTAAGGCTTTGAGAACCAAGAATGCTGCTTGAACTTCTAGTACATTCAAGACTATGCCTTTTGGCTGGGAGTCTCCACCTGCCCTGAACAGAATGTCCTTCGCAGTGTGCCCCCCCAGCCAACCTCGCTGGCATCTGTTGTAACAATGATCCAATAAATGTAATCCTAAATATTGGTGAAATACCAACAAACACCGACACCTAGGATAAATTAGCAGGCGCTCAAAGAAACTCCAGATGTAACTAGCTATACCCCCATAAATGACATTGTCTGGTGATAGACACGTTCTCTGGATATAAAATATATATATATAAATAAATATATGTATATGTGTGAAACAAATATGCAATGTGCAATAATGGTGATACCCTTTATCAAAGACTCAATCACCCATAAGTGACACACCTCTAATGATGAGGATAAAATGAAACAATATATATATATATAATGTGATTGTATACCTTGCAGTATACAATAGTGGTGACACCCTCTAATAGTATTAATGATCTGAGTGTGACACACTAAATAAATAACATCCCTCAAAAAATATAAATAGAAACATATATGCTACTACAGAATAAAACAGTGATGTGATCTAATAGGTGAATTTCTCATCTGCGTGTATCACATCCCTATTTAGCCAAAAGATTGACTAGATGTAGTTGATCAGGGTGTGACTAGTAATATAATGGTGACACCCTCTAATAGTGGGTCAATTATCTGTGTATGGTACACCGCATAAATGGCGGACCACACAAACATAAAAACCTGTAGAAGAAAATTATTAGAAATAGAACCTCTTATAATGCAAAAATTGTGGTGGAAAAGCATATATATGAGTGACAGCAATAAAAAATCGTGCATGTAGTTCAATTCATGCTGCTAAGTTCAACAACTCCAAAAACATGAATAAGTCGTTCCATGACGAAACATGTCGGGGCGTGGCTGTGAGTTGTGACGTACTTGCTGTCGGCCACACAGGAGAATAGGATACGAGCGCACGGAGGGACGGAGGATTCCCGAGGGAGGGGTGAGACATCCAGCAGCTGTACACCTCGGGTCCGCCGTGACCATTGTTATTGTTGAATCCACTGAGTTGAAGTTTGCTGTGCATTACACGGTCTGAGCTTGTTTTAAGGTTTACACAATGTGAGTGCTATGTGTGAAGTTTGCATGATTTTTAATAAATTTTCATTGCGGAATTACACTATTGGAGCATTCATTCTCTTTTATGTGGATCCATTGAACATCATCCTTGTGAGCTTCGTATGCAATATTTACCCAGGAGTGTGGTAAAGAAAGCTTATTTAGCCTTGCATGAAAGTGCTGGCATTTTATTTTGGTGAGTGCATGTCTGGAGAGTGCGATTCACTAGCACAGTGGTGAGGTGGAAAGAGCACGGAGTTACTCATCATTTTTTGACATCTATCACTGAGGAATCATTTGTGTGGGACATTTGATTGTATATTTTTCGTCACCAGCTTTAATCACCTACAGCCTTTATTAAGGGCTATTTCCATTCATGAACTGTTTTTGGAGTTGTTGAACTTAGCAGCATGAATTGAACTACATGCACGATTTTTTATTGCTGTCACTCATATATATGCTTTTCCACCACAATTTTTGCATTATAAGAGGTTCTATTTCTAATAATTTTCTTCTACAGGTTTTTATGTTTGTGTGGTCCGCCATTTATGCGGTGTACCATACACAGATAATTGACCCACTATTAGAGGGTGTCACCATTATATTACTAGTCACACCCTGATCAACTACATCTAGTCAATCTTTTGGCTAAATAGGGATGTGATACACGCAGATGAGAAATTCACCTATTAGATCACATCACTGTTTTATTCTGTAGTAGCATATTTCACTATGTTTCTATTTATATTTTTTGAGGGATGTTATTTATTTAGTGTGTCACACTCAGATCATTAATACTGTTAGAGGGTGTCACCACTATTGTATACTGCAAGGTATACAATCACATTATATATATATATATATATATATATATATATATATATATTGTTTCATTTTATCCTCATCATTAGAGGTGTGTCACTTATGGGTGATTGAGTCTTTGATAAAGGGTATCACCATTATTGCACATTGCATATTTGTTTCACACATATACATATATTTATTTATATATATATATTTTATATCCAGAGAACGTGTCTATCACCAGACAATGTCATTTATGGGGGTATAGCTAGTTACATCTGGAGTTTCTTTGAGCGCCTGCTAATTTATCCTAGGTGTCGGTGTTTGTTGGTATTTCACCAATATTTAGGATTAAATTTATTGAATATTATTTCTGATTATGATTTAAGTGGGCAGCTCCTTATTTCTTATTTATTTCATTTTTTATCACTTTCACTAGTGTTTACTTAATTTTCAATAGCCTTAAAGGGGACTTTGGCGCGGTGGAGGTGTTCCTCGTGCAGAGGGTGAGAGCACTTAGGACACTTGGTTGTAACAATGATCCAGTCTAATGGACTTAAGGGGCGCAAGTTCTTCAGGGTCTCCTGCAGCCACCACTGTCTGCTCCTCCTTATTCTGAAAGATACTGTTATCAGTTGTGTTAGGAACAGTTTCCTCCACTGTGCAAGGAACCCTTGCTGGCACTGCCGCATGTTCTGACTGTCGCCTTTGCTGGCGGGATTGAGACAGGCATTGGTTGTATTGAAGAGTGCCCTCAGGTATACCAATTGCTGGGTTGGGGCAAGCTTGCTCTACTTGATGTTGATCATGCAACTGAACTTCTGTAAGGTGCTGATAAGGATCTCCCTGTGTGTCAGGAATTCTCTCTGATCCTTGGCAAATAGGACATCGTCTAAATAATGATAGACCCGAAAACCCTGCACTCTGAGCGGGGCTAATACTGCAATGAGAACCTTCGTAAATGTTCTGGGGGGTGTGCATAGGCCGAAGGGCAGGCTGGTAAATTTGCAGGTGTGCGTGACCAATGGCAAACCTGAGATACCTCTGAAAAGAGGGCAGGATTGGGACATGCGGATAGGCGTCCTGTAGATCCAAGGAAAGCATCCAGTTGCTTGCTTGTACTGCCTGGATGATTTAGTGGATGGACTCCATCTTGAATCTTTCCAGAAGGACAAAGCAGTTTAGTCCTTTTAGATTTATGACTGGACGCCAGCCTCCATCCTTTTTGCGGACCATGAACAGGGTGGAGTAAAACCCGGTATATCTTTCTTTCTGAAGACAGAACCTGTATCACGGCTTGCTGTGCTTGCAAGGTTTGTACATATTGTAGCAGAACTGCTGCCTTCTGTGGAGCCTCCGGGATCTTGGTGGGGGAGAAATGATTCAGAGGAGGGGCTCTGTGAAACTGCCAGAAATGGCCCCGGATGACTGTCGCCTTTATCCAATAGATCTGTGCAATTCTCCGCCCAGACATCCACAAAATGTGCCATCCTGGATCCTACTGCGAATGTCTAGTGTGCTCTGAGGAAGGTAGATTGGGTACTCTTCCATCTGCTACCTGACCCTCTGGTTTGTCTGTTGGATCTCTGCTCCCTGAACCTGGAGGAATGAGATTGGTTAGAAAAATATCTTGCTTGCCTCCGCTGCCTGTCCTGTGGAAGTATGCCTGACTTGCCCCCGATATTCTTGATATGGCCGTTTCCATCTTACTGCCAAATAAGGCCTTGCTGTCAAAAAGGGATCTTGCATTAATTATGTTTCGATGATGCATCAGTGGCCCAAGGTTTTAACCATGGGGCCCTTTTAGCTGTGACAGTGTAGCATAGCCCTAGCTGAACACTTGATCGTGTCTATAGCCACTTCACTGATGAAATCGGAAGACGCCTTGAGTTCTAGAGATTGAATAATATTGGCTCTCTTTTATGGCTGACTCAACATTTTGAATCCAAATTTTCAAGGCACTGGCCACCGAGGCGAGGGCTACAGCTAGACGACAGGCTGCCCCAGCCGCTTGATAGATTCTCTTCAAATCTAGATCTATCCACCTGTCTATTGCATCTTTAAAGGAGGTTGGATCCTCCATTGGGAGATTAACATTCTTGGACAGCCTGATGACTGCTGTGTCCACCACCGGAGGGGAGTCAGAGTCTACATCTGCCTCCTGCAGAGGATGCAGCTTATGCAGCCTGTTGAATGCGAACCTTTCTCAGTGTTCTGCCACTCTTGCTTAATGACGCCCTTAATTTCCTCCATGAAAGGAAAGAAGGATAGGCTCTTTTGGAGGAAAGGAAAATAGGATTTCGCCTTCTTGTGGGCTTCCTTTTCCTCCCATGCAATGGCCTGCTTGATTGCCTGTATATATGGATCCACCAGGGTGAAGCTAAATCCGAGCTGTTCCAGATCACTCTCCGAAGAGGAGGAACTGCTGTCTTCCGCCTGTTGTGCAGACTTTGCCGAGACAGTGCTAAAATGAGGAACGCTACCTGCTGAGGTTCCTGGTTGCTCCTCTATCAGAGCTTCCTGGCTGGGGCCTCTAATGGGCTGTCTAGCTGGAATAATGGACGTGACCTCAGAGATGGAGTCTCGCACCACCTTCTTCAGTAAGGTTGACACTTGTGCAGTCTCTTGCTCTCTGTCCATAGCGAACTCTTCCAGGTAGCCTAACTAGCTTGTTGGGCTTTGAGGTTGCTCCACAGGTCCAGCAGGTCTTTTTCTTAGGGCTCTGGTATTGCTCAGGAGAAGGAGGGGTGCCGCCTCTTTTTACTTCCTTTTGGACTGGAAGCTGTGCCTGTGGCTGCGCTCTCCTAAGGATTCTTTCCTCTATGGCTTTAGATCTTCGTGAGCGTGCGGGGCTGAAACAAATCAAAGCGAACAGCAAGAAAAATGCACTCCTTTTTTTTTTCTTTTCTTTTCTTTTGCAACAATCTGCAAACTTACCCAATATGGTGGTCCCCTACCTTAGGGGTTGAGGGTCTTGTGTAAATGGTGACTGACTCATGGCTGTAGGGTAAGTGGAGCGGCCATCTGAAAAAGAGAAAGCTTCTAAGAGAAGGATAGCATTTAGAGAACACACAAAATACTTGAGATGTAAGAAAATAAAAAATGTTTTTTTAATTTTTTTTGTAGTACCAGCAGAGGGCGCTCCATTTATGTTTTTTCTGTAGGGAACAATCCACAGGAGAGAAGTATGCCTAACAGACGGAGGCTAGTTGCCTGCTATTCTTAGCAGACTAAGCCTATTAATAGACCTGGGGAAGGCTAAGCCCCCCCCCCCCCAACCCATGCACCCACTTGCTGGCAAAATACCATGTTTTTTCCCACACCTAAGATGGCGGACGGAGCCTCCACCAGCCATTGAGCATGCTCAAACTGGTGCGGCCCAATGATATCATCACAGGGCCCCCTAGTAAGAAAGGGAGCACAGGGCGACTGCGCTGGCCCTATAGGGTGGATGTAGCAGACAAACAAAACATGCTCCATCCCCCAGGATGGCACAAAACGTTGAGCCACCGCCAGGGACCTGAAAGGGAAAAAAAAAAAGAAAGTAAAGACGAACGGGGAACAAAAGAAAAAAAAGGGACAGCATACCTAAATGGCACAAGTGGCCAAAGCAAACAAAATAAAAGCAATAGCTGACCCCCCACACCTCTGCACACAGTCACTTAGTAAATGGCAGATTTAGTTCCTAGTGAGGAAATGCTGCAGGCCCCATCAAGACCCACAGTAGGGGCTCACTAGGCTATAGCGCATTTAGCTGCCTGAGCCTGGGACCTCGTACTGGGAGAGGCTCTACCCAGTCGGATGCTGCACGGAGGCAGAGGTGGGGACATAACGCTGTTTATTTCATCACTGGTGCATTGAGGTATGAGGAAAAAAAGAATGGGGTGGCGGCTAACTATGCCTTTGTGCTATTCACTGGTCCTGAGGGAGTGTTCAAGAGGCAGAGCACTAGTATGCTGCCATGTTGGCATCAGGAAAAGGGATTTAGAAGTCTGTTTACTAAAATAATTGCATTTCCATGTTCTGTGGGAGACCAGATATTATAAATGAATGGTCCTGGGTTTAGTAACACTTTAACAGAATAAGTCTGATCTTCTCATGGGTGGAGCAAAACTAACCAGCCCTTTCAGCTGTTCACATCCTAGGATTGGACAATTGGAAGGTGGGTTACTTTAGTCTCCACCACCTGAACCAAAGGGCGTGATTCCTTCATCTTCAATCTCCTATATCACAAATGGGGGGACTCCAGATGTGGGCTTCCTAGCCTCCAAGTTCAACTAGTTTACCCCAGTTTGCAGCCAGGACCAAGGATCCTCTAGCATTGGCATTGGATGCTTTGGTATTTCCCTGGACTCTGTCCAATTCATTTCTGTCTTTCCTTCAATGCGGATACTACCTCGACTGCTTCACAAAATAGAGCAAGAGAAAAACAGTGATTTCTCATTGCACCAAACTGAACCAGAAGAACATAGTACAAAGAGATACTTACATTTCTAAGAGACTATTCCTGGCCCCTTCTAAACAGGCCAGACCTTCTGTCTCAGGACCCCCATACCATCCTATTTCTCATTCATTAGCTTTAACTGCATTAGTGTGTCAATTCGGGTCTTGAGGGACAGGGATATCCGTGACTCAGTCATTCCCAAGTTGCTCAAAATCCCATCCAGAAAAAATTCTTGTCATACCTGGAAATCCTTCTTTGCTTGGTGTGAAGAGACAGACACTGCAGACCCACAGATCACTGTGTCTTGCATTTTGACCTTCCTACAATATGCATTTGTCCAATCTGTAATGTTACACCCTGAATATTGGAGTAACGTGTTACAAAAGGTAAATTTATCCTTTAACCACTTAAGGACCGAGCCTCTTTCTGAGATTTGTTGTTTACAAGTTAAAATCAGTTTTTTTGCTAGAAAATTACTTAGAAAAAAAAATGTATAACGTTTGGGGGTTCTAACACCCTAGAGAATAAAAAGACGGTCCTTGCAATACTTTCTGTCACACCGTATTTGCACAGCGGTCTTACAAGCGCACATTTTTTGGAAAAAATGCACTTTTTTTAATTAAAAAAATAAGACAACAGTAAAGTTAGCCTAATTTTTTTATATTGTGAAAGATAATGTTACACCGAGTAAATTGATACCCAACATGTCATGTTTCAAAGTTGCGCTACGGTTATGGAATGGCGACAAATTTTTACCCTTAAAAATCTCTATAGGCGAGGTTTAAAAATTTCTACAGGTTGCATGTTTTGAGTTACAGAGGAGGTTTAGGGCTAGAATTTAGCCCTCTACCGCTCGTAGCGATACCTCACAGGTGTGGTTTGAACACCGTTTTCAAATGTGGGCGCTACTCACGTATGCGTTCGCTTTTGCACGCAAGCTCGTCGGGACGGGGCGCGTTTAAATATTTTTTTTGCTTATTTATTTTACCTTTTATTTTTACACTTTGTGTTGAATTGTGTAACTTTTATTCCTATTACAAGGAATGTAAACATCCCTTGTAATAGAAAAAAAAAGCATGACAGGGCCTCTTAAATATGTGATCTGGGGTCAAAAAGACCTCAGATCTCATATTTACACTAAAATGCAATAAAGAAAAAAAAAAAATTGTCATTTAAAAAAATAATTAAAAAAAAATAATTTTAAAAAATGGCCCTTTAAGAGCTATGGGCAGAAGTGAAGTTTTAACTTTTCTTCCGCCCTGCATTGTTATGCAGACTGGTGGGAGCCACCATCCCCTCACTCGTCTCCATGCCCAGCAAGGGTGGAGATCCGATCGCCGCTGCCTCCGGTAAGCGGCAGAGGGCACCAGAGCGCGGCAGGAGGTGCCCTCTCCCGCCGCTGATAAGAGATCTTGCGGCGAATCCACTGCAGAGACCACTTTTATCTGAAACTGGACCACTCACTGAAGAAGAGGATACTGGGGTTATGGCAGCTAGCTGCTCCAATAACAACGATACTCCTCTTCAAACAGCTAATGTAAAATGACGGTGGGCGGTCTGGAAGTAGTTAAGGGATAAAACCTTTCTAGTACTCATGCTGCCAAATAGATGGATGATTCTTGGGCCTTTTGAAAAACAAGACTCTGTTGCCCAGCTTTTTAATACTGATATCTGGTTGTCTTGCTCATATCTTTTTCAAGTTCTACCAGGTGGACATCCATTACTTTGCTAATGCAGATTTCAGCTGCAAGCTTTTTGCAGCAGTGCTCTGAGTTGAGCTATTGACCCCTGTTATTGTTGGACTTGTTAGCACTGTTCTGTTGATTTGTTATTATCCATCCTTCTCATTCATGGCCTGGGGATGTCTCAGGGTCTGGTGATATCAAGTCTGGGTCCTGTACTGCACAATTAAGATAAAAGGAATTTTGACTTGCCTGTCAATTCCTTATCATGCAGTACAGTACAGGGCACCCTCCCCTCTTCCTGTGTTACTCTGCATTGCTTTCTAAAAAGCTGAAAAAAATAATAGGTAAATGCCTAGTGGGTGTGTCCTCAAAAGCTTTGCCAGTGTCCCATCACTGGAAGGCACTAGCCTATAACCCATGGCCTGTGAATATCAAGCTGTACTGTACTCCAAGACATGGAATTTACAGGTACGTCAAAATTCCAATTCCTCTATGTGATACTATTTTGTTGTGACAAGTTCTCTTTAATGAGACATCAAGAATCTTTTACACCCACCTGGCTTTCACCGAAGCCAATGGACAGTCAAATATAGGAAGATGTTCACTGGTCTCCCTCCCCTCTGCAGCACCCTTCATGCCAGTCCCGGATCTGCAAGGATGACAATGGAGCCTGAAAAACATGGGGGGGGGGGAACTACATTACTAGAGGTGCATGGAAGCGATCAGGCAGCTCTAAGGCTGGCCAGTCGCTTCCACCTGATAGCCAACTTGTCAGAATCACATGCTCTGCTGTAGCAGCTGGGAGTGTGTAAATCCTTCTGCTGCTGACACAGTATCCCATACGTTGGTGGCTGTAAAAGGGTTAAAGGAGATCTATAGTCACAGCATACTTTCATTACCGTATATACTCAAGTATAAGCCGAGTTTTCAGCACTTTTTTTTTGTGCTGAAAATGCCCGTCTCGGCTTATACTCGAGCCTGTGTCCATCTGCAGCCTTGTGCGCCTGATCTCCCGGCGCTGTGACGTCAGTTTAGTCGACGGCCGTGCAGTGTAACAAAGTACCGCTTCTGCCTCCTCCTCACCTGTGATAGGTGGGACACCGACTCACTGATTTGAAGAACTGAATCAGTGTTCCGTCAGGGACAAGGCGGGGCGGGGCTTTGTTACACTGCCGCCGACTAGACTGACTGACTGCATGCATGTCACAGCGCCGGGAGTTCGTAAGGCTGCAGATGGACACACCCACGGAGATCAGGTAGGGAGAATGGGCACAGTGACAGTGCGTCATGGGCACAGTGAGGCATGCAGATGGACAACCTAGGCCAGTGATGGCGAACCTGGGCACCCCAGATGTTTTGGAACTACATTTCCTATGATGCTCATGCACTCTGCAGTGTAGTTGAGCATAATGGGATATGTAGTTCCAAAACATCTGGGGTTCCAAGGTTCGCCATCACTGCCCTAGGCCTATACTCGAGTCAATACGTTTTCCCAGTTTTTTGTGGTAAAATTAGGTGCCTCGGCTTATACTCCAGTATATATGGTATATAATATAAGCATTTTAATAGCAATCAGGGCCGTCTTTAATTTTGATTGGGCCCTGGGCAAACATTTTCTTGGGGGCCTCCCTCCATTCTGAGACATACAAAAAATAGCAGGTAGCCTCAAAATCAGTTTACTGCAGCAGATCACGCAGCGATTGCAATTCTTTGCCAGAGGTTACAGCCTATCCTTGCTGCTCACTGGCTGGTTTCTAAAGGTTACAACACATCATTTCTGCTTGCCGATTGGTTGCTAGAGGTTAATGTACATTATTAGAGCTCACTAATTGGTTGCTAGGGGTTACAGCACATCATTACCACTTATTGATTGGTTGCTAGAGATTAAAGCAGACCACTGCTGTTCGCTGATTGGTTGCTAGAGATTAATGCACATCCTTACCTCTCACTAAGCAGTTGAGCAATCCCAAATAACTGAGCAAGTAAAGGGGTACATTAATACACATACTACAGGAGAGTGTCAGAGAGTGCAGACATACTACAGGAGAGGTTCAGAGACTGCGAACATACTGCGTAAGAGGTTCAGAGACTGCAGATATAGACATACTGCAGGAGACTACCAGAGACTGCGGGCATACTGCAGGAGATTGCCAGAGACTGCGGGCATACTGCAGGAGACTACCAGTGACTACGGGCATACTGCAGGAGACTACCAGAGACTGCGAGCATACTGCAGGAGAGTACCAGAGACTGTGGGCATACTGCAGGAGACTACCAGAGACTACGGGCATACTGCAGGAGATTAACTGAGACTGCGGACATACTGCAGGAGATTACCAGAGACTGCGGACATACTGCAGGAGATTACCAGAGTCTGTAGACATACTGCAGGAGATTACCAGAGTCTGCGGACATACTGCAGGAGACAATCAGAGACTGCAGACATTATACAGGTGATGGTCAGAGAACTTTCAGCAACGCACAGCTTTACAGTTGAATAACACAGCTCAGGGTTTAAACAGTCAGGAATTTTATGGGTGTAAGGACATACCTGGACAGCCAAACTCACTACATACATTCAGGTCTGTGGGCGGGGCTTTCACTGTGCTCTCACTACAACAGCCGGGAGCTCCACTGACGCTTTGTTGGGGGGCCCACGCTACCCGGGAATTGGGGCTCCAATGACAGTTTTGCAGAGCGCACAGAGGACATGGGAGGATGTATTCCCGCGCTAGCCAGCTGAGGGGAGGGGGGGCTGGAAGCGCCACTGATGCTCTGACCCCGCCTACGTGCAGCCTGTATGCTCAGAACAGAGCATCAGTGGAGCTCCTGGCCCTGCCCCCGGACCTCTGTATTCACCAGCCAGTATAGAGGGGGTGGGGCCTGGTAGCTCCACTGACGCTCCCACTTCGATCACTGGCTCTCACTACAGACGCTCTGTTCCGAGTATACAGGCTGCCCATAGGCGGGGTCAGAGAGTCAGTGAAGCTCCCGGCCCTGCCCCTTCTCAGCTGGCTAGCGTGGGAATACAGCCTCCTGTGTCACCTGTGCGCTCTGCAAAACTGTCATCGGGCCCCAATTCACGGGTAGCACGGGCCCCCCAACAAAGATTGGGCCCAGGGCAAGTGCCTTGTTTGCCCTGCCCTAAAGACGGCCCTGATAGCAATACAAACAATACTTATTTTTGGCAATCCAATATATGCTTATTTGGAAACTCTCATATTGTGTTGTGAGTGCTGCCTATTTGCCATTACTTTCAACAATTATCTGGCTGTCCTGCATGCTCTGTAGTAAATGCACACCACACTTTTCAGATATTTATTTTTAATAAAACATTTTGAAAACTATCATTTTCCTTCCACTTCACAATTATGTGCCACTTTATGTTGGTCTATCACATAAAACCCCAATAAAATACATTTATGTTTTTGCTTGAGAAATGACAAAATGTGGAAAATTTCAAGGGGCATGAATACTTTTTCAAGGCACTGTAAGTTTTTAGACTTCAAGATCGTTCAAATTAATAGAAGTAGGATAGGAATAATTGAAATTCAATGTGGAAAAAAAAATGTCATACATACATGTTCATATCATACAGTGAAGGCTTAGATTTCTTGAGTACTAGCCATAAAAAGGTAATTTTTCCAATAAACCTCCTGCATATCAGTTTTACATTGTGTAGCAAATAAATGTAACCACTAGGTGGCAGCATTATGTCAGGTTTCACCATTACAAAAAATTTCACAGATGCAATTTCAAACCTTCAGTTCCATTAACCGCTCTATATTTGTAAACTAGTGATTTGAATTCATCCTATTTTGTTTAAACATTCCAATTAACCTAGACATACAACCCCAATCCAAAAAAAGTTTGAACGCTAAAACAGAATGCAATGACTTGAAAGCCTCGTAGACCCATGCTTAAACTGAGAACATTTACCATTTTAAGATAGGTAATCTTGAAATTGATAGCAAAAACACGTAATAAACAATAAGTCTAAAATCATAAAGATATGCGTGCCAAGTTTCTGATTTGTTGTACTTATTGAAGCAGCGCTAAGTGTCCGATGTTATAAAACACTTTGTGTAGAACAGATGTTTGAAGAGACAGGAAAGTTCAAAAATAAAGATGTAGTCTGTGGATGTGAAGGTATACGTGGAAATCCTTTCACCAATAATGATCACCGCGTGAGGGGGTCACCCCCCGTGAGATTGCACTCACCACAATATCAGTAATCACAAGCCTTTGGATAATAATCTTTAAAACTTTCCGTCTCCTTAGTTCAACCACCATGTGGTGCAAGACCCTCTCGGTATGTATAACATGGGGAGAAAATGAGATGCCATATAGCGTAATATTGCTTAAGAATGTTTATTAAATAATATACAAAACCAAAATTCCCCCTTTTAAAATGTGCGTACCAAATACAAAAGGTTAAAAGAGCATTGAAAAGTGCACTGTGCCTGTATAAATCGTCCCCCGGGAGGAATTCCTGGATGCGAGCTGTATACAGCTAGTCCGTTCGCTTCCTGGTTACCTTCCGTGGAGCGCACACGTCACTTCCGGTAGATTACGACCCTGACGCGTTTCGTCACTTCCGGACGTCATCTGAGGGCGTAATCTACCAATCATGTGGCCGGCTTTATATACCAATGATGAGTTTAAACAGCGAATGAGGGAGGCAGGACTACCAGCCACTCCCACTGCATAATCAAGGCTCCCGGAGCTGTCAGCAGAGGAGGACTCTGACTTATAATATACTGACACTGTTTTAAAACTAATCATGCCGACATTGCTAAAAAGATAGTGACTTATATATCTTGCTTCAGGATATTTTCCTTTTACATACTTATGTCATATGTAGCATTCCAATACATTATCTACATATAAATAAGGTACACAAATATGTGATAAACATACCAGACATATATATATTCTTAATGGTGGGAAAATTTTTTTTAAAATTTTAAAATAAAGTGAGACACAATGAAAACAAGATAAGCAGAATAAACAGCATCCTCCTTTGTATTTACCTTTCATTGTGTCTCACTTTATTTTAAAAAAGCACTGATTGCTGTATAAATGACAATGGTCCCAAAAATATGTCAAAAATGTCCGATGTGTCTGCCATAATGTCGCAGTCACAATAAAAATTGCTGATCGCTGTCATTAAAAAAAAAAAAAAAAAATTAATAAAAATGCCATAAATCTATCCCCTATTTTGTAAAGGCTATAACTTTTGCGCAAACCGATCAATAATCGCTTATTGCGATTTTTTTTTTTACCAAAAATATGTAGAAGAATATGTATCGGCCTAAACTGAGGAAAAAAACTTTTTTTTTTATATATATTTTTGGGGATATTTATTATAGCAAAAAGTAAAAAATAATGCTTTTTTTCATAATTGTCGCTCTTTTTTTGTTTATAGCGTAAAAAATAAAAAGCGCAGGGGTGATTAAACATCACCAAAAGAAAGCTCTATTTGTGGGGAAAAAAAGGACGTCAATTTTGTTTGGGAGCTACGTCGCATGACCGCGCAATTGTCAGTTAAATTGACGCAGTGCTGAATCGCAAAAAGTGCTCTGGTCAGGAAGGGGGTAAATTCTTCCGGGGCTGAAGTGGTTAAAGCAGAGTTCCACTCATCTGATTCCTCCCCCAGTATTTGTAGCTACTGGCTTTTAATAATTTTTTTTTTTAGGTGGACTCTAACCTCTCTTTAACCTAAAATTGCAGAGACTTTAAATATAACATCATCTGTAGTACATAATAACAAAAGATTCAGAAAATCTAGAGAATCTCTGTTTGCAAGCGACAAGGCCAATACACAATATTGGATGCCTGTGATCTTTGGGGCCCCTCAGATGGCATTGCACTAAAACCAGGCAGGATTCTGTGATGGACATCACTGCATGGGCTCAGGAAAACTTCCTAAGATCATGGTCGGTGAACACAGTTTACCATGCTATCCAAAAATACAAGGTAAAGCTCTATCATGCAAAGAAAAAGCCATATCTGACCATGATCAAGAAACACTGCAGTCTTCTCTGGGCTAAAGTTCATTTAAATGGTCTGTTGCAAAGTGGAAAACTGTTTTGTGGTCAGACAAATCAAAATTTGAAGTTCCTTTTGGCAACCATGGGTACCGCGTCCTCCGGGCTAAAGAGAAGAGGGACCTTCTGGCTTGGTTAAAAAAAAACCTGCATCTCTGATTGTATGGAGGAGCATTAGTGCATATGGAATGGGCAGCTTGCACACCTGGAAAGGCACCATCAATGCTGAAAGATATATCCAGGTTTTAGAGCAGCATATGCTACCATCCAGACAACGTCTTTTTCAAGGAAAGCCTTGCATACTTCAGCAGGACAATGCCAAACCGCATACTGGATCTATGACAACAGCATGACTTTGTAGTAGAAGAGTCCGGGTGCTTTACTGGCCTGCCTGCAGTCCAGACCTTTCACCAATTGAAAATATGGGACAACATTCCTTTTTCAAAACTCCAGCAAATGGTCCCCTCAGTTCCCAGTTTAAAGAGTGTTTCGTTTAAAGAAGAGGAGATGCTGCACCATTGTAAACATGGCCCTGTCCCAGCTTTTTTGAGACCTGTTGCTGCCATCAATTTTAAAATTACCTTTTTTTTTTTTTTTTTTTTTTTTTAAATTCTACATTTTAAACGTTTGATATGTATTTTTTATTTTATATTGTTAATAAAATATGGGTTTATGTGTAGATTTTGCACAGCATCCCATTGTTTGTTTTTTTTGGAATTGGGGGTGTATCTTGTTCTCTGAGGGCCCTGTTTTATACATGTAGGTTCTTGTTTTCAAAAGTGCAGGTCAGAAATAGTTATTTTGACTTTTTTTTTCAATTGGAACTTTTATATCTCTGTACAGTGCCCTGCAAAAGTATTCACCCCCTTGGCATTTTTCGTGTTTTGTTGCCTCACAACCTGGAATTACCATGGATTGTTTGAGGATTTGCATCATTTAATTTACAGAACATGCCCACAACTTTGAAGATGTTTTTTGTTATTGTGAACCAAACAACAAATAGGAAAAAATAACAGAAAAAGTCAATGTGCATAACTATTCACCCAACTAAAGTCAATACTTTGTAGAGCCACCTTTTGCGGCCATCACAGCTCCAATTCGCTTTGGATTGAGCTTGCCACATCTTACCACTGGGATTTTTGCCCATTCCTCCTTGCAAAACTGCTCCAGCTCCTTCAAGTTGGATGGTTTGCACTTGTGAACAGCAATCTTTAAGTCTGACCACAGATTTTCTATTGGATTGAGGTCTGGGCTTTGACTAGGCCATTCCAACACATTTACATGTTTCCCCTTAAACCACTCAAGTGCTGCTTTAACAGTGTGT
This sequence comes from Lithobates clamitans, assembly GCA_037952925.1. Lineage (NCBI taxonomy): Eukaryota > Metazoa > Chordata > Amphibia > Anura > Ranidae > Lithobates > Lithobates clamitans. The sequence continues at coordinate 7,295,752 of JBBGZY010000458.1, forward strand.
TTGGGGTCATTGTCCTGCTGGAAGGTGAACCTCCGTCCTAGCCTCAATTCACACACAGAGTGGTACAGGTTTTGTTCAAGAATATCCCTGTATTTAGCACCAGCCATATTTCCCTCAACTCTGACCAGTTTCCCAGTTCCCACTCCTGAAAAACATCCTCACAGCATGATGCTGCCACCACCATGTTTCACTGTGAAGATGGTGTTCTTTGGGTGATGTGATGTGTTGGGTTTGCGCCAGACATAGCGTTTTCTTTGGCCAAAAAGTTCAATTTTAGTCTCATCAGACCAGAGCACCTTCCTCCATACATTTTGGGAGTCTCCCACATGCCTTTTCGCAAACTCAAAACGTGCCATTTTGTTTTTTGCTGAAAGCAATGAATGGCTTTCTTCTGGCCACTCTGCCATAAAGCCCAACTCTATGGAGCATACGGCTTATTGTTGTCCTATGTACCTATACTCCAGTCTCTGCTGTGGAACTCTGCAGCTCCTCCAGGGTCACCTTAGGTCTCCTGTGCTGGCTCTCTGATTAATGCCCTCCTTGCCTGGTCCGTGAGTTTTGGTGTGCGTAATGACAGGTCATGTGACACTTAGATTGCACACAGGTGGACATCATTTCACTAATTATGTGACTTCTGAAGGTAATTGGTTGCACCAGAGCTTTTATGGGCTTCATAACAAAGGGGATGAATACATACACACATGCCAATTATCAGTTTTTTATTTCTGAAAAATAGTTTTATGTATATATATTTTTCTAATTTTACTTCACCAAATTAGACTATTGTGTTCTGATCCATGACATATAATTCAGATTAAAAAAACATTGAACTAAAGGCTGTAATGTAACAAAATAGATAAAAAGCCAAGGGGGTGAATACTTTTGCAAGGCACTGTATGTTTATCATATCCCGTTTTTGTACCTAATTGATTTTTAGTATTCTGCAACAATTTGACCCATGTGTATCTTTGAGATGAATAATAATGCATGCTATAATACCTCAAATCTGCATTTTTGACATGTGTTTCAAACAGCGCCTTTGTTTTAAACCTTTGTTTTAAATGCTAAAATACATTACATAATACATGAAAAACACAAAGCTGTGACACAAAAAAACTAGCTTAACATGCAATTTTCAAAATGTGTGCATTAAATCTAGTTAATTACCAGAAGAACTATAGGGTAAAACTGGAAAGGTTGGCCTTCATGTGGGCCTCTACTGATGGAAGGGATGCAGGCCTGGTTTCCCATGTGGGCCTCTACTGATGGAAGGAATGCAGGCCTGGCTTCCCATGTGGGCCTCTACTGATAAAAGGGATGCAGGCCTGGCTTCCCATGTTGACCTCCACTAGGAATAGTCCCGATGTTTGAGTCGAACATCAGGTGTTTGTGGCAAATATTTTAGTGCCGCGGAGCGCCCCAGAATGTACTGTGAGATCGCATTGCATTGACGGCTGCTGATTGGCCAAAACATGCACCTGACCTGCATGCTTTGGCCAATCACAGCGCGCAGGGTGCCTTTCGCCAATCATTGCTCAGGGGGCTAAGTCAACGCCCCACACTATATAAGGCTGCTGACACGGTGGCCGTATATGGTGTGATAATAACGTGGAGATTGAGAGAACATTAGCTAGAGGCAGGTTAGTTAGTAGCGTGCAGGCAGTTTAGTACATATGTGTGTATATATATATATATATATATATATATATATATATATATGTATGTATGTATGTATGTATGTGTGTGTGTATTTTTATATATATATATATATTTATGTTTGGAGCCCTATGTCCGATATGCACATAGATAACACTTATAGTAAAGATAAGACTTACCATCGGAAATAGACCTGAAAGTGTGGACTTACCATATGAAATGGACCTGAAAGTGTGCCTTGGTCTAATGGCCGGTATGCCAAAATAAGGGGGCATACCCTGGTTTAAGAAATTATTATTCTGTAAGAGAAATGAATGAAATGAATAGTTTGAGAAATGCTGTGATATGGGGATGGGAGGGTGGGTATCGCGCACAGGAAACCGACAAGCACCACAGGTGAGCGGGCTGCTTAAGTACCCCCCGGGCTCCTCCCATAAATTCAGGCCACCATACTGGCCTTCCTACTTATGGTTGGAGCCCTATGTCCGATATGCACATAGATAACACTTATAGTAAAGATAAGACTTACCATCGGAAATAGACCTGAAAGTGTGGACTTACCATATGAAATGGACCTGAAAGTGTGCCTTGGTCTAATGGCCGGTATGCCAAAATAAGGGGGCAAAAACATTCAGGTAGGGTTATAATTTTATTGGTTTTCAGTTATTTATTGAGCCAATTTGGAGAATGCCTGTGCCATCTCTGTTTGCGGATTGGGGATATACCGGTCGAAGCAGGCTGATTTCCACCTGCCTAGTCTTTTGATGATGTGGTCTGGAACCCCGTGGCGGGACGCCGCGGAGGCTGCTCCGATGCGGAAAGAGTGTCCGGAATACTGACTAGGGTTAAGGTGAAGATTGCGGAGAAGTATCCTTATGTGTTTCACAAACTGAGAGGCGCTTAAGGGTTTAACTGGGAATGGTAGAAGGGGACTGCTGTCTGGTTGCTCAGGCAGGAGTGACAGGAGTCGGTTGAGTACAGCGACTGGACACCAGCTGTTGTTGGTTTTGTAGAGGTGAATGTTCACTCCTGAGCCCGTTTGCTGGGTTTTAGAGACCTCGAGGTGCAGGATGAAGTGGTCTTGGTATCGAAGCAAGTGTCGTCTGCATAGTACTTGGTCTGTGGGTTTGTTAGAGGTGAATTCGCCAGGCCGCAAGAACCCATAGTAAGCTAAATATACGGCTGCTTGTAAGACCGTGCTGGGGAGCAGACCGAATGGCGAAGTAGCCAGAATAGTTGACATGTCCCTAAAGATGGGCCCCGTAATGGGCAAGCGCTTAGTGCTGATGACTGGTTGTTGTTTCTGAATTCCCCTTAGAATGGCTCGTATAGCGTGAGATGAGAACAGTGAAGATTTCGTGGGGTCTTCAAGCGCCATGAAATGTTGAATGCCGGCTAGGTATAGCCGGATGGTATTGTAGGATAAGGCCAGCTGCGTGTGGCAGTGTGCAGTGAAGGCCAGTACCTGTTTGATATCTGTTGGTCCTTTACGGCAGGACGTGAGGAATTTATTAAAGGCCTTCCAAGCTGTCTGGTAGGCTTTGAGTGTGTTGTGGGAGAGGGAATGATTTATGAGTTGCGTAGCTCCGTGTAGATGTTGAACTAGTCCAGGGTCAGTTGTGACCAGACAGGGATAGGGGCCGACATTGGATCGGCATCGGGAACCTGTTTGAAAAAGGAGGGATAATTGAAACGTGACAGTGCGTCAGCTGCTGAGTTGTATCTGCCGGGAATAAATGCACAGTGTATATTGAACTGATGCTGTAAAGACAGTTGTACCAACCTGCGCAGGAAGGACATGACTGCTAGGGACTTGGACCTGCCTCTGTTGATGATGTCTGCCGTGGCCTGGTTGTCGGTGGTGAAGACTACGGTTTGTCCTGTCCAGTGGTGGCCCCAGAGTTGTGCGGCTGCCACTATGGGATAAAGCTCAAAGAGGGCAGATGTTTGGGAAAAGCCGGGTATCAACAGTATCTGTTGAGGCCAGGGTCCTGAAAACCAATGATGGCCAAAAATTGCCGCGAAACCTGTGGAGGCTGCAGCGTCCGTCACTACCTGGGGTGAATGGACCGAAACCATAGGTATAAATAGAGATATGCCATTCCAGGCGGACAAGAATTCCTCCCACATAGATAGGTCCGCTATAGCTGCGGAGTCTAGATTCAAAATCTGATCAGGGTCTTGAGTTTCTGACAGAAATCTAAGCAGGTGTGATACAAATGTGCGGCCTTGTGGGATAATTCGCATAGCGAAGTTGAGCATACCCAGGAGAGACTGCAACTGTTTTTTGGTACAGCCCTTGGTGTGTGTAAACTCGTGAAGGACTGCCCTAATGCGTGTTAGTTTGTCGGGGGGGAGACTGGCTTGCATCGCGCAGGTATCCAAGCTGACCCCGAGAAAGGTGATGATGTTTGCTGGGCCATCGACTTTGTGCTCGGCGATAGGAACATTGAGGTTTCCAAAAATTACTCTAAGTTTGTCGAGATCTCCTGGGGGCTTGCTGGGCGGTTCTATCAGTAGGAAGTCATCCAGATAATGGATGACTTCATGGCATTGACCCTTGTGTAATAGTATCCAAACGAGGGACTGAGCGAACGTGTCGAAGAGCCACGGGCTACTCTTCGAACCGAAGGTGAGTTTTGTAGCAAAATAATATGCTTCCTTCCATTTGATGCCATGCCAGCACCAAAGGGATGGGTGGATGGGCAGGAGCTTGAAAGCATCCGAGATGTCGGCTTTGGAGAGCCAGGCACCTGTGCCTGCTTTGATGATCGCTTGTATTGCCATGTCAACGGAGGAATATTTTAGGGAAAACTCTTCGGAGGGGATCAGGGAATTGAGACTGGGTATGTGGGAAGAATGAGGCGCAGACAGGTCGTACACCAAACGCAATTTATTTGAGAACTTGCCCTTGACAAGCCCAATAGGGCTGACTCTCCATGTGCTGAAAGGGGGGCAAGTGAAAGGGCCTATCACGTAGTCTCGATCTACCTCTGCCTGTAAGAGCTGATCTATGGCTTGTTCGTCAATGGCTGCCGAACGAAGATTGGCACATTCGTGAGTACTGTGGGGTAGTGAAATGAGGCCGGTGTGAAAGCCTGCTGTGAAGCCTTGGATAAGGTAGGTGGCCAGGGAAGGGGTGGGATGTGAAGTGAGATACAGTCCTAACCATAAGAGGTTTATCCGGCTTAGTCATGCCCTCTTGTGTTGCTTGACTTCACACAAATTCCTAGGGTGTGCTCTTTGGCATAAGGTGCAGATGTGAAGTAGACGGCACTGGCTGAAGTTGCAGGACCCATAGTTGAAGTTGTTACAGATGGCTGCCCCTCCCACGGTTCGGACTGGGCGTCCGAGTTTGTCCACCTGAGGCGTTGGTTCAGGGATCGACTGACCCTGTACTGTACCTGAGGTAGAGGGAAACTCGAAGGGCCGTCTGATCGCCGCATTGGCGCACCAGGTGGCAGTGTGGGTGGAAGACTGGCAAATCGCACACAGAGGTGAGCGTAAGCCGGCAAAGTGGCGGCAGAAGAGCTCTGTGTCCATGAGACTCCAATCTGTCGTAGTCTGGAATTGTATGAGTCTGGCGGCGGCCTTAGCTGAAAAGGAACGATGATAATCGTAAAAGGCAAAACCTCCATACTTGTGGCCCAAGTCTACCACAGTATGGAGATACAAGTCCAGCTCTTCCCGCCTGCTAGGGGTGGCTGAGCACAGGACATCTCTGAGCATGCCAAAGGCCAGGGTAAATTCTGGGACTGATAGCTTGCGGTTCAATCTGGGGACTTTGGCTTTAAGGACCACCGATATGTCGCCCCAGGAGTAGGCCTTATTTTCTGCCAAATCATGCACGGAAATAAGGAGAGAGGCCAGGTTGACGTCCTTGCCGTCCAAAATGTCCTTCCTGATACTGGTTGGGACCAGATGGGAGGGGTAGACAATGGGGCTCGAGCCTGAGGTACCTGCAGGAAGAGGTGTCAAGGTTTGAGTTGCAGTTGGGTCGGGGACAGCCGTGGCCGGTCGGGCCTCCAGAAGTGCAACCCTGGTCTGGACGTCTGTAACTGAGGTGGATAGAGATGACACCATCGTGTGTAATTGCGAGATGGCCGATGATATCGACTGGAGGGATGCCTGTTGGGTACTGGGTCCTGCTGCTGGTGGGGGAAAGATGAGTTTGAAGAGCTCGCCTTTCCTCGCTGTGGCGGGGAAGGGGACACCTCTGCGTCTGAGCTCTGCCGTCAGTTTGGGGATAGTCCATCCCCTGAGGGACTGCACGCTGCCGCTCTCTGAGACTGGAGAAGGTGACAGAGGGGCCGTGAAGTCTTCGCTGCCGGCCTGGGACATGGTTGCTCTGGTGAGGATCTCTTGAGCTTTATTTCCTGGTTGACTGTAACCTATTGGGGGTGACATGAATTTCAAGTTTTTCCTTTGATCCGCTGAGTCATACTTACCCGACTTATTCTCCCATTCCTTTTTTTTTTTTTTTTATTTACCTGGGGGGATATCGTCCAACCTGGTGCAGGGTGGACCTACTGAACTTTGACTGACCTGAGGAAAATGAAAAGGTGATAATTCGTGAAGGGATTACTAACTAACTTGAAGCAACGATTTGTATGGTGCTTGCAATCTTGTGACAATGAAATGATTCGAAATGTTTGCCTTGATTATGAATGAACTCCATGACAGAGGTCCGGCCTGGTCGTGTCATGATTTATTCGACCGTGAACCGGGCTCTAGAGCATGTATTGAAATGAGGCAACTGAAAACATTGGTGCACCCGGGACGAATCGGTGCCTGTTTGATGCATCTGGATTCGAATCGGAGCGCAGTATGAAATGAAATGAGAGAAATGATTATATCGACCGAGGCTCGAATTGGTTGTGCCGTGTTTGCGACTGGCAACTAACCGAGCTCTGGTATAGGTATGAAATGCGATCGGGACAAGCGAGGCATTCCGTGACGAATCGGTGCATGTCAGATGCGACTGGTTTCGAAACGGTGATGCGTTGTGGGAGTGAAATGGTAGTAATTGCATGACAGAGATATGGATCAATCGCCCGATATCTGCGACTAGCTATGATCCGAACTCTGGAGCATGTATCAGAAATGAGGCCGAGCCCTGGGGCACGCCGTAATGAATCGGTCCATCGAAGATGCGACTGGATTCGAAACGGAGCGCGGTAAGTGAGGATGTAACATATCGTTTACCATGACGGAGGCTCGAATCGGTCGTGCTGTTGTAGCGACTGACTACGAATCGGACTCCGGAGCATGTACTGAAATGTGGCCAACCCTGGGCACGCCGAGACGAATCGGTGCATTTCCATGCGACTGATTTCATGTCGGAACGTGATACGTGGAAATGAAATGATAACCATGACAGAGGTGCGAATGACTGATAATAACGTAACTCTGGAGCATGTATAGAAATGAGGCCAATCCTGGGGCACGCCGAGACGAATTGGTGCATTTCCATGCGACTGAATTCATGTCGGAACGTGATACGTGGAAATGAAATGATAACCATGACAGAGGTACGAATGACTGGTAAAACGTAACTCTGGAGCATGTATAGAAATGAGGCCAATCCTGGGGCACGCCGAGACGAATCGGTGCATTTCCATGCGACTGAATTCATGTCGGAACGTGATACGTGGAAATGAAATGATAACCATGACAGAGGTACAAATGACTGACAATAACGTAACTCTGGAGCATGTATAGAAATGAGGCCGTAATAACTGGGGCACACTGGAACGAATCGGCGCATCTTTTGGTGCGACTGGATTCGAATCGGAGCGCGGTAGGTGACTGAAATGAGAAATGATTTGAAATGTCAGAAATGAGTTTAGAAATGTTTCAGAAATGAGAAATGATTGCGACGTCTGCGTCGCGGTGCTGTCGAAATGGTAACATATCGAAAGTACGAGTGATATACATTGCAGTTTGTGGAAATGCGAGTGAAACGAAAATTTGAAATCACAGTTTAGTGCCATGATATGGAAATGAAAAGTCCGACGGGACCTTACCTGCGACAGCCAAGCCAGACGCGTGATACAAACTACGAACGAAAAACGCGGACTTCGAAAGTTTTGAGTACGGAATATCGAATACGGGAACTTGCGAGGCAAGAACTTGCGGACGCTGGTATATCGAATAGTCGGCCTAGTGACGTATATCGCGCACAGGAAACCGACAAGCACCACAGGTGAGCGGGCTGCTTAAGTACCCCCCGGGCTCCTCCCATAAATTCAGGCCACCATACTGGCCTTCCTACATATGTGTATGTATGTGTGTGTATATATATATATATATATATATATATATATATATATATATATATATATATATATATATATATATGTGTGTGTGTGTGTGTGTGTGTGTGTGTGTGTGTGTGTGTGTGTGTGTGTATATATATATATATATTACAGTGCAGGCAGTATATTAACCTCATGATTATTTCGGATTTTAGGTGCTGAAAGCGGTACAATTATTTTGCATGGAAATTCTGCGTTTTATATTGTAGGTCTGTAATTCTTAACAATAACACACTTAAATCTGTCCAAACAAGAGTCTAGTAGCTGTCCCGGGTATGATGAAGTTTGAAACACAAAAACATAAATTATAATATAATAAATAAATATAAATAATTAAAAAGAAAATAATATAATAATAATAATAAAATACATTTCCCCAATATCGCTCAATTCTGCAAGTGTTCTAATTTACTATCGCTGTTTTCTAGCTGGTCTAAAGCCACTTTTGACGTAAAGGGACACTTTTTGGTTGCTTTGGACAATCTCCAGTTTCCAGTAAAAAACAGTATATATAACATAAAACTGCATGCAGGGAATGGGCCAAAGCACTGGGGACAAAAGGGATGTGAAATAATTTCATACAGTACTGTAATCTGTAAGATTGCAGTACTGTGCATGGTGCTACTCTGTGTGCAAAACGGATGCAACTATGTGACACAAAAAAACACAGTGGCGCTAGCACTATGAATATATTGAAAACAATATATCCAAACTATTCCTTATAACAAGTGAACAAATATATAAAAATAAGTGCCCACCCAGTGACAAGTGATTAAACGTTTATGAAACATAAATCTTTAAAAAAAAACTGCTAAAATCCAAAACAGTCCTTTAAGTGTTGACTTTTTCTTTCTTCAACTTCCACCACACCCAAGTGTTCGGTGATCCCACTCCTATGGAAATCCACTCACCGACTTCTAATGCCCACACTCTTGTGTTAGAGCTTAAAAGCTTGTTGACCGCATCACACGGGTCACATCGGCAGATCAAAATATCAGAATCGTGTGCAGGGATCGTTCCAAATGTGAAATACAAAGAATACTCCAATAGTGCAAAAACGTATATAAATTTATTTAAAAGCACTCAAAATCTTCAGTATAAAACTCACATGTTACAAGTATCAAACAAGCAGAGAAACACTTCCACAGCAAATCGATCTTCACAGCAGAGCAAAAACGCATATAAATCAGACACTAATGAGTTGCGGTCACGGCGGACCCGAGGTGTGCAGGCGTCAGACTGTTTCTCTCACCTACTCCCCGGCGCCTCCCCGCTCTATCGATGTGTCACTCCCTCATACGATGCGGCAGCGATAGAGCGGGGAGGCGCCAGGGAGTAGGTGAGAGAAACAGTCTGACACCTGCACACCTCGGGTCCGCCGTGACCGCAACAGAGGACGGAATTAAAATTAGACTTGAGAAACTTAACATTAATAAATCACCGGGACCAGATGGCTTGCATCCGAGGGTACTTGGGGAACTCAGTCAGGTGATTGCCAGACCGTTGTTCCTAATTTTTACAGACAGTCTATTGACTGGAATGGTACCAGCTGATTGGAGAAAAGCCAATGTAGCACCAATATTTAAAAAGGGCCCAAAAAACATCCCTGGGAATTACAGACCAGTTAGCCTAACATCAATAGTATGTAAACTCTTGGAGGGGATGATAAGGGACTATATACAAGATTTTAGTAATAAGAATGATATCATTAGCAGTAATCAGCATGGATTCATGAAGAATCGTTCTTGCCAAACCAATCTATTAACCTTCTATGAGGAGGTGAGTTGCCATCTAGATAAAGGAAGGCCCGTAGACGTGGTGTATCTGGATTTTGCAAAAGCATTTGACACAGTTCCCCATAAACATTTACTGTACAAAATAAGGTCCTTTGGCATGGACCATAGGGTGAGTACATGGATTGAAAACTGGCTACAAGGGCGTGTTCAGAGGGTGGTGATAAATGGGGAGTACTCAGAATGGTCAGGGGTGGGTAGCAGGGTTCCCCAGGGTTCTGTGCTGGGACCAATCCTATTTAATTTGTTCATAAACGACCTGGAGGATGGGATAAACAGTTCAATCTCTGTATTTGCAGACGATACTAAGCTAAGCAGGGCAATAACTTCTCCGCAGGATGTGGAAATCTTGCAAAAAGACCTGAACAAATTAATGGGGTGGGCGACTACATGGCAAATGAGGTTCAATGTAGAAAAATGTAAAATAATGCATTTGGGTGGCAAAAATATGAATGCAATCTATATACTGGGGGGAGAACCTCTGGGGGAATCTAGGATGGAAAAGGACCTGGGGGTCCTAGTAGATGATAGGCTCAGCAATGGCATGCAATGCCAAGCTGCTGCTAATAAAGCAAACAGAATAATGGCATGCATTAAAAGGGGGATCAACTCCAGAGATAAAACGATAATTCTCCCGCTCTACAAGACTCTGGTCCAGCCGCACCTGGAGTATGCTGTCCAGTTCTGGGCACCAGTCCTCAGGAGGGATGTACTGGAAATGGAGCGAGTACAAAGAAGGGCAACAAAGCTAATAAAGGGTCTGGAGGACCTTAGTTATGAGGAAAGGTTGCGAGCACTGAACTTATTCTCTCTGGAGAAGAGACGCTTGAGAGGGGATACGATTTTAATTTACAAATACTGTACTGGTGACCCCACAATAGGGATAAAACTTTTTCGCAGAAGAGAGTTTAATAAGACTCGTGGCCACTCATTACAATTAGAAGAAAAGAGGTTTAACCTTAAACTACGTAGAGGGTTCTTTACTGTAAGAGCGGCAAGGATGTGGAATTCCCTTCCACAGGCGGTGGTCTCAGCGGGAAGCATTGATAGCTTCAAGAAACTAGATAATCACCTGAATGATCGCAACATACAGGGATATGTAATGAAATACTGACACATAATCACACACATAGGTTGGACTTGATGGACTTGTGTCTTTTTTCAACCTCACCTACTATGTAACTATGTAACTATAGTTGCATCCGTTTTGCACACAGAGAAGCACCATGCACAGTATTCTGATTCTTTAAAGTGGCAGCTTTGGATTAGGTTTTATTCATTTTCAATCTGTGGCGCAGTGGTGGGAAGTGAGTCAGAAGGGAGGCATTAGCACTCACATTACCAATAGTTAAGATTGCAGTACTGTATGTGTTATGATTTTCACATTTTTTTGGAATTTGCCACCAGGCTCCGCCCCCGTGCGTCGCAACACTCGCAGGGAACGGAGCCTGGCACGGTGAGGCTTTGGAGACAGAGCCCGCAGACACAGCAGGGGACATCGCAGGATCCTGGGGACAAGGTAAGTGAAACCGCACCAGGATCCTGCAATGTAATCCCGAGTGTGGCTCGGGGTTACCGCTAATGGGACTGAAATTTAACCCCGAGCCACACTCGGGAAAAACGTCAGGGAGGTTAATATATAAATATATAGAGTACACTATATAATACAGTGTATTGAAGTGGTTAAGGGGAACTCTATGACAGAGTTAAGAAAAAAAACGGGATGGCGTTTACCCCCAAAATCCATACCAGGCTCTTTGGGTCTGGTATAGATTTTAAGGGGAACTCCACACCAAACTAAAAAAAAAAACAGCGTAGGGTCCCCCCCAAAATCCATACCAGGCTCTTTGGGTCTGGCATAGATTTTAAGGGGAACTCCACGCTCCTCCCTCCTGAACCATACCAGACCACTTGCCATCAACACGGGGAGGGTGCTTTGGGGGCCTCAACCCCACAACCCTGGCACAGTGGTTGTGGGGCTCTGCCTGTGGGGGGCTTATTGGAATCTGGAACCCCCTTTTAATAAGGGGGCCCCCATATCCCAGCCTCCCCCCTATTTGAATGGCTATGGGGTACATTGTACCCCTACCCCTTCACAAAATAAAGTGTCTAAAAGTAAAGACCACAATAGACAGTTTTTGACAATTCCTTTTTTAAAAAAAAAAAAAAAGTGTCCTGCGATGTCCATCCATCTTCAATCACGCCGCCCGACGGACCCGAAATTTTTTTTAAAAAAAAACCTCCGCCTCGATGGGAGGCCTCCCGGCGACTGCTGTCTTTTGGCTGTGACAGCTGTTATATAGGCAAGGTCGGGGGCCACCTGCTGATGTAAGCAGATGACAAGATGACCCTGCCCCCTCTAATGTCACATGATGTCAGTAGGGGGTGGGGTCACTTGGTTACGTCAGATGACCCCACCCCTTCTGATGTCATGTGATGTCAGAAGGGATGGGGTCATCAGGTTACATCAGCAGGTTGCCTATATAACAGCTGTCACAGCCAAAAGACAGCAGTCGCCGGGAGGCCTCCCATCGAGGTGGAGCTTTTTTTGTTCCGAGTCCGTCGGGCAGCGTGATTGACGATGGATGTACATTTTTTATTTTTTAATAAAGGAATTGTGAAAAGCTGGGACCAGGGTTGTGGGGACGAGGCCCTTGTCCCCATCAACATGGAGGACAAGGTGCTTTGTTGGGAACCCCAAAGCATCCTCTCCGTATTGAGGGCAAGCGGCCTGGTATGGTTCAGGAGGGGGGTGTTCGCTCATCCACCCCCCCCTTTCCTGGCCTGCCAGGCTGCTTGCTCGGATAAGGGTCTGGTATGGATTTTGGGTGGGACCCCATACCAATTTTTTTTTTAAATTTTGGCGTGGAGTATCTCTTAAAATCTATGCCAGACCCAAAGGGCCTGGTTTGGATTGGGGGGGCCCACGCTGGGGTTTTTTTTGGGTGTGGAGTTCACCTTAAAATTCATACAGGGCCTGGTATGTACTGGAGTGAGGAACCCACGTCTATTTTTTCATAGATTTTTCATCTATATTACTGGGAGCCAGCAATACGTTACAGCCGCAAACAAGTTTAAATGATTTTTTTTTCTTTAGAAGTGTCATTTTGCTGTGGCACTATTCTACACATCACACAGATGCGCCACTTTACAGGGATCCCCCAGGCACGATATTTAAAGGAATATTTCATTTTTATTGTTTCACTTCAAGCATTATTAAAATCGTAAAATAATACCAAACATTTATATGATGTTAACTGTTGTTACATAACACTGCACACACATTATGTGTTACATTTGTGTTGCAGACAAAGATAAACTCTAGCAACAATTGCATGTAATATCCGGCAGGCTGGTTGTACCCAAGTTGATAGATCGACTTTGGCACATTCAGTCTGGCCAGACATGGTTCAAATCTCGGCCGGTTCAGATTTGAGCCATCTATGGCCGGCTTTAGTTGCCCCCCTGACATTGGCTTCAACACCTAATGAATCCCTGGACCCGGAACAATATCAGGAAAGTCAGTGTAATATCATATATCCTGGATATCAACATGGAGTCTGCTATAGCAGCATAGAAGTGACAGTGACAACTGATGGCTATAGTGTGAAATAAGTCTTTTTTTAACAGGCCGAACAAAACCGCCAGTATGCCAATACTAAATTGATTACATTCTATTGGAACATAAGCATCAAATAACCACTAATGATTTAGGGACTAGATGAAAGGATGGATCTGATAGAAGCACATATTTATGTGATCTCTACCACCCACACCAAAAAATTAATACAAGGTTATGCATTTAAGCGTATGTTATAAAACTGAATGATCATTAAACATGTCCCACAATGGATCCAAATGTTTTCATTTATTAAGTGCTGCCAGAGCACAAAGTTTATTTTTTACATATTGGAAAAGGTTACAGAACACCTTTCTTTCATAAAAGCTAAAACAACAACTACACATTTGTGCATCCCTATCTACATATGTTTTATATACTTTTATCATTAAAAAAAAGTTACAAAATAAGAACAGAAAAAAAAACAACCATATATAGAACCGTAGTATATATGTAAAAAATCTGTGCTTTTTGCTATCTACATACATACAATAAATAAGACAAATTAGATGACATGACAGTTGTAAAAGTATAAAGAAGACAATATCAATGTTTCTATTTCAGTAGTATAAATTATTTTAGGCTGTACATTTCATATGATGATCTGTACTCAGAAAACTGCTATGTGTAAGATAGAACAGGTATATGTGGGGAAACTACAATCTTGAAAGGATGAGAAATGCTGGCATTTTTGTAACTGCTACTAATACATATAGTGGCTTATTAAAAAGGCAGTGCAAAATCGAATAGTAAGCAATGATCTTCGCTGATCTGACTACAGTATGCTTAATGCTCATTGGTTGTTGTGTATTATGGTACAATAAACATTATTTTGCCTTAATATATAATCCCACTGGCATAATAGCCATCTAATTTCTGTTAGCAGATTACTGGTAATAGTAGAAAACATTTTAGGACTAATTTTAGGCCAATTAATAGAGGACATTGCTAAAACTAGTGCATTTTTTATTTTTCTGTTTTTATCTAGACTCCTATACCTAATAGATAAAAATCCAAATTGCATCATAGGGCTCATTCACATTGGTGTGTAAAACCATTGCATTTAGATGCGCACAGCGTATACTTTTGTACACATCTAAATTCAGCCCTAGGAGTCAATGGGGCTATACACACAACTGCTTCTGCAAAAGAAAATATGTCACATTTAGTGGCATACAGTAAAACGGACTGGACTCCAGCTTCCCGATCACCTAATCACTGTCATAGCCACCGATGGCTATCGCAGTGATCAGTCACTGTGCAGCCCACGCATGTGTTGTTTTTTTCCTCCTCTGAATAGAGAGAAATATGTATTGTATCTCTCTCTCCTTGCCAGGGGAGAAAGATGTAAACAAACAAAAGTGTGTGTGTGTAAAAAAAATAAACTAATATAAATTTAAAAAATGTAAGGGAAAACTGGCTATATCAAGGCTTGATCTAAGTCAGAGTCAGGATTAGTGTTAGGGTCAAGGTCGGGGTCAAAGCTCAGGATCAGTATATTTTGGGTAGGATATATTTTTTTTAAGTATTTTTTAAATTAGTATCAGTGTCAGTATCAATGTGTTTAAGGTAGGATAAAAAACCAAAATGTGCATTATTGTTTCTGAGCCTTCTATGGGTACAAACAACAAATAACATACACATATGTGGTATTACTACGATCATCAGGAGCAGGAGAATTTATTCTGGATTGTTCTTTGGTGGTAAGTTATGATAATAGCAAGAAATTTACAGATAGTGTTTTTTTTTTTTTACTCCATTTGAGTCAGCCTGCTCAGCTGGGAATCTATGTGCTGATCCCCACTGAGGAAGTGGATGGCTGGTCCGTGTCCACTCTGCTTATGCATAGCAGACACAGACCGCTCTACTCTATAGGTCAGTGGTTCTCAACTCCAGTCCTCAGGACCCACCAACAGGCCAGGTTTGCAAGATAGCTGAAATACATCACAGGTGATATCACTTGCTGCTCAGTGATTGCAGTATTCTAGTCTGCATCTCCCCAAGGTAATACTTAAAATCTGGCCTGTTGGTGGGTCCCGAGGAGTGGAGTTGAGAACCACTGCTATAGGTGGTCAGATTAAAGTAAACAAGAACACCTGTCCATTTACACCCGACTGCCATCCGATCTGATAGATGGATTGGGAATGGATCCCCATCCATCAGTTTTTAGTGGACAGGGTCGGATCGGATGTCAGCAGGTGTCAACGGATGCATGTCTGTTGACACTCGTTGCTGCATAGAGGAGACTGGAGGGTCCCCCTGAAAGACTGACAGGTGGACCCGATCAGACCACCCGTGTGAAAGGGCCTTAACACATATCAAAGTTGCAATATTGTGCTCAGGCCTTAGGATTTGTTTTACCCTCCATCAGGAAAGGGTTAAAATACGTCTTCCATCCCCTTATTGTTGCACCCTCTCTCCTACCGGGTGTAGTGTGGAAGTTATAGTTTGCCTCAGCTGCCCGCAGCCATTGAGGAGAAGAGGGAATGCATAACCCCACCACCTCATTTCACACTGTTGTTTAGTGGCAGTTCAGCACAACTCACATTTTCAATGCTGTGTGACGTCCTTCATGCTATGCGTCATCATATTATGGCGCAACGCGAAGGAGATACCAGCGCGGGAGGAGGAGAGTAAAATGCACTTGTATATAGGCTCCTCTACTATACTGAAATTGCTGCAGCATGTTAGATAGAGTACGACTTATTTTTTGGCTCAAGGACATCCAGCATCATTTACCCTTTTCTTCCCCATCCTTACTGTTCCTAGCCCACCCCTCTCATTAATCGTATTTCAGTCTTTTAATCATGGAGGCTCAGCATCACATGGAGACAGTCTGCCTGGAAATGTCCACTTCTTCAGACTGACATCCACCTATCCAAGACATATATTTGTAATTATATATATATATTTTATAACTCCTCCCAGGAGCCAGCCCACAGGGCTCCTGAGAGACGTACTGAGACAGGGTGCTGTGCTGTTTTCAGAAAGTAGAGCACCCTGCATTGTATAGAGAAGCACAGAGACCTGCTAATGGCGCTAGCTCTAAAAAAGGGATATGATGAAAACTGAAAGGTTTTATTTTAAAATGTCATCATATTGATGAGGGGGTAAAGGAAGACAAATATAAGCAGCTTTAATCCATCTTTAAAGCAAAACAAAATAGTGACTGATAGATTAATATCAATGTGGTCCACATGTTAGTGGTTTTGGGTGTTCGTCAGGGAGTTATATTAAAGTAAAAAAGGACAAAACTTGACTCTGGTGGAATGTCGTTAGTGGTAAGCCAAAATCTAACATTTGTGAGTTATATATAAAAAATATCAGTTTTAACATTCAGTGGTTTTTAAAGAATAGCGTCCTTAGTGTTCATGAAATGGCAGATTCAGCTCTCCTCTTCTCAGGTGCTACACTTTTTAAAATGTAGCTAATAACATTTGTTCGCAGCTATAATAAAAAAATGTTGTGCTCCAAAAACCAGGCAAAAAAAAACCAAAACAACATTCCTTATGTGTTTTTCTTGATGAAGCTCTAATAATATAACTGAAACCAGCTTTTCTAATTTCCTTCAGTGGAACTGTTGCAGTAAATTGTTGCACAAGGCCTTCTGCTTGCTGAGTGCTGCCAATGCAAAAATGAAGTGTTTGATATTGTCCAACATACAGAAATCCCAGGGTATCACCAGCACCAAAACCAAGGCTGATTGCAATGAAGAGTAGTCTCCTACTGTAAGGTGCTGTGAAATGGCCATCTTCTTTGGGGAAATGGTTTCCATGGTTTTACATTATACATAATGTTATCATTGTGGATTTCCTTGTGCTCCCTTCTAAAGCTAGAATTGAGTGCATATTGAGACTCTAAAGAAAAAAAAGAAACATGTTAAAAAAAAGAAAATTAAATGTCATTCCCAGATTATTCCCCCACACAGCTAGTGCACACCTAACATCTGATGAAATGATGGAACGGACTTTGGAGGGTAATTATTTACTACAGCTAACATTATTATCAGCTCTTTTCTCATACTTTGAAAAATGAATAATATCAGTAGATTACAACATTGGAATGTTACAAAAGCCATATTGTTTTCCTGAAATTTAATTTGCAAGGATAATAATCCCTTTTCTTTCTTTTTTTCCCCCCTTCTGCATTTGGTAAGGAAACATCTCTTTTCCATTTTCTGTTCAGTGCAAGTTCTTTTTTTTCACTACCTGATAGGTTGGTTGGTAGAATAAGACAAAATGGACAGGGAGGTGTGTGTATATTTATGCCTCATGCACATAGGCATAAAAAAAACCTGCTTTTACAGGTGTACAGCACATTTTTACGTGTCTGACTCCATGGCAGCATATGTATGGGTTAACCCCGCCTCCATTCCTCCCCTATAGGACCCCACTCCCATAAATCTTTGCTCTGAGCCAGAGGCCGCGTTCCTTTTTGTCCTCCTAAGGACCGGTTTGGTTATTCAACCTGAAGTTTTTCCTCTCCGTGATCAAGACCGGCCAACGGCAACCACTGGCGACACTCCAATAAGCCTTAGCTACTAGCGGGTATGGAGTGGACAAACGGAAGAGGCTCTGGAACAGGTCACGATACTCCGATAAGCCTTAGCTGTTAGCGAGGTATGGAGTGGGCAAACGGAAGAAGTGCTGGAGGAGCTAAAGCCTGGCCATTGGCAGGCAAGCGGCGCAATGGCCAGATAGCCCAGCTGTTAGCAGGTGGCCCTATCTGCCCCAAGTATGGCGTGATCAGCCCACCTGGTTCAGTTTGAGCGTGGAAGCAGGGTTGAATTGCAGATCTGTGTTGCCATGTGCTGTGGCATATACCTTTAGGCCAGTTCACACCATAGAAACGCAGTCCGGATGCGTTCCAGATGCTTTTTTGCCTGCGCATTTTTTATGCCTTTCGGGTGCGTTTTTGATGCAGTTTACAATGCATAGTTCAATGGTGTGAACTAAGCCATTGAAAACAATAGAGCCTACTTTCCATGCGTTTTTGATGCATAAAAAAATAAACGCACCGGACTGCATGTGGTGTGAACTGGTCCTAAATAAGGACATGTGTGTTCCAGTGCGTTTTTGGTGCTTTCCAGTGCGTTTTACAGCATTACAGTCCTGTGGAGGCAAAATACAGCATGTTCTACTTTTTTTTTCTGGAACTGACCGCACTGGTGTGAACTACGCCATTGAAAACCATATAACCTACTTTCCATGCGTTTCTTTTGCCGAAAAAAACGCAAGTGGTGTGAACTGCCCTAAAAACGCACTGAACGCACCTAATCGTACACTGGAACACACATGTCCTTATTTAAGGTTAGGAAAAAAGAGGGGGAAAAACGTTTCTATGGTGTGAACTGGCCCTCATATTATATATTCCATGGCAGCAGTTTGTGTTTCTGTTTGTCTGTTTCTTCTCTGGCTCTAGTGTCTTCCAGTCTATGGCAGCTGGAGCGCGTTTGCGCTCCAAGCCGCTGCTTTCTCTTTCGGCGGGGCATCCCTGGGTTGCTCCTGCACAGGGGCTCAGCGCATGCAAGAGGTGGTGGCATCATTTCAGTGGAGAAATTCTATCAGCGGTCAGTACTGTTGATATTGGGATTTCTCTGTGGGCAGCTTGCAGCAGTTTCCCTACATGCTGTGTGTAATCATCACAGGTATATGCTCTGCACTAAGGATGAGCTCCGGCGTGTGGGCAGAGCCGGCCAGGAAGTCGGCACTGCACTGCTCCAATCACAGGCAGTGAGACATTGTCCCGATGCGTGGCTGCAGATATCACTGCCTGTGATTAGCGCAAACACGCCGGAGCTCATCCTCAGTGGCGTCACTATGGGGGTGCGGGGGGTGCAGTCCGCACCCGGGTGACACCCGCAAGAGGGGTGACACCAGGACTTTTTCAGCTGGAACGTGATGGAAGAGAGTTCCGCCATCTACGTTGCTGCCCTGTGCTTTCCGCTCAGTACTCAGTAAGTGACACAGCGCTCCTTTCCGGCCAGATTCTCGGCACCTGTCCACACTCCCGCAGCAAGCATCGCTCGCCGCTGCTTGTCACACTAGAGCCGGGGAGGGGAAGCTTTTGCTGGGTGGCTCCTCCCCGGCTCTGACGTGTCTTACAGGTCATGAGGGGAGCCTGTGAGGAGGGACATCTCTCTGGATTGAGCCGCGCTGTATCTGAGGTCTGTGTTCACAGGGGAAAGTTTAATATGTGCTAATTGTACAGGAAGGGGGATGGGTATCTGTGCTGGGAGGGGGAAGACAGTTCTGTCCAGGATGGTGATTTAGTGGTGGAACTCTGCACCCTGTACCTACCTGCACCCTGTACCTACCTGCACCCTGTACCTACCTGCACCCTGTACCTGCCTGCACCCTGTACCTACCTGCACCCTGTACCTACCTGCACCCTGTACCTGCCTGCACCCTGTACCTACCTGCACCCTGTACCTGCCTGCACCCTGTACCTGCCTGCACCCTGTACCTGCCTGCACCCTGTACCTACCTGCACCCTGTACCTGCCTGCACCCTGTACCTGCACCGTGTACCTACCTGCACCCTGTACCTGCCTGCACCATGTACCTACCTGCACCCTGTACCTACCTGCACCCTGTACCTACCTGCACCATGTACCTACCTGCACCCTGTACCTACCTGCACCATGTACTTAATTGCACCCTGTACCTACCTGCACCATGTACCTACCTGCACCATGTACCTACCTGCACCCTGTACCTACCTGCATCCTGTACCTAACTGCACTCTGCACCCTGTACCTACCTGCATCCTGTACCTAACTGCACTCTGCACCCTGTACCTACCTTCAGCCTGTACCTACCTGCACTCTGCACCCACCTGAACTCTGCACCAACCTGAACTCCGCACCCTGCACCCACCTGAACTCTGCACCCACCTGAACTCCGCACCCTGCACCCACCTGAACTCTGCACCCACCTGAACTCTGCACCCTGCACCCACCTGAACTCTGCACCCACCTGAACTCTGCACCCACCTGAACTCTGCACCCTGCACCCACCTGCACCCACCTGAACTCTGCACCCACATGCACCCTGCACTCTGCACCCTGCACCCACCTGAACTCTGCACCCACCTGCATCCTGCACCCACCTGAACTCTGCACCCACATGCACCCTGCACTCTGCACTCTGCACCTACCTGCACCATGCACTCTGCACCCACCTGAACTCTGCACCCTGCACCCACCTGAACTCTGCACCCACCTGAACTCTGCACCCTGCACCCACCTAAACTCTGCACCCTGCACCCACCTAAACTCTGCACCCACCTGTACTCTGCATCCTTCACCCACCTGAACTCTGCACCCACCTGAACTCTGTACCCTGCACACACCTGAACTCTGCACCCACCTGCACTCTGCACCCTGCACCCACCTGAACTCTGCACCCTGCACCTACCTGAACTCTGCACCCACCTGAACTCTGCTCTCTGCACCCACCTGCACCCTGCACCCACCTGAACTCTGCACCCTGCACCCACCTGAACTCTGCACCCACCTGAACTCTGCACTCTGCACCCACCTGAACTCTGCACCCACATGCACCCTGCACCCTGCACCCACCTGAACTCTGCACCCACCTGCACCCTGCACCCACCTGAACTCTGCACCCACATGCACCCTGCACTATGCACTCTGCACCCACCTGAACTCTGCACCCACCTCAACTCTGCACCCTGCACCCACCTGAACTCTGACCTCTGACTCTGTATGTAGCACCCTCATAGTATTTAATGACCCTTAAGGACCCTCCCACTCCCAGCTGCTGTGGCACGCTCAACCCTCCACCCCCCTACTTGGGGAAAGGTGTGGAGCGTCGTTGAGTTCCTGCACCTTTTCTCTCAGATGAATGCCCTGGGTGACACTATCAATTAGCACTGCGGCAGGCTGGAGGGGGGGGGGGGTGCGTGAGAGGCACATAATGCGCTAGCCTGGTCAGTGCAATACTGCCTGTCATGCTGGGGGGGGGGGGTGACACCATGTTTTACTGCACCGGGTGACACCAACCCTAGTAATACCACTGCTCATCCTTACTCTGCACTAACACCCTTGTATGCTGCCTCTGTGTGATTCTGCTATGATTTGATCACCTGTGCAGGTTGCCTGTCTGTGCAGTTCACACTGTGGATGTGTCACTGCCCCGGCCATCCCTTGTGCAGCAGGTTGAGAGGGTGGGTTTAACCCTTTCCTTTCCTTGCTGATTTGGGTACTCTTTTCGTTTTTTTAACCACTTTAATACCAGGCACCCTTCCTGCCCAGGACAATTTTCAGCTTAAAGCATTGTTGCACTTTGAATGACAATTGCGCGTTTCTGCAACTCTGTACAGAAACAAAAATTTTTATCATTTTCTTCCCACAAATAGAGCTTTCTTTTGGTGGTATTTGATCACCACTTATTTTTTGCTAAACAAACTAAAAAAGACCGACATTTTTAGTTTCTGTCATAAAATTTAGTTTTCTCCTTCACTGATGGGCGCTGATGAGGCGGCACTGATGAGGCAGCACTGATGAGTTGGCACTGATAAGGTGGCACTGATGAGGAAGCACTGATATGTAGAATTGATGGGCACTGATAGGCAGCACTGATAGGTGGCACTGATCGGTGGCACTGATGGGCACTGATCGGCGGCATTGATGGGCACTGATAGGCGGCACTGATGCGCACTGACAGGTGGCACTGATGGACACTAATAGATGGTACTGATGGGCAACAATGATGATGAGGTACTGGAAGGTGTTACTGTTGGGCTCTGATTGGCACTGTGGTGGGCACTGAGAGACTTTGAGGGGCACTGACTGGCAGCTATTGGGCACTAATTGGCAGCTGATTGGCACATCTGATGGGGGCTGTGCTGATAATCAATGTGCTGATTATCAGCACAGAACCCCCCTCTGACAGGGAGAGCCGCTGATCGGTTCTCCCTGTCAGTGCGAACCGAGGCATGCCGTTTACCGGCACTTCCTGGTTCATGCGATGGTCAGCTTTGATTGGTCACAGCTGATCATGTGGTAGAAAGCCTCTGTGAGGGGCTCCTTACCATGATTCTAGATGCGGCATGGTAGACAGACACGCCGCACTCGCGATCGCCACGCTGCACGCCCCCACGGGCGCACGCCAGCATGTTATCCTGCTGGACGTCATATGATGCCCAGTCAGGACAACAGAATCACTTCCTGGCCGTTAATCTGCTATAGGCCAGGTGGGAAGTGGTTAACCATTTCCTTTCTATCCTATTTTTCTTTTTTTTTCAGCCCTTCTAGGTCAGATTGACAATACACGGCACAAGATGATTAAGATCCCATTAGGTCACAACATTCCTCACCGTGAAGGTCCAGCCTTCATTGTAGAAGCAAGAATCCCTTAAAGAGTGGAATACAAGCCACACACAAAGTTCAACAGCCATTGCTGCGTGTTCTCCCACTAGGATGACCAGGAAGAATGGAACTGTCCCAACCAAGCCATCCAACTATGAAGACCTCAGACAGTGAGGCAGAGGGAGAGGAGTCTCTTTACCCTTGTAATGCCTTGTGGTTAATGCAATGATGGGTGTATTTACATGACTGGAACTTGTAGATTCTCTTGCAAAGCAAGAGGAAGTTTTTGTAAGCACCTTGGGCTCTGTTTTCCTCTAGTGCAATTTGGGCAGATAGGGTCACAAGACGAGTCTCAGCCCATTGATTTCAATGGCTCCCTTTCCAATCTATGCGACTTAAAGTTGCAGCAACTCTGGAAAGGTTCCTGCACTACTTTGGTGGGACTTTTTTTGCAGCTTTGATCCAGAGACTGAAATTGGTTCGGGGCTGCACTCAGTCATATCAAGGTTGCACTCCAAAGTCGCACTGTAAATAATGTGACTTTTGGGTCGCAATAGTGCTGTAGCCTCAGAGAGAATGCTATTTTTCCATTCCAAATGGAACTAGGGAACATAATTTTGGATGAGTGGAGCAAGGTCGTGAGATATAACTCCCTTCTGAGCAAACATGTCATTTTTTTCTTGGAAGATGCAGTGAATAGCCCGAAAGTCAGCCCGGGCTCTTGTTGTCATGTTGAAAAGAATGAAAATGTGGATGGAGAATGTGGACGCAGTATTTAAGGGCGTTTTCAGAAACTCTGTAGTTCATGAGCCGGAACTGGTGTCGGTTTCCATAGTGAGGCTCTAATTGACATCATCCACATAGTGGTGCGGATTATGCTCTCGTCAGTTACGGCAGATGAGTGCTATGGCTGAGGCCTGGGCTCGCTGATCCTGCCTCTAACAGGCGTAATATAGCATTCCCTTTGAGGGAGCTTCATCTTCTGCAAACTGGATAGCACAGCAACCCAGGCCACAGTTGGCAAGTTGGGGTTCTGCCTCAGGACCAGCGCTTAATAGGCCCGGAAGACTACAGTCTAGAGAATACATTTCAGAGCATGCGAGGGCCGCGCGTTTTTACAGACCATGTCATGATTTTAGGAAGAGCTGGTGTGGAGACCAGATTTCCTCTCGGAAGTATGCTAAAAGCTTGATCTCGGGTATCCAAGAAACTACTGAGTTTGGGCCTTAGACTTTTGGGACATCAAATGGTCTTTTAGGACATGCATGGTCCATCAGAAGTCCTCATCTCAGGTTCTTTACAATGGATTTTTGTCCTTGTGCACCTGGGACAATTTTCAGCAAAGGAGAATTTCAAGGTGGAAACATTGTCCCAGATTCGTAGGGGGTCCAGCCAGATGACTGACTTGTTTCCAATAGACCCAAGATGCTTACTTTTATGTGGCCATTGTAGAAGACTTATGCAAGTTCCTTCGGTTCGCTGTAGGTCAAGACCATCTCCAGCTCCAGCCATTTGGGCTTTCAATATCACCCTGTGTATTTTCAGGGTCTTATTGGTTGTTATGATCTTTATCAAAACAAGGAGCATACGTCTGCATAGTTACATGGATGTCCTTCTCCTACTGTCCCAAAACAAAGAGCAGCTGCTGGAATCCAGAGCTCAGGTCTTTCAATGCTCCTCAAATTTGTATGGCAGCTGAATCTGGAAAAGAGTCAACTGGAGCCCACTCAGTCTCCTGCGTGCCTCGAGGCTTAGTTCAATATAATCAAGAGGACCATTGCCTTAACTCTGGATCCCGAAGTTCTGGAACTGAATACTCCTGGCCCTGTCTTCTTCCCACCTGTGTGCCTTTTAGTGTCTAAAATGATTGGCACTATGGTGTCTAAGGTAAAGTAGAAGCTAGAGAAGGTGGCCCTTCCAGAAGGGGTTTCTCCAGCAGTGGGAGCCAGGAAGCAGAATTATATTCATCTACATAACCTCAGTCATTGGAGTGAGTCCCCTGGTAGCTGCAATGGAGAAACTGGCTCATCTGCCATTCCATTGCCCCATTCCTGGTTCACAATCACGTCCGATGCTAGCAATATGGAATGGGGGGTCTTGCTGCCTGTTGGGGATAGTTCAAGGCAGGAGGGGTTGTCAATTTCTCAGATTGTGTTGAATATTCTGAAACTACTGGCAGCCTTCTGCATCTTCTTACAGGCCTTTCACTATATAATGAAGGGAGCATCAGTACTCTTAGGTTAGTCAACACTACGGCAGTCTCCTACGATAAAAGGGGACTCACAGCCTGTCCTCTATTACAGGAAGAGGAGCCGATTATGTCTTGGGCTCAGAAGAATCTAGCCTATATCTCAGCGGCTTATGTCCCCAGAGTCCAAAATATTCAAACAGACTTTCTTTCCAGAGTCCAATTGGACAACAACAAATGGTCTCTACATGTGGAGGGTTTCAGGCACAGATGCCCTGATGGACCATTGGAAATGCAGTAGGACCTGTGCATTCCTTCCAGTCCTGGTCAACCTCGGGGTTCTACAAAGACTTCGAACAGAGGTTGTGGAGGTAGCAGTAGTGATGCCTTATTGGCCAGTTAGGCCATGGTTCCCCTTGCTAGCACAGTTCAGCTTCCGGAACCCAGTGCACATTCTCCTCAGGCCAGACCTTCTGTCACTGGGTGCAATTCTACATCCATGTCCAGCACGGTTGCGTCTGACGGCCTGGTTTTCCAGAGGGTCTCGGCTGCTCCACCAGATTCATCTCCGCCCCCTTGAATACTAGAAGAATGAATGCAAACAAAGTTTACGGGAGAATCTGGTCAAAGTTTATTAAAATGCATGTCCACCGCTAACAGATCGTGTAGTGATCTAGAAGTTCGAAGTATGCTAGGCTTCCTCCGGTTGGATCTAGACCTGGCCCTATCGGTTAGCTCCCTCGGAGTTCAAGTGTCAGTTTTATTGGCTTTCACAGGTTTATCCCGGTCTAGGTTTCTTTTTCCTGTCCAACAATTTTTCAAGAAGGCAGCTAGGCTCAGACCTCAGAGTAAGTAGAGGTTTTCCAAATGGAGTCTCCCTCTTGTTCTCAACTTCCCCTTGGGAATTGGAGCAGAGTGTTCTAGGGCTGTCTCCATTAAAGGCTTCTTTGTCAAGTTAACCTTTTCCTGGCTATCATGTCAGCATAAAAAGCCTTAGAGATGTATTCACTGGTCATGGAGAACTTTTCTTAATGTTCTTTCCAGTTCGAACGGTGCTGTTACCTATGCTTGACTTGATTCCCAAGGGTGCATGAGTCTTTCGTGGTAGCCATGAAATTGGCCCTGTGGCTTGGTTGGTTTAAGAGCACTTCTAGTAACAGGGAGTCCTGAGTTGACTCCCAACAGTGCCTTCCTTCAGTTCGAGGAATCACTCAGATATTGCAAAATTATAGTTACAAAACTTCCCTCATGCTTAAGAACGCCTGTTCATTCTTTTGCCTGAAAGGACAGAGGAAAATGCCTCATTTAGGATGATTGTGGCACGGATGGCCAAGGCCATCCAGCAGGCTCAGAGAGCCAAGGGGTTGGCTCCTTTGGAGGTAGTGTCTGCTCACTCAACCAGTAGTGGGTCTACATCTTGGGCAGCCTCGCAGCATGTGGTTCCCTAAGTAGTTTGTAGGATGGCCTTATGGTCCTCGATCAATACATTTATGGCTCATTGTGTAGAGTCTTCTTCCTTACCCTCTGTTTATTTTGGCTTGTAGGTCCTGTCTGTTGACGGTACAAATTAAAGCCTTGGGATAGCATTGCCCGCCCAGGGGGTGTATGGCAAATTAGCTCCCATACGTATGCTGCCATGGAGTCAGTCAGGAAAACTGAAATTTTCCTATCAAATACTTAACGTAATTTTCCTTTCCTGATGGACTCCATGGCAGCATGAGTTCCCCCCCCCAGTGTCTTGAGGAGGCTATGACTAAGTACCATATCTGGTGTGAAACGCGTCAGCAGCTGTGCAGTTAGCCTGTACTGCCCTGTGATGCTTTGATATCCATTTTTTAATAAAGGTGAACTTTTTTGGAGTGCGGCTATCCAGCTTTTCATTCCTTCCATTATCTCTGTTGCAAACAGAGCAGCACCCTGCCTGATTGCGGAGACAGCTGTTCTCAGGAGAGGTGATTACTTTGGAGCAGTGCGCTCCCATGTCTTGAGGAGGCTAGTTATGGTATGTGGCCTCTGGCTCAGAGCAAAGATTTATGGGAGTGGGGTCCTATAGGGGAGGAGTGGAGACGGGGTTAACCCATACGTATACTGCCATGGCGTCCATCAGGAAAGGAAAATTACGGTAAATATTTGATAGAAAATTTTCAGTTTTTTTATGCCTCTAAACATAGTTCCTTGTTAGCTTATGTGGCCATGCACATCAGGCATTTAGATAAGTATTTTAAGATTAGTATTTAGAGGTAAAAAAAAAAAAGCACCAAAGCTGCATTGAGAGAAGAGCTTATGAGCATATTTAGGACGCAAACATTTGTGCGTAACGTCGTAAATGTATTTCAGTGACCAGAATAAATTATTATTCTGCCCAGTAGAGTGCATATATGCTAAACACCATACATACACAACATTACAGGTATTTTTTTTGCCAAGTTCTGGCAGAAAACAATCCAGCATATTTGGAGCATAAAGTCACATGCCCATGTATGAGAGGCCTTAAGCGCCTGTACACACAATAAAAAAATCGTAAGTAAAATTTGTACGACAAACGATCGGCCGATTATCTGATCGTTAGTTTCGTGCTTTCGACAGCCAATTCCGACTTTTCAGATGAGAAAACCTAAAGGTGCATACTAGAAAAATTTTATTGCAAGTGAACACAATATCCAATTTTTGTTTAATTAGTACAGTTTTCATGCGCAAAAAATCGTAAGAGCAAGAATACGCATGCTCAGAAATGAAAGAATACATTGCAAAGCAATTAAACACATTACATCACTTCCGAAGTTGTATTCTGTCGTACGAGAATTTTGAGAAAGTTGAGTAACCTCTTCATTTTCGATATGAGACTAGCATGCAAAAAAACTAAGGCAATTATTCATCCGATAATCTCATTGTGTGTACCAGGCTTTACTATTTATTCTTGACAAGTGTATCAAGTGTTTGGATAAGTTCATATAATTTTAGGGTCCATTCAAACATAAGCATTGTATTGCGGTGCATTAATGCATGTTACAGTACACATCAATGCGCCTTGTGTCAAATTGTCTTTCAGCACAATACAACTGATGAAAAAACTTTTTTTTTTCAACGTATCTTATCACACAACAGTCCATGGTATATGTGCTGTGATGCTGTGCTTTGTGTGTTGGACTCAACAGTACAATACTTTGGGGCCATTCAGAGTGAATGGTAGTGCACATTGAGGAAGTGTGTTGCCATACAGTGTTGTAATGCAAGTTGCCACAACATACAAGTGTGAATAGGCCCATTAAACAAAAAAAAAAGCCAGCTGTGGCTTTTAAAAAGATATCAAACAAGATGGAACAAGCCAATTTCTGTTCAAATATGGAAGCTTCTACTGAGTATTTATGAAAGTCATCAAAATCATTATAATTATTGATGATCAAAACATGACCAACAAAATAGTATTTATAAAAAATCCAATTTTTTTTTTTTGCAGGTCTTATACGAAGGACCAGGTGTAAAAATAAAATAACAGTTTTGTATTTTACATTTGCATCTCTTGGGTTTTCCATGGTATTCCCACCAGGTAGAGTAAGCCTGTCATAATGTGAATTCTGTCATTTCACTTCCTAATTGACTTTCCTTGATTATTGTCAATTTCCTGCCAAGTAAAGATGCTGAAGCAGCTCCAAATTCGAATACACTAATGGAATCCAGTCACTTCCTATAAATAATATATCACACTGGAGTTTGTGAAACATTTCCGCATCCTTGACAATTTATAAATAGAGATCTAATGTATAAATCTAACAGTGTATAAGTTAATGCAGTGTTTCTTAACCCCAGTCCTTAATGCTTTGGTGATTTCTTGGACTCAATTTGAGTGGGTTTAAGCCTTCCCTTAAACCCTCCTTCAACTGCTACGCAAGATAGAGAAGGAAAGGATTCCAGTCATTCTCATCACACCAAATTGGCTCAAAAGAATGTTGTACACAGAAATAAACTTCTGGCGGACAAGACTTGACCTCTTCCGAACAGACCAGACTTACTGGCCAAAGGTTTCCAATTCTATTCTGCTTCACAGTCACTGCTTAAGCAGCATGGTTATTGAAACCAAAGTCCCAAAGAATAGGGATATTTCTGACTCTGGTATTCCTACCTTACTGAGAACAATGCCTAACACTACGCAGCCCCCTAAAAATGCTTCACTTATCAGGCCCTAGAACAATTTCTGCTAAAACATACCAGTCTTGTTCCATGATCTTAGAGGCACAGCTGGACACTTAAATCTTGGATCTGACTCTTATAAAGCTAATGTCCAGGAAGATATAAAAACACTAAATAATCTAATTATGCAATCATTAAAATACTTTTTTTTAACTGCTGCTAGTTTATGCCTGTATAACCTTGTACAGCAGAACAGGGAAAAGGGAAAGAATACAGGAATATAAAAAAGGAGCCTGCAAGCTCTTTGAAATGCCAGAGATTAGGTCATCAGTCTGCTGCTGCTCCTTCAATCTCAAATCACAGGCAGGGACGGAGAAGTGACTACACTGTGTTGCTTATTAGCAGGAGAGAAAAGTTAGGTCAGTCACACGGCTCTGCTGTCTGCCAGGGCTGTGTGAATATTTGGATGAACAACTGTCTGTCTGGAGTTCAGCTTTCTATCTACTTTCCCTTTCTACATAAACGTAATACTTTTAGGAGAGAGGAATAGCCTCTGCCACTAACTAATTGGGAATAAATACAGTGGTACCTTGGATTAAGACCATAATTTGTTCCAGAAGAATGCTTGTAATCCAAAGCACTCGTATATCAAAGCGAGTTTCCCCATAGGAGTCAATGGAAACTCAGATAATTCCTTCTAGTGGCACTGCTAGTGTATGCAATACCGAATGAGACACTCATAAACACTCGGAGACCACTCGGATGCACTCGGAGATACTCAGAAATGGAGTGTTTCCGAGCGGCTCCGAGTGTCACCGGCACCTCTGGCCAAATGCGGTACTGCACACCCCAGAGGCTTGAATCCTGCTCGTCCTGCGAGACAACGCTTGCAAACCGAGTCAGGATTTTTTTTTAAAAACAGCCCGTACTGCGAAACACTCCTAAACCGTGTTACTCACAGTCCGAGGTAATACTGTAATGTAATAATTGGCCAACAAAAAGCCTTTTTTTCTTTTTCTTTTTTTACTGTTGAAGACAACCATAAATCCACAGAATTGTAATTTAGCTAGCATACATGTTTATGTTCTAATCATTTCTACAAACTCTCATACTTTAGGCTACTCAGTTAAAAAAATGAACGTACCTTGATTTAGTATTCATGTTTAGACAGAGTGGTCATTCCTCTGCTTTTTATCACCTCTTCTATTCTGTAATTCTGATGCTTTCATTTTCTTTTTTGTTTTCTTATCAATAATAGACTGAATCTGAGCAAGGTCGAGAGATACATTGGAGGAAAGTAGAACTTCATAATTTCCAAAGATTTTGTGGAATAACTGTATATGTTCATTATAAAAACCTCTGAGGTTTGCAATGTCCTCTTTAATGAAGGCAATCGAAGAACTGAATTGTTTTAATATAGTTTCAATTGTAGCATCGCTATAAATATTTCTTTCAGCAAAATAAGACTCCAGCTTGCTCATTTTCTCACTAAGATTCTTTATGTCCTTTTTCAAGATGGCAACATCATTATAATCAGACTCATCAGTATCCCTTGATGCTTCGTGGCTTGGTTCCATATGAGCTAAATTGCCTTGCTGGAAAGTACTATAATAGGTCTTTCCCTCAGTGTTTTGTTCAACATTGAAGATGGTGGTTGTAGTTGGTGTACTGTCTTTCTGTATCTGCATCTCCAGGAAATTCAGTCGGTCAGAAATAGAATCAATTGTTATCTGATGCCTGTCTATCCTGTCCACATTATTATTTAGTGTTTCATATATTTTTGCTATTGATACATGCATTGCTTCAGGGTTATCTTCTGAGAAAAGGTCTAGAACTTCTTCACCCAGCAGTGCTTCTAGAACTCTCTCATGTCTTATTGCGTCTCTCAATAGAGAACTGAATGAACTGTACAGATGTTTGATATGATTATTAATCTGATCATTTTCTAACCTGAGAATTCTAACATCATCAGTAAGGTTTGTAGCTTGAGATTGCAGCTGAGTGGTGACAAGCATAAGCTTCCGTCCCTGTTCTTGCTGGGCTGTTAGAGACTGCCGGTTAAGCTGGAGTTCCAAGGAGAGATCTTCAACTGAATTTTGCAATGATATCTTTGAACTTCCTTCTTTTTGTTTCACATCTTCAATCCCATACAAAATGTCCCTATACTGGTTAGAGAAATTCCTCTGTATTTCCACAAGAGCAAGAATGTCTGCATTCATTTTGTGACAGTCACAATCCTTGAAAAGCTCATCAATACTTTCTTGTATACTGGCAATAGTGTAGTTGAGTTCCATTATCTGTCGTTGAATTAAGACTTTGTTTTCCTCCATAATGAGACTTTTCTCCATGAACTGAACCTGCACCCTTTCAGTATTCTTTTTGGTGTCTGTGCGAAGCTCTTTAATCCATTTTTCCAGTGTAGAAATATTCTCAAAAATGACATCTTGCTCTGTTAGTAATTCTTGAATCTCTTTCTCATGCACATTTAGAGTTTCGTTAATCTGGGGACTTGTAATTGATACAACTTCCCCTTCTCTTGATCCACACTGTAATGTGATATTCTGAGATAAATCTAATAGATCATCCTGAATTTGCTCCTGACCCCTTCGAAGTTCACTAATGCTAAAGTTCAAATAAGAATACTGTGCCTGTTGCATCTTCAAATTCCTCTTTAACTTCATGTCCATGTCTGTTTTAAGCATGGTGAAGTTAAAGTGGATTACAGTTTGCTGTGTATGAAAATGGTTGGCCATTTCCTGTTTTAGCTGCTCAACTTTGTCAACGTTTTCCTGAATCTTTGATTCAAATTTTGTTCCCAGCTCATAAAGGTCTTTCTTGGGTACAGTGTTCTCCAGGAATGTATCTAATCTCTTTCTGTTCGATTCAACATTTTCAGAGAGGTTCTTGACCATGTTATTCAGATTCTGGAGACTTTTGTTAAAGCTGTTCCACACAGGGTTAAAATGAGCCTTTAGGAAGTTTTCCACATGTGGTAAAAACACATCTCGGAGGAGGCGATCATCTACTTCTAAATCTTTAAGAAATGAAAAACAATATATAATCTTTTTTTCATATGTGCAAAACAATGAATATGTGAGTATTTGATATCAACATATTTGAAAGAACTGTTTAGTCTTTAGGGGTGAGCTCAGGCATGTTTGAACACAAACTATATCCTGGGTGTCCAGTGCTCCCCTATGCCTTTGAGGGGTGGACTCCCTCCAGGCTCACCTGCCCTCTACCTATCCATTATAATGCATGTGCTTCTACTATGGGGGCTCTCAACATTTAGAGTTTGGACTGCAGATAATACTGGGGTGCTATGAAGTGGCACAATCTGACAGAAAAGAAAAATTCTGTCGGTTATTGTGCACCTGCACCATCTCGCCATGACAACAGCTGATGTTAAAATCAGCTGTTGTGTCATTACGTAGTGCGCATGCATTGCGTATGCGCTCTTCAGCCTGGGCACTATCCGATGGGGGGCACTTCTTGACAGAACAGGGGCAGTGGCCATTTGTTTGTAATGTTTGAACACAAGCCTGAACCCGCCTGAGCCATCCCACTGAGAAGCTGTCATAGCCAACAGCCAATCATAAGCAGCGGAGGCTTTCCCTACCTTGCATCCACATGTATGCAAGGGGCATGTGATCATATGGCTGGGTACAGGGAGTGCTTTTGTTGCCTATGGTTGGCTATTTGTTTTGTCCAACAAGCATGAGCTCATCACTACAAATAAACATGGTTATCATGGTCTGAATACAACACATGTTTCTCAATTTGCATTCTTTAGCCAATTGGTATGCACTAGCTAGATTTTCCTTAAAGCGCCTGTCTGGGCAAAAACATTCAGTACATCTGTGCAGTACATTCATGTTTACCCATGTTTTGTTTCATTGAAAATGTTGCAAGAACCAAAGAATACCTCTTGATCCTGCTAGAAATCCAGTGAGCTCTTAACTTCCTGTAAAGAGCTGACAACACTGCATCTGCTGCAAGGGCCGTCTTTTCGCATGGGCACGCTGGGAAGTTGCCTGGGGGGCCCCACCTGCCTAGCGACCCCAGCCAGGGCCAGACTGGCCTACCGGGATACCGGGAAATTTCCCGGTAGGCCACCTGCCCTGGGGCCGCTTTGAGTTGTGGCTTCAGCGCTCCGCTCTTTCCCTCTCTCTATCTCCTCCTGTGTATCACGAAGCTGGCTGGGTCTGTGTTTGGCGGCCGAGCAGTAACAAGGTCCCGCCCCCCCTAGACCGGCTTGTGTAGTAGTAGATTGAATCAGTGTTCCGCCTATCACACGAGACGGTCTAGGGGGGGTGGGACCTTGTTACAGTGTCGCCGAACACAGACCCAGCCAGCTCCCTGATACACAGGAGGAGATGACCGCTGTGTGTGTGTGTTTGTGTGTGTGTATTACCAGGCTATGGTGAGTCTGTATTAATTGGCACAGTGATGCTGCATTCATGGGCACAGTGAGGGTGCAATTGTGGGCACAGTGAGATTGCATTCATGGGCACAGTGAGGATGCAATGGTGGGCACAGTGAGGCTGCATTCATGGGCACGGTGAGGCTGCAATGGTGGGCACAGTGAGGCTGCATTCATGAGCACAGTGAGGCTGCAATGGTGGGCACAGTGAGGTTGCATTCACGGGCACAGTGAGGCTGCAATGGTAGGCACAGTGAGGCTTCAATGGTGGGCACAATGAGGCTTCAATGGTGGGAACAGTGAGGCTGCAATGGTGGGCACAGTGGGGCTGCATTCATGGGCACAGTGAGGATGCAATGGTGGGCACAGTGAGGCTGCATTCATGAACACAGTGAGGCTGCATTCACGGGCACAGTGAGGCTGCAATGGTGGGCACAGTGAGGGTGCATTCAGGGGCACAGTGAGGCTGCAATGGTGGGCAAAGTGAGGCTGCAATGGTGGGCACAGTGAGGCTGAATTCACGAGCACAGTGAGGCTGCAATGGTGGGCACAGTGAGGCCGCATTCACGGGCTCAGTGAGGATGCAATGGTGGGCACAGTGAGGGTGCATTCATGGGCACAGTGAGGCTGCATTCATGGACACAGTGAGGCTGCATTTGATTGGCAGAGTGAGGCTGCCTTCACGGGCACAGTGAGGCTGCCTTCATGGGCACAGTGAGGCTGCATTCACGGGCACAGTAAAGCTGCATTTGACGGGCTGTGATTGGGTAGACAGGGCCATAGTGCACTGTATTGCCCGGGGGCCTATAATGCTCTTAAGATGGCACTGTCTGCTGCACCTAAATCCCAAACAGCAAGGTCTGTACCTGAGTTCTCTGCTGGATACAGAACCCCTCCCTTATTGGTTATGGAGATAAAGAGAGGGGAAATGATTTGAAGTCCAGCAGAGAAATTATGTTTGGCTTTGCTGTACTTGCAGTGTTTTTTAAGAGACAAGAATAGAGAAACGTGCATTTATTGCAGATACACTATGCTATCAAAAGGTTTGGGATGCCTGCCTTTACATGCAAATGAACTTTAATGGCATCTCCATAGGGTTCAATATTGAGTTGGCCCACCCTTTGCAGCTATAACAGCTTCAACTTTTCTGGGAAGGCTGTCCACAAGGTTTAGGAGTGTGCCTATGGGAATGTTTGACCATTCTTCCAGAAGCGCATTTGAAAAGTCAGGCACTGATGTGGACGAGAAGGCCTGGCTCGCAGTTTTCACTTTAATTCATCCCAAAGGTGTTCTATCGGGTCGAGGTAAGGCCAGTCAAGTTCCCGCACTCCAAACTCGCTCATCCATATCTTTTTGGACTTTGCTTTGTGCACTGGTGCACAGTCATGTTGAAACAGGAAGGGGCCATCCCCAAACTTTTCCCACAAAGCTGGGAGCATGAAATTGCACAAACTGTCTTGGTATGCTGATGCCTTAAGAGTTCCCTTCAATTGAACTAAGGGGCCAAGCCCAACCCCTGAAAAACAACTCACACCCTAATCCCCCCTCCACCAAATGATTTGGACCAGTGCACAAAGCAAGGTCCATAAAGACATGGATGAGCGAGTTTGGGGTGGAGGAACTTGACTGGCCTGCACAGAGTCCTGACCTCAACCCGGTAGAACAACATTGGGATGAGTTATAGCGGAGACTGTGAGCCAGGCCTTCTCACCCACATCAGTGCCTGACCTTACAAATGCGCTTCTGGAAGAATGGTCAAACATTCCCATAGACACAGTCCTAAACCTTGTGGACAGCCTCCCCAGAAGAGTTGAAGCTGATATAGCTGCTAACTGTGGGCCAACTCAATATCGAACCCTACAAACTAACACTGGCATGTCGTTAAAGTTCATGTGCGTGTACAGGTAGGTGTCCCAATACTTTTGGTAATATAGTGTATGTACAGACATACATTTAAATGCATTAAGTGATCATCTAAACAGGGAAAATTGCTTCATGTTGTTAAATTACTATTGCGCACTTAAGAATGTTGAAATAAAATGGATTAAAATAGAAAAAAGGCATCAGTACACAAACCTGAGCATTCATTCAATGCATGGCCAATGAAAGACAAGTTCACATGGGTTGTTAATTATTGGTGTCTTGAAAAAAATAGTTATCCTAAACATACTGTTTAGTATACTGGTCAGGGCTGTATTTTCTATAACAGCATTTATGGACCAGTGTTACAGGGGACAGCACCAAACCTAAACATTTACAATGGGTATAGAAAAGAATCACCCCCCCTTTAAAATAATCACATTTTGTTGCTTAGCAGCCTGAAATACAGATAGACACCATTTTTGTTTTATCCAGCTGTACTTACTCTTATAATATCCAAGTGAAAGATATGACACCAACATGTCAGAAAACAATTTTAAAAATTAAAAAACCCGAATCACTGAGTTGGAAAAAGGATCACTCAGTTCTTAAAATGTCTTGTAAACTCAATCAGTTGTAGCTAATCTCATCCTCAATGGCACTCAAAGCCATTTGACTTTCAACTGTGTTTAGCTGTAGTCATTTTGATTAGCTCAGCATGAAAAGAGCTTTCCTGGAGCATTTCAGTCCCTGGTAGTGCAACTTAAGCAAACAATCAACTATGGTTGGCAAGGCACTGTCAAAAAATCTCCAGGATACATTTGTAGACAGGCACAAGTCAGAAGCGGGATACAAAAAAAATTCAAAGGCTTTATCAATGCCTAGAAGTGCAGTGAAGTCTATTGTTAAGAAGTGGAAGGAATTTGGTAGAACACAGACTCTCCCTGGATCAGGACATCACTCCAAACTGGATGACAGAGCCAAAAGGGAAACTGGTCAGAGAGGTTACCAAGAGGTCTACAGTAACACTGAAGTAGTTGCGGGAATATATGACAAAGTGTGGTCACTGTGTGCATGTGACAACAATATCACAAATTCTCCACAAATGTGGCTTGTATGGTAGGGTTGCAAGAAAAAAAGCCACTCCTCAAGAAAAACCACATGCAGCCATAACTGAGCTTTGCCAAAATGCACCTTGAAGATTCTGAGGCCACATAGAAAAAGGTGTTAGGGTCAGATGGGATTAAAATTGAATTATTTGGCCTCAACACCAAACGATATGTTTGGCAGAAATCCAATACAGCTCACTATCCAAATAACACCATTCCTACAGCAAAGCATTGAGGTGGTAATATCCTGTTACTGGGGGGTTCTCTGCAGCAGGGACTGCCCTTGTCAGGATAGAAGGAAAAATGTATGGGACAAAATGTCAAATTCTTGAGGAAAATCTGTTGCCCTCTGCCAGAAAGTTGTCAATGGGAAGAATTTTTACCTTCCAACATGACAATGATCCAAAGCACACAGCAAAAATGACCACAAAGTAGTAGAAGGAGAAAAAGGTTAATGTCCCTGCATGGCCTAGTCGGAGGTCAGACTTAAACCCCATTGAAAATATGTGGAGTGACTTGAAGACTGTAGTCCACAAATGGTCACCATCAAATTTAACTGAACTTGAGCAGTTCTGAAAAGAAGAGTGGGCAAATATTGCAAAGTCTAGATGTGCAAAGTTAGTAGAGACAAATTCCAACAGACTAAAGGCCGTAATTCAAGCAAAAGGTGGTTCAACAAAATACTGACACAAGAGGGTGATCCTTATGCCGCGTACACACGGTCGGACTTTTCGTCTACAAAAGTCCAACGGACGCTGACGGACTAAAGCTGGCTGGTAATCCGATCGTGTGTGGGCTGCTTCGGACTTTCAACGTACTTTTTTAGCCTCAAATCCGACGTACTTTAGATTTGAAACATGCTTCAAATCTTTACGTCGTAACTACGACGGACCCCGAAGTCCGCTCGTCTGTATGCTAGTCCTACGGACAAAAAAACGACGCATGCTCATAAGCAAAAACTAAACGGAAGCACTCGGTCTAGTAAAACTAGTGTTCGTATTGTAGGTAGCACATTCATCACGCTGCAAAATCTGTGATCGTTGAATGCAGCGCATTTTATTTCTTCTTTACGAATGCTCTAAAGAACGAAGGTGTTTTGCTGTTCATAATCAGAGTTCTCCCAAACTGATTTCTGAATTCTTTTTCTCTTTGATCTCATGAATGATATAGTATGCTTTTTATAAACAATGTTTCCATACTAATAATACTTTTTCCCTTTTTTTTTTTTTTTTTTTTAGGTTTGTAAAGTTACCACAAAGAACCCATTATTCTTTTTTTTTTTTTTTCTAGTGATTATTTTTTAATTTTTAGATAAAGTTAACCCAAAGCACCGTTTTTGTTTATGTATATATTTTTTTTTCAAGACTTACCACTTGAACATTCTTAACATTAGTAATGTATTTTTGGTGTGTTTTTTTAAAACTCAATGAGATTGTTGTCCCTTGTTAATTTAACATTGTGTGTAAAATCAATGATTTAAAAGAAAACACATAAAAGTCTTTTGCTAAACTCAAAAAAGATCCATTTATTCATGGTCAAAATAAAATAAAGAGGAAGTCAACGCTGGAAAAAGTCGGTGTACAAGAAAATTGGGATCTTGAGGAGTCCATATAAGAGGGAGCACAATCTGGTCCAAGAATCCCAGAGATCAACAGCACCAGCAGATGATCTAGATGTCCCCAGACTGTGGTACTACAACAGCCTGCGTCTTCTGTCAGACCAGACTGAACCCAGGTCATCACTTTCTTCTCTTCCCTGCAGCCTTTCCTCCACGCTGCCCTGCAGCCTTCCCTGCAGCCTTCCCTGCAGCCTTCCCTGTAGCCTTCCCTGTAGCCTTCTTTTGAGGCTGTGGCTCTGGTGTTTCAGTTGTGGCAGGAGGAGGAGGAGGAGGAGGAGGAGGAGGAGGAGGAGGGGGGGGGGCTGCCTCATGTAGTTGGGTGTTTTTGGTTAGCGTGCCCTGCAGCCCCTTATGGATTGTTTCCCCAAATAGGCGCTCACAAATGAGGCGCTGCTCCCAATCCATCTGAAGAAGCCTGCTGGCTAAGTAGCAGCCATAGGCTTCTTCCGCTTCGGGGGGGCTTGTTAAAAAACGGGTGGCCTGTTGCATGAGGCGCAGGGACGCGTCCTGTGTGACCATCCCCTTCCTGGCCCTTTTTTTGGGAAGGTGGAGGGGAGGCACTTGGGATTGGGTGAGGCTCCTACTGGGCCCAGCCACCTCACTTGGCCCAGCCACCTCACTTGGCCCAGCCACCTCACTTGGCCCAGCCACCTCACTGGGAGCAGCCACCTCCTGCCTGACACTGGGCCCAGCCTCCTCCAGGATGATGGTGAATCCGGCCTCCTCCAGGCTGTCCATGGGCCCGGTCTCCTCCTGCCTGCCACTTTCCCCACATTCCTCCTGGATGGACTCATCCTGTGTATAAAAAAAGGACAATAGTTTTAGTTTCTTTTTTTGGGTTCATCAATGACACACAGTTTGCTTCTCATGACTAGCAAATTCAATGTGAATACATCTCTTTAATAAAAGAGTCTAATCAGACACCCTAATTATTTCAAGCAGGTGCCAAACATATTTAGTCACTACTATCATTTGATATGTATACACAATTTGGAGTGCTAAATTATTTGAGACAATTATAACATCCAGTTAACATCATTAATATTAGTACAGTAAATCTTTGTTAAAATAATTTACCTGACTCCAGATGGTCATATCCGGTTCATCCAGGATGGAAGACCCAGCTTGCTCCTCATCAGCCTCTGCTGGGGTGGAGGGAAGGGTGGAGGGAAGGGTGGAGGGAAGGGTGGAGGGAAGGGTTGAAA